>CAMTDV010000001.1:62267639-64667639 GCA_947069175.1 Scalesia atractyloides | reverse complement strand
GAACTAGAAATGTACGTCTAAGCATATGCCCTTCTTCATTGGAGAAGATTAGTTAGTGTGTGTAGCGTACGTCTAAGCATATCCCCTTCTTCATTTTTTAATTCTTTATTTCTGGCAGCCTCGTGTCTATCGTGAAACTTATTTGTGTAGATAAAATATGTTACAATGTTACGTAACGCTTTCTATTGATTATCTTCTTATACAGTTTTCTCTTCCTTTTCTTTTATCGAAATCAAACTCCAATGTGTTCATGGAATGTCGGTTAAATTTTACAACCAATGATCTTTTGGGTCAATCGCTAGATCGGTCTTTATTTGGAGATCATGATGTTGGAAGTTTAAAAGGTATCAACTTGATAATGTTAGTTTGAGTGTTAGAACTTTTGGATAAAACGTTAAGATGGGATAAAAACTATGACAAAACATAATCATTGTTGCTAAGAACTCTACGTTACACACTAACTATTGGTAACTTATTGAAAAGTTGTTTGTCTATTATAAATTTCAATTCTACAAACCTAATACTGTTTCACCAAGTGTTAATACATTGATGAATAAATAATCGATGTGTCAAAACTAATTCTATGTTTTAAATATTTTCATCATCAAATCTAGGTTACTTACTTCAAAATAACTACATAAACTTGAATTGTATTTTCCCAACATCTCAATCAAGTTAAATCTAAAAATATGCAACTCAAAAAATAAAATACTTCTAAATTAGTAAAATGTGTTGCAAGTCGTTATCGAATGATATGCAACTCTCTAGACTGTATTCAGCATAATCTTTATATTATTACTTCTATTTATAGTATTTGAAATCATGCTCACTACATTAGATCTTTATAAAACTCAATAAAAATAGAAAACTCTTATTGGTTCTTACCTAACTTGATATGCTTATTGTATTTTGTTGTTTCTTCCTAAAAAGTAAAAAAATGTGAAATTAAAAAAAATAAAAGTAGCTTTTTTAAAAAAACTTAAATGCCATTTAAAGACAAAAATAGAACAAAGAAACAAGAGAAAAAGATGTACCGCTTCCATAAACATATGATTCCAGTTTGGAACTGGTTTTGGTACAAAATGAACCAAACATTTCCATGCAATTAGCTTGAAAAAAGTTAGATACAATAGAATTGTAAAACATAAATCAACTGTTATAGATACATGCTGTCAAAAGAAAAGATACATGGACATCTTCTGAATAGTTACAACTTGCAACATGAGAATATGTAGCCGATGGGATCGGAAATGTTTGATATGACTAAGGGTGGCGTTATGTTCATGGACGTTAATTCATCCCGTCTTTTATGTGAAACATTAAATAGTCATGGCAAACGTTAGGACAACGGCTTCACTGGTTTTTGGGAGGTTAAGGTTGCAACACTTTTGAACTGTCATTACAAAATAACTTTCGTTAGAACATGACAAGTGGTGTTTATAATGGGGTTGCAATCGGTCATCATACGTCAGATTGGTAGCTTGAATTAATGAAGCCGAACATGACCCTTATATTTATGCTTGTCAACAATAACAACACTAACCGGACATACTTATTAGAATCAACTAACCCGAACACGACCCATGCAACTCATTTGTCAAACGAGTCAAACGGTTGTAAGGTTGTAACCAAGTTGTAAAATGGGTTGAGCGGATGATATACAGGTTGGCGGGTCGTACCAAATAGGTTAAAAGGATCGTAAATGGTTTGGTAGTTAACCTTATAAAATATGTTTTTTATATATGGTAAAAAAGGTCAAAATGAACACAACCCATTTAATCAAATAGGTAAGAGTAGAGTTTTTGTAATCATATCTTATGCGTCAGCTATTATAAAATTCTAAAAAATGAATTTTTTATGTCAACCCAGTCCAATCCGTATTTCGACCCATATCAACTTGTTACCTAATCAGCCAACTTTGCCACCTCTAGAACCAAGTTATTTGATAGAATATCAGAACTATACCTGCTTTTGCCTGTACTTTTGGCTTATTGCTTGAAGAGAGGCTTCACTGTTAAGTTGCATTTCTTGCATAACCAGGACTGTTGTTTTCAGCTCTGACGCCTTGTAATTAGTATAATGTTCTAGGGTTGGATTCTGCAAAAAAAATAAATAACAGTAATAATTATTACTACATGTTGACCCTTCTGTTACTTGGAAAAGTAAATCAACATTTATTCTGCAGAATGATGACTTAAAACTAAATACAAGAATAAAGAAAACGGACCCATGGATGTTCAATCTGATCAAGTGTCCATTTGGCTAAGAAAACAGCTGAGGCGGCAATGAGGGATGGCAGAAACCTCAAAAAACCATACTCCACGAGAGTTAATTCTGCTAAATATTTTGCCAGATATTCCAGTTCTACAACGGGACCCTTGTATGAACTTTGTGCTGCTAAAATAAATCTCCTGAAAAATAAACATAAAAAAGGATATATCATCTATTTGAAAGTTGAGGGTTTGGATGCAAGTATTTATATAAAAGAGTGAAAGTGGAGTTTTACCGAAGGAACTTATTTACGGTTGCGACAGAAAGGTTGAAGCCCAACACATCTAGAACTTCATGCTCCATGTCCAGTACCTGATATGGTCACAATTCGTAGGTTGGATAAGAGGTCAAAACACAAAGTTGGTATTTTTGTAGCGGGTCAGGTCGGTTTGTGAGTGAAAATACCTCCTTTCTAGTGTAGGTCCCATCTGTGATGAAACAGAAGTCTTCAACACGTGGAGCACTGGTTTCTTCATACTTCCTTAAAAAGTCAATTATTAAATACACATACTATTAGATTGTGTGATAAGAATAAAATACAATCTAACTCACTGCAATATAAGAATGAGATAATGATGATTTATGCCAACTTAATAAAACTTACGAGGCAATAAGCATGCAGGTGATCCCAAGCAATTGAAGTCTTTGTTTTTCTATGTACATTTTAGAGAGATATCGATCAATAAGAGTGACGGTTAGGTGAAATGTTTCAGCTCCTAGCCTATATTCTTCACAAACCTAAACATCAGAAAGGAAAAAACAAAAGTTGAAAAACAGATTATCTGCCCTAAACTTTGAGACAATCTAAACTGAATTTCAAGGACAAAACAAAATGCAATGCAAAATAGTTTTGAAGTATAAAAAACAATGAATGTATGTAATCTAATTATTGTAGAAATGAAAAGTTTGAATCAAATTTATGCTTCAGAGCTAACCTCCACAAGCCAGTCGATAAGAATACCGCGCATTTCCTGTGTGATATCTCGCTGCACTGTTTTCATATAATTAACTGAAGGCCTCCACTTTAGCTGAAGAGAAAGAGGTACAAAGAATAAGAGGACATAGAAATAAGGAACTTCAGCTAATAATATAAGAAATAGAACCTTCATGATATATAAGTAAAACAATGTGGATGTTATTGATCAGTTAATCATATGAAATGAATTTTTTTAATATATATAATGTACTTATGTAAAAACAAACTGGAAAAGCAAATGGCATCATGTAGATTAAAATAAATCTGACTGATTTCCATGTCTATTAAAGTTGTAAAAGAATGTGGTATAAACAGTTAAACCGACCTCTGCCACGCGTAAATTGTTATATACTTCAGCAGCATATAAGCTGCACATCCGAGGATCCTTGTGCTTAGAGTCGATGTCAACAATAGTTTGATCATTTCCATCTTCCACTTTGTTGGAAATCTTGGTTTCTCCTACAGAATGCAATGATAAAAACTTTGGTTGTAAACAAAAGTCTCAAGAATACATAAGCAGTGACAGATGGCTAGTCCAATATCATTTAAGATATTAAATATTCTTTAGCAGTATTTTAAATCTCATATTACCTTTCGGCAAAGTGCTTCCAAGAGCTATACTTGGTTTGCTTTCTAAATCATTCACTAACTTTAGCTGTGAAGTTATTTCTCTTAATTCTTTTATGCTCTGTTCAGTCACATCTTCTGTTGCTTTTGTTTTTCCCTTTCGATCCCAGGGGCCCACATAAACAGTTGGCGCCACCATGGCATTCTTTCCGGCAACATTTGTTCTTGTCTGCTTGCAAGTCTGAAACCAGTAACATAATAGGCATCACTAATGCTATAGATCTAAACAAATTTAGTCAAAATTTGACATGTATGTACCTGGATTTTTATGTCACTAATGACCTTCATATTTAATTTATTAAAGGGCATGTTGGTGACATCTTTGAGAACAGCCCTTCTTTTGGACTGAAAACTAGAGGCAACATCAGTTGACTTGTTATCTGAGGACCCTCTTTTAGAGTTTGGTTGCTGAAACTGATTGTTTCTCTGTTTTGCCTGAGGGTGTAGTGGTGGCAAATCTCCAGATATACCCAAAGTTTTAGTCTGTGCTCTAGTAATCCTTTTCGTAGGCTCTTTAATATTAGTGGCCCTTACGTTTTCTTTGTCCATGTCTGTTTGTGTTGTCATAGAGGGGTGCACGGTGTTAGACTGACTTGCTTCCCATGAAATCTGCAGCTAAATGATATAAACTCTTGTTAGAAACTACTAGTATTATTTCACAGTGTCTTGACATCAAACGCCAGCTATTCTTTTTATTACTTTCAATTCTGAAAATGTCTTAATCAATTTGACTTCAACCGAAATCTTCTCTTTCATCTAATCTAAGTAAAGTATATATTCTCATTAGTAAAATAAGTTAAGGATTTGTCATCTTGTTAAACCTAACATTACCCTACTGACTTGGTAGTATCTCTACAGACTCATATGGCTGTAACCCACAGTAATACCATTCTACAGCATGGAACAAATGAAACCTCCAAAATAAACTATATTTTTATTGTTAACCTGTCCCTAAACAGTTCACTGGTATTATGTAGTTTCATGGATGTACTAGAATAGCCGTGGCAGACAATCACAATGATTTCTATAAGAAGCACATGAGATAAATACAGAAATTGACACACGCTATAGTAACCGCGTATTAATCTTACCCCCCCCCCCCCCCCCCCCCTACATAATCTGCATGAAGACCAACTCAATTCAAGTCATGAGCAAAAACATAATGATTGAAAAAGTGAAATGAGTAGTTGGTCAACTAAATGGACGATATGGACCTAGAAGTAAGTCAGTAACACAATCTAGAAAGCAAAAAATATGAAAAGTACTTCCTTTTCAATCTAATTCTTTACATCCCCAACTTCTAGGTGGGCAATATAATGACTGTTTTCCTTGTTTTACCGCAATTTGAATTATAGAAAACTTGTATACTTTCACCCAGCCTTGTTACAATGTAAAGTTGTAAACTAATACAAAGTTATAAGTAATCCAACAATAATTGAATACATGAATTCAAGAAGTGTGATGTGCACTTCATGAGTTCATGACTAAGAACACTCACATTCCATCCACTATCTCTCGCCCTATCTTCACAATTTTTTAAAATTTAACAAAAAAAATTACTACCATAGTGGTGAATGGCAAACAGGGACAAATAGTGATAAGGTACCTATATGCTACATAATGATTAGCGATAAATAGCGAGTGGCTATCTTATAAATAGAGTTACACTAGAAAATTTTTTTAAAATTGTATGTGTATGTTATATCAAAATACCCTGGAATATGTGCTATTTACATGTATATTTAACAAAAACCTACGTTCTAGCTATTTTATAGCTATATTTAATTACTACCTGCATTAAAAAGAACAAAAAATAAAAAAAATGTCGCTTTATCTATCGCTACAATCCTAATAGCAAGCCTAGACATATACGCTACGTAGCGCACTATAGCGATCGCTACGCTCGTTATTGACAACTATGATTGCTACAACTCATCCACTGACTTTATCTCCACCCCCTAAATTTTAACAAAAACCCACACACACAGATTTGAAAAGCTACTGTTCACCTCTATATCATCTCTCTCACACACACACATGTATATATATATACAGAGAGAGAGAGAGAGAAATTAAAAAAAAGTGATTTTTAGTGGGAAGGTTTTTTAAAATGAGAGATGAATTTTGAAAACTATAATTTTTAGTTCAATTATAGAGTAGATACGGTGGATAGATGTGAATGCTCTTACTAAAATTATCAGGTAGATCTCAAGATCCTAAACTAGCTGAATTGTCCAATAACATATTTCCAAACAAAAAATAAAATTAAGATCTGTTTACAGCATAATAAATACAAAGTCCAATTTCACACTGTTTTATCAGAATCAAACCTTCCAAAACTCCAATTAGAACAGAACAACAGATCTGAGGCCTCATATTTTAAAAACATACTTGCATTATAAATAAATTAGTTACTGTTTAATAAATCATTAAAAAATAAAACATCAAAATCAATATAAAACAAAAAGTCAAGGAATTGTCAGAACCCTTGCTGCTACTTCCAGATCAATCTACAGCTATACAAACAAGTACATCTGCATATGGAACACCAGATGCACAAACCGATCGTCCTTAAACGCCATTATTATTTTATTTTATCCTAACAACCTATATTTAATTCACACTACAAAAAATCGACTTCGAAATTCAAAATATTTAAATAATTTGACTTCAAACGCTAGAAATAGTCAACGACGTTAGGTAGAAAAAATTTTAAAATTACAAATATAAAATCCTGAGGGCAAAATCACAGATCTGTCATTTCAAAACACAAAACACAATGCAATTACTATAATCAATTTAATAAACATGAATTCTGAAATGCAATTTGAAGCTGAAAAATTCAATATGCATAGTTGCTATGATGAATAATTGAAACTTTGCGTGTGTGTGTGTGAGTGCGAGATACTCATACACATTATACATATACATACATATACATACACACACACACACATATATATATATATAGAGAGAGAGAGAGATGTGTGTGTGAGCTTACTCTGCATTTCTTGAGCTAGCTCCGAGATCTAAAAGAACAATGGCGGTGTGGAGAGAGGAGCGGAGCTAGGGCTTATTCGAATTGCATCATGCGGAAGACATAGAGAGTGTAGTTTTGGTGAGTGAGTGCAGTGTGTATGTATATGTAGGGGGTGGGGTGGGGTGGGGTGGGGCCGGAGGGTGGGGGCGTGAGAGCGGGATCGAGTACAGTTTAAACTTACAAAAATCTCAAGTTTGTGAATGACATAAATAGTCCCTTCACTATTGTCGAATTTGAAAATGTATTCTATAAGTTAGGTGCTTTTTATGTGGATTTTCAAATTAGAAATTTGTTAAGAAAGTAACCTAAAATACTAAAGTAGAGAATGTGAACATCAATTATTTAACTAGGTTTTTTTACGTCGCGCATTGCGGCAAAATGAAGCAAATGTGTAAAACAAATTTTATTTGAAAATATATCATGTTGTTTAGAACGCCTAACTGTTAGAATCGGTTCAGATGATATCATCGTACCATATTACAATACCAAATAAATATGTATTTTAAATATAAATTCGTTTCTAATAAACTTATACTGATCAAGGGTAAAAATTAAACACAACTATGTACTTAAGCTTTTAAAAAAATAAACATAAGTTATTACATAGATATAAAATTAATTGAGAAAGCAAAGATGAATTAAAAAAATATTTAAGCAAAAATACATGATAAAGGAAATATGGTTTTAGAAAGGAAAAATGAAAAACATAAAAATAAAGTAAAATAATTATAAAGGAAATAAAAATTAAATAAATATAATTATAAAAGGAAAAAAATTTACATAAATTAATACAACTATATACTTAAGCTTTTAGAAAAAAATAATTATGAACATAAGTTATTACAGAAATATAAAACTAATTGAGAAAGCAAATATGAATTAAAAAATAATCAAAACAAAAATAAATGATAAAGGAAATATGATTTTAGAAAAGAAAAAAATGAATATACGTTAAAAGCTAAAATTAAATCTAATAATAAAAGGAAAAAATAAAATATGTTAAAAGTTAAAAGTAATTATTAAAAATGATATTTATATAATAAAATATTAAAAAGCTATACATTATTTTAAATTTAAAATTACTATTCATGTTAGTTCGTAAACAACATACATAACTATTCTTGTTAGTTCGTAAACAACAACATAAAATAAATGATAAAGGAAATATGATTTTAGAAAAGAAAAAAATGAAAATACGTTAAAAGCTAAAAGTAAATATAATAATAAAAGGAAAAAATGAAAATATGTTAAAAGTTAAAGGTAATTATTAATAATTAATAATATATTAATATAATAAAATATTAAAAAGCTATACAATATTTTAAATTTAAAATTACTATTTATGTTAGTTTGTAAACAACTTATACTTATATAAAAATAAATGATAAAGGAAATATGATTTTAGCAAATAAAAAAATAATAACACGTTAAAAGCTAAAAGTAAATATAATAATAAAAGGTATAAAATGAAAATATGTTAAAAGTTAAAAGTAATTTGTAAAAATAATATATTAATATAATAAAATATTAAAAAACTATATAGTATTTTAAATTTAAAATTACTATTACTATTTATGTTAGTTCGTAAACAACTTATATAAAAAATATATATATTATATATAGTATAATATAATTGAGTGAAGATGAATAATAAAATAACATCTAATTATTATTATAGCTTTTTAGTTTTTACTTTAATTATTTTATTATTATTGTTATTATATTAGTTCATTCATTTCTTGTTTTTTTAACTTTTAAGATTTTAAGATATGATATTTTATAAAATTTCTAATATTTCACTATGAAATATTTATTTTATCTACGTCTTGATAAAAAAAAATATTTGAAACTGAGTTCTAAGTGAATGTACAAATAATTAAAGTAGAAACATACATGTTATCAGAACTACCTCATATAACGTGTCTATTTTTATCTTCTGCTAGATATAAAAATATTAGAAACTAAGTTGTGAGTGGTAACGTACAAGCAATGAAAGTACAAATGTATATGTTATCAAAGTTACCTCACATTTATCCTTTTGCGTAATCCTAATAACATAATGTCGTTCTAAAAAATGGGATTTCTTGTAATACGTTATGTAATGGTTTATAAAGTTTTGAATATACCGTTGAAATGTGTTTATCTTTATATAGGGTGGGGTTAGTATAAAAAAATGGTGGTTTTATGAGAAGTGTTTATCTTTATATAGGGTGAGGTTAGTATAAAAATGGTGGTTTTATAAGAAGTGTAAGAAGTGTTTTAAGCTCTTAGATCTTGTAGTTAATGGTTGAGATAAAAAATGGCTTAAAATGTAAATTATGCTTTATTTTTTTACTATTTTGGCTAGATCAGGGGTAATAGTATCTTTTTAAATTGTATTTTCAAATAAAGTAAATTACTATTTTGGCCCCTGTGGTTTAGCCAGTTTAAAACTTTCAGCCCAAAAAGAAATATTTTATCATATCAGACCCCTAGATTGCATTTTATAACGATTTTGGCCCCTAACACTAACTTTGTTACTTTTTTGCAGTTAAGTGTAAGAGTAAATTGGCTAAACCACAAAGGCCAAAATAGTAATTTACTCTTGTGGTTAATGATTGAGATCAAGAAGGGCTTAAAATGTAAATTATGTTTAATTCTCTTTTTTTACTATTTTGGCTAGATTAGGGGTAATAGTGTCTTTTTATATTGTATTTTTAAATAAGGAAACTGTCATCAACTTTAATGCACATGCAAGTTTCACCCATCTGTTTTGGACGTCAATAACTTTTTATACGTAAAGTTTTTTTTTTAATAAATTATACCATACTAACTAATAACGAGCTTTTTTATCTTTAATATGAGTACCATATTGTTATATTTATATAGATAAAAAATACGTTTAGCATGATATGAAGCCTACTGTAATGAAGGTTTAAAACACCATACGAAGAACATATACTTGAATGCAGGTGTAAAACACCATGAATGTAGGTGTAAATGCCGGTTTAAAAAACCATGCGAAGAACATACGAAGAACACATATTGGACTGCAGGTTTAAAACACCATGAATGCAGGTGTAAATGCCGGTTTAAAAAACCATGCGAAGAACATACAAAGAACACATACTGGACTACAGGTTTAAAACACCATGAATGCAAGTTTAAAACACCAATAAAATACGAAGAACACATACTAGACCGCATGTTTAAAACACCATACGAAGAACACATACTGGATTGCAAGTTTAAAACACCGCACAAATAGAAAAGAAACTAGTGATGATGATAACTTCTTGTGATCTTTTGAAGATTTATACGAGATGACAAATAAATCACAGATTCTTAAAGGATCTTTAAAAAACAAATCGGAATCCTAAAATAACTCCCATACGGTTATAGGAATATTTATCATTTAATTGAATTATTGAGTAACTTACTTCTTTACCCTTTTGAATTAATATAACTCAAGAACATATCTTAGCCCCAGAATATTTCTCACACTGAAGCCCCTTTTTACAGAATCCTCAATATATATATATATGTGTGTGTGTGTGTGTGTGTGTATAGGGTGAGGTTATTATAAAAAAGTATTTTTTGTGAGAAGGGTAAGAAAGAATCTAAACCATTAGATCTTTAATCTAATAGTTGAGATCTTGATGACAATCTTGTAAATAGTGTTACCATTAAAATAATTAATTTTCTATATTAAGGGTATAGAGGTAAATTTAACATTTTTAAGTTTAGAAACTCACATGCAATGCACATGCAAATTCACCCATTCTTTTTTAAACGTTAATAACTTTTTATACGTAAATCTTTTTTTTTTAAATTGCACCATAATAACGACGAGTGTTTTTTTATCTTTAATCTGAGTACCATATTGTTATACTTATGTAGAGAAAAAATTACGTCTCGATTGGATGTTTTAGTCCATGGTGTTTTTTTTATGTGGTGTTTTATAGTATTGTGATTCAAGCCGTTGTATTTTACAGTAAAACACCATGAACATAAATAAGACATCATAACATTGCAAATAATGAATTATGATTCAAGTTATGGTGTTTTAACATCTAGAGTATGTAACATTGTATTGTGATTACAGTCATGGTGTTTTAACATATGGAATAACAATAAAATCATTATAAATGTTAAAACACCATAACTATATTATGATCCAAATCATGGTATTTTTGAAATTTGTATGGTGTTTTATACCTGCAAAAATAACAAAAATCATTACACATGTTAGAACACCATGGCTATGTTAAGATTAAAGTTGTGTGTTTTTTGGAATTCGTATGGTGTTTTATACGAACTGATTTGGAATAGCAATTGAATCATTCTAAATGTTAAAACATCACGGCTGTATTATGATTCAATTCATGGTGTTTTTGGAATTTGTATGGTGTTTTATGCCTGCAAAAATAAGAAAAATTATTACACATGTTAGAACACCACGACTGTATTATGATTAAAGTCGTGGTGTTTTTTTTTTTGAATTCATATGGTGTTTTATACGAACTGATGATGAAATCCCTAAAATAACTGATGAATTCCTAAAATAATTAATGAAATGAATTCCAAAATAACTGATGTCGATTACAAGATTATATCTTTAATTAGATTTATTTGTAAATTACAATGATACACTTAAACTAACAAAATAAAAAAGGACATGTGTCACCACCATAATCTTTCTTATCCTTCTCACACTTTTAGTCTTTTTTTACAGGATCCTCTACCTATATATATATATATATATATATAACACACACACACACACACACACACACACACACACACACACACACACACACACACACACACACACACACACACACACACACGAACCAAACCAATATCGTCTGAACACCTTCGGTAGTAGTATAGAGTATATTTTATATATTGTAAGCGATAGCGAGTGCCGGTACCGTACTCGTACCATGGTGAACCAAACTGATACTAGCAACATCGATTCCCGGTCGATTTCGACCGAATCACATTTGTATCGGTACTGTAGGAATTGTAATTAATATTCATCTTTATGGTTTGCGATTGATGTAGAATACGTGTCGATAGCATTTTAGTCATATCATAACTTTATTTTTTGGTTTTAGGATATGCCAAGTGTCAATATCGTAATAAGTCGAAAAAATACCGAGCGAGTAGGGGGGGGGGATTTTACTAGTTGAAATGAAAAAAGAGTGCTCAACCAGTGATGAAGCATTGATTATCAGGTTGGACCATAAATTCGTGTAAATTGGATCGACCTTTCTCAATTTTTAGATCTACCTTAAACGTAAAGAAAACAGATTCCAAGACCATGGTCTTTGGATCACCGTATGACAGTCAAGTCAGTATTCGGCGACTATATGAGTGGAAAATCTAGAGAAAGGTGTTGAGGTGAACGGTGGAGGAAAGACGAGAGGAGAGCTTGAGAGATAAAGATGTCCTGACCCTTACTGGAGATGGTTTGGGCCAAAGTTAGGCTAAATGGGCTACATCTTAGTCAGGAGCAAACCCAAATATAGATCCTGAATGGCAATGGCTGAATATGCATACATGTACCTCATTCTTTAGATTAAAAACATTTAATATAATGAAAACACTATTATTGTTAATATTATATTAGAATTATTATAATTATTGTTGCATTTTATTTTATTTTTGTTTAAGTTCAAACTGACCACCTCAACTGTCTCCACCCTTATGAATCCATGTCTACCACCATGAAGCCACCATCTTATTTCCTTGAAACTCCTGGTCTTGATGAAATAAATCCAAAACGAAGACAAAAGAGAGGTAATTCTTTATGAGTTAAGGTCTCCCTTAAATCAATGAAACCAACCCCAAATGGCGAAATCATGTTTTGCAGGTAAAGTCAAGGGAAGAGACGCTTTTAGTCAAGATCTCCTCACAAATGTAGATACTAGATATAAGGTGTAGTTGTTTTGGTGCAAAGGAGGTGGCTTAGTATCCTTTAGGATATTAAATATTTAAGAGTTTAAGAATATTTAGGCATGGATATGTGAATTCGTCCGACAACCTTTAACATATTAAATATTATATTGCCTTTACTCAAATAGCTTTTGGGTTTTATATATACTTATGATCCATACATATTAAAAATTACACATTTGGTTATTATTGTTTAATAAAAAGTGACACCTAACACAAATGGTCATAAAATGGATGGGCTTTAAAACTTTATATTAAGAACATGTAAAACATCCATTTTATCTGTAAAACTAATGCCCCTGTTGGTCCTATACATGTGACCTGATATAAGAAAATGTATTGCAATAGCCAAATGATGGTTTGCAATATCGGTTTGCCATAGACCTCTAGTTACAGGGTCTAATCCTCATGAAAAGTAAGAAAGTCAGGACCAATTCAAGATAAAGAAAAAGAGGGTTGCTTCATCGTCAAAACTTGGATAAAGTTGAGCAAAAAGATCTTGATTTAAGATAAATTCACAAGGAACTAGTATTTCTTTATGATCCACACAACTAAGAAAACGAAATATAATACAAAACTAATCATTTCGTCATTCAACTTCACTAAGACACTTATCTTCCTTTACTTTCAGTATTTGTAATCCTCTTTTACTTTTAATATTTGTAATATTCCTTTACTTCTAATATTTGTAATAGATTATGTCCTTTTGACAGAAGCATGTTAGACATGATGCTATATGTAACGAGCGTTGTGTTTAATTGCTTTTTTATTTAATTTGATTGAAATCCATAATCATAAAAAAAACTCATCAGGTTTGTAAAAATATCAAAGTAGTATTGTTGAAAAAAGATTGAATTGCCCTCATTTGTTACGGATTTGGGTATTACAATACACACATAAAACACAAACAACAGCAAGAGAAAAATAAAAATAAAACGAAGATGAACACACAAGGTTTACGTGGTTTGGTCGATGTGACCTATGTCTACAGACTACAACTAGGATATTCTTTATTGCCTTCTTCCTCACTCGTGATGATTAATCACAAGTACAAGACATCTATTTATAATTACAGGTTAGGGTTACAAAACTTATAGAACAAAAAAACTAATAATGAGCTTTAAGTAAATAAAACGAGCCAAGCCTTTAGGTCTTTAATTTAATTCTTCTACTCCAAAATTGTCTTCTAATCTGAACCGAGCGCAACCCAATCGAGCCTCCACATATAACCCAACAATCTCCCACTTGGAGGCTTAATAGTCATCAAACTGCCTTCCGTTGTGAACACCTGTACGTCTAGTAACTTCCTCATCCCATCCTGGTTGCAACGACCTTCTCATCAATTAACCTAAAGCCCGTTGAAGCTCCGCTGAGCTCCAACACATTTGTCATCGCTGAAAGTGCCCCTAATATGTCCTTTGCTCCTGTCGGCTCCCACTGACAAGAACTGCTAGATCCTAGAACACCCTGATAACAAACAACACTTTCTATATGTGGCAGATAATCCTCTTAAGAGACTTTGACCGCTAGAATACTAGTTCTCTTAACCCACTACCGAGTAACTCTGACTGAAGCACAATTTATGCTCCCATTGCCACAAAAACCCCTATCTGGTTTCTCTGAACCTATCCTAGCACGTTCAACCTTAATCTGCCCTTTTGCTCTAGGTTTGTCTCCTGCCAAAAAAACCTTCTTCTGCCTATGAACCGGATTTTGGCTTTCTCCTAAACTGGGATGGTCTCCACCTCAGACGATAAACTAACCATGTAAAGTGAACCTCTCTTTATTCCTTGAGTTATGACGAGATTTCCCTTAACAACTTTCCATTGCCCATTCCCAATTTTAACCTTATGCCCCTGTTCATCCAACTGCCCAACAAAAATCAACCGTTTCTTCAAACTTGGAATCACCTAACATCCTTCAAAGTCAATGAACTGGCTGAAGTAATTAATCCATGTCACCCATGCCTACAACATCAAGAATATCATTGTTCGGCAGTCTTACTTGCCAAAATCACCTTCCTTCAAATCCGACAATGCTTCACCGATGTGGGTAGCGTGAAATAAATCACCAAAATCCATGACCCAAGAGTCTACATTGCTCTCCATACTACAAATCAAAGCTTCAGTATTTGAGTGGTCCACTGCAGTGTTAACTTCTTTCCTTTCATTTGACAATGATTCCAAATAGTCCAACTTCTTTGCAGTTCCAACAGATTACATTACCCCGAGCCCTAAACTGACTCCTTTTTCTGTTCTTACTATCACTGCCTCTATTATTCTTCCTTCCTCTGCCAACATGCATTATTTCACCTGATGATCTACCTAAATTCCTTCGTCTGATGACGTCTAGAATAAGATCCCGAATCTCATCAAAAGCAAACTTGCTGGCAGAACTAGTAATTGTTGTAAAAGTCTCTGGCTAGAATTAGGCCATGATAACAATAGTAGAGCTTGAACCTCATCATCAAATTTGATACCATTTGTCCTAAGTCTTGAAAAAATCGAGTTCAAGTTGTTGATGTTTACTGTAACTGACCTTTCTTCTTTCATCTTCGTGTTAACTAGTTTACGTATCAAGAAACTTTATTTGTTATCAAAGGCTTCTCGTACATATTAGACAGTGCATCCATAATCCAACGCGTTGTGGTAACATTCAAAATGTTGAATGCAACATCCTTTGTTAATGACAACCTAATAACTATCCTGGCCTTTTTATCCAAAGTTTTCCACTCTTCTGGTTTTATCTTCTCTGTTTTTCACCTAATACCACGTCTAAATCCTTATGAACCAAAAAATCCTCCATTTGCATTTTCCACCAACCAAAGTCTTTTCCATCAACCTCGCAATCTGAAGTCTCCCGCTCTCAGCCATTGTCTCAAACTACAAACTATTTACTAATCGATTCAAAACTAAAAATAGTGTCAAAAACAATAGTCGGCTGCCTGAAATTCAATAATGCAAGTTCAATAATGCAGCTAAGAAATTCCCCGAACTTTGGATCTTGGTAACACAATAAAAAAAATCAGGAACAACTATAAGGGATTTGGGTATTACAACACACACACACAAAAAACATGAACAACTGCAGGAGACAAAAAAATAAAACGAAGGTGAACACGCGAGATTTACATGGCTTGAACGATGCGACCTAGATCCATGGGCTGCAACTAGGATATTCTTAATTGCTTCCTGCCCCACTGACGAGTGGTCTATTGGACAACCCGAAAGTGCATTAAAATGATTATTATTCCACGTTTAAATGGGTTAATTGTTATGATTTGATGTCTATGGTGTGTATGGATTTGCAGGTACCGAAGAGCATAACAATGGAGTTTAAACGTGCTTTGTCGGGGATTTGCAAGTGGCTAGTTGAAGATGAAGACTCAAGAGAATGAACAAGGGGTAAAATGGGAAAACCTGCTGACCACCGTAAGTTACGGTGGGCGCCGTAGCTTACGGTGGAGTCCTCCTTCAAGAAGCACCGTAAGACAGTGGCTTACCACCGTAAGAAGAATTTTGCCCACCGTAAGCTACGGTGGGCACCGTAGCTTACGGTGGCGAGTTGCGGAAAAGTTGTAACTGCCCATTTTAACTTGAATTGAAGGAGCCTTTTCACATCTCAATCATTGGAAACGTTTGGCAGGGCTTTGAGGGCGAATTTGGGGTGATCTTAGGGTTCAAAACAATTTCTAAACATAATTTTTGGTTTTGTTGATTCGTATGTTCAAAACAATTGAAGTATGTTGGATTGCAAGAACATGAGTGGCTAGAACTCTTGGTGATCATCTTGGGTGGAAGGTTTGTTTGAACAATTGTGTTTTGAATTCTTATATCTAGAATAATAACTTGCTATATTGGTGGTTGTTATGGTGTTTGGATTCTTGTTAGTAAATTGTTGATGATGTTTAAATCATTGCCTTAATCGTACGTTCTTGGTGTCATTGGCAATCGAGATATCACGGGGAGATTTACGGGTTGGATATTAGTCAATTGATTATCGGGTAATAACCTCGCATTGTAATAATTCGAGTACTTAGTTCCCTTTTATCACGAACAATTAATCAAACACGAGTCATGTCTTTGTGACTCTTTCTAGTTGAATTTGGAAACCCATGAGTTATTTGAAACCGAAAACTTAAGATGATCACTTGCTTTTAAATCTGGTAAACAATCAATCTTTGAATCGTTACTAGTTGAAATTTAAACCACACAACCAAAAATTCTGAATTTAATTTTCTTGCAAGTTAGGTAATTTAGTCAAAGTATTACAAACTCTAGATAGCACATATTACATAAACTCCCTGTGTTCGATACCCACTTACCGCTATATTCTAGTAGTATTTGGATTAAATTTACGTGAGACTACGACATCACGTCAAATTTTGGCACCGTTGCTGGGGAGTAGTGCGCAACATGTGTTATTTTGAGTTAGTTTAGTTTGTTATTTTTTCGGGTTTACGCCGGTTGTGTTAGTGTGCAGGTTCTTACAGGTGCATGCATACTAGAGGCTCTAACAGGCTATCACCATTGGCATTTGATCCGGAGATCGAGCAAACTTTACGACGCAACAGGGTTTTGTTACGTGAAAACAAGATTAGTGGTTCCCCAACAACTCCTACTACACCAATTTCACCACTTAACACCATGGAACCATTACCTACTACCATAAGCCAAACATCACCATCTACACCTCCACCAATTCCTACTACCAGTCTACCTCAACACATGAAGTTAACCCATCCAACGCCGCCTCAATGGTACCACCATTCTCATCTTTTTCCCCAGCATCCGGTCAATCATCATCCACCCAACAACCATTACCAAGTCAAACTTTACGAAGTTCAACCATTATCCATACATCCTCCACATTTCAACCACCAACCCAACCTGGTTTCCACTATCCTTCCACACAGTTTGTGCAATCGTCGGGTGTAAGGGAAAACGGGTTTGATGATGGTTATGAAGAAGAATTTGGAGGGTATGATGAAGAAGGTTATTACTATGGGGGTGATGGAGGTAACTTGGGACCGCAAGGGGGAATGGGTTACCCATAAAGGCAACAATTGGAACAAGTACAAGAAATTGTTAGGCAACCTACAGGGGTGCAACAAGTTCGTCCTCAAGGACCACCGTTCCAACAATCAATGCCTTTACAACAAGTCCAAGGTCAACACCAACAACCTCAATTCCAAAGACCGATGCATCAACCCCAACATCAACAACACTTCGTACCTCAAGGGTTAAGACAGGGTCACACGGGTCGACCAAGAGTACCTTTAGGTGTTCCGCAAAGACATCATCGAGAGGTAGTGTGGGGGTTTAAAGCACATTTTCATCCGGTTATTACTAATAATCCTCCTCTGGTAGTGATACCTCAACGCCCGGATGGGAGGACATTTGAGGTTAGGACGACCGCATTACAAAGCTTACCGAAGTAAAAGGGTCTAGCAACGGAGGAACCGTACTTCCATTTGGAAACATATGATTCCATTTGCAACACCATCGGGGGGCAAGGTTTTTCTGCGGATGATGTTAATTGGTATTATTTCAGTTTTCGTTGGAAGATAAGGCAAAGAGGTGGTTCCATACTCTACCGTCCGCATCGATTTATACTTTGGGCCGATATGCAACAAAGATTTCTAGAAGAATTTTTTACGGCCCAAAAGACAAATGAAGCTAGGAGGAGCTTATGAAGTTTTCAACAACAACCGGGAGAAATGTTTCATGAGGTGTTTGAAAGATTTAACATGATGCTAAAGAATTGTCCTCATCATGGTATTGCATTGTGGGAGTTGTTGAATGCTTTTCACGAGGGGTTGAGCCCGGAAGACGCTCGTGATTTGATGTCAATCACCAATGGTACATTCGGTACAAACTTTGAACAAGACCGATTGGGCAATTTTGGAGCAAATGGAGGTCACATCAAAAAGGAAAGCACAATCTTTAAGGCGGGCGAGACATGTCATCACAAGACCCCAAGTGTATGCGGTAGAGATGGAGGGGCGCAAGCGTCTAATCAGGTATATAATGTTTGTACTAACTGTAATGAATTGGGTCATGCATCGGAGGTATGTTTGGTGGGAGCGAGTGACAATCAAGTTGTAGAAGTTAATGCTATTGCGGGGGGTGGTCGAAATTTCAATATGAACTCTAACACATACCACCCCGGGTTACGAAATCATCCAAATTTCCGCTATGGGAACCCGGCAAATCCAGCCAACCCTAATCTACAAGGAGCTCAACAGAGTTTTGTTCCGCGTTAACAATATAATCAAGGGAATTTCAGGGGTGGCAATGGTCAAGGGTATCAAGGTCAATTTCAACAAGCGGGTGATCAAAGTGGAAATGCGGGTCAAACTTCATCAAGAGGCAACGAGGTTATGGACATGCTCCGAATGATGCAACAAGACATGCAACGGAGAAATCAACTCGATGAGGCTCGTATGCAAAAGGATGAAGTTCGGGATAAAAGCATCCAAACCGTCACCACTCAGATGGGTCAACTTGCAACTAAGGTAGCGGAGCTTAAGAAAGGTAAGGGCCAACTTCCAAGTGACACAAAGGTAAATCCCTCTCACAATTCTTCACGTAATATTAATATTAACCATGTAAGTGTTTTACGAAGCGTTAAAGAATTTAAAGCAAATTTGGAACCAGGTTTGGTTGAAGGGGTGGTTGAGGATATTACGGGAGTTGAGAGTGATGAGGATGAAGTCTCATCACCAAATGTGTCTAAGGACCCTATTGTTGAAAAAGTAATTAAAAAACCGGGTTTGGGTGAGATTTTAATGAAACAAAGGAGGAAGGTGGACTAAGTCAAGTCCCGTTTCCCTCCGTTTTAGTTGATCCAGGAAAGAAAAACTTCATTTCAACAAGGGGTCCTCAAAAGGAGGAATTATTGGATGTGTTTAAACAGGTAAAGGTAAATCTTCCGTTACTTGATGCAATTAAGCAACTACCCGCTTATGCAAAATTCTTAAAAGAATTATGCACTCAAAAAAGACAACAAAAGAAAAAGTTGCCTAAGCGGGTAGATTTGACCGGACCAGTAAGTGTAGTGCTAAAAGGGATACTTACTCCTAAGCTCCAAGATCCGAGAACGCCACTCATAAATATTCAAGTTGGGAACTTCCCAATGTTAAAGGCGTTATTAGATCTTGGAGCCGGTGTAACTATATTACCGGGTGGTTTCTATGATCAGTACGACTTTGGTCTATTAGCTCGGGTGGAGACAACGGTGGTTTTAGCCGATTTATCTCACAAGTTACTTCGAGGAATGGTCCAAGATGTTATTGTTAAGGTTGATGAATTCTACTACACGGTAGACTTTTTGGTACTAGACTACTCATCCGCGGATCCAAAACAACAGCAAAATGTTATTTTGGGTCGGCCATTTTTAAGCACCGCTCACGCCGTAATCGATTGTCGACTTGGTACAGTTGACATGACATTCGGTAATAGAAAAATGCAATTAAATGTTTTTACTAACACTTCTAGTTCTGTTGGCGTTGATGAGTGTTTCATGGCAGATCTAGTGGATGGATGTGACCCGCATGAATATGAGGAAGAGGATATTTGTGTTTGTGTTTGTGATGTTTCTGAACAGGTACATGCTTGTGATTTGAGGGTAGAAGAAGAAAAGCAAGATGCAATGGCTGTGAAAGAAGGGCGGCCGTCATGGACTCATCAGTTTGAGAGCTTGCCGGCGAAAATTAGTTCGGGCACAAAGCCATCACTGGAGGAACCACCAATGTTGGAGTTGAAGGAATTGCCAAGCCACTGAAATATGCATTCTTAGGGAATAATGACACGTTATCGGTTATTATTGCCTCTAACTTAGAGGTGGTGCAAGAGCGTGAATTGCTAAGGGTGCTTAAAGCGAATCGGGCGGCTATCGGATGGACGATCGCTGATCTGAAAGGAATCAGCCCATCCATTGTTATGCATAAGATTATCACAACCGATGATGCAAAGCCGACGAGAGAAGCTCAAAGAAGATTGAATCCGAACTTGCGCGAAGTAGTAAAAAAGGAGGTAATCAAATGGTTGGATGCAGGTATTAATTATCCTATTTCTGATAGTGCTTGGGTAAGTCCTACCCAAGTGGTGCCTAAAAAGGCCGGTATTCAAGTGATTAAGGACAAAAATGGTAAGCAAATCACCACCCGACCGGTCACCGGGTGGCGGGTTTGTGTCCATTATAGAAAATTGAATGCCGCAACCTCTAGGGACCATTTCCCATTACCCTTCATTGACCAAATAATTGAGAACTCTCGGGTAAAAAATACTACTGTTTTTTTGGATGGGTACTCGGGTTACAACCAAATTGCTATTCACCCCGGATCAACATAAAACCACTTTCATATGTCCTTATGGTACTTTTGCCTTTAGGAGAATGCCATTTGGCTTGTACAATGCCCCAGCAACTTTTCAACGATGTATGATTATGATGAGTATTTCTCGGACATGGTTGGGGAGTCGCTTGAGGTGTTCATGGATGACTTTTCTATTTTTGTCACAAGTTTTAAGTCTTGTCTCGACGAGTTGGAGAAGGTTTTAAAAAGATGTGTCGAGAAAAACTTAGTGCTTAGTTGGGGGAAAAGTCATTTCATGGTTCAAGAAGGTATTGCGTTGGGCCATGTTGTTTCTGAAAAAGGGATGGAGGTAGACAAAGCGAAAATTCGTGTAATATCATCGTTGCCTCCTCCTAAAAATGTAAAAGGAGTAAGGTCGTTCTTGGGGAATGCTGGGTTTTATAGGAGATTTATTAAGGGTTTTAGTGTTATTACTAAACCCTTATGTAATTTCTTATTGAAAGATGTTCCTTTTGACTTTACTAATGAATGTTTGCAAGCTTTTACCGTTTTGAAGGAACAACTGGTGAAAGCCCCTATTTTGCAACCGCCGGATTGGTCAAAGCCGTTCGAGATCATGTGCGATGCCAGCGACACAACTATTGGAGTGGTTTTGGGTCAAAGGTTCGATAAGAAGTGTAACATCCGTCAAAAACGGATTTACCAAACCCGCTCCGTTTATCAACCGAACAGTCAGTCAAAATTTTCGTTGCGAATTAAATGCCCAAAATATTTTTAAACGATCCGTAATCAATTATTATACGCGAACATATATTTAGTTTTTGAAAAACTGTCAAAAATCGCAAAATAAAAATGAATTGTTTCAGCCGGGTTTCGAACCCGGGTCTGTACCGAGTCACCTAGTGACTTAACTCTCACACACAAACCACTGCGCCAACTGCTTTGTTTGTTATGTATTTCAAACATTTAATTGATATAATAACTTTACAAATTCAAAACCGGCGCCCAATCGTTTCAGTCGTCGGAATCCCGGAATTTCCGCGAATCTTAACTACAATTTACGTTATAACGTAAACCTTTAATCACATATCGGTTATAACCGATGTTTGAAGTCCGCGACCAAATTCATAACCGCCGGAAAACTTAAACCGACGAACCCAGTCCGAAATCAGACCAAATACATCTCATTTTTCCCCTATAAATTCAACCACAACCGTCTACAAACACTTTCGCTCAAAAATCACACCTTTTCTCGGCATAATTCCACTCGCCGGAACTTTCCTATTTTTCGCCGGAAAACCGAGTTTTAATTTTCTGAACCTCACTAATCCCCTAAACCTTTACTGAAGTTACCCATACTCTTTCCAAGATATCCGGAGACTCGCTGCTGCAAGGAACCTATCGCCGGAGGTGAATTCTGTCGCCGGAGTTCTGCCGGAAAACAGAGAGTCTTGTCGGTATACTTTCTCCGCCCAGTTTTCTTCTCCGTTTCACTTTTATAATACCTTAATTAACTGTAAAACACTAATAAATCGATAAAACTTCGAACCAGCCGATTTTCCGATTTCTGGTTATTTTTCATTGAAGAAGACGATGATTGTTATCATATAAGTATAATATAAATCATGAAAATTATCGGGTTAGACACACAGTCCAGCGGTGGACTGTGTGCACATATAAAACGCAAAACGTCTCAAGTTCGAATCCCGTCTCACACGCTGCCTTAATAAAAACCATTGTTTTTGTTTACTGAACCGGAGTCGCCTAAGATATATGTTAAGTATATTAATAACCGAAATAATAACCAAGTTAGACACACAGTCCAGCGGTGGACTGTGTGTTTGTTTATATCACAGGTCACGAGTTCGAGTCCGGTCCTCAGCACCGACTCGGACAATTATCTTTTCTTTTAAATAAGGCAGAAAAGGAAATATCTATTTTGTATTTAAGTATAATAAAAACCGAATATTATAACATGTTGAACACACAGTCCAGCGGTGGACTGTGTGTTAGATTAACCCACAGGTCCCGGGTTCGAGACCTGTGGTGTGCATGACCGTTTCATTTAAACTGTTTTTAAAATAAATGATTTTCTGTTAATTCTAATTAATGTATATATGAAATTAAAATCGGATATATAACGGGTTAGACACGTAGCTCAGTTGGTAGAGCTGCGTGCACGCGTACGGGAGGTCTCGGGTTCGAGCCTCACCGAGCGCACAACAATATTCCTCAAACCGGTCAACGACCAGTCAAAGTCAACTGGTCAAAGTCAACTGTAGCAGAAAAAAAATAAATATTTTTATTATTTTTATTTAATTATTTTAATTAAAAATCAATTATAAATACTTAAAAATAACATTTTTAAGATTAGAAAATAGCTTCAAACTCACAAAAATACACCCAACAATCCTACTAAAATAGTTTAATAAAATCCGTTTACTCACCAAACCATAATGCGATTTATCTAGGTTAAATCTCACTCGTGGTTAAAACCACTTCGCGTGCATTCATCATCATCAACCGAACGCACCCACTGTGAGTGAATCTTACAATTTCCCCTTTTTAAATTACACGTTTTGGGGTGTGTCATGTGTTATGAATTAATTAATTTATTTATTTAAACTTGTGCCATACCACATCATGACTTAATCTTAGATTGATTTATTGTTGTGATTTATTTATATTCCGTTTGTCAAATTACATGAAACTCATACATTAAGCCCATCAGTTCCTCGTGGGAAACGAGTAGAACATCGCGTGCTTCAATTCAAATTCATTATTGTTCATGTGTGTTTTCATTGAGTTTATATTGTTTGTAGTTGTGTTATTCATATTATCATGTTTATGCAATTCATTCATCAGGCCCCTCAGTTCCTCGTGAGAGACGAGTTGAGCATCGCGTGCCTTTAATTGTTCCATTATTGTTCATGAGTGTTTTCATTTAACATCTTATGATTATTGATCAAGTTACATCTAATTTTACTCATGTTTGGTTGTGCACATATTTCATAATCAATTTAAATAAATTGTTCAAATGTTTTTCCATAGGATTCACTCGCCAACATTATGTTGATCCAAAAACCTTTTTACACATGATACAGGTGAACAGGTTGAAGCAAGGATAACATAGGATATGCCTTAGAAGAGAACAAAGGAGTTAGATTGTTAGTTAGATCATGTTGTATCACTATTGTAAACTTTCATTTAATTTGTATTAATGAATATGAAACATTTAATAAATGTCATGAGCTTTGATGATAACCCAATCATGCCCCGATCACCTTATCCGCTGCGGGTCGGGGTGTGACAGATTGGTATCAGAGCCATGACTATAGGGATATAGGATAGGTTATTAGACCCTTAGAGCCTATACTATAGTCTGCCTAAATTTTAAATTGACTAGGTGGTTACATACAAACTTGTGATATTTATTTGTTTCATATTTGTTTACATTTCAGTCAAACATACATGCTCATATACATGTTCATTATACATATATACATATTCATTATACATATATCGATGTTCATGTATTCAATTTATTTTCATATTCTCATTATCCAAAGATTTTATGCAATTTTCAATTCTCATCAAAGTAAGTTCTGCGACGGGCATGTAGTAACTGGAAGGGTACAAGTACCGGTAGTCGGAACGTCCTGTCTAGGCTGGCATTCGTATAAATCCAATATAACGGACCAGTTTGCCTACCTGGGGACCAACGATGAGAGTACGAAGGACCTATTAGGCCAAAGCATGCACACCAAACGTCGTTCGAACTAACCCACTTTGAGGTGTCATCGTGTCTACACCTGGACACATTCCGAACATCACACGTTGTATACATATTTCTCGATTTTCACCGGGTTTTGTGTACGCAACCAGGCAGAAACCGTGCGAACCATATGAAAAACCGGTAATTCATGGGGGCCCACATGATTACATAAGGTAAAGTATGGCGGCATGACGGGCCTAACAGCGAGCAAAGCCAAAGACATCCTATGGATGTAGTATTTTTGTATAATTATTTTATGAATGTTCATCCCTAATGCGACCCATGATCTCAAAAGCATCCAACTCATACCCTTGTCATGTATTCATTGTAGATGTCTTCTAACCTCGCCCGTAGGAAGATGAGAGCAGGAAAAGCCCGCGAACGTATGGCTGCCTTAATCGCTCAACAAATGGCTGCTGTAATACCCAATATTGTAATCCAAGTTCAACAAGCACTTACCAATAATCCTGTCAACCAAGCAAACCAAAACATTTTCAACTCTTCCCCAAACACCACTAAATGCACCTACAAGCATTTCAAATCATGCGACCCTCCGAAATATAAAGGGACTGAAGGTGTCACCGCACTCCTCCATTGGTTTGAAGAAATGGAGAATACTTTTCTAAATTGCGATTGCCCTGATGATCGCAAAGTGCGTTATGCTACCGGTCGACTATATGGGATAGCACTTACTTGGTGGAATACAGAGAAGGCCAAACGAGGTGTTGAAGATGCTATGTCCTTAACTTGGAACGAATTGAAGGAAATCATGACCAGACGATTTTGCCCAAGGAGCGAAATCAAGAAGCTAGAAGATGAATTTTACTCATTGAAGCAAGTGGAAGGAGACCACACCACCTACAACAAAAGGTTTCTCGAATTACATCAAATGGTTCCCAACATGTTTACTCCCCTCTACCGTTTGATCGAGCACTACATTCGTGGTCTTCCGTCAAAGATTCAAGACCCCGTGATGAGTACCAAGCCTGCAACTTTGGAAGCAGCAATGGAGCTAGCAATAGAGCTCACCGAGAACCGAATCCGAAACAAAGACTTCGAGGAAGAGAAGAAGAAGGATAAAGAATCAACTGAAACCTCCGAATCCCCTTCTCAAACCGAATCCCCTTCTCAACCCGAATCCCCTTCTCAACCCAAACCTAAGAGAAGAAGAGTCGGGCGACTTTTCGCTGCTACTCAACGAAATCAACCAGTTTTTCACGCTATACCCATCCGAGCTGTCCCAATCACCCAAGTGGCACCCAACTCAGCTTACCCAAATAAGAAACCATATCTTGGACCTCACCCTCAATGCAACCACTGTTTTTATCATCATCCCCTTACTTTACCTTGCCGGCTATGTACAACTTGTGGACGTTATGGTCATTTGAGCAATGTTTGTCGCACCTTTCAAGACCAAACCTTTTCCCCTACTCAAAACATGGCCCAAACTTATCACCAACCTCAATACCCCATGTTCCCATATGCTCGAGCTTGCTTCAATTGTGGCGACCCTACCCACCTTAGAAACACATGCCCTCAATTGGTTAACATAATCAACACTCAAGCCCAATCAAACCCAGTTAACCAAGTAAACCAAGAAAACCCAACCACTATGCCACCAGCAAGAGGAAGAGTCTTCAATATCAACGCCAACCCTGTCGAAGATAATGACGGCCCTGATGAAGATACTCAGCTAGTCCTTTTCGCCGAAGATCCAGATTCAACTTCTATTGTTTAGTCTTATGTTTTTCTTTATCACATGGGTAGACTGTTAGAGTAATTATGGTATATTATATATTATATATTGTTTTCAGTATACGATTTTGCCGAGGCCGTGGCTCCCCATCCATCGAGGTTGAGTTGGATCCCCATTTTATTATGTGGTTGATCTTGGCGTGCCCGCACGATCGGCTCCGTTTGTTGAGCCTTGATCGGTTACGTAATACTACATTTCAATACATGCAATACGCTCGGCTCCGTTTGATTGAGCCTTGAGTGCACAGTTCAATTTACATTTCAAGTTCATGCAATACGCTCGGCTCCGTTTGATTGAGCCTTGAGTGCACAGTTCAATTTACATTTCAAGTTCATGCAATACGTTCGGCTCCGTTTGATTGAGCCTTGAGCGCACATACAATTTCATTATCAGTATCTTGTGGTTGTGGTGTTTGTAGTAGAGTCGCATCGAACTAACCATAACTTTCGGATAAAGTCAACGAAAATTTGACAAAAATATGGTGGATACGCCGATGGTACTTCCTATATATAAGTATTCTTGTCAAATGATCGGAGGCATTATCAGGCGGTTATGAGAGGTTCCATGCATAGGCTGTTTGTGTGGTTAAGTTATTCATATTCAGTACATGCAATATGTTCGGCTCCGTTTGATTGAGCCTTGAGCACACAATTTCAATTTCAGTACATTCAATATGTTCGGCTCCGTTTGATTGAGCCTTGAGCACACAATTTCAATTTCAGTACATTCAATATGTTCGGCTCCGTTTGATTGAGCCTTGAGCACACAATTTCAATTTCAGTACATTCAATATGTTCGGCTCCGTTTGATTGAGCCTCTTGCACACAATTTCAATTTCAGTACATTCAATACGTTCGGCTCCGTTTGATTGAGCCTTGAGCGCACATCCATTTTATTTTCAGTACATGCAATACGATCGGCTCCGTTCGATTGAGCCTTGATCGCACAGATATATTTCATTTCAGTAATTTATGTTTGTTGTATTGATTGTAGAGTTATAGGACTAATCATAATTCACTGTTAAAACCAATGAAAATTTGACAAGAATATGGTGGATACGCCGCTGGTACTTCCTATATATAAGTATTCTTGTCAAAGGATTAGAGGCCTTATCGGACGGTTATGAGAAGTTCTATGTAGGATTTATTAGTTTCTTGATAACCAATCATAACTTGTGGATAAAACTAATGAAAATTTGGCAAAAATATGGTGGATACGCCGTTGGTACTTCCTATATATAAGTATTCTTGCCAAAGGATCAGAGGCATTATCAGGCGGTTATGAGAAGTTCCATGTAGGATTTATTATTGCCTTGGTTGGAATTTGTGATACATTTATATCATCATGTATTTAAAGAGATTGGATTGTGTTCCATTTCTACATAAATTAACCTCTCCATCATAACAAACGAGAGAGGAACTTCCATCATTCAAACATATATGGATTCAAATATTTGCTGTTGTGTTTATTCATGTTCAAATATTTGCTGATGTGTTCATTCATGTTCGAATATTTGCTGTTATGTTTATTCATGTTCAAATATTTACTGATGTGTTCATTCATGTTTGGATATCAGCTGTTGTGTTTTTATTTATGTTCCATGTAGATTGTAGTGTTAGAAGTTTTGCCTTAGGATATAACCATATTTTCCCAAACGTAACTAAACTCTTATGCATGATATCATCTTTAGCAAATCATTCCTGTTTATCAATACTTACACAGTAGGCAACAAAAAGCGATTCCTAAATAGGGTACTTAACCTTTCCAAGGAACGTTACCGCCTCGAACAAAAACTTAAACCCTCATTTTTCTGAGCATACAACTGTCAAACAAAACATCATCATTCTTATAGTCAAAATATATCATTATTTAAATTTCGGGACGAAATTTCTAAAAAGCAGGGGATACTGTAACATCCGTCAAAAACGGATTTACCAAACCCGCTCCGTTTATCAACCGAACAGTCAGTCAAAATTTTCGTTGCGAATTAAATGCCCAAAATATTTTTAAACGATCCGTAATCAATTATTATACGCGAACATATATTTAGTTTTTGAAAAACTGTCAAAAATCGCAAAATAAAAATGAATTGTTTCAGCCGGGTTTCGAACCCGGGTCTGTACCGAGTCACCTAGTGACTTAACTCTCACACACAAACCACTGCGCCAACTGCTTTGTTTGTTATGTATTTCAAACATTTAATTGATATAATAACTTTACAAATTCAAAACCGGCGCCCAATCGTTTCAGTCGTCGGAATCCCGGAATTTCCGCGAATCTTAACTACAATTTACGTTATAACGTAAACCTTTAATCACATATCGGTTATAACCGATGTTTGAAGTCCGCGACCAAATTCATAACCGTCGGAAAACTTAAACCGACGAACCCAGTCCGAAATCAGACCAAATACATCTCATTTTTCCCCTATAAATTCAACCACAACCGTCTACAAACACTTTCGCTCAAAAATCACACCTTTTCTCGGCATAATTCCACTCGCCGGAACTTTCCTATTTTTCGCCGGAAAACCGAGTTTTAATTTTCTGAACCTCACTAATCCCCTAAACCTTTACTGAAGTTACCCATACTCTTTCCAAGATATCCGGAGACTCGCTGCTGCAAGGAACCTATCGCCGGAGGTGAATTCTGTCGCCGGAGTTCTGCCGGAAAACAGAGAGTCTTGTCGGTATACTTTCTCCGCCCAGTTTTCTTCTCCGTTTCACTTTTATAATACCTTAATTAACTGTAAAACACTAATAAATCGATAAAACTTCGAACCAGCCGATTTTCCGATTTCTGGTTATTTTTCATTGAAGAAGACGATGATTGTTATCATATAAGTATAATATAAATCATGAAAATTATCGGGTTAGACACACAGTCCAGCGGTGGACTGTGTGCACATATAAAACGCAAAACGTCTCAAGTTCGAATCCCGTCTCACACGCTGCCTTAATAAAAACCATTGTTTTTGTTTACTGAACCGGAGTCGCCTAAGATATATGTTAAGTATATTAATAACCGAAATAATAACCAAGTTAGACACACAGTCCAGCGGTGGACTGTGTGTTTGTTTATATCACAGGTCACGAGTTCGAGTCCGGTCCTCAGCACCGACTCGGACAATTATCTTTTCTTTTAAATAAGGCAGAAAAGGAAATATCTATTTTGTATTTAAGTATAATAAAAACCGAATATTATAACATGTTGAACACACAGTCCAGCGGTGGACTGTGTGTTAGATTAACCCACAGGTCCCGGGTTCGAACCTGTGGTGTGCATGACCGTTTTATTTAAACTGTTTTTAAAATAAATGATTTTCTGTTAATTCTAATTAATGTATATATGAAATTAAAATCGGATATATAACGGGTTAGACACGTAGCTCAGTTGGTAGAGCTGCGTGCACGCGTACGGGAGGTCTCGGGTTCGAGCCTCACCGAGCGCACAACAATATTCCTCAAACCGGTCAACGACCAGTCAAAGTCAACTGTAGCAGAAAAAAAATAAATATTTTTATTATTTTTATTTAATTATTTTAATTAAAAAATCAATTATAAATACTTAAAAATAACATTTTTAAGATTAGAAAATAGCTTCAAACTCACAAAAATACACCCAACAATCCTACTAAAATAGTTTAATAAAATCCGTTTACTCACCAAACCATAATGCGATTTATCTAGGTTAAATCTCACTCGTGGTTAAAACCACTTCGCGTGCATTCATCATCATCAACCGAACGCACCCACTGTGAGTGAATCTTACAATTTCCCCTTTTTAAATTACACGTTTTGGGGTGTGTCATGTGTTATGAATTAATTAATTTATTTATTTAAACTTGTGCCATACCACATCATGACTTAATCTTAGATTGATTTATTGTTGTGATTTATTTATATTCCGTTTGTCAAATTACATGAAACTCATACATTAAGCCCATCAGTTCCTCGTGGGAAACGAGTAGAACATCGCGTGCTTCAATTCAAATTCATTATTGTTCATGTGTGTTTTCATTGAGTTTATATTGTTTGTAGTTGTGTTATTCATATTATCATGTTTATGCAATTCATTCATCAGGCCCCTCAGTTCCTCGTGAGAGACGAGTTGAGCATCGCGTGCCTTTAATTGTTCCATTATTGTTCATGAGTGTTTTCATTTAACATCTTATGATTATTGATCAAGTTACATCTAATTTTACTCATGTTTGGTTGTGCACATATTTCATAATCAATTTAAATAAATTGTTCAAATGTTTTTCCATAGGATTCACTCGCCAACATTATGTTGATCCAAAAACCTTTTTACACATGATACAGGTGAACAGGTTGAAGCAAGGATAACATAGGATATGCCTTAGAAGAGAACAAAGGAGTTAGATTGTTAGTTAGATCATGTTGTATCACTATTGTAAACTTTCATTTAATTTGTATTAATGAATATGAAACATTTAATAAATGTCATGAGCTTTGATGATAACCCAATCATGCCCCGATCACCTTATCCGCTGCGGGTCGGGGTGTGACAAGAAGTCGGTGGTGATCTATTATACGAATAAAACTTTGTCCGAGGCACAATGAATTACACCACAACCGAAAAAGAATTACTAGCGGTGGTGTATGCCTTGGACAAGTATCGATCATATATATGGGGAAGCAAGGTGGTAGTATATTCTGATCATAGCGCAGTTCGGTATTTGATGGAGAAAAAGGATGCTAAGCCCCGGTTGATTCGATGGGTGCTCTTATTACAGGAATTAGATTTGGAAATTCGAGATAAAAAGGGAAGTGAAAATGTGGTGGCGGACCATCTATCTCGAATTCCAATGGAAGGAGTTGACGATTTAAGTGAGATTAATGAACGGTTTCCTGATGAACAGTTGCTCGCTGTCTCTACTTCTACAGCACCGTGGTATGCCCATTATGTAAATTATTTGACCAAGGGTGTTATTCCTAGTCATTGGGCAAAGAGAAGAAGGCAACAGTTCATGGTTCAAGTCAAGCAATACATATGGGATGAGCCGGATTTGTTCAAAATCGGACCCGATCAAGTAATTATAAGGTGTGTGCCGGAAATAGAAGTGACAGAAATTTTTACCCATGCTCATTCATCCGCTTGTGGGGGACACATTAGTGGACACAAGACGGGATATTGGGTGCTCACATGTGGGTTCTATTGGCCAACAATTTTCAAAGACACATGTGAATTTGCCTGAAATTGTCTTAACTGCCAAAGGATGGGGAGTATTTCAAAGAGGGATAAGATGCCCATGCAGCCTACCATGGTGGTAGAGATTTTTGATGTATGGGGGATAGATTTCATGGGGCCCTTTCCAAGTTCATGCGGGTTTTTGTACATCTTGGTGGCTGTGGATTATGTATCAAAGTGGATTGAAGCCATACCGACAAGGACTAATGATCATTCGGTTGTTTGCATGTTTGTATAATCGAATATCTTTGCTCGTTTTGGGATTCCGCGTGTTATAATAAGTGATGGTGGTTCACATTTTAAAAATTTTAATTTCGGGAAATTATTGAAGAGATACAATGTGAACCACCGAATTGCTACGCCGTATCATCCACAAACTAGTAGACAAGTTGAAGTGTCCAATCGTCAAATTAAGGAAATTTTAATGAAAACGGTGCGCACGGACAGGATTGATTGGTCGAGCAAGTTGGATGATGCGTTGTGGGCGTACCGAACGGACTACAAAACTCCTATTGGTACAACTCCTTACTGGTTGGTGTATGGGAAGGGGTGTCATTTACCGATGGAATTGGCGCATAGGGCGCATTGGGAAATCAAGACGGTTAACGTAGATTATGATGAAGCGGGGAAGACCCAGAAACTTCAATTGAGTGAGATCGAAGAGATTCGAGATGAAGCATATGAGTGTGCGGCTGCATACAAAGATAAGCTCAAGTAGGTTCATGATGCAAAGATTCGGAAGCGAACTTTCAGAACGGGTCAAAAGGTGTGGTTGTTCAATTCAAGGCTAAAGATGTTTGTGGGCAAATTGAAAAGCAAGTGGATGGGCCCCTATGTTATTACACGAGTAGGAAGGTTTGGAGATATGGATATTGTGGATGAGCGGACTAACATTAAGCAAACGGTGAATGGGCATCGACTCAAACCGTATTTGGAAGGAAACGATATTAAACATCTTGAACTTGACAAAGTGGGCTACATCCTACGCCCGTTGGACGCGGATTAAACACAAGAGGCCCATGTTTGGTAGTGTAAACATATAGTTTATGTGTTTAGTTAGTTTGTTTCGAGTAATTAGCCGAACTTGTTTGATTTGTGTTTGAAACAAGTGTGGGGAAGTTTTTCAGACTTTCACATTCACGGTGTTGAGGACAACACGGATTTTTCGTGGGGGGTGGTAGGTAAAAGTAAATAATAAAGTAAATAAAAAATAAAAAATAAAAAAAGAAATTTGGGATTTGAGTTTTTGAACAAAAGGTGATATTGAAGTAACGTGAGTGATCATTCCTTCAAAACCATACATCGGCTGCCTGAACTTGACGGGTGTTCTATTGCACAATACCCTTTTACTCAGTCTCAAAAAACAGTAAACGCACAAGTTCAATAATGCAGCTAAGTAATTCCCCGACTTTGGATCTTGGTAACACAATAAAAGAATCATGAACAACTATAAGGGATTTGGGTATTACAACACACACAAAAAACATGAATGAACAACCGCAGGAGACAAAAAAATAAAACGAAGGTGAACACGCGAGATTTAAATGGTTTGAACGATGTGACCTAGATCCATGGGCTACAACTAGGATATTCTTAATTGCTTCCTGCCCCACTGACGGGTGGTCTATTGGACAACCCGAAAGTGCATTAAAATGATTATTATTCCACGTTTAAATGGGTTAGTTGTTATGATTTGATGTCTATGGTGTGTATGGCTTTGCAGGTACCGAAGAGCATAACAATGGAGTTTAAACGTGCTTTGTCGGGCATTTGCAAGTGGCTAGTTGAAGATGAAGACTCAAGAGAATGAACACGGGGTTAAAATGGGAAAACCTGCTGACCACCGTAAGCTACCGTGGGTGCCGTAGCTTACGGTGGAGTCCTCCTTCAAGAAGCACCGTAAGACAGTGGCTTACCACCGTAAGAAGAATTTTGCCCACCGTAAGCTACGGTGGGCGCCGTAGCTTACGGTGGCGAGCTGCGGAAAAGTTGTAGCTGCCCATTTTAACTTGAATTGAAGGAGCCTTTTCATATCTCAATCATTGGAAACGTTTGGCAGGGCTTTGAGGGCGAATTTGGGGTGATCTTAGGGTTCAAAACAATTTCTAAACATAATTTTTGGTTCTGTTGATTCGTATGTTCAAAACAATTGAAGTATGTTGGATTGCAAGAACATGAGTGGCTAGAACTCTTGGTGATCATCTTGAGTGGAAGGTTTGTTTGAACAATTGTGTTTTGAATTCTTATTTCTAGAATAATAACTTGCTATATTGGTGGTTGTTATGGTGTTTGGATTCTTGTTAGTAAATTGTTGATGATGTTTGAATCATTGCCTTGATCGTACGTTCTTGGTGTCATTGACAATCGAGATATCACGGGGAGGTTTACGGGTATTGATTATCGGGTAACAACCTCGCATTGTAATAATCCGAGTACTTAGTTCCCTTTTATCACGAACAATTAATCAAACTTGAGTCATGTCTATATGACTCTTTCTAGTTGAATTTGGAAACACATGAGTTATTTGAAACCGGAAACTTAAGATGATCACTTGCTTTTAAATCTGGTAAACAATCAATCTTTGAATCGTTACTAATTAAAATTTAAACCACACAACCAAAAATTCTGAATCTAATTTTCTTGCAAGTTAGGTAATTTAGTTAAAGTATTACAAACTCTAGATAGCACATATTCCATAAACTCCCTGTGTTCGATACCCACTTACCGCTTTATTCTAGTAGTATTTGGATTAAATTTACGTGAGACTACGACACACGAGATTTACATGGTTTGAATGATGTGACCTAGATCCATGGGCTGCAACTAGGATATTATTAATTTCCTCCTGCCCCACCCGTGTTGAGGAATTACAAGTACAAGACGTCAATTTACAATTATAGATTAGGGTTACAAAACTTATAGAACAAGAAAACTAATAATGGGCATTAATTAAATAAAATAGGCCAAGCCTTTATCTCTTCAATTTAATCCTTCTGCTCCAAATTGTCTTCTAATCTGAATCGGGCCCAACCAATTGAGCCTCCAAATATAACATAACATCATGTGCAACCTTTTGTAACGTTTCGTATTTTTGTACTTTCTATTTGTAGAAACTTGTAATCGTATTCCGTTTCAGTCATTATAATCTAGACGTTAGATCAATGGAAATAATATTTTTGCCATACATATTCATACATGCACAACACGTAATCAAACACGAAATTCATATTTTATACTAAACCAAGACATAGTTCATGCATACATTATCATTAGAATGTCAACTAAACACACTCACACAGTATACATACTTGTCATACACCCTAAATACATGAAAACATGTTAAAATATAAGTTTTTAGCTCAAAATAGCATCAAATCCAAGTTAAGGGGGTGAAACTAAACAAAGTGCAACAAAGTTCGGGGAAAACACTCCCCCTCGTGACGCAAGGGATATGCTTCTGATGTGCTAAAAGTAGTTTAATAAATATTAACTAAATTACCGTAATCTAGACACTAAGTTAAACTTTAGACTCTTTAAAACTAGACCATACTACCGACAAGTGTACCAATGACTCTAGTATAACTAAGTAAGTCTGGAAATCGAACGCATGAGACTCTTTTAATTACGTTAACTAGACTCGGTAGACCTATTGATTGACACAACTAAATTGTTTTTGTATTTTGAGAGGGGGGTTTTCTAATAAACTAAAATGCAATAATTAAAGACTAACTACTTAACCAAACTAAGACGCAACTTGGAACTAGGATTTTACTTAGATGATGATAAAGAGACTCGATAGATTAGAATCCCATATGCTATTAGTTAGCTTTCTACCAGACATGAACTGTTATGGAAACGGGATCGTAAAGTACTAAATAACTGAGAAACTGAACAGGACTCTTGACCCTTCTCGAGAAGACACCTATGGAACTCTAATAGGCTGTTAAATTACCGGTTTAAATAGACTCCCTCACGATTATCTAACTATTCTAATAAAGTACCCTTAATCGACAATCTACCTCACAATGTGAAAGTCATGGGTGACTTGGAAACCTAATTCGACTCGATAAGCAAGTATTGTAAAGGAAACTAAGTCGGACTTCTCACAAAGCACATAGACCTAGCATTTTACCAACCTAGACATACCGATAATCTAGCACCTCACAGATTTTAAGATTTGTAGAAGACCTAGACCTACTTGATTCACGGATATTACTTGTATGGTGTATTGACTGATTGACCACAAAAATCACAAACACATGGTTAATGATCTAACACGAACCTATTATATGAAATACATTTAACTATGAACATGTGAAACAATAAACATTAATCAAACAAGTAAAAGTATGCATACACATCGAATCAATAAAACCAAGTCTTTAGTTTTATAGAAAAATCCACAAGTTCATAATCCGGATAAAAATCAAAACTTTAACACATGTTCATCTTAACCTTGGTAGTTCATGGAGTTTTAGCCTAACATCATGATTAAAAAAATCAAAGCTCAAAGTTCAAAGATGGAATTCATGAGATGAAAAGTAGAAAACTATGAAAACGGGAAGATCGAACCCAGTTTCTTCGTTCTTGTGCCTTGGATCTTCAATCGTATGGATTTGTTGCTTCAAAACCTTTGATTTCTGCATTTTAGGATCTCCAAATTCGCCTATGGTCTTCTTAAATTCGTAGTGTTACGGGTTCATTTTTAATTGTGATCAATAAGATTGATTTTATAACTCAAACCCCTTTAGAGTTCGAAACATTCTATGGAAACAAGTCCGCGCGTCACGCGAGGAGTATTAGGCATCAAGGTCATCCAACGCGGGCACACTAAAGGCAACAATGGTCAACAACCTCCTCAGTTATGCAGGGAGGCTTTCATTGTAACGCTTCGTATTTTTGTACCTTCTCTTTTTAGCAAGCTTGTATTAATATTCATTTCAATCTTTGTAATCTCGAGACTTTGATCATAATGGAATTTTCAATTTATTCACACTTGTTTATTCATGCTTATGGGATACAAATCAATCACAAATACACGTTTTATATACGAAACCAAACCATACATTATATTTATTTTATGTGCGGATTATTGTTCATAAACATTCATGCTATACACATGCTTGTACATATCTTGAAATGCCCCAAAGACACTTAACATATTAAAAATATTGCATAAATGGACAAGTAACCAAACAACAAGGGCCAAAAATGACATTTTTGATTGTTTGGAAGAACAAGCGGGCCGCATCCTTAGCCCATATGGTACATATGTATGTTCTGACGGGCAGAAAATGTTAAAACTCGTGAATTTGGTCCGAATTTCACCTTTCTCCCATTCTAACTCCCACCTAACTTCATTTAAGTCTAGCCCTATTCAACCCTATTATAAATAGGAGCCTTTATACACTCTTAAACACTTTTCTAACATTCTAATCACTTCCAAAGCATCAAATCCTCTCAATCTTCTCCATTTCTTCAAGTTCTTGGCAGATTGCACTTGTGTTCAAAATATTGAGTTTGAACACTTTTCTTCCATCTTTCTCGTGTGTTTCTTGCATAGAACTCCTTGGACAACCTCAAAGGATGTTACCCAAAGTTCACCAAGGTGTAACAAGGTGGCTCTAAAGTGAGTTCAAAATTCTGCTTCGTTCAAACTTTGCGAACTTATTCTTGTTTACCTTCATCTTAGGGAAATCTTGTACCAAGCATTGTTCCCAACTAAACTCATGTTGTGGGGCTTATGTTATGGTTTATTTCCAAAAGATAGAGTTTCAAAAACCTCAAATACTTGTTGCCCTAAAGGTCCCAAGTGACTTACAAAGTATTGAAACCAACCAAGCCTTCAATCCTCAATGTTGAAGGACTTGTGTTTTGCTTTGGTATGAACAATGAAAACCTTAGTTCTCCAAAAATGATTCCACCTACCTCACTTGTGCACCTAGTTAATTAATTCATCTAAGTAGTTTCCAATAAATCAAAGTAAGCCAACCCCACCCTATGTCTAACATTTGCCATGTTGGGTATGTACCCGTCCGAGGTTGTCTTATTTGGCTACTTAGCAATTTAGATGCTTTACATACTTACATATTCTTGACCAACCGAAATCAACTAAGTTGACGATTTTATGCTTTGGTGAATCCATATAATGAGGTTAAATGGATGGAATTCATCCTACCTCCTTGCATGACCATTACATGGTACCTTATGACAAATATGACTATTGTACATACTATATGACTGTAATACATGTATCCAAAAACCGAATCTTAACACCAACCATACTCATGGTTGAATGTTATGTATTATGGTGGATATTATCTTGGATTAAAATTCCTCGTACATGGACTTCTAATGAGCAACATGGTGCCCATGAAAAACATGTAAACATGGTGTCCTATATGAGTGTTTTAACAAAGATAACTTTTATGTAATTTCATACTAAGTTACAGTACTACATATACATCCCAAATCCAATCCTTCGTACTTACACATCTTGCTTATCCTTGTAGATAACTTAGCTTTCCCAAACTCTCGAACACATCAACTCACTAACAAGGAACATCTACGCAAACTATGAGTTTACATGATCCCATTTTACATATTATACACATCGGGGTGCAATATGTACAACATTATCAAAATCACGATCACAATATCAATCGCGTTATTCAAATCAATTAATCCATTATTGCATGCTTAGTCGTTATGCTTAGGATACATACATACTAGAAGCCTTTCTTGCAGAATATTTGTCCTTAACGTCATGAGCCAACCTTAATATGTATAAAGCTATAGAAGTAGCACACCGCCCTTAGGAAGGGTCTATGTTAAGTTATTCAATCAACGGTCTTGTTTGCTTTGGTGACAAGATACGCAACTTTGTCGACACAATTGGTTTGACGCATGATTGTTGACCATTACTTTAATATATATTGCAAGAGATTGATGCTATGGCGTTTCAAGAATCTAGTAGGATGGATTTTAGAAACACATTTTTAAGTTTATGTACTTTTCATTTTGTCGTATTTTAACTTTCCTTGTTGTATTTCCGTTCCAAACAATGTACCACTTAGTTCATCAATGAAAATGGAATTTTATTTAAATGTTGCCATTTTAGCATGTTATGATGTCTCGAACAATCTATTTTGTCCCGCCCCGATGTTTTCGCCATCAGTTGGGTGTGACAGATTGGTATAAGAGCCATAACTATACGAGAATTAGGAAAATTGCATGATTTGACCTAGTCTATAGCTAAGTACCACATTTGATCATTCTTGATTATCATACTTGAAATTACCAAATTCATACGCCTTCCCTAAGTGTCACACCCCGTATTTCCAATCAAACATCGGTGACGTAAGTTGATATCATCATAGTCAATTAAACACAACACAGCTGAAGTCGTGGAGTTTAAATTACTATTATAAACCAAATGTTCAAAGTACGAAAAATAATGTACAGACGGCTTGTAGTGGAAGATCAACAGGCGGATCGTAAAATGTACAAAAAGTGTATAACAGACTTTGGGCAGATCTAAGGATTTGCAAGATCCTCTTACATCACTATCGAGCAGCTGTCAGCCTATTTTGTATTGTACCTGCAGGCTCAGTCTTTTGAAATTACGTCAGCTTTCGATGGTAAATACACCCAACTGACTCATTTTGAAAACATTTTGAAAATGGATTTAAGTGCACATGGCACGAAAAATCTTTTATAGCTTGGGAAAGTCAGGCTTGTAACCTTGTTAACAGATTCACATGTTTGTCCATACATATGGGGCCCAGTACAGAGACCGAGACATGATTAACGTACACACCACTTATGAACCAAGGACTTATCCCCAACTAGTGGGTAAAAGTAATTTAGCATGAGCATCTGTCACGTGTATGCCTACACCCTGCGCTTTGGTCGTGACCATTAACTAATGTAATGAGCCGAGGATATCCAGGACACGGTCACTAACCCCCAATGTTTAAGTTATCAAACAAAACTGATTAAAACGGAATATGCGGATTTACTGGCCACAATCTGGCATTCGATTGATCCCATATCCGACCAAGCGGTAATAATTTACCGTAACCCAAGCCCGTGTAGGGAAAATAAGTCAAGAGTATTTTCCTGAGCTAGTCTTGATTAAAAATGCAAGATTTAATATCTCAGCCATATTCTGAATGAAATAAATGCAAATAGCATATACTGGAAGGCTCTAGTCTGGATTATGGTATAAGCTAACCAATTAAAATGTTAACGGTCTTAATTTAAGTCATAGACTTAGACCGACTAGCGTACATGATCAAAACGATATAATACGCTAGATTAAGCGATGACCGGATAGAATGTAGTTTAAACCCAACAAGTACTATGACTTGTATAATATCGGTAAACCATAAGCATTCTGTATTTTGAGACTAAAATGATAAGGTTAAACCCATTTCGGTTAATTTTCGTAAACTAGTTACATATACTTAACCGTGAGCATATAAGGCGATATCAGGTAACCGGATAAGTCATGGACAAGTTCTATATGCCTTTATACTTTATATAAGTTGTAATATCAGTAGGATATCAACTTCCATGCCGTTAAGGTTTTAAAAATGTATTATGCCTCGTAAGGGCGTTTTGGTAATTATATACCGTATAAAAGGAACTTGCATGTATTCTAATGTTATGATCATAAATATTCTGGAAAAATACTTAATTTGTGATATATTATCAGTAAGAAGTCACATATAAGTGTGGTTTATGGTTTAAGACCAAACTATGCACCGAAAGGGCATTTTGGTCATTTAAAAAGTATAGTTTATGACATTATACTAAAAGCAGTTTATGATTAGAATATTAACATCATAATATGTTAATTACATTAACATACCAGTAGGTAATTCATTTGCAAGTTCATTGTTGATAAAAACCTTGTTTTATGTAAAAAAAAGCATTTTAGTCAAAATTAGCATAGTAACGGAACTTGCGCATAACTCAAATTCTGATTATGATCATGTAATATAACCTCGGGGGTTATGCTACATTATATTACGATCCTAATGCAACCTTAGATCAGTAGCTAACAATTTAAATTGGGTCAGAATCAAAAGTCAAAGCAGAAGTCAACCTTTGCGACTTTCGGTTGCGAACCGACCCTAGAACTGAAATTGACAAGTCGAACATGTTCTCACATGTTCTAATAAATATTACCAACTTGTTTAAGTGTCAAAACATGTTTCATAATATATATAAACTCAGATTGTAATACTTTCGAAAACTGGCTTGTTTGACTTTTTAATATTAAAACTTTGACCCATTAATTGGTCTATCAAACGTGATCTTTAAGAGGTGCCCTTTATAGGGATTAACACCTACCTTATTACGATCACTTAGCCATATTCGTTATGAACAATGGCTGGACCATAATGGTCTTAACCAAAAGTCAAGGCGTTTTCCGTAAACGCTTGATTTTTGGCTATAAAAGCCTATAAACGAAAAAGCAAGAGAAAGGAACACTTACAAGTGATTCCTAGGATGAAATAGAACTAAGTTGGATGCTCCTTTCAGTTAGAAACTTCCAGAGGAGGGAGATAGAGTGATAAATGAGAAAGGTGCAAGTTCAAGTGGTGAACCATTGCACCTATTTATAGTTGGAGAGCTTGAAGGTGGTGATGCCAGGTGTTAGGGAATGTTAGAGGGAGCTTACAAGTGTCGTAAAACGTGGCATAGCAGTTCGGAAGTCCCTGGTTTCGAATCAAATGGTTTTTGGCAACATGTGTGGAGGCCAAGCAAAAATTCTACAGATACAGGCCTCTGGCGGCCCGCGAGAGACCAGGCCTATATCTCTCGCGGCCCGCGAGCGCCTCCTGGGAACTTTCAAACTTTATCACCTTTAGCCCCTCAACTTATTAAACCTATAAATCACCTTTATAAGCATAATTAGCCCTTCGTAGCCAATATTTGGCGTACTGGGAGTATGCCCGGACATTGTCAAGCTCTTAGTTCATTAAAAGGTCACTCAGAGGTATAAATTAACATGTTGACACTTTTAACCCCTCCATTGTCCAACTTTAACATATTTACAAAATTAATCCCTCTCGTCCAACTAGTGGCTCATATGAGAGTTAGGACTTCATAAAGGGTCACTCGGAGGCTTAGTGTGAGCATGTTGACGCTAAAGGGTCACTTAGAGGCTAAGTTTAAGCATGTTGACACTAATGGTCACTCAGAGGCTCAGTGTAAGCATGTTGACACTAATGGTCACTTAGAGGCTCAGTTTAAGCATGTTAACACTAATGGTCACTCAGAGACTCAGTTTATGCATGTTGACACCAGAGGGTCACTCAGAGGCTTAGTTTGAGCATGTTGGCACCTTTAGTCCTTATTAGTCCTTAATAGACTTATTATAAAAGTAATGACACGTGTCACTATATTATTGGACATGATTTTACGAGGTGTTACACTAAGTCAAATTCACACTATGACACGTACAACATGAAGACACACTCATATCATAACCAAGACGACCTCATCAAATTAGGCGTGAAACCCTCACTTTGGTGATCACTCTTAATCCGCGATCAATTATTTTTCACGAAATTATACCATCAAATTAGGAGTGAAATCCTCACCTTGATGGAAATTTTCCATTCTCACTCTAGTGGACCCTTACCAACGAGTCAGATTATTTCCATGTTGGTAAGTACTAATCACACTTAGGAACGACATCATCAAGCTAGGAGTGAAATCCATATCTTGATGACTAGTTCAATTCCTCGATTTCAATCTCAGCAAAGTCTCGAATTTCAATTGACTAGGGACACGTAGTAACTGGAATGCTGAATGTCATTAACCAAAATCTCAGTGAGAGTATTCCTACCTATTAGGCCAAAGCGTGTTTTCCCGAACTCTAAAGAACTTTTGACCACTTTGGCTTAGTCTTAGTTTTGTTCCGAGACTCTCCACTTTTTACAAACTGTAATCTCTTTTATGTATATCAATTTCAATGTGTTTTGATCTTTATTCCTTTCAAATTTCGAATTCACGAAAAACGCACTTCTCGTAATAAAAAACTATTAAAAACAATCGAGAACAAACTAAATTTATACTCTTACATGTCTTATTTTCATGTCAAATGTAACTATATCATTCATCATGCAAATCTATTTTCAACTCAATCATGCTTATGTGCAATATTTGAAACATACACGCTTATGTGAAACAACTTGAATCATACACATATATGTCACACACACCATCATATCACGAATTGTGCTAATATTATTCAAAATCCATATAATCAAGTCTCATCCATTCCGTTACTCAATCTTATAGATGTCTTCAAGTCGTCATTCGAACTCAAAAAGAAACTCCAAGTCAAGCTCAAACAAGGAAGTTCAACGCGATCAATACCCGTCCCCTCAAGCCTCGGTTGAGTCCAGGCCCGAAACTCCCAAACATACACCCTTCAACTACAAGCATTTTGCCGCTTGCCATCCCAAACCGTCCACCAGCAATGATGGTGCCACTAAGATGCTAGAATGGTTCGATAGCATTGAGGTTTCGTTCATTAACAATGAATGTCCCGACAACCTCACAACCCGAAGCGCTATGGGAGTCTTTGAGTTGAAAGCCCTCGACTGGTGGGCGAACGAGTGTAACACCCATGGAAATGATGAGGCCCATGCCCTACCTTGGGCTGAAGTTAAACAACTTATGCTTACCGATCTTTCTCCCCATGAGCAACAAAAGCTCGAGGAAGAATTTTGTCACCTTAAGCAAGAAGGTGACAAAAACCTTGCTTACACCACTCACTTCAAGAAATTGAGCATCATCGTCCTACACCTAGTTAGCACACCCAAGCATGCAATCACGAAATACCTCAAGGGCCTTCTCGTGCTCTTCGCGCTATATCTTCAATCCATTAGGCCCAACACCATAGGGTTAGTTTATCGCCTTGCCGTTGGCCTCAACGAAAACCACATGAGATATGGTCACTCCTCAACCTAAGCCGCCACCAAAACCGCAAACCAAGCCACCACCACACCCAAAGACACCAAAACTCAGCCGCAAAAACAACAATGGCAAGAAAATGATGTTTCAAAACCAAGTTGCAGCGCTATCACTCCCACCAACAACACCAATTCCCAACAAGACGCCACTAGGAAGCCTTACACTGGGACTTTTCCAAGTGTAACACATATCAATATCATCACCTCCCTACAACCGCATGCCGCCATTGCAATAGATTTGTACACTCCACCACAATGCCGAAATGGTGCTACACCACAAGGCACTCAAGGCCAAAATCACGTCCAACCTCTACCCAAAACCAGAACCACCAAACCGCAAACAACGTTCGCACTTGTTACTAGTGCGACGACCCAACACACCTAAGCCCTCAATGCATGCAGAACAATCAAGGGCAAGGTTAACTAAAACAATAACAACAACCACCCTGTGGACACACTTTCGTCATCACCGTCGCCTAAGCTCAAAACGACAACAATGTCATAAACGGTACGTTTGTTATTAATGGTAATTACGCTTCTATGTTATTTGATACTAGTTTAGATAAGAATTTTGTATCTGTTGAACTTGAACCATTGTTAAATTGTACACACACAAAACTACCAAAATCCTTTTTCGTCGAAGTCGCCAATGGTAAATCTATCGTTGTCGACTCTGTTCTCTGCAATTGCGTTCTCAACCTCAACGAACACGAATTTCCAATCTCACTCATACCCATGAAATTGGGTAGCTTCGATGTCATAGTAGGCATGGATTGGCTTATCAATATTCGTGCCAAAGTTGTTTGTCACAACAAAGTCCTTCGAATTCCACTTCTGTCTGGCGATACCTTGCACGTCTACGGTGAGAAACCCTCAAAGGGTCTCAAGCTAATGCCATGTATCCAAGTGAGAAAGTACATACGAAAAGAGTACTTTGCCCTTCTTGCCCACGTTGTGGAAAAGAAGGACAAAGGAAAAAGCGTGAGTAACGTTCTAGTCGTTCGAGACTTTTCTCATTCCGTTGAATTTCATTTTGATATCATACCCGACGCTACACCCGTTGCTAAATTCCTGTACCGTCTCGCACCTTCGGAGATGCAAGAGCTATCAAGCCAACTTCAAGAACTATTTGATAAATGCTTCATATGCGCTAGTATTTCTCCTTAGGGCGCTCTAGTCCTCTTCATTAAAAAGAAGGATGGTCTTTCCATATGTGTATCGATTATCGTGAACTCAACAAAATCACTGTCAAGAATCATTATCCCCTCCCTCACATCGACGACCTCTTCGCTCAACTCCACGATGCAACGTGTTTCTCAAAGATCGATATGCATTCCGGTTATCATCAACTCTGAGTCCTCCAAGAGGACATTCCAAAAACGGCTTTTTCATACTAGATACAACCACTATGAGTTCGTGGTCATGCCCTTTGATGTGCGCAAAATGTAACATATAAATTACATTAAATAAGGCATAAAATCAACCCTTTTTCAGTACTACCGTTGGAAAAAGCATGTTTCTTTGTTTACTTTTAAATTCAGGATCAAAAGAGCTTAAACGAATAAAAGGAGCAAATTAGCAACCGAACCAACACAAATACAAAGAAAAAGGATTGACACGACCTGTCGAACCCCCACCCACATCCAAAACAACAAAATAGCGAATACAAAAGGTTAGGCATGGGGTCGTGCCCACCGGTATGAGGACGCGCCCAGTCAAGATTCTCTGTAGATAAAGACAACAACAACAAATAAACCAACACGGTACATGCTAATCCAACACAGGTCGTGGTCAACTATAAGATTTGTAGAATCTGTGATAGTACAGCAAGTACACTTACCACGGGGTTATGCTATGACACCACGGAGCGTGTTAGTACAAGACCTTGACATCTTTAGTTATTAAAGGGAGAGAAAAAGATGACCATGGGGCCGTGCCAGGTGGGCACGCAGCCGGGGCTGCCCTCTGTTTCCAGCTATAAGTAGAGGTGCTTGGTTCATGAGAAAGGCATCCCTTGTCAAACCACTTCTCTCACATTTTCCATCAATCCACCACCACTACAACACCAATACCCACCACCATCATCCACATTTCATCTTTTAGAGTGTGTAGTAGTCTCGGGATCCAAGATTGATTGTAAGAGTTCTTGTCAAACAAAGGTCATGCTTGGCTAAACCTCTTAAATCACTTGGTGAAGACAACTCTTTTATATATTACTTTTGATTTCCAATCTTTGCCAAATTTTTAATTGGGTATGTATTAATGACTTTAATAACTAGTTTTTTATATTGAAAGTGAACTTTAGTTAAACATTTCTTCATGTTTCGTTAATTCACATTCGTGCCTTTACGGTCTATATAAAGCGCGTTAACTACCTAGAAGGGGTTAGAAGGGTGTTTGGGTAAAGTTCTTGCCTCGTTCAGTGTATAGATTCTGCGAGGACTTGGAAATCGTATTAGGATAATCTCTTAGAAGCTCAAAGTGTGGAAATCATCAAAAGATATATATAAAAGAGGAGTTGGAACCAAGTGATTCTTTCTTGTCTATTTATCTTTATTTATTTACATTTTTACATTTTAGTTTATCTTTTAAAACTTTCAAAACTTCTATCAAAATTTGGTTAGATTAGACGTTAACGATAAGCCGATATTAAAAGCTCTTGTGTCCTTGGACGACCTCGGTATCTTACCATCACTATACTACGTATACGATGGGTGCACTTGCCCTAATGTGTGTAGACTGATAGTATTGTATCGTGTTTTATAAATTTAAATCTTGATCCACAAGTAAAAAGTGCTTAAAATATAACAAAAGTTATAACCACGCTCAACCACGTCACCCTTCGGTTTGACCAACGTATCCACGGTCTTCATGGATTTGATGAACCGTGTGTGTAAACTTTACTTGGACCGCTTTGTGATCGTATTCAATAACGATATTCTCATATATTCCAAAACCCAGACCGAACACGGGTGACACCTGTATTTAATCTTAGAACTCCTTTGTGCCGAACGACTATATGCCAAATTCTCTAAGTGTAAATTTTGGCTAAAGGAAGTTCAATTTCTCGGTCATGTTGTGAACAAGAAAGGAATTCACATTGTGAACAAGAAAGGAATTCACGTTGATCCCCTTAAAACCAAAGCTGTCAAGAACTGGATCGCACCATAATCACCTTCTGAAACTAGCTCGTTGACGTGATGCGAGTGTGGGTGTTTTTTAGAAATATTCTAAGTACTTTTCACTCATTTATTCAAGCTTTAATTTTATAAAAACACGATATGCAACTGTTGGTGCATATTTGTGACAAAAGCTTAGATTTGGTCTTTGGATATCTTGTAATTAGTAAAATGATAAACGGTTAGCGGGTTTAGTTTTGTAATAGTTAATTAGAAGTAGTTGGGCTGAATTAGACACCATTTAGAACATGGTAGGCGAATTGGGCTTCAAACCCATTAGCAGTCCATGTAGGGAAACCCTAGCCCAGTTGCATAACCTATCTCTATATAAAGGGAGGTTTGCATTAGGGTTTAGGTTGCTGGTTTTGTTGATCGTGTTGCTGGTTTAGTTGCAAAGAGAGTCTTGAATTGATTGTAAACTTTGTGTTCGATAATCAATAGAAGACTGTTTGAAAGGAATTGTGTCCGTGTTCTTTTTCGGTTTTCTGTGAAATCTGATCTAGGGGATTCCGCACTCTAGATTAGATAGACGATTCTGTGACGATCCATACGGATTAGGGGACCTACAATTGGTATCAGAGCATTCGGCTCTTGATTTTGCTCGGTTTAGAATCGTTACAGCAGTAAAATTTGGGTTTTTGGACGTTTTGGAGGCTGTTTTGGAGTTTGTGACGGTTGAACTAGGGTTTCTGCTGGTGTTCTAGGGTTTTCCAGCGATTTCGGATTAACAGCTAGGCATTTCGGATTGAAGGAAGGCATCTCGGATCAAAGGTGAAGCATTTTGGATTGATGACTGGTATTTCAGATCAGAAACCTGCATTTCGGATCATCAGACTTGCAATTCAGATCATCAAACTTGAACTTCGGATCAGAAAAGTGCAATTCGGATCATCAGAGTTGCATTTCGGATTAGTAAAGCCTATCTTGGATTCCATTTCGGATTGAATTTCGGATCAGAAGTCTATTCCGGATTCCATCTCATATCAGAATAGTCTATTCCGGATTCCTTCTCGGATCAGAATAGTCTATTCCGGATTCCATTTCGGATTAGAACAGTACATTCCGGATTCCATTTCGGATCACTATTCCAAATCACCATCTCGGATTAGCAATTCGGATTACTGTTCAAGGTTTTCATCTCGGATTGTAAATCCGAGTTACTGTTCCATATTTAGCACTGTTACGAGTTCTATACAAAAAGGTGGAAAGTTAAGCAGTTGACGTAACCAGAGTTAAACGTTTTCGGACATAGAATTTGATCCATAAACAATCTTGACAAACCGGTTGCACGGTTTGGCTCGTGTGATTTTTATGACAAAAGGCACGAAAATTCCAAAAATCATAATCGGACAATATACATCATTAGAATCGTATCGTCGAGACGAGTCTAACAGTATAATTTGGTAACCACTCATTTCGGACAAGTTTTAACGTTTTTAACGAGCTGGTTCGGTAAAAATGTCGAATATGTCTAACCTAAATGAACTGTTAAGAATGGAGCACGAGGCTGGCACAACTAACAAACCTCCAAAAAAGCTGAAGGTAGAGAATTACCTAACATGGAAGGACAGGTTTCAGTCGTTCATTGAATATCAGGACACACGGATGTGGATCTGTATTCAAGATGGGTATGCTAACCCCACGCATGACTTTGAGGGCATACAACATGTTACTGCTTATGTGAATATGTCTGAAGCTGAAAAAAGGATGTATGAGTCCGAGAAGAAAGCCTTAGCTGCTATAAAGATGTCATTACCTGATGGCATCAAACATACATTCAAGCGTTATACTACGTCGAAGGAGATGTGGGATGCCCTAGAGAAGAGGTATGAGGGCAATACTAATGTGAAGAAGAACAAGATGGATCTGCTGAAGAAACACTTTGTTGTGTTTAAAGGCATGAGGAATGAATCCCTTGAAGATATTATCACAAGATACTATCATTTGATGTCAGAAATGGACAATTATGACATAGAGGGATACACGGATGTGGAGATAAATGACAAGTTGCAGGATGCTTTACCTGCAAAGCGGGATATTTATACTTTGATGATAAAGGGTGAAGCTGACTATGACACTAAAGACTTAGAAGAGGTTGTTGGGAAATTAAGAGCTTATGAGCTCAATATGAAGAAGAAAGAGACTAGATATGATCAGGTTCAAGATCCGGGGATTTATAAAGGGCTTACACCTTCATCTTCCAACAATGCTTCTAGTGATACTGCAAATGCGTTTCTCTCATGTGAGAATGAGCAGATCGTGACAAATGCTGAGGGTGAAGTATGTTTTGTTGCTACTTCAGGAGGCTCATCAGGGGCTAAGAGACAACAATCAAGTAATAATAATAGCAGTACTAGGTCTATGCCTCTGAGTGTCAAAAGTGCTGAAGATCATCTGGCATTGCTTGCTTCTTTCGTTGCTTCCTACGAGAACTACATTCAGGTAAGAATATTTGATCCTGCTATGATTGATGAAGATTATGATCAGATTGACCCTGACGACCTAGAGGAGATGGATCTACAATGGCAGATGGCCATGATCTCTAGAAGAGTAAAGAGGTTCATGAACAGAACAGGCAGGAAGTTTGTTGGAAAGAGTATGGGTTTTGACAAGTCCAAAGTGAAGTGTTATAATTGTCAAAACTACGGACATTTTACTAGAGAATGTCAACGACCAAAAACTGAATCTCGTTCTAACTTATCCTTTCAAGATTCTCCTGGTCATGGTTCAAGCAACATGAATGCGTCAACCAACATTGGATCAAAGGCCCTGATCTCTACTGCTAGAGAGGGTTCTTATGATTGGAGTGTTCACCTGGAGGGTGATAGCAATGCCTCACAGGCGTTCATGGCTGAGATAGCTTCAGTTGTTGATGAAGAAATGATAGCTGATGCTGAGGCAGAGCAAGAGAAGGTAGCTGAAAAAGCTGATGGAGAATAGAATGTTGCAGAGAAGAAGATGGCTGCTGATGTTGCTGCTTTCATGGCAAATCTAAGCAAATCAACAGGAGAGGTACATTCTAACTCTGGTAGTTCTGTTTGTTTAAAATGTCGTGAACTGCAAAGTGAAGTTGACACGTTCACAAAGCAAAACCAAAGTCTGGTTAATGAGCTCTCAAACCTAAAAGAATCAAACTTTTTCGTAAAATGAAATGAGTCATTATATTTGAAGAAAATTAAAGGTTATGAAGAAGAAATCAATATTCTAACCTGTAAGCTTAATGAAAAACTTCAAGTTATTGACTTAGCTCATGATTTGATGAGTGAGAAAACAAAAGAAATTTCTGAAAAATGCAAAGAGTTGTCTGAAGCACAACTTAAAATTTGTGAACTTGAAAAGAAACTAAATCAATTCAGAGATTCATCTTTTGTTATGAAACACATGATGAATGGCCTGAAGAAGAGTAATGAAAAGACATGTGTGGGCTTCAAAGGTTTAAATGAATTTCCACCACCTCTTGGTCACGACTATTCTTTCTTGCCAGATGAAGAAGAGCTTATAGACTTTGTGTCAACTGCACCTGGTAGTTCCACATCAGAAAATGTTGATGGTTTTGAGAATGCCAAGAAGGATAATAACAGAGACACCGTTTTGAAAACAAAGAATACACACCCTAAGAATCAAAAGCAAGTTTTTGTTAAAAATGTTGATTTTGTTAAAGGGAGTGATATGAATGAAGAGGTCACTGTTATTACAAAAGAGTCAAATGTGCAGTTTGCTAAAAATAAAAACAAAGAAAAACCAGAAGTTAAGCAAACTAAACAAGATCTTTCTAAAGCATCATCATCATCATCATCGCCTGATGAATTAAGCAAGAGGCTTCAATTAAGAAATCTTCGGCTAGAAATCATGCTCAAATGTCATGAAAAAGGACATGTAGATAGCTGTTGTCCTAACGAAAAGAGTGAAGCACAGGTAAGTGAGAGACAGAGAGAAAAATCACCATCAAAAAGTGGTATGGTGAGAAGAAGGTTAACTCACCAAAGATATCTACTACCAAGCAATAGAGTGTTGTTGTTGGTGTTGATAAGGCTGAAAAAGGAACTCACCAAGTTCCTCATTTTTAAAGAAATCAACAAAGATTTCAGCCTGCATCTACATCAGGCAGATATGACAGACCTAAAAGTAGTTCACCAAAAATGAATAACTTTAATGGTCCATCAAATAATTTCAGAAGTCAAGGTCAATATCAAACTCGATACCAGAATGTTGGTAGTCGAAATTTTTATGACAATGGCTTTAGAAATTATTATTATCAAAATTCATGGAACCAAAACCAGAATTTCCAAAGGTCGCTGATGTTCTAAAAGTAGTTAATTAAAAACAAGTCAAATTACCCTAATTCTAGACTCAAATTAAACTCTAGACTCCTAAACTATACTAAACTACTAACCGGCAAGTGGACCGATCAATTGTAGAATAGAATTAAGCAAGTCCGGATTATCGAACCTACAAGACTCTCTAATTACTATGACCACTCAACTTAGACTCAATTAAACACTTTGTATATTTTAAGGGGGGTTTTTGCTACTAATTCTAAATTATTAATTAACCTAAAACTACTGAATTGGAACAAATCAAATTGTGAACTTGTTAGGAAATTGGGAATTAAACCAAGAAATAATGAGCTAGTTACCTAGGTTGGATTTTTAGACTACTACTCATTTGATTTAATAATAATTTATTAGGTTGAATATTTTACCGGGATCTTGACATATTAAATTCTAGGTTTACCGAACAGGACCCCCGACCCTTCTCAGGAAGACACCTATGATAACCTACAATTATTATTTATTTACCGATCCTAAAGATTTCTTTCAGTTATCTTTTAAATTAGTAAAGTGCCTATTTAGTTAACTACCTTTCAATAATTAACCTAGACCAACTACAACTTCTAGTTTAGCTTAACCGACTCAATTCTGACAAGTAAATTAGCTTTGTGAATTTCTCAAAACCTAAACCTAACAATTTATCTAATTAATTCAACCAACTAATTGTTACTTCTCAATAACCAATTTAGGTATAATGACAAAACTGATTTTATATTTCATTCAATTGTTTTCCCGGTTTTATTGGCCAATTTACCGACAACTTCCCGAATCCCTAAAGACACGAAAAGCAACACAAACCTATTCTATGGAAGACATCCACCTAGATTCATGTAAAACAATCAAACAATCATAAATCAACCAAGATCATGCAAATACACTAAACTAGATAATTAAAGTCGTGAACTTTACCAATTAAACATTTAAACCAAAATAAAACTAAAATAAGCCAAACTTTCATAAAATCCATCATCTAAACCTCGGCAACTGAATCAAATCTAGCTAAATAACATGTTTGAAAAACTAATTAAACAAAGTTTAAAACAAGAAAGCATAATCAAGTAACAAAGGAGTGCAAAGATCAAGAATGGTATGATAAAACCGTTAAAAGCTCCTGCCTCGAAACTCCTTGATCACCCAAACACTTCTTGCAGCCTAGATCTCCTTCTTCTTGCTCAAAATCTCTAGAAAGAATGCTCCAAAAGCTTCTAGTTCGTCCAAGTTGGTCCCCAGATGTGTTTAACTTCAATAATGATTGAATAAATAACAAACAAGTCCAAACACAATCCTGTTTCGAAACTTTTTAGATAAAACACCCTCTCGCCGGCCGTGAGAGGGTTTGAGGCTTCCGGTCGCGCCCCGCGACCGAGTGGAATTTCGGAGATAATTATTACTCTCTCGCGGGCCGCGAGAGAAATATGTTCTGCCGGTCGCGCCCCGCGACAGGGTTGAAAATCCCTAATTACGTTTCGTTTTCTCTTTTTCGATCCAGTCACGTCCCGGCTCGGCTCTAATTACCATTTTAGCTCATTTTCCCCATCATTCCAACCGTTTTCACGAACCAAGACCTGCAAAACGCATTTGGATTAAAAGTAGATAAATTCTTGACAAACCAAAACGAAACATGCTAAAACTATACAAACTCTACATGATAAATGGATGTATTATTCAATACATCAGTCGCAAAGTCTAAACAAGGTTAGGAAACCTCAGGACCAAAGACCTAGTGGAAATCAAAAACCATTTCCATCAATAGGTCTAAGATCCAAGACTTCTGTTAGGAGTGATGGATACTGGATGGATGTTCCTGTGGTTGATGAACCTGGAAGACCCAAGACCATTTAGGCTTGGGTCCCCCAATCTAACTAATTTGTTGGGTTGTGCAGGAGCTGCTAAGGAGGATTATCAACTTGTGGTATGTTGATAGTGGCTGCTCCAGGCACATGACGGGGGATGCGAGGCTGTTGATAGAGTTTGAGAATATAGATGGTGGTTATGTGAATTTTGTAGGTGCTAAAGGAGGACACATTACCGGTCGAGGAAAAGTGACTAACGGGAAGATCACACTGGACAAAGTGAACTATGTGGAGCAGCTGAAGAACAATCAGATGAGCGTGTCTCAAGTCTGCGACAAGGGTCACTCGGTCCACTTTACAGAGTCTGAAGCTTTGGTGCTGAAACCTGGTTTGGTGATACCAGATGATTGGATAGTGATGAGAGCGCCAAGGACAAACGACACTTATGTCATGGACATGGGTGCTAAGGATTCTTCCACTGTGGTGGCGTGTTTATTATCAAAAGCATCTGAGGCTGAGTCATTGTTGTGGCACAGACGCATGGCCCACATCCACTACCGAGAAATGAATTATATTATTAAAATAGGTTTAGTGGAAGGGGTGCCAGTGCAGAGGTTTCACGTGGAAGATAAATGTCTTCCATGTCAAAAGGGAAAACAACATAAGAAACCTCACAAGTCTAAAACAGTAAATTCCATAGATGCCCCTTGTGAATTACTTCATATGGATCTATTCGGTTCGGTGAACGTAAGGAGCATAGGTGGAAAGTACTATTGTTTAGTTGTCATAGATGATTACTCACGATATTCATGGGTTTTCGTTTTAGGTACAAAAGATAAGACAGTGGAGATGCTGATAGATCTTTTTACAAAATTGGAAAATGTCCATGATGCACGGATCAAGAGGATAAGGAGTGATAATGGCACTGAATTCAAGAATCAGATTCTGGATCTCTATTGTCTTCGCAAAGGAATTGAACATCAATTTTCTGCTCCTTATACACCTCAACAGAATGGAGTCGCTAAGAGGAAAAACAGGACGTTGATTGAAGCCGCAAGGACTATACTTTCTGATTCAAAGCTTCCAGTTCTTTTCTGGGGAGAAGCTGTGAACACAGCTTGTTATGTCCTGAACAAATTTTTTACGGTTAAACGGTTTAACAAAACATGTCACGAACTATTGTTTAACCGAAATCCAAACTTAAAAGGCTTTGAACCATTTGGATTACCCTGCACCATTGTGCGAAACAAAGATAAGCAAAAGTTCGGTGAGGTAGTTGATGAGGGTTACTTTCTAGGCTATATGCCTGGAACACCGAATAAAAGGGTTTTTAATCTAAAAACTGGTAAAATTGAGGTTGTGTTTAACATGGAAATCACTAGTTATTCACCTCAACAATCAACGAGTGGTCCTCCTATATTATATGATTATGACAGTGTTTTTAAATCATTTAATATTCCTGATTTTTCCAATGCAGATGAGTCTCAAGTAATCCAATCTGTGATCAGTGAAGATGGAGAGTGTGACTTCATGCCTAGATTGAGTATATCGATGACAGATACTCCAGAAACTTCTTCCAGAGCAACTCCAGAGGACTCTAGTGATAGTGAGTCTGAACCTATTCAGGGGGAGGACTTCACTAATCCATTTGCTAATTCTAATATTCAGGGGGAGGTTGGATCGAATCTGGGAGATAATCTGGTTGTTGACACCGTTGCTACCACACGTGTATACAGAGATCATCCAGTTGAAAACATCATAGGTGATGCTGCTGCAGGTGTTCAGACAAGAAGAGGTGTGCTCAAAGGTTCATGTTTGTTTACTTCAATTCAGAAGACTGGGTTGATTCATGAGTGTTTGTATAGCTGCTTTATTGCCCAAGAGGAGCCGAAGAATGTTCATATGGCTCTAAAACACAATTGTTGGGTTGAAGCTATGCAAGAGGAACTAGCTCAGTTCAAGAAGTTGAAAGTTTGGGAGCTAGTTGACTTGCCTGAAGGAGAGAAGGAAATAGGCACCAAGTGGGTGTTCAAGTGCAAGAAAGACGACCGGGATCGTAATAAGGATTTAAGGCTCGGTTGGTGGTGAAAGGGTTCAATCAGCAAGAGGGGATTGATTATAGTGAGGTGTTTGCACCAGTAGTAAGGTTGGAAGCAATTTGTTTGTTCCTAGCTTTTGCTTCATTCAAGGGCTTCAAAGTTTTCCAACTTGACGTGAAGAGTGCGTTTCTTTATGGGAAAGTCCGAGAAGTGGTGTACGTCTCACAACCAGATGGATTTACTGATCCAGACTATCCAGATCGAGTCTATCGACTTGATAAGGCATTGTATGGATTGCATCAGGCACCTAGGGCGTGGTACGAAACACTGTCAGCACATTTGTTAAAGAATGGTTTTGAAAGAGGTCAGATTGACAGTACATTGTTCATCAAAAGGAAGAAGGAAGACTTTCTGCTGGTACAGGTATACGTAGATGACATCACTTTTGGGTCATCTGATGAGAACATGTGTCATGATTTCGAGGAGGTAATGAAGAGAAAGTTTGAGATGAGTGTGATGGGTGAACTGTCCTACTTTCTGGGTTTACAAGTTGAACAGAAGAAGGATGGGATGTTTATACATCAGACGAAGTATGTGTATGACATTATGTCTCGTTTCAAAATGGAGGATTGCGCTACTTTCAATACACCTATTTGTGAGAATCAAAATCTTGGTCCAGATCATGAGAGTGTGGAGGATGTTGATCCAACTCAATACAGGGCAATGATTGGTTCTCTGATGTACTTGACTGCTTCTAGACCAGACATCATGTTCGCAGTGTGTCTTTGTGCCAGATATCAAGGGAATCCAAAAGAGTCACACATGAAAGCGGTGAAGCGAATTCTTCGTTACTTGAAGGGGAAACCTAAACTTGGGTTATGGTATCCAGCTGCTAGTGATTTGAAGTTTGTTGCTTTCATTGATTCGGACTTTGGAGGATGTAAATCAACAAGGAAGTCTACCATAGGTGGTTGTCAGTTCTTAGGAGGGAGGCTCGTGTCATGGCAATGCAAGAAGCAGTCTTGCGTGTCTACCTCGACGTGTGAAGCTGAATATATTGCTGCGGGTAGCTGTTGCTCTCAAGTTCTCTGGATCCAACAACAGATGCGCGATTACGGTTTGAATTTCACTCGTACTCCTATTATGATAGACAATAATGCCACTATATCAATCACCAACAATCCCGTAAAACACAGTCACACAAAACATATTGACATTCGTCATCATTTTATACGGGATTGTGCTGAAAAGAAATTTATTGAATTGCATCGAGTCGACACACTAGATAACCTGGCAGATCTTTTCACAAAAGCTTTTGACAAGGCTCGTTTTGAACATTTAGGCGAACTCAACGAGATGAGGAATCCTGAATAACCATTTTTCCATAAGAATATTTTGTAAATAATTTACTGCTTTTCAAAAAAAAAAAACATAAAAAATAAAAAATCATAAATGAGTTTTCACTGTGTGGAAAAGAAGAAATGATAGTACATCAGCATGTTAGACTGTCACACTGAAATTAAAACTAAAATTGCTTAAGTGTGATAGCAGCTTCATCATATGACGTACCAGTAGGTAAAAGGCATGAAATAATCAACTTACCTTGGTGATACAAATATAATAAACTGTGTATGAGTGGGTAACATATCAGTGGCGTATGGTTTTATAACCTTAAATCTTGCGTTGATAGATTGCCAAAATATGAGGTTTTAGGTCTTTATATCGTTATTATCCGCGGTATCAAGGTTGTCCTTTTGCTGCATCCAGATATATGCTGACCTAGGCACAACCAGGATATCTTAAAAGAGCTAAAATGTCAAATCCCAAAGATTGAAGAAGCTCTCCTAGAGAGTCATTCAAATGTGCAAATTGCATTATTCGTACCAAAATTTGGTATTTGCCCTAACCCTCGTTGGATGTTGGTCCCTTTGCTGTACGGAAGTACTAACCTGATCACCAATTATCTAACGTTGTAATTCAAAAGGATGAATTTCGGTATACTCACCTACTACGATGAATTTTTGTGCATACCTTGATCGTGGGGGTATGTCCTGAAGTGGGACACACTAGTATATCAGTATAAATTATCTTATCATATCACTAGGTAATGGTACTCGAAATATTCATGTATTTTGTTTAAGTGGATAGACAATACTGGTAATCGTCTTGAACTGTTTTTCATAAATCTTGCATATAGAATTATCAAATAGTTTGAAAACAGTTTGATGTTGCTGATCTGATCTTCTTAACGGTGATTCTCACAAAAATAGAGTGTTTATTATTTCATTCTTTATTTGATTTCAGAAAATATAAAAATCCAAAGTGATTTCATTTTCTTGTAAATTCTGAATGTACGGAATATGGGTGTTCAAGGAGGAGTACTTACCTATAGGGGGAGACGGTGTTAGAAGATGAGTTCAAAATTTTTAAGATCTTGCAGGTTCAGTGTGTTTGAAATTTTGCGCATGTGGTATTGAGTTGAGAAATGCTTAATCTGTGATACAGTTTGACTATCTCTTGAATAATAATAATTTTTTTAACTTGTGTTGAAAAATTCTTATGGTTTCTCGAGATGTTTGTTTTATAGTATACAGATTGTAGCAGTGTGTTGTTGAGAAGTTTAGTGAAGAGGAGTTTGCTTGGATGCATGGTAGAACCTCCTTTCTACATTGCAGACAAAGTTGAAGAGTTTTGAAGATTGCTATGCACGTACTAAACTGGAGTTTACTCAAACGCTGACGATTTAGAAGATTTGGTGATTGGATACATCAGCTTAGGGGGAGTCTGTTGCTGACAGAAGCTATTAAAGCTGAAGCTATCCAAAGACAAACGTTTTTCAAAGAAGTTAAAGATTGCAAGAAGACTGAAGACTAAGTTATTTTATGAAGCTATGGTCAAGGGGGAGTTTGTTGGTGCATATTTGTGACAACAACTTAGATTTGGTCTTTGGATATCTTGTCATTAGTAAAATGATAAACGGTTAGCGGGCTTAGTTTTGTAATAGTTAATTAGAAGTAATTAGGCTGAATTAGACACCATTTAGAACATGGTAGGCGAATTGGGCTTTAAACCCATTAGTAGTCCATGTAGGGAAACCCTAGCCCAGTTGCATAACCTATCTCTATATAAAGGGAGGTTTGCATTAGGGATTAGGTTGCTGGTTCTGTTGATCGTGTTGCTGGTTTAGTTGCAAAGAGAGTCTTGAATTGATTGTAAACTTTGTGTTCGATAATCAATAGAAGACTGTTTGAAAGGAATTGTGTTCGTGTTCGTGTTCGTGTTCGGTTTTCTGTGAAATCTGATCTAGGGGATTCCGCACTCTAGATTGGATAGACGATTCTGTGACAATCCATACGGATTAGGGGACCTACATCAACCATCACTCTCTACAACACGCTAGGGCAAGTGCACCCATCGTTGGCGTAGTATAGTGATGGTAAGATACCGAGGTCGTCCAAGGACATAAGAACTTTTAATATCGAAATATAGTTGGAGTCTAATCCAATCAAAAAATTTTAAGAAAGATGTTTAGTAAGTAAAAATAAAGAAATAACTAAAGTAATAAAAGAAACAAATAGACAAGATAAAATCACTACATTTCCGGCTCATTATTTACGTATCATTTGATGATTTCCACGCCTTGGGTTTTTTAAAAGATGATTTTAGTTAAAGTGGCATGTCCCTCTTTTGGAGGCAACGATACTCTCAGCCATATTGGTCTGACTCAGTAGGGAAACCATCCCGCAAGGCTGGAATATTGAAAGATAATTAAGTAAGTTATTAATGCACAATGTGGCATGTTTCTCTTTTAAGGGCAATGCTACCCTCGGCCATATTGGTCTGAGTCAGCAGGGATACGGTCCCTCAAGGCCGGTTTAAAGTTTTATTAGTAATCTATTTGTAAGGGATTCAAGTCGTTCTTACTTCCCTCGATTTGATGCTATCTACCTAAAGGGAAGTCCTAATAAGCTTGAACCAAGTCCTCGCAGGATCTATATACTGAACGAGATAAGAACTTTACCCATACCATCCTTTTAACCCCCTTCCAGACAGTTAACGTGCTTTATATAGACCGTAAAGACATGAATGAATCCAACGAAACATGAAGGATGATAGAATAAAATTCACTTTCAATATAAAAACTAGTTATTAAATTCATTAATACATACCCAATTAAAAAGTTAACCAAAGCTAAGAAATCAAAAGTAATACATAAATAACTTGTCTTCACCAAGTGCTGTAAGAGATTAGCCAAGCATGGCCTTTGTTTGACAAAAACTCTTACGATCAATTTTGGATCCCGAGACTACTACACACACTCTAGGATGGATGATGGATGAATGTGGTGGACGATGGTGGTGATATGGTGGTGGAGTGGTGGCAGGTGTGAGAGAAGTGGTTTGCCAAGGGATGAGTTGAAATGAAACAAGCACCCCTATTTATAGCTGGATACAGACCCTTCACACGGCCCCGTGCTCTGTGGGCACGGCCCCGTGTCTTCCTTCTTCTCTGTCTTCATTTAATGAGCATGTCAGATCAGCTGCGACACAGCCCCGTGTGTCAAAGGCACGGCCCCGTGGCCATTATACTTGTTTTACTATCCCAGATATGCAAATCTCCCCGTGGCCATTATACTTGTTTTACTATCCCAGATATGCAAATCTGAAAGTTCACCACGGCCCGTGTCCAAGGGACACGCCCTCGTGTCTCTTGCCTGCATCTGTTTGTCTTCTTCTGATCTGGAATCTTGAAGTGGCACGACTCCATGCCAACAAGGCATGGCCCCGCGCTAGACTTCTGATTCATTTTTTTTAGTCTTGGGGTGAAGCTCGGAGGGTTGGTATAGTGTGTTGTCTTCCCGTCTTCTATACTTATGCTGGTTTGGTTGTTAATTTGTTCCTTTTGTACAATTAAGCTCTTTTAATCCTGAAAATCAGAAGTATACAAAGAAACACACTTTTTCCAATAATAGTACTAAAAGGTTTGATTTTATACCGTATTTGATACAATTTATATGTTGCATTTAACGCATATCACTCGTTCCTTAGATTGGTGGGTTACTACGGTTGATTCATCTCCAACTTCTCCAAAATCGACGTACCTCTCACCTCATTAACTCAAAAAGATAAGCCTTTTGTTTGGGGTCCTGAACAAGACTAGTCTTTTCAAACTCTCATAGACTTGCTTTGCAATGCTCATATCCTAGATCTTCCCGATGGAAACAACGACTTTGTTGTCTATTGCGATGCTTCTTACCAAGGTCTCGGTTGTGTTCTTAAGCAACGAGACAAGACTATTACCTACACATCAAGGTAACTCAAAATACACTAGAAGAACTACACCACCCATGATTTTTAACTTGGTGTGGTTGTTTTTGCGTTAAAGTATTTGGTGACACTATCAATACAATACTAATTGTGTGGTTTTCACCGACCATACGATACCAAGCTATAATATTAAATAAATTTTATTTTTTTATTCATCGTCACTCAATTATATATATATATATATATATATATATATAAGTATTCGGATCACGTACAAGACACTAAATGTGTGCGAAGGATATGTGACAACCTGAGCCATTGATCTCCCAAGATCAATGGCTCAAAATAAAGCGGTGTCAATTTGGTAAATCCTAGGTTCAAATAACTGAATAATAAATAGATAAATGATATTGTGGTCTTTTCTCACTTGAACAACTCCCCCTTGATTTTCAAACGACTATAACTTTTTCATACGTTAATATTTTTTTTTAGAATTACAACGTATTAACAAGCATTTCATTCTCTTTAATTCGAGCAATCTATTGCTATATTTTTCTTAAAAAATTACAGGATTTTTGAATACTCATTACGTGATTTTGAATACCTAGCACATAACTACGTGACTTTGAATACCCAGTACATATTCATTATAATATGTGAAACCACACTAAGTGATTAAGTAATTACGTAACAATAGTTGACTATGTATTATTACATATTTACATGATTTGAATATTCATTTCATGATTACGTGATTTCATTATAGTATTTTATGTGAAACCCCACTGAGTGATTACGTAAAAACAAAATATGTAATACATAATATTTGATATTGAATACCTAATATTTTAGGTATAATTACGTAATAAATATAAATGTAATACAAATCATTAAACAATCAACCCATATTAATCACCTAATGCCCTATATTACATATTTAATCATGTAAAAAACATAAATAATCAAGTTCTTATTATTGAATATGTAATCACGTAATAAGAATAATTGTAACAAAATTAGTTATAACAAATCATATTGAACGTGTAATCACGTAATACATTTATATTGAATGTGTAATCACGTAATGGGTATTCAAAAATCACGTTGTCATGTACTGGGTATTCAAAATCACTTAATGGGTACTGGGTATTCAAAATCACGTAATGGGTATTCAAAATACTGTAGATTTTTTTAAGAAAACTATAGTAAAATGCTGCTCGAGTTAAAGAGAATTAAATGCTCATTAATACGGTTTAATTTTTTATAAAAATTCATTTCCATATGAAAAAGTTATAGCCGTTTAAAAATCAAACAGAAAACTGGTTTCCTTGAGAGAATTAAATTACCATTTCTGCGAATTACAATTGTCACTATTTACTTATTGCATGTACTTGCATGGTTGAAGTGTATTACAGTGGATGTGGACTTTAGGCCTAACAAGTGAAAAAGAAAAGTTGACTTATTCTATGGTACCAATACTACAATTGGATTTTAAGAAATTCTGATTTTCGAATTTAATAAAGAGATTTATACAAATAAAAAAATATTTCAAATAGTTTCAAGTTATCGTAAACAAAGGGATTTGCATATAACCACATTTCTGAAATATTCGATTTTAATAATTTTAACTATTAATCATTGATCATCAATAGTACAACTTCATAAATAACTACTATCAGTCCCAACTATTAATAAATTGACTCCAAAGAATCTTCACTAACAGAACCCTAAAGCGTTAGTCTCCGGTTGCCGGGAAAACATTTTGGCTGAAAAATTCAACTTTTTCGTTCCAAACATCTTTGTAACCTTATTACGAACCTTAGGAACCTTTTTTCTAGTAAAAGCCTCAATTATTGAAGTCGTCGGAAAGCTCCTTTTTGGCCGGGAAGCTCAATTTTTTGGCCAAAAAACTCAACATTTTTGTCTCAAACCTCTTTGTAACCTTAGATCATATCTTTAGGAAAATTTTTCCGGCCTAAAATGTTTTTTTTAGCGACCGGAGACCAATAGCGTTAGGGTTCTGTTAGTCAGGGTTCACTGGGGGCAAATATGTTAATAGATGAGACTGCTCGTGGTTATTTTTTAAGTTAAGACTGTTGGTTGTTTATAAGGAATAGTTGAAATTATTAAAATATAAAGGAATCTTCAACCACAATTTTTTTATTTCGAGTCATCATTTTCTATAGGTGCTCTAATGTTCGGAGAGTATCGCAAAGCAACACTACAACTGCTATGTCTATTAGTTGTTCGTTCATAGTATTAATGTATGGACCTTGAACAACTTTGGTCTCTTGTGCATGGATGGCTGCTCGTAATTTCTCATATACCTTCAAGATTTTTCAGTCTTTCTCAAGATATTGTAGTCAGAATTCTATTGGAAAACGAACTAAAAGCAATGTTGGGAACAAATCAACAAAGTAGTGAAAAAGTAATTCTAGAATAAGAAATTGTTATAACCTATGCTACCATATTTTTTCATACAAATCCTTTTATCGTACATATATGGTTGCAACAATATTAACTAACTTTAACTATAGGTGCTAAACGGGTCGTGTTCGCGGGTTGGCAGGTTCATCCCGAACCGAATCCGAAAATTTTATACGAATCCAAACCCGAAAATTATATCATACAATGAACCCGAACCCAAACGAATATTCATGGGTTGACCCGAACACGACCGCCACAACCCGAATTTTTTTTTTTTTTTAATTTTTTTTTACACAAATTAATATATTAAATTTAAAGTGTACTTAAAGAACATAAATGTATATAATACAATTCCATTTAAATTATAATATTTATGTGAATTGCTTTTTTCTAAGTTATAATTATGGCATAAAATACATCCCCAATTTAATGTGTAAATAAAACACATTATAAAAACATATAATATAATATAAAATGCGTTAAACGGGTCAACCCGACCACGTTGACCCGAACCTGACTCGTTTAGCTAAATGGGTTCGCGGGTTCAACCTGAAACTGACCCAAACCCGTTTAGACTAAACCTAAACCCACAAATTTCGTGTTAGGTTCGTGTCGTGTTTTTGAGTCGTGTCAAAAGGGTTGTTTGTGCATAATTGTGCCTAGTGGTAGACAATAGACATGAGAGGAAAAAAGCTGAATAGCACATGACTTTCTACCAGATTTGAGCACAGTGACGGATCCAGAAAATCTTCGTAGGGGTAACATTTTATAGAAAAGGGGTAACGAAATCAAAAAAATGTCAAGTTTTTCAAAAATTTACACTACCGTCGGAACGCCAAGGGGTAGCGGATGCTACCCCTACCAATAAGGTAGGTCCGCCCCTGTTTGAGCAAATGGTTGCGTGAATTTAGTGTTCTTTATTGTAGCTACAATAAATAAAAGGTTACCTGGTGAACAGGTTAAGCACAACTTGGTTACATTATAAGCCTTAGGCAGACTTTCTGTTACTTTCATGCCCATGAGTCTACTTTAGCAAGTTTACATATTTTTCCACACGCATTCTGATTGGGTTCCACTTTGGTAGTGATAGCGTTTGGTGGGACCGTGGGAGGAGTGAAGAAGCTGGACAAAGGAGTTGACAAGTCAAAGTACCAAAATCTATAGTAACTATGATATTGATTAGTAATTCTGTACTGTGGCCCTTACACAGCCTGGTCTGCTGGAGTAGTAGTAAAGTTATTCTATATAGGTAGGGTCTGTGTGAGGATACGTAGTTGAAACTGGAAGGCTTAAATTAATTTATTTGGCTACTTAGCAAGCTTATTCAACCATTAAGATATCCACTCTTCTCTGCCATAAACATCATCTCACTCTAACCTCTCTAGCATGGCCTTGGTGTTACTTATCTTCTTAAAGTTGTTCTTCCTTCTAGTTACAGAAGGATCTCTGATTAATGAGTCAGTCTCCTCTAATATCAGCTTAGGTTCCTCATTGAACACAGGAACAAACCGTTCATGGGTCTCACCTTCGGGACTTTTTGCATTTAGTTTCTACCAGCAAGATGGCGGTTTTGCAGTCGGGATATGGCTGACAACCAAACCGGAAATTACAGTTGTTTGGACCGCAAACCGTGATGACCCACCTCTCTCCTCAAACAGTAGTATTCGGCTCACTAGAGATGGTCGGTTGTTTCTGCTCCCTACTTATGGTGAGCAAAAGTCTGCCACATATCAGTCCTCAGAGTCAGAATCAGTGACTTCAGCTTCTATGTTTGATTCTGGTAATTTTGTCCTTTATAAACACTCTAAGGTCATATGGCAAAGCTTTGATTACCCATGTGATACAATACTAGGAGGGCAAGCACTTTCTCCCTGGGATAGCCTAGTCTCTAGTGTATCAGCTTCACAACACTCGCGTGGGAGTTTTGTACTGACAATGCAGCTTGACGGAAACCTTGTGGCGTGCCCTCGAAACAGTCCCAGGGGGCCTAGTGACGCATACTGGGTCAGTGGAATGTTTGGAGCAATCGGCAGTGCATTGATTCTCAACCTTAATGGCTCTCTGTGCACAAGCACAGAGGATGGAAAGACACAAAAATTCATAAATCCATCTATGACTCCAGAGTTGAAAAAGGACGAGACAGTAGTCTTTCGTGCCACTCTCAATTCACAAGGTAACTTTGTTCTGTATTCTCACAGATTCAGAAATCGCTTTACTAACTCAACTGGTATGATGGAATGGGAAGCGTTACGGGACCCGTGTAAGGTTAAAGGCATTTGTGGTGTTAATAGCTACTGTCATACCACTGCCGGCAAGGCTGAGTGTCAATGTTTTCTTGGTTTCTTATCTTTTAACAGTTCTAGAAACGGGAAGTCCCTTGGCTGTTACAGGAATTCACCGAAGAAGCCTGTAGTCAAGGAGGGCTACAACTTTCCCACAATATTACTGCCTTGGACAATACGGAGGCCGGGGTCTTCCCTTACTCTGTGATGAATCTTAGCAAGGAAGCTTGTATTAATTCTTGCCTTGATGATTGCATCTGTTGGTGTCACACCCCAACCGATAGCGGAAACATCGGAGTGAGACGAAAACATGATTGCTCGTAGCTCATAATGCTATTTGTGACGAATATTTAATAATTACCTTTTTCGCTGCTTAAATCAGATGATACAAATTTCGAATCTCAACACACACAAGAAGATATAATTTCATTTCATAGCGTTTTAATACAAGGGCTTGAAACGAAGTACATCATGTTTTAAATAAGATACGATACAACAAATAATTAAAGTCTAGATGCGTTTCTAGGCAATCCTATTAGATTCCATGCAACATCAGAATTCCTGCAACATGTATTAAAAGCGTATATCAATACAAAAGTATTGGCGAGCATACAAGTTTGAAATAAATATAAGTATGAAAGTTTGTTTCAATCATGACGAGTATATATTCAATTTGAATCACACATATATGTAGACAACTTTCGCATAATAATGATATATAATTGAATTCTTAAACTAGCATACATAACATCCTAAGCATAACAATATCATGAGAATACATGTTGGAAACTAATAAGCAACTAATAAGCATAAACAACTCAAGCACAACAATAGCATGTATAGACGAGTTTAAACTAACACGTATAACTCACAAAAGCATAAATGATAACTCGTTTGGTAATTTGAATACATTTTATTGCATTTAATATAAATTTTTGTTAGCTGATACATGTTGCACCCCAAAATGCGTTTAAAGAGTAGAAAGGGGTCGAGTATGCTCACTTTTTGCAGGTTGTTTTAGAAGTCCTGAGAGGAGTCGAAGAATGGGACACCGAAGTAATCCCTTTACCCTTGGAGAATCCGAGTCGTATCTCGCATTGAAGGTATTAGAATATTTAGAGATCAAAGAAGTACTGTTTAAATAATACATTTTAGTATTTATTTCGTGGACTCCATTCGAGTCTTGATACGCCCATCATCGTAGCAGATCTATAGTTTGATGAGAAAACATAGTTTATATATATATATATATATATATATATATCCATATTTGACAAAACGCCTAATAGATTTATACATTTATTTTCTGACGGAAAGCTTAATCCATATATATATATATATATATATATATATATATATGTATCGACGAAAAGTTAGATAGATGTGTATATGTTTGGTGAAAAGGTATAATAAATGAATGGATATATATATATATATATATATATATTCTGATGAAAAATGGGCAAAGTTTCCCCTGTTTTAAGACGATCCCGACAACCAATGTGTCGATTATGTTTCCAAAACTAAACAACAATATGCGAAACAATATATATTCATCTATACAAGTTATGAAGACACGATTAGGGTACGATTCAGGTAATTGATGTTTTATGAACCAAAACAGTAATTATATAAACAATCATAACAAAAGGTGCCGCTATAACTTATATATGTATAGTTTGTTACATGATGCGTAGTGTCGATTTGGGATTAAAATAACTTTAACAATAGTAATATAATAAGCTTCAAGACGTTAGAATTTACCGAACATCGAATCTGACTGGTTTGTCCACAGTTGACCAGCTTTGACCAGATTTGACTCGAACCGAAACCAAACCAAATCTGCTATTGACTGAGTTGACCCGAACAGGCACCAGACTAAGACACGAGCTTGAACCGTGACGGAACCGAAACTGCCCCGAGAGGCTTGTTTGACCCGAACGAGTCTATTCTGAACCGTGACAATCTGCTAGACTGAGGATGAGTCGCGACACGAGCCACCTGCCCCACCATCGATGTCGCCGTTGTTGGTGCCGTAAACCTGAACCCCGCCATGACCAGAACCGGAAACAGAACCACCTGAGCCAATCTCCACAGCCGACGCCGGCCGCCGCCGAGCGTTGACTCTGTCGTCATTCGTGCCCCATAACCACCGCCGTACAGTCACCATCATGACGTCACCGGCTCCGCCGGTCGGAGACCAGTCAGGTTTTACCAGGAACAGGGTGGAGGAGAGGGGGTGTGAGAGAGAAAGAACAGTGGGTGTGAGAGGGATAAGCGGTGGAAGGGGGGATGGTGGGTGTGAGCGACGGCGATACATCGTCGCCGGCTGCCGGCCGGAGTGGCGGCGCCGGTGACCAGTGTGTAGAGAGAGAGAGACGAGAGTGGGAGCGCATGTGCGGCCGTGAGTATGTTTGTGTAGTGTTTTTGTGTGATGTTTTTTTTAAACTAGGGTTTAGTGGATAGGGTTTGATTCGTTGGGCTTGGGCCTGAACCTTGTGTAACCCGGTTTGTTTCTAAGGTCCGTTTCTGATCCCGAGTGTCGGGTAATGTCGTATATTATTGATTTAAGATCACAAGTACGTTAGATAGAGTCTGTGACTGACGTTGGGCGCGTAAAAGCGAACCGCAACGTATTTTTTGCGAGTAAATATACGTTTTTAAACGATTGGTTGCTCGAACAAATAATAAAATAAATAAATTTGAAATAAAATATAAATTAGATTATTGCTATTATTATTATTATTATTATTATTATTATTATTATTATTATATTAAGGTTAACGCCTCGAAATTCGGATACGAATACGACCCTACTACGATAGGAACATGGCAATACGAGGCGTTACAGTCTCCCCTACTTTAGGGAATTTTGTCCCGAAATTTATTTGGAGGAAGACTTTAGAAATTGGCATTGCATAGAATGCATGGGTATAACCGAGTGTTAGGTGGTGAGTGATTGATGTTTGTATTAAACACAACAGTGAAACACCGAATTTCTCATGGCATGTTTTATGAAACCTTAGTAATATGGCATTAACACTTATATATAGGAAGTACCAGCAGCATATCCACCATGTTTATACCATATTACGTCCGTTTCGCTAATCGATGCCATGTCGCGTTCCGTGTCACGATCAGGGTTTATTAGCGTATTACTAGTGAGAATGATAGCGTATAGAAATATAAGCATATAAGTATGTTTGTAATTAAGTATAATGAGTATAGTGTATAAGTATGAGTATAAGAGTAAGTGTGTGTATATGCACATTCGTGCACAATACAAATGATATATTTTAGTTAACCAAGATTAACGGATTACTGGCATGTGAGTAAACAAGTCAAACCATCGTGTACCGCAATGTAGACTACCAATCATCGTTAAAACGAAGAGGGTGTAAAATAGTTTACTTAACATGGCCTCAAGAATACGGGCGGGCGTCACTCCTATAGCGCTACACAAGCGCTATTCATGTTAAGGTGTGGCTTGATCAAAGTTAATGACGAGTCTACCACATAAACATGTGAATAAACAAGTCAAACCATCGTGTACGCAATGTTGACTAGTCAATATTGTCGAAACATAGTGTAAAATAGTTTACTTAGTATGAAATAGTTTACTTAACATGACCTTAAGAATACGGGCGGGCGCTACTCCTATAGCACTATGCAAGCGCTATACATGTTAAGGTGTGGTTTTACAACGAGTTTATCACATAAAATGTTCCAGTAATCCCAAATCAGTATGATGTTTAGTATGCACCTATAGAATCATTGTGTAATAGATTTAGTATAAATGCGAAGTTTGTCGTGCATAAATTCGATTTTAGTATAGTGTGGACATTGAAATAAAAATGAAAGAACAAGAATTATATAGCATAAAATGTAAGATAGCATAAAAGAGAGGCTTGTTAAAATGTTGGAGTGTTTCAGTTTTAGAAACTTCGACTATTCCAAAGTGACTCGTAAGTCCTTTCGAATTAGGGAGACATGATTTGGCCTAATAGGTATAATACTCTCATCGCCAAGCGATTAACGGTACTTTACCCTTCTAGTTAGTACATGTCCCTAATTTGATCAAAAAATACGAAACTTTGGCGAGATTGAAAATTGAGGAGCGGGACCAGTCATCAAGGTGTGGATGTCAATCCTAGCTTGACAATTTCGTCCCCAAATTGTGGTTTATTGAACGTATCAAGATATAATCTCGAATCGTCAATACAGATCCACTAGATTATGAAATAGAAACTCACATCAAGATATGGATATCACTCCTTATTTGATGGTGAATTTCGCACAAAATAGCATGTAGAGTGGATTGAAATTTGTCACCAATGGCAGGAATCACACCTGTTTTGATGAGTTATTTCGATTGTGGAACAAGAATATTCTCAAAAATGTGTATTGTGTTTCATGTCTTAGGAAAGACATATTGTAAGTTTTAGGATCAAAAGGGGGAGAAGCATGATAGAAAGAATAACATTTTAGACAAGTATCACGAATGGTCAAAAGAATGGTACTTAAACTACAGACTAGGTCGAACATGGCAGTTCTACCTAATTCCCTATAGTTATGGCACTGATACCAATCTGTCACACCCCAAGCGATGGAGGAAACATCGGAGTGAGACGAAAACATGATTGCTCGTAGCTCATAACACTATTTGTGATGAATATTTAATAATTACCTTTTTCGCTGCTTAAATCAGATGATACAAATTTCGAATCTCAACACACACAAGAAGATATAATTTCATTTCATAGCGTTTTAATACAAGGGCTTGAAACGAAGTACATCATGTTTAAAGTAAGATACGATACAACAAATAATTAAAGTCTAGATGCGTTTCTAGGCAATCCTATTAGATTCCATGCAACATCAGAATTCCTGCAACATGTATTAAAAGCGCATATCAATACAAAACTATTGGAGAGCATACAAGTTTGAAATAAATATAAGTGTGAAAGTTTGTTTCAATCATGACGAGTATATATTCAATTTGAATCACACATATATGTAGACAGCTTTCGCATAATAATGATATATAATTGAATTCTTTAACTAGCATACATAACATCCTAAGCATAACAATATCATGAGAATACATGTTGGAAACTAATAAGCAACTAATAAGCATAAACAACTCAAGCACAACAATAGCATGTATAGACGAGTTTAAACTAACACGTATAACTCACAAAAGCATAACTGATAACTCGTTTGGTAATTTGAATACATTTTATTTCATTTAATATAAATTTTTGTTAACTGATACATGTTGCACCCCAAAATGCGTTTAAAGAGTAGAAAGAGATCGAGTATGCTCACTTTTTGCAGGTTCTTTTAGAAGTCCCGAGAGGAGTCGAAGAATGGGACACCGAAGTAATCCCTTGACCCTTGGAGAATCCGAGTCGTATCTCGCATTGCAAGGTATTAAAATATTTAGAGATCAAAGAAGTATTGTTTAAAATAATACATTTTAATATTTATTTGTGGACTCCATTCGAGTCTTGATACGCACATCAACGTAGCAGATCTATAGTTTGATGAGAAAACATAGTTTTATATATATATATATATATATATATATATATATTTATCCATATTTTGACAAACACCTAATAGATTTATACATTTATTTTCTGAAGGAAAGCTTAATCCATATATATATATATATATATCGACAAAAAGTTAGATAGATGTGTATATGTTTGGGGAAAAGGTATAATAAATGAATGGATATATATATTCTGATGAAAAATGGGCAAAGTTTCCCCTGTTTTAAGACGATCCCGACAACCAATGTGTCGATTATATTTCCAAAACTAAACAACAATATGCGAAACAATATATATTCATCGATACAAGTTATGAAGACCCGATTAGGGTACGATTCAGGTAATTAATGTTTTATGAACCAAAACAGTAATTATATAAACAATAATAACAAAACGTGCCGCTATAACTTATATATGTATAGTTTGTTACATGATGCGTAGTGTCGATTTGCGATTAAAATAACTTTAACAATAGTAATATAATAAGCTTCAAGACGTTAGAATTTACCGAACATCGAATCTGACTGGTTTGTCCACAGTTGACCAGCTTTGACCAGATTTGACTCGAACCGAAACCAAACCAAATCTGCTATTGACTGAGTTGACCCGAACAGGCACCAGATTGAGACACGAGCTTGACCGTGACGGAACCGAAACTGCCCCGAGAGGCTTGTTTGACCCGAGCGAGTCTATTCTGAACCGTGACAATCTGCTAGACCAAGGATGAGTCGCGACACGAGCCACCTGCCCCACCATCGATGTCGCCGTTGTTGGTGCCGTAAACCTAAACCCCGCCATGACCCGAACCGGAAACAGAACCACCTGAGCCAATCTACACAGCCGACGCCGGCCACCGCCGAGCGTCGACTCTGTCGTCGTTCGTGCCCCATAACCACCGCCGTACAGTCGCCATCATGACGTCACCGGCTCCGCCGGTCGGAGACCGGTCAGGTTTTAGCGGGAACAGGGTGGAGGAGAGGGGGTGTGAGAGGGAGAAGCGGTGGAAGGGGGATGGTGGGTGTGAGCGACGGCGATACATCGTCGTCGGCTGCCGGCCGGAGTGGCGGCGCCGTTGACCATTGTGTAGAGAGAGAGAGACGAGAGTGGGAGTGCATGTGCGGCCGTGAGTATGTTTGTGTAGTGTTTTTGTGTGATGTTTTTTTTAGAGTAGAGTTTAGTAGATAGGGTTTGATTCGTTGGGCTTGGGCCTGAACCTTGTGCAACCCGGTTTGTTTCTAAGGTCTGTTTCTGAACCTAAGTGTCGGGTAATGTTGTATATTATTGATTTAAGATCACAAGTACGTTAGATAGAGTCTGTGACTGACGTTGGGCGCGTAAAAGCGAACCGCAACGTATTGTTTTGCGAGTAAATATACATTTTTAAATGATTGGTTGCTCGAACAAATAATAAAATAAATAAATTTGAAATAAAATATAAATTAGATTGTTATTATTATTATAATTATTATTATTATATTAAGGTTAACGCCACGAAATTCGTATACGAATACGACCCTACTACGATAGGAACACGGCAATACGAGGCGTTACAGTTGGGTAGGCTTGTATGCAAATGATAGTTGCATGTTACTTAAGGTTTCATTATGCAGTGCGTGATAAGAGCAAATTAGCTACAGTCTTCATCAAAACTAGTTTCCCAAAGGTAGAAGACCAGCTACACGAAGCGTTACCTGCCTTAACAAGCACAGAACAAGGTGCTTTGGCTGAAAGGAAAAAGCTTGTTTCTATTCTAGCCGTAACACTTGGCTTCTTTGCTCTTATGTGTACACTGATGGCTTTCTCTAGTTTCTTTTACCACAGAGTGCTTGCTTTTAGGTACCACATATGTCAGAAAATGTTGATTTTGGGTTGGCAAGTGATCACGTTACTCTTCGATCATTCTCGTTTGAAGAGCTTCATAAAGCCACAGATGGATTTAAGGAAGTGATAGGAAGAAACTCTATTGGTGGAGAGGTCTGCAAAGGGTTTATTTCTGAGGGCAACAAAACAGTTGCTGTGAAGAGATTGCATACGAGGATGCTTGAAGGAGATGGGCGGTTCCAGGCAGAAATTACTGCTATTGCACAAACTCATCACCGGAACTTGGTTCGCTTACTTGGTTTTTGCGTTCGTGGAGCTAAAATGCTCTTGGTTTATGAGTTTATGAGCAATGGGTCACTGGCAGATCTCCTTTTTAACCCAGAAACACAGCCTGGCTGGAAAGAGTGTGTAGGCCTGGCACTCGATGTGGCGAGAGGAATCTTGTATCTTCATCAAGAGTGTGAAATTCGTATAGTACACTGCAATATAAAGCCTCATAATATCCTTTTTGATGAATCTTGGACTGCTAAGGTTTCTGATTTTGGGTTATCAAAGATGTTGAGGCCAGATCAGAGTGGAACCCTCACTGGTGTTAGGGGAACAAGAGGGTACATGGCACCTGAGTGGCACAAGAACACCTTAATATCTACCAAGGTGGATATCTACCGTTTTGGGGTTGTGCTGCTGGAGATTTCGTGTTGCACAGGTGATATGAAGATAGACATTTCGTGTGATGACAAAATTCCTTTTTTCGCTTGGGTTTACAGTTGTTTCGTGACCACGGAGTTAGAGAAGCTGGTTGGAGATGAAGAAGTAGATATTCACATGTTTGAAAAAATGGTGAAAGTTGGACTTCTTTGCATTCAAGACGATCCAGAGGCAAGGCCTTCGATCAAAGATGTTATCCTAATGTTAGAAGGAACAACTGATATACCAATCCCCCCATCACCAATTCCTTCTTTGGTTTAGCTTGATTTCTATGATGTATTTTAAGTTGTATTTGAACATAGCATGTAATCACAGAAAGCGTGCACATTTGTATAATATATATATTGAACATGAGCAATACTTTTTGTTCCATCTAGTTGCAGAATCTTGGAACAAGTTTACATTTAGGTTAGCCAAGTTATTGAAACCTTTAAATTTGAGCTTTATGTGTGTATCTTCTGATAAACCCTGTGTGAAAATTTATTAAAATCATGACTGAGTTGATGTTTGACTCACCAAACAAATGAGCTCATACTCTAGCCAGCTAGTGGTTAACATGCTTGCAGGTCCACTTGTTATTATGCCTATTAATGATTTTTTTGAATATTACACTGAGAGGTTTGGAAAAGATAAAAAACAAAGACTTAAAAGAGGGACTTGTTATTCTTCAATACATAAGATTAAATATATTATATTTAAATATTTAATCATATATCTATTATAATCATTTATATTATATTAGATTAAAATAATATTAATCCTATTATATATTAGTTGGTGATTGTTGATGGACCATAATACCCTTATTAACTAATTAGCGTTTCCTTCTGGGTGTATATATTAGGAGATGATTAGAGAGGTTTAGGGTTAGACAATTACAATAACATCATTAAAATCATCAAAGCCGCCACCCACCTCCTCTCCATAACCTAAACCGAATTCATCCCTAGTTCGGTTCTTACCATCATAATCTTACACCCTAAGGAGAAACCAGATCACACTGACAAAGATGTCGAACTCTGTGGTTGCGTCTCTGACTGGATTCTCTGCTGGCCTGTCTGCCGTCACAGGTATTTCTTTATGTTTCCATTATGTTTAAACAGAACTGATCAACATGTGGTATCAGAGCATATGTTGATAAATCAGTTCTGTTTTGAATCCATTATTCTGGGATTAAAAATCAGGAAAACAAAATTTATAAAACCTAATAAAATTCGAAACACTGTTTCGAAAATACTATTCCGAAATCACATAAATTTTGTGAGTTAAAATTCGGACTTTTTTGTTTAATGGATAAACTACTATTCCGAAATCATCAGAATCCTAGATTTCGGATTACCATTCTAGAATTTAAGTTTATATTTTTTTAGGGTTCATTAAATGTTCTTATGAAATTCGAAAGAAAATACATATATTTTGGAATCTAATTCGGATTATGGGGTGTTTTCCTTATTTTGATCTATTTTACCTAATTAAAACTTTTTGAAATCTATTATTGTTATAAAAGGATATAATTTTTGAAATAATTAGATAAACTTAATTTCCATTAAAAAGGAAACAAGTTATCACATAATCCCTTAATTTTTGAATTTCAAAACTTATCACAACTAACTGCCATGATTAGATATTTCGAAGTCTTGGAGGACAAGTTTCAGATGGATCCGAGACCCATTCGAGATACCTCATCTCGGACTAATTCGAGTCTCATCTGAGATGCCCATCTCAAACTAATTCAAGTCTCATCCGAGATGAACATCTCGAACTAATTCAAGTCTATCCCATCAGAGATCCATCCGAGATGTCCATCTCAGAATAATTAGAGTCTCGTCCGAGATGACCATCTCGGACTAATCCGAAACTCATCCAAGATGACCATCTTGGACTAATTCGAGTCTCATCCGAGATGCCTATCTCGGACTAATAAGAGACTCATCCGAGAAGCCTATCTCGGACTAATTCGAGACTCATCCGAGTTGCCTATCTCGGACTAATTCGAGACTCATCCGATATGCCTAACTCGACTAATTCGAAACTCATCCGAGATGCCTATTTCGGACTAATCGAGTTTCATCCGAAATCCAATATTTTATCCGAAATCTTATTACTACATTAGGCTATTATTGTGTACTAAATTTCAGCTCGGGGCTCCGCCTCGAACCCTGTGCTAACAGGGGGTTTCCTATTAAATAAATGGTTTTGTAAATACTTAATTAATTATAATAAGATAACTTTTTACAAAACCAAATAGCTTAACTTGAATGAGCTTTTGATGTATTATTTCTGCCCAAAGGTGATTTGATGCATCTATTTATTGTTCAAGTATTACAAAAGTTGTATTAATTATGCATTATAAACGTGAATGTCTTATTTCTGGCAAAAGCTGATCTAATTCATTCATGTCTAGCATACTTAACAAGTGCATAATTAAAGTGATTGTCTCATTTCTGGCCAAAGCTGATTTGTCACAATTACTTTGCATACATGCTTAGACGATTACACTTCTAGCCAAAGCTGATTTGTCTTCATTTAAGTAGAATTTTCAAATAAGTCTATTATTTTGATGTTAGTAATAGACATATTACAACTTCTTCAAATAGATGATCCTTCATTAATCTTGTGATCATATTTTGTCTGCCTTATCTTTAACACTCCATAACATTACTCACTGTAACTTTCTTCTATAAAACAGTATCTCATCCACTCTAATTCTTAAACCTAATATGTTTTTCTTTACTTAAAGTTTTTATAAGATTAGCTCTTGAATTAAATCCTTGATTATCCTTTAAGACATGATAATCCTATTGCTCTCTTCTGATAAAAGTGCTACAGAAGCAAAGTAGAGTATGATGAATAGGATAAGTCAAACATGATGTCTCTTATGATAATCAAGAACTCATTTAACATAATTGTTATCACTAAAGTTCTTCCAGATTATGTTTTTCCTAAGACTAATCTAATTTTATGGAATAATCAGAGGAACTCCTAAGGTGCATGTCTTCATTTCAAATTCTAAACTATAAAGGTTAAATGGTATTCGTGAATAAATCATAATGTACAATACCATGACCCATAAATTAAAGGGCTTACACATGGAAATAAGTACATTTTTTTCTAGTGCATTACTACTAACTTTTCAACTAGTACAATTTTGATGCCTTATAAATCAACTATAACACTCAAAAGTACCAAAGGAAAATGAGTGTGTTGATCAGCAACATACATACAGGAAAAGAAATGCCTAAAACTGGAAAATAAGATGTAATTCACCTCACTACCACTAAAACCTACAAGAGGATACTTCTAAGGTTCATAGACAAAATACAAGTAGTAGTTCCAACTCTAAGGTTCTTCAAGGGAGAAACTCACTGTCTAATTATGTCATTAGGCATAAGCAAAGAGATTATCCATAATTCAAAAGAATAGTTGGATAAAATAGGTAGTCATTTTTTAATGATCTTTTAATGATCTTTAAGTCTGATAATTCCGATTAACACCTGATAAGTTGACTCCAGTTCTAAATGTTTCCTTACTAGAATTCAACAAATAACTAACATGAGAGATAGTGACAAAATTAAATGTTAAGGCTATAAGAACCATTAAAAGTTGTCTTCTAATTACGCTTTATGATACATTACGTATTCTGGAAATTAATCAGAATTTAGTATCAATACTAAAGCTATATTATAACAGTTGTGAGGTTTGCATAGTCAACATAAAGTCACACTTACCTTAAACTCTCATATTATTTGTTCTCAATATCTGAATAGAAACATTAATAAGATGAAGCTATATGATACCTTACACTTTCACAACTTTTGTTATCATGCAAATGAGAATTTGACAAAAGGAAATGAGATCTATAATTTTCATCCATTGTAACCGTAATTCATGAGAAATCATGACATGGTTAGTGAGGATGATTTTTTCATCTAATCTCATTATAAGTGATTTTAAATCATGATGTTAAAAGCCCTAAAATATTATTTGGCTAAAGAAATAAGTATGGGCCCACTATAAGTTATATTTCATTGACATTTGTAGAACTTATTCAAAACGGAATATTCAGACACAATTCATTTATCATTTAAAGACTTTCCACTTGTATCTAAATTTGTCTCATATGGCCCATAGTCTTAAAGAAATCTACTCATATATACTTAACATGATTTCTATTAAATATGTCCTTAAGTTTCTTATGACATCTAGACATTAAGGAAATCAAGTAAAGTCTAACATATATATGATAGGTTCCCACGTCACGTACCTCTTTGAAATTTCTCTTGTAGCAATTTTAGAGATATCAAAGATCAATGGGAGCATTATGTGTCTTAATTATAACTTGCAAAAGTTGCAAGAGGTGGGGGAGTGAAAACTTCACATTACTTCAATTTACACCTATTGTACAAGACATTGCTCCATTTCGGCACTATTTCATCAAAGTTGTCTCCTTAAAATCTAATGCTACTCTTACAAAAGTTTCATTGTTGCTTAATTGTGGGCAAACTTAGATTTCTTACCTAAACTTATATAATCCTCAACAAGAGAAAGTACAACCACTAACGTCATTAATTTGTTTCTCTATTAGAATATGTTGGTCGTTAAATATTGACCCTAAGCATGTTGAGTTCCTAAAGACTTCTAAGGTCAGTGGGAGCAGTAAAGTCTTTTATCATGACTTGCAAAGAATACAAGAGGCGGGGGGAAGAAAGTCATTAAATTTTACTCCAAATTTAACTCCGTTTACACCTCTTGTACATCATACTGCACCAACTCTTACACACTTAGAATCCTGAAAATGATAGCAACCTAACCAAGAGCTAATCCACAAAATTGAAACTTCTAATAAATCCAATAATCAACTCAGGAGGTCATCTAGGTTTAAAATCTACTAACTTTGATGATTACGTAACCTCCCTAACTATTGTTGAAGTGGATTGTGGAAAAGTTTTCTTGATCCTCTCTCTTCTAATTAAACCATTAGTGTCAATCAAGCTTCTCAATGGAATAAAACTGTTTTCTAGTAAAACTGATTTTAAGTGTTCGAATAACGTACGGGATTTGATTGAATTACCTAAGAGTGTTCATAACAAAACCAAATCCTAATATAAACTTTTAGACACCAAGAAGCATGATTAATTGTCAAAGGTTATACTCAGGAAGAGATAAATTATCAAAGAATTTTCTTACCTATATTACAAAAGATTCTTTGAGGATCATCATTGTTCTGGTAGCTTATAACAATTTAGAGCTACATTAGCTGAACATTAAAACAACTTTCCTAACAACTGGCTGACATATTTACATGTTCATAAAACAGCCTGAAAGTTCTAAACTTAAGGTTAAAGAATATTTTGTCTGTAAGCCGATAAAATCCATGTATGGGTTAATGCAAACAACATAAAGCGATGAAATCTTAACACAATTATTTTCATCAAGAACCAAGTGAATTAATTTACCTACCTCAAAATGATAGGGAGCAACTAAAATAATATTGTCTATATAAAGATGACATTCTTTTGACAAGTATATGTTGCATAAATCAAAGTATTGTTAAAAATAAACTTTGATATAATAGATCTCAGAGATATCTCTTATGTAATAGATATCATAACATACCAAGATAGACCTAATGAGACATTATTTTCGTTTCATAAGTTTAACTTTAAATGGGTCCTTACATATGTAACAAACAATACTACTCTCCTTTAGAGGATAATAGGGTAAATGAGATTATTTCCTTACGCTTCATTAATTAGAAGCTTTAGGTTAGACAATTACAATAACATCATTATCATCAAAGCCGCCACCCACCTCTCTCTCCATAACCTAAACCGAATTCATCCCTAGTTCGGTTCTTACCATCATAATCTTACACCCTAAGGAGGAACCAGATCACACTGACAAAAATGTCGAACTCTATGGTTGTGCCTCTGACTGGATTCTCTGCTGGCCTGTCTGCTGTCATAGGTATTTCTTTATATTTTCCATTATGTTTAAACAGAAATGATCAACACAGTAGTCTTACATTATGCCCATCACCAGTTCTTTCTTTAAATTAGCTTGATTGTTATTATTTGAATTTTATTTGAAACATAGCATTTGATCACAGAACGTGTGTGTTTATGTCATATACATCGAACATCATCAGTATTGCTAGTTTATGAACTTATGTTTTGGTAAACGTATACCTTCTGGTAAAACTTGCGTGACAATTCATTTTAATGGCGACCAAATTGATGTTTGACTCGCCAAACAAATGAGCTCACTCAAACCATAGCCCGCGAGGGTCTGACATTGCAGGTCCACTTGTTATTATGCCTATTAATGATTCTTTCAGCATCGTACTGATAAACAATTGTGGACAGTATAGACTGGTGTTGATTGACACTACTGCTCATTATATTTTCCACTAATTGATGATAAATGCTCCAAGTCTTTGGTTGACACTACTGCTCATTATATTTCCACTAATTGATGATAAATGCTCCAAGTCTTTCATCTCATTTTTTAATATCTCATCTTCAGAGGCTCACAGGTCATCTGCAACACACAATTTACTAATGATTTCTTTGGGGCATATCATGGCTTCATTACTACTTGCCTTTTCCTTTCATCAATTTGTTCATACCAGGGTTGATGGAGCGTCCAGTCAATCTATAAGCTTGGGTCATTCACTTGTAGCTGGTGCACAATCTAGTGCTACATGGTATTCACAGTCTAACCTGTTTGCATTCGGGTTCTATCCACAAGGCACTGGGTATGTGGTTGCAATCTGGTTGGTCATCGATGAAGAAAATCCTGTTGTGTGGACTGCTTATCAAGATGATCCACCGGGTTTCACCAAATAGCACACTAGAACTTACCCATAAAGGGGAATTGGTTTTATCCTCTGACGAAGGTGTTATTAAGATAATTGCAGCCAATGTTTCCTATGCTGTGATGAATAACAGTGGAAATTTTGTACTGTACAACGATCGTATGGGTGTAGTGTGGCAGAGTTTTGACTTTCCTACGGATTCCATGTTACAAGGCCAGAGATTGTCTGCTGGGAGTGAATTGGTTTCAAGTGTCTCTAAAACCAATTACTCTAGTGGACGTTTTCGTATCAAGTTGCAGATGGATGACAATATTGTTATGTATCCAACAAACACATATGACACACGTACAAATTCTTACTGGGCTAGTGGCACCTATGACTTTGCAATCAATAACTCAAAGAACTACCTGTACCTAAACAATACCGGATTACTGCTTATAAATGGCAATAATTCACAAATCATCAAGTCTTTTTATAGTGAATATAATTATCTTGTCAGACTCCGTGTGACACTTTGTGATGACGGAATATTTCGGCTATATTCTTACAACCACACTAACTCCACCCCTTCCATAGTATGGGAAGTGCCACGTCAACGTTGTGATGTGAAGAACTTCTGTGGTATTAACAGCTATTGCACTATGAACGATGAGCAGCCTTACTGTTCTTGCCTGCTAGGTTCTGAATATATAGATCCTGATCAGAAGGATAGTGGCTGCCAGAGGAATTTTACAAAAGCAACATGCGTAAACGGGAAAGAAACATGACAGATTACAAGATGGTTACCAAAGAGAATCTACTGTGGAAAGACAATCCTTACTATCTGGGTCTCACTGATAACAAAGAGGACTGCAGTAATTCCTGTTTGCCGGATTGTAATTGTGATGTTGTTCTTTGGAAGAAAGATTTCTGTGAGAAACACAAGTACCCACTGCGGGATGTAAGAAGAGTTTTTGATGATGATGATGATGGTGAGGATGATGATGATGATTTTGTGAATCATGTGATATCTACAGCTTTCTTTAAGGTGGGCACGGTAAGCCTATATGGCCAGGCCAATGATTCCTCTAATGCTAGGTCAGTAGAGGTGAGTGCAGGCAAGAAGACATGGGTTCTGATTCTTGTTATAACCATCGGGTTCTCCATCTATTCATTCATTTCTCTAAGTTCGTCTGGATTCTTCATATTCAAAACCCGTCTTCTGAAGTACAAGATATTGTTGGAAAGTAGAACTATGGGATTGGCTGAGGACCTCATCCTAAGATCATATACTTACAATGAGCTTAGAAAGGCAACTAACGGGTTTAAACAAGAGTTAGGAAGGGGCCCATTTGGAACGGTCTATAAAGGATATATTCACAAGGGAAATAAAACGATAGCAGTGAAGAGACTCGAGAAAGTGGTAGATGAAGGCGAGAGAGAATTCAAAGCTGAAATGCAAGTGATTGGGAAAACCCATCACAGACATCTAGTCCGGCTACTTGGTTATTGTGCAGAATTTAAATCCGAGAGGCTTCTTGTTTATGAGTACATGAGCAATGGAACCCTTGCTGACCGTCTGTTTAGATCAGAAAGGCTTCCAGACTGGTCTGAGAGAGTGCAAATCGCACTTGACGTTGCAAGAGGAATCCTTTACCTTCACGAAGAATACGAGTCACCCATCATTCATTGTAACATAAAGCCCCAAAAGATTTTAATGGATGATTTCAGGACTGCTAAAATCTCTGACTTTGGAATGGCCAAACTACTCATGCCAGATCAATCCAAGACATTCACAGATGCTCGAGGCACCAGAGGGTAAGGATGCTACTACTAATTCTAAGATTGATGTTATCAATTCTTGAAATTGATACACGCCTTATATTTTGTTTTGTGTGACAGGTACCTGGCACCCGAGTGGCAGAAAAACGTCCAAATATCAGTAAAGGTTGATATATTCAGCTATGGGATCGTGTTGCTTGAAATCATATGTTGCAAAAGGAACTTGGAAGTACATGTATCCGATCCAGAATAAATTGTTCTCTCTAATTGGGTTTACAAGTGCTTTGAAAGAGGCAACTGGACCTGCTTGTTGATCAAGAAGAAGTGAAGAAGGAGACGTTGGAGAGGCTTGTCAAAGTTGGACTTTGGTGCATCTAGGATGAGCCTGCTCTTCGTCCCACTATGAAGTGTGTGGTGTTGATGTTAGAAGGGATCACAAACATTGCTACTCCTCCCTGTCCAACTTCCACATGGTAATTGTTTCTTTTATAACCTTATCCAGGATAACATCTAAATTCATTACAAGAATTTTACTCTCATTACACATGTGAAAACATGACATGTCTTATAGTTTATGATTGTTTGCTGTTTTTCCTGAACACAAAATTAATAAACAAATCAAAGACGTGACTTCATGTACGCAAGGCGTTGCTCTATTACAATAAAAAGATGCACGTCTCGCATCTCTTTTACATATCATTCTTTTAGTCAAGTAAACTGTTCATGATATCGGGTTGAAATTAGCCTTTTTAGAAAGGAAAATATCAAAATAGGTTCACTCGCTTTATATTTTTATTGCGGCTAGTAGTGACGGGTGGAGGAGGGAGTATGGGTGGTGACAACAGTGGAGGTGGTAGGGGTAGGGGTGATGGCGGTAGCGGGGAGGCGGTTGCAACAAGTGTGATGGTGGTGTTAAAAGCATGACAGCAGCGGTGGCAGATGGTCATGGTGGTGTTGACGATGTAGGCGGTGGGAGCTGATGGCAGTGAAGGTGGTGGCAGTGTCGGCAATGACAAGTAGGTGGTGAAGACCAACAATCGTCGCGACTTGGTTTTAAAAAGCGTGAGGCGCTCCGAGGTACAGGGCGAGAGCTTCACGTATGTGAGCCGTTCGGTATTCGTATAGTATTTATAAATTAGTTTGTAGATAATATTTACCACGTTGTTAATCCTTAGCACTTTAGATAACAAAATAATGCGCACAATTTAATACGTTAGAAACCTCTATCTACAACCTAAAAAGCTATATGTACAATCAAAAGGAGCTTCAAACCTAAAGACAAAATGCATTACAAACAATGAGAGTATACGTACAACCTAAAAACAGTATATCTATAACCCAAAGAGCTTGAATATACAACTAAAAAGCCTTAAGATAAACTACATATTATATAAATAAAAGAGAAATAAAAAAAAAGAAATAATTTTAGTTTCTCTTCAATGAAAGCACAAAGGCTAAGGCTTTGCACTATCCACAAAACAATCTATTTTTTATGCTTTTACGTCTCCTTTCCCATCACTCAAAATATGTCTTACTTCCTTTCTTTCATCTTTTTAAATTCTTATTTCTTAATTTAAACTTCTTGGAGTGTTAGGATTTAGAGCACACGCACGATCAATAAACGAAAGCAATAAGAAAAGTAGACACGAGATTTGCGTGGTTCGGTCACAATGTGTAACCTACGTCCACGGGGGCAACTAGGGTTTGTCTTTTATTGAGTGATAATGTTTACAAGTACAAGAGATATATTTATAGGCTAGAATAAGGGTTAGTCCTTTCCTAAACAAGAAACTAAATATCTGGGCCTAAAGCACTAAAAGCCCATTAGGCTTAGGGCCGGTCGAACCCTTTCCCTTCTTTTCTCTAATTCTTGGCTAGCCTTATTGGGCTGGGCTGAAGACAACATCTCCAACAATCTCCCACTTGGTCTCTTCGGACCTCGAACTGCACCATATGTACTTCTGTATATGAAAATCCCCTTGATCTTCAAATCTCCCTAGTTACCCCGCCTTCTTAGCATTATTCCTGAAGGCCAGCTGAAGCTAGCTTATCCAGCACCACAACCTTGGTAAACATATCTGCGAGATTCTTAGCACATGGACATTCTTCAAACTGATTAATCCTTCACTGATCAATCCTCTGACAAAATGATACCTCATCCCTATATGCTTCGTCTTCCCATGATAAACAGGATTCTTTGCACGTTTCACTGTGCTTTCATTGTCACAATACAACGAGTAGTCAGCTTGATTCTTCCTTAACTCTTTCAGAAAAGCTTTCAACCATACTAGTTCTTTACTTGCCTCAACTACTGCCATGTATTCAGCTTTTGTAGTAGATAAGGCTGCACTTTTCTGAAGTCTGGACATCTAACTCACTGTTGTTCCTCCCATTGTAAAGACATATCATGTAGTGTTTTAAATGTCTCTTTACAGCCACCCAGGTCAGCATCTGTATAACCCTTGAAAACCACATCATTTCCTTTAAAACACAACCCCATCTTTGACGTACCTTTCAAATAACGAAGCACCCATTTAACTGTTTCCCAGTGTTCTCTTCCTGGATTTGACATAAAGCGACTGACAACTCCAACTGCGTGTGCTATGTCACGTCTCGTGCATACCATAGCATACATTAGACTTACTACAGTAGATGCATAGGGAACTCTAGCCATATCAGCCTTTTCTTCTTCTGTTCTGGGAACACTGGTCTTTCATAAGCTTGAGGTGGCTTCCTAAAGGCGTGTTTCTAGGCTTGGTCTTCTCACTGTTCATACCAAATCTGTCTAACACTTTCTCGATGTATTTCTCCTGAGATAGTGTCATTGAGCCATCTTTCTTGCTTCTAGTTATACTCATCCCGAGTATCTGTTTGGCTGGACCCAAATCCTTCGTCTCGAATTCTTTGGACATTTGCTTCTTTAACCTGCTTATTTCTTTCATATCAGAACCTTCAATTAACATATCGTCAACATAAAGTAACAATATGATATAAGAGTTGCTGGACTTCTTCAAATAACAGCAATGGTTCATCTAACATCTGTTGTACCCTGACCTCACCATGAAGTTATCAAACTTCATGTACCACTGTCTAAGTGCCTGTTTAAGACCATACAAACTCTTCTTCAATTTGCAGACCCAGTTCTCTTTCCTAGCAACCTTGAATCCTTCCGGTTGTACCATATAAATGTCTTCATCTAGGTCACCATGTCGAAAGGGTATTTTCACATCTAATTGCTCTAGATGCAACTTCTATGCAGCTACAATGCTAAGAACCAACCTAACGGTAGTCATCTTCATTACTGAGAGAAAATCTCATCATAATCAACTCCATTCTTCTACTGAAACCCCTTGCCTACTAAACGAGCTTTGTATCGTTTAAACCTATCATGTTCTTCTTTGATCCTGAAGACCCATTTATTTTGTAAAGCTCTTTTATCTAGCGGAAGCTTAACTAAGACCCAAGTCTTAGTTTTATCTAAAGAGCTCATCTCATCCTTCATTGCATGCTCCCATTAGAGAAAATCTTTCGTCTTGACTGCCTTAGAGTAGCTTTCTGGTTCACCGTTTTCTGTCAAGAGAATATTATTAACTGAAGGATTATATTTATTAGGCGGTATACTAACTCTGGTGGATCTCCTGACCCAATTTTCTAACGGGTTAGGCTATTGTGGAGGCTGTTCTTCTTCATGCTCTGAGCTCCCACTTTTAGAGACTTCTCATGTCTCATTATATCCACCTTCAAACTTTGGTCCTGTGTCATCTTCAGAATCTGATTCGGGTTCTATAACTGGTTCCTTCTTTTGACTGTTAGTGTCAAACTCAACCACTTCTTTTCTGAACCTCTGACTTCTCCGAATTCCTGTCTTTGTACAGCTCTGCTTCATTGAATTCAACATGTTAGCTTCTGACTAGCTTTCTGCTTTCATGATCCCAAAGCCTGTAGCCCTTATATCATACCCATATCCAATGAGCGTGTACTTCTTTGCTATGGCATCTAACTTGTCACCTTCAAGATTAATATCATAATCACTACACCTGAAGATTCTCGGGTGATCATACTCAATTGCTTTTCCCTTCCATTCTTCCTGAGGAATCTTGAATCCCAACCGTACTGAAGGCCCACGATTGATAAGGTAGGTTGCGGTGTTAACTGCATCAGCCCATAACATTTTTGGAAGCCCTGCATTAGTCTCATACTTCTGGCTCTCTCACACAATATTCTGTTCATCCTCTCTCCAACCCCATTCTGTTGCGGAGTTCCTGGAACAGTCTTTATCATCTTGATCCCTCTCTCAGCACAATAATCTAAAAATTCTTTGCTGATGTATTCTCTCTCGTTGTCAAACTTCAAGCACTTCACCTTCAAATCAGTTTCAAGTTCAACAGCAGATTTCCGTTTCTTAAATTTATCAAAAACTTCAGATTTATATTTAAGAAAGTAAACCCATACCTTGCGTGTTGAATCGTCTATGAAGGTCACATAATAGCGAGATTTTCCAGGTGAAGAAACTGATGTTGGCCCGCACACGTCTGAGTGAATCAACTCTAATTTCTAAGCTTTTGGTGTTCTCCCTGTCTTCACAAAAGTCACCCTCTTTTTCTTGCCTAGGATGCACGGTTCACAAACTCAGACTTGACCTGTTTCAAATCTGGAAGCTTTCCCTTGGTAACAAGCATCTTCATCCTCTTTTCACTCATGTGGCCTAGTCGTTAATGCCATAACTTTGATAGACTCGATCCATCAGATACTGCATTCACCCCATCGGTTGGTACCTCAACCATGTATAAAGTACCCCTTTTCTTTCCTCTAGCAATGACCATACTGAGCTTAACAATTTTCCATTGTTCTCTACCAAGTGGACATCATATCCCTGATCATCAAGCTAACCAATGGATATCAACATCCTCTTCAAACAAGGAATGACTCGAACATTTTTCAAGGTCCAAATGGTTCCTAATGGTGTTTTTAAGTCTGTTTCCAACTCCTATAATATCAAGATTGAAATTATTAGCCAAAGGAACTTTAGCAAAGTTACCTATTCTGGTATTCTTCTTCTTCTTTGTGCTAGAAGTAGCATGAAACGATGCTCCTGAATCCATAATCCAATCTTCAGCAGTATTTTCGACACAGCAAATAAGAGCATCCTCTGAGTCTGAGGCTGTGGTAGCATTCACCTCCTTTTTGTCTCTAGGAGGTTTAGTACACTGACTTCTCAAGTGCCCATGCTCATCACAGTTCCAGCACTGTATGTCTTTTCTTGGTTTTGCTGGTCTTGACTTGCTTCTTCGTTTTGACTTTGACCTTCCTCTTTTTCCACCTCTATTATTATTTCTCCCTCTCCACTCAGTACTGAGTAATGAACTTGTCTCTCCGGAATTCCTCCTTCTTGAGTCCTCATTCAATATCAAGTCACGAACTTCAGCAAAAGTGAGGTCTTAACTGCCCTGGTGACTGCAGTAATAGTTCCTGACCAGTTCTCAGGTAATAAGGACAAGAGCAGGCATGCTTGCAGTTTATCATCTATCTTGAATTTTATTGAATTCAAACGAGACAATTGAGAATTAAACAAACTAATATGCTCAATAACCAGAACTTCCCTCTTTCATACGGGTGTTGACTAACTCCCGTATCAGAAACACCTTGTTGGTAGGAGACGGCTTCTCATACATATTTGACAAAGCCTCTATGATTACTCGTGCTGAGGTTTGTTCAGAAATATTGTAACCAACATTAATAGAAAGAGTGAGCCTGATAGTTGACATAGCCTTCTTGTCAATGGTTGTCCACTCATCTGTTACAGGTGTAGGAGGAGGCTCTAAGGCTACATCCAGATCCTTCTGTATTAGCAAATCCTTAAACCATCCAAAATTCTTCCCATCAAACTTCTCAATTATGACTTTTCCATCATCAGTCATAATCTTTGCTGAATAACAGAAACTAACCAGAAAATATGAGAGAATAAACTTAAAAACAACCCTGAAATCTGACCTTGAAAAATGTGCAGAAAACCGAAAACGCAACAGCGAAAATCGGTGCAGAATCCTTCTGTTTGAGCGGCGACGGTTTTGCGGTTATGGCAAGGTGGTAAGCGACGGCTAGCAAAACCCTAATCTGGGTTCGGTGGCGGCGGCGAGTACCCGGTTGCCCTGGAGCAAAGCTGCGAAACTGCAGCGGGTGTGTGGGTGTCGGTGGCGGTAACCCTAGCGGTGGTAAGGTGGCGGCAAAACCCTAATTAGGGTTTGCAGCGGTGGCTGGAGGCTGCTGGTGTGTTCTTAATCAAGAGCCTGAGCTCTAATACCAGTTGTTAGGATTTAGAGCACACACAAGATCAATAAACGAAATCAATAAGAAAAGTAGACACTTGATTTACGTGGTTCAGTCACAGTGTGTGACCTACGTCCATGGGGGCAACTAGGGTTTGTATTTTATTGAGTGATAATGTTTACAAGTACAGGGGATATATTTATAGGCTAGAATTAGGGGTTAATCCCTTGCTAAACAAGAAACTAAATATCTGGACCTAAAGCACTTAAAGCCCATTAGGGTTAGGGCCGGTCGAACCCTTTCTCTTCTTCTCTCTAATTCTTGGCTAGCCTCAACGGACTGGGCTGAAGACAACATCTCCAACATGGAGAGGTTACAATTATCATAACAGCGCCTTAGTTATCGGGTGGGATGATCAAAACCTCTGCTAAAAATCATGTTCCTTGCTTTGTCCCTTTGTTGCGCACATTTTCACACAAGGCACTTGGCTGTCATTTGCTGTTACCTTCATAGAACTAATTTCCTTAAGTGTGCATTAAAGCTCAGTACAGGTCGTTCATCTATGTAAATGTTTGGTACCTATAGTCCCCATCACTTTCATTGTTGACTATGAGGTACTCCAGCTATAGCTTGTATTGAAATCTAAGACTAATTATTTAATGTGTTAAGGTGGTCTCCTTGCTGTCCTCATCGTCTTCATTAATTTCAATGGCATATAACTGACGTTTTTTACACTTGTGTCCGGGAATAAGTTTCTTACTGCACCCGAAACATTTCCTTTTGGCCCCCTTGTCCTCTATATTTGCTTGATAATCGTTCTGTGGTATTGATTTATTGGGTACGTAAACTTGACACTGGGTAACCTTGCTATATTTATATAGGGCCTTTCTTGATGTAAGGCTGTTAGTTTTAGATATATACATCTGTGTGCTAAGAGTTATTGACCCATTTGGAGGTTGCGACTGTGCTAAGGTCAAGTTAGATGCATCTTGTAGCCATGCTAAGGAATAAGCATGGTTTGAACCCAAAAAGTCAATGCATAGTCTTTGCATAAGGTAACCTTGTATGATGTATAACAAAGCATCAAAAGCTTGATAATATTCTTAAGGAGTACCTATTTGGATTAACGTGGTTATCTCTTCCATGACATCCTCTAGCATCGAATCTATATGTCTGCTCGTGATGGATTTTTTGTAATCACTCTAGGAGTATCAGTTCAAAACTTGTTTCCAAAATCTACAATTGTGGTATCTGTGAAAGATCGCTCGTTTGAAGCTCGAATGTCTGCAGATGATCGCTCCATCTTCTCTGCTGCTCTTTCTAGCGTTGAAGAGTTTTCTCGTGATCTTTCAGTGTCTTTTCTACCCTTTGATTCCTGTAATTGATCGCCATTGTTGTCTGTTGTTGGGGAGTCGTCGCCGAGTAATAGGTTGCTACGATGAAAATTGCAACGCTTGGATACCACTATTACGTGTGGAAATAGAATGAAAGTTCAGGTTGACAAGTAATTAGCCCTTCATGTAAATTCTTCTCAAGTACACTGTAGTAACAACTTAACTAACTTTGACTGTTTGGTTAAAGTTGTTATGTTCTTATTTACACATAAACCTTAATCTTTAACCAAATGACTATGAAATCCTTCTAATATCAGTACTTGTAAATGAAGTGACGCCTCAAGGCCATGCGGCATTTTTCCGGTCGCCTCGCGCATGAGCGCCTTTTTAAAGCCAAGGGATAATTAGCTCACTCGTTATTGTTGTGTTTTACGGCTAAAATTCTCCCAAGACCTCCTTGATTTAATAAAAGTCATGGGCAACTATGCTACACATTTTCGTTATGTACATCTTCTTGTTGCTATGAAGAAAAGGAGGGAAAGATTATATTAAGTATGCATCTCTACAAAGGACCCGGAAATACATTCATATGCAATAAAGGAGTTTGGGTGTTCCTAACTGATAAAGCGAAGAAAACGTTTAAAACAGTTGATATCTGCGGTTGCCCGGTTTTCATGAAACATAATTGTCTTCAGAGATATTATTAATTTGGATTCTTGGTTGCGAAAGTTCCATTCTATGTTGGTTGTTGATAGATAATTTAACCAGGTATCCTCTCTGTTTGCAGATTGGTCAAAGACAGCCAAATTGTTCCAGCAGCTTGTATTTTAGACATGAAAAACGGTTAAATTTGGAGATCTTGATCACTTAATACGTAAAGGATTTGAATTTTCCAAACTACTGGAAAATATGTTGATTTGGTTTAGTACCTGTATTCTTCTACTTATGACTCTTGGTTCTGTAACTTGAACTGTGTACTTTGGCTTTTCATTGTCCAGTAGATTATTGTAACCTAGTTAAGCCTCAAGGGGTTTGTTATACACAAGTTTTGTATTACTGAAGTGGATTTCACAATAAAGATTTTGTAAATAAAAGCCACAGTTCCTTTTCTACATCACACCCAAAAAGGGAGAGACTTTTAGCAGGGTCTGAATTGTGGGCCCTAACTGAATCAAAACTAAAAATTTTGGTTGGAGAAAACTTTGATCATCCAAACTTCACACTTCTGTTTTCTTATCTCCGTTTAGTGGCAGACCCAAAGTTTTCTTTCATGGGGTCTGGAGGAAGTTGTGTTTGTTGCTAAATACTAAAAAAATGGTCCGGTTCAAGTGGGGTTGGGTCGCAGGTAAAACTCGTTGCCCCTAAACGTGAACGAGCCGGCTTATTGGCCTACTAGTTAGAACGATCGAACAAGTTTAACCAGATTTAAAATCTTTTAGTAAGTTTTTGTTAAAGCCTTTACCCTTCAACATTTAGTATTGACAGTTACATCCCTTCAACTATCTAAAGAAATTATAATCAATTTTTACGTGCTTATATTTAAGTACGTCTCATATAAATTCAAGTTGATTACGTTTCTTTGAAAATGGGTAGACTCAGATATAATATATAAATTCAAGTTGATTACGTTTCTTTGAAAATGGATAGACTCAGATATAATATGTTCTTTTTTGCTTTCTTTTTGTACGTTTTCAGTTGATCTACGTTTTGGCATAAGTTTTGTTTTACAAATTCGACTTACTTTACATTTCGGGCCTATCGCAACACGCGGTACCATTTTTAAGCGTATTATTTTCTTATTTTTATGTACGTGTCGGCATAAGTTCAGGTTAGTGTTCGACACAGATTTTTTTCACAAATAAGTCGGGACATGTATAATACGTTTCCGTGCTTATTTCTATTCAGTTTATCTACGTTTTGACGTAACTTTTGATCAGAAACGATTCAGGTCTATACTGCATAAATCTAAGTTACTTTACATTTGTACCCGTCGCATCGCGCAAGAAAATTTACTAGTTAGAATACAGTTTTTGTTATAAAACTTCGGTAAATTTACTTTTGTTATGTTTTGTAAATATTGGTCTTAAACATTTGGTGGTTGAGAGATTTTTAAATGAAAATAATTGTTGGATATTCTAATAAGAAGGGAATTCTATAATATAGAGAGATTTTTATATATAATAAAATAAAATATACATCTTCCTATACTAATAAATGAAAATATTTTGAGAAACATGTCACTTTCTCATATCCCTTGCTATTATTTTCTAATTTTTTCTCTCCAATTAAATACTAATACTAAATAATAATTTTTAAACTTATCTCCAATGTTTAATAATATATTAAAATAAAGAAAATAGTATCAATAGTGAGAAGGTAATAATCATCTACAACAAACAATATGAGTCTTTTAAAATAAATTTTAATATTAATAATGACGTTACATAATTTTGATTAAACAAAAAGATGGCAGAATTGTTACTAGAAAAACAAAATTACACATATTTAATTTATATCCATCTAGGTTAATTAATAACATAATTTTATTTTTAGCATATGATTCTAACATATTCTATTATATTTTTCCTCTTATAATTAAGAGAAGTGGCACAAGCCTAAAATAGCCTAAGGCAAGCTAATCCTGCATTGTCACATCAAATCTACCTTAAAACAACCTAAAACTATAAAACATTGGTGACAGATAGCCTAAAGTATAATGTAATTTTTTAATATTAAATAAATTAAACAGTTAAATACCAAGTAACCATAATTCAAATAAATAAAATAAATAATTCAACTATAAATGCCACAAGATCAATGCGAAGTTGGAAATGCGTATGTGGATCCATAATCTTGCCAAGGGCATCATTGTTCAAAACGAGTTGAACTAAAGGATCCCTTGTGTGATTGGTGAGAAAGCATGCATATCGTCCTTAAGAATCATGTTGTGCAATATCATGCACACATATGTCATTCTCCTAATCTTCTTTACATTCGTAGTCCGCATGGGTTGTCTAAGTATGTCTCATTTCCCTTTAGAATACCAAAAGCGCGCTCTACATCTTTTTTGCCTCTTCTTGCAATTTCCTGAACTTCTTTTCAACTGGATCGGTTAGATGTGGAAATGTTTTCATAAACATTGACCAGGTAGGGTATATCCCATTATCGAACCCACGAGACTCTCTAATTAAGTCCGGCTTATCAAACCCACAAGACTCTCTAATTAAGTTGACGACTTGATCTAGACCCAATTAACACACTTATTTATATTTTGGGGGGGGGGGGGGGTTGCTTTTAATTCTAAAATTATAATTAAACTAAAATTACTTAATTAAACCAAATTAAAATTGAACTTTTGAATTAGAGATTAATTCGAGGAATGGTAAAACGGCTACCTAGGTTAGATTTTCTATTACTACTTATTTGGTCTTTTCATTGATTAATAATGCTAAATGGTAAACCGGGATCTTGAGATACTAAACTCTAAGGTATACCGAACAGGACCCCAGACCCTTCTTAGGAAGACACCTATGATAACCTGAGAGTAGTTTGGGTTTACCGGTTTTTAAGACTTCCTATCAGATGTCTATTATTTAGTAAAGTGTCCAATTAAGTTAACTACTTCTCAATAGAAAACCTAGACTATCAATGACTCTTGGCTTAGGTTAACCGACTCGACTATGGCAAGTAAATTAGACCCGTGATTTTCTCAAAACCTAAATCTAACAATTTACCAAATCAATTCAGTTAATAAGTTATTATTTCTCAATAATTAATTTTAGTATGATGGTAAGAACTAATTTTATATCTTACTTAACTGTTTTTCCGGTTTATTGGCCAATTCTACCGAATGATTACCCGAACCCGTGAAGACCCGAAAATCAACACAAACCTATTCTATGGAAGACATCCAACAAGATTTATGTAAAACAACTAATTAATCAAAAACCAATTCAAATCATCCAAATACACTAAACCAAATAGTCAAAGTTTTTTACTGTTAGGTCCAGAAGTGTGAGACTGAAGCATCAAATATATGTAACGGTCTATGGTAGTTAACTGGATTTAACTAGGTTAGTTTGTATTAGTTTTGGACCTTTATAGGTCATTTGGGCATGCCATAGGCCATGTGGACCAGGCAAGCCCATAGGCAAGCCCATTAGGGTTATGCCTTACCCTAGGTATAAATAGAATGTTATGTCATTTCCTAGAAAAGACTTTTGGAGACTTTCAGGTTTTCTCTAGAGAACCTCCATCTTGTACCAGACGGTTTTGCTTGTTCAAGTAATAGAATCGTGTGCAAGGTGTTAAAGTGAATTCGTTCTTGTTCTTCGTTATTTCGGTTTTCTTGAAGATCATCAAGTTTGGATTCCGCCCATCCTTGGTGATTGTGTGATATCAGTGTTAGATCCGGATTAACGGGACTTTCAAGTGGTATCAGAGCCTGTTGAACCTGTTTTCCAGGCTCAGATCTGATATTACAAGATTCTGTTCGGTTTTCTGCTGAAGAACACGAAGAAGATTTCAAGCATTTCGGATCAACATTCAAGGATTTCGGATTTTCTGGTTATATTTCGGATTGAAATTCAAGCATTTCGGATTTTCTTCAAGGATTTCGGATAAATCTTCAAGCATTTCGGATTCTCACTGTTGCTGTGTATCTGATAACATTCCGGATTACTGTTCTGGATTACTATTCCGGATTGTCACTGTTGTTGTGTATCAGATAGCATTCCGGATTACTGTTCCAGATTCTCATTCCGGACTGAAACAGCGCATCTTGGATTCCATCTCGGATACTGTTCCGAATCACCATCTCGGATTAGTATCTCGAATCACTGATTCCGGATACCATCTCGAATTGTTAATCTGAGTTACTGTTCCGAATTTGGCACTGTTCCGAGTTGTACCCATAAAGGTGGAAAGTTAAACAGCTGACGTAACCGGAGTTAAACGTTTTCTTACACAGAATTTGATCCATAGACAATTTTAACAAACCGGTTGCATGGCTAGACTTGTGTGATTTTTACGGCAAAAAAAGGCACGAAAATTCCAAAAATCACCATCGGACATTATATATCATCGGAATCGTATCGTCGAGACAAGTCTAACGGTACATTTTGGTAAAAAAACAGTTTTCGGACATTTTTATCGTGTTTGCCGGTCCGGTTTTCGATTATCCGAAGATGTTTGCAGCCCAAACTCAGCATTAGAGCCTGCAGGATGAAGTGAAGGAAAAGCTGAATGAGCTTATCGGAGACTACAATGTTGATCCGGTTGCTGACTATGTGATGCGTTTGCTTGACCGTGGAAGGCACAAAGAGGATGTAAGGACCGATTTGAATAGCTTTTTGGGTGATGGCAAAGACTCTTTTGTATTTTGGTTATGGGATCGGTTACAATCAAACCAAGATCTCCAAGATCGATATGCAAAATCAACTGAGTCTAATCCTGAAGAAGTGTCTGAGTAGAAACCTCAACTACAGCAAGCAGCAATCAGCAGCCCAGCACCCCAAACTCAACCTCAAGCCCAAACTGACGCTGACAAATCTAGCTCGTCCACTGACACAGTCAACTATCTTTTGTGCATTGAACCTTGCAGGAATAGGGTTGCTCAACTCCGGGCTCTTAATTCTAACATAACCGATGAAAACAACAATGCAATGGCTTAGTGCATCAGCCTTCGAGAAAGCAACAAGTTACTCAAAGAAAAGGTTGAAGCACAAAAGAAAGATATAGCTCAGCTCCACCTGGACGTAAATCAACAGAAATGTTGGGTCCATGATTACAAAACCAGATTAGAATAAAAAATCATGAAATGCGACTTGGTAAGAGTTGAGCTGGGACTTCTTACTGGAAAATATCAACAAAATGAAGTTAATATAAAGAAGTTTGATACATCCAGCCAGCTTGTTCAAGACGTGTGCAATGTGCAGCTGGCATATAAAGGGAACAAAGGGAAGGGTTTGGGATTCAATCAGGTTGTCCCGCCGTATAATCACAACTACACAACAATGCCTGAAACCGACGAAGATATTGAAAAAGCACAGCATATGGTGTACGGCAAACCCAGTGATTATACTCTAAACGCACGGGAAGCATCTGGTGTTGTTGACTCTTCAAATGATTCAGCTGATGAAGAGAGAGCTGATGTGAACAAGGCTCCAAGTGCGCAAACTGAACAATCTGAACCTTCTGCTTCTGATGAAAAGGTTCAGAAGCAAGCTAAAAGAGCAGAAAAGAGCAAATCAAAGACGAAGAAAGCATAAGTCAAAACGTCAAGGACAATCAAGCTCTCCAAAATCATCAGTGGGCAGCAATAGCCCTCAAAAGGCTAGTGTTGTGAAAAATGCTTTTGTTAAGCCGGTCTTTAATGGAAAATGTGAAAAATATACCTTTGACCGTGCTAGCAAAGCTTTTGGAAAGGTTGGGGAGATTTCTGAACAAGACTTGCAGTCTATACAAAAGAAGAAGAATCAAAAGAAATCTCCACAACAGAAGAAGGCCCTTGCAAACGACAAGTACAGACATCCAAATTCATCTTCATCTGCAAGAAACGTGCAAGGAGCTCGAGCACAGAAGGGATCAGTTCATCCTTCAAGGCCTGCACGAGCAAATCAAGCTGATCAGAATGCTTTACATGTGAAGAGACAAACGTGCTTCAATTGCGGCATTCCTGGTCACATTGCTCGAAACTGTACACGTGGTCCCCATGTTCCATGTCATGCTAAAAATCAGAAGGTTACACCAAAGAATAACAATCATTCCAAGCCGATGAAGGTATCATCACCTAAGGCAATGAAGAATGTGAATTCCAAGGTTATACCATCTGATGGGGATTGGAATGTTGCCAAAGCAAACGCAAGGCTGTTCAGAAACAAAAATCTTTTACTAAAATGACTAAACCTGAAACAGCGACAGTTGCTCAATCAAAGGCAACAACCGCGTTTGTTAAACCGAAACAGATTTGGAAACCCAAATCCAAAGCGGCAGCAACATCACCAATCCTCAAAACAAAAGGGGACTTGTGTCTAAAAGAAGTGTCTTATTTTGATGCTTCAGGGAAACCCAGGACCACGATGGCCTGGGTCCCACTGTCTTACTAATCTTTTTATTTTCTAAGGAACGGCCAAGGAGGAGTTGTTGACAATCTCTAGAGTGTTGATAGCGGTTGTTCCAGGGACATTGTCACACCCCGGATTTCTGACCCTGAAATCCATACATCGGTGGGCCCGGGTGGGGAGTATCGTGACAACAGTTGATAACGTCATAGTCAATTAAACGTGGCACAGTAGAAGTCTTGGAGTAAAATTACTATTACAAACCGAATGTTCGAAAATACAAAATAATATACAAGCTTGTAATAGAAGATCCACAGGCGGATCATAGAATGTACAAGAAAGAATACAAAACAGACTTTAGGCAGATCTAAGGATTTACAAGAATCCTCTTATTCTCTACCGAGCAGCTTTCGGCTTAATTTCGTATTGTACCTGCAGATTAGTCTTTGGAGGATACGTCAGCTTACGCTGGTAAATACACCCAACTGACTCATTTTGAAAATATTAAAAATAATTTCAAGTGCAAACGGCAAAAAATCTTTTATTATCTTAGAAAGGTTAACCATGCAATGGACCATGCAATAATAATTTACCATATCCCAAGCCCTTATAGGGGAAATAAGTTGAGAGTATTTTATTTTTAAATAACTTAGCCGTATACAAAAGTACCGAGTGCAGATAGCTTTTACGAGAAGGCTCTAATCTGGATTATGGCATAAACTAGCCAATTAAATACTAACGGTTGTATAAACCGAATAGTGTACATGATCATTACGTATAACGCTTGATTAAACGATGATCAGATAGAATGTAGTTTAAACCCGACAAGTACTTGACTTGTATAATATAGGTAAACTATAAACATTCTGGATTTTGAACTTAAAATGGGTTAAACCCGTTATGGTTGAATTCCGTAAAATAGTCACATATACGTAACTGTGCGCATAATAGCGATATCGGGTAACCGGATAAGTTATGGACAATTTCTATATGCCATTATACTTTAAACAAGTTAAGATATCAGTAGGATATCAACTTGTATGCCCGTTGAGGTTTTAAAACGAAATTATGCCTTATAGGGGCATTTCGGTAATTTCATGTCGTATAAAAAGAACTTAAATAAAATTTAAGTTTATGATCATGAGTATTCTGGAAAAATAATTTATTTATGATATAATATCAGTAGGATATCAAATATATGTGTATTTTACCTTTTATGACCAAACTATGCACCGAAGGGGCATTTTGGTCATTTTACACATAGTTTATAAATTATTTAGATTCTGAGTTTATAATAAGTACCTACTGTAAATATGTTTAAAATGAGTTTTAAATTCAGTAGGTAACAAGTCTTGGTCCACTAATATGGTTTAAAACCATACTATGCGCCGAAACGGCGTTTATGTCGTAAAGTGATGTCTTTAAGCGATGTTTATGAAAACTGATGTTTGGATCAGATTAAAATGTTTAAAATATGTTAATTAATATAACATATTGGTAACTAAGTGATTTATCTCGAAAAGATTTGATTAAAACTATTTTATAAGCCACAGGGGCTAAAACCGTCATTTATCGACATAGTTTAAAGGCTTGTTTTAAAAAAACTTAGTTTATAACTTGGTTTAATATCCCAAATAATCCTACTTATGATATTACATTAGTAGAAATTCATTTTCAATTTCATTACCATTTGAAACCTTGTTTTATGCAAAAAGGGCATTTTGGTAAAAGATGGCATAATTATGGAACTTGCGTATAAACTTGGATTCTGATTATGATCATGTAATATAACCTCAGAGGGTTATGCTATATTATATTCTAACCATAATGCAACTTTAGATCAGTGGGTAACTAATCTAAATTGGGTCAGAATCGAAAGTCAAAGCAGAAGTCAAAACTTGCGACTTTCGGTTGCGAACCGACCCTAGAACTGAAATTGACGAGCCAAACATGTTCATACATGTTCTAATAATGATTAACTTGTTTAAGTGTCAAAACATGTTTCATAACATATATAAGATCAATTTATGATTTTTCTGAAAAATGGCCTGTTTGACTTTTTAATATCATAACTTTGACCCGTCAATTGGTCTAGCAAACGTGATCTTCAGGAGGTGCCCTTTTTAGGGACTAACACCTACCTTACTATGATCACTTAGCCATGTTCATTTTGAACAATGGCTGGACCATAATGGTCTTAATCGAAAGTCAAAGCGTTTTACATAAAACGCTTGACTTTAGGCTATAGAAGCCTATAAACGAAAATGCACAAGGAAGGAACACTTACCAGTTATTCCTAGATGCAAAAGAACTATGTTGGACTGCTCCTTTTAGTTAGGAACTTCCAGAGGAGGGAGAAGAGTGAATAAGAAAGGTGCAAGTTGAAATGGTGAACTTAAGCACCTATTTATAGTTGGAGAGCTCAAAGGAGTGAAGCCAGGTGTCTAGGGGTGTAAGAAGAAACTTACAAGTGTCCCAAAACGTGGCATAGCTGATTAGGAAGGCCATGGTTTCGATTTAATGGTTTTGGAGCTTTGCTTGGGCTCCAAAACAAACTTTCTGATGCAGGTCTGTTCTCGCAGGGCGCGAGAGACACAGGCCGGGTCTCTCGCGGCCCGCGACCGCCCCTATTTCAGTTTTAAAATTTGACACTTTGGCCCCTAAACTATATAAAGCTTATAAAAACGATTTTAAATACTATTTTGGCACTTTTAGCCCTCCGGGATTATGCCCGGGCATTATTGAGCTCTCGAATCGTTAAAAGGTCACTCAGAGGTATAAATTAACATGTTGACACTTTTAATCCATCCAATATCTAACTTTCACATATTTACAAAATTGAATTCTCTTGTCCAACAAACGGTACGTATGAGAGTTAGGACTTCACAAAGGATCACTCAGAGGCTTATTACAAGCATGTTGATTCCGATGTCACTCAGAGGCTAGGCATGTTGACGTATTAGTCACTCAGAGGCCAAGTTTCAAGCATGTTGACATATCAGTCACTCAGAGGCTAATGATTTAAGCATGTTGATGTATCAGTCACTCAGAGGCTATTGATTTAAGCATGTTGACGTATTAGTCACTCAGAGGCTATTATTTATGCATGTTGCAAGAAAACATACCGTAATGCCGATCTACAAGAAAAATTAAGCAAACAGTAAATCAGTTGCAATAACCCTTGAATAGCTCATTTGACGATGAAAAACACCAACTTGCACTTGAAAATGGGTTGTGGTTGATGTGGGAAAGTAGTAGGAGAAGATGTTGGTGAATGTGGGTAAAAATATGCAGATTTTGGTGGAGAAAGGGGAAGGAGCCGTATGTTGTAGGTTGGAGAAAATGAGTGTGGAAAGGATGAAACTGGCATTTAGGGTTTTGAATCTAGTGTTGGGGTCGCTCGCGGGCGGCGAGAGAGTATGAAATTCCTCTCTCGGGTTGTGACCGAGTGCTGGATTCTAGAGTTAAAGGCCTCTCGCGGGCCCCGAACGAGATGAGGCATGCCTCTCGCGGTCCGCGAGAGAGGTGTTTTCACAGAAGGTTTTGAATTTTGGCCAGTGTTTTACCATAGAAAAAATGTTTGGTTTCAATTTGAACTTAGTGAAACACCCCTTTTCATCCGGTTGACTATAAAACTTACCTGCAAACACCAATTCGTCATCGATGGTGCTTCATGTTGGCGATATAACCTGCAAACAGCTAAATGACAAACAAACAAACAAAACACAAATTACGAAAAACAAGAATTAGCACTATAAAAACATGAAATGCAAACAATTACCAAAATTTACAAACTCTACACTTGAGCTTACACTCAAGATCCAATGGTGCGAGGCAGAACTTTGAGAGGAGTTTCCTCCATCTCGATGGAATCGAGCGGCCCTCTTAAATAATGTTTCAATCTATGGCCGTTGACCTTCCAAGTACCTCCATCGGCTTCATCTTTCAACTCCACCGTCCCGTATGGAAATACCTCATTCACCACATACGGACCCGTCCACTTGGACTTCAGCTTCCCGGTGAATAATTTCAATCTTGAATTGTATGGAAGCACTTTATCGCCTATCTTAAACTCCTTCACTCCCCTCAATCTCCTATCATGCAAAGCCTTGGTTTTCTCTTTAATACTCCATGAACGCTCATAGGCTGCATATCGAAGCGCCTCTAACTCATGAATTTGGAAATCATCTCCTAGCAGCTTCGGTGAGGTCTAAATTCACAGTTTTGAGGGCCCACAATGCTCGATGCTCGAGTTCAACTGGAAGATGGCAAGCTTTGCCATAGACAATCATGAAGGATGTGGTTCCTAAAGGTGTCTAGTTTATCAGACCAATCCTTCATACTCTTGCCTACCGTCTTCTCTAAGATCCGCTTCACCCCTCGGTTTGCAATCTCCAGTTGACCGCTTGTTTGAGGATGATAAGCGGTGGAGAAACGATTAGTGACACTGTAGCGCGCTAATGCCTTTTCCATGACGGTATTGCAGAAATGAGTGCCACGGTCACTAATGATAGCTCGTGGGGTACCGAAGCGAGTGAATAGCTTCTTCAGAAATCTCACCACCACTCGGGCGTCATTTGTGGGTAAAGCTTGAGCTTCAACCCATTTAGACACATAATCAATCGCTACGAGGATGTACCAATTCCCGCTAGAGACGGGAAACGGTCCCATGAAGTCGATCCCCCACACGTCAAAGACTTCAAGAATTTGGATCGGATGTTGGGGCATCTCGTCCTTGGAGGAGATGTTGCCGGTGCGCTGGTAACGATCACATGTCCTGACGAACTCCAGGGAATCCTTAACTACTGAGGGCCAGTAAAAATCGCAATCAAAGACTTTTTGTGCGGTGACGTGCGAACCATGATGACCTCCTGTTAACCCCTCATGGGCATGCCTAAGGATCTCCAGTCCCTCCTCTCGACTGACACAACGCCTAAGAATTCGATTATCTCCTACCCTAAATAGAAACGGGTCGTCCCAGATGTATCGCCTAACATCACGGAAGAATTTCTTCTTTTGTTGCGTGGTCATACCCTTCAAAACCACTCCATTTGTGAGGTAGTTCGCAAAATCCGAGAACCATGGCATACCCTCCTTCTCTGCCGCCACAAACTCTACCGACTCATGAGGGAATCTATCACCGATTTCCTCCTCTCTAATTTCTTCTCTATTGGATCTTTTAATCGGGATAGATGATTGGCGGCTACATTCTTCGCTCCTTTCTTATCTTTAATCTCTATATCAAACTCAGAAAGCAGGAGAATGTACCGAATAAGACGAGGCTTTGCGTCCTTCTTTTGGAAGAGGTAATGCAGTGCCGCATGATCAGTAAAGACTATGGTTTTGGAAAGGACGAGATAGGAGCGGAATTTATCGAATGCGAAAACTAAAGCTAGGAGCTCCTTTTCGGTAGTGGTGTAATACTCTTGAGCGTCATTCAGGGTTTTGCTACCGTAGTAGATGAGGTGGAAATGCTTATCTCGTCTCTGGCCCATAACTGCGCCGACTGTATAGTCACTCGCATCACACATGAGCTCGAAAGGCAAGCTCCAGTTGGGTGAGACAAGAATAGGGGCACTCACGAGTTTCTCTTTCAGAATGGTAAAATCCTTCAAGCACTCTTCATCGACGACGAAAGGGACATCCTTCTCTAGGGGACGGGTCATGGGCCGTGTAATCTTAGAGAAATCCCTAATAATCGTCGATAGAAACCCGCATGACCTAGAGAGCTACGGATAGATTTCTCGCTTGTCGGTGGAGGAAGTCTACTGATGGTATCTATCTTAGCTCTGTCAACCTCTATACATGCACGAGATATCTTGTGTCCTAGCACTATCCCTTCTGTTACCATAAAGTGACACTTCTCCCAGTTCAACATCAGCCTAGTCTCTACACACCTCTTCATCATTGCATCAAGGTTCAGAAGGCACTGATCGAAAGTGTTTCCATAGACGAAGAAGTCATCCATGAAAACCTCGATCGAAGTCTCGATCATGTCTTGGAAGATAGCGACCATGTATCGCTGAAATGTAGTTGGAGCATTACATAATCCAAAGGGCATGCGGTGATAGGCGTACGTGCCGTAAGGACATGTGAAGGTTGTCTTCTCTTGATCCTCCGGATCGATGGGGATCTGGAAGTAACCTGAGAACCCGTTGAGAAAACAATAAAATTGTTGACCCGTGAGTCGCTCCAACATCTGATCTATAAACGGGAGAGGAAGTAGTCTTTTCGGGTGGCGTCATTTAACTTTTTGTAATCAATGCACACCCGCCAACCCGTGACCGTACGCGATGGAATGAGTTCCTTTTTTCTCATTCATGACCACTGTCTTTCCCCCTTTCTTGGGAACAACCTGAGTAGGACTCACCCATGCAGAATCGGATATCTGGTAAATGAGACTGGCTTCCATCAGCTTGAGCACCTCTTTCTTAACGACCTCCTGCATATTCAGGTTGAGACGTCACTGAGGCTGCACTACAGGATTAAAAACATCCTCCATGAGGATCCGATGATATCGGACAATTTCCAAGCAATAGCCTCCCTATTTTCCTTAAGAACATCTATCAATCTCACCTTCTCCTCCGCTGACAATTTCGAAGAAATTATAACAGGTAAGCTCGAATTGTCACCTAAGAAGGCATACTCTAAGTGGGAGGGAAGAACCTTAAGCTCTACGGGGGCTGGAGTGTCTATAGGAGTACTCTCACTTGCTGCACTAACCTCACAAAAATCTAAAGTCTCGGGGACCCATAGTGGGTCGTCCTTGATGTCCTCTCCCTCGCTATCCTCAGCTATACTCCCTCACTCACTAAATCGACTCTGCTAATATATTCGATACAATGATCTATGCACGACATGGATGAATTGAGGAAATAGACGGGATGACATGGGCCACTATCGTTGTCGCCACTGCTAGGGTGTCGACCTTGCGATTTCAAAAGTGACGTTTCATCCCCTACGCGTAGTGTGATTTTGCCATCATGAACATCAATAATCGCTTCGCGGTACGAAGGGAGGGACAACCTAAGATGAAGGGCACTTTTTTGTCGGCCTCCATATCTAAGATAATGAAATCCATGGAGAAAACAAATTTATCAACCTTAACTAACAAGTTCTCTATAATTCCCCGCGGGTACTTAACGACCGATCAGCTAGAGACAGTGACATACGGGTAGGAGTGAGATCCCCTAGACCTAATTTCTCGTAAAGAGAGAAAGGCATCGGATTGATGTTAGCCCCTAGATCGGCTAAGGCATGAGCTAGAGCGATGGACCCTAGGTGCGGTACTTTTCTCCCCAACTCTCGACTGAAGGTCCAGTGTTTGGTGCGGTACTTGCTGGGTCTAACCTAATTTGCACCCTAGGTGGAGCCTCCATTTTTATCTCCTCATCTACTTCCTCATCCTGCTCCTCTAATTCTACCCCCCTCTCTAACCACCTCTTTTAAACTCTTATCGCTACGTGTGGTTATCCCTTTCGCATGTTGGTTCGCCGGGCTAGGTTCGGTGTTAACTGAGAACTGACCGTGTGGCTGCTCTTGCAGCTGCTTTGCGATACTACCTTCTGACCTCTGAAGATCTAAGAGTGAGGACTGCTGATTTTTCAAGAGAAGATCATGTTTCGTTAAAGTTTTCTGGGTAGCTTGATCCTTAACCACTAATTGAGACAAAAGCTCCTCAATCTCCTTAGTGACCTCACACTTAAAGCTATCTAATGCAGCCGCTACTGTAGTTTCCAAGCTAACTTAGTGTAAACCCCGGTTAACCAGGGTAGTACGAGAAACAGGGATTGAATTCCTGCCAGCAGTGTTGTAGTCTATGTCTGAATGTGCGAAGCTTTCAAAGAGGTCACTACACTCAGTAACCGTCTTCTTTCCCATTAAGTGTCCATCAGCAGATGTGTCAAATCAAGCTCGGGTTTCAGGAGTAAGACCGTTGTAGAATTTCTCTACAAGTGCCCAATCAGACAGACCGTGTTGAGAGCAACGGGACACCAGGGTTTGGAAATGCTCCCACGATAGATGATAAGGCTCGTCAGGATCCATTCGAAACGAATGGATCTGATCACGAAGGCGAGATGTTTTTGCGGGTGAAAAATATTTTTTTAGGAAAGCATCTCGTATAGCGGCCCAAGTAGTGAAGGTACCGGGTGGTTGAGGGTCAAGCCAGACGGCGGCTCGACCTCCCAGAGAAAATGGAAAGACTTGAAGGAAGCGGGCATCGTTGCCTGCACCCTCCATGTTGAAAGTGTGACAAAGGCGAGTAAGGCGGTTAATATGGGCAGACGCATCCTCGTCATCACGACCGTGGAATTAGCAAGAGTTGGTTATAGCGGTCATGATGTAAGATGGGATTTGCCAGGCTTTATCATTATTCATAGGGGGAGCGTGATGGGCGAGTTTGCACCGGTGAAACTGGTTGTGGCCTGTTCGTAAACGGTTTGGTTATTGGCCATTTTGAAATTAGGTAGTGGACTCCCGTTTCTATGAACTACACCGGGCGATGGGGAACCGGGCGGTGAGGTTTTGGTGTAAAGTCAAAGTCGGGTGGTATAAAAGGGTAGGACGAACCAGAAAAAGAGGACGAAGAAGTACTAACCTTGGCGCAAAGAGGAGAAGATGTATCCGTTGGCGGTTTCGGCGGAGGTCCTTGCGAACGCGTATGGGGCATCCACTAAAAACCGGAACGAAACAAGTATGAGAATCCAGAAAAGAAACTAAACCAAAATATTTTAAACTAAATAGAAGTAAACCAACTAAATTATTTAGACTCCTACGACGGTAACCAAAAATGGTAAACACGTATGAAACAATTAAGCCTAAATCAAGTAATCAACGCAATTGCCAAAGAGAGTCTCCGGCAACGGCGCCAAACACTTGATTTCTAAAAGTAGTTAACTAAAAACAATTAAAATTACCCTAATTCTAGACTCAAATTAAACTCTAGACTCCTAAATTTTACTAAACTAAAAACCGGCAAGTGGACCGATCAATTATAGAATAGTTTAAGTAAGTCCGGATTATCGAACCCACGAGACTCTCTAATTAAGTTGACGACTCGATCTAGACCCAATTAACACAATTATTTATATTTTTTTATGGGGGTGCTTTTAATTCTAAAATTATAATTAAACTAAAATTACTTAGTTAAACAAATTAAAATTGAACTTTTGAATTAGAGATTAATTGAAGGAATGGTAAAACGGCTACCTAGGTTAGATTTTCTACTACTACTTATTTGGTCTTTTCATTGATTAATAATGCTAAATGGTAAACCGGGATCTTGAGATACTAAACTCTAAGGTATACTGAACAGGACCTCTGACCCTTCTTAGGAAGACACCTATGATAACCTGAGAGTAGTTTGGGTTTACCGATTTTTAAGACTTCCTATCGGTTGTCTATTATTTAGTAAAGTCTCCAATTAAGTTAACTACTTCTCAATAGAAAACCTAGACTACCAATGACTCTTGGCTTAGTTTAACCGACTCGACTATGGCAAGTAAATTAGACCCGGGATTTTCTCAAAACCTACATCTAACAATTTACATAATCAATTCAGTTAATAAAATTATTATTTCTCAATAATTAATTTTAGTATAATGGTAAGAATTAATTTTATATCTTACTTAACTGTTTTTCCGGTTTATTGACCAATTCTACCGAATGATTACCCGAATCCGTGAAGACCCGAAAATCAACACAAACCTATTCTATGGAAGAGATCCAACAAGATTTATGTACCTTGAAATGTGTACTTTGGCTTTTCATTATCCAGTTGATTATTGTAACAAGTTAAGCCTCAAGGGGTTTGTTATACACAAATTTTGTATTACTGAAGTGCATTTCACATTTCACAATAAAGATTTTGTAGATAAAGCCACAGTTCCTTTTCTACATCACACCCAAAAAGCGAGAGACTTTTAGCAGGGTCTGAATTGTGGGCCCTAACTAAATCAAAACTAAAATTTTTGGTTGGGGAAGACTTTGATCATCCAAACTTCACACTTCTGTTTTCTTATCTCCGTTAAGTGGCAGAACCAAAGTTTTCTTTCATGTGGTGTGGAGGAAGTTGAATTTGTCACTAAATACTAAAAAATGGTCCGGTTCGAGTGGGGTTGGGTCGCAGGTAAAACTTGTTGCCCCTAAACGTGAACGAGTCGCCTTATTGGCCTACTAGTTAGAACGATCGAACAAGTTTAACCAGATTTAAAATCTTTTAGTAAGTTTTTGTTAAAGCCTTTACCCTTCAACATTTAGTATTGACAGTTACAACCCTTCAACTATCTAAAAAAATTATAATCAATTTTTACGTGCTTATATTTAAGTACATCTCATATAAATTCGAGTTGATTACGTTTCTTTAAAAATGGATAGACTCAGATATAATATATAAATTCAAGTTGATTACGCTTCTTTGAAAATGGGTAGACTCAGATATAATATGTTCTTTTTTGCTTTCTTTTTGTACGTTTTCAGTTGATCTACGTTTTGGCATAAGTTTTGTTTTACAAATTCGACTTACTTTACATTTCGGGCCCATTGCAACACGCGGTACCATTTTTAAAACTTCCTATCGGATGTCTAATATTTAGTAAAGTATCCAATTTAGTTAACTACTTCTCAATGGAAAACCTAGACTAACAATGACTCTTAGCTTAGTTTAACCGACTCGACTATGGCAAGTAAATTAGACCCGTGATTTTCTCAAAACCTAAATCTAACAATTTACCTAATCAATTCAGTTAATAAATTATTATTTGTCAATAATTAATTTTAGTAAGATGGTAAGAACTAATTTTATATCTTACTTAACTGTTTTTTCCGGTTTATTGGCCAATTCTACCGAATGATTACCCGAACCCGTGAAGACCTGAAAATCAACACAAACTTATTCTATGGAAGACATCCAACAAGATTTATATAAAACAACTAATTAATCAAAAACCAATTAAAATCATGCAAATACACTAAACCAAATAGTCAAAGTTATTTACTTTACCAAAAATACCATTCAAACATCATGATATCAAATCAAGTTTCAAACTTTCATAAATAATAAATCCAAACCTATGATAACCTGAGAGTAGTTTTGGTTTACCGGTTTTTAAGACTTCCAATCGGATGTCTATTATTTAGTAAAGTGTCCAATTTAGTTAACTACTTCTCAGTAGAAAAGCTAGACTAACAATGACTCTTGGCTTAGTTTAACCGACTCGACTATGGCAAGTAAATTAGACCCGTGATTTTCTCAAAACCTAAATCTACCAATTTACCTAATTAATTTAGTTAATAAATTATTATTTCTCAATAATTAATTTTAGTAAGATGGTAAGAACTAATTTTATATCTTACTTAACTGTTTTTTCGGTTTATTGGCCAATTCTACCGAATGATTACCCGAACCCGTGAAGACCCGAAAATCAACACAAACCTATTCTATAGAAGACATCCAACAAGTTTTATGTAAAACAACTAATTAATCAAAAACCAATTCAAATCATGCAAATACACTAAACCAAATAGTCAAAGTTATTTATTTTACCAAAAATACCATTCAAACATCATGAAATCAAATCAAGTTTCAAACTTCCATAAATAATAAATCCAAACCTAGGTAGCAAAATAAATCTAGCCAATTAACATGGGTTCAAGAATAATCAAAACAAAGTCAAAATCAGAATCATCAAAGTAAGAACAACGAGAATTAAAAGTGAAAAGATCTCGCAATAAAACTTGTGTTTGAGTTAGTCTCCAAGCTCTTGCTTCACCTTGATGATTCCTAGCAGCTTAGACTCACAATTACCAGCTTCCAAGATCCAGAATCAAGCTCCCTAACTTCAAGGTTCATCCAAAATTAATTGTAATGGTAGTCAAACTCAACTTATAACCTATCTTTTCCAAATCTTATAGGATTACGAAACTTTCTAGAAACCTCACCCTCTCGCCGGCCACGAGAGGGATATGTGTCTCGGTCGCGCCCCGCGGCCGATTGATGGAGTTCCGGATAAGTATTAGCCTCTCGCTGGCCACGAGAGGTATTAAGTTGTGCGGTCGCGGACCGCCAGAAGGTGATTTCACCAGTTTTCAGTTCGTTTCTTCTCTCAGGTTCCAACTACGATCCGGCTTGGTTCGGATTATCATTTCAGCTCATTTTTCCCATCTTTTCAGCCACTTTCACGAACCAAGACCTGCAAAACGTATTCGGATTAAAAGTAGATATATTCTTGACAAACCGAAACGAAAACCAACTAAAATGCTACAAACTGTACACGATAAATGAATGTATTATTCAATACATCAGTGAACCGGCATACCACAATACGAATGCCAAAACCATAAATTTGTTACCCGACCGCCTCAACTACGACCGTTGGATATCGATAGTTACCTTTGATATACGTCCCTCGCAACTCCGTGGGACGCATCCTCCAAACTAGATGTGTATAATCGCTGCTTCGTAATCGGAAACAATTCTTAAGAACATATACCTTAATTTAGGTAACCCAATGTCCACCCATGACTTGTTTAATTATCATCGAACCTTCAGTCTTTATTGAAAGTTTGACCCATTACACATACCTGGCTCGGGTCATAGCATTGACCCGTTTTACTACCTTGCACCATTAATTGCTAATTAATAATGATGCAAGCCATACTCTATTTTCCCTGTGAGCAGAAAACTCGACAAGGTCCATTAGTCAATTTTGTCAAATGGTGATAACATCACCTTTTGATCTGTTTAGTCTAAATGACCTTTTTATCATTGTGAGATGGTACTTATTTGCCATCTCATCCATGTAACCCATTTTGGTTTACATTATATGATCATATTACTTGAAAAATTATCTCTTAATTCTTTTGAACCATCATGGCTTAAGCCATAGAGTGTCTTTTTGTAACACCCTGTAAAATCATGTCCAATAGTATAGTGACACGTGTTGTATTTTTAAATATAGTCTATTAAAGACTAATAAGGACTAAAGGCATCAACATGCTCAAACTGAGCCTCTGAGTGACGGTCCGATGTCAACATGCATAAATAACAGCCTCTGAATGACTGATAGTCAACATGCTTAAATCATTAGCCTTTGAGTGACTAATATGTCAACATGCTTAAAACATGGCCTCTGAATGACAGATATATCAACATACTTAAATCATTAGCCTCTAAGTGACTGATATGTCAACATGCTTAAAACTTGGCCATGTCAAAATGCCCAGCCTCTGAGTGACATTGGAATCAACATGCTTATAATAAGCCTCTGAGTGATCCTTTACGAAGTCCTAACTCTCATACATGCCATTTGTTGAACATGAGGGTTCAATTTTGTAAATATATGAAAGTTTGATAATGGGGGGATAAAAAGTGTCAACATGTTAATTTATACCTTTGAGTGACCTTTTAACGAAACGAGAGCTCGACAATGTCCGAGCATAATCCCGGGTATGCCAAGTATTGGCTACGGAGGGCTAAAAGTGCCAAAAAGGTGTTTTAAAAAGTTTTTAGAAGCTTATTGAAGTTAAGGGACTAAAATGCCAATTTTTGAAATTGGCCAAAGGGCGGTCGCGGGCCACGAGAGACCTGGCCTGGGCCTCTCGCGGGGCGCGAGAAGCCCGCTGCTACAGAAAGTTTTGCTTGGTCTCCAAACAAAACTCCAAAAAAAACCATTAAATCGAAACCATGGCATCCCAAACTGCTATGCCACATTTTGGGACACTTGTAAGCTTCCTCTTACACCCCTAAACACCTGGCTTCACCTCCTTTGAGTTCTCCAACTATAAATAGGTGCTTAAGTTCACCATTCCAACTTGCACCTTTCTCATTTATTCACTCTTCTCCCTCCTCTGGAAGTTCCTAGCTAAAAGGAGCATCCAACATAGTTCTTTTGCACCCTAGGAATCACTGGTAAGTGTTCCTTCCTTGTGCATTTTTGTTTATAGGCTTTTTAGGCAAAAGTCAAGCGTTTTTCAGAAAACGCTTTGACTTCCAGTTAAGACCATTATGGTCCAGCCATTGTTCAAAATGAACACAGCTAGGTGATCCTAATAAGGTAGGTGTTAATCCCTATAAAGGGCACCTCCTGAAGATCACGTTTGCTAAACCAATTGACGGGTCAAAGTTATAATATTAAAAAGTCAAACATAACATTTTTTGGAAAAATTATATTATACATGTTATGAAACTTGTTTTGACACTTAAACAAGTTGGTAATAATTATTAGAACATGTTTGGCTCATCAATTTCAGTTCTAGGGTCGGTTCGTAACCGAAAGTCGCGAACTTTGACTTCTGCTTTGACTTTCGATTCTGACCCGATTTGGATTAGTTACCTACTGATCTAAAGTTCCATTATGATCGTAATATAATGTAGCATAACCCTCTGAGGTTATATTACATGATCATAATCAGGATCCAAGTTTATGCGCAAGTTCCATAATTATGCCATCTTTGACCAAAATGCTCTTTTTGCATAAAACAAGGTTTTAAATAGTAATGAACTTGAAAATGAGTTTTCTATGATGTAATAGTATAACTATGATTATTTGGGATGTTAAACCAAGTTATAAACTGACTTTTCAAACAAGTCCTTAAATTATGTCGATAAATGGCGATGTTAGCCCTTGTGGCTCATAAATTAGTTTTAATCAAATCATTTTAAGGTAAATCTTTTACCTACTGATATGTTCTATTAAAAAACATATCTAAAACATTTTTATCTGACCTTAACATCAGTTTTCGTAAAACTCGCATAAAGACGCCATTTTACGACATAAGCGCCGTTTAGGCGCATAGTATGGTTTCAAACCCTATTAATTGACCAAGACTTGTTACCTACTAATTTTAAAACTTATTTTAAATATATTTACAGTAGGTACATGTTATAAACTCAGAATCCCAAATAATTTATAAACTTTGTGTAAAATGACCAAATTGCCCATTCGGTGCATAGTTTGGTCATAAAGATAATTTACACATATAATTGACATCCTACTGATATTGTATCATAAATAAATTATTTTTCCAGAATACTTATGATTATAAACTTAAAATATATTCAAGTTCCTTTTATACGGTATATAATTACCGAAATGCCCTTATAAGGCATAATTTCGTTTTAAAACCTGAGCGGGCATACAAATTGATATCCTACTGATATCTTAGCTTATTTAAAATATAATGGCATATAGAACTTGTCCACGACGTATCCAGTTACCCATTATCACTTATAAGCGTACGGTTGATTATACGTAACTAGTTTACGAAATTTAACAGAAACGAGTTTAATCTTGTCATTTTAATCTCAAAATCCAGAATGTTTATAGTTTACCCATTTTGTACAAGTCGAAGTACTTGTCGGGTTTAAACTACATTCTATCCGATCATCGTTTAATAAAGCATTACACGTCTTGATCATGTATACTACCCGGTCTAAGTCTATGACTTAAATAAAGATCGTTAGTATTAATTGGTTAGCTTATGCCATAATCCAGACTAGAGCCTTGCTGGTAAATGCTATCTGCAATTAAGTACTTTTGTATACGGATGAGTTATTGAAATTAAAAGAAGACTAGCTCAGGCAAATACTCTCGACTTATTTTCCCTGTACGGGCTTGGGATACGGTAAATTATTACCGCTTGGTCAAAAATGGGATCAATCGAATGCCGGATTGTGGCTAGTAAATCCGCATATTCTGTTTTAATCATTTTTGTTTGATAACTTAAACATCGGGGGTTAAATTACCATGTCCTTAATATCCTCGGCTCATTAGATTAGTTAATGGCCACGACCTTAGCACGGGGTGTAAGCATACACCTGACAGACGCTCAAATGCAAATTACCCAAGAAGTTGGGGATAACTCCTCTGTGAGTTCTAAATGGTGTGTATTTAATCATGTCTCGGTCTCTGTACTGGGCCTGTATGTATGGACAAACATGTGAATCTGTTAACAAGGTTACCAAGTAACTTTCCCAAGTTATAAAAGATTTTATGCCCTGTGCATTTAATGTCAATTTAAAAATGTTTTCAAAATGAGTCAGTTGCGTATATTTACCAGCGAAAGCTCACGTATCGTCCAAAGACTATATTGCAGGTACAATAGGCCGGAAGCTGCTCGGTAGTGAATAAGAGGATCTTGCAAATCCTTAGATCTGCCCTAAAGTCTGTTTTATATTCTTTCTTGTACATTTTGTGATCCGCATGTGGATCTTCTATTACGAGCCTGCAGATTATTTTATTTCGAACATTTGGTTTGTAATAGTAATTTTACTCCAAGACTTTCGCTGTGCCGTGTTTAATTGACTATGATGTTATCAACTTACGTCACAATACTCCCCACCCGGGCCCACCGGTGAATGGATTTGGATAGGAAATCCGGGGTGTGACAGGTTGGTATCAGAGCCAACGTTTGAGAGAAATATACACTACCTTTCTTGTGTTTAATCTTAAACTTACACGAGCACATTCCCTAGACTTCCGAGTCTAGGCATTGACCTAGGATTTACTCATTTCATTATTAAGTTATTAGTATTATTTTTTAATTGAATTTTTAACAGGAAAATGCCGCCACGTGTGAGAGGACAAAGTGGAAGAGGAAAAGGTCGAATAAGAGGAGGATCATCGGGGCGCATCCCTCCTTAACCTCACAACTCAGATTCATACCAAGAATCAGGAGATTCGTCTCCTTGGCAACCAGCGGGACATTCCCATAGACACTCGCCCCCACATTCCCAAAATTCTTACCACTCTCACCACTCCTATCATTCACACCATTCTCACCATTCCCATCATTCCTACCATGAAGAATTTAACCCTAACCACTATTTTAACACGTCTCCAGCCGATCAAAATCAGTTGGACCAGCCAAACCCTATGGACGAGGACTCCGACCCGGAGATGCCGCTCTCAGGATCAAATACGCATCCCATTGAAATTTCAAGCGATTCGAACTCTTATGCCGGATCGCCCTACCAAGGTCCTAATGAGTGGGACCAATATTGGAATCAATTCACCTTCGCCCACACTCCTTCTCATCACTCTCAACCACCCCCAATACAAGAAGATGTCCACATGGAACCAGTGGACCAACCTCAACCACCACCCGAACCACCAAGAAGGAAGCGTGGAGCACGTATGTCGGTACGTGCAGGACAAAGGTCGGGTTCGCTGCCACCTTTGCCCAACTCCTACCCCACAATCCACGAGGACCCACAAATGGGTGGACCCTCTAACACCTCACCTGTGGTAGAACCAACACCAACACACACACCTACGGTTCAACCACCACCATCAGGTTATAGTAACCCATTCCCCACATATCCAGATATCTGGATATGATCCTTTTAACCCGTCTACATCGGTAGACTATCAGGCATGGTCACAAGACCCCTATATGCAAGAAGTTATGCACAATGCACTTTACTCGTCTCCTTTCCCACCTGCTTATCCACTGACTGGATATCCAACTTATGGGTACCAGTATCCGGTTATGCCACAACCTACGCCACCACTTTAGGCCATCAATGAGGCCTTAGAAAGGATGAAAGAAATGCAGCAGCAAGCGGAGAAGAAGACAAACAAGTTCTTCAAGAAACTCTCCAAGTTGGTCAAGGGAAAGAAGGACGAGTAAAGTTTCTTCTAATTATATGTAGTCCCTGCGAGGACATTGTGATTTCTTTAGTCCCTGCGTGGACATTTCTATTTCTTTAAAAGTCCTTGCATGGACAGTTTATTTCAATTTTCTAGTATTGTAATTTCTAATTTGAAATTTAATGAAGTATTTTGGAATTATATATATATATATATATATGTATTCATCCTCTTCAAAACGAGCGTCTCGATTTTACTCGAAATTTATGCTCTGCGATATAATTCCAAAAAGATCTGAATGGTTTTGATTAGCTAAGTGGCATAGACCACACATTTGGCCAAATTATAAGTGATAGTTAAGTACGAAGGGGTCTTCTATCAGGATAGTTAAGGGAAGTTGTCCTTCTATCCAGAGGTGGTGGACTAAAGTTCAAGCCTCCAAGTCGTTAAGGTCAGTGCGACCGGGACTATTAATCAACCATTAAGGTACTCTTATGTTAACATTCAGAAATTTTAATATTCTTGGTAGTGTGACTTGAGGAATCACACTAGCCTTCAAGGTAAAGGACTATGTCCTGACCTTATATAGCCTATGTGATCAAAATTGATCCCGGCTAATATCATCAGTGCGATGATAATAAACATCCATTAGTGATGTATTGCCCTTGGGGCTATGATTAAACATCCATTAGTGATGTATTGCCCTTGGGGCTATGATTAAACATCCATTAGTGATGTATTGCCCTTTGGGCTATGACTAAAACATCCATTAGTGATGTATTGCCCTTGGGGCTATGATTAAAACATCCATTAGTGATGTATTGCCCTTGGGGCTATGATTAAACATCCATTAGTGATGTATTGCCCTTGGGGCTATGATTAAACATCCATTAGTGATGTATTGCCCTTGGGGCTATGATTAAAACATCCATTAGTGATGTATTGCCATGGGGGCTATGATTCAAACATCCATTAGAAATGTAGTGCCTACGGGCTATATTTCATGTCCATTAGCGACAGGCCTATGTGCCATCTCTTATGTCCATTAGTAACAGGCGTATGTGCCATATCTTATGTCCATTAGTGACAGATCTACGTGCCATATTTCATGTCCTTCGTGACAAGCTTAAAAGCTAAATAAAATTTGTCAAATTATGACAATGACAGTTGTGACAATGCGATCCACTGTCCAATAATATATGGACTATGTCCAGATTGTAATTTGCCTTTAATGATCCTATTAAGACCTAGGCCAAATATAGTTATGTTAAGCCTAAGAGTTGTGATGTTATTCACACTAGAATAGGCAATGGGTTGTTATATCCAATGTTTTTAAGACCAATATGGTTGACATACCATGGCTAAGTGAAGCTTATTGGTGTATAGAACCCAAGGCTTAAAGATGGCTAACTCAAATGAGGCACAAAGTAGCCACCGGAATGTGGAATCTAACAAAGCCGAAAACAAAGATATCGATAATGATAATTTTCAAACTCGCATTAACGCGGCAGTTGAAAAGGCCATGGGAAAGGCCATAGAAAAGCTAAGATAGTTGAGTGCTACTCCGCTCTAGACCTTTATCTATTCCACCATCTTCAGCTCATAAGGAGAGCTCCGTTCACTCTTCAAATGCGAGGAATGAACCAAAGAAAATAGATTTTACTGAAAGGTCACGTTCTGTCAAAGACGGATGTACCTATAAGTATTTTGTCTCATGCAAGCCCCGAGACTTTAACGGGGAGAAAGGAGCTGTGGAAGCCCTAAAGTGGCTAGACGAGATGGAAACAATTGTAGATATCAGCAACTGTGCTGATAAGGATGTGGTCAAGTATGTATCACAGTCCTTTAAGGGCGATGCCCTAATCTGGTGGAAGGCCATGATCCAATCTACAGGTAAAGTACACCTGTATAATTTGGGGTGGTCCAAATTTGTGGACCTTGTTAAGGAAACATACGGCCCACCTCATGAGGTGGAGAAACTAGAGACAGACTTTTGGTCTCTTTCCATGAAAAACCTAGATTGTCGGAAATATGTTTCCGATTTCAATTCCCTATCTAGGTTAGTTTCCTATTTGATTACCCTGGAGCCCAAACGCATTGCGCGTTTTATTAATGGGTTAGCGCCCGAGATAAGGGCATGGTAAAGGCTGCTCAGCCTACTACCTATAGGTCTGTTGTTGACCTATCTCTCTCCCTGACCCTTGATCTAGTGAGATAAAAGTCAGTTAAGTCTGAAACAGACGGAAAAAGGAAGAGGGAAGATGACAACTCCCATAGGTTTAATAAGAAAAATAAATGAGATTTGGGTTCAAAGGGAACCAAGGCAAAACGGCTGTGATGCCAACATGCAAAACTTGCAACCGCAGACACTAGGGACAGTGTAATTTTGGTTCACAGGCCGAACCCTATGGCATCTGTAAGAGAAAAGGGCATAAGACCCTAGAATGTAAGGATCTTAAGGATGTCGTCTGCTACGTCTGCAATGAAAAAGGGCATATTAAGACTAACTGCCCTAAGGTTCTTAAGAATAATAATGCAAAGCCTGGAGAGGCCAAGAAGGGAATGCTCGAGCCTTTCAAATAACTGCAAGAAAGGCTGTTAATGACGACAATGTCATAACAGGTACATTCCTCATTAACAATATTTATGCTAGAGTTCTTTTTTATTCGGGTGCAGATAGATCTTTCGTTAATCATAAGTTTAGTAAACTATTAAACCTGCCCTTAAGAACTCCAGATAAAACTTATGAGATAGAACTTGCTGATGGAAGTTTAGAAATAGCATCTTCCATTCTTGAGGGATGCTCTATATCCATTAAGAATCATTCCATCCCTATCTCCCTTCTGCTAATGAAATTGGCGGGGTTCGATGTTGTCTTAGGCATGGATTGGTTATCTCATAACCAAGCCTGCATCGCCTGTGATAAGAAACTCGTCGAAATTAAAACCTCATCTAATGAAATGATCACCATCCCCGGAGACTCACACTATGGACTGCTAGACAAGGTGTCATTATTTAAGGCATCCAAGTGTTTGAGAAAAGGTTGTGTCATCTACATGGCACAAGTCACTATAGACGAGCCTAAGCCAAATATGGAGGACCTTCCAGTCATTTCAGAGTATCCTGATGTATTCCCAGAAGAATTACCAGGTCTACCGCCAGACAGGCAAGTGGAATTCAGGATTGATATCCTACCAGGGGTAGCACCCGTAGCTAGAGCTCCATATAGGCTAGCACCAATGGAAATGAAGGAATTGAGGACGCAGCTAGACGAACTCTTGGAGAAAGGCTTTATTCAGCCTAGTTCCTCGCCTTGGGGAGCTCCTATCCTCTTTGTAAAGAAGAAAGACGGTTCGATGCGAATGTGCATCTACTACCGAGAGCTTAACAGGTTAACAATCAAGAATAGATATCCTCTGCCCAGGATCGATGATTTATTCGACCAACTTCAAGGGGCTAGCTACTTTTCTAAGATCGATTTGAGAGAAGGTTAGGAATGAAGATGTTCCTAAAACCGCCTTCAGGACCCGCTATGGTCACTTTGAATTTTTAGTGATGCCTTTTGGGCTCACAAATGTACCAGCAACATTCATGGATCTCATGAATAGAGTCTGCAAGCCATATTTGGATAAGTTGTCATTGTCTTTATAGATGACATACTTATCTACTCTCGTAATCAAACTGATCATGAGAAACATCTTTGGTGCATCTTAGAACTGCTAAGGCAAGAAAAGCTTTATGCTAAATTCTCTAAGTGTGAGTTTTGGCTTAGAGAGGTACAATTTCTTGGACACATGGTAAGTGAGCGTGGTATCTAAGTGGATCCCGCCAAAATTGAGGTCATAATGAATTGGGAAGTACCGAAGACCCCAACAATTCATAGTTTCATAGGATTGGCTGGTTACTATAGGCGGTTCATTGAGAACTTTTCAAGAATAGTCACTCCTTTAACTACCTTGACCCGTAAGAATGTTAAGTATAATTGGGGTCCAAAACAACAAGAATCTTTTGAGTTCCTTAAACACAAGTTTAGCAACGCTCCTGTGTTATCCCTACCAGAAGGAGTTGAAGAATTTGTAGTCTACTGTGATGTATCGCACACCAGCATAGGCTGTGTGCTAATGCAAAAATGCAAGGTGATTGCCTGTGCATCACGACAGTTAAAAGTGCACGAAAGAAATTACACCACCCACGATTTAGAATTGGGTGCCGTTGTATTTGCACTAAAACTCTGGAAACATTACTTGTATGGCACAAAGTGTATTATATACACAAACCATAAAAGTCTCCAGCATCTGTTCAATCAGAAGGAATTGAACATGCGGCAACGACGATGGATGGAAACGCTTAATGACTATGATTGCGAGATTCGCTACCATCTAGGCAAGGCAAATGAAGTTTCTGATGCCTTAAGTCGTAAGGAACGGGTTAAACCTATAAGGATTAACGCCAAGAGCATTGAGCTCAGAAACAGCTTAAGTGAGAAGCTATTAGATGCGCAGAAGCAAGCTCTATCAGAAGCTAATGCTCCTAACAAAGGATTGGGCGGAACTGTTGATCCGTTAGCGCCTGGAAATGATGAAATCCTTAGATTTAACGATAGAATTTGGGTTCCAATCCTTGGAGGACTTAGAGATCTAATCCTCCAAGTAGCGCATAGTTCAAGATACTCAGTTCACCCAGGTGGAGACAAGATGTATCAAGACTTGAAGAAGAATTATTGGTGGATGGGTTTGAAGAAATCCATAGCCACTTATGTAGCTAAGTGTCTGACGTGTTCGCAAGTTAAGGCCGAACATCAGAAACCGTCAGGACTTCTACAACAATTGGAAATTCCTACATGGAAATGGGAAATGGTAACTATGGATTTGATTACCAAGTTACCTAAGACCAAAAGTGAAAACGACACTATTTGGGTCATAGTAGATAGGCTGACCAAGTCAGCACACTTCTTGCCAATTAAAGAAATGTAAAATTCAGATAGATTGGCTAAGATGTATGTGGACAAGATTGTGTCCCTACATGGTGTGCCGGTATCTATTGTATCTGATAGAGATACCAGATACACATCTCACTTTTGGAAAAGTTTCCAACAATCTTTAGGCACACGATTAAACTCTAGTACGGCTTACCATCCGCAAACTGATGGTCAAAGTGAACGTACTATCCAGACACTGGAAGACATGCTTAGGACATGTGTGATTGATTTAGGTGGAAGTTGGGATGACCATTTACCCCTAATAGAATTCTCCTACAATAACAGTTATCATACGAGCATCAAGGTTGCTCTGTAACATTTGTAAAAATCGGGTCTCCAAAACCCGCTCCGTTTTGTAATCAAGTACCAAGTTATAAAAGTTGCATTAATTATTTATGATTATTTTGAGTTAAAACGATACATAATTAATAAATAAACTAAACTATAAAAATTATATTTGATAAAAAGTTAAAATAAAATAAATAAAAAATATATGAAGTTGCCGGGACTCGAACCCGGGTCAGCCAAGACCCTTAAACAACTTAACATTCATTCCCTAAACCACTCCGCCACTATGTGTTTTCTGTTAACTCTAGGAAAACAAATGAAACTTATACACAAACTCAGTTTAACCGATGATGCCATCTGAAAACCGGTAATCGGCAAACCAATCGTCAAATCGATTGTTTACCTCACACATTCAGTTATAACCGATGCACGACGGTTTTTAATCAAGTTAGAATTGATTGAACTTAAAGTTTCATCATTTTCGGTATTTGAAACCGAAAGTTCATCAAATTCCTGAATCGCGATTCAGAGCTATCATATCAATACTCAATTTCAATTTCGTCGCATTTTTGAACCATAAGATCATCTGAATCAGTTCGCTGGAAAATTTCTGCAAGTCACCGGAAAACCGGGACTCACATTCTCACGGTAATTCCTCCGACTCTTTCTGTTTAAAACATGTGATTAATCAGTCTCTAACACAACTCCATCATCAGAATCGATCCTAGTCAACGTTTATCGAAAATCTTATCTTCGCCGGAAATTTTCTGAGACTGCCGGAATCACACTGTGAACTGGTATGATATCCTAAACTTCTTTTAAACCTTGTTTAAGTGACTCAACTTCATGAATAATCGATCAACGCTGTTAATTGGTTTCAACAGCCGGAGTTCACTTCCAGTACCGACGAACCTCCGCCGGATTTCTGTGAACAACATCAATCGGTATATTCTTTTCCTTAAACTCTCTCCATTCTCTACTTTTGAATTACTGTTAATGTCTGAAAATTGTATAAGTCATAAATCAATCATAACAAGTCGGATTATGCTGTCTGTGTAAATCGGCGAAGAAGATGAAGTCATAACACAACATAAGATTAATTAAAAACGGTATTTTAAACGGGTTAGACACACAGTCCAGCGGTGGACTGTGTGCAAATTTCACACACACGTCCCGAGTTCGATCCTTGCTACACGCACGCCTTGTGTAATAACATGCCTTTTTGATCAAGAACTAAACCGGGTTAAAACAGATAGTTGTTAAGTATAATAAAAACCAAGATAATAACCGGGTTAGACACACAGTCCAGCGGTGGACTGTGTGCAACATGAACTACACGTCGCGCGTTCGAAACTTGTCACGAGCACCGGTCCAATTGAATTAAAACGTTTTTGCAAATAAAGGAATTTTCGGTTAATTCAAATAAGTGTATAAATATAATTAAAAACGAGTTTATTTTGGGTTAGACACGTAGCTCAGTTGGTAGAGCTGCGTGCACGTGAACGGAAGGTCGCCGGTTCGAATCCCACCCAGCGCAGAATTATTCGCTGACCGAACCGGTCAACGGTCAACGGTCAATACTAAAAAAATAATATTTTTTTTATATTTTTATTTATTTAATTTAATTAAAAAATCAATTAAAAATACTTAAAAATAACATTTTTAAAGATAGAAAATAGCCATAAACTCACAAAAATATATCTAAAAATTTCATTAAAATCCTTAATAAAATCCATCCATTTAATATATTTTTCCATTATTATTTAGGTTAGTATTCCTCGTCGATCCGCTCATCTAAATCGTGCGCATCTCACCATCTTCAATCCAACGCACCCAATGTGAGTGAATCTTTCAAATTCCCCATTTTAATCACGTTTTTGGGGTGTATCATGTGTCTTTGTTTATATACATATTATAACTAAACTATTGTGCATACATCATATCATGAACATGTGTATTTAGTTTGTTGCTGTTAAGTAGTTATTATTGGATGTAAATTATTATTTCAGTACATGCAATTGCCGAGGCCGCCGCTCCCCATTTATGAGGTTTGAGCTTGTTCCCCATTTTATTATGCGGTTGAACCTGGCGTGCCCGCATACGATCGGCTCCGTTTGATTGAGCCTTGATCGCACAGTTCATTTTACATTTTCAATACATGCAATACGATCGGCTCCGTTTGATTGAGCCTTGATCGCACAGTTCATTTTACATTTTCAGTACATGCAATACGATCGGCTCCGTTTGATTGAGCCTTGATCGCACAGTTCATTTATGTTAGTTATCGTATGATATTGGTATATTCATGTATGCTAGCAAGTGTTATTGTATGTTATAATTGTAACTGCTATTTGCCAATGCTTGATTATTTACATTTGCTCATTTATGATTATGCACAATATTTCATTGATAAACTAACCATAAAATCATCATCAAATGTTTATCTAATAAGGTTCACTCGCCAACTTATGTTGACCCAAAAACTCCCATTTTACACATGATACAGGTGAACCAGCAGCAGCTAGGAACACATAGGACCTGGATTAGAAGAATAAAACGATTTAGTTTTGGGATTGTTATGTTTGGTTATTTTCCTTTGTATTGAATGAACATGTTTGGATGTTTGAAAATGTAACTTTGACTTTATTAATTATGAAACATAATAGTAAATGTCATGTGCTTTGGTGATAACCCAATTATGCCCCGACTCTATTTCCGCTGCGGGACGGGGTGTGACATGCTCCATTTGAGGCCTTGTATGGGAGAAAGTGCAGAACGCCAGTGTGTTGGGCAGAAGTTGGGGAAGCCCAACTATCAGGACCAGAGATTGTCCTGGAAACCATGGAAAAGATTGTGCAAATCCGTGATCATCTCAAAGCTGCCAGGGACAAGCAGAAGAGCTATGCTGACAAGAGGCGTAAACCTCTTAGGTTCCAAGTAGGGGACAAAGTAATGTTGAAGGTATCACCCTGGAAAGGTGTGATGCGTTTTGGAAAGAAGGGCAAGTTGAGCCCAAGATATATTGGACCATTCGAAATAGTCGAATGTGTCGGCACTATAGCTTATAAGCTCATATTGCCAGATGAGCTTAGTGGAATCCATGATGTATTCCACATATCTAACCTTAAGAAATGTCTAGCCGATGAGTCGCTAGCCATGTCGCATAAGGATGTGCAAATAGATGAAAACCTGAGGTTATTGAGAAACCGATTTCGATCGAGGATCGACAGGTTAAGAAGCTCCGAAGAAAGATGATACCTATAATAAAGGTTAGGTGGGACGCTTTTAGAGGTCCTGAGTATACATGGGAGGTTGAGTCCACTATGCGACAAAAATACCCCCATCTTTTTTAATAAAATCTCAAGGTCGAGATTTCTTTAAGGGGGTGAGGATGTAACACCCTTTAAAATCGTGTCCAATAGTATAGTGACACATGTTGTATTTTTAAATATAGTCTATTAAAGACTAATAAGGACTAAGGGCGTTAACATGCTCAAACTGAGCCTCTGAGTGACGGTCTGATGTCAACATGCATAAATAACAGCCTCTGAATGACTGATATGTCAACATGCTTAAATCATTAGCCTCTGAGTGACTGATGTGTCAACATGCTTAAAACTTGGCCTCTGAATAACTAATATACCAACATGCTTAAATCATTAGCCTTTAAGTGACTGATATGTCAACATGCTTAAAACTTGGCCTCTAAGTGACTGATATGTCAACATACCCAGCCTCTGAGTGACATCGGAACCAGCATGCTTATAATAAGCCTCTGAGTGATCCTTTACGAAGTCCTAACTCTCATACATGCCATTTGTTTGACGTGAGGGTTCAATTTTGTAAATATATGAAAGTTTGATAATGGAGAGACTAAAAGTGTCAACAAGTTAATTTATACCTCTGAGTGACCTTTTAACGAAACGAGAGCTCGACAATGTCCGGGCATAATCCCGGGTATGCCAAGTATTGACTACGGAGGGCTAAAAGTACCAAAAAGGTGTTTTAAAAAGTTTTTAGAAGCTTATTAAAGTTAAGGGACTAAAGTGCCAACTTTTGAAACTGGCCAAGGGGCGGTCGCGGGCCACGAGAGACCTGGCCTGGGCCTCTCGCGGGGCGCGAGAAGCCCTTTGCTACAGAAAGTTTTGCTTGGTCTCCAAACAAAACTCCAAAAAAACCATTAAATCGAAACCATGGCTTCCCCGTTTTAATCACGTTTTTGGGGTGTATCATGTGTCTTTGTTTATATACATATTATAACTAAACTATTGTGCATACATCATATCATGAACATGTGTATTTAGCTTGTTGCTGTTAAGTAGTTATTATTGGATGCAAATTATTATTTCAGTACATGCAATTGCCGAGGCCGCCGCTCCCCATTTATGAGGTTTGAGCTTGTTCCCCATTTTATTATGCGGTTGAACCTGGCGTGCCCGCATACGATCGGCTCTGTTTGATTGAGCCTTAATCGCACAGTTCATTTTACATTTTCAGTACATGCAATACGATCGGCTCCGTTTGATTGAGCCTTGATCGCACAGTTCATTTTACATTTTCAGTACATGCAATACGATCCTTGATCGCACAGTTCATTTATGTTAGTTATCGTATGATATTGGTATATTCATGTTTGCTAGCAAGTGTTATTGTATGTTATAATTGTAACTGCTATTTGCCAATGCTTGATTATTTACATTTGCTCATTTATGATTATGCACAATATTTCATTGATAAACTAACCATAAAATCATCATCAAATGTTTATCTAATAAGGTTCACTCGCCAACTTATGTTGACCCAAAAACTCCCATTTTACACATGATACAGGTGAACCAGCAGCAGCTAGGAACACATAGGACCTGGATTAGAAGAATAAAACGATTTAGTTTTGGGATTGTTATGTTTGGTTATTTTCCTTTGTATTGAATGAACATGTTTGGATGTTTGAAAATGTAACTTTGACTTTATTAATTATGAAACATAATAGTAAATGTCATGTGCTTTGGTGATAACCCAATTATGCCCCGACTCTTATTTCCGCTGCGGGACGGGGTGTGACATGCTCCATTTGAGGCCTTGTATGGGAGAAAGTGCAGAACGCCAGTGTGTTGGGCAGAAGTTGGGGAAGCCCAACTATCAGGACCAGAGATTGTCCTGGAAACCATGGAAAAGATTGTGCAAATCCGTGATCATCTCAAAGCTGCCAGGGACAAGCAGAAGAGCTATGCTGACAAGAGGCGTAAACCTCTTAGGTTCCAAGTAGGGGACAAAGTAATGTTGAAGGTATCACCCTGGAAAGGTGTGATGCGTTTTGGAAAGAAGGGCAAGTTGAGCCCAAGATATATTGGACCATTCGAAATAGTCGAATGTGTCGGCACTATAGCTTATAAGCTCATATTGCCAGATGAGCTTAGTGGAATCCATGATGTATTCCACACATCTAACCTTAAGAAATGTCTAGCCGATGAGTCGCTAGCCATGTCGCATAAGGATGTGCAATAGATGAAAACCTGAGGTTATTGAGAAACCGATTTCGATCGAGGATCGACAGGTTAAGAAGCTCCGAAGAAAGATGATACCTATAATAAAGGTTAGGTGGGACGCTTTTAGAGGTCCTGAGTATACATGGGAGGTTGAGTCCACTATGCGACAAAAATACCCCCATCTTTTTTAATAAAATCTCAAGGTCGAGATTTCTTTAAGGGGGTGAGGATGTAACACCCTTTAAAATCGTGTCCAATAGTATAGTGACATATGTTGTATTTTTAAATATAGTCTATTAAAGACTAATAAGGACTAAGGGCGTTAACATGCTCAAACTGAGCCTCTGAGTGACGGTCTGATGTCAACATGCATAAATAACAGCCTCTGAATGACTGATATGTCAACATGCTTAAATCATTAGCCTCTGAGTGACTGATGTGTCAACATGCTTAAAACTTGGCCTCTGAATAACTAATATACCAACATGCTTAAATCATTAGCCTTTAAGTGACTGATATGTCAACATGCTTAAAACTTGGCCTCTAAGTGACTGATATGTCAACATACCCAGCCTCTGAGTGACATCGGAATCAGCATGCTTATAATAAGCCTCTGAGTGATCCTTTACGAAGTCCTAACTCTCATACATGCCATTTGTTTGACGTGAGGGTTCAATTTTGTAAATATATGAAAGTTTGATAATGGAGGGACTAAAAGTGTCAACAAGTTAATTTATACCTCTGAGTGACCTTTTAACGAAACGAGAGCTCGACAATGTCCGGGCATAATCCCGGGTATGCCAAGTATTGACTACGGAGGGCTAAAAGTACCAAAAAGGTGTTTTAAAAAGTTTTTAGAAGCTTATTAAAGTTAAGGGACTAAAGTGCCAACTTTTGAAACTGGCCAAGGGCGGTCGCGGGCCACGAGAGACCTGGCCTGGGCCTCTCGCGGGGCGCGAGAAGCCCTTTGCTACAGAAAGTTTTGCTTGGTCTCCAAACAAAACTCCAAAAAAACCATTAAATCGAAACCATGGCTTCCCCGTTTTAATCACGTTTTTGGGGTGTATCATGTGTCTTTGTTTATATACATATTATAACTAAACTATTGTGCATACATCATATCATGAACATGTGTATTTAGCTTGTTGCTGTTAAGTAGTTATTATTGGATGCAAATTATTATTTCAGTACATGCAATTGCCGAGGCCGCCGCTCCCCATTTATGAGGTTTGAGCTTGTTCCCCATTTTATTATGCGGTTTGAACCTGGCGTGCCCGCATACGATCGGCTCTGTTTGATTGAGCCTTAATCGCACAGTTCATTTTACATTTTCAGTACATGCAATACGATCGGCTCCGTTTGATTGAGCCTTGATCGCACAGTTCATTTTACATTTTCAGTACATGCAATACGATCCTTGATCGCACAGTTCATTTATGTTAGTTATCGTATGATATTGGTATATTCATGTTTGCTAGCAAGTGTTATTGTATGTTATAATTGTAACTGCTATTTGCCAATGCTTGATTATTTACATTTGCTCATTTATGATTATGCACAATATTTCATTGATAAACTAACCATAAAATCATCATCAAATGTTTATCTAATAAGGTTCACTCGCCAACTTATGTTGACCCAAAAACTCCCATTTTACACATGATACAGGTGAACCAGCAGCAGCTAGGAACACATAGGACCTGGATTAGAAGAATAAAACGATTTAGTTTTGGGATTGTTATGTTTGGTTATTTTCCTTTGTATTGAATGAACATGTTTGGATGTTTGAAAATGTAACTTTGACTTTATTAATTATGAAACATAATAGTAAATGTCATGTGCTTTGGTGATAACCCAATTATGCCCCGACTCTTATTTCCGCTGCGGGACGGGGTGTGACATGCTCCATTTGAGGCCTTGTATGGGAGAAAGTGCAGAACGCCAGTGTGTTGGGCAGAAGTTGGGGAAGCCCAACTATCAGGACCAGAGATTGTCCTGGAAACCATGGAAAAGATTGTGCAAATCCGTGATCATCTCAAAGCTGCCAGGGACAAGCAGAAGAGCTATGCTGACAAGAGGCGTAAACCTCTTAGGTTCCAAGTAGGGGACAAAGTAATGTTGAAGGTATCACCCTGGAAAGGTGTGATGCGTTTTGGAAAGAAGGGCAAGTTGAGCCCAAGATATATTGGACCATTCGAAATAGTCGAATGTGTCGGCACTATAGCTTATAAGCTCATATTGCCAGATGAGCTTAGTGGAATCCATGATGTATTCCACACATCTAACCTTAAGAAATGTCTAGCCGATGAGTCGCTAGCCATGTCGCATAAGGATGTGCAAATAGATGAAAACCTGAGGTTATTGAGAAACCGATTTCGATCGAGGATCGACAGGTTAAGAAGCTCCGAAGAAAGATGATACCTATAATAAAGGTTAGGTGGGACGCTTTTAGAGGTCCTGAGTATACATGGGAGGTTGAGTCCACTATGCGACAAAAATACCCCCATCTTTTTTAATAAAATCTCAAGGTCGAGATTTCTTTAAGGGGGTGAGGATGTAACACCCTTTAAAATCGTGTCCAATAGTATAGTGACACATGTTGTATTTTTAAATATAGTCTATTAAAGACTAATAAGGACTAAGGGCGTTAACATGCTCAAACTGAGCCTCTGAGTGACGGTCTGATGTCAACATGCATAAATAACAGCCTCTGAATGACTGATATGTCAACATGCTTAAATCATTAGCCTCTGAGTGACTGATGTGTCAACATGCTTAAAACTTGGCCTCTGAATAACTAATATACCAACATGCTTAAATCATTAGCCTTTAAGTGACTGATATGTCAACATGCTTAAAACTTGGCCTCTAAGTGACTGATATGTCAACATACCCAGCCTCTGAGTGACATCGGAATCAGCATGCTTATAATAAGCCTCTGAGTGATCCTTTACGAAGTCCTAACTCTCATACATGCCATTTGTTTGACGTGAGGGTTCAATTTTGTAAATATATGAAAGTTTGATAATGGAGGGACTAAAAGTGTCAACAAGTTAATTTATACCTCTGAGTGACCTTTTAACGAAACGAGAGCTCGACAATGTCCGGGCATAATCCCGGGTATGCCAAGTATTGACTACGGAGGGCTAAAAGTACCAAAAAGGTGTTTTAAAAAGTTTTTAGAAGCTTATTAAAGTTAAGGGACTAAAGTGCCAACTTTTGAAACTGGCCAAGGGGCGGTCGCGGGCCACGAGAGACCTGGCCTGGGCCTCTCGCGGGCGCGAGAAGCCCTTTGCTACAGAAAGTTTTGCTTGGTCTCCAAACAAAACTCCAAAAAAACCATTAAATCGAAACCATGGCTTCCCCGTTTTAATCACGTTTTTGGGGTGTATCATGTGTCTTTGTTTATATACATATTATAACTAAACTATTGTGCATACATCATATCATGAACATGTGTATTTAGCTTGTTGCTGTTAAGTAGTTATTATTGGATGCAAATTATTATTTCAGTACATGCAATTGCAGAGGCCGCCGCTCCCCATTTATGAGGTTTGAGCTTGTTCCCCATTTTATTATGCGGTTGAACCTGGCGTGCCCGCATACGATCGGCTCTGTTTGATTGAGCCTTAATCGCACAGTTCATTTTACATTTTCAGTACATGCAATACGATCGGCTCCGTTTGATTGAGCCTTGATCGCACAGTTCATTTTACATTTTCAGTACATGCAATACGATCCTTGATCGCACAGTTCATTTATGTTAGTTATCGTATGATATTGGTATATTCATGTTTGCTAGCAAGTGTTATTGTATGTTATAATTGTAACTGCTATTTGCCAATGCTTGATTATTTACATTTGCTCATTTATGATTATGCACAATATTTCATTGATAAACTAACCATAAAATCATCATCAAATGTTTATCTAATAAGGTTCACTCGCCAACTTATGTTGACCCAAAAACTCCCATTTTACACATGATACAGGTGAACCAGCAGCAGCTAGGAACACATAGGACCTGGATTAGAAGAATAAAACGATTTAGTTTTGGGATTGTTATGTTTGGTTATTTTCCTTTGTATTGAATGAACATGTTTGGATGTTTGAAAATGTAACTTTGACTTTATTAATTATGAAACATAATAGTAAATGTCATGTGCTTTGGTGATAACCCAATTATGCCCCGACTCTTATTTCCGCTGCGGGACGGGGTGTGACATGCTCCATTTGAGGCCTTGTATGGGAGAAAGTGCAGAACGCCAGTGTGTTGGGCAGAAGTTGGGGAAGCCCAACTATCAGGACCAGAGATTGTCCTGGAAACCATGGAAAAGATTGTGCAAATCCGTGATCATCTCAAAGCTGCCAGGGACAAGCAGAAGAGCTATGCTGACAAGAGGCGTAAACCTCTTAGGTTCCAAGTAGGGGACAAAGTAATGTTGAAGGTATCACCCTGGAAAGGTGTGATGCGTTTTGGAAAGAAGGGCAAGTTGAGCCCAAGATATATTGGACCATTCGAAATAGTCGAATGTGTCGGCACTATAGCTTATAAGCTCATATTGCCAGATGAGCTTAGTGGAATCCATGATGTATTCCACACATCTAACCTTAAGAAATGTCTAGCCGATGAGTCGCTAGCCATGTCGCATAAGGATGTGCAAATAGATGAAAACCTGAGGTTATTGAGAAACCGATTTCGATCGAGGATCGACAGGTTAAGAAGCTCCGAAGAAAGATGATACCTATAATAAAGGTTAGGTGGGACGCTTTTAGAGGTCCTGAGTATACATGGGAGGTTGAGTCCACTATGCGACAAAAATACCCCCATCTTTTTTAATAAAATCTCAAGGTCGAGATTTCTTTAAGGGGGTGAGGATGTAACACCCTTTAAAATCGTGTCCAATAGTATAGTGACATATGTTGTATTTTTAAATATAGTCTATTAAAGACTAATAAGGACTAAGGGCGTTAACATGCTCAAACTGAGCCTCTGAGTGACGGTCTGATGTCAACATGCATAAATAACAGCCTCTGAATGACTGATATGTCAACATGCTTAAATCATTAGCCTCTGAGTGACTGATGTGTCAACATGCTTAAAACTTGGCCTCTGAATAACTAATATACCAACATGCTTAAATCATTAGCCTTTAAGTGACTGATATGTCAACATGCTTAAAACTTGGCCTCTAAGTGACTGATATGTCAACATACCCAGCCTCTGAGTGACATCGGAATCAGCATGCTTATAATAAGCCTCTGAGTGATCCTTTACGAAGTCCTAACTCTCATACATGCCATTTGTTTGACGTGAGGGTTCAATTTTGTAAATATATGAAAGTTTGATAATGGAGGGACTAAAAGTGTCAACAAGTTAATTTATACCTCTGAGTGACCTTTTAACGAAACGAGAGCTCGACAATGTCCGGGCATAATCCCGGGTATGCCAAGTATTGACTACGGAGGGCTAAAAGTACCAAAAAGGTGTTTTAAAAAGTTTTTAGAAGCTTATTAAAGTTAAGGGACTAAAGTGCCAACTTTTGAAACTGGCCAAGGGGCGGTCGCGGGCCACGAGAGACCTGGCCTGGGCCTCTCGCGGGGCGCGAGAAGCCCTTTGCTACAGAAAGTTTTGCTTGGTCTCCAAACAAAACTCCAAAAAAACCATTAAATCGAAACCATGGCTTCCCCGTTTTAATCACGTTTTTGGGGTGTATCATGTGTCTTTGTTTATATACATATTATAACTAAACTATTGTGCATACATCATATCATGAACATGTGTATTTAGCTTGTTGCTGTTAAGTAGTTATTATTGGATGCAAATTATTATTTCAGTACATGCAATTGCCGAGGCCGCCGCTCCCCATTTATGAGGTTTGAGCTTGTTCCCCATTTTATTATGCGGTTGAACCTGGCGTGCCCGCATACGATCGGCTCTGTTTGATTGAGCCTTAATCGCACAGTTCATTTTACATTTTCAGTACATGCAATACGATCGGCTCCGTTTGATTGAGCCTTGATCGCACAGTTCATTTTACATTTTCAGTACATGCAATACGATCCTTGATCGCACAGTTCATTTATGTTAGTTATCGTATGATATTGGTATATTCATGTTTGCTAGCAAGTGTTATTGTATGTTATAATTGTAACTGCTATTTGCCAATGCTTGATTATTTACATTTGCTCATTTATGATTATGCACAATATTTCATTGATAAACTAACCATAAAATCATCATCAAATGTTTATCTAATAAGGTTCACTCGCCAACTTATGTTGACCCAAAAACTCCCATTTTACACATGATACAGGTGAACCAGCAGCAGCTAGGAACACATAGGACCTGGATTAGAAGAATAAAACGATTTAGTTTTGGGATTGTTATGTTTGGTTATTTTCCTTTGTATTGAATGAACATGTTTGGATGTTTGAAAATGTAACTTTGACTTTATTAATTATGAAACATAATAGTAAATGTCATGTGCTTTGGTGATAACCCAATTATGCCCCGACTCTTATTTCCGCTGCGGGACGGGGTGTGACATGCTCCATTTGAGGCCTTGTATGGGAGAAAGTGCAGAACGCCAGTGTGTTGGGCAGAAGTTGGGGAAGCCCAACTATCAGGACCAGAGATTGTCCTGGAAACCATGGAAAAGATTGTGCAAATCCGTGATCATCTCAAAGCTGCCAGGGACAAGCAGAAGAGCTATGCTGACAAGAGGCGTAAACCTCTTAGGTTCCAAGTAGGGGACAAAGTAATGTTGAAGGTATCACCCTGGAAAGGTGTGATGCGTTTTGGAAAGAAGGGCAAGTTGAGCCCAAGATATATTGGACCATTCGAAATAGTCGAATGTGTCGGCACTATAGCTTATAAGCTCATATTGCCAGATGAGCTTAGTGGAATCCATGATGTATTCCACACATCTAACCTTAAGAAATGTCTAGCCGATGAGTCGCTAGCCATGTCGCATAAGGATGTGCAAATAGATGAAAACCTGAGGTTATTGAGAAACCGATTTCGATCGAGGATCGACAGGTTAAGAAGCTCCGAAGAAAGATGATACCTATAATAAAGGTTAGGTGGGACGCTTTTAGAGGTCCTGAGTATACATGGGAGGTTGAGTCCACTATGCGACAAAAATACCCCATCTTTTTTAATAAAATCTCAAGGTCGAGATTTCTTTAAGGGGGTGAGGATGTAACACCCTTTAAAATCGTGTCCAATAGTATAGTGACACATGTTGTATTTTTAAATATAGTCTATTAAAGACTAATAAGGACTAAGGGCGTTAACATGCTCAAACTGAGCCTCTGAGTGACGGTCTGATGTCAACATGCATAAATAACAGCCTCTGAATGACTGATATGTCAACATGCTTAAATCATTAGCCTCTGAGTGACTGATGTGTCAACATGCTTAAAACTTGGCCTCTGAATAACTAATATACCAACATGCTTAAATCATTAGCCTTTAAGTGACTGATATGTCAACATGCTTAAAACTTGGCCTCTAAGTGACTGATATGTCAACATACCCAGCCTCTGAGTGACATCGGAATCAGCATGCTTATAATAAGCCTCTGAGTGATCCTTTACGAAGTCCTAACTCTCATACATGCCATTTGTTTGACGTGAGGGTTCAATTTTGTAAATATATGAAAGTTTGATAATGGAGGGACTAAAAGTGTCAACAAGTTAATTTATACCTCTGAGTGACCTTTTAACGAAACGAGAGCTCGACAATGTCCGGGCATAATCCCGGGTATGCCAAGTATTGACTACGGAGGGCTAAAAGTACCAAAAAGGTGTTTTAAAAAGTTTTTAGAAGCTTATTAAAGTTAAGGGACTAAAGTGCCAACTTTTGAAACTGGCCAAGGGGCGGTCGCGGGCCACGAGAGACCTGGCCTGGGCCTCTCGCGGGGCGCGAGAAGCCCTTTGCTACAGAAAGTTTTGCTTGGTCTCCAAACAAAACTCCAAAAAAACCATTAAATCGAAACCATGGCTTCCCGTTTTAATCACGTTTTTGGGGTGTATCATGTGTCTTTGTTTATATACATATTATAACTAAACTATTGTGCATACATCATATCATGAACATGTGTATTTAGCTTGTTGCTGTTAAGTAGTTATTATTGGATGCAAATTATTATTTCAGTACATGCAATTGCAGAGGCCGCCGCTCCCCATTTATGAGGTTTGAGCTTGTTCCCCATTTTATTATGCGGTTGAACCTGGCGTGCCCGCATACGATCGGCTCTGTTTGATTGAGCCTTAATCGCACAGTTCATTTTACATTTTCAGTACATGCAATACGATCGGCTCCGTTTGATTGAGCCTTGATCGCACAGTTCATTTTACATTTTCAGTACATGCAATACGATCCTTGATCGCACAGTTCATTTATGTTAGTTATCGTATGATATTGGTATATTCATGTTTGCTAGCAAGTGTTATTGTATGTTATAATTGTAACTGCTATTTGCCAATGCTTGATTATTTACATTTGCTCATTTATGATTATGCACAATATTTCATTGATAAACTAACCATAAAATCATCATCAAATGTTTATCTAATAAGGTTCACTCGCCAACTTATGTTGACCCAAAAACTCCCATTTTACACATGATACAGGTGAACCAGCAGCAGCTAGGAACACATAGGACCTGGATTAGAAGAATAAAACGATTTAGTTTTGGGATTGTTATGTTTGGTTATTTTCCTTTGTATTGAATGAACATGTTTGGATGTTTGAAAATGTAACTTTGACTTTATTAATTATGAAACATAATAGTAAATGTCATGTGCTTTGGTGATAACCCAATTATGCCCCGACTCTTATTTCCGCTGCGGGACGGGGTGTGACATGCTCCATTTGAGGCCTTGTATGGGAGAAAGTGCAGAACGCCAGTGTGTTGGGCAGAAGTTGGGGAAGCCCAACTATCAGGACCAGAGATTGTCCTGGAAACCATGGAAAAGATTGTGCAAATCCGTGATCATCTCAAAGCTGCCAGGGACAAGCAGAAGAGCTATGCTGACAAGAGGCGTAAACCTCTTAGGTTCCAAGTAGGGGACAAAGTAATGTTGAAGGTATCACCCTGGAAAGGTGTGATGCGTTTTGGAAAGAAGGGCAAGTTGAGCCCAAGATATATTGGACCATTCGAAATAGTCGAATGTGTCGGCACTATAGCTTATAAGCTCATATTGCCAGATGAGCTTAGTGGAATCCATGATGTATTCCACACATCTAACCTTAAGAAATGTCTAGCCGATGAGTCGCTAGCCATGTCGCATAAGGATGTGCAAATAGATGAAAACCTGAGGTTATTGAGAAACCGATTTCGATCGAGGATCGACAGGTTAAGAAGCTCCGAAGAAAGATGATACCTATAATAAAGGTTAGGTGGGACGCTTTTAGAGGTCCTGAGTATACATGGGAGGTTGAGTCCACTATGCGACAAAAATACCCCCATCTTTTTTAATAAAATCTCAAGGTCGAGATTTCTTTAAGGGGGTGAGGATGTAACACCCTTTAAAATCGTGTCCAATAGTATAGTGACACATGTTGTATTTTTAAATATAGTCTATTAAAGACTAATAAGGACTAAGGGCGTTAACATGCTCAAACTGAGCCTCTGAGTGACGGTCTGATGTCAACATGCATAAATAACAGCCTCTGAATGACTGATATGTCAACATGCTTAAATCATTAGCCTCTGAGTGACTGATGTGTCAACATGCTTAAAACTTGGCCTCTGAATAACTAATATACCAACATGCTTAAATCATTAGCCTTTAAGTGACTGATATGTCAACATGCTTAAAACTTGGCCTCTAAGTGACTGATATGTCAACATACCCAGCCTCTGAGTGACATCGGAATCAGCATGCTTATAATAAGCCTCTGAGTGATCCTTTACGAAGTCCTAACTCTCATACATGCCATTTGTTTGACGTGAGGGTTCAATTTTGTAAATATATGAAAGTTTGATAATGGAGGGACTAAAAGTGTCAACAAGTTAATTTATACCTCTGAGTGACCTTTTAACGAAACGAGAGCTCGACAATGTCCGGGCATAATCCCGGGTATGCCAAGTATTGACTACGGAGGGCTAAAAGTACCAAAAAGGTGTTTTAAAAAGTTTTTAGAAGCTTATTAAAGTTAAGGGACTAAAGTGCCAACTTTTGAAACTGGCCAAGGGGCGGTCGCGGGCCACGAGAGACCTGGCCTGGGCCTCTCGCGGGGCGCGAGAAGCCCTTTGCTACAGAAAGTTTTGCTTGGTCTCCAAACAAAACTCCAAAAAAACCATTAAATCGAAACCATGGCTTCCCCGTTTTAATCACGTTTTTGGGGTGTATCATGTGTCTTTGTTTATATACATATTATAACTAAACTATTGTGCATACATCATATCATGAACATGTGTATTTAGCTTGTTGCTGTTAAGTAGTTATTATTGGATGCAAATTATTATTTCAGTACATGCAATTGCAGAGGCCGCCGCTCCCCATTTATGAGGTTTGAGCTTGTTCCCCATTTTATTATGCGGTTGAACCTGGCGTGCCCGCATACGATCGGCTCTGTTTGATTGAGCCTTAATCGCACAGTTCATTTTACATTTTCAGTACATGCAATACGATCGGCTCCGTTTGATTGAGCCTTGATCGCACAGTTCATTTTACATTTTCAGTACATGCAATACGATCCTTGATCGCACAGTTCATTTATGTTAGTTATCGTATGATATTGGTATATTCATGTTTGCTAGCAAGTGTTATTGTATGTTATAATTGTAACTGCTATTTGCCAATGCTTGATTATTTACATTTGCTCATTTATGATTATGCACAATATTTCATTGATAAACTAACCATAAAATCATCATCAAATGTTTATCTAATAAGGTTCACTCGCCAACTTATGTTGACCCAAAAACTCCCATTTTACACATGATACAGGTGAACCAGCAGCAGCTAGGAACACATAGGACCTGGATTAGAAGAATAAAACGATTTAGTTTTGGGATTGTTATGTTTGGTTATTTTCCTTTGTATTGAATGAACATGTTTGGATGTTTGAAAATGTAACTTTGACTTTATTAATTATGAAACATAATAGTAAATGTCATGTGCTTTGGTGATAACCCAATTATGCCCCGACTCTTATTTCCGCTGCGGGACGGGGTGTGACATGCTCCATTTGAGGCCTTGTATGGGAGAAAGTGCAGAACGCCAGTGTGTTGGGCAGAAGTTGGGGAAGCCCAACTATCAGGACCAGAGATTGTCCTGGAAACCATGGAAAAGATTGTGCAAATCCGTGATCATCTCAAAGCTGCCAGGGACAAGCAGAAGAGCTATGCTGACAAGAGGCGTAAACCTCTTAGGTTCCAAGTAGGGGACAAAGTAATGTTGAAGGTATCACCCTGGAAAGGTGTGATGCGTTTTGGAAAGAAGGGCAAGTTGAGCCCAAGATATATTGGACCATTCGAAATAGTCGAATGTGTCGGCACTATAGCTTATAAGCTCATATTGCCAGATGAGCTTAGTGGAATCCATGATGTATTCCACACATCTAACCTTAAGAAATGTCTAGCCGATGAGTCGCTAGCATGTCGCATAAGGATGTGCAAATAGATGAAAACCTGAGGTTATTGAGAAACCGATTTCGATCGAGGATCGACAGGTTAAGAAGCTCCGAAGAAAGATGATACCTATAATAAAGGTTAGGTGGGACGCTTTTAGAGGTCCTGAGTATACATGGGAGGTTGAGTCCACTATGCGACAAAAATACCCCATCTTTTTTAATAAAATCTCAAGGTCGAGATTTCTTTAAGGGGGTGAGGATGTAACACCCTTTAAAATCGTGTCCAATAGTATAGTGACACATGTTGTATTTTTAAATATAGTCTATTAAAGACTAATAAGGACTAAGGGCGTTAACATGCTCAAACTGAGCCTCTGAGTGACGGTCTGATGTCAACATGCATAAATAACAGCCTCTGAATGACTGATATGTCAACATGCTTAAATCATTAGCCTCTGAGTGACTGATGTGTCAACATGCTTAAAACTTGGCCTCTGAATAACTAATATACCAACATGCTTAAATCATTAGCCTTTAAGTGACTGATATGTCAACATGCTTAAAACTTGGCCTCTAAGTGACTGATATGTCAACATACCCAGCCTCTGAGTGACATCGGAATCAGCATGCTTATAATAAGCCTCTGAGTGATCCTTTACGAAGTCCTAACTCTCATACATGCCATTTGTTTGACGTGAGGGTTCAATTTTGTAAATATATGAAAGTTTGATAATGGAGGGACTAAAAGTGTCAACAAGTTAATTTATACCTCTGAGTGACCTTTTAACGAAACGAGAGCTCGACAATGTCCGGGCATAATCCCGGGTATGCCAAGTATTGACTACGGAGGGCTAAAAGTACCAAAAAGGTGTTTTAAAAAGTTTTTAGAAGCTTATTAAAGTTAAGGGACTAAAGTGCCAACTTTTGAAACTGGCCAAGGGGCGGTCGCGGGCCACGAGAGACCTGGCCTGGGCCTCTCGCGGGGCGCGAGAAGCCCTTTGCTACAGAAAGTTTTGCTTGGTCTCCAAACAAAACTCCAAAAAAACCATTAAATCGAAACCATGGCTTCCCGTTTTAATCACGTTTTTGGGGTGTATCATGTGTCTTTGTTTATATACATATTATAACTAAACTATTGTGCATACATCATATCATGAACATGTGTATTTAGCTTGTTGCTGTTAAGTAGTTATTATTGGATGCAAATTATTATTTCAGTACATGCAATTGCAGAGGCCGCGCTCCCCATTTATGAGGTTTGAGCTTGTTCCCCATTTTATTATGCGGTTGAACCTGGCGTGCCCGCATACGATCGGCTCTGTTTGATTGAGCCTTAATCGCACAGTTCATTTTACATTTTCAGTACATGCAATACGATCGGCTCCGTTTGATTGAGCCTTGATCGCACAGTTCATTTTACATTTTCAGTACATGCAATACGATCCTTGATCGCACAGTTCATTTATGTTAGTTATCGTATGATATTGGTATATTCATGTTTGCTAGCAAGTGTTATTGTATGTTATAATTGTAACTGCTATTTGCCAATGCTTGATTATTTACATTTGCTCATTTATGATTATGCACAATATTTCATTGATAAACTAACCATAAAATCATCATCAAATGTTTATCTAATAAGGTTCACTCGCCAACTTATGTTGACCCAAAAACTCCCATTTTACACATGATACAGGTGAACCAGCAGCAGCTAGGAACACATAGGACCTGGATTAGAAGAATAAAACGATTTAGTTTTGGGATTGTTATGTTTGGTTATTTTCCTTTGTATTGAATGAACATGTTTGGATGTTTGAAAATGTAACTTTGACTTTATTAATTATGAAACATAATAGTAAATGTCATGTGCTTTGGTGATAACCCAATTATGCCCCGACTCTTATTTCCGCTGCGGGACGGGGTGTGACATGCTCCATTTGAGGCCTTGTATGGGAGAAAGTGCAGAACGCCAGTGTGTTGGGCAGAAGTTGGGGAAGCCCAACTATCAGGACCAGAGATTGTCCTGGAAACCATGGAAAAGATTGTGCAAATCCGTGATCATCTCAAAGCTGCCAGGGACAAGCAGAAGAGCTATGCTGACAAGAGGCGTAAACCTCTTAGGTTCCAAGTAGGGGACAAAGTAATGTTGAAGGTATCACCCTGGAAAGGTGTGATGCGTTTTGGAAAGAAGGGCAAGTTGAGCCCAAGATATATTGGACCATTCGAAATAGTCGAATGTGTCGGCACTATAGCTTATAAGCTCATATTGCCAGATGAGCTTAGTGGAATCCATGATGTATTCCACACATCTAACCTTAAGAAATGTCTAGCCGATGAGTCGCTAGCCATGTCGCATAAGGATGTGCAAATAGATGAAAACCTGAGGTTATTGAGAAACCGATTTCGATCGAGGATCGACAGGTTAAGAAGCTCCGAAGAAAGATGATACCTATAATAAAGGTTAGGTGGGACGCTTTTAGAGGTCCTGAGTATACATGGGAGGTTGAGTCCACTATGCGACAAAAATACCCCATCTTTTTTAATAAAATCTCAAGGTCGAGATTTCTTTAAGGGGGTGAGGATGTAACACCCTTTAAAATCGTGTCCAATAGTATAGTGACACATGTTGTATTTTTAAATATAGTCTATTAAAGACTAATAAGGACTAAGGGCGTTAACATGCTCAAACTGAGCCTCTGAGTGACGGTCTGATGTCAACATGCATAAATAACAGCCTCTGAATGACTGATATGTCAACATGCTTAAATCATTAGCCTCTGAGTGACTGATGTGTCAACATGCTTAAAACTTGGCCTCTGAATAACTAATATACCAACATGCTTAAATCATTAGCCTTTAAGTGACTGATATGTCAACATGCTTAAAACTTGGCCTCTAAGTGACTGATATGTCAACATACCCAGCCTCTGAGTGACATCGGAATCAGCATGCTTATAATAAGCCTCTGAGTGATCCTTTACGAAGTCCTAACTCTCATACATGCCATTTGTTTGACGTGAGGGTTCAATTTTGTAAATATATGAAAGTTTGATAATGGAGGGACTAAAAGTGTCAACAAGTTAATTTATACCTCTGAGTGACCTTTTAACGAAACGAGAGCTCGACAATGTCCGGGCATAATCCCGGGTATGCCAAGTATTGACTACGGAGGGCTAAAAGTACCAAAAAGGTGTTTTAAAAAGTTTTTAGAAGCTTATTAAAGTTAAGGGACTAAAGTGCCAACTTTTGAAACTGGCCAAGGGGCGGTCGCGGGCCACGAGAGACCTGGCCTGGGCCTCTCGCGGGGCGCGGAGAAGCCCTTTGCTACAGAAAGTTTTGCTTGGTCTCCAAACAAAACTCCAAAAAAACCATTAAATCGAAACCATGGCTTCCCCGTTTTAATCACGTTTTTGGGGTGTATCATGTGTCTTTGTTTATATACATATTATAACTAAACTATTGTGCATACATCATATCATGAACATGTGTATTTAGCTTGTTGCTGTTAAGTAGTTATTATTGGATGCAAATTATTATTTCAGTACATGCAATTGCAGAGGCCGCCGCTCCCCATTTATGAGGTTTGAGCTTGTTCCCCATTTTATTATGCGGTTGAACCTGGCGTGCCCGCATACGATCGGCTCTGTTTGATTGAGCCTTAATCGCACAGTTCATTTTACATTTTCAGTACATGCAATACGATCGGCTCCGTTTGATTGAGCCTTGATCGCACAGTTCATTTTACATTTTCAGTACATGCAATACGATCCTTGATCGCACAGTTCATTTATGTTAGTTATCGTATGATATTGGTATATTCATGTTTGCTAGCAAGTGTTATTGTATGTTATAATTGTAACTGCTATTTGCCAATGCTTGATTATTTACATTTGCTCATTTATGATTATGCACAATATTTCATTGATAAACTAACCATAAAATCATCATCAAATGTTTATCTAATAAGGTTCACTCGCCAACTTATGTTGACCTAAAAACTCCCATTTTACACATGATACAGGTGAACCAGCAGCAGCTAGGAACACATAGGACCTGGATTAGAAGAATAAAACGATTTAGTTTTGGGATTGTTATGTTTGGTTATTTTCCTTTGTATTGAATGAACATGTTTGGATGTTTGAAAATGTAACTTTGACTTTATTAATTATGAAACATAATAGTAAATGTCATGTGCTTTGGTGATAACCCAATTATGCCCCGACTCTTATTTCCGCTGCGGGACGGGGTGTGACATGCTCCATTTGAGGCCTTGTATGGGAGAAAGTGCAGAACGCCAGTGTGTTGGCAGAAGTTGGGGAAGCCCAACTATCAGGACCAGAGATTGTCCTGGAAACCATGGAAAAGATTGTGCAAATCCGTGATCATCTCAAAGCTGCCAGGGACAAGCAGAAGAGCTATGCTGACAAGAGGCGTAAACCTCTTAGGTTCCAAGTAGGGGACAAAGTAATGTTGAAGGTATCACCCTGGAAAGGTGTGATGCGTTTTGGAAAGAAGGGCAAGTTGAGCCCAAGATATATTGGACCATTCGAAATAGTCGAATGTGTCGGCACTATAGCTTATAAGCTCATATTGCCAGATGAGCTTAGTGGAATCCATGATGTATTCCACACATCTAACCTTAAGAAATGTCTAGCCGATGAGTCGCTAGTCATGTCGCATAAGGATGTGCAAATAGATGAAAACCTGAGGTTATTGAGAAACCGATTTCGATCGAGGATCGACAGGTTAAGAAGCTCCGAAGAAAGATGATACCTATAATAAAGGTTAGGTGGGACGCTTTTAGAGGTCCTGAGTATACATGGGAGGTTGAGTCCACTATGCGACAAAAATACCCCCATCTTTTTTAATAAAATCTCAAGGTCGAGATTTCTTTAAGGGGGTGAGGATGTAACACCCTTTAAAATCGTGTCCAATAGTATAGTGACACATGTTGTATTTTTAAATATAGTCTATTAAAGACTAATAAGGACTAAGGGCGTTAACATGCTCAAACTGAGCCTCTGAGTGACGGTCTGATGTCAACATGCATAAATAACAGCCTCTGAATGACTGATATGTCAACATGCTTAAATCATTAGCCTCTGAGTGACTGATGTGTCAACATGCTTAAAACTTGGCCTCTGAATAACTAATATACCAACATGCTTAAATCATTAGCCTTTAAGTGACTGATATGTCAACATGCTTAAAACTTGGCCTCTAAGTGACTGATATGTCAATACCCAGCCTCTGAGTGACATCGGAATCAGCATGCTTATAATAAGCCTCTGAGTGATCCTTTACGAAGTCCTAACTCTCATACATGCCATTTGTTTGACGTGAGGGTTCAATTTTGTAAATATATGAAAGTTTGATAATGGAGGGACTAAAAGTGTCAACAAGTTAATTTATACCTCTGAGTGACCTTTTAACGAAACGAGAGCTCGACAATGTCCGGGCATAATCCCGGGTATGCCAAGTATTGACTACGGAGGGCTAAAAGTACCAAAAAGGTGTTTTAAAAAGTTTTTAGAAGCTTATTAAAGTTAAGGGACTAAAGTGCCAACTTTTGAAACTGGCCAAGGGGCGGTCGCGGGCCACGAGAGACCTGGCTATAGAAAGTTTTGCTTGGTCTCCAAACAAAACTCCAAAAAAACCATTAAATCGAAACCATGGCTTCCCCGTTTTAATCACGTTTTTGGGGTGTATCATGTGTCTTTGTTTATATACATATTATAACTAAACTATTGTGCATACATCATATCATGAACATGTGTATTTAGCTTGTTGCTGTTAAGTAGTTATTATTGGATGCAAATTATTATTTCAGTACATGCAATTGCCGAGGCCGCCGCTCCCCATTTATGAGGTTTGAGCTTGTTCCCCATTTTATTATGCGGTTGAACCTGGCGTGCCCGCATACGATCGGCTCTGTTTGATTGAGCCTTAATCGCACAGTTCATTTTACATTTTCAGTACATGCAATACGATCGGCTCCGTTTGATTGAGCCTTGATCGCACAGTTCATTTTACATTTTCAGTACATGCAATACGATCCTTGATCGCACAGTTCATTTATGTTAGTTATCGTATGATATTGGTATATTCATGTTTGCTAGCAAGTGTTATTGTATGTTATAATTGTAACTGCTATTTGCCAATGCTTGATTATTTACATTTGCTCATTTATGATTATGCACAATATTTCATTGATAAACTAACCATAAAATCATCATCAAATGTTTATCTAATAAGGTTCACTCGCCAACTTATGTTGACCCAAAAACTCCCATTTTACACATGATACAGGTGAACCAGCAGCAGCTAGGAACACATAGGACCTGGATTAGAAGAATAAAACGATTTAGTTTTGGGATTGTTATGTTTGGTTATTTTCCTTTGTATTGAATGAACATGTTTGGATGTTTGAAAATGTAACTTTGACTTTATTAATTATGAAACATAATAGTAAATGTCATGTGCTTTGGTGATAACCCAATTATGCCCCGACTCTTATTTCCGCTGCGGGACGGGGTGTGACAGATTGGTATCAGGGCCATGACTATAGGGATATAGGATAGGTTATTAGACCCTTAGAGCCTATACTATAGTCGATTAGAAACTTATAAGAATTTTGTGTGTTATATGCCAAATTTCATGATGTTTATATGTTTTATGTTAAATGTTACATTTGATATTGTACAAGCATGTTCATAAGTATGTATTATCAAATAATGCCTATCATGAAATCGTGTGCTCATAACATATCACATCCATGAAAGCACACACCACATCATGATTGATTTTACAATGATTTTCGTGTTTTCAAATCTCATCATAGTGAGTTCTCATGACGGGCATGTAGTAACTGGAAGGGTACTAGTACCGGTAGTCGGAACGTCCTGTCTAGGCTGGCATTCGTATAAATCCAAAATAAAGGACCAGTTTGCCTACCTGGGGACTAACGATGAGAGTACGAAGTACCTATTAGGCCAAAGCATGCTATACCAAACGTCGTGTGAGCTAATCCCACTTTGAGTTGTCATTGTGTCCACACCTGGACACGTTCCGACCAAACATCTCATGAACATATTTTGTGGTTTGCATTCGGGGGATGCAAGTGTTAAATTGCCAATACTAATGTGAATCCTACCAAGCCAATAGCCATGGGGGCCCACATGACTATGTAGGTGAGGTATGGGGGACATTTGAGGCCCAACATTAGCGAACCCAAGACATCCTATGGATGTAGTTGCATTATTGATATTTATGTTATTTTCATTTTCTTAAAGACACATGACACCTAAAAAGACACCATAAACTCACAATCTTCTCATTTTATGATCCTGTAGATGTCGACTAGACAGCATCGAAGGGGTAAAAGATCGGGAAAGTCTCAGGAACGTTTATCCACTCATATCGCGAAACAAATGGCCACGATATTGCCTGACATCGTGGTACAAGTACAACAAGCCCTTGCTACAAATCCTACTAACCCTCCTCAACAACAGGACCAGAACATCGACAACCCTCCTACCAACAAGTGCTCTTACAAACATTTTAAGTCCTGTGATCCTCCAAAATTCGAAGGGACTGAGGGAGTCACTGCTCTCCTATATTGGTTCGAGGAGATGGAAAACGCTTTCTTAAACTGCGATTGTCCTGAGGATCGCAAGGTTCGTTACGCCACCGGGAGACTACTTGGTGTAGCTCTCACTTGGTGGAATACTGAGAAAGGGAAGAGGGGAACTGAAGATGCGACGGCCTTAACTTGGGAGGAGTTAAGGGAAATCATGACTAGGCGTTTCTGTCCTAGAAGTGAAATTAAGAAGTTGGAGGATCAATTTCATGCCTTAAAGCAAAAGGAGGGTGATCACTCTACTTACAACAAGAGGTTTTTGGAGTTGAACCAAATGGTTCCAAATTTATTTACTCCAACCTATCGCCTGATTGAACATTATATTCGAGGACTTCCCTCGAAAATCCAAGATCGGTTGTCAGCGTTTCACCGGTAACACTTGAAGCTGCCATGGAGTTGGCAACTGAACTGACCGAAAACCGAATTCGCAATGGGAAGTTCAAAGAAGAGAAGAAGAAAGCCACTGTTGAGGGACGAACCTCAAACCAACCCATTCCTTCCTCTAAGTTTGCTAACAAGAGGAAGCGTAACACCAGGAATTTTGCAGTCACCCAAACCAACACCCCTATTCTTGCTGCACCCATCACTCAAGTCACTCCTTCACCCGCGCCATACAGAAGACCCTACACAGGCCCATTACCAAAATGTAATCGTTGTCAGTATCACCGCTCCCCTGAGCATCCTTGCCAATACTGCACCGGCTGCGGTCGCGCAGGACATACTGTTCAAAACTGCCGCATGCCTCAACGAACAAATCGCCACCAACCTTTAACCCAAACCCACCAACAGTTAATGGGTCAAGCACAACAACAACTACCATTTCCACCCACCCAACATTTAGCCCAAACATACTATCAACCCAATTACCCTATGGGCCAACCTATGCGGGCTTGTTTCAATTGCGGCGACCCAAGCCATTTCAGAAACACATGTCCAAGGCTGGTTAATATTATTCATGCTCAGGCCCAAGCCAACCCTGTGAATCAAGCGAACCAAGCTCCTCCACCTGCAAGAGGAAGAGCTTTCAATATTAACGCAAACCAGGCCAGAGCTGACGGCAATGTGGTCAACGGTACGTTTCTTATAAATGGTAGATATGCCTCTATGTTATTTGATACTGGTGCGGATAGAAGTTTCGTGTCATTAGAATTTGAACCTATCTTAAGCAAAAATCGGGATAAGCTCGCGGAATCCATAACGGTGGAAGTTGCGGACGGAAAACCAGTTTCATTAGACTCTATTTTACGCAACTGTACACTCACCTTAAACGACCACGATTTCTCAGTCGACCTTATTCCTATGAAGCTGGGAAGTTTCGACATCATAATCGGTATGGATTGGCTCAGTCAACATCATGCGGAAGTTGTATGTCGTGAAAAATTTATTCGCATTCCTCTTTCAAACGGTCAGACTCTTCGAATCATTGGAGAAACCTCGTCGAAAGGGCTCAACTTAATGTCTTGTCTTCAAGCTCAAAAATATCTTCGCAAGAATTATGTCGCGTTTTTAGCCCATATCATCAAGAAGGGGACCACAGAGAAGAAACTTGAAGATATTCCTGTAGTAAAGGATTTTCCACAAGTTTTTCCTGACGACATTTCAGGACTTCCTCCAATCAGAGATGTCGAATTCCGTATTGACCTTATACCTGGTGCTACACCAGTTGCAAAGTCTCCATATAGGTTAGCCCCTCTGAAATGCAAGAGCTAGCCAGTCAATTGCAAGAGTTGACTGACAAGGGATTCATACGTCCCAGCTCATCGCCTTGGGGTGCACCTGTCCTTTTTGTAACGAATAAAGATGGATCTTTTCGTATGTGCATCGACTACAGAGAGCTCAACAAGTTAACCATCAAAAATCGCTATCCTTTACCTCGCATAGATGATCTTCTTGACCAACTACAAGGTGCCAGCTGCTTTTCGAAAATCGATCTTCGATCTGGCTATAATCAGCTTAGAGTGCATGAAGAAGACGTCCCTAAGACTGCTTTTCGAACTCGTTATGGCCACTATGAATTCATGGTTATGCCGTTTGGATTAACCAACGCACCAGCTGTCTTCATGGACCTAATGAACAGAGTCTGCAAACCTTACCTTGATCGATTTGTTATAGTTTTCATCGACGATATTCTTATTTATTCAAAATCTAAAGCTGATCATGAGCGTCATCTTCGACTCGTTCTTGCACTTCTAGAAAAGGAAAAGCTTTATGCCAAGTTCTATAAATGTGAATTCTGGATAAAAGAGGTGCAATTCCTCGGGCATGTAGTCAATGACAAAGGAATACATGTTGACCCTTCAAAGATCAAGGCAGTTCAAGAATGGCAAGCTCCACGTACACCAACTGAAGTAAGATCTTTTCTTGGACTAGCTGGCTATTATCGTCGGTTCATTTCAAACTTCTCTCGCATTGCTGTGCCACTCACGGCTTTAACCCATAAGGGAAAACCATTCGTATGGGGACCCAAGCAAGAAGAAGCTTTTCAAACTCTTAAACAAAAACTTTGTGATGCACCAATCCTCACTCTTCCCGAAGGTTGTGATGATTTCGTAGTCTATTGCGACGCGTCAGGGCAAGGATTAGGTTGCGTTCTCATGCAAAGAGGAAAAGTCATAGCTTATGCCTCGAGACAACTCAATACACATGAAAAGAACTACACCACTCATGACCTAGAACTTAGAGCCGTTGTATTCGCTCTTAAGATATGGAGACATTATCTCTATGGTACTAAGTGTGAAATATACACTGACCACAAGAGTCTTCAACATATCTTTAATCAAAAAGAGTTAAATATGAGGCAACGAAGATGGGTCGAACTCCTGAATGATTACGACTATGAAATTAGATACCACCCTGGTAAAGCAAATGTGGTGGCTGATGCACTTAGTCGAAAGGGTTATGCGAACTCCATTCATCTTCTATGTTCGCAAATTATAACCGACATTAAAGATCAAATTCGAGAAGCTCAACACGTTTCAATAACAAAGAAGATGTACGAAAAGAGATGTCCTGTGGAGCCGAGTTAAAACTTGAAACTAAATCAGATGGTATTCTGTATTACCTAGATCGTATCTGGATTCCTAACCACAACAATCTTCGTGAAACTCTTATGAATGAAGCTCACAAAACGCGATATTCTATACACCCAAGAGCCGATAAAATGTATCAAGACCTACGATACACCTATTGGTGGCCTGGAATGAAGAAGGACATTGCCGTTTTTGTTTCCAAGTGTCTCACATGTTCTAAGGTGAAGGCTGAACACCAAAGACCCTCAGGACTTCTAGTCCAACCGGAAATACCTGTATGGAAGTGGGAAAATATAACCATGGATTTCATTACCGGGTTACCTCGCACTTCTGGTGGGTATGACACTATATGGGTGATTATAGACCGACTTACAAAATCAGCTCACTTTATTCCTATTCGAGAAGATTTCAAGAATGAAAAGCTTGCTCGTATTTATATCAACGAAATCGTAAGCCGGCATGGGGTACCATTAAGTATTATTTCTGATCGTGATGGTCGTTTCACCTCACGAGCATGGCAAGCAGTACAATCCGCTATGGGCACTCGATTAGATCTCAGTACCGCCTATCATCCTCAAACTGATGGACAGTCTGAGCGCACCATTCAAACTCTTGAGGATATGCTTAGAGCATGTGTCATAGACTTCAAGGGAAATTGGGACGCCACCTACCGTTAGTTGAATTTTCGTACAACAACAGCTATCACTTGAGCATCGGCATGGCACCTTTTGAAGCCTTATATGGTCGAAAGTGCCGATCTCCTGTGTGTTGGCACGAAATTGGGGAAGCACAAATTACTGGTCCAGAATTGATCCAAGAAACCACAGATAAGATTCATCAAATTCGAAACAATCTTTTAGCGGCTCAAAGTCGTCAAAAGAGTTACGCAGATAAACGACGGAAGCCTTAGAGTTTAACATTGGTGATCATGTGCTTTTAAAAGTATCACCGTGGAAGGGAGTAGTTCGTTTTGGTCAAAAGGGGAAGCTAGCACCACGTTACGTAGGACCTTTCAAGATACTCGAAAGAGTAGGTCCTGTAGCATAAGAGCTTGACTTACCAGAAGAACTCAACAGGATTCATCCCACATTCCACGTGTCGAACTTGAAGAAGTGCCTCGCTGATGAGAATCTCCATATTCCGCTGGAAGATATTCAGATTGATGAATCCATGCATTTTATTGAAAGACCAATGGAGATCATGGATTACGGGGAGAAGCGTCTTCGACGAAGTCGCATTCCAATAGTTAGGGTACGCTGGGAGTCGAAACGGGGACCTGAGTTTACTTGGGAACGTGAAGACTCAATGCGTGAAAAATACCCGCATCTTTTTCCTACTACTTCAACTATTTAAATTTCGGGACGAAATTCCTAAAAGTAGGGGATACTGTAACATTTGTAAAAATCGGGTCTCCAAAACCCGCTCCGTTTTGTAATCAAGTACCAAGTTATAAAAGTTGCATTAATTATTTATGATTATTTTGAGTTAAAACGATACATAATTAATAAATAAACTAAACTATAAAAATTATATTTGATAAAAAGTTAAAATAAAATAAATAAAAAATATATGAAGTTGCCGGGACTCGAACCCGGGTCAGCCAAGACCCTTAAACAACTTAACATTCATTCCCTAAACCACTCCGCCACAATGTGTTTTCTGTTAACTCTAGGAAAACAAATGAAACTTATACACAAACTCAGTTTAACCGATGATGCCATCTGAAAACCGGTAATCGGCAAACCAATCGTCAAATCGATTGTTTACCTCACACATTCAGTTATAACCGATGCACGACGGTTTTTAATCAAGTTAGAATTGATTGAACTTAAAGTTTCATCATTTTCGGTATTTGAAACCGAAAGTTCATCAAATTCCTGAATCGCGATTCAGAGCTATCATATCAATACTCAATTTCAATTTCGTCGCATTTTTGAACCATAAGATCATCTGAATCAGTTCGCTGGAAAATTTCTGCAAGTCACCGGAAAACCGGGACTCACATTCTCACGGTAATTCCTCCGACTCTTTCTGTTTAAAACATGTGATTAATCAGTCTCTAACACAACTCCATCATCAGAATCGATCCTAGTCAACGTTTATCGAAAATCTTATCTTCGCCGGAAATTTTCTGAGACTGCCGGAATCACACTGTGAACTGGTATGATATCCTAAACTTCTTTTAAACCTTGTTTAAGTGACTCAACTTCATGAATAATCGATCAACGCTGTTAATTGGTTTCAACAGCCGGAGTTCACTTCCAGTACCGACGAACCTCCGCCGGATTTCTGTGAACAACATCAATCGGTATATTCTTTTCCTTAAACTCTCTCCATTCTCTACTTTTGAATTACTGTTAATGTCTGAAAATTGTATAAGTCATAAATCAATCATAACAAGTCGGATTATGCTGTCTGTGTAAATCGGCGAAGAAGATGAAGTCATAACACAACATAAGATTAATTAAAAACGGTATTTTAAACGGGTTAGACACACAGTCCAGCGGTGGACTGTGTGCAAATTTCACACACACGTCCCGAGTTCGATCCTTGCTACACGCACGCCTTGTGTAATAACATGCCTTTTTGATCAAGAACTAAACCGGGTTAAAACAGATAGTTGTTAAGTATAATAAAAACCAAGATAATAACCGGGTTAGACACACAGTCCAGCGGTGGACTGTGTGCAACATGAACTACACGTCGCGCGTTCGAAACTTGTCACGAGCACCGGTCCAATTGAATTAAAACGTTTTTGCAAATAAAGGAATTTTCAGTTAATTCAAATAAGTGTATAAGTATAATTAAAAACGAGTTTATTTCGGGTTAGACACGTAGCTCAGTTGGTAGAGCTGCGTGCACGCGAACGGAAGGTCGCCGGTTCGAATCCCACCCAGCGCAGAATTATTCGCTGACCGAACCGGTCAACGGTCAACACTAAAAAAATAATATTTTTTTTATATTTTTATTTATTTAATTTAATTAAAAAATCAATTAAAAATACTTAAAAATAACATTTTTAAAGATAGAAAATAGCCATAAACTCACAAAAATATATCTAAAAATTTCATTAAAATCCTTAATAAAATCCATCCATTTAATATATTTTTCCATTATTATTTAGGTTAGTATTCCTCGTTGATCCGCTCATCTAAATCGTGCGCATCTCACCATCTTCAATCCAACGCACCCAATGTGAGTGAATCTTTCAAATTCCCCATTTTAATCACGTTTTTGGGGTGTATCATGTGTCTTTGTTTATATACATATTATAACTAAACTATTGTGCATACATCATATCATGAACATGTGTATTTAGTTTGTTGCTGTTAAGTAGTTATTATTGGATGTAAATTATTATTTCAGTACATGCAATTGCCGAGGCCGCCGCTCCCCATTTATGAGGTTTGAGCTTGTTCCCCATTTTATTATGCGGTTGAACCTGGCGTGCCCGCATACGATCGGCTCCGTTTGATTGAGCCTTGATCGCACAGTTCATTTTACATTTTCAGTACATGCAATACGATCGGCTCCGTTTGATTGAGCCTTGATCGCACAGTTCATTTTACATTTTCAGTACATGCAATACGATCGGCTCCGTTTGATTGAGCCTTGATCGCACAGTTCATTTATGTTAGTTATCGTATGATATTGGTATATTCATGTATGCTAGCAAGTGTTATTGTATGTTATAATTGTAACTGCTATTTGCCAATGCTTGATTATTTACATTTGCTCATTTATGATTATGCACAATATTTCATTGATAAACTAACCATAAAATCATCATCAAATGTTTATCTAATAAGGTTCACTCGCCAACTTATGTTGACCCAAAAACTCCCATTTTACACATGATACAGGTGAACCAGCAGCAGCTAGGAACACATAGGACCTGGATTAGAAGAATAAAACGATTTAGTTTTGGGATTGTTATGTTTGGTTATTTTCCTTTGTATTGAATGAACATGTTTGGATGTTTGAAAATGTAACTTTGACTTTATTAATTATGAAACATAATAGTAAATGTCATGTGCTTTGGTGATAACCCAATTATGCCCCGACTCTTATTTCCGCTGCGGGACGGGGTGTGACATGCTCCATTTGAGGCCTTGTATGGGAGAAAGTGCAGAACGCCAGTGTGTTGGGCAGAAGTTGGGGAAGCCCAACTATCAGGACCAGAGATTGTCCTGGAAACCATGGAAAAGATTGTGCAAATCCGTGATCATCTCAAAGCTGCCAGGGACAAGCAGAAGAGCTATGCTGACAAGAGGCGTAAACCTCTTAGGTTCCAAGTAGGGGACAAAGTAATGTTGAAGGTATCACCCTGGAAAGGTGTGATGCGTTTTGGAAAGAAGGGCAAGTTGAGCCCAAGATATATTGGACCATTCGAAATAGTCGAATGTGTCGGCACTATAGCTTATAAGCTCATATTGCCAGATGAGCTTAGTGGAATCCATGATGTATTCCACATATCTAACCTTAAGAAATGTCTAGCCGATGAGTCGCTAGCCATGTCGCATAAGGATGTGCAAATAGATGAAAACCTGAGGTTATTGAGAAACCGATTTCGATCGAGGATCGACAGGTTAAGAAGCTCCGAAGAAAGATGATACCTATAATAAAGGTTAGGTGGGACGCTTTTAGAGGTCCTGAGTATACATGGGAGGTTGAGTCCACTATGCGACAAAAATACCCCCATCTTTTTTAATAAAATCTCAAGGTCGAGATTTCTTTAAGGGGGTGAGGATGTAACACCCTTTAAAATCGTGTCCAATAGTATAGTGACACATGTTGTATTTTTAAATATAGTCTATTAAAGACTAATAAGGACTAAGGGCGTTAACATGCTCAAACTGAGCCTCTGAGTGACGGTCTGATGTCAACATGCATAAATAACAGCCTCTGAATGACTGATATGTCAACATGCTTAAATCATTAGCCTCTGAGTGACTGATGTGTCAACATGCTTAAAACTTGGCCTCTGAATAACTAATATACCAACATGCTTAAATCATTAGCCTTTAAGTGACTGATATGTCAACATGCTTAAAACTTGGCCTCTAAGTGACTGATATGTCAACATACCCAGCCTCTGAGTGACATCGGAATCAGCATGCTTATAATAAGCCTCTGAGTGATCCTTTACGAAGTCCTAACTCTCATACATGCCATTTGTTTGACGTGAGGGTTCAATTTTGTAAATATATGAAAGTTTGATAATGGAGGGACTAAAAGTGTCAACAAGTTAATTTATACCTCTGAGTGACCTTTTAACGAAACGAGAGCTCGACAATGTCCGGGCATAATCCCGGGTATGCCAAGTATTGACTACGGAGGGCTAAAAGTACCAAAAAGGTGTTTTAAAAAGTTTTTAGAAGCTTATTAAAGTTAAGGGACTAAAGTGCCAACTTTTGAAACTGGCCAAGGGGCGGTCGCGGGCCACGAGAGACCTGGCCTGGGCCTCTCGCGGGGCGCGAGAAGCCCTTTGCTACAGAAAGTTTTGCTTGGTCTCCAAACAAAACTCCAAAAAAACCATTAAATCGAAACCATGGCTTCCCAAACTGCTATGCCACGTTTTGGGACACTTGTAAGCTTCCTCTTACACCCCTAAACACCTGGCTTCACCTCCTTTGAGTTCTCCAACTATAAATAGGTGCTTAAGTTCACCATTCCAACTTGCACCTTTCTCATTTATTCACTCTTCTCCCTCCTCTGGAAGTTCCTAGCTAAAAAGATCATCCAACATAGTTCTTTTGCACCCTAGGAATCACTGGTAAGTGTTCCTTCCTTGTGCATTTTTGTTTATAGGCTTTTTAGCCAAAAGTCAAGTGTTTTTCAGAAAACGCTTTGACTTCCAGTTAAGACCATTATGGTCCAGCCATTGTTCAAAATGAACACAGCTAGGTGATCGTAATAAGGTAGGTGTTAATCCCTATAAAGGGCACCTCCTGAAGATCACGTTTGCTAGACCAATTGACGGGTCAAAGTTATAATATTAAAAAGTCAAACAGAACATTTTTCGGAAAACTTATAAATTGATCTTATACATGTTATGAAACCTGTTTTGACACTTAAACAAGTTGGTAATAATTATTAGAACATGTAAGAACATGTTCGGCTCGTCAATTTCAGTTCTAGGGTCGGTTCGTAACTGGAAGTCGCGAAGTTTGACTTCTGCTTTAACTTTCGATTCTGACCCGATTTAGATTAGTTACCTACTGATCTAAAGTTGCATTATGATCATAATATAATGTAGCATAACCCTCTAAGGTTATATTACATGATCATAATCAGGATCCAAGTTTATGCGCAAGTTCCATAATTATGCCATCTTTGACCAAAATGCTCTTTTTGCATAAAACAAGGTTTGAAATAGTAATGAACTTAAAAATGAGTTTTCTACTGATGTAATAGTATAAGTAGGATTATTTGGGATGTTAAACCAAGTTATAAACTGAGTTTTCAAACAAGTCCTTAAATTATGTCGATAAATCGCGATTTTAGCCCTTGTGGCTCATAAATTAGTTTTAATCAAATCTTTTTAAGGTAAATCTTTTGCCTACTGATATATTATATTAAACAACATATCTAAATCATTTTTATCTGACCTTAACATCAGTTTTCGTAAAAATCGCATAAAGACGCCATTTTACGACATAAGCGCCGTTTAGGCGCATAGTATGGTTTCAAACCATATTAATTGACCAAGACTTGTTACCTACTGATTTTAAAACTTATTTTAAACATATTTACAGTAGGTACATGTTATAAACTCAGAATCCCAAATAATTTATAAACTTTGTGTAAAATGACCAAAATGCCCATTCGGTGCATAGTTTGGTCATAAAAGATAATTTACACATATAATTGACATCCTACTGATATTATATCATAAATAAATTTTTTTTCCAGAATACTTATGATTATAAACTTAAAATATATTCAAGTTCCTTTTATACGGTATATAATTACCGAAATGCCCTTATAAGGCATAATTTCGTTTTAAAACCTTAACGGGCATACAAGTTGATATCCTACTGATATCTTAACTTATTTAAAATATAATGGCATATAGAACTTGTCCACGACTTATCTGGTTACCCATTATCGCTTATAAGCGTACGGTTGATTATACGTAACTAGTTTACGGAATTTAACCAAAACGGGTTTAATCTTGTCATTTTAATCTCAAAATCCAGAATGTTTATAGTTTACCCATTTTGTACAAGTCAAAGTACTTGTCGGGTTTAAACTACATTCTATCGGATCATCGTTTAATCAAGCATTACACGTCTTGATCATGTACACTACCCGGTTTAAGTCTATGACTTAAATTAAGACCGTTAGTATTAATTGGTTAGATTATGCCATAATCCAGACTAGAGCCTTGCCGATAAATGCTATCTGCAATTAAGTACTTTTGTATATGGCTGAGTTATTGAAATTAAAAGAAGACTAGCTCAGGTAAATACTCTCGACTTATTTTCCCTATACGGGCTTGGGATATGTAAACTATTACCGCTTGGTCGGAAATTGGATCAATCGAATGCCGGATTGTGGCTAGTAAATCTATATATTCTGTTTTAATCAGTTTTTTTGATAACTTAAACATCGGGGGTTAAATTACCGTGTCCTAGATATCCTCGGCTCATTAGATTAGTTAATGGCCACGACCTTAGCGCGGGGTGTAGGCATACACCTGACAGACGCTCAAATGCAAATTACCCAAGACGTTGGGAATAACTCCTCTGTGAGTTCTAAGTGGTGTGTATTTAATCATGTCTCGGTCTCTGTACTGGGCCCTGTATGTATGGGCAAATATGTGAATTTGTTAACAAGGTTACCAAGTAACTTTCCCAAGTTATAAAAGATTTTATGCCCTGTGCATTTAATGTCAATTTAAAAATGTTTTCAAAATGAGTCAGTTGGGTGTATTTACCAGCGAAAGTTGACGTATCGTCAAAAGACTATATTGCAGGTACAATAGGGCGGAAGCTGCTCGGTAGTGAATAAGAGGATCTTGCAAATCCTTAGATCTGCCCTAAAGTCTATTTTATACTCTTTCTTGTACATTTTATGATCCGCCTGTGGATCTTCTGTTACGAGCCTGTATATTATTTTATTTCGAACATTTGGTTTGTAATAGTAATTTTACTGCAAGACTTCCGCTGTGCCGTGTTTAATTGACTATGATGTTATCAACTTACGTCACAATACACCCCACCGGGCCCACCGGTGTATGGATTTGGATAGGAAATCCGGGGTGTGACACTTTTTCAAACTAATATTTATCCGTCAACTCGAGACCAAAATTATTATTTTACCCTTATTACCTATTATGGTTTACACCATAAGGTAACTTTTCAAACTCCTTGTTTATTCATTATCACATGATCGAATTACCGTTTTACCCCTTTTTACCATCAAATATGGTTTCTTAGAATTTTCACTTGTTCCGACTCGTATCATTCCGCGTCAGAACATCATATTTCAAATACTAATTTACTTTGTTCATAAACAATACAATAAGTAGGTATTCTACTAAAAGGGTGTAAGCTTTACTGACCTTGAAATCCGATTATGCTTTTCCCGTGTACTTGATCCGTTTGACCCGCTTCTTCCCAAGCTTCCACCTAGCTTGTCAAGCGTTAATCTTGTGATCCCTTAGTTTAGATGATCTGTTTATATGCGCTCATGCGTTTATTTGAGGCTAGATTTGACCTTCAATTTAGTGAATTTAGATGAAAAAGGGTTGCCCCTTTTTCTTCCTCCTATTCATCGACTAGAACACACACTAATGTATGTGTTCTTCTTAGTTTTGCCCCTTTTAATCCCTTAATTCCAATTGTCTAGAATTAATGCCTTAGGTTTAGTTTTGTTTTAAACCCCCATATAACACTTACTAACAATTAACCATTAATCATAACTAGGTTTAGATATTCCTAGTTAAATTACTTAAATTTTGGGTGTTACAACCCGATTCAATTTAAGTCCCACTCATCCGAGCCTTTTATAAACTTTTACTTACTACAAAGTATTTGTTCACTTTAATTAGTGTTAGCTTTGATTATTTAAAATCTAACGCTTATCCGGTCAACTTTTACCGATGATGCTATTTACCTAATCTTTAATATTAACGGGGTTTAATTACCAAACCCGTTTTTTGAGTGTTACAACCTATGTAATACATGTGTTTTTAACCTAATAATAAAGAAAAACAAAGTAAAATGTCATAATAAGTAAATAGTTACAATAAAGTTCATTTTAAAAGATAAATCTTGACGACTGTATGCGTTAACATATGACATTATATTTTATTCAACGCGTGTATTACACATTTTTAAGATATATTTTTTTATTATTTATTACATAAAATTATATTTATGCAATCCATGTAATAAATGGGGTTTTAAACTAGTTAAATAAATAAATGAAAACCTTTTCTAGACACGTGTCATTTTGTGGTGCCTTTTCAATTTATTTTCTTATTTATCTCTTATATTAAATAATAACAATAATAATAATAATAATAATAATAATAATAATAATTTGAAACAAAAATCAAATAATTATAAATATTTTTTTATAAATAATTTTAAACAAAAATTAGATAAGGATAAACTTTTATTTATTTATATAATCATGAATAAAATTACATTTATACAGCCCGTGTAATACACGAAGTTTAAACCTAATCTTCTAATATAATAAAACATTAAAGATATATGATACATCATCATCTTTTAATATAATAAAACATTAAAAATACAAAATATGTCGTCGTCATTCCTCACACCCATTCACAATACTAAAAACAACCACCTCTTATACGAGATGGCTAACATGTCATTGCCCCAACTATTCTCTCTTCTCCACAATGCACATGCATCAAAAGCAACTTACGGAATAATAAAACATCATTTCCTAACAATGAGTGATATGAGATTACCCTATTTATTTATCTCTCCAGCCCTACTCATAACTCACATACATCAAAACTGACTCAACTTTCTCTTCCATCCCTATCACATTGTGTGGTTTTGGTCGCTCTTACACACAAACGACTACTCATTATCTCTCCTCCAACTCATAATAAATGGTTATAATCCACCTTATTAGGCATGTATAAATATAGTGTCTTGGTTTTTTCTTTTTTCAAAGGAAAACTTCATTAAAACACGACCAACCCGAAAACCGGGCGACCAACACTACACGACTCTATAGAAAAACAAATTTACACCATTCTTCCCAAGAAACTTTATGAACTTAACCCTATACTTGAACCTAAGAAACCCGATAGACTTGATGTCGCTAAACAAATCTTCACTAGACGTTAATTTCCCCGATAATGTCTTGGTTGGAGTTGTGATATTTTCATTTCAAAATACATTAATATCGTTTGTACATTTGGAGATGTGCAATACTATACCAGGGAACTTTTTTTGTCTCATGTAAGTAAATAGTGTAATAAGCTCATATCACAAAGAAATGTAAACGTAAAAAAAAAAACAAATGTTTCGTGTGATTATATAATAAGTTCATTCCGTGTAATATTTTAAAGTAATAATGGATTTAATGACCTCAACTTTCACTAATTGGCCGATAACACTTCCAACTTTCGATTTGTACACCAGCACTCCCAACTTTCAACTTATTGGCCGATAACACTCCTTAACTAACTAAACCCTAACCCAGTTAGCTGATGTCAGCTGCCATGTCATAAAAATGCATGTCAGTTGCCACATCAGCTGTCATATCATAAAAATGCCACATCGGCTGCCACATCATCGAAAAATGCCACATCAGTAGCCACGTCATATGCCACGTGGGCCACGCCAGATGCCACATCAGCAAAAACTAACTGTGTTAAGGTTCAGTTAGTTGGTAGTGTTATCGGCCAATAAGTTGAAAGTTAGGAGTGCTAGTGTACAAATCACAAGTTGGGAGTGTTATATGTCAATTGATGAAAGTTGGGATTATTTAAATCCAATATCCTTATTTTAAACTTAATAATTTAGAACTGATTCACGAGTTGAGCTTCTTTCAGCATTTGTCCACGAGCTTAGATTCAAGCTACAACACATAAATTAAAGAACCTGTTAGAAGAATTGTCGGGTACGTACTTCTCTGGTTTACAATCAAAAATACTTGATCATGACTCATGGACCAAGCAAGTACATGGTGTCATAAACATATCTCACTTCCCTTAGCTCAATATACTCAATGTGTGTTAATAATGTATTGAATAAGTAGGTTTTAAGGTGCTTCAACTTGATGAATTTGTTATTGCGTGAGTGAAGTATGACGTATATTTGTTTTATGTTTTACGGTATGTATAAAACATCTAATCGGAAACCGTTGAAAGAAACAAGGAATGTAATCTATAAACTTTTGTAATGGCAAAATCAAAGAACCTGTGAAGAAATTGTATACATATGCTTCCAGTGTGATTCGAACCTATGAGAAACTTAAAATACATATTGATGAAACTAAATAAATACCTAGTATTTGTTATATATATTGTAATTTTTTTACATAGAGAGTTAAAAGAAATATAATTTGCAAGTTATGTTTATTACATAGAGAAAATATTTCAGATTAAGCACTCAAAACGAAGCAAATCAAAGTAAAACTGTGGGTTTAGCCATCAATCCATCTTCAAGTATTATAGTAAATGGTTGCACCGGGTGAAGAAGTTCAGTCATGTTTGGTATGATCTTAGGGTATTGGCGTATTGGGTGTGGAGGAGGGTAGTCCTCAAAGGATGATCCGTCACGTACGCGTCAACATAAGCGGGTGTGGGAATGAGCCTAAAGGGATGGACCTAGGGTATGGGAATGGGCCTCAATATATACATGTGTGTGTATGCATATGTGTGTGTTAGTATAAAGAAGGAAGAGAGAAGTGGAGCGTCCAGAACGACAATGACAGGAGGCTGACGTTGGCGATGTGCCGACCCGGAGGGGGACAATGTGGACGGAGCTTGCCAGCCCAAAGACGAGCCCCACACTTAATAGTCTTTAACAATGTCCAAAGAATGGATGTGAAGTGCAAGAATGCCGGACTTGATCCGTGACAATGTGGTGGCTTTCATTATCATCCACAAGTACAATGTGGTCCACCGTGGCTGCTCGTTATCATTTATCCAGATTCCATGGGAAGGACCGAGTGGCGCCATCCGTGGGACTTTGTTATGAATCGCCCGAATGATGTTAGAAGGACCTAGTGGCGGCCGCCGTGGCTTGTTACCGAGTATCTTTTGATAGCATCCTTGAGGACAAGGATTGTTCAAGCCGGAGGGATTGTTACGAGCTACCCATGAAACCGTCACATGCATGCCCACGTTCAACATGTTTTGGTTTATTTTTAGTTTTATGAGTCATATTTTATGGAGTCAAAGTAATTAGTGGAGGTAGTGGTTTATTTACGGTTATGCCTTTCTTTTATTTCGCTTGTTTTGAAGGCTCTGTATGCCATTGTTAGTTTTTGGAGTATGAATGAAAAATATAAAGAGAATTATCTCACTTTATTTCTTGCTATTTTTTTCTTTTTGAGATTTATCCATTGAACGGGTTACAATCTATCAAATTCAAGTGTTACACATAATTTGGTATCATAGTCAAATTCAGAGTGGTGGTCTGGAGAGAGCCAGCCGTGACCAACGTGACCGTGACCAACAAGGTCGCTGGCCCTTAAGCAGGGTCAATTGTTATGAACTAATAGCGTTGTAAGGTATGAGACTTGTCCAACATCAGTTGTGGTATTGGATTTTTCTTTTCTAACTCTAAAATTTTAATCTTTGGCAATCTAATTCTAAAGTTTTAGTCTTTTGTAATTTTAACCCTTTTGATTAATTTGATTTTTCACTTCTAATTCTAAAGTTTTCAACTTTTGCAATTTAACCCTTTTGATTTTTTTACTTTTAACTCAAAGCTTTTCATCTTTTGCAATTTAATCCCAACACCTTTTACTTTCAACTTTGCTTTCTTATACTTTTCATCTTTCACAAGTTTTCCGTTTAATGTTTTGTTCTAAATTTTCCGAGTTAACACGCATAACGTGCGTGTGGATTCAACACTTTTTCATCTATTTTTTCCCGTTTGACAAGCCTATCGCAGTGCATCTATATTTCTCGTATGATAGGTTTGTCGCAACGTGCGAGTCAGAGATCGACTTAGTTGTTATTTTCTATATGTTATACACAGACTCACGGTCATGTAAGAAACATTTGTCTTTCATATAATATAATATATAACTAACAATCCCCACCGCCTTGCGGCGGAGGTAATTCTAGTTTTCCTATATTTTTATACTTTGTTGTACATGTCTTTGTTGTGTATAAGTGTCTATGATTTGATAGTTCAATTTCTACCTGTACACCTTTTCAGTTAGAGCTGATGTATAGTTGTCATTATGACTATATATATATGGTCTAAATCAACTTAGATGTCGAATTCCACTATGAGCTAGAAGCGTTTTAAACTTCTTTATTTTCACCACTTTACACACGTTTCAGTTGTTTTAATCAACTTTGATACTCTTTTGGTTTATTTATTACTTGAAATTATACATTTAAGATCAAACCAATATGGTAAAATTTTGAAACTTGGTTCACCCGATTAAGAGAGATTTTATACACGCATGCTAAATTAAAAAAAAATCGTTGCTGGAACCGTACGAGTACCATGATGAATCAAACTAATATTGTTCCAACAATATTGGTACTACCACAAATCTGTTCAAACAACATTTGTATCAGTATTGTATTGAACCGAACTGATACCAAACAATTCTTACTGTTATGCGAAGGGAAATTTCACTAGTTTAAAACAATAAAACAGAGCAACATTAAAGTAAATACCAATCAATGAATTCTAATACGTATGGTATACATACATAAATCTTTCTTTGGGTGAGTACTGGTGCAATGTTGTAGTGTGAGCTGGTCGATAATCAGTCTGGTTTGGATTAAGTCAATAAGACAAAAATAGTAAAATTGTCTCATGTGGGCCCACTCATTAGGGATTTAAGGGTGAGTTGGAAAACGAAGAAATCCAATTGAAACCGAAAAATCCATATCATCGAATCGAAAAACCAAGCTGAAATTTACGGTTCGGTTTTGGTTTTACATTATATAAGAACCGAACCTAATAACCCAAATATCCATTTATTTTAATGTTTGTTACATATTGATTGACGCATTATTAATTTTATTATTCTATGTTAAGTATATATAATAAGAATATTAACATGTTTATTTATCTTTAAACTAATTTATCCATTGCGTACAAAAATTAACAAAATTTAACATAGTAATCCAAAGATTGTCAAAGTATCATAAAAGAAAATATTTTAATAAAAACTTTGGAGAAACATAAAAATAAATTAGAATGTTAGGTTTATATGAACAATATCAATTAAAAACGTTAAATATATTAACTTAAATGTAAACATCTAAGAAAGATTCTTACCGAAAAAGTCAAAACCGAACGGTCTTCAAAAACCGAAAACCAACCATTTCGGTTTTGTCAAAAAACCGACCTGAACCAAACCATACACACCCCTACAACTCATGCTCACCAACTGTATAAAATTTTATACATTGAAATATTGGATTCGTATTTGGAAACAAATCAAGTTTTTAACGAACCAAATTCAGAATGGCTTGATTTGTTTACATCACGACTACTTATAACTTGAATGTAAAAAATAACAAAGTGAATTTTCTTCAAATTCCAACTCCACTTAGAATTTATTTAGACTATATGATCTGAATTAACTTACATGTCAAATTGCACTATGAGATAGAAGCGTTTTAAACTTCTTCATTTTAACTACAACACACGTTTGAGTTTTCTTATTCAACTTTAGTACTATTTGATTTGTTCAATTACTTGAAATTTTACATTTACAATCAAAACAATATGATAAAAGTATAAACTTTATAACAAAATGTATTTTTAAACTTATATTATTGTTAATAAAATATTTCATTTAAATGCTTTGTATAGTCTTGTCTCTCCCATTACACACGGTCCTATGACTCACATTTACCTCCCATTATACAAGTACAACTCAAAAGTCAAAATTTTGAAACCTTTATTACATGTCCATCTCAATCAATAGAACAAAAATTAAAAAAATAATTTCTATCTGCCCTTGTGAGCATTTTGGAACCAACGAATAGATTTTATAAATTTTCTCTTTCCAACGATTTTTCTAAATACATCGTCACCTCATTTGTGTATTCTTTGGTATACCACTATTGCTGTAAATTTAAACAGGTCGAACCCAAACCGCAGAAGTGAAACCATCCACCAATGTCTAAACACCGAATTTGGCCGAAGGACTACCAAGTCCAGTCTCGGTCTACTCTTTTTTCCCGCTTTTCGGTTTCTACCCTATCAATTAGGTACATATATAATGAAATTAGAGCATTTATAATTGATTCTCCATGTTTGTCTATATAATTATACTAAAAATCATTATATTTTCCTTTTTCAATTAAATAATATTTTTTTTATAATTTTCATCATTACCTTTTCTCTCTCCTCTACTCACAACCAAAAACTAAACTAGCGATTAGCTTGTGGTTAGTGTCTCGTCCAAGTAAGGTTAACTTCTTCTGAACTCGATGAACAGCTACGTCGATCCTGAAAAATAATCAACACGCCGTGAAGCTCGTTACAAGGAGGAGAATAAGGGGTTCTCCTTGTAACTACCCTCCGGCGTGAGAATAAGAAATTGCTTTGAGCATAAAAGTGTGTGTATTAATTGAGAGAGCAAGAGAGCAATCCTTGAACCTGGAGATGAAGTTCTCTATTTATAGCCGAGGTGATTTGTGAAGAAGATGGGGTGATGGCATTCGGCCTAAGGCCGACGACAAGGAATATGCATTGTGCCTCCTTTGTTACGACCGTTAGTGATTCCAGACGAGATGGTATTTGGCGCATGCTTAATGGATCCACGTGTCCTAACGGTTGTCCTTGTTGTTTGGTCTGTCATCAGCAGTTATGTAATATTCAAAAATTCAATAAAATAATATATAGTAAATAATTCAATTTCAATTACTTCTATAAAAAAATTAATTAAATTGATAGAGAAATTTATTCAAGTGCATTAAATTACCTTTTTAATATTATTTTTGAGAAAACACATCCGTTCAAGAAGGAAATACATTATTAATGAGAATGAGTATTATTTATATGGAAAGGGGATACTTTTAAATACAAAAAAAAATTACGAAGTGTACGCAACATCATCATCCGTAGATTTCTAATGATCAATGAATCACCATTAGGCGGTGGCATTTATCTAAATAATAGGATGGACAATTGAATAAACAAATGAAAATGGTATTCTGATCTTTTTCACTTAAACTCCTTCCAAGCCTTGATTTTAGAACGCTATAATTTTTTCATACATTAATATTTAAAAAAAATTACATCGTATAAACGAGCATTTCATTATCTTTAATTTAACAGGGTCGGCGATTGTGGTCTGAGTGGTGCTGGAGAACAAGAGGTATGAACAAAGAAGTTTAGTTCATTTTTAATCATTTATTTATTTTCATTTAATTGATTTAAGTAAATTTACACAAATGACCCAGTCTATTAAATTTAGGAAATTTACATGAATAGTTTCTGTAGTTTTTCTTTTGAGTAAAAGGATATTTTAGTCATTTTATATAACTTTAACAGAAAATTTAATGAAAGTTAGCCTTAATACTCAAATGTGTTACAAAATCGAAACCATAGAACCTGGACCTGTTAAAAAAAAGTTTACTCCCAAGGGCGAAAGTAGTTATAAACCACAGGGTCCATCTGTGTAATTAACTCAAATAAAATTTCTCTTAGAGTAATCGTTATATTATAAAAAAGTGATTGTAAGCGTTTGTGAGTCAGAGATAGAGAAAAAAAGTTACTGCTCATCTGTATATTTAAAAAGACACTAAGTATTATTTAATTGAAACGAGATATAATTTATAACGTTATTTTTAGTATAGTTATAGGCGGGGGCGGACTCAAATTGAGTGGATCGGGGTCCCGGACCCCAAATTTTTTTGTTTTAATTTAGTAGACAAGGCATATTGAATTTTACAAGGAACCTATTTAAATAATTTGTTAGATCCTATATTTCCAAAAGCAAGCCTACTGGAGGTAAATCCCCTTCTTTACAAAGAAGACGTCGCGGGTTCTTGTCTAGTTTTATGCAGCAGCCCCTTTTTTTTTCCTTCTTTTATGTTCAAATCAAGATTAGGGCTTTTTAAGTTCAAACATAACACCACCCTCCGCCTGCTGCACATTTAGTTCATACGCATCGCACGCAACACAGCACCACCCTCCGCCTGCTGCACGCTCTCACTACATCCTCCAACCGTGGCCCTCTCTGCCAATCGTCGCCTCCCTCCGTCGACTGGCCGCTCTCTTCAACAGTAAATTCGCACAAACCCTTTTTTTTGCACTTCATCACCGTCACACCGTGTATGTATCAGATTGTGAATCTTCTAAGTTTGTTTCTTAACTGAGTTTCGTCCTTCATTGTTATGTATATCTTTGTTTAGCAGTTCATTTTCAGCTTCTTTGGTAAACTCGAATTGGGGCATTTGAAACTTTCTTAATATGCAAGTTATTTAACCTGTTTTAGACTTTGTAAGGTTGTCCTTGTGAATTTGATCGATTATTAGCTACACTTATCTCAAATCATGATGCTTAGGTATCCCAAATTTGTGTTCAAAGTCACATGTTGAGGTAAAATTTACTCATATTCATATACCTGCACTTAGATTATGTCTTTGAAATTTAGTTATAACTATTTTTTTGTAAAGTTCTATAACTTCAATTTGTTACTTGTTTAGCTTTTTAAGGATTTGTTAGTATGAATATGAATTTAGAAATCTAAATAACATGTAAATCTTTGTATCCTATCAATTTGAATTTAAAATTTGTGACATCGTATATTTATTGTGTGTTTTTTAATGTGTAATGATTATATATTTTAATTATGATATTGTGTTTTACTATGTTCCTTGCCCGTTCCCACCTCTACCCGACTCGAACGATGATCGACTCGAAAATTCTAACATGTAGTTGTGAAAATTCTGAACATCGAAAAAGCGGACCCCATTGAAAAAACTCCTGGGTCTGCCACTGGTTATAGGGTAAAAATAATGGAATGATTTGAATGCTTTAATACTTTAGCAAGAACTCGAAACGCATGTTAGAAAATTAATAGTCAATTTTAACTTTAGATCCTGGTTTTAATTTATGATTTAATTAACCATAGAATTCTGGTGAATTTAACCTGATTCAATATTTCATACTCTTTTTTTTTATTTCATTTCAACTAAAGTCTAACGCAAAAGTATATTGCAGCCGCACGACGCAGACACAAACACACTAAACCAGTTCCATCGAAGCCGCTCAATCATCCAGTATCTGATTTGAAGTTTCGAACTCAGGTTCATGCTCAACACGCATATCTCCGCTAGATTCAGTAAGTATTTAATCATGTATGACTGATAAGTTGACGAATCATGCTTATATCAGCAAGAATTTGCATCAAAAGATCCTATACAACCTCATGCATTGCCTATGCTCAAACACTCAAAACCCCACCAATTTACGAACCCCACTATGTCAACATGTTCCAAGTCGACACTGAACTCAAGGAGCTTGTGAAATCAGGAAAGCTGAATGACGCCCGCCAAATGTTTGATAAAATGCCTCACAGAGACGAAGTCACATGGACCACCATTATCTCTGGCTATGTAAAGGCTGCTGTTCCATCTGAAGCATTGTCATTGTTTTCCACCATGTGGGTCGACCCATCTCAACGAATGGATCCGTTTTTACTCAGTCTAACACTCCAGGCATGTGCTATAAGTTTCAGTGCTAAACGAGGCAAATCGCTTCATGGGTACTGTGTAAAAACTGATTTTGTGAGTTCTGTTTTTGTGGCAGTGCGCTTTTGGATATGTATATGAAGATTGGAAAAGTTTACCAAGGTTGTCGGGTGTTTGATGAGATGCCGATAAGGAATGTAGTGTCTTGGACTGTGGTCATAACCGGTTTGGTGCGTGCTGGTTTTAACACGGAGGGTATTGCGTATTTTTCTAAGTTATGTCGAGATAATGTGGCGTATGACTCGTATACATTGGCTATAGCGTTAAAGGCGTGTGCAGACGCGTGTTTGTTACGTACGGGTAAAGAAATTCACGCCCAAACGTTAAAGAAAGGTTTCGATACGACTTCGTTTGTTGCTAATACGCTTACAACCATGTACAACAAGTGCGGGAAGACAGAATACGCGTTGTACTTGTTTGAAACAATCAAAACGAAAGATGTGGTTTCGGGGACTACAATCATCACATCGTATGTTCAAACGGGTCAAGATCACAAGGCAGTTAACACATTCCTGCGAATGCGCGAATCCGAAGTGATCCCCAACGAGTACACTCTCGCAGCAGTCATCTCCGGTTGTGCGAATACCGCACAGATTGACTTGGGTCAACAGTTTCACGCCCACGTGTTACATAAGGGCTTATGAGTTATATGTCAGTCGCTAATTCGGTTATGACAATGTATTCAAAATGCGGGATGTTACATTTATCGTCAATCGTTTTTCACGAAATGACTCAAAAAGACATTGTTTCATGGAGCACGATAATCGGGGGGCATGCGCAAGGAGGATTCAGAGAAGAAGCGTTCCAATACCTCTCGTTAGTGAAAAAAGACGGACCGAAACCAAACGAATTTGCATTCTCGAGTGTATTAAGTGTTTGTGGAAATATGGCGATTCTCGAACAGGGTAAGCAACTTCACGCTCATTGCATTTGTGTGGGTCTGGATCATACCGCTATGGTAAGAAGCGGTTTGATCAACATGTATTCAAAATGCGGGAGCATAAACGAATCGTTAAAGATATTTAACGAAGCCGAACATAACGATATTGTGTCATGGACAACCATGATTAACAGATATGCCGAACACGGGTTGAGTCAACAAGCTATAGACCTGTTCGAGTGTCTCGTTAAAGTCGGTCTACGACCAGACATGGTCACCTTTATCAGCGTTCTAACCGCGTGTAGCCATGCCGGTCTCGTCGACCTCGGTTTTCATTACTTCAACCAAAATGCAAACTACAAACTTACTTTATCCAAAGAACATTACGGTTGTATGATTGATCTCCTTTGCAGAGCCGGGCGACTACGTGAGGCTGCAAACATGATAACCGACATGCCGTATAATGTCGATGATGTTGTCTGGTCAACTCTTTTAAGAGCTTGTAGATTACACGGAGACGTTGACTTAGGAGCACGCGCTGCAAAAAGGATTCTTGAAATGGACCCGAATTGCGCGTCGATGCATATCACGTTGGCGAATTTGTATTCGGTTAAAGGCAAGTGGTGGGAAGCTGCAGAAGTGAGGAGATTGATGAGACGAAAAGGCGTAGTCAAGGAGCCTGGATGGTCATAGATTAAGATTCGGGATTGTGTGTTCGCGTTTGCGGCTGGTGATCGTTCGAATCCGCAATGGGAAGATATATGTTGCGTGTTGGGATTATTGTCTTCAAAGGAAAAAGTGTTTGTTAATGTAGAAAATGTATTAATCTATAAAGTATATTAAAACAAAACAAGTTGAGGCTACTTGGCAAGCCCTTAATTGCCACCTGGCATTCTAATACACCTTAATGAAGCGCAAAACATAACAAGCGTCGTGTCAACTCTTTCTATCAATTCATTGTTTCCATAATGAAGAAACCCTTTCCTTTCTATCTCCTTTTTCAAATCAAAAACCCTAAATCTATTTCAAGATTCCACTTTGGCGATTAATCTCTCCAACATTCTTCTGCCGCTATTGTTTCATCAATTTCTTCTTCATCTCGGTAAGGTAATGTGTTTTCCCGAATTTATTATAGTGTTTAAATAATCATGTATTTGTATATGTTACACTGAGATTTGTTTATGTTTTTCTTAGATTTCATATATGTTTGATGTGACAACGACGATATTGCATATCTGGTATGTGTTCTTTAATTTAGGGTTCATATTTTAAACAAATTTTGCATCTTTTTCATCACTTAAATTGAGGGTCTTAAGGTAGATGTTTTGTACGGTTGGTGGCTTGAATTAGGAGAATTTGTTATAATCTTTCTGATGGAAATCTAGGGTTTATCTATATTGTTCAATCAAGATTCTAGCATCTAGGTTCTGATTTAATTTTTGTATGTGTGTTTGGGGTGCTTTTTTTTGTTTTGTTATGTGCATAGTTTATGATCAAGGTAGTTAAAGTAGAAACTTGTGTTCTTGAATCACAATGGGTTCTAATGGGTTCTGAGATTTTGAGATGTATTTGATAAAAAGGATTTAGTTTTTGTTGTTTAGGGCAATATAAGTGTGTTCTTGGTGTGTCTTTTCTTTATGAACATTTTGATTTGCTTTCATGGGTTCATCATGTTCTTGGATAGCATGTTTTTTTGATGAGGAGATCGATTAAACTATAGAGAGTAAGGTGTTTAGAAGCAATTATAAGTCTAGAACTGAATCTTTATATATCGAGTGGAAAGTGGAGTTTATGTGACCTATCCCTTGTTAGTTAGAAAGGGCAAATGTATATTGATTATTCGTTATAGAGTTTGATATTACACATAGATAGATATCTTTCATCTTTTGTATTATTATGATAATTACGGTTAAATACGTAACTGGTCTGATACCCTGTCTTTTGGTTAAGCTCCAGGCAAGCTACGATTTGTAGGGCCTTTGTTTGCACTCATTAGAGATATTGGAGCACATTCTTCAAAGAGTTCGACCCTGGAAAGGGGTCATCATATGCCAATGCATATGGATCTCGTGACTCGAAGCAATCAAATATGCAAGGTGAGTTGACTCCTTCAAGAAAGGAAACCGATAATTCCACTCCTAAAAGAAAGCAAACGAAGAAGAGGTTTTTAACTTAGTCGCTTATAAACTTTTTACTTTATATTATAGTTCTTTGTGATCTTTCTAATATGAACGCAGTCATGCAAAATCTTCTAGCTTTTGACATGATAACCTAGAAAGGATTCTCCTTATTATCCAAATGTAGCTAAAAGGAAAACAACTCTCACGTCAACACATCATACTTTCTGGTAGGGATTCTATTTCTGCTGCTACTCAAATTGAGTTTCTAAACGGATTGCCACCTGCCCCCCTCGAAGTAAGTTTCTACAAACCATGTGAACCAAAACACAATTACACTAACCGTATGGTCAGACGGGTCGGCTCAAGTTGACCCACCAATACTTATGTTTCCATCTTTGGCTTTTTTGTAAATAACTAATATATCAAATACAGTTACGTTCTTGATTATAAAATTATTCTTATAATTTCATAGGTTGAAATTTTAAAACAATTGAACATTTGAGTATATTCGATGTTTTTGTTAGCTTAAGTTTTGGTTTTAACTGGAGGTGGAAATTTTGACCCGTTTACTCATGAATGGGTTCTTGAACGGGTCAAAGCAAAAAAAAAAAACAACTGAAAGGCGAATGATTTAAAAATTGACTGATCAGATTGATTTATAGAAATGTATATAACATTTGCAGCTGTGTTTTATGCCCTTCTTCACATTTGCACATGTGTTTTATTCCTCCTTTAATCAAATTAGCAGCTGTGTTTTATCTTTTTTTTATTCCATATGCACAGTTGCGTTAGGGATCTTTTTTTCACATTTGCAGTTGCGCTTTATGCTTCTTTTAAACACATTTGCAGCTGTATTTTAAGCTTCCTTTTATCACATTTGCAACTTTGTTTTATAATTCTTTTTACCGCATTTGCATCTGTGTTAGCTTGGTTGAGGGTATTTGTAGAATTGTTTTAGAGTTAACCTAAATATTCAAAGGACTTTAAAGCTTTTACACATGTTGTTCACGTGTTGATGGATAATGTGTTGTGTGGCTGATGGATACTGTTTTGTGTCTATTGATAACCAGTCATTTCGAAAATGAATCTGATGGCATGCTAGCCGTAGATTATTTGAGGTAACTATTTCCGCTCTTAGTGGTAGTGTTCATTAATTCTAAACTAATAGTATTAACTATCTGATATAAATAGTTACATGTATACTTGTGTGGGTAGTGTTGAGATTGTAGTTTGCTTTTGTTGATCTATTTGTTTCTATGTTCTTTTGGATTTAAGCGAACTGATAACTGTATGAAAAAGAAAGGTTTTGCTTTACAAAAGTAGTTACCACTAAATTCTTTAATTAATTTGCGGTGGGAGTAGGCGTTGGCATGGGACCCTTCAGCCATCGTACAACAACAAATGATAGCAACTATGGTTCGAATGAAGTATTCGGGAAATCTTGGAGATGACTCAAGGCACGGGTCAACTGGTCAAACTCAGCCCACTGAGTCAGCTCAGTCTACGGTGCAATTGGGTGCAGATTCCAAAACCGACACTAGGGAAGGTATAAACGATCACTCGAGTTAATCGCATATGTGTGTGTGTATATATACATTGTGTTGACTTAATGAGAACTTTGTGGTTAGAGTTTGCTTTAATTTGTACTAGCTTCCACCAGGTGGTGGTGGTCCCTTAGTCAGGTCCTGTGCATATAAGAGATTTGCAATGGGCCTGTTGTAGTTTCTTTTATAATCTTAAAACACAGGTAATGTCCAAAAAGTGGAAATTTCCCCCAAAAATATAAAACAATAAAAAGTATGCATGTTAGAGGACACTCGGATTCACGCATTCGCAGGAACACGTTAACTGCCTTGTGATCTTGGCCCGTTTGAACATACGATGTGATGATTGTAGTCCACGAAACCACATCTTTCGTTATTGTTTCAAACAAGTACAATGCGTATTCTGTCTTCCCGCACTTGTTGTAATCATCATGAGTGTCCTCTAACATGCATACTTTTTATTGTTTTTATATTTTTTGGGGGTAATTGCCACTTTTTGGACATTACATGTGTTTTAAGATTATAAAAGAAACTTCAACAGGTCCATTGCAAATCTCTTAAATGCACGGGACCTGCCTAAGGGACGGCCACCACCTGGTGGAAGCTAGTACAAATTAAAGCAAACTCTAACCACAAAGTTCTCATTAAGTCAACACAAAATATATATATATATTATCTTGAGAACGCTAAATATTGCAACACGTTTCTGATGTTGTTTCGAATCAGAAAGACTTGAACAAATTATAAAGTTTTGTTTTATGCAGCCGTTTACTAATTCGACACAGGACTCAGAAAAAAATGAAACTTTGATTTTGAATGATGGTTTCTTGTGTATTCGATTATTTAAAAAACGTTATTTAAACCGTTGATTCGTGATTTGGTAATTGACTGTTTCGTTTTCTGATTTGCCGATTGTTCATTTGATAACGGTTTCTGGGTTTCAATTGATCCTCGTTTGATCAAGTCTTTCTGGGGTTAGACTAAAAGATTGCATTACTAATCAATGAAGGATTACAAGGGTTTATATAGTTTGTGAAAGGGGGTCATGACCCTTCACTTAACAGACGTGATGGTTCTGTATTGTGACATTGATAACCGCCATCACTTATGCTAAACAGTAATAATACGAATTAATTATACCAACTTAGGATAAATCAAGTAATTAGGCTAACACTACCTACTTTCTTATGAACATCTCAAAGATTTTGGTGGTTGGTTCCTAACTGAAAACCAAGAAAACTGTCGAAATAGTTGTTCCCGCCAAAAGTTGGTTCCCAGCTTTTTCATAAAATGGTGCTTTACTCGCTGTCTTTTTTGGGTGCAAGTTTTTAAACAAAGATATTAGTTCGGATTCTCGGTTGCAAAAGTTCGACCTATCTTCATTATTGATAAATGATTTAACCATGCAACCTCTTTGTTTCCATATTGGTCAAAGGCAGCCAAACTGTTCCAGTTGCTTGTATTTCAGACTATGCATGCAGGGCTGGCTCAACCATTTTGGTGGCCCAAAGCGAAGTAAAAGTTAAAGGCCCTTTTTCCAAATTTAATTGTTATATAATCAACAAAAGAAAGTTTATAACTAAAAGGGTTAACTTTCTTTTAGAAAATAATACAAATTTCTTTCATATGTTATGTTAACAGATAGATTGAGTACACAAGTGACCAGCCTCAACCTGATTAGTCTCAAGACTCAAATCAAATTATTCAAACAGCAGGAGCAAATTTGGTTTTTATTAATACAAAATAGAACTTCTTTTTACTTCTGTAAGATCCAAAACTTCTTTCCACCTAAAACTAACACAAAAACTGCAATGGACAAAACTAGATAAAATATGACAAAGAACTCCTTTTGGAGCTTAATTGGATGAAAATTTCATACTTTTTGGCATAAACTGGCTTTCATTCGGTGCAAAAAATAATGTTTTACCCAACAAATTCAAAGCCTATAATGTTGAATTTTATCAATGGTTTGCTGATTTGGCAAAGCTTAAAAACAAAACAGCAAAAAAGAATCAAAATATATCTACATAAAACAGAAGACAATCTGACTAAATAAAAACAAAACATACAAAAACGAAACCTAATATGTAAGTACCTTTCAGGCTTTTAACAATTTCAGTTCCTTTCTTTAAAGTTTAAACAGCTCCATTGTGCTCCTTTCGTAAAAAACCTACATAATTTCACTTTGATATTGTAAGGAATTTGAATCTTCCTAACTTCTGGAAAACATTTTGATTTGAATACCTGTATCCTACTTAATGACTCTTGGTTTTCTAACTTGTAAGTTGTAATGTGTACTTTGGCTCATATTCTGTTGTCTTGTAGATTCTCTGTTATTGTGACCAACATAACCCTTAAGATGTGGATTTCTCAATGAAGATTTTTTTTAAGTAAAAGCCACAGTTCTTATTTCACCTCACACCCAACAGTTAATAATTTTTTTAGTAGGATCGTGCATGGGTTGGTTTTGCGCCCTAACAAACCAAAACTGAACATTTTGGTTATGGGATTGGTGAAAACCAGTTACGGTTAATTTGGTTAGTAGCACTAATTTGGTTTGATGGAGAGTTGGGCCAAACCTTTTTTTTAAGTTTCCGTTCATTTTTTCAGCCCAACAATCTATGGTTTGGACTCATTTTTTGTTTTTAATGTTTGTTACCAAACAAAATGGGGCCAAACCTTTTTTTATTCACTCACTTTTAGTAACAGAAAAAGATATTCGTTTTTGGTTATATAAAGATACTAAATAGATAGTTGTTGATAAGTGCACCTTAAATGGGTTATAATTTCTTAAATGGACAGGGTAACTAAGATCCCTAAATGGTGATTGTAGTGCTGGATTGATAATCTTTATGGCATCAAATTATTAGCGACAGTTTATTGTATTATTATTGTCACTAAAAACTTATAGTTAAGTAGGTCGTTAGTTAAAGCGGTGCTATTTTAAGTGGGCGCCGGTATTCCCGCCAACCATCATATTAACCGACATCTTAACGATCAGAAGTCAGGTTGTAACGGTTTATCTAGGGGTATAAATAGGGCACATAATCTAGCATTTTAATATATTGTATTTGTGTTTATTCTCTCTAAATCGATTCAATATGTGTGTATTCGAATCACAATGGTTTCTACATGAATGTAGCAACTGTTATTGGCTGCGTGAATGTAGCAGCTCCTCGTTGGATTGAAGTAGGGAAAGGATTTGTCATTTGTGTGATATGTGAATTAGGAAGAAGGGTTGATAGGTACAAGTTTTGTAGGTTTAAAAGTGTGTGTATATATATAGGGTAGGGATCAAGAGTGAACAGTTTTATAAGCGTGAACTGTGCGAACTGATCTAGGCCGTTGATCTTGAACATCCTTATGTTTTTATTAGTGGCATAATTGTAATTAAGTATGTATCTTTTTAACTTTGTAATTTCAAATATGGAGAATTTTTTAAATTAGGAAACAAAAAACGTTTCCCTTAACTAACCTGATTCGTATTCCCCCACAATTCGCGTAGTTTGTTTTCAAGATTCTTGTTGCCAAAAAATCTTCCTCTCTACCGATTTCTTACCCCAATATACTAAGTTCTTCGGCTTTTCAGTATATCAAGTAGTAGATAGAAGATTTGGGTGAAGGGGTGCACGCATTTTGAAGTTCAACGAGCGGCCAAAAAGATGTAATTTGTAGATGATTTTAGTAGTTATTTTGATGATTTCCTTACCGTCGACTGTAAGTTTGAATTCCGGCGACATACAAGAACAGACTTTTGTAAGTTAGGGTTTGAAATTATCGAGTGGTTGCGTTTTGTGTAGAGTGTAAATTTGTGTTTCTTGATTTTTGGCCGTAATGCTCAGTGTATTATGTTAATCTTGCCGACTTGGGTGATGTATAATTCTGTGTTTTGTCAAAGTGGATTGTTAGGTTGTTAGTAAACGCGATAATGGCTGCGGATTCACAGGGACATGTTACTGTACACGTACACATGTGTATTATGTTAATCTATAAGTGTTTAGAGACGGTATGTGTCTACCAAAATTTATCGAGTGGTTGTGTATTGTGGAGAGTGTATATCTTTGTTTCTTGATTTTTGGCCGTAATGATCTTGCCGACCTGAGTGATGTATAATTCCGACTATTGGGCAAAGTGGATTGTTTGGGAATTCTGTCTATTGGGCAAAATGGATTGTTTGGGTGTTATTTAACGCGATGACGGCTGCGGATTCACAAGGACATTTACAGTACACATGTGTATTATGATAATCTATAAGTTTTTAGGGTCGGTTAAATGAGTATGTTAAAATTTATCGAGTGGTTGCGTTGTGTGCAGAGTGTATATCTTTGTTTCTTGAATTTTGGCCCTAATGTTGAGTGTATTATGTAAATCTTGCCGACCTGGGTGATGTATAATTCTGTGTTTTGTCAAAGTGGATTGTTAGGTTGTTATTAAACGCGATGATAACTTAGGATAAACAGGGACGTGTTACAGTACACGTGTATTATTAATCTATAAGTGTTTAGGGTCGGTAAAATGTGTATGTTAATTGTCAAGGTTTAGGATATTTAGTATGATATCTGTATTTTGTTCATAGAATAAACAATAACAATATTGTTACATTTGTTTATGATGCTTTTTTGTGGGAATACTTTAAAAATTTAAAATGGGCGGTCATTTGCTTTTGTTATTTGTGCAGTGTATGGTTGATTTGTTCTGTGGATACAAAAGTTTGTTCGCAAATGAGGAAACGTAAGTTGTTAACCTACTTATGTAAAAAATATTTGTAGCAATAGATTACGAGTTTGTTGAAAAGTTTGATTAATATTAATGTTTTAATCATGTAGGTCAGAGAAGCGAAAGAATAGCTCGTTTAAATGCGAGTAAGTTTAGTAATACTATTGATGACCCGATACAATGTTTAAACAATGAAGCAAACACTGATAACGTGGAAACATGTAAAGATAATTTCAAGATTTTGTTGGTGAAAATGTGTGAAAAAAATATAATTGGAAAAAGATCATTTAGTTGACAATGGAATCGAATTTAGTAATGATTTGGTTTTTTTTTATTATTTTTTGTTTTTGTTTCGGTAGTAACCAAAAGTCAAACGGCGGTTCGGTATAAGGTGCAACATGAAATCGGTAAAGACGACGAGATACGTATACGTGATGTTTAGAACATGGACGATTTGTGTTAATTTTTTTAGTTGTAGTTAATGTGTTGTAAGTGAAGGATGTGTGGTGAGAAAAAAAGTTGGAAACCAACAAGTCAAAAAGGACGTAAACAAGGGGGGGAAAGGACGCATGAATGGAACGAAGTATAATGCATCCGGATATCAAAGGGAGGAAAAAAAGTAAAGCATCGAAGAAGAAAAAAAGGGAAAGTGTGCAAGCAGTGCCGGTCCCTTTCACGGACGATGAAGAAGGTTTGATTATTTCGTTTTTTCCAATTTGTGTTGTGAAACATTTGAATGTATAAATAAAAATAAAATTATACGGGACCTGGTTAATACGACATTTAATTAATTTGGATGGTTGTAGATGTTAAAGTTAGTCAATTCAAGATTCAAAGGCGAAAAAGACTTAAAAGAAATGGTGAGCGTGTTGAAAAAGAAGCAAAATGTATGGTTCTACAAACAAACAGTAGTTGTTATGTAGTACACTGTGTTACGTTGCTCTGGATACATGTATTATTGATCGGTTTATGTGTATTCCTCAATATCTTGAGAGGTTTTAACATTGTAGTAATTGATGCGGTTTATTAGCAGATGATGTGAAAGTTGATAATTCACCGAAACGTGGAAGACCACGTCGTAATATAGCTGGTGAACAAGAAAGCGTAGAAGAGGAATGTAAGGTTTGTTTTGTCAAGTATACATATGTGTACTATGATTTGTGTATTTATATTTCATATGTTTTTTTTGTAAATAGTTATTGAAACAAAGGAAACCAAGGGCTTGTTGGATGATGAGCAGAGTTACGTTAGTGAGGTTGATGAAGAAGATGGAGGTAAATTTGAGACAAATTTGTAACAGTATATCCATTAAGATTTCCTATTATATGTAATGTAATGGTGTTTATTTTATGTAAGCGATGAAGTTTCGGTTGATAATGTTACAGGTGAACTTTTCAACTACCGGAAAAGGCGTACGAAAAAAAACTGAAAAAGGAAGTGTACAACGAAAAAAACGGGTGAAAGTTCAAGGTGGACTGGCATCAATTAGGGTGAGGACGTCACCTAATAAGCTGTATGAATCTATCCGGGTGATGAAATCTTGGCAGAAAAAGATGGTCAAGGATATCGGTTTTGGTAAATTGATGATGTTGCAGGTAAGCGAAGATACAACTCATCTTGGGCATTGGCATTTTGTTGTAGATATGTTAGGCACAACTAACATGAGGATTAGTTTGGGTGAAAGACACATTATGGTGGACAAAGAGTCAGTTAGAAAAATATTAGGTGTGCCTGCTGGAAATATAAAAGTTTCAAAAAAGAATATAGATGATATTGGGCATCCGTTGAAGGATAAATGGTTGTCAAGATTTGAGAAGCTTCAAGTTAGTTTTAAGAATATATTGGATAAGATTAGGGCAGATTCGTATGAAGATAAAGAGATGTTCATATTAGATTTTGTGTGCTACTGTTTATATCAATAATGATTGGGTGCACAAAGAACGGAAGTGTGATGTATAACATGTTAGATTTGTTTAATCACGAAAAGAGCTTCAAGGATCACGATTGGTGCCAGTTTGTGGTGGATGCAGTAAAAAAAATGTAAAGATGATTGGGTCAGATGCGATTCAAAGGTGTACTTGAGGGGACCTCTCACTTATCTTGTGGTATGTTGTAAATGTTTTAAGTATAATATTTTATCAAACCTTTGTGCATTTTAATTTGTAATATACATGTGTTCTATAGGGGGAATACACCGGTGTACTCATTATAGTTTAAACATATTTTTTACTGTTTGTTTTCTTTTTTTTTTTGTAGTTAATCAAGTTTTTTATTATATCAGTTGTGTATTTGGATGCAACCAATTATCTTGGATTCCAACATGAACGGCGTGAAGCTCCACTAAAATTTTGGACACATGATTTGATGAACCAGAGGAAGGATTAAGAGTTAAGAAATGGAGGTTTTGGGCTCGGAGAGTTAAGAGAATTATATGACGTTCAAGAAGATGAGGAAGTGTGTGAAGAAGGGGCGGCTGACATACCGAAGGATGATTTTGGGAAAAAAAGTGTCGCAAGATTGGTCGTCGGTAGAGTTATGATAATGTTAACATTTGTGGTTATTCCTACATTACAATGGTGTTGTGACATGGGCTTAAATATTTTTTTTAACCATCTAGTTTATTTATTTGGTTTTCTTTTTTTTTTAATGCGTAGTTGAGTAGTGCAAGCATTTTGTCGATGTGTGAGGAAATTGAGAGTTGTAAAATCAAGCTGGAGGCTGGAATAAAACAACATACATCGCAATATCCATCGCATGAATCTGTTATAACCATTCTAGAGAGGTATAAGAAAATTTTTAACAAGTCAGCTTTTGATGCGTCCGGAGAAAAAGATGGCTTAAGTCCCGTTATAAAAGAAACTGGTAATTAAAAACTTGTATACTATTTTTATATGGTTTTATCTTTTACGTATAGTTTAGTGTACACCTTACTAATGTTTTTAATACAATGTTGTTGAAGGTGTGGATGACAGAAAATGAAAAGCGAAGAGTACCACTAGCCAAAACATGTATACAGATAATTTTACACAACCACACATCGTTTCTCCAACAACACAGTTTTTTATGAAATCTGCTAAAGTGATGGAGGACATTATTTCTGGTGCGTATGATACGCAAAGGCGGGATGAAATCCCGTCGTTCAGCCTTGGTATTAAACAGGATGAGCTTAACAATCAAGAGAATGTGCCAGACAATGTCGAAAACGTAACACATGTTTCTGAAGATGTTGTATCCGCTGGAAAAGGCAAAAGGAAAAAGATAGGATCGAAATACATCCAATCCCCATTTTTGGTGCGAGCTGTAAGTGTTAATAGCTGGTTGAGCAAGAAAGACAATCTGTTATGAAAATACTTGTCGACTTCTGCCGACGACAAGATGTTCGTTTTTATTTATTTTTAATTTTTTTTTTATTTTTTTTGTTAAGTCGGTATTTGTTAGATTAACTTTTAAGCTTGTATGTTTGTCGTACTTGATTGAAAACTTTTAATGCTATCTAGATGTTTAATGTCAATAAACAGGGTAGCGAAAGCAAGGAATAAAAAGGTAGTTGAAGGGTTGGACAAAACAAGGGATGAAAAAGAAGTAGCAGAGGTGGCAGCGATAAATGCGTAAGAAACACAAAATTAAATCAATTTATACATACCTGTAAAAAAGATACATACGTGAATTATCTTTGGTGATGCATCATACTAGCAGTATACATTCCTTTGACGTGTATATTAATCAAAACAGGCTACACACTGGCACCGTATATAGGAATGTATAATCATAACCTAATACACACATGTACTGTATATAACAATACACAATGATATCAGTATACACACGTGTACTGTGTATGTTAATGATTACAGTATACATTCTCCAAACGTTTTCTGTTTACCGGATTGTGTAGTGAAAAGAGTAAATACATGTGCCTATATGCAAGGTAAGGTTATAATATATGTGAAGTAATAAGATATGTTTGTGAACAGGCGATTTGTATTTGAAACCGTGTCGGGAGTTGTGCTGTACCATTTCCAGATGAAGGACCTGCAACCTAGCCAGTGGGTTAATAGTGGAGTAATAAATTGCTTTGCATCAATGCTCAATCATGAAGAGAAACAACGAATTGCTGGAGAAAATGTTTTTGATGGTGATGATAAAGTAAAAGGGTCGAAGTTGTGTTTGTTTTGCCATACAAACTGTTTTGTAAGTTGATCGAGATTACCATAAAACTGTTTATATTTATCTTGAAGTCATAAATTATAGGCTGAGTTTTATTTAGTGATACTTTATTTATTGTTACAAGCAGAAGATACCTTGAAGAATGAATCGTATGGAGATCTGCAGCGTGTTGAAAATTTAAGAAGTTCGTTATTCCCCGTGGTAGACAAAAAACCATCTTTGATGAGTTTGTCCACGTATTGCGTAATCTGCTTCCCAATCCTTGAGTACAGCCATTTTTACCTTGTTTGCTTTGATCTTGTAAGGCCAACAATAACGGTGATCAATAACACGTCTGCAACTGAAAGCCCAGTTCAACTTATTAATGATGAAAACTTTTTCAAGAAAAGCACTCTATACAAAATTGTAAGGCTTTCTTTAGGTTTTTATTAGGTTTTTGAATTTTCGATTTCGAAAACAGTTTATTTAATTTTGTCAATAAATTTGCTTTCAGAAAGACATTTTCACTAAGTATCTGAAACTGGTGAATCACCGAAAAGCAAGGAAAATTGAAAATGCGGTCCCGGAAATCATAGACTTTCCTTGGAAGAGTGTAGGGAACATGGTCGATTGTGGGGTATTTGTTATGAGGCACATGTAAACTTGGTTTGGGGTCACTACGGGAAAATGGATTATGGATTACCGCTAGGGCATGGACAGAAAAAAGCAACCTTGACAAAGCTACAAAAGAAATACGCCGTTAAGTTGGTGACTTCGAGTGCAAACATCCACCGTGAACGTGTATTAGCGGAAGCAGAAGAGTTTGAGAAGGCCTTTTATTTACGTTTATGTGTGGAAGTTGTTAGTTTTATAATGGATAATGGTCGTATTACTGCCGACAGACATATAATTTTGTAGACACTATGGATGATATGAATTATGTTGCTGCAGCTGGTTTTTATTTACATTTTTAAGTATACATCGCTGTGACTTATAGTAATGACGCAGCTGCCGAATGATGTACACATTCGAACAAAAAAACAATTTTGGTACATAACTCTATTGTTATCATACCAAAGTTCGTGTGCATGAACCTGAATGGCAAACAAAAAATGTTAATCAGTTTAAGTTAGGTTATCGTTACGTGTACGTTTATGTGGTTTTTTTGCTACAGTAGTCCCTGTATAAAAGATACATATGTAAACTGTCTAAAAAGATACATATGTGAACTGTCTTTGGTGATGCATCATAATAGCATTATACATTCCTTTGACGTTTATATTAATCAAAGCAGGTTACACACATGTACCGTGTGTATGATTGTATAATCATAACATCATACACACATGTACTGTATATAAGAATACACAAAACACATCAGTATACATAGATGTAGTTGTTTAAATTATACATTCTCCATACCTGTTCAGTTTGCAGTATGATAATGTAGTAATGTATTTCTGATTGTTATCCAGGTTTTTACTATTTCAATGTATTAGGAACCGGACCATGTAAACAATGATTTTAATAACAAAAACTTATTTCAGACAAAATGTTGTATTGTTTTCATATTACGCTTATACATGTGTGTACTACTGTATCAATTGGTTTTACCCAGATGTGGACTAGTTCATAGAACTTGAACGTAATAAAAAAAGGGTTGAATCCTGTATGTAAATTGAGGTTCACGTGTGTATGGCATGTAAGTGTAATAAAAGTAGCATGTCAAATTTGGTATCGTATAGACAGTAACAATTTATAGAATTTTAACAATATGATGTAATAAAATATGTGAAGTCAAAAAACACAAACAATAATGTATCAGTTGCATCGAACGATGTAAGTTAAAGATTAATATCATCATCTTCGCTGTCTTGCAAAACCGAATCTGTGTCGGTTCCGTCATCGTACTCGTTTAGTTCATCATCATCTTCGTCGCCATCTTCTTCCGTAGACAAATCATCCTTTGTGATGTTGCCTTTTTTAAGTGGGCAATTTCTTTTATCATGCATTCTCACCCTCTTGCCACAATAATTGCATTTTCTTCTATGTTTTTTGCATTTTTTAATGCTTTCTCCCGTGGACCAATTGGACGTTTATACTTGCCACATCCTTTGTTGCGTATTTTCCTAGGTGCCGTACATGATACCTCCTCTAGTTCAGTGTTGTAACATTTGTCAAAAACGGGTTTTCAAAACCCGCTCCGTTTTGTAATCGAATATCAAGTTATAAAAGTCACGTTGAATATTTATGATTATTTTTATTTAACATGATACATAATTAATAAATAAACTAAACTATAAAAATTATATTTGATAAAAAGTTAAAACAAAATAAATAAAAAAAATATATGTTGCTGCCGGGACTCGAACCCGGGTCAGCCGGTTTACAACTCCAACGACTTAACACACACTCACATCACCACTCCGCCACTTGTTGTTTTCTGTTATCTCTAGGAAACAAATAACATTTATACACAAACTCGGTTAAACCGGTTGCGCCAACTGAGAAACGGAAATCGGCAAATCAATCGTCAAATCGCTTGATTACTCGCACATTCAGTTTATAACCGATGCACCGACGATTTTTAATCAAGTCGGAATTGATTGAACATCAATCCTCATCATTATCGGTTTTTATAACCGAAAAGTATCAAAGTCCCAATTACTTCAACTCCAGACCCCTCTCGTGACTCAGAAACATCATACCAATATTCCATTTCACTTTCGTCACATTTTCAGACCATCAGAACGCTTAAATCAGCTCGCCGGAATTTTCTGCAAATTTCGCCGGAAAACCGTATTCATCCTCAAACGGTAAATCTTTCAATATCATTGTAGTTCAACAATTGTTAGGCTATTTCTAACTTAAACCTCTCAATTGAAATCGAATTCAGGCGCTGTATTCAGCTAATTCCAGTTCGCCGGAAATTTCCTGAAAGTCTTTATTTCCGTCTGTGAAACGGTAAGGACCTTCAATCCCGCTGTTAACGTTTGTTTATCACTTCAATTCCACGATTGACTAATCAAAATGGTTAATTGTTTTGGTTCAGTTGAGGTGCACAAAAACAGAGCCGACGCATTTGCCGGAAATTCTGTGATATATCATTCCTACGGTATGTTACTTCCAACACCGTTTCTGTCATTTCATTTTAACCTTAAGAATGTTTGATAATCGTAAAAACAAGAAACGGATCAGTGATTCAGTCGACGGAAATTTGAATGAAGAAGACGAAGTTAATTAAGTTATAAGTTTATTTAAAACCAGTAAAATGAACGGGTTAGACACACAGTCTAGCGGTGGACTGTGTGCAAAACATATACGCATGTCCCGAGTTCGATCCCTGATACACGCACTCCTTATGTAATAAAATGCCTTTTTGTTTAAAAACTAAACCGGGTTAACTCAGTTAGTTATTAAGTATAATAAAAACCGAGATAATAACCAGGTTAGACACACAGTCCAGCGGTGGACTGTGTGCAACACTAAGTCACACGTCGCGAGTTCGAAACCCGTCACTGGCACCGGTTCGTTGAATTAAAATGTTTTTTAAATTAAAATAATTTTGGTTAAACCGAATTAGTATATAAATATAATTAAAAACAAGATTATTTCAGGTTAGACACGTAGCTCAGTTGGTAGAGCTGCGTGCACGCGAACGGGAGGTCTCGGGTTCGAGCCTCACCCGGCACAAACTATTTCGCTGACCGAACCGGTCAACAGGTCAACGGTCAACGGTCAACGCGAAATAAACAAATTTTTTTATATTTTTATTTATTTAATTTAATTTAAAAATCAATTAAAAATACTTAAAAATAACATTTTTAAAGATAGAAAATAGCCTTAAACTCACAAAAATATATCTAAAAATTTCATTAAAATCCTTAATAAAATCCACTCATTTAATATATTTTTCCGTTATTATTTAGGTTAGTATTTCTCGTTGTTCCGCTCATCTAATTCGTGCGCATCTCACCATCTCCAATCCAATGCACCCAATGTGAGTGAATCTTTACAAATTCCCCGTTTAATCACGTTTTGGGGTGTATCATGTGTCTTGATATATATATTATACTTAAACCATTGTGCATACATCATATGTGCAATTTCATAGGCCGCCGCTCCCCGTTACATTATGAGCGTTGAGCATGTTCCCCATTTCATTATGAGGTTGAACCTGGCGTGCCCACATACGATCGGCTCCGTTTGATTGAGCCTTGATCGCACAAACATTTTCATTTTCAGTACATGCAATACGATCGGCTCCGTTTGATTGAGCCTTGATCGCACAGTTTCATTTATGTTATTTATCGTATGATGTTGGTATGTTCATGTATGCTGTCATATGTTATTGTATGTTATAGTTGTGATTGCTATTTGCCACTGCTTGATTATTTACATTTGCTCATTTATGATTATGCACAATTTTTCATTGATAACCTAACAAGTAATTCATTAATAAATGTTTATCTAATAAGGTTCACTCGCCAACTTATGTTGACCCAAAACCCCCATTTTTACACATGATACAGGTGAACCAGCAGCAGCTAGGAACACATAGGATTGGACTAGAAGAATAAAATGATTTAGAGTTGGGATTGTTATGTTTGGTTTATTTTCTTTGTATTGTATGAACATGTTTGGATATTTGGAAATGTAACTTTGACTTTATTAAATATGAAACATAATAGTAAATGTCATGAGCTTTGGTGATAACCCAATTATGCCCCGACTCTTATTCCGCTGCGGGTCGGGGTGTGACAAGTGTGATCAAGAATTTCCTGGTAAACCAAAACCTTCTTTTTAAGTTTCGGATCTGGTGGCACATCTCTGAAAACCTTATCTTTCAACAATTGTACTTGCTCATCTAGTTCCTCTAATTTGTCAAGCCTACCACGAACTCTATCTCGACACATTTCCATATTGTCAAGGATTCTATGCCATATTCTTCCACTACGACTCTCATCTACTGATAACCTATTTTCAACGCTATGTACACTAGTAGGCAAAGCGTCTCTCCTCCATCTTGGGTGAATATACGGACTTGGTATCTTATGTACGTTATGGTGGCCAAATATGCAGAAAATATGACGGCATAGATATCCGTTTCTAGTATACCCCATGCATTCACACGAAACAACGACATCTTGTTTGTTAAAGATAACCTGTAATGTAATGATGCCAAACGGATAAGCTAGGGGATATATTGCGAGTATAATTTATACATGTTTGTGAGATAACACAGAAAAATTTATTGTATGTAAAATACAAACCTTGAACTCGTTTATAACTTCTTTCATGTGGTCTTGGTGAGCAATCACAAAGCTGCTTACACCATTGGATACAGATCGTTCAGCGATATAACAATTTTCCTTGTCGTTCAATATTTCCTTTTGGACATCGAAAAAAATTCTCCATGTGTAAATATCATTTGCATGACGTTCGATAGACCAACTGGTTTTAAATTCCGGATTAGTGGTGTCCGTTTTTTGTGTTAGTTCCCTCTGTTTGTTTTGTAGCCCATCGACTGATGTGTCGTAACACAACATGAACTACACCAATGTATTATGAGAACTAGAATTAGATTTGAACAAGTGGTTTGCGCTTTCACACCTGGATGTGGTCTTCATTAACGTACACATAGGTAGCTCGCGAAAGTATGCCGGAATCCAATTTTCACGAATCGAATACATCTCAGACAACCATGGATGGTCTTCCAATCTGTATTCAGCAATTAGATTGTGCCATCTATTCTCAAATGTTTCTAGTTTAATGTAAACATTCCAAACGAGTTTGTGGAACTTCTATTTTATTTCGGCATTCCTCTTGTCGTTCCCCTTGATCTACATGTAAAATTCAAAAATTAATTAGGCGTACACATGTGCACAGTTCGTTACACATGTGTGTATATATATATTAATTGGCAGTACGGTGCACATGTGTATTGAATAGTTAATTTTCGTTCGGAATTCATACCTTCACCGGCAATTTCTGAATAATGTGCCACATACACAACCTGTGGATTGACTTATTAAAGACTTTTCCTACCGCTTGTTTCATGGCACAATCTTGATCAATTAGTACTAACAGGGGTTTTTTCCCGTTGTGTGCCTCAAGGAATTTTTGAAGAAGCCATGTATAAGACTCGATAGTCTCATTATGCAGCAACCCAGCACCAAAAATAGTGCATTTTTTGTGATGATCGACTCCAGTGAAAGGAACAAAAATCAAATCGTACCTATTTTGCAAAAACAGATTAATATGTATATTAAATTGAAATCATTGATTAGAATTTTCATATAATACATACATATTTGTGTGATACATTGCGTCGAATACAATAACATCACCAAATGAGACGTAGTTTGATTTTGAAACAACGTCACACCAAAAAATTAACTGGAGTTCGGTATCAACAATATGGTGTTAAAGGTGTAGTTTTCTTTGTTTTTGTTGCGTTCCTTGAATTTGTCAAGAATCATCTGGGCGTTTCTGTCGCCTATAAAATCTCAGATATCACGCCTGCACTTCTTGTAGTCGACGACCATGCCATGCACGTTATAATGACCACCCTTTAAAACTACATGTACCTTGTGAGACTTGGTAGGGCCAAGATTAGCGTTACGACATTTTGCTATGAACTCTTGTGTAGAGAAGTCAAGCTTACTCCGGTTTAGCGATAGATCAAGATTTTTGGGTGTAGTAAAACCGTGGTTGTGTTGTTCTACAAAGTCATAAATCTCGTACTCAGATGAATTTTTTATACGGATAAACTTAACACATGCCTTGCAATCTGTAACTTCAACATTCGACCGTCTTTTTGGAGAACAAGAGTTGATTTGTTTCAGCCATATTGTCTTTCCGTTTAGGTTTGTTGGCTCTAGAACATAAGACATATCGCCTGTTAGTAACAATTATGTCCCCTATTTTTTCCTTTACCAAGACGGGTTTCAAAACCGGCAAGTTGTGCATACTCTTCATACATTGCAATAGTTTCTTCAATGGTACTAAATTTAGCTTTAATAAATGGTTTGAATCCGGGAGGGACGGTTGGTGTCCAGTACCTAGTTCCATTAAGAGTTTCATATACGTTGCTGGCAACTGATTCTGCAAATATTAATATGCAAAAAAGTAAAAACTGATTATGAAAAAGTAAGATTGCAACTTTGAGTAATGTTTTTTGTAAACTAGGATCTGTAAAAAAAACAAATTGCATCCCCGATTTACTAGAAACCTGATTCTTTTAAAAACATTATACCCATGTGTACTGTAAACTTCATACCATACAGTACACATGTGTACTTATCTGTAACAACTCGACAAATACATCAATATTACAGGCTGACATATACAAAACGCAGACATCAACTACATGGTTTATACTAATGCAACTATACATATGTGTACTGATCTGTATCAACTTGACTATTAAAGCAAACCAGACAATCACATATACAAAACGCAAAACCACAAACAACGTGGCTTTTACTGTGCAAATATGCTCATGTGTACTGATCTGTAACCAAACAGACGACTACAGCAAAACTACAAACACAAAATATAGAAAAAAATAAAATATGAAACAAGTAGTTCATAATTCGCAAATATAAACATATGTACTGCATTGTAACGCTGTGCACTTGCAGCAGAATTACATGAACAAATAACAACAGAAGCAAACCTGCCCCAAAATTACATGAACAAATAAAACACGTAAAAGGAAGTATTTGGATGGAATATGAATGCAATTATATAAACACTTAAAGAAACACATGCCGATCAAATAGTTGACAAAATACAGAAAAATAATAAACTTAAACAAGATACTAAATCGCAGCTGGTCGATTCAATGTCGTAACGAACACATTATCGTTTATCTGAACGTTACGGTTGACTTGTGCGTATTGTTTACTGGTTTGTCCATAATAATGAGACAAGAAGATCGAAAACTAAAAAAGAATATGAGAATTATATAAACTGTTCGAATGATTTTGTATTATTTGTATTTTGAGTTGATGAACACGATAAACGAAATCCAAATAAAATCCGAACTGAATTATCAAGGTAAAAGATAAAAAATATATTTTGAATTGATAAACACTATTATTAGGAAACCATGTAACTGCCAATATAATTTTTTAAATATATCTTGAAACCGAAAATAAGAACTTAAATTAATATCCTATCCTTGATAATAAAAAAGAGATCAATGGTCCAGAATAGTTCACACAGTTCACTATGAAAATTCTATTCACAAATGATCCTAATCCTATATATATATATATATATATATATATATATATATATATATATAGGTAGAGGTTCATGTGAGAAAATTTAAAAGTGTGAGAAGGATAAGAAAAATTATGGAGGTGACATGTGTCCCTTTTTATTTTGGTAGTTTAAGGGTATAAGTGTAATTTAACTAATAGAACCTAATTATGGAATGAATATATGCAACCGATTTTTGGCAGTTATTGTAGGGATTTTCGAATTTGAAATAACACCCTAACTCATAAAAACACCACAGCATGTATATTGAAGGCATACATCTTATAAGGAACATAAATATAACTCATAAAAACACCACAACATGTATATTGAAGGCATACATTTTATAAAGAACATAAACAAAACAAAAATAACACCATAACTCCTAAAAACACCACAACGGTTATATTGAAGAAACACATCTTATAAAGAACACCCTAACATTGAATATAACATAAATAACACCCTAATATAACACCAGTCAACTTTTAAATTAGAATCAAAACAGGAATAACACCCTAAATATATAAAAATAGAAATAACTCTACATAAGAATATCAATATGGTACTCATATTAAAGATAAAAATCACTCGATATTATGTTGTAATTTTTTTTCAAAAAAGAGTTACATATAAAAAGTTATTGATGTTTAAAAAAGAAGGGGGGAACTTTGCATGTGTATTAATGTTAGTTTCTTAATTTAAAAATATTAAATTTACCTTTATACCCTTAATCTAAAAAATTAGTTAGTTTAATAGTCAACATTATTTACAGAATTGCCACTATGATCTCAACCATTAGATTAAGTATCTAATGGTTAAGATTCTTTCTTATCTTTCTCACATTTTTAAATTTTCTCACAATAACCTCACCCTATATATATATATATATATATATATATATATATATATATATAAGATCAATATATTAGTTTGGTTCGGTTAATTCGGTTTCTTAAACATTATAGCCACATCCAAATCATACATGTCAGTTATGAAGAACATCCATAACGAAACCACCAGTTTATTGATAAGTTAGTTCTTTGTAGGGTTTTCTTAATGTATTGGTTGGTTAATCATTTTTCATGCTCACTTCTCTTTTTAGCATGTGTTTTGCATCAGCATTTTTGTTTGTGATGTAATGTTGGTTTCCACAAGGTTTTCACAACTAACAATTTTTAAACACAACAAAATCTTCCTCTTGATTTAAACTCATACTTGATCCCATTGCTTATATTATTGAGAGAATACACCTGAATCACTGGGCCATATATACTCACACAACCCACATGATCTTGTACGAAAAAGGATAAAGGTCCTCTCAATCCTCTAGGGGATCCTAAACAATTAGATGCGCCACTACCTTCGCTCTTTTCTTCTCTCTCTTTTTTAAATATAAATATATTATTTTAAGTTAAAACTAGTATTGGGGTCCGCCCGTGATGCGGTGCGGCTCCCATGGCTGTAAAATACAGGTTTGCAAATGTCACAGATAATTGAAAAAAGGTTGTTAAGAACCATTCAGGTTTTATACGAATACACATAGGAAGAGAAACAATAACGCGTTAAACTTATTTGACTGAATATTAACATGCGCTATGCTTAATGATATATGAAACTACCATATATAAGAATATAAAAACGTGCATAAGAAGATGAATAACATGTATTAAACTGATTGGCAGGTAAATTGATACAAAACGTTTAACGTTCATACAAAATTTTTAGGTAAGTAATAACCAACGTTAACATTCGATACCACCTAACCTACACCACTTGCGTAGTCTAACAAAATGCCTTTTTTACAAAATCTAAGAACCCGCTACCCTAAATTACCCTCGCTATTTTTTATCTCTTTTTTTTTTTAAATATAAGTATATTATCTAAAGTTAAAGCTAGTATTCAGGCCGCCGCGATGCGTTGCGGGCCCCATGACTGTAAAAAACAGGTTTGCAAATGTCATTAATAAATGGAAAAAGGTCGTTAAGAACCACAGGCTTACACGAATAAAAATAGGAAGAGATAAACAATAAAGTGTTAAACTTATTTGACTGAATATCAAAATACATTGCGTTTGATGATATATGAAACTACCATTTATAAGAATTTAGAAATGCGCATAAGATGATGTATAACATGTATTAAACTAATTGGCATGTAAATTGATACAAAACTTTTAACGTTCACACAAATTTTTAGGTAAGTAGTAACCTATGTTAACATTCGATACCACCTAACCTATACCATTGAACCTAACCAGATTTTTGTGTACCACCACATATTGTCACACCCCGGATTTCCAACCTAAATCCATACACCGGTGGGCCCGGGTGGGGAATATCGTGACGTCAGTTGATAATCATCATAGTCAATTAAACACGACAGCGGAAGTCTTGAAGTAAAATTACTATTACAAACCAAATGTTCGAAAATACAAAATAATATACAGGCACGTAATAGAAAATCCACAAGCGGATCATAAATTGTATATGGAAGGAATATAAAACAGACTTTGGGCAGATTTAGGATTTGCAAGATCCTCTATCACTACTGAGCACCTCCGGCCTATTTTCGTATTGTACCTGCAGTTTAGTCTTTTGAAAATACGTCAGCTTACGCTGGTAAATACACCCAATTGACTCATTTTGAAAACATTTCAAAAATGTTTTAAGTGCGTATCAGCACAAAATCTTTTTATAACTTTGGTTAATTGGTCGTCCAACCTTGTTAACAGATTTACATGTTTGTCATACATACGGGGCTCGGTACGGAGATCGAGACACAATTAACGTACACGACACTGTGGACTCACGAAGGAGTCAATTCCTCCCAACCTTGTGGGAATGCATAATTGAGCGTCTATCGGGTGTATGCCTACACCCGCGCTAAGGTCGTGGCCATTTCTATTGTAATGAGCCGAGGATATCCAGGACACGGTAGTTAACCCCGATGTTTAAATTATCAAACAAAATTGACTAAAACAGAATATGCGGATTTATTATCCCCGAACCGACGTTCGATTGAATCCCATTTCCGACCAAGCGGTTATAATTTACCGTAACCCAAGCCCGTATAGGGGAAATAAGTCGAGAGTATTTACCTGAGCTAGTCTTCTTTAATTTTTAATAACTCAGCCGTACACAAAAAGGACTAAGTCCAGATAGCATTTACCGAAAAGTCTCTAGTCTGGATTATGGCATAAACTAACCAATTAAATACTAACGGTCTTATTTAAGTCATAGACTTAGACCGACTAGCGTACTTGATCAAAACGTATGACGCTAGATTAAACAATGATTGGATAGAATGTAGTTTAATCCCAACAAGTACCTTGACTTGTATAATATGGGCAAACTATAAACATTCTGGATTTTGAAACTTAAATGACAAGGTTAAACACGTTTCGGTTAATTTCCGTAAAATAGTTACATAAACGTAACTGTGCGCATATTAATGATATCGGGTAACCGGATAAGTCATGGACAAGTTCTATATGCCATTATACATTAAATAAGTTAAGATATCAGTAGGATATCAACTTGTATGCCCGATAAGGTTTTAAAACGAAATTATGCCTCATAAGGGCGTTTTGGTAATTTCATACCATATAAAAGGAACTTGAATATAATTTAATGTTATGATTACAAGTATTCTGGAAAAATACTTTATTTATGATATAATATCAGTAGGATATCAATTATATGTGTATTTTACCTTTTATGACCAAACTATGCACTGAGGGGCATTTTGGTCATTTTACACATAGTTTATAAATTATTTGGGATTCTGAGTTTATAACATGTACCTACTGTAAATATGTTTATAATAAGTTTTAAAATTAGTAGGTATCAATTCTTGGTCAATAGTATGGTTTAAAACCATACTATGCGCCGAAACGACGCTTATGTCGTAAAATGATGTTTCTATGCGATGTTTATGAAAACTGATGTTAAGGTCATATTAAAATGTCTTATATGTTATTTAATATAACATATCAGTAGGTAAAAGATTTACCTTGAAAAGATTTATTAAAACTAGTTTATGAGCCACAAGGGCTAAAATCGCCATTTATCGACATAGTTTAAGGACTTGCTTGAAAACTCAATTTATAACTTGGTTTAACATCCCAAATAATCCTACTTATAATATTACATTAGTAGGAAACTCATTTCAAGCTCATTATCATTTAAAACCTTGTTTTATATAAAAAGGGCATTTTGGTCAAAGATGGCATAATTATGGAACTTGCGCATAAACTTGGATTCTGATTATGATCATGTAATATAACCTCAGAGGGTTATGCTACATTATATTATGATCATAATGCAACTTTAGATCAGTAGGTAACTAATCTAAATCGGGTCAGAATTGGAAGTCAAAGCAGAAGTCAAACTTCGCGACTTTCGGTTGCGAACCGACCCTAGAACTGAAATTGACGAGCCGAACATGTTCTAATAATTATTAACAACTTGTTTAAGTGTCAAAACAGGTTTCATAACATATATAAGATCAATTTATGATTTTTACGAAAAATGGCCTGTTTGACTTTTTATTTTCATAACTTTGACCCGTCAATTGGTCTAGCAAACGTGATCTTCAGGAGGTGCTCTTTATAGGGACTAACACCTACCTTATTACGATCACTTAGCCATGTTCATTTCGAACAATGGCTGGACCATAATGGTCTTAACCGAAAGTCAAAGCGTTTTCCGTAAAACGCTTGACTTTTGGCTATAAAAGCCTATAAACGAAAAATGCAAGAGCAAGGAACACTTAAAAGAGGTTCCTACAATGCAAGAGAACTAAGTTGGATGCTCCTTTCAGCTAGGAACTTCCAGAGGAGGGGGAAGAGTTATGATTTAGAAAGGTGCAAGTTGGAATGAAGCACTTGAACACCTATTTATAGTTGGAGAGCTCAAAGGAGGTGAAGCCAGGTGTTTAGGGGTGTAATGTAACATTCGTCGAAAAACGGGTTTTCAAAACCCGCTTCGTTTATTAATCAAATATTCAGTTATGATTTTTCGTTGCGTATTTACTTCTTAAATAAATTTTAAACAATACATAATTAATAAATATATTAGAATTTAAAAACCATAATTTATAATTAATAATAAAAAGTGAATAAAAAAATAAATTGGAGACGCCGGGTTTCGAACCCGGGTCTCGCCTATAACCAAACCCACAACACCCCGCTACACCACATACTCAACATCTGATACAACCAAATCAAATAACCTTTTATACTCTCGAATATCTCGGATAGGTTCAAAAATACCGCCCAATGTAACGGCATCCAGTCAACCGGAAATCACCAAGATTTCCGTTTCTCTTCAATTGATCACGAAACCGACTCTCAATCATGCACCTAGACTCAAATCGAGTCAAACCGCGTTCAATCAGTTATGCAGACAACTTGCACATACCCGAATTAAACCGAAGCTTCAAAAACCGAAATTCAACCTCTGCGATCCTTTTCAACTATAAATAGAGGGCTTAGAGAACCCATTCGACTGCACAAACACTCTCCCTAACATCATACCAACCTTTATTCATCAGAAAGCTAAGCCAGAAAAACTCGCAACTCGTCGGAACCTTGCCGGAGAACCAGAGTATCTCTGTTCGGTATACCTTTCATCTATATTCTTTCATTCTTATTAATCTCATGTGTAGTTATTTAGGAATTTATAAGAGAATCACTAAATAAATTAGAACATTTGGGTTTAACATCATTATATTATTATGATGAAGAAGATGAACTAGAAGTATCATTTAAAAGTAATAGAAATCGTATTTCAACCGGATTAGTCACGCAACCCAATTGGTTGGGATGTGTGCATACGAAGCTAAAGGTCTCGGGTTCGAATTCTGTTTGTGTTCCGATCCACTGAAATAACATACCCTTTTTATAAAAGCCAAATCCTGAAGCATGTGATAAGTGTATAAATATAATAAAAACCGGAATAATAACCGGGTTAGACACACAGTCCAGTGGTGGACTGTGTGCAAAAATATTAAGCACGTCGCGGGTTCGAGTCCAGGCTCTCACACCGGTTCAACAGTTTAAATCCTTTTTAAAAATTGAATAATTTCTGAATAATCTAAATAGTATATAAATATAATTAAAATCAGAAATATTTCGGGTTAGACACGTAGCTCAGTTGGTAGAGCTGCGTGCACGTATACGAGAGGTCCCGAGTTCGAACCTCACTCAGCGCATATAAAAACACAGTTCGACCGGTCAACGGTCAACGGTCAAAAAGTCAACCTTTTTATTTCTTTTTATTTATTTATTTAATTGGAAAATTATTTAAAAATACTTAAAAATAAGATTATTAAAGTTAGAAAATTTCCTTAAATTCACAAAAATAAATCTAACAATCCCATTAAGAGCACTAATTAAAAATATTAATCTCAAATATTAATTATTTATTTACCGAATCATGTCGTTATTATTTAGGTTAGTTTTTCCCTCGTCGGTTGAATCATAATATTCGTGCGCATTCATCGTCATCAAGGAACGCACCCACTGTGAGTGAATCCTTACAAATTCCCCTTTTTATTCATGTTTTGGGGTGTATCATGTGTCGCTTTAATTATTTCGTTTATTTAAACTTGTGCCATTACCATTATATGACCTAAACTTATGATGTAAATATTGTTTGTTGTGATACGTGTTTACATTTTGTCAAGTTGCGTGCAAATCATTCATTAGGCCCATCAGTTCCTCGTGGGAGACGAGTTGAACATCGCGTGCCTCATTAGATCGGCTCCGTTGATTGAGCCTTGATCTCATTGTTCATCATTTGGTGTGTGCTTGTGCATTAATTGATATTATGTGTATTGTGATTAAATTTACATTTACGTTTATTCATATTTGGTTATGCATAATTTTATTCAAATAACCAACATAACTAATCCTTTCAAATATTTAAATAAGATTCACTCGCCAACTTTTGTTGACCCAAAACCCTATTTTACACATGATACAAGTGATGCGGTTGAGAAAAGAAACACATAGGATGGCCTAGAAGAATAAATAAGTTAATGCCCTGGAATGAACGTTTAGTTTTGTTTTCCTTTGTAATTGTACTCTAGTTTGTAATTTGAATGAAAAAGTATTTGAACATGTTGTGTTTGTATGTTTATTGTAACTTCTTCGTTAAAGAGAAATAATAAATATGAAACTTTATAGTAAATGTCATGAGCTTTGATGAAAACCCAATCATGCCCCGACTACCATTTCCGCTGCGGGTCGGGGTGTGACATGTAAGTGGAAGCTTACAAGTGTCCCAAAACGTGGCATAGCTGATTACAAGTCCATAGATTCGATGAATGGTTTTTGGAGCTTTGCTTGGAGACCAAACAAAACTTTCTGCAGCAGAGCCTTTCCCGCGCCCCGCGAGAGACCCAGGTCTGGTCTCTCGCGGCCCGCGACCGCCCCACTGCTGTCACACCCCGACCCGCAGCGGAAAAGGTGATCGGGGCATGATTGGGTTAACATCAAAGCTCATGACTTTTACTATAACGTTTCATATTCATTATTACAATTTAATGGGAAATATACAATCATAATTACATCATGTCCTAAACATCATTCTAGACTTCATTGATTTCTTCTAAGGCATTTCCTATGTTTTCCTTGCTTCATCCTGTTCACCTTTATCATGTGTAAAAATGGTTTTTGGATCAACAAAAAGTTGGCGAGTGAATCCTATGAAAAACATTTGAACAAGTTTATTTAATTGATTATAAAATAAAGTGCACAACCACATATGAGTAAATATAGATGTAAACTTATTCACAAAACACTTAATCATTAGATGATGCACACACATACAATAATGGATTGTTTTGAGGCACGCGTTGCTCAACTCGTCTCCCACGAGGAACTGATGGGCCTAATGAATGATTTGCATATAACTTGACAATATGAAATACATAACTACAAACAATATACGCATTCTAAGTTTAGATCACAATATGGTATGGCACAAGTTTAAATAAACGAGTTAATTTTAGTGACACATGACACACCCCAAAACGTGTAATTAAAAAGGGGAGTTGTAAGATTCACTCACATTGGGTGCGTTCGGTTGATGATGTTGAATACGCACGAAGTTGGATTTAACCACGAGTGAAACTAACCTAGATAATAACATAATGGTTTGGTAAATAAGCGGATTTTATTAATCAATTTTAGTAGGATGATTGGATATATTTTTGTGAGTTTAAGGCTATTTTCTAACCTTAAAAATGTTATTTTTAATTGATTTTTAAATAAAATAAATAAATAAAAATAATAAAAATTGTTGACTTTTTGCGACCGTTGACCGTTGACTTGTTGACCGGTCAGACTGTGTAATTGTGTGCGCCGGGTGAGGCTCGAACCCGAGACCTCTCGTTCGCGTGCACGCAGCTCTACCAACTGAGCTACGTGTCTAACCTGAAATATTTCTGTTTTTAATTATACTTATATACTAATTGAATTAATCCAAAAATTATTTGTTTTTAAAAACGATTTTAAAGACTCGCGCGGTGCTCTCCACAGGTCTCGAACCCGGGACCTGTGGTTTAGGTTAACACACAGTCCACCGCTGGGCTGTGTGTCTAACTTGTTAAATAATCTGATTTTTATTATACTTATATACAAACTACATTATTTCATTTCTGACTTATAAAAAGTTTGATAATTGTCCGGACCGGTGCGGTAGTCCGGACTCGAACTCGTGACGTAAGTGTGTTTTATTTGCACACAGTCCACCGCTGGACTGTGTGTCTAACCTGAGATATATCTTGATTTTAATTAAACATATACAATACTGAAACTTCGTCTTCTTCGTTAGACTTAACTAGAATTGGTGTCCGGCTGGTTCGACGATTTAATCAAGTTTCTTTAGGGTGATGTGATTAATTACATGTGAGATAAATAAAAAGAATGAGAGATTAAGTGTAAGATATACCGAACAGGGCTCCTCTGTTTCGCCGGCGAAACTCCGATGTCAGCAGGTTATTCCGGCGACGTGTGTCTTGCGGCAGAGGGTCTTCAGGGAGTTTGAGATGAGTGTGGGTGGCTTCGGTATGAGCTCTGGGTGTTCAGTAAGGCACAGAGGTGAAAGGCTCGGTTTTCCGGCGAGTTGCAGCAGTTCTCCGGCGAGTGAAATTATGTCGGGAAAGAGTGTGATTGTGAGCGAAAAAGCTAACAGAGGTTAGAGGGGGTATTTATAGGGCAGAACATTGACGAATTTAGTCCGATTTCCGTCTTGATTCGTCGGTTAATGATTTTCCGGCGGTTATAACTTGTTCGCGGACTGGACATCGGTTATAACCGATGTAGTAGTTAATGTTTACGTTAAGTCATTGATAACCGACGCCGTTTGACGAAATCGTCGGATTTTCCAGCGTCAACGGATTTGGGCGCGTCAGTTGACTGGATTTGATTTATGTTTTCATTATTTGAATTAATTGTCTGGATGTATTACTAAAGAATACAAGTGGCGGAGTGGTTTGATGGATGAGTGTTAAGTCATTGCTGAATTCGATGGCTGACCCGGGTTCGAAACCCGGCAGCATTGATTTATTTTTATTTCATTATTTTTAATACATTTTCAAATATAAATTATATATTCCAATATACTTATTAATTATGTATCGTTTAAAATTAATTTGGGCATTAAATACGCAACGAAATTTTTAACTGATTGTTCGGTTAATAAACGGAGCGTGTTTGGTAAATCCGGTTTTTGACGGATGTTACAACGGCCATTTTCAAAATTTGACACTTTAGTCCCTTAACTTATAAAAGCTTATAAAAACCTTTTTAAACACCTTTTTTGCACTTTTAGCCCTCCGTAGCCAATACTTGGCATACCCAGGATTATGCCGAACATTGTCGAGCTCTCGGTTCGTTAAAAGGTTACTCAGAGGTATAAATTAACATGTTGACACTTTTAGTTCCTCCATTATCCAACTTTCACATATTATTGGATTTAATCACTCTCGTCCAACAAACGGGACATATGAGAGTTAGGACTTCACAAAGGATCACTCAGAGGCTTATGATAAGCATGTTGATTCCGATGTCACTAAGAGGCTGAGCATTTGACATATCAGTCACTTAGAGGCCAAATTTCAAGAATGTTGACATATCAGTCATTCAGAGGCTGTTATTTATGCATGTTGACATCAGATCGTCACTCAGCGGCTCAGTTTGAGCATGTTGACGCCCTTAGTCCTTATTGGTCTTTAATAGACTATTTAAAATACAACACGTGTCCCTATACTATTGGACATGATTTTACAGGGTGTTACACATATCCTAAGTGGTTTCTTGTGTACTGCCACCAAAAGTTGGCTCGCCCTTACACAAAAACTCGATTGGGGATCTTCAATTCCATTAGCCTCTTTGTCATGGCTCTTCGCCTTGAAAAGTTGAGTTCTTCATTGCAGGGATTTACCGTTGCTCATTGTTGGCTTTCACTCAAGCTAGTTTTGCGTGTTGGGAGGGCCACAACCCTAAACTACCTAATTTGATGCACCACTACCCTAAATTACCTTCACTCTTTTTTCTCTCTTTTTTAAATATAAATATACTAGGTTATAACCTCGTGTATTACACGGGTTGAATAAATGAATTTTATATACTAAATAATAAAACAATATATCTTTAAAAAACCTAATTTGTTGCACTGGTTGAATAAATGTAATTTTATATATTAAATAATAAGAAATTATATCTATAAGAACCATATATATTGTAGAGGTTGAATAAATGTAATTTTATATACCAAATAGTAAAAAAAATTATATCTTTAAAACCATGTGTATTACACGGGTTGAATAAATGTAATATTGCTTACCAACTAAAAAAGGTTATATATTCAAAAACCCTCGTGTATTACACGAGTTGAATAAATATGATTTTATATACAAAAAAAATTAGATTTAAAAAAGTAATGGATACTGAAAGTTTATTACATCATTGAGAAGAATAAGAGTAAATTTGTATATTACAAATATAACGTAGTGTCTGTCAAAAAGAAGTAATAAGTTGGGTAAAAGGAAAATAAAAGATAATATTTAGGTAATACAAACATGAAGTTATATGATATAGAAAATCAAATAAATAATATTATAAATGAGAATTATACATTAAATTTAAACAAAATAATAATTATCTATAATTAAGTAGAAGAGATTAAACTAAATAATATTTAAAGTTAGATGCAATTTTAGTCCCTGTGGTTTGGTCATTTACAAGTTAGTCCAAAGGTTTCATTTTTCACCTGTGGATTCAAAAAGGTTTCACCGTTGCCTTTTTAGTCTACTGGGTTAACTTCATCCGTTAAAAAGAAGGGCAATTCGGTCATTTTATATGTAAACCGAATTGCTCTTCTAGTTAACAGAAATAATGGATGAAGTTAATCTAGTAGACTAAAATAGCAACACTAAAACCTTTTTGGACTCACAGACAAAAAATGAAACCTTTGAACTAAACTTGCAAAATGGCCCAAACCATAGGGACTATGTCACACCCCAAATTTCCAACCAAACCTCGGTGGGCCCGAGTGAGGAATATCGTGACGTAAGTTGATATCATCATAGTCAATTAACACAGCATAGCGGAAGTCTTGGAGTTTAAATTACTATTACAAACCAAATGTTCAAAGTACGAAAATAATATACAGACGGCTTGTAATGAAAGATCCACAGGCGGATCTTAAAATATACAAAAATGTGTAACAGACTTTAGGGCAGATCTAAGGATTTGCAAGATCCTCTTATATCACTACCAAGCAGCTTCCAGCCTATTTCGTATTGTACCTGCAAATTAGTCTTTTGAAAATATGTCAGCTTTCGCTGGTAAATACAATTAACTAACTCGTTTTGAAAACACTTCAAAAATTGATTTAAGTGCACAGGGCACATAAATTTTTTTTATAACTTGGGAAAGTTATGTTTATAACCTTGTTAACAGATTCACATGTTTGTCAATACATATGGGGCCCAGTACAGAGACCGAGACATGAATAACTGACACATCACTTATGAACCCACGAAGGAGTTATCCCCAACTTGTGGGTAAAAATATTTTAGCATTCGCATCTGTCGAGTGTATGCCTACACCCCCTACTTTGGTCGTGGCCATTATCTAATGTAATGAGCCAAGGATATCCAGGACACGTCGCTAACCCTCAATGTTTAAGTTATCAAACAAAACTGATCAAAATGGAATATGCGGATTTACTAGCCACAATACGGCATTCGATTGATCCCATTTCCGACTAAGCGGTAATAATTTACCGTAACCCAAGCCCGTATAGGGAAAATAAGTCAAGAGTATTTACCTGAGCTAATCTTGATCTAAAAATGCAAGATTTAATATCTCAACCGTATTCAAAATGAATAAGTGCAGACAGCATTTACTAGAAGGCTCTAGTCTGGATTATGGCATAAGCTAACTAATTAAAATGCTAAAGGTCTTATTTAAGTCTTAGACTTAGACCGACTAGCTTAAAGGATCAAAAAAGGTACGATACGCTAGATTAAGCGATGACTTGATAGAATGTAGTTTAAACACAACAAGTACTATGACTTGTATAATATGGGTAAACCATAAGCATTCTGGATTTTGAGATTTAAAATGATAAGGTTAAACCCATTTTGGTTAATTTCCGTAACGAGTTACATATACTCAACCATACGCATATAAGCAATATTAGGTAACCGGATGAGTTATGAACAAGTTCTATGTGTCATTATACTTTAAATAAGTTGTAATATCAGTAGGATATCAACTTATATGCCCGTTGAGGTATTAAAATGAAACAACGCCTTATAAGGCGTTTTGACCATTTTATGTCATATAAAAGGAACTTGCATGTATTCTGATGTTATAAATATTCTGGAAAAATACTTAATTTGAGATATAATATCAGTAAGATAGCACAAATAAGTGTGATTTATGGTGTAGGACCAAACTATGCACCGAAAGGGCATTTTGGTCTTTTTAAAATATAGTTTACGATATTATATAAAAAGTTAATTTATGATCAGAATATTAACATCATAATATGTTAATTATATTAACATATCAGTAGGTAATTCATTTGCAAGTTTATTGTTGATTAAGACCTTGTTTTATGTAAAAATGGTATTTTAGTCAAAATTGACATTTTAGCGGAACTTGTGCATAAACCCAGATTATGATTATGATCAAGTAATATAACCTCAGAGGGTTATGCTACATTGTATTACGATCATAATGCAAGCTAAGATTTGAAGTTAACTAATCTAAGTCGGGTCAGAATCGAAAGTCAAACTTCGCGACTTTCGGTTGCGAACCGACCCTAGGACTGAAATTGATGGGTCAAACATATTCCTATATGTTCTAATAATTATTACCAACTTGTTTAAGTGTCAAAAACATGTTTATAACATATATAAACTCAGATTATAATATTTATAAAATCTGACCCGTTTGACTTTTTAAAACATAAACTTTGACCCGTCAATTGACCTAGTAAATTGATCCTTAGGAGGTGCCCTTTTATGGGATTAATACCTTCCTAATTACGATCACTTAGCCATGTTCATTTCGAACAATGGCTCGACCATAATGGTCTTAACTGAAAGTCAAGGTATTTGTCGAAAATGCTTGATTTTGGCTATTAAAAGCCTATAAAAAGAAAAGAGCAGAGATGAAACACTTACAAATGATCCAAGGGAAACTTAGAACTCAAAGGGAAGCTCCTAAATGGTCAGGAACTTCCAAGAGTGTAATACAGAGGAGAAAGAATGAATGAGCAAAGAATGAGGTGAACTAGTGGGCTTATTTATAGTGTAAGAGGGTGTGTGAAGATGAAGCCAGGTGTTAGAGGTGTTGTAGGATCTTCACAAGTGTCTAGCATGGTGTCAAGAGCTGCAAGAGTGTGGCATTTTGCAAGAGAGGTGGCATCTTGACATAATTTTAGGGTTTTGACACTTTTAGTCCCTCAAAAATAGTTTTTGGATTGTCATGAATTGTCCCTTGACTTATATTCAATAACATAATGACACAACTTGGTCTTTTCATTCAACACGAGATGTATTGAAGAAGAGTACGAATAACAGAATGTTAACGGGTGTCACACTAGGTGGTTTTACGACTTATAAGTGTTTACTAGTTTAAACGTGAAAGATACGAATACTTATGGCTTCATGGGTTCAATTACCCAAAGTAGTAAGGTTAAAGGTTTGGTGAAGAAACGGAATTCTCAAAAATGTTAAGTCAAAGATATCGTCTCAACCGAGAGACGTTCGGGTCTAAAGGTGGCTTAGTAAATCAAGAAATATGAAAATAACAAAGTCTAGGGGCCTTTGGGTTATTTTGTGAAAGTTAAAATAGAGAAAAATACAGATTTTTGGGTCTTGCCGTAGGCTAAGGTCACTAGACCGTAGCTTACGATTAGTATAATATCAAAACAGCAGGACGAAACCGTAAATTACGGTTTTCAACCGTAGTAAGTTTGTGAATTTAGTGATCTTTGAAGATGTTGGAGTGGCTAACTCATGGAGGTATGATCCGAGGGTTCGTACACGTGTCGGTATATTACCGAACACGAATTTTACGAGGTGCTATAGACTAAGATGGCATTTAACTCTAATATTTAATAAGAGAGTTATCTATAATTAATTATAGAGATTAAACTAAATAATAATTATTCATAAGAGATTGATAGTAAAATCAAAAAAGTACATGGCCTAATATGATGACAAGTGTCCCTCAAATGGTTTCTTTTTATTATATAGTATAGATATTCTAAGTTAATTCTAGTATTCGATCCCGTCGACGATGCGATGCGATTCCCATGACCGTAAAAAAACAGGTTGCAAATGTCACTAATCAATGAAAAAGGTCATTAAGAACCATCAGGCTTAGGCTTACACGAATAAATGTGGAAGAGACAAACAATAACCCATTAAACTTATTTGACTGAATATCGACATACACTGTGCTTGATGATATATGAAACTACAATGTATAAGAATTTAAAAATGCTTAAAAAGATATATAACACGTATTAAACTAATTGGCAGGTAAATTGATACACAACTTTTAACGTTCACACAAGATTTTTAGGTAAGTAATAACCTATGTTAACATTTGATACCACCTAACCTATACCACTTGCCTAGTCTAACAATACGCCTTTTTTTTAATAAAATCTAAGAACCCAACCAGATTTTTGTGTACTGCCACCAAAAGTTGGCTTGGGGTACATAAACACTCAATTGGGGATCTTCAATCCCATTAGCCTCTTTGTCACGCCTCTTTACCTTGAAAAGTTCAGTTCTTCATTGCAGGGCTTTTCATTGAACTCGGCTACTTTGTTCATTGCATGGCTTCTTACCCAAGTCAGTTATCTTGTTCATTGCAAGCCTAAACACCTTAGTTTTTTTGTGCCAGCTTTGTCTGACGAAATACAAAATTAAGTCTCTTATTTTTTTTTTCCAAATTAATAGTTATATATGACCAGATGAATAACTACTATGCTTACCTTGAGTTAACACTCCATTCTTAGAGAGCAGACGTGCGAGTACGGGTCTATACCTATACGTATCACAATGTTAGTATCTTTTCAAATAGTGGGGCACATCAACTTTTTCAATGTCAAAGTTTGGATGCAACATTCTGCGACCAAACAATAAGCGAATGTTAAATCAACATACGTAAACTTATCATGACTACTACCATTTCTACAATCTCGGGATTAACTCGCAAAGATGTTCCTTCATGTTGTTTCTATTATGTTTATGTTTAGAATTGATCAACATGTATGACAACAAGTATCTAAAACTATGTGCTATGTTTTGCACTGAGTCCATCTCCTCATGTGTCAAGTACACCCACTCATTTTGAAATGGTGAACGTGTATTGGAAACATGACATTGGTGAACTCGTATTGAATAATTTACTGCAAAACCAAACATTATATAACTGAATGACTCAATTGAATGTTCAAATTGTGAGTATATTGAATAACATTGATTCCTTAGTAGTTTAGGTTCTCTGTTTTGCTTATATGTTATTTTGTGCATCGCAAAGTAAAAAGATATTTTGCTAAATTAATTTTGTAGATATCAAGGCTATCTCATCCATGGATCTTGAATAAACACATTGAATCTTTCTTTAAAAAAAAGTAAAATATCAAAATCGTCTTTGAGGAGGGCTGTAAACGAACTTGAATGAATACAAACAAGCCCTTCGTTCGTTAAGGATAAAATGTGTTCACGAAAGATTCATGAACACTTACTTAACGAGTTATTTTTGTTTGAATAACATTGATTCCTTAGTAGTTTAGGTTCTCTGTTTTGCTTATATGTTATTATGTGCATCCCAAAGTAAAAAGATATTTTGCTAAATTAATTTTGTAGATATCAAGGCTATCTCATCCATGGATCTTGAATAAACACATTGATTCTTTCTTTTGAAAAAAAAAGTAAAATGTCAAAATCGTCTATAAGGAGGGATGTAAACGAACTGGAATGAATACGAAAAAGGCCTTCGTTCGTTAAGGATAAAATGTGATCACGAACGGTTCATGAACATTTACCGAACGAGTTTTTTTTGTTTGTGTTCGTTCATTAAGGAAACGAACGTGTTCACGAACACAGGACGAAGGTAGCTAGAGGGGATGGTGAGAGGAGACGACAGCTAGACCTTGAAGCCCTAGTTATTGAATGAATGTTGATAGTATTTTTCAGTGGGAATAATAAAAAGGAAAGTGGAGCGGTGCATAAAAAATGTTGAGATTGGGTTTCTATTTAATTTGTTTGGGTAACGAGATAAATAAGAATTAAAGAATATAAAAACTTTAGATAAAATAAATAAATGCTAATAATCTTTAATGAACAATATAAACAAACGAACATGAACAAATGTGTACGAACACAATACCGAATGTTCACGAAGGTAATTGAACGAACGGATATTTGTTCGTGTTCATTCATTTTAACTAAACAAACGGAGTTTCTTGTTCATGTTCATTCATTAATTAAACAAATCAACGTAAATGAACTTTCCATCGAACGATTCACGAATTGTTCACCGAACGTTTGGTTCGTTTACAGTCCTATCTCTGAGATTTGGTTATATTTGCTTGTTCCATTCACAATGATTTTTTTCCATTTAAGTCCTTTAGGTTTGCGTTTAGATCAGCACCTCAACTTATTTTTCAGTTAAGGTGTTGTCCTTTTGGATGAAACAAGCAAATATGAAACCTCATGAATGATTTTGGCATTTTACTCTTACATTTATGTTTTATGTTTTTTACGTTTTACATTTTGATAAAAAAAAAGTTATATTTTTTTAATCAAAATCCAATGAAATACTCATTAGAAATTTATACGGCCCGACCCGAAACAGACCGAAAAATATTATTACATAGCGATAAAAAAAATGACACCTAAAAATTTCTCCTCCTAGGTATGCGACTTGTGATATCTGTATGAACATCTTTAATGTCATAGTTGTTAGTTATGTATAAGAAACAAACTATAAATGAAGAGATAAATCATACTAAAATTATGACATTGAAAATGTCCATGTAAAATCATCGGTGGCGAACCCAGGAGCAGAACTTTTTAGGTGATTTTGTCTATCGCTATGTAATAATATTTTTCGGTCCTGATCGATTAGGGTTGTATAAAATCTTAATGGTATTCAATGGTGTAGAAACGTGGATCTGGGAACATCTCCTTGATGAATATCTTGACTGGAAGTGGTCCGAACTACGATCTGCAAAAGAGAACAACATTATGACTCGTTAGAGGAATGGGCTATTCTTGTAACCATCCTTCGATGTGAGAATAAGTATTTGTAGGAGAATAAAGTGTACGAGAAATGTGATATTGAGTGAATGAATGTTTACCTTAAAGTCTTCTCCCTATTTATTCTTTTTGGTGGCTTTAGGGTTTCTCCTTCTTCAGGGATGTTAGTTCTATGGGGATCAGGCCCACATTTAGGAGATTACGTAAATCTTCCTAATATTTTGGAGATTTGGTAGATATTTTATTGGTATCTTGCATGGGAATATTCAAAAATAAAATCTTATTATATTATTAAATTATGGGTGTGGCCGACCCTAAATGACCGAGCGAGGTCATTCCTTCACGTCCCCTAGTCTGATGCTATAGGATTTATACATGGGGTAGGACTTAAAAAAAAGCAAGTTGAAAAATAAAATGACCTTAGATAATCTTTATAACAAATAGGACATAATGTGGCGGCACATATCAAGAGGGTAATAGGTGATGTGACCTTCGGAAAAAACCCGCGTAGACTCGTGCCTTGTTTGGGCTCTAAATTTGAAATTTGAAAGAGCACACGACGGGTATAAATTGGAGAGAGAGAGACTAATCAGAAAATCTGTTCCCTAGTTTCTCAACCATCACTGGTTCATCTTACCAATACTATAATGGTTCCTAAATCCTCCTATTAATAAAAAAAGTGAAGATGCTCTTTACTGTAAATAGGGAAAGGTATCTTTCGACAACCTGTTAAAGGAATATAGGATCAAACCGGAGTGGCATCCAGTACTTCCGTCGGAAAGGGTCGCCGCCTTCCTCTCGAAAGAAGGAAAAATTACCCTCTTTGTTGATTTCTTCAAATTCTAAAATTTTCAGCTACCTATGACGAAGTTTTGTAAGCATGTAGTGGATGATTATGTCATCCATCTGTCGTAGGTAAATCCACTTGGGCTTGCCAAGTTACGACATTTTGCTTATGCTTCCCTGAGCCTAGGGCATTTGCAGGAAATTTTAGTTTTCCGTGCGTTTTATTGCTTGGTTTGGAAAGCCCCTTTCTTTACCTTCGACCGCCAGGGGATAGATGTTACCTGCCTCTGGTCGGTGCCTTCAAGTTTGAGGGACAAAGACCGGAAAAATAAGTTTTTCTACCTAAATGCATGGCATGGCGAAACATGGCTCCAAAAGTGAAGGTAAAAGACCCTGCGTCTCATGTGGATGAGTACAAGGAGAATGCCTTGTTTAAGATTTTATATGCCCACCCCTCTGAATGTATAGTGGTGCCGAAGGGTGCTTAGGTACTTGTTAGGATGAGTTAGTTTTGGAGAAACATGCAGCTTTATCCCGGATTCAAGGTTGTTGATGGCGGTAAGTAAATTTCCTGCTAATACAACGTTTGTGCAATAAAATTATTGCTTATTAGCTTTGACCTTGCCACGTAATTAGCCATTTTTTTAAAACTTTCTTGACCTCAAAAAGGCGCCACTAACAAGTGCAGATGATCGTTTGCTAGTACCTGGAGAGGACAGCGTCCTGAATGTGCATGCATGGGATTTCTTGTTTCCCACTGGTGTGGCGAGTGAGGCCGCCGTGTCAAGTGGAGAACCTGCCCTTGGTGAGACAGTAAATGAAGGTGCTCCCGTCGCTAGAACGATAGGCAAGAAAATCATTCGGATCCGGAGTTAAAGAGAACCCTACGGGTACTTCTTCAACCACTGTATCTAGGGTGCCCGCGTTATGCTCCACTTATGCTTCCTTTACCACTTCAATACCCATGGTAACTTCGTCCATCATTCCTTCGATGCCCCTTGAGAGGCATATCAAAGCGCCAACACCACAAAAAGAATGAGGGCGACTCCGATATTGTCCCAATTTGCTGCTAAACGGCAAGCGATACTTGCCAATCTAGGTATGCCATTTAGTTTGTCTGTTTACTAACTTTACTGGCCTATTACTTATCTGCCATATACTACAGATGCATCTTCCAAGAGCCAGCTGGAGTTACCGATTGTGACAACTCCCGTGGTCATGACATCCGAGTCTGCTAAGGAAAGGACGAACGTTGTTACTCCTCCCATGCTGGTAGATCTAACATCCGATGCCAGTGTTCTAGCCACCACGGGTCGTGGATTAACAAGTATCGCTACAGCTATCCTGGTTCCCTCTTTGCTGAAGCTACCGCCGTTGCTTCTATGTCACTTCCTCTTTCAACTATGAAAATTCAAACAGATATAACCATCGGTCCCAAGGGGAAGGGCGCGAAAGAATCCCCACTTACTATTTCCTTTGCCCCTACTAGCTAGACCCTATCATATTGAATTAAAATTTGGAATTTTCCAGCGAGCGAGACGTCGGTCACAGCAAGGCTGCCAGGTTACTTAGGGATGATTTTAATGAAGGGGGTGTGTTTGAAGGTCTGTAATTACCGACCATTCCCTGGGATTTGCTTGTGCCTGATAGGACCTACAAGCCATGATGGAAAATAGCCGAATCAACGAGGCTAATTCATCCCAATATGGTGAATCATTGGGTCGAGCATGCCTTTCCTCCCGTTGAAGTGGCATATGTCGAGGGTCAAGATAGTCCCAAGCTCATGTATGTAACCCTAGTAGATGTTATCTCGGAAGTTCGAAGGATAGCTGAAATCAAACGTCGTTGGATGCAAGATAACAGGGAGCTACGTCAAGCTTGTATGTCCAACCAACAAATGATGGACGGGTTATAGCGAAAAGAGAGTTGCTAGACGTCGCTCATGTTATGGAAGCGAGCCTAATGGTGGAAAACGAAAAGGCTGAGGATGTCCTCAAACGTGTGAGTCTGAACTTGGTGAATGAGCGCGTGATATAGACACAATATTGTTAAGAAAAGGACCATATCATTGCTCAATCGAAAAAAAGTTCAAGCGGAGTTAGAGAAGAAGGTTTGTAGATGAGACTCAAAAGGTTTATGTGTTAACCTCTTAGGTTCGGGGGTTACGTATTGACACTGAATTTGTGTCATAGGTCCAAAAAAGATATTAGGCGCTTGTGAACACTTGGAGGATACTCAAGCTCAGTATCAACAGGCTCGCTAAGATTGTGACAGCTTGGAGCAAAATGCCCGCCTACAACACGACCTGGATCAGAAACATTCACGCCTAGGCGAGGCCGAGAGCGTTGCTAATCAAGCGATCGCTAAAGTGGAAGAGTTGACCAACCAGGTAGCCGCGCTGTGTGGTGATAGGAACTATTTGATATCCCTTAGGCTTGGTTGGAGCATTTGATTATTTCAAGAGGTCCACTAGTTATGTTCTATTTGGCAGCTTCTTAGTAGCAGCGTATAACACTGGCGGTACAACGGTATTCATGAGGGTCACTTGAATTGCGATTTGCAAGATAGCTTATCTGAAGATCTTCATGCAGCCAGTGCGGCTGCTTCTGCACGGATGGCTGAAGCCCTCACCGCTGTGACTAACGATGCGTTACAAGAGTTTTAACAAGTGGCTAGCAAGGTGGAAGATGAAGACCTGGATGCTCTCCGCCATACTCTGGAGCCTACACCCGCGGATGCACCAAACCCTTAGTCTCCTATATACAAGTTTCATGGTTTTTTATATCCATTTGGCAAACTTCTATGTACTTGAATATTTTGATGTAACAACTGTGTGATAACATATGCACGAAGTGTTTTGATCACACATACCCTTGGTGTAATTAATTTTTGTTCATGATGAATCTAACTCTGCCTCTTGACATGTAACACCCTCATTTCCCAGTGGGCCCGGACTTAGGGTTTATGCGATAACAGTAATTACATTACACAGTGGAAGATCGAAATAAAGTACATTAAATAAAATAAGAACTTGAAGTTAAAATATAAATCTATACAAGCTTGTTCGTTCGAATATCCATAGGCGGATTGAATATAAAATTGACTAGAGACTAATAAGGTCTTTTTCGTGGAGTTGCTAATTCTAATATGTCTAGACCAAGCCGCTCCAACCTATTTCATATTTGCTAATTAACCTACGCGTAGTCTTTTGAAAATAAGTCAGTTTCACTAGTAAATACAATTAACCGGCTCTTTTGAAAATCTTTTCAAAAGTTTATTTGATACCATTTGGTATATCATTTTTAAATAACTTGGAAAACTATATCTCTTGTTCCTAGTTTTACATGTTTGTCTATATTTGGGGACCGGAAAATCATATGTCGGTATATGATTAATCGACACACCACATATTCAATATCATATAAATATATAGCATTAGCATCTGTCAGGTGTATGCCTACTCCCTGCGCTTTGGTCGTGACCATTTTCAATTAAATGAGTCGGGATATCCAGAACACGGTCGTATTAACTCCCAAGTGTTTAAAATATCAAGCAAAACGGATTAAAACGGGTATTTGCATTTCTATGACATCATTCGCCCTTTTACAATACCCGACCAAGTGGCTAGTGTCATATCCCAAGCCTTTATAAAATAAAATAGGCTAAGAGTATTTACCTGTGCTAGTCTTTATAATATCAATGTTAATCACAACCGTAATTCAAAACAACCTGAATTTCGGCACAATTTACCAGAGGTTTCCAGGGAATAAACAAAAATATGATCCGTTAGAACGTTACCGGGTCATTTATAAGTTATTAACTTTGACCGGTTAACTTAATAGAGACGCTCGTTTCGCTAGATTATGCGTTGACTAGATAGAAAGTGGTTTATACCCTTCTGAGTGCAAGGACTCGGGTAATATGGGTTTAATAACCAAACATTCTGATAAGAACTGAATTTGAAAGTTTTTGACCAGATTCGGCTAATTTATTTTTCTTATGTTCTTTGAGCTAGCCGTACGTGCATATTCAGTATTGGGTGATCGAATAGGTCTATGACAAGTCCATTAGGCTAATATATAGTTCATTATGTTATATAATCAGTTTCAAACTCAGATTATATGTTTCATTGGTTTTAAAAACCATTTTTATGCCATAAGGGCATTTTTTAATATATATTATATGGACTTTAATATTAAACCTATCAAATAACATGACCAGAAGGTATAACCTCAGAGGGTTATTCCCTACATTCATATAGTCATATAACAACCATTAATCATGCTCTAAACTTGACCAAACGGTTCAGAATTGAAAGTCAAAGTAGAAGTCAAACTGTTTAACTTTCGGTTATGATATGAGCTCTAAACACAAAATGACGAGTTGGACATGATTAAACATGTCCTAATATGTTCTATAAACTATTATGCAGTTAAAACTTTGGGTTTTTATACTTAAAAGTTCATTTAGCGTAAATTGCAACCATCTGACTTTTGACTTTTTATTTAATATAAGTTGACTTGTCATTTTGCCTACTTGACGTGATCTTCAGAGGGTGCAATCACAAGGGATTAACACCTTCATTATTACAATCACATTGCAAAGTATGACTCGAACTTTAACTTAACCGAAATGGTCAGAATCGAAAGTCGAACGAAAAGTTAATTTGCTTGACTTTCGGCTAATAACTAGCTTAATAATGGAAAAGAACTGAGGGAGAACACTTATAAGCATTGAAGGGAAAGATTAAACTTCAGAGGAGGAGGCTTCTTAGTCTAAAAGCTGCTCCAAATGATAGAGAGAAAGAAATTTGAAGGTGCAAGTTGGAATGGCTTAAGAACAAGGTTATTTATACTTAATCTTGGGCTCCAAAATTGTGACAAATGTGATATGAAGCTCCTAAGATGAGATTAGTGTCATCACACGTGTCCAATTGAAGAAGAAAAGGTGGCAAATTCATGAGATGGGTGGCAAAACTATAGACAGCTGCAATAATACTGCCAGCGAAGGCCTTACAGACCGTAAGGGTCCGACCTTATGGTCTGTAAGGACCTCAGGCGCGCCCATTATTTCAAATGCCTTGCGGACCGTAAGGCATAAGCCTTGCTATCTTACAGTCCGTAAGGGGCCTCCAGAAGGTGATTTTAGGCATATTTCCAATATTGATCCCTCAACTATTTTCCATCTTCATTCTTGATATATTTGTCTCTCTCATCTAACAAAGCTGGAATATTAGAGAGTTATTAGACATGCGTTGCCATATAACTTGATATAAATTTTCGAGGTGTCACATGACATGGGGACGATGTGACTGTTGAAGTGATTTGCAGTAATCATGATTTTGCTTATATTATCATCGTTACGAACCGTCTTCTCATTTTTACTTAAGAAAGCTATACAAAGCTATGAGGAAAACCGTTCGTTACCGTCTTATTTCTAAAATATTAGTAGCATTTGAAAATGCTGATACCTTGGTTTGTTTGCAACAAATCCATCCTTGTGACAGTGGCATCAAAACTCCTGCCCCGATGGAAGTAGTTGACCCCTTTACCTCCTATCGCAATGCTAAGTGTGTACTACCATTCCTAGGATATGTGCAAATTGGAATGGTTGTATCAAGTCCTGGCTTACAACTCCTGATATTTGATCCCAAGATGTTAGATTCACTTGCTTATGGTGACAGTACCTCATGAGTTTATACTCTTCCAGGGGCTGGAGTTCCCACATTCTTGCCAACGTCTAAAACCCCTGGTTATGGCTTGGCCTACTGACGCCACCAATGTGGTCACCCCACCGTCTCCCCTTCCCTATGACGTCTCTTTTGCTGCTGAGAGAAGGTTGGTTATGGGTGATGGTCTCATTGTGTATCTGGACCTGGTTGTTAGAGACACTGACATTCTCCATACCCCTGTAGAGGTGGTTAGAACATGTTCTTTTTTGTTGTTCCCATATTATAATTTGTATAGATGGGATAAGTACTTGGTTTTTTGACGGTAATTTATGTATGCTTGTTATCTACATGTGTACTAGCTTACGTGTAGTTTATGTATCTATTATCAAGATACCTACTTATTAGCGCTATATTTTGTGAATGTGTAAACTGTGGTAGTGCATGATAGCAACTATTGTTTCATTCAAAATGTCATATACACCATCCGATAAATTGTAATGACATGGCTATTCGTATTGTGCATCAAACAAGATATCAATAAACTTCGATCAATGGAACACCACTAGATTTCAATGAAAGAAAAAGTAAAGAAAACTTTATTAATCAACTTAAATAAATGTCTGAAAAATATAAATTTTGTGTCCTATCACCATTAGGAGCGAGGGATTACATGTAATGTTTTTTGAGTTGGGATGCGTTCCACGATCTTGGTATGGGGGTCCCATCCAGATGTGTCAGGGCGTAAGCCCCTTTTCCTAAGACTTCACTAACTATGTAGGCTCCCTCCTAATTGGGACCCAGATTTCCCATGCTCTCCGTCCTGCTGGCCTCACTATCCCTCATAACATACTCGCCGACTTTAAACGAAGTACGCAACACCCGCTTGTTGTAGTATTTCCCCATAAGTTACTTATATTTAGCTTCACTGATGGCCACTGCTTCGCATCACTCCTCAAGGAGGTTTAAGTTTTCTCTCAAGAGTTGGTCATGTTGTCTTGTGTGGTAAGTCTTTGCAACGACGAGAGATCTACCTTAGTGGGAATCCTCGCTTTTGTTCCATATGTTAAGCTGAAGAGCATCTTGTTGTTTCTGTTTTGGGCATGGTATGATGTGCCCACAATATGTTTGGGGTTTTTCCACCCAACAACCGCCTTCTTTGTCCAATCGCTTTTTAATGCCTTCCAGCAGGCTCCTGTAAAAACTTGTTATATCTAGAGTTCTCTGCACCAGTCCTAGAGCAGTTTGTTAGCGAATTGTGTCCTATTATCACTAACTAAATATAACAGTAGGCCGAATGATAGATGATGAATTCCCAAAGGAACTTCTTGACTTTTTCTGATGCTATTTTTGCTAGTGGTTTCGCTTCTATCCACTTGGTCAAATAATCAATAGCCACAATAAGGAACTTCACCTTTCCGGGAGCCGCTAGAAAAGGGCCCATTATGTCCACTGCCCACTTCTGGAACGGCCATGCAGTGGTAACTGAAATCAAGTTATTCTTTGGTCTTAGAGTTTGAGGCGGGTACCTTTGGCAACTCATGCATTTCCTTAGTTCCATCATTGCGTCCTCATGCATTCCTGGCCAGTAGTACCCAACATTGATGATTTTGGCCACCAGAGACATTGGGCCTGAGTAGACACCACAAATTGCCTCATGTATCTCCTTAATTAGGTATGAAACTTCGATGGGCGAGACACAACGCAACAATGGTCTCAAATACGATTTCCTATATAGAATGTCTCCTTGCAATTTCTATTAAAATGCTTTTATCTGCATTTTTCGAGCTTCCCCTTGTGATGTTGGCAACTCCCCATCATTCAAGCATCTAAAGAGGGACGCCATCCAATAGTCCTCAGCAATGGTTATGGTGGATACGTCTCCCTGAGCTGTTGAGGGTGTATGCTAGGTCTCAATACGAACTTCTTGTCCCATTCTTGAGGTCCCCAATTTACTTAGTGCATCTACATTTGTTTTTCCCCTCTTTGGACATGTGTGAGGCTTATGTTGTAAAACATGGCCATGAGGTTCTTTACCTTAGCCAGGTATGTTGCCATAGATTCATCGCGAGCCTCATAAGTTTCATTAATTTGGTTATTAACCAAAAGGGAATTGTCGTATGCATCAAATCATGTGGCACCCATCGTGTCACACCCCGACCCGCAGCGGAATAAGAGTCGGGGCATAATTGGGTTATCACCAAAGCTCATGATATTCACTAATATGTTTCATATTTATTAAAGTCAAAGTTACATTTCCAAATATCCAAACATGTCCATACAATACAAAGAAAATAAACCAAACATAACAATCCCAAACTCTAAATCATTTTATTCTTCTAGTCCAATCCTATGTGTTTCTGGCTGCTGCTGGTTCACCTGTATCATGTGTAAAAATGGGGGTTTTTGGGTCAACATAAGTTGGCGAGTGAACCTTGTTAGATAAACATTTTTTATTGATTTTCTTGTTAGTTTATCAATGAAAAATTGTGCATAATCATAAATGAGCAAATGTAAATAACCAAGCAGTAGCAATAGCAATCACAACTATAACATACAATAACACATGATAGCATACATTAACATACCAACATCATACGATAAATAACATGAATGAAACTGTGCGATCAAGGCTCAATCAAACGGAGCCGATCGTATGTGGGCACGCCAGGTTCACGCTCATAATGTAATGGGGAACATGCTCAACGCTCATAATGTAATGGGGAGCGGCGGCCTATGAAATTGCATGTACTGAAATAATAAATTGCATCTAATGATAACCACACAACAGTTGAAACAAACTGAATACACATGTTCATGATATGATGTATGCACAATGATTTAAATATAATATATAGCAAGACACATGATACACCCCAAAACGTGATTAAAACGGGGAATTTGTAAGATTCACTCACATTGGGTGCATTGGATTGGAGATGGTGAGATGCGCACGAATTGGATGAGCGGAACAACGAGAAATAACTAACCTAAATAATAACGGAAAAATATAGTAAATGAGTGGATTTTATTAAGGATTTTAATGGAATTTTTAGATATATTTTTGTGAGTTTAAGGCTATTTTCTATCTTTGAAAATGTTATTTTTAAGTATTTTTAATTGATTTTTAAATTAAATTAAATAAATAAAAATATAAAAAAATTGTTTATTTTGCGTTGACCGTTGACTTGTTGACCTGTTGACCTGTTGACCGGTTCGGTTAGTGTGTAAGTATGCGCTGGGTGAGACTCGAACCCGAGACCTCCCGTACGCGTGCACGCAGCTCTACCAACTGAGCTACGTGTCTAACCCAAACTAATCTTGTTTTTAATTATATTTATATACTAATTCGATTTAACCAAAATTCTTTTAATTTCAAAAACATTTTAATTCGTTCAACCGGTGCCAGTAACAGGTTTTGAACACGTGACGTGCGACTTAGTGTTGCACACAGTCCACCGCTGGACTGTGTGTCTAACCTGGTTAATATCTCGGTTTTTATTATACTTAACAACTAACGGAGTTAACCCGGTTCAGTTTTAAACAAAAAGGCATTTTATTACATAGGGAGTGCGTGTATCAGGGATCGAACTCGTGACGTGTGCGTATTATTTGCACACAGTCCACCGCTGGACTGTGTGTCTAACCCGTTCATTATATCGATTTTTATTAGTCTTATGTTAAACTGCGTCTTCGTCTTCTTCGTTAATTTTACCCAGAAAAACCAAGTTCAACTGTTTTTGACTGATTCATGTCATATTCGATTTTCAAACATTATAAGTAATTTAAAGGTAAAGAATGGAGAGAGTTTGGGGAAAAAGACGTACCAAGTAGTGTTGTTCACAGAATTCCGGCAAAGGTCCGTCGGTTCTGGAAGTGAACTCTGGCTGTTAAAATCAATTAACAGTTTTGTTCGATTATTTGTGAAGTTGAGGCACTTAATCAAAGTTTGACAGAAGTTTGAAAGGTCATACCAGTTCTCGGTGTGTTTCCGGAAGTTTCAGAAGTTTTCCGGCGAAGGTAGGATTTTCGACAAACGTTGACTAGGATTGATTCTGATGGTGGAGTTGTGTTAGTGACCGATTAATCACATGATTGAAACAGAAAGAGTCGAAGGAATTACCGTGTGGATGGGAGTCCCGGTTTTCCGGCGACCTTGCAGAAATTTCCGGCGAGTTGATTTAAGCGTTCTGATGGACTGAAAGTATGACTAAAGTAAAATGGAAGGTTTGTCTGATGTCTCTGAGTCGCGAGAAGGGTTTTGATTGAAGTAATTTGGACTTTGATTATTTTCGGTTATAAAAACCGATGATGATGAAAATTGATGTTCATTCAATCTGAATTGATTAAAAATCCTCGGTGCATCGGTTATAAACCTGAATGTGCGATTAATCAAACGATTAGACGGTTGAATTGCCGATTTCGGTTTCTCAGTTGGCGCAACTGGTTTAAACTCGGTTTGTATATAAGAGTTATTTGTTTCCCTAAGTTGACAGAAAACAACAAGTGGCGGAGTGGTGATGTGTGTGTGTGTTAAGTATTTGGATTTCAGTTCTGGCTGACCCGGGTTCGAGTCCCGGCAGCAACATTTCATTTTTATTTATTTTGTTTTAACTTTTTGTCAAATATAATTTTTATAGTTTAGTTTGTTTATTAATTATGTATCATTATAAATCAAAATAATCATAAATATACAACGTGACATTTATAACTTGATATTCGATTACAAAACGGAGCGGGTTTTGGAAACCCGTTTTTGACAAATGTTACAGTATCCCCTACTTTTAGGAATTTCGTCCCGAAATTTAAGTAGTAGAAGTAGTAGGAAAAAGATGCGGGTATTTTTCGCGCATTGAGTCTTCACGTTCCCAAGTAAACTCAGGTCCCTGTTTCGACTCCCAGCGTACCCTAACAATTGGAATGCGACTTCGTCGTAGACGTTTCTCCCCGAAGTCCATGATTTCTACTGGTCTTTCAATAAAATGCATAGATTCATCAATCTGAATATCTTCCAGAGGAATGTGGAGGTTTTCATCAGCGAGGCACTTCTTCAAGTTCGACACGTGGAATGTGGGATGAATCCTGTTGAGTTCTTCTGGTAGATCAAGCTTGTATGCTACAGGTCCGACTCTTTCGAGTATCTTGAAAGGTCCTACGTAGCGTGGTGCTAGCTTGCCTTTTTGACCAAAACGAACTACTCCCTTCCATGGTGATACTTTTAGAAGTACATGATCACCAATGTTAAACTCTAAAGGCTTCCGTCGTTTATCTGCATAACTCTTTTGACGACTCTGAGCCGCTAGAAGATTGTTTCGGATTTGATGGATCTTGCCTGTGGTTTCTTGGATCAATTCTGGACAAGTGATTTGAGCTTCCCCAATTTCGTGCCAACATACAGGAATCGGCACTTACGACCATATAAGGCTTCAAAAGGTGCCATGCCGATACTTGAATGATAGCTGTTGTTGTACGAAAATTCTACTAATGGTAGATGAGCGTCCCAATTTCCCTTGAAGTCTATAACACATGCGCGAAGCATATCTTCAAGAGTTTGGATGGTGCGTTCAGATTGACCATCAGTTTGAGGATGATAGGCGGTACTGAGATCTAATCGCGTACCCATAGCGGCTTGTACTGCTTGCCATGTTCGTGAAGTGAAACGACCATCACGATCAGAAATAATGCTTAACGGTACCCCATGTCAGCTTACGATTTCGCTGATATAAATACGAGCAAGCTTTTCGTTCTTGAAATCTTCGCGGATAGGAATAAAGTGAGCTGATTTTGTAAGTCGGTCTATAATTACCCATATAGTGTCATACCCACCAGAAGTGCGAGGTAACCCGGTAATGAAATCCATGGTTATATTTTCCCACTTCCATACAGGTATTTCAGGTTGGACCAGAAGTCCTGAGGGTCTTTGGTGTTCAGCTTTCACCTTGGAACATGTAAGGCACTTGGAAACAAAAACAACAATATCCTTTTTCATTCCAGGCCACCAATAGGTATATCGTAGGTCTTGATACATCTTATCGGCTCCTGGGTGTATAGAGTATCGCGTTTTGTGAGCTTCCTTCATAAGAGTTTCACGAAGATTGTTGTGGTTAGGAATCCAGATACGATCTAGGTAGTACAGAACACCGTCAGATTTAGTTTCAATTTTAAGTTCAGTTCCATAGGACATCTCCTTTCGTACATCATCTTCCGTTACTGAAACATGTTGGGCTTCTCGAATTTGATCTTTAATGTCGGTTATAATTTGCGAACATAGAAGACGAATGGAGTTCGCATAACCCTTTCGACTAAGTGCATCAGCCACCACATTTGCTTTGCCAGGGTGGTATCGAATTTCACAGTCGTAATCATTTAGAAGTTCGACCCATCTTCGTTGCCTCATGTTTAACTCCTTTTGATTGAAGATATGTTGAAGACTCTTGTGGTCAGTGTATATTTCACACTTAGTACCATAGAGATAATGCCTCCATAACTTAAGAGCGAACACAACGGCTCCAAGTTCTAGGTCATGAGTGGTGCAGTTCTTCTCATGCGTCTTGAGTTGTCTCGAAGCATAAGCTATAACTTTTCCTCTTTGCATTAGAACGCAGCCTAATCCTTGCCCTGACGCGTCGCAATAGACCACGAAATCATCACAACCTTCAGGAAGAGTAAGGATTGGTGCATCACAAAGTTTTTGTTTAAGAGTTTGGAAGGCTTCTTCCTGCTTGGGTCCCCATATGAAAGGTTTTCCCTTGTGAGTTAAAGCCGTGAGTGGTACAGCAATGCGTGAGAAGTTTGAGATGAATCGACGATAATAACCAGCCAAACCAAGAAAAGATCTTACTTCAGTTGGTGTACGTGGAGCTTGCCATTCTTGTACCGCTTTGATCTTTGAGGGGTCGACATGTATTCCCTTGTCATTGACTACATGTCCGAGGAATTGCACCTCTTTTAACCAAAATTCGCATTTGGAGAATTTGGCGTAAAGCTTTTCATTCTCTAGAAGTGTAAGGATGAGTCGAAGATGACGCTCATGATCAGATTTAGACTTTGAATAAATAAGAATGTCGTCGATGAAGACTATAACAAATCGATCAAGATAAGGTTTGCAGACTCTGTTCATTAGGTCCATGAAGACAGCTGGAGCGTTGGTTAAACCAAATGGCATGACCATGAATTCATAATGGCCATAACGAGTTCGGAAAGCAGTCTTTGGGACGTCTTCTTCATGTACTCTAAGTTGATGATAGCCAGATCGAAGGTCGATTTTTGAAAAGCAGTTGGCACCTTGAAGTTGGTCAAGAAGATCATCAATGCGAGGTAAGGATAGCGATTCTTGATTGTTAACTTGTTGAGCTCTCTGTAGTCGATGCACATACGAAACGATCCATCTTTCTTCTTTACGAAAAGGACAGTTGCACCCCAAGGCGATGAGCTAGGACGTATGAATCCCTTGTCAGTCAACTCTTGTAATTGACTGGCTAGCTCTTGCATTTCAGAGGGGGCTAACCTATAAGGAGACTTTGCAACTGGTGTAGCACCAGGTATAAGGTCAATACGGAATTCGACTTCTCTAACTGGAGGAAGTCCTGAAATGTCGTCAGGAAAAACTCGCGGGAAATCTTTTACTACTGGAATGTGTTCAAGTTTCTTCTCCATGGTTCCCTTTTTGATGATATGAGCTAAAAACGTGACATAATTTTTGCGAAGATATTTTTGGGCTTGAAGACAAGACATTAAGCTGAGCCCCTTTGACGAGGTTTCACCAAAGATTCAAAGAGTCTGACCGTTTGAAAGAGGAATACGTATAAATTTTTCGCGACATACAACTTCTGCCTGATGTTGACTGAGCCAGTCCATACCAATTATGATATCAAAACTTCCCAGCTTCATAGGAATAAGGTCGACTGAGAAATCGTGGTCGTTTAAGGTGAGTGTACAGTTGCGTATAATAGAACTTAATGAAACTGGTTTCCCATCAGCAACTTCTACCGTTATGGATTCCGTGAGCTTATCCCGATTTTGGTTTAAGATAGGTTCAAATTCTAAATACACAAAACTTCTATCCGCACCAGTATCAAATAACATAGATGCATATCTACCATTTATAAGGAACGTACCGTTAACCACATTGCCGTTGGCCCTAGCCTGATTAGCGTTGATATTGAAAGCTCTTCCTCTTGCAGGTGGAGGAGCTTGGTTCGCTTGATTCACTGGGTTGGCTTGAGCCTGAGCATGAATAATGTTTACCAACCTTGGACAAGTGTTTCTGAAATGGCTTGGGTCTCCGCAATTGTAGCAAGCCCGCATAGGTTGACCCATAGGATAATTGGGTTGGTAATATGTTTGGGCTAAATGTTGGGTGGGTGGAAATAGTAGGGGTTGTTGGGCTTGACCCATTAATTGTTGGTGGGTTTGGGTTAAAGGTTGGTGGCGGTTCGTTCGCTGGGGCATGCGGCAGGTTTGAACAGTATGACCCGCGCGACCACAGCCGGTGCAATGCTGGCAAGGATAATCAGGAGAATGGTGATATTGGCAACGGTTACATTTTGGTAACGGGCCAGAGTAGGGTCTTTTGTATGGTGCAGGTGAAGGAGCGACTTGGGTAATGGGTGCAGTAGGAATAGGGGAGTTGGTTTGTGTAACGGTGAAGTTTCTGGTGTTGCGCTTCCTCTTGTTAGCAAACTTAGAGGAAGAGATGGAGTGGTTTGAAGTTTGACCCTCAACAGGGGCTTTCTTTTTCTCCTCTTTAAACTTCCCGTTGCGAATCCGATTCTCGGTCAGTTCAGTCGCTAACTCCATAGCAGCTTCAAGTGTTACCGGTGAAACGCTGAGAACTGAATCTTGGATTTTCGAGGGAAGTCCTCGAATATAATGCTCGATCAAACGATAAGTTGGGGTAAACAAATTTGGAACCATTTGGTTCAACTCCAAGAACCTCTTGTTATAGGTGGTGTGATCCCCCTCCTTCTGTTTTAAAGAATGAAATTCGTCCTCCAACTTTTTAATTTCACTCCTAGGACAGAAACGCCTAGTCATGATTTCCCTTAACTCCTCCCAAGTTAAGGCCATTGCATCATCAGTTCCCCTCTTCCCTTTTTCAGTATTCCACCAAGTGAGAGCTACCCCAAATAGTCTCCCGGTGGCGTATCGAACCTTGCGATCCTCAGGACAATCGCAGTTGAGGAAGGTGTTTTCCATTTCCTCGAACCAGTGGAGGAGAGCAGTGACACCTTCGGTCCCTTCAAATTTAGGAGGATCACAAGACTTGAAATGTTTGTATGAGCACTTGCTGGTAGGAGGGTTGTCGATGTTCTGGTCATGTTGTTGGGGAGGATTAGTGGGGTTTGTGGCGAGAGCTTGTTGTACTTGGACCACAATGTCAGGCAGTATCGTGGCCATTTGTTTCGCGATGTGTGTGGCCAAGCGTTCCTGAGACCTTCCTGATCTTTTACCCCTTCGTTGTTGTCTGGACGACATCTATAGGAACATGCATAAGAAGATTGTGAGTTTATGGAGTCTTTTTAGGTGTCATGTGTCTTTTTGAAAAATGAAAATAACATAAATATCAATAATGCAACCACATCCATAGGATGTCTTGGGTTTGCTCATGTTGGGCCTCAAATGTCCCCCATACCTTCACCTATATAGTCATGTGGGCCCCCATGACTATGGGCTTGGTAGGATTCACATTAGTATTGGCAATTTAACACTCGCATCACCCGAATGCAAACCACAAAATATGTTCATGAGATGTTTGGTCGGAACGTGTCCAGGTGTAGACACAATGACAACTCAAAGTGGGGTTAGCTCACACGACGTTTGGTATAGCATGCTTTGGCCTAATAGGTACTTCGTACTCTCATCGTTAGTCCCCAGGTAGGCAAACTGGTCCTTTATTTTGGATTTATACGAATGCCAGCCTAGACAGGACGTTCCGACTACCGGTACTGGTACCCTTCCAGTTACTACATGCCCGTCATGAGAACTCACTTTGATGAGATTTGAAAACACAAAAATCATTGTAAAAGCAATCATGATGTGGTGTGTGCTTTCATGGATGTGATATGTTATGAGTATATGATTCATGATAGGCATTATATGATAATACATACTTATGAACATGCTTGCATAATATTGAATGTAACATTTAACATAAAACATATAAACATCATGAAATTTGGCATGTAACACACAAAAATCTTATAAGTTTCTAATCAACTATAGTATAGGCTCTAAGGGTCTAATAACCTATCCTATATCCCTATAGTCATGGCTCTGACACCAATCTGTCACACCCCGACCCGCAGCGGAATAAGAGTCGGGGCATAATTGGGTTATCACCAAAGCTCATGATATTTACTAATATGTTTCATATTTATTAAAGTCAAAGTTACATTTCCAAATATCCAAACATGTCCATACAATACAAAGAAAATAAACCAAACATAACAATCCCAAACTCTAAATCATTTTATTCTTCTAGTCCAATCCTATGTGTTTCTGGCTGCTGCTGGTTCACCTGTATCATGTGTAAAAATGGGGGTTTTTGGGTCAACATAAGTTGGCGAGTGAACCTTGTTAGATAAACATTTGTTATTGATTTTCTTGTTAGTTTATCAATGAAAAATTGTGCATAATCATAAATGAGCAAATGTAAATACAAGCAGTAGCAATAGCAATCACAACTATAACATACAATAACACATGATAGCATACATTAACATACCAACATCATACGATAAATAACATGAATGAAACTGTGCGATCAAGGCTCAATCAAACGGAGCCGATCGTATTGCATGTACTGAAAATGAAAATGTCTGTGCGATCAAGGCTCAATCAAACGGAGCCGATCGTATGTGGGCACGCCAGGTTCATGCTCATAATGTAATGGGGAACATGCTCAACGCTCATAAAGTAATGGGGAGCGGCGGCCTATGAAATTGCATGTACTGAAATAATAAATTGCATCTAACGATAACCACACAACAGTTGAAACAAACTGAATACACATGTTCATGATATGATGTATGCACAATGATTTAAATATATATAGCAAGACACATGATACACCCCAAAACGTGATTAAAACGGGGAATTTGTAAGATTCACTCACATTGGGTGCGTTGGATTGGAGATGGTGAGATGCGCACGAATTGGATGAGCGGAACAACGAGAAATAACTAACCTAAATAATAACGGAAAACTATAGTAAATGAGTGGATTTTATTAAGGATTTTAATGGAATTTTTAGATATATTTTTGTGAGTTTAAGGCTATTTTCTATCTTTGAAAATGTTATTTTTAAGTATTTTTAATTGATTTTTAAATTAAATTAAATAAATAAAAATATAAAAAAATTGTTTATTTTGCGTTGACCGTTGACTTGTTGACCTGTTGACCGGTTCGGTCAGTGTGTAAGTATGCGCTGGGTGAGACTCGAACCCGAGACCTCCCGTACGCGTGCACGCAGCTCTACCAACTGAGCTACGTGTCTAACCCGAAATAATCTTGTTTTTAATTATATTTATATACTAATTCGATTTAACCAAAATTCTTTTAATTTCAAAAACATTTTAATTCGTTCAACCGGTGCCAGTAACAGGTTTCGAACGCGTGACGTGCGACTTAGTGTTGCACACAGTCCACCGCTGGACTGTGTCTAACCTGGTTAATATCTCGGTTTTTATTATACTTAACAACTAACGGAGTTAACCCGGTTCAGTTTTAAACAAAAAGGCATTTTATTACATAGGGAGTGCGTGTATCAGGGATCGAACTCGTGACGTGTGCGTATTATTTGCACACAGTCCACCGCTGGACTGTGTGTCTAACCCGTTCATTATATCGATTTTTATTAGTCTTATGTTAAACTGCGTCTTCGTCTTCTTCGTTAATTTTACCCAGAAAAACCAAGTTCAACTGTTTTTGACTGATTCATGTCATATTCGATTTTCAAACATTATAAGTAATTTAAAGGTAAAGAATGGAGAGTGTTTGGGGAAAAAGACGTACCAATTAGTGTTGTTCACAGAATTCCGGCAGAGGTCCGTCGGTTCTGGAAGTGAACTCTGGCTGTTAAAATCAATTAACAGTTTTGTTCGATTATTTGTGAAGTTGAGGCACTTAATCAAAGTTTGACAGAAGTTTGAAAGGTCATACCAGTTCTCGGTGTGTTTCCGGAAGTTTCAGAAGTTTTCCGGCGAAGGTAGGATTTTCGACAAACGTTGACTAGGATTGATTCTGATGGTGGAGTTGTGTTAGTGGGCCGATTAATCACATGATTGAAACAGAAAGAGTCGAAGGAATTACCGTGTGGATGGGAGTCCCGGTTTTCCGGCGACCTTGCAGAAATTTCCGGCGAGTTGATTTAAGCGTTCTGATGGACTGAAAGTATGACGAAAGTAAAATGGAAGGTTTGTCTGATGTCTCTGAGTCGCGAGAAGGGTTTTGATTGAAGTAATTTGGACTTTGATTATTTTCGGTTATAAAAACCGATGATGATGAAAATTGATGTTCATTCAATCTGAATTGATTAAAAATCGTCGGTGCATCGGTTATAAACCTGAATGTGCGATTAATCAAACGATTAGACGGTTGAATTGCCGATTTCGGTTTCTCAGTTGGCGCAACCGGTTTAAACTCGGTTTGTATATAAGAGTTATTTGTTTCCCTAAGTTGACAGAAAACAACAAGTGGCGGAGTGGTGATGTGTGTGTGTGTTAAGTATTTGGATTTCAGTTCTGGCTGACCCGGGTTCGAGTCCCGGCAGCAACATTTCATTTTTATTTATTTTGTTTTAACTTTTTATCAAATATAATTTTTATAGTTTAGTTTGTTTATTAATTATGTATCATTATAAATCAAAATAATCATAAATATACAACGTGACATTTATAACTTGATATTCGATTACAAAATGGAGCGGGTTTTGGAAACCCATTTTTGACAAATGTTACACATCGTATGTGTAATGCGTAGTCCAGCCAATAGGGCCTCATAATCCAATTCGTTATTCAAACATTCAAATTCAAACTTTAGTGCGTACATCAACTTGACGCCCTTTGGGCTTATAAGCATTAGCCCCGCTCCCGCCCCTTTTCTACTAGATGAACCATCAGTGTAGAGTTTCTAGGTCTATCTAGGGTACTGGACTCTAGGGTATCTAGGGAGGCAAGTCCTTGAATATACCCCTCCCCCTCTGGAATTTCAACCAAAAAGTCTGTCAAAACTTGGCCTTTGACAGCTATTCTCTTGCGATACTCAATCTCCAACGCTCCCAATTCAATCGCCCATTTTGCTAGTCGTCCCGATATCTTTGGTTTATGTAGGATTTTTTGCAATGGGTAGCTTGTGAGAACCTGTAGCTTGTGTCCCTGAAACTATCGTCTCAAATGCCTAGAGGCGTGAATGAGGGTTAAAACCAATTTTGCGAGTGTAGGATATCTTGTTCCTCGGCCTGACAATAGCCTGCTAACGTAATAAATAGGCGTTTGGACACCCCCACGCTTAACCATCAGCACAACGCTAATGACGTGGTGAGCAGCGGCTAAGTACATCTTCAATACTTCTTCTAGGCCAAGAGTGGTCAAAGTTGGTAGGTGTGCTAGAAAACGTTTCATCTCCTGTAGTGCCTTTTCCGCTTCAGGTGTCCACTTGAAATTGTTCTTGTTCAAACAATCTTTCAATATCTTGATAAAGGGCGTGTTTCACCAAAAACCTATTAATAGCCACCAACCTTCCATTTAGAGTATGGGCCTCTTTGAGCGTTCTGGGTGATGGGATGCTGGTTATTGCCATGACTTTCTCCGGGTTGACTTTAAACCTATCGCGGGTAACCACAACCCCAAGGAACTTGCATTCTTCAACCCCGAAAGAACACTTCTTGGGGTTTAACTTAATGTTATATTGTATCAATCTTTGAAACGTTTCTTTAATGTCTTACAACATGAATTTTTTTTCCTCACATGCTTTTTATGACCAGGTCGTCTACGTAAATTTCTAAGTTTCTCCCAAAATTGGTTTGCAAAGGCTTTATCCATTAGTCGCCGGTAAGTCGCTTCGGCGTTTCATAACCCAAACGACATCTTGGTATAACAAAAAACACCAACATCAATATGGGTTGTTTTCTCTACATCTACCTCCACTCTCTAAATCTGACGGTAACCTTTGCACGCATCCAAGACGCTTTTTTAGTGAAAATGCACCAAAGAGTCGACCTTAAAATCTATTTCGGGGAGCGGTGGGTGTTAGAAAACTGAGTTTCTTTGTTTGCAAACAAGTATTGATTATCACAATAATATTCACAAACTGAAAGCCATTATCAGCGATTGTTTTTCATTAATCATCAAGATTCAAATGTTTTACAAATGATTGATTTTATAGACACCCTCTCAGTTAATCATACAAACAGATTAGTTCATACAAGAGAAAATGTGAGTGTGTGTGATAAATAGATCGTCAACAGGTGTGATCTATTTATACAAGCACGAAAGCTCTGTTTGGTAATTGGCTGACTCACCCTGATATTGACATCTAACATTCCTAACAAAAAAGATTACTCAGATGTTTGCAAACATCTGTGCAAATCTTATCCACTGATCTAGGCTATGCTAAACACTGATCAAATAAAGTACAATTACATTGAGAAAGCACTGTGTAGCCTATCCTCTGTTGTGGTTGTCCAAAGATCTGTTTGGCCTAACAAATGTTTGGTCTTCTTCATCAGACCTTTGCTTGATTAGGCTTTGGCCTTCAACAGATGTTCGTACTCTTGAACAGCGGTTTCAAGTATTCAGCAAATGTTAGCCATGCTCTTGAACAAATGTTCTAAATAGGTGTTCAAGATTCACTATCTTTGGGAGGAGACTGGTTGAATCTTTGCTTATTTCTTGATTAGTAGAGCATGCTTTGGCTTTTGGATATCATCTGTTCTTTTGTTGGTCTAACAATTTCCCCTAGAATAGATGATGCTAAAATAAATGTTTATTGGATCAATCTTTATTCCTCTTCTTCAATATAGCTTTGACTAGAGCTTTTAAGTTCTTCTCAAATCTTTCAGATAGTGAGTCATCAGCATCCCTTTCAAGTGGAAGATCTAGTAAATCTTGTAGATCTTCAATTCTTGAGCTCATGATGTTGTTCATTGAAGTCTTTTGCGCTTCCCCATTAGCCCTGACTATTGTCAATTCGTGGCTGGCTCTGTCTGAGGACCACTTTAGAATTTTTGAGGCAATGGGGTTTACTGGGAGTGATGTTATTCGAAGAGGCTGTGGGATTTGCCTTCCCATGACTTGACCTATCAGATCAGCTTGGTTTGCATCAGGAAGTTCGTACATGATCATGTTTTTGATCCCTTCCTTCATGATGTTTTCTTCAAATCATTTTACATCCTCTGCAGACATATCCTTCTATCTTTTAAGATGGCTTCTCACCAATGAAGAGGCTTAACTTGCAAATGGAAGTTCAGATCCGATAGCCTTTGAACTGATAGTTAAGTCTTCATAGTTTGGCTTTCTTGGGACCGAGGGATCTTTGGCTCTTAAAGCTTCAAGCTTCTTGTAAGTTGCCCTGATTGTTAGGTCATCCCATTTTGCCATTGATCTCATAGTGCCATATTTGGCAGCTACCATCTCTTCTTTCATTCTTTAAAGCTCAACTACTTTTATGCCAATAGGTTTTCTACATGCTACCCAGTTGGGAAGAGTGGATTTGATATCTGGATGGAGTTTTATTATCTCAATTCTTTCTATTTCTTCTAGAAGGGTCTCAACAGACCATCCAGTGAATTGAGCTCTTGAAGCTCTTTAGGGCTTATTCTTCACGATGAAGTCCATGAGATGCCTTCTAACTGACCTCTTTGAGACTAGGGTTGCTAACTAGTTCATGAGATGCCTTCTGACTGACCTCTTTAGCATAATCTTCAAGTTTGTTCAGTTTAGTGAACTCTGCACACATGATTTGCCGAGCCTCCTTATCACTTTTACCCTTTCTCTTGAAAGCAACTATCTTCTCAGCCTGCACAAGTTTCACCTCTAGGTATTCTTGTACATTTTTGGGCTTTTGATATCTTTTGAGGGATGGAAAGGTAAGTTAGCTAATGTCAGTTGTGGAATAGAAAGATTGTATCTCTTCTGATACATTTTCTAACTCCAATGGGTCAAGCATAGTGGGTGTGGAAGTTATGGTAGATGTGGTAGTTGGTATTGTGGTGGTGGATGGTACTGAAGTAATAGTGGTTGTGGTCTTGATAGGAGATGCATTAGGAGTTTCTTCATCATCTTCTTGGACAATGAATTTAATTCTCTCATGGTTCTTGATTGTGATTTTGTATTTTTGGTGAAGGTTATGGAAGTTGTGTGGTTGGTTTTCTTTTGAGAAGTCCTTTGGGGGACTTAGATGGTCATGAAGATGGTCTATGAGTAGTTGTAACCTCTGTTGTCATTTTTGAATTGGCAACAAATGTTTTGGCAGTGGAAGTTGTAGTGAATTAAGTAGTGGAAATGGGAGTAGTGGTTTGGGTTATGATAGGTGGAACAATGGTTAGGATAGATGCAGGAGTGCTTTGACTAAATTCTGTTGAAGAACCTTGGTTTTCTTGGGTTTCTTTTCTTTTGAGGATCTCCTGCATTATGATTTGTAAGTTAGCTTCCCTTGTATTCCTTCTTTTCTGCTTCTCAATTTCTTTGTAAGTTCTGCTTTTTGGCCCTTTTGAGTGTAGTAATGCCATGCTTTTTACCAACCTTTTTGACTAAGGGTGGGAGCTTCCTTATGCAGTCTTCTATCTCCCCCTTTTTGGCATCATCATATTTTTGGAGAGTGAGAGCTTGTCTAGTGTTTTCAAAGATAAAGTCTTTAATGGCTTTAACTTCTGCTATGTATCTTGATATCTGGCATCCACTGTTGGTCTAACAAGCTCTACCTGCATGGTATATCTTTCTTCAGCAGCTTGCTTTTGAAGATGTAGGTATGGTTGAACATGTTCACACATTTCTTTTGCAATTTCTACATTTATTGGTCTGGGTTTGGAGTTTTTGAGCAAGATTTGCATCATGTCCTTGATCTCCCCAACAGATGTTTCTAATTTGGTTACCCTCTCCGTCAATTTTTGATAGTTTAATCCATCACTTAATTTAACAATATCATCTGAATTCCCACCAGAGGTGGTTAAACTTGGTTTTAGACCAAGTGCCCCTTGTTCTTGGTACTGGGACTTCCTATTGGTGTAGAGACTATTGTCTCAACACTTGTTGCCTTCAAGGGCGTCTTAAAGATGTAACCAATGTCCAACTGTAAGACTGTTGTCTTAACAGTTGTAGTAGTTGCCCCACTTGAAATACCAACCTCTATCTCTTTGGATACAGGAGGTGTAACCTCCTTTGCTTGTGGGATAGTAATGCCCTTTTTGATTGCCTTAGTCACTTGTTGAAGTGAACTCTCTTTGATTTGTTGTTGAGAGGAACTAGGTATTTGCAAGTCAGATGTATCAATTGCATTAAGCAACTTTTGTAAGGGTGAATGGACTATTAATGAAGGTGGTGATGAAATAGGAGCAACCCTAGGAGAGGGGCTTGAGAAGAGATAATCAAATGATGTATCTCTCCCTTGATGTGTGTCCCCTGCGCTTACAACACCTTCATTTTATGAGGAAGAGTGAGGAGTTTGGCTTGGTGGAGTTCTTTATCATGCTAGCCATTCTTTTCAGGGTAAAAGCTAATTCAGTATGTTGTGTTGTAACAGTGCATACCGCAAAATGATGAGGCTTCAGACATATGATGGCTTGAGTGTGTTTGCCACACTGGCGGTTATCTATCATGCCTTTAGTAGTAGAGGACAGTTTTACCCAGCAACAGTTTATTTATCGACTTCCAAAGTCTGTTTAGTGCTCCTGTTAAACATGGGTTTAGTGATCATGTGCATTATGTGGCAGCTGACAAAAAAAGTATTTCTTCGTTCGCTTAGAGAAGCGGAGGTTGAGAGATTGAACGAGCAATCATGGCGAGAAGTTATGGAAATCCTTTTTGCCATAACTATATTCCGGCAAGACTTTTCTGTTATGTTTCTTGCTATGGTTACTGCTCTTTTACTCATCAAGTCTTTGCATTGGTTGGCTCAAAAGAGAGTTGAATACATTGAAACAACTCCAACTGTACCGATGTTGTCTCATGTACGGATTGTTTCTTTCATGGGATTCCTTCTCCTTGTGGACTGTCTATTTTTGTATAACTCAGTAAAGTACTTGATACAAACACGCCAAGCTTCGGTTTCTCTTTTCTTTTCATTCGAGTAAGTTTTTAAATCCTTACGCCTTTTAATGTTATTATTTTGTCTTTTAGAACTTTTTGTTTAACATTCTTCATAGTCACTGATTTTGAACGTTCAATAACATTTGTCATTTCAGGTACATGATATTAGCTACAACTACAATGTCAACTTTTGTCAAATACGTTTTCTATGTGAGTGATATGCTTATGGAAGGACAGTGGGAAAGAAAAGCTGTGTACACATTCTATCTGGAGCTTATTCGCACTTGCTACACTTATGCTTTTTCCTCGTAATCTTTGTGCAAGTACTTTAGTTTCATACACATTAAGCCTGCATTGAGAGACATGTGTGTCTACTCACATGTGTGTGTGTATTTCTGATTACATAAAATCATAACTTCTTTTATTGTACACTTTGGTTTCTCCAGGAACTATGGTGTGCCTCTTCACTTGATCCGGGAGCTGTACGAGACATTCAGAAACTTCAAGCTGCGAATTGCTGATTACATCCGTTATCGAAAGATCACATCAAATATGAATGACCGGTTCCCAGATGCAACACCAGAAGAGTTGAATGAGTTAGTTTATTATTATTAGAATGCTTTCTTGTCCAACACGCGAATCTGGTATCCTTATCATATCTATTTTTATTATATGCAGAAGCGATGCAACCTGCATTATCTGTAGAGAGGAAATGACTACGGCAAAACGATTAGTCTGTGGGCATCTATTCCATGTGCACTGCCTTAGGTCATTGTTAGAGAGACAACATACATGCCCCACTTGCAGAGCCCTTGTTATACCAAATGAGGGTGCGACAAGTTCATCACATTTACGAGCGGGAGCTCATCGTCAAGGAGCAAATTCAGCAAATACATCGACTCAAGATCGAACCGGTGATGGTGCAGGAAATGGAAATATTAGCCGGCATCAAAAGAGAGGACAAGCTGCAGCAACAGCAGCTTCTATATATAAAAAATCATTTGTTTATCCTTCTCCAAGTTCTTTAACATGGTATGTAATTCATGTTTGAAATCAGTTCTAGTATCCATATTATCATTGTTAGAATTTATGTGATGCATGCTATGTGCCGGTCATCTGTATATGCTGTACTTCCGAACAAATCCACACCTGGAACAAATATTAACAGTGGGGAACATGGCAATTCAGTCCCGAACAATCCTGTGAACTTTTCATCTTTTCAGTACCCACAAACCGGTTTCACACTAGCTCATGTAAGTCCTAAACCCGAGGATGGACGGGGCACCAATGTCCAGATGTTAGTGAAACTGGAAGCCGAGAAAAAAATGAATCAGGACCAGATTGAGGCATAATTGTAACTTGATATCGCCTGAAAGTTTATACTCTAGAATGTGTTGATTGTTCTTGTTTGTCCCTTAACCTGTATTTATTGCAATTTAAAAACATCTTTTGTGTCAATCCCTTTAATATATGATCTTATTGTTAAGGCACTCTTTAACCGATTGATTCTGGAACTGGATAATGGCACAAGTTTAAACTTTAAACTCCTTTGAATAGGTTTTTCAAGAGAAAAGCTCAGTTGCAGAAAGCAGCGGCAGCAGCAGCGACGGTAGCTGGGAGGCGGATCTGCCTATTACTAATTCGAATAGTAAAGGGAAGGCGGTGTCATTATCTTTGTCAGTTTCGGGTGTTGACCAAAGTCAACATGGGACAGACGATGACAAACATGATGTCAACAATTCACCATTGTAAATTGTGTTTGTATCTAGGGCCTCCCTTTGTTTTGAATACACCAAATCAAGTTGCAGAATACCCTTGATATTTTCAAAGTATAATGGCCATGATAATGCAGTTTAGTTTTGTGCTTCTGTTTTCTATCATTGTGTTATCCCTCGAGTTTAAGACAACATGACGTTTACAAGTCTGGTAAATTCATTAACCTAAAGAAACCAGATATTTTATTATTTATTCCTTTGTTGTGTTTAAGCGTAACCCGAACGTAAAATGCCAAAGACGCTGAAACAACATCAACAAGCAGGTAATATATGTTTATTAGATGGTAAACGACCTCATGCTGTTCAGCTGTTCAAATGTTCAATACCGAAACTGCTCATACACATGTTGTGATGGATGGGTTAAATGGGTTGTAAATGAGTTAATGTGACTTGTTCACTAAAATAGATTTAAAGATGCACAAAATTTGATTATTGTTTTTGAGTCATGTGATGAATTGTGAAGCTTCTTAAGCTTCGACTTTCATCTTTGGAACGTACTAAGTTTTTAAAGAAGAAATGCATTGCAAGCATAACTGAACCCATAATGATATAAAAAGAACATATATGTGAGCCAAATATCAAAACATTATGCATTAAGCGTTATTACCAACATAAATGTAATAATACTATCTTTTGGTCTCCTTAGGTTTTAAAAATACTACACACACCCAGTGCAGTTAATTAAGCACAAACATCGACCACCAGATCCATCACAGATAGAATACAGTTGAGGCAGTAGTTTTCATGACTTGGAGGTTTCTTCAATCAACGTAAAACTTTGCCAGACCAAGATCATCATCAGGTCCTTGGTGTTCGTCAACCATATCAACAAGTACATACTCAGTTTCATCAGTCTTGATACCATTTCCATTGTCATCCTCTAGATCAATCAAATTCACCAAGTCACCATAAATACTATCATATTCCTCTGCATTAGCAGCCCCCTGTACACGAACACCAGATCAATAAACATCAAATATGCACAAATGACTTGTCTATTTCAACAAAAAAACAGAACCACATACCTCAGGCACCTCCATAGTCGTATCAAAGTCATCTAAACATATCACGTCATCACTAGCAGGCATCTCATTGGTAGGCAACATGACACTAGACGGACCTGGTTCAGTAGCTGGGCCTTTCAGTTTGAAATTCAGAGAGTTTATAGGCTCGTTCGTGATAATAGATGAACCTGGTTCAGTCACGTTCATTGTAGCTGGACCTTTCTGCTTGTCCTTCAGTGTGTTCGTAGTCTCATTTGCAGAACATGTGACAATAGGTGAACCTGGTTCAGTCATGTTCATTGTAGCTGAACCTTGCATTGTGTTTGTAGGCTCATTTGCAGAAAATGTGACAATAGATGAACCTGGTTGAGTCATGACCGTTGTAGCTGGACCCTTCTGTTTATGATCCCTTGTAATGGAAGCATCAACTAGACCAACAATTGCTTGAGAATCAATGCTGTTGACCAGATCGTCATTCCACTCGTCTTCATTGAACGGTGCACCATACTGTGCACCGTTTTTTGGCCCCGCACCGCTTTTCTCAAATAACCTACATAGCACATATGTATCCTGATATCCAGAGATCAACAGTTAGCGTTATGAACGTATGATGATATTGTTATTGCCAAATAAAAAAACTGAAGCATAGAAAGTAGTACCTGAACGACTCCTGCATTAGCCAGTTGCTCATCGGCCATTCTATACTCGTGCACTACCCAATTTGTTCTTTCGCAATCTTTTGCACGACCTAGATGAAAAACCAGTGTCTTGATTGTTGCAACGGTTCTTCCCCTATATTCAACGTATCTATCTTTCCCAGTAGCCTTCCAGAACCCAGTTTCAGTGGCACGATTGGCTCTACTACCAGTTGAATACCTTTTTGATTTGGGGCAGAAAAAGTACCATTCTAAGTCTCCGTTTTTCAAAGCCGATTTATCTAAAGAATGCAACGTAATAATCCGTTAGGATCTTTTACAACAGTAAAACCTGATTTTACTAGGAAGTTCAAACCTTCACATAATATTACTTTTTTGTTTTCGAACATAACTAAAAGGATACATTTTTATTGTAATCATATTTAAGCTTTTATTATGTTTAATCAAACATCCAAAGACCGTTTACTACTAAATGATCCTCGCCTCAAGTGATGATCATCTTAAAAAGGTTCCTTCTACTCCAAAAAATATACATATAGACGCATACATACTTATATATATACGGGCGTGCTCATTTCATAACTATGTTATGTTAAGAACCGCACAAGCACGTGTACATAGCACTTCCATGAAAAGCGTAGATTTGAAAGAAAAAAAAACATTATTTGACTATTCAGTATTCTCAAAACTTATAACCACCCAAACAAAGAGTTCAGATAAAAACAATGTAAACAGGACATATAAAGTATCTGATTAACTTAAAAATAATCAATGAGTGTCACATTGATTTAGATTAAAGTAATGAACATAGACCGTAGTAAGCTAGCAAGCATCATAAGAAGCAATAGAAAAACTCGAATATAACAAAACTTATTTCACTAAAAAGAATATGATAAAAATGAGTATAATTTATCTGTCCGTATGTCTCGTCTTGGCGTTTTCAGACTCGTAATGTTTGTGACAATTTTTCTAAATGTCAGACGCTTATTGTTATAAACCATAAAGTCTATGCAAGCAGTACTTTTTGTATCTGGAAATATATATACCTGGAAGATCTGATGGACAATAATCATATATGTTGACCTCTGTAACAACATCGGAAGCGAGTTCCTTCCCCATTAACTTCCTCTTGAGGAAGTACATGACGATTTCTTCATCAGTAGGATTAAAGCGAAACCCCGGAACGAGAGATTTTCTTGCCATGAAAAACTAATCAAATGCCCAACAAGCAATACTTTATCAAAACCAATAATAATCTTGTGCAAGTAACTAATAGCTGGCAAACAAAATTCCTAATCAATATCAGTCCAGTGGCGGAAAATTATCCACACAGAGCTCCCCAACTTCCCCAGGTTCATCGAGTGCGCCTGGAAAATTAACCACTCGTATGCGCAGGACGTGTTAAAAGACATTTGTGTCCCCTGTAGATTGTCAAAATTAATCATCTCAATCAAAATAAAAGAAAATAATAAAAAAAACTGAAAGAGGGCCCACATGTGGCTACAAGCCTACAATCACTCAGTTTAAATGCAGACAGTTGACCATAATTAGCAAATATAAAGAATTTTTTGTCCAAATAAAATCCAATCATGAATACAACAAGTGCAAATTTAACCACTACATCAAAATATTCTACATAAAGTACAACATCATGCAAAATTGCAAACACACACACGGAATAAATGTCAAATTTCATATTGTGCCTTGACCTTAAGAAAGTTCTAAGAATAATAATAACCTTCATAAATGTGCAACAAATCATAAACAAGATCGGTGTCAAATTTGCAAAAAAAAAAAGAAAGAAAAACAGAAGTTCTGTTTTAATTAATCCCACTAAGAGACCTGCAGGGATACCACAACCACTCAGCTTAGATGCAGACAATTGACCATAATTAACAAACATAAAGAATATTTGGTCCACAAAAATATCCCATCATGAATACAACAAGTACAAATATTCTACATGAAGTACAACAGATCATGCAAACAACAACATATGGAATACATATCAAATTTCAAAAAGTTTTAATCATAATAACAACCTTCATGAAAGGTACATCAAATTATAAACAAGAAGATCAGTACTAAATTTGCAACAAAACCCCAAAAAAATTTAATGTTTTAATTTATCCCCTAAGCCCCTAACTTTCTTAACAAGAATAGACGCTACAACAGGCACAAATTTAAAGCATAACAGATCATGCAAAACCATATATAGAATAATTGTGAAATTTCAAAAAGGTTCTAATCATAATAATAACCTTCATAAAAGGTACAACAAATTATAAACAATAAGATCCGTGTTAAATTTACAATAAAACCCTAAAAGTTTTGTAAAGCTACCTAATTTTCTTAACAACAATACCTAATCTGCACAAGCGATTAGCACTTTTTACAACCATACTAAACAGATACCAACTTAGCAGAATCTGTACCGATCCGGACAGAACAGATTCTGTATCCGTACCGCTACCTGAACGTTATTTGTTATCTCGTTTACATTTTTACTCGTTTTCGTTATCCGTTCAAAACCGATCTCAAGTCACTTACTAATCTTTAACTCACATAATCAACCGATCGGTGTAAATTAGCAAAAATACACAATCCGAATTGGTTACGAACAACACAATCTAGTACCAAAAGTCAACGCATACATCAATCTTGGGACAGATTAAAACACGAGATCGGAAGAAAACCCTAGAAAGTAAAGGGTTTTTAGGTGAAGATGAAATAATTAGTAAGTAAAAACGAACAAGAAAGAGTGAAAGGAGAGATACGATTGATCTTACCCATATGACAGAAGTAAATAAACATCATTGTAAAGAATGAGAGGCTTAATATATAAAGAAAACAAAGAAAGATTGATGGCTTACCGGGGAAGGATAGAGAGAGTGAGAGAGAGAGAGAGAGAGAGAGAGAGAGAGAGGTGATGGAGCGAGAAATTGTGATGACGCAGTGATGCTGTTCGTTCGTTATCTGGTTATTTTTAAGCTTTTAAGCATGGGACTGAAAGTATGGAGCTATATCCGGCCCGGCCCGGCCCGGCCCAACTATGTAACTACACAAAGATGATATTTTTGAAGATTATGTGTCGTTTTGACCCGGTCTAAAGCTTAGTGTTTACGTTTAGTGGTTTTTCTAGATGGTTCGTGGTTTTTCTAGATGCTAATCCATGAAACTTTTATATTTTAGTACTAGTACAGTGTTTGTATGATGGAGTGGGAACGATACTTTGGATTAAGGTAATTGTTTATGATACTCATGTTATATTTATTGTATAGTAATTCTAGTGGACATATGTGATAAGAGAAGTTATCGGTTAGTCTATTTCATTGTGGTATGCATGGTTCAATCAACCGAAGCTGAAAATGAGATCATCGGTTAGTTTATTTTATTAACCAACGGTTTTCGGTTAGTCAATTTGGTTAGATTGACGGTTTTTTTTACTCGATTTGTTTAGTTTCGGTTAATAGCAAAAACCAAACTTTTGTTAAAAGTTTTGCTTAAAAATACATAAAAATGAGGTATAAGTACATGAAATAGAAATATAAATACAAGAAATAGAGGTATAAAATATGAAATGTAGAACTAGAGGTATAAAAGTTAGAAATATACGAGAATATGAATGGTTCGGTTCGGTTAAACAGGGGTGAAAAAATTGATCAGTTTTTGGTTAATTCAGCTAATTGATTTTCAGTTAATTCAATTTTTTGTAGATTTGTGTTTGGTTTCATCTATTTTCGGTTTAGTTTCGATTAACGATTCAATTATTGTCCATCCCTAGACATTGTTAATCACGTAACATATCAATTTAATAAAACAAAACTATAATTATACTATACTTGAATTAAAGAGATCAAAATGTTGTTTTTATGGTGTGTTTTTTTTTCAAATATACGAAAATTTATGGCCGTTTAAAATTCGTAGGGTAGTTAATTTTTTATAAGGGAAATAAAGTGTAACTACTAACTAATTATCCATAATATTGTTAAAGATGAGGGAATTAAAATGTGTTTAAAATTCTGAGATTAAAGTGTAATTGTGTTGAAAGACTAATTTATCTTCATTTTAGAGTTGTATCTCATGCATTAATCTAAAAAAAAGTTCTTAACTTTGGGTATTTTAAAATGTCCTTCCTTATGCGTTATAATATAGTATAAATATGAGCAGTATATCCGTGTTATAGGACGGGATAACATCTTTTGTTAAGATGCATCTAGTTGTCTTTGAACAATATTATAACTAACGCATGACCGACTTCTTTGTTCAACTATGGCATTTATGTAAGATTATCGTTTTTAAAATCATCTAGCGTGAAAAAACAAATCTAACACATTTTGTCTAATTAATTGTTGCCCTCCTCAAATCTTTCATATAGTTGTGACAACCGGCGTTTTCCGGTTGTAATTAAGCGCGTAACAAACAATAATATCATCATAAACAACGTAATTAGACGTCAATTAACTCGATCAGGCCTCTAGAGAGCCTAGGAACGTCTACTTGATTCAAGTTACGCGATTTGGCGATATCGAGAACACTAAACGCGAATTTGAACGATAAGCGAACTGATGCCGAACAAATACTGACAACGTTTAAAAATACGAATTTTGTACTTGTATTTACCATACAGTTATGATTATGCAATAAATTTGGGTCGTCGGGCATCTCAAAGCACAACGCTGAAGTTATGCGGAAAATCGAGATGACCGACAACGAAACGGAAGCCACGGACTAGAGTTACATCTAAGTATTAATATATTTTGATATATTTGGCTTCGTTTTCAAATTTTATTATTCGTGGTCGAAATCGGATCAAAACGAACAAGAAACAACCATCGAATCGTTTTATGCAACTTTAACGCAACTAACGGATTTACTCGTCGTAACCGACTCTCAACTTGAATTTCACAAGTTTAGGCTCCAAATAAATATTATACGCCGTTCGGGTTTTGAAAATGGGCTTTGGATACGTAATTGGGCCTGAACACATTAACGGGCTTTAGGCCTGACCCACTAAGCAAACCCTAGCTATATAAGCATAACCTTTCCCCTCATTCTTACAAACCAAACCCTAGCCCCCACATGAGAATCTCTGCCTCTCTCCCTCTGATAATCCGGTCGCCGGAATCCGGCGAGGATCTCCGGCGACTCCGGTCATCTTCTTCGGCCACACACACCCGCACAACCCACCTTTTCTCTCTTGTACCTGTAACATTCGTCGAAAAACGGGTTTCCAAACCCGCTTCGTTTATTAATCAAATATTCAGTTATAATTTCTCGTTGCGTAATTATTGCTTAAATAAATTTTAAACAATACATAATTAATAAATATATTAGAATATAAAAACCATAATTTATAAATAATAATAAATAGTGAGAAAAAAATAAAATGGGGACGCCGGGTTTCGAACCCGGGTCACCCACAAACCCAAACACACAACACACCATTCCGCCACACACTTCTATTGTGATAATCAGGGAAACAAATAAGACTTATAATAAAACCCGAAAGTCAAATCCAGTAATTAGCGCGCCCAGACTAGTCGTCACCGGAAAAATAGGCAATCCGCAATTCTTGCCATTTTCCTTTTGACTAAAACATGTTAACCGACCTCGACATCGGTTATAACCGATGTCTAACCATCAATCTCGGTCATAACCGCCGGAAAACCTTTGACCGCGAATCAAGACCCAAAATCAGACCCAATTCATTCGGTTCTTCTCTATAAATACCCACTCAATCTTCCGGAATCCTTTCGCTCAGAACCGCTCACTTTTTCGAAGCTTTAGCTCGTCGCCGGAGAATTTCAATTTCGCCGGAACTTCGCCGGAATCGATCGTCAGAAAACCGTATTCATTCATCAGTCGGTATAACTGTCTAAACTTCTCTGCTATCTATTAATTTGTGTTTTAATCGTTCAAATCAATAATCAAAACTGTTAAACAGTTCATACAGCCGGACATCGCAAATCAGAGTCAACGACACTTGCCGGAAAACCGAAGCAAACCCGCTGTTCTGGTATACCATATCATTTAATTTCTCTGTTCATTTCAATCAAGTTTAGGTCGTGAACGATTAAACAAGAACAGTCGGATTTCACTGTTCTGTATTCTTAAGCGAAGAAGATGAAGTCACAAATAAGTATAAGTATAATTAAAATCAGATATTCAAACGGGTTAGACACATAGTCCAGCGGTGGACTGTGTGCACAAACAATACACACGTCCAGAGTTCGAATCGCACACGTACCGACTTTCAGAAATAAAACCAACATTTTTAAAACTTAATCAGATCAAGTCACAGAATGTTTATAAGAGTAATAAAATCCATAAGTTAAACAAATTTAACACACAGCCCAACTGGTTGGGCTGTGCGCACTCGAACCGAAGGACCCGAGTTCGACTCCGGGTCCATGCAACCGGTTCGGCCATATAAATCATTTTTAATAAAAAATCAAATAAGTTTAAAATTAATTCGTATATAAATATAATTAAAACAGAGAACATTTCGGATTAAACACGTAGCTCAGTTGGTAGAGCTGCGTGCACGTATACGAGAGGTCCCGAGTTCGAACCTCACTCAGCGCATATAAAAACACAGTCCGACCGGTCAACGGTCAAAAAATCAAATTTTTTATTTCTTTTTATTTATTTATTTATTTAATTAGAAAATTATTTAAAAATACTTAAAAATAAGATTTTTAAAGTTAGAAAATTTCCTTAAAACTCACAAAAATAAATCTAAAAAGCCCATTAAGAGTATGAATTAAAAGTATTAATCTCAAATAAAATCCATTTATTTACCGAATCATTTCGTTATTATTTTAGGTTAGTTTTTCCCTCGTCGATCAAATCCTAAAATTCGTGCGCATCCAACGTCATCAAAGAACGCACCCAATGTGAGTGAATCTCTATCAATTCCCCGTTTTAATCATGTTTTGGGGTGTATCATGTGTCGTTTAATTCTTTATTATATTTAAACACTTGTGCATCCATCATATCCGTGATCAAATGTGTATCAATTGTTGTGTGGATTATATGTAGTTTGGATTTATCATTTTCAGTGCACGCATTTCATTAGGCCCATCAGTTCCTCGCGGGAGACGGGTTGAGCATCAGGTGCCTCATAAGATCGGCTCCGTTTGATTGAGCCTTGATCTCACATTCATCATCATCCATATCATATACTTATTCAAAGTGGTTTGTGTTTGTTTACTTATATGTGTTTGCTCACATGTGATTATTGCACAAATTTTCAATATTAAATAAAACAAGAAATTAATAACAATGTTTTATCAAGGTTCACTCGCCAACTTTTGTTGACCCAAAATATCCCCCGTTTTACACATGATACAGGTGATCCAGTTGAGGCAAGAAACACATAGGAAGACCTAGAAGAATAAATCAGTTTAAGCTTTGGATTATTTACATAGTTTCATTTCCTTGTAATTGTATGAATTTTGATTTGAATATTTAAGTTGTAATTTGAATTTAATAAATATGAAACATTATAGTAAACATCATGAGCTTTGGTGATAACCCAATTATGCCCCGACTCTTATTCCGCTGCGGGTCGGGTGTGACAGATTGGTATCAGAGCCATGACTATAGGGATATAGGATAGGTTATTAGACCCTTAGAGCCTATACTATAGTTGATTAGAATTTTTAAATTGTTTATGCGTTACATACAAAATTCATGATGTTTATATGCTTTATGTTTATTTTTACACTCAATGTTATGCAAGCATGCTCACAAATACATGTTATTATACAATGCTCATCATAAATCATATCCTCATAACATATTATATCCATGAGAGCACACACCTCACAATTCCCATGATTTTTGCAATGATTTTTGTATTTTCAAATCACATCAAAGTGAGTTCTCATGACGGGCATGTGGTAACTGGAAGGGTACGAGTACCGGTAGTCGGAACGTCCTGTCTAGGCTTGGCATTCGTATAAATCCAAAATAAAGGACCAGTTTGTCTACCTGGGGACTAACGATGAGAGTACGAAGGACCTATTAGGCCAAAGCATGCTATACCAAACGTCGCGTGAGCTAACCCCACTTTGAGTTGTCATTGTGTCTACACCTGGACACCCTCCTACCATACATCTCGCAATCATATTTCACGGTTTTCATTCGGGTGATGCGAGTGTTGATCCGCCAACACCAATGTGAATCCTACCAAGCCCAATAGTCATGGGGGCCCACATGACTACACAGGCGATGGTATGGGGGACATGGAGGCCCAAACATGAGCAAACCCAAGACATCCTATGGATGTAGTTGCATTATTGTTAGTTATGTTATTTTTATTCTTTTAACGACACATGACACCTAGAAACTTCTTAAACTCACAATCTTCCTATGTATGTTCCTGTAGAGGTCGGCTAGGCAACTACGTGGAGGTAGAAAGTCAGGAAGATCCAATGAACGCTTGGCCACACAAATTGCTAAACAAATGGCCGCGGTACTTCCTGACATCGTAATTCAAGTTCAACAAGCTCTCACCGCAAACCCCATCAACCCTCCCAATCAACAAGACCAGAGCGTCGCCAACCCTCCCTCCAAAAAGTGCTCCTACAAACACTTTAAATCTTGCGATCCCCCAAAGTATGAAGGGACCGAAGGTGTTACTGCTCTCCTTCACTGGTTTGAATAAATGGAGAACACTTTTCTCAATTGCGATTGTCCCGAGGATCGCAAGATACGTTATGCAACAGGAAGACTGTTTGGGGTAGCCCTTACCTGGTGGAACATGGAAAAGGGTAAACGAGGAGTTGAAGATGCCATGGCCTTAACATGGGAAGAGTTAAGGGAACTCATGACCAGACGCTTCTGTCCAAGAAGCGAAATCAAAAAGTTGGAAGATGAATTCCACGCGCTAAAACAAAAGGAAGGAGATCACACTTCCTATAACAAAAGATTTCTCGAGCTAAACCAGATGATCCCTAATCTGTTCACCCCCGTGTACCGCTTGGTTGAACACTACATTCGAGGTCTTCCCTCGAAAATTCAAGACTCGGTTCTAAGCACTTCGCCTGCAACACTTGAAGCCGCAATGGAACTAGCTACCGAACTCACTGAGAATCGCATCCGAAACGGAAAATTTAAGGATGATAAGAAGAAAACACCCATAGAGACCTCAACTACAAACCACTCGGTCTCCTCCTCAAGGTTTGCTGGTAAGAGGAAACGAAACAGCAAGAATTTTGTTGTCACTCAAACCAACCCTCCTATCACAGCTGCACCAATCACCCAATTTGCTCCTTCGACCGCACCATTTAAAAAGCCATACACCGGCCCACACCCAAAATGCAACCGTTGTCAATACCATCACCCTCCCGAAACTTTTTGCCAACATTGCACCAGCTGTGGCCGTGCAGGTCACACCATCCAAACCTGCCGTATCCTTCAACGAATGAACCGCAACCAACCCCCAACCCAAAATCAGATAGTGGGTCAAGCCCAACAACCCTTACTTCTACCACCTGTACCACACGCAGCCCAAACTTACTACCAACCCAACTACCCCATGATGCAACCCATGCGAGCTTGTTACAACTGTGGAGACCCAAACCACTTCAAGAACACTTGTCCACGCTTGGTGAACATCATCCATGCACAAGCCCAAGCGAACCCAGTAAACCAAGCCAACCAAGCTCCTCCACCTGCCAGAGGAAGAGCTTTCAACATCAATGCCAACCAAGCTAGGGCTGAGAACAACGTGGTTAACGATATGTTTCTCATCAATGGTAGTTATGCATCCATGTTATTCGATACTGGCGCGGATAAGAGTTTTGTGTCCTTGGAATTCGAACCTATCCTCAACCAAACTCGTGATAGTCTCATGGAATCTCTAACGGTGGAAGTTGCTGACGGAAAGCCCGTTTCATTAAATTCTATTATACGAAATTGTACCCTCACTCTAAACGATCACGATTTTCCAGTTGACCTCATTCCTATGAAGTTGGGAAGTTTCGATATTATAACCGGTATGGACTGGCTCAGCCAGCATCACGCTGAAGTAGTGTGCCGCGAAAAGTTCATTCGCATTCCTCTTGTAGACGGTCAGACTCTACGTATTTTTGGAGAAACCCCTTCGAAAGGACTCAAACTAATGTCCTGCCTTCAAGCCCGAAAATATCTCCGCAAGAACTATGTCGCATTCCTAACTCACGTCGTCAAAAAGGGAAACAAGGAGAAGAAACTCGAAGATATACCAGTTGTGAAAGAATTCCCACATGTGATTGTTGCACAAATTTTCAATATTAAATAAAACAAGAAATTAATAACAATGTTTTATCAAGGTTCAATCGCCAACTTTTGTTGACCCAAAATATCTCCCGTTTTACACATGATACAGGTGATCCAGTTGAGGCAAGAAACACATAGGAAGGCCTAGAAGAATAAATCAGTTTAAGCTTTGGATTATTTACATAGTTTCATTTCCTTGTAATTGTATGAATTTTGATTTGGATATTTAAGTTGTAATTTGAATTTAATAAATATGAAACATTATAGTAAACATCATGAGCTTTGGTGATAACCCAATTATGCCCCGACTCTTATTCCGCTGCGGGTCGGGGTGTGACAGTACCTTTATACATGCACACGCGCAGGCAGATGAGAGAGAAAGACTGAGATCGGTAGAGAGAGATCAATGAGAGAGAGGAGAGCAGCGGTGGCGCCGCTCACGGCAGCGGCGGTGGTGGATCTCACGGTGGCGGTCTCGGAGCGATAAAATGGCGGTAGGGTTTATTTTGATTTCTTTGGGGTTCAGATTTAACTCGGGTCTCAGTTTAGATTTTGGTTCGTATCAATTTGGGGTCAGATATGGGTTGGGTTGGTGATGACCGGCGGCGGCAGCGAGGGTGGTGGCGATGTTCGGTTTAGTTTTGGATCGGGTTAGGATTTAACTCAGTCAACAATGATCAACATCACACTCGGTTCAAACTCGGTTCAGGTTTGGTTCAACACGGTTTGACCCGGTTCAAGTTCGAATCAGTTTAGATGTCTAAGTATTTGTTTTCAGGTTCGGACGCGTGTCTCGGTTCGAGTTACGGCTCCCTCGGTTCACTCGGATCAGTTTTCGCTCAACTCGGTTCAGTTTCGGTTCGGGTCAAAATCGGTCAACCCTGAGTCAACTCGGTCAACTGGTCAAACCCGGTCAACTGTCGGGTCAGAGTTGACCGGGTCAATGGGTCAATCAAGACTCGGTAAAAATTTAATTACGATGCGAAATTTATTTATATTAGTTTATAAACGTTAATAATATATATCGTGAAACCGAGCTCAAAACCGACCCGTTAACAATTCTATATCGTCAAAAGTTTAAAAATAACAATAGATCCGACGTACAATATTCGCGTAAAAGTCACTAGTTAAAAACCGAACCGACGTTAGTATAATATAAATCGGACATATAATTGGCGAAAATTATATTCGAAACACGACAAGAAATTATATATAATGTTTGCGTACATTGATTGATTGCATTTTGACAAATAAATCGACAACTTATGTTGTCGGGAGCGTCCGAAAACAGAGGAAACTCTGCCCGATTTTCGTAGAATACGCAATATGAAACGCGTTACATTTCAAAGATAAAACGTCCGAATTCAAACGATCGTATGAAATAAATATAGATATATTTATTTTGTCGACGCTATTAAAACTTTCAACATGGAGCCTATAACATTTCAACGAGCGCGAATACAAGATAACAAGATTCGGCAATCGACTATAAAATAAATAATATTTATTAACGTTTAATTCAAAGTCGAAACTCATAAACTAGATTTCAAACATCGATAATTTATGCGAACGATGATATAAAAATAAGTATATTGTTTATATTTGTTTCGAACGCCAAGATTTTCGAACGCTTTTACAAGATAAGTACAATGCGCGTATTATTTCAAATGACAAAATTCGGAAATCATATATACTAAAGGCGTCTAGAATTCGGAAATCGTATAACACAAATATAATTATATATATTCGAATGTCGAGACGTTGAATACTTTTATAAAATAAATATAGTTATATTTATTTCAAACGTCGACGATTCGGGAACTTCAAATGCTATTTGTTATATTCGAGTTCAACGCCTAACGAAGTACGACACGATACCGCAATACTATAACAAGCTTACGATTACATCGTTATTTATTTATCATAAACGATACGCCATACTCTTGCTCAGATACAAAATGTGTTACCTGTACGGGTATATTTACAAGTATATATACATTATATCTTACGAAACCTACGAAGAGTCGTACTATTATCCGTCGACGTACATGACGACTAAATACGATTTCATGAAATATAGTTATGTTTTATATAAAAATATATTTCAAGTCGCTCGGAAAACTAAATCGTTTCTAAGAAAACCATAGATTGGTTATTCCGAGTTAAGACAATGACACTCCATAGAATCGTATGATTAACGGTTCGGCAGAGCTCGGTGACACGTAGTTTAGCTACGTTATATCTAGAAACTTATGAGTTATTCCGTTTTAGGAATGCCTTAGATTGCATGCTAGCAAGTCAAGTTGTGGAGACAACACTATGGAATCACATTAAGCTAGCTTTGCACAAGGATGACAAGATGAGTTCATAACCCCCACTTTTTACCGTTTTACATTTTATAAATGTTTTCGGGGGTGGAAAGACATGCAAGTTTTGAGAAAGCATACAATGTTTCGATGAACGAAAATCATATATTTCTAAACATGTTACAAACAGATTTCAATGAACTCAAATGGTTTACAAAAGGTTTATGCTAAACTTACCGGTTTTCACAGCTATACAAAGCTTTTCGAAACATGCATGAGTTTTATGACTAGTGACGGGATTGTCTTAGTCACAATTAGGGGCTAGGCCCCAATTTTATTTATAACATGGGCTAGGCCCAATAACACGAATAACATGGGCTAGGCCCAATGACATGGATAACATGGGCGCGACCCAATAACATAAATGACATGGGTACAGCCCAATAACACGGATAACATGGGCTAGGCCCAATAACATGGATAACATGCGCGAGGCCCAATAACATGGATAACATGCGCGAGGCCCAATAACATAAATGACATGGGCGCGGCCCAGTAACACTGATTTATAACAATTGGTATGTAGCTATGGGATTTTATGATAACTGAACACTGTGCGTAAGTAGGATGATGACAACAGTAACCATTAATCACGTAGTGACCAAGGTGCAAAAGGTATAGATCTATCGAGTTTGAGACACGCTCCACTCCTGGTATGTTAACCGGTTAGGAGTGCTTTTGTGATCCCAATGATGTCGAGTTGTCTTGGGTTGGTTACTTACTTATGGCACATAGGCCAGTGTATTAGCTACACACTGACAGATCCTTAGATTCCATAGGCATACTACGTACTACGATTTCAATACCGGTTTACAAATATATCGGAAAATATTTCAATACCGGTTTACAAAGATAACAGAAAATATTTCAATACCGGTTTACTTACAGATACGAATGAAAACATTTTATCACCGGTTTACAAACATAACAGTTATATGCATCGGTTTACAAACTGCACAGAAAACATTTCAATACTGATATACGGATATGACATTTCAAATGCATTGGGATATTGTGATCCCACAAACCGGTTTTTTGAATGCAAGACTTTCAAATGTTTTATGATTCATTTGAAACAAAAACAAAAAACTATGAACGCGCCAACTTTATGTTGACTTTTCGCATGTTCTTTCTCAGGTTACAATTACAAGTATGGCACAGTTGGAATACGAGAACCCATGGGGATTCGAGTACTTAGCGAGCGTTCACTGTTTAAGAGTCTTAGCACCGACGTTTACTTCCGCATTGCAATGAAGATACCCGTTTAGTTCACACCCAGCTTTGATGTGATGGAATTATTAGGGGGTGTGACAGAGTGGTATCAGAGCTATAGGCTTTAGCGAATTAGGTATCAAACCTGGCTCTGATGACAGATTGATATCAGAGCCATAGGTTTCAGTGAATTAGGTTTCTGTGGAGATACCTAGGCTTTAACCTCACTTTCCTTTGGGGACATTAGATCATTAAGATTGAATACATACAGAACGCCTAGGACTCGAATATGGGTTCCAACCGTGGCCGAAAACAATAGGTCGACATTATGATTTTAATCATACACTAGTGTGGTGTTTCATACACGGTACACGAAAACATTACATACCGTAAGCAAAACTTTGAGAGTTTTGACAACATGCATTTAAGACCTTTGGGAAACTTATGTCAATATCCATTAATGGTCATTATGTAGGAACTGCGATTATTAACCCGGGCAAACACATTACATATATTGTCGTTGCTATTTTATTTACCCGAGCAGGTATCCTACGTAAAACGAACGCTAATGTGCAAATATACATGAAACTTAAACGATAAGACAACGGATGTTGAAGTGCATCACATACTACTTTCAAGGCGCGGCCTTGAGGAAGCATGATATTACAACAACGATGCTAATCCCATCAGCGGGAGAACTACCGACCAGAATGCGGCAATTTGTCACGTGGTCCTATAAGCGACACGAACCACGCTGAGGTACATCAAACGAGAATACATAACAGTTGGTACTTATTACAATGGTAAATTACAATAATTGGCGCTGTAAAAGAAGTCACATGTCTTTGCATTTCCCCTATTTCATTAATGATGATTACGCCATATTCGACATTCGGTGGTAATGTCACGAAACAGTAAGTCATCACAGGAAATACCAGGTAAAGTCCTCGAATTCCTTTTGTTGAAATTTCAACTTTGCATATACTGAGTACGTTTGCACACCTCTACTCCTCATAACGGTCATTGTGTCATGGGAAATTCTTTCTTGATTCATTTGAAACAAAAACAACAAACTATGAACTCGTCAACTTTATGTTGACTTTTCGCATGTTCTTTCTCAGGTTACAATTACAAGTATGGCACGATTGGAATAGGAGAACCCATGGGATTCGAGTACTTAGCGAGCATTCACTGTTTAAGAGTCTTAGCACCCACGTTTACTTCCGCTGTGCAATGAAGATACCCGTTTAGTTCACACCCAGCTCTGATGTGATGGAATTATTAGGGGGTGTGACAATAGTAGTATGGATATTGTATGAATTATCATTTGCAAGTATAATCTTCATGAACCCATGATTTGTTGCTCATCATCTTGACTATAAAGATTCAAAAACTAAACTTTAGAGACGGGCAAAGAAACAAGAAATAGAAGGATGACAACTACGAAAGATGTTGCTTGTCTTAATTCTTATCTTCTCTGTAATATAGAAAAAATAAAGCGGTAGTCATATATGTTAGTAGGTTAAAAAACATGTGATAACCTTACAAAAATATTCGCATGTTGAAAGTGACTTATTCTAAATTAAGGTACATTGATCAATGTAATTCATTAAAAATCTTATTGAAATGTGTGATATAAGCTCTAATTGAAATACGATTGCTGATTATGTGACAAATTTAACTGCTAATTGAAATGAGTTTTTGAAGCCCTAATTGAAATCTTTGTTCTGTGATATACTTTGTTAAATGATCTGGTTTATAGTGTCAAATAGATTTCGTGAGAATGAATCCGGTCATTTTAAAGGGCAAAAGAAGCAAAGCAGGTGTGGTTTTTTTTCTTTTATAAGTGCACTTATGGTGACGAAAGCTTCAGTGATAGGAGGTTTTTGTATACGTTTGTAATTGTGTTTTTGTGTAAAAACCAAAAGTGTTGGCGTGGTTATGGTATTAAACACGCTAATGTGTTAGCATCGTTATGGACAGTAGCGTATTTATCGATGATGTCTATAACTAGGTTTTAAACAACAAATTTTGTAAGACTTTTGGAGTATTTCTGTGAAAGAGTGTCGTAACCGTGTGTGTACACTATATCAGTTGAATCTTAATAAAAAACCAGTTAAGGACACTAGTCAACAAAGCTTTGTTTTTTGCACTTACTAAGCGTTTGTTTGTTTGTTTGTTTTTTCTGAAAAGCTCTTCTTGTCCTCTTATGTCTACGCCACGCAGACCACGCGCATACGTTTGGGTTTGCAGAGTGTTTGTTTTCTCAAAGACATTTCATTAAAAAAGCTATTTGCGTCCTCTTTTTTTGTACAGATGTGGGATCCCCTTCTTCTTTTCTTCTTGCCTTAATATCAAAACACAGACATTTCATCAAAACCCTAGCACCTCTCCTCCATCCCTATCCTCCTCCCAGCCGCCACCCTCCCCATCGACCACCCTTTTCCCCACCGATGACCCTCTTCCCAGCCGCCTCCCTTCCCAACGTCGCCGTCCCCCTACTGTTGACGTCCTCTTATCGTTGCCGCCTCTTCACCATCACCGTCCCCCTACTGCCGCCATCGTCTTCACAGCCGGCCGTCCACATTGTCAACCGACCATCATAGCCGAAATCGACTAAAATCTGGTATGTTTTATGATTATTTGTTGTTTTTTATTGAGATGTTCATTATGTAAAGTGGTTATTTTTTATTCTTTGATCTAGATGCTCATTGTGATAAAATGGTTATTGATTTATGCCTATTATGTTTGAGTATGCTTAATTGTTTGAATTATTTGAATATACTTCATTTTGATTAAATGGTTATTGATTTATGCTTATTGATTTGCTTAAAATTATTTGAATATACTTAATTGGTTTGTGCCTATTATGTTGTTTAAAATGGTTTGAATATGCTTAATTGATTTGTGCCAATCGGTTTATTTAAATTTCAATTTATTTCAGCAGCTTGGAGAAGTTAAAAAACAAACAGTCTTCTTCTTGCAACATGTAGAGGTTTGGTCTACCTTTTCTACTATAGGTGTCTGCATGTGTGGTCCGCAGACTGCAGACATTTTACCCAAGACATTATTATTCATACATGGTTGAACATGAGAATCGTAATTTTATTCTTTTATATACGTTATAAACTTATGTTTACTAGGGAATGCAGTTTGAGACTTTTCAAATTTGATGCTACACATAGGATGCTATGGACCTAGATTAAATAAATCAAATTCTACTTCATGCTTATGTTGTATTTGAAATCTATTTGTTTCATTTTGTGACTTTGGAATTTGGTATGATTAATCTATAGCCCTATCGTCAGTTGGGGTGCTATAACCATTATCATCATCACCATCACCACTCGTACCACATCCTTCACCAGAGATCATCACCAACATCAACCCATTTCCATATCACAATCGCCATACATCGTCCACCATTCTTGTTGCTCCCGTGGTCGGAATCGAAGGACCGATCGAGCCTCTTCCTTGATCACTTCTCTCTCTCTTACTTGTTTCTCTCTCTAAATATGGTTCTCTCTTTCTAAATCTGGATTCTCACCCACTATCTCACACTTTCTTCTTTCTTTATTTATATATATATATATATATATATATATATATATATATATTGAAAATAGAAGTGTGTGTTTCTTAAAGAGAAAGAAAGAAAAAAATGAGATAAAGGTTTTTTTTTACTCAATGGTATGTGAATAGACCAATTTGCCCTTGGTTAAATTGATGATAACTGACTTTACTAACTGAGTTTGTATTAAAAGGCACAATATGTTAGAAAAAATAGAGAGTTTGGACATAATTTGTTACTTTTTTTAAAAGCATGTTTCATAAATTAGGTAATACATAAAGGACACAAAGTGTAATTTACTCTTAGTTTTATTTATAGTGGTACTTTTTTTCTCAAAGTATATTATAAAATTAATGAAGTGCTTATATTGCTTATGATTAATATCTTTGTACTTAAAACTTTTCTTGATTAAGATGTAAGCGAGTCGTGCTCATAACATGTTATATAATGCTACAATTAACACAAGATTAAAAGTGTAACTAAGAACTTTTAAAAGAATTGTAAGGGGGGAAAATTGTTAATAAAGAAGTGTATATGTGAAAGGGATAGATAATAGATTTACTCTTTTACATTTGCGGGGTATATATACTATAAAATCTTAACTATAACAACCTGACTCGGAATGGGCCAACATGTCACTCTTACAAAGTTGGAGCAAAAACATGATTCCATAATTTCTTAAAAATATTACAAGGCTTTAAAACTTTATAGAAATAGGATGTCTGATTCACAATACATGATTTCCTGTGATGGTCTTTTTCATACACTCGAACTATTGGGCCAGATAACAATGCTCCTATATAAAGTTGGCAAGTGATTTCAACAAGTATGAAAATAATATGCAGAAATAGAAATCAAACTTTCAAGAAAACACAACTACAAAATTTTCAAGTTTATATCACTTTGAAAAGGTTTACAAGGTGATTGTGAGGCTATTGGCTAATACAAACGAATACTTTAAGTATTTTGTAATGAATGGCAAAGGAGTTTGGTAGTATGTAATGAATGCTTGGCTTAACTCATATTCCCTTCGGTGTTGTATTCTATATTTATAGAGAATGTTTGACATGAATAAAAATGTATTTATTCATGCACTTGTCTGCATAAAGTAACTTTTTGGTATATTCATTGAATCCATCCAAGTCCACTTGCTACTTTAATGTTTGTGGAGAACCTTATCTCTTTAACAAGTTGCTTCATCAAATTTCAAATTTTCTAATGAGTAACTTACCATAAATCTGTTGTCTTGGTCATCAGATTTCTGATTAATAGAATTCACCATATTCTGATGATTATCAGATTGGTCTTTTCTGATCATCCTTCTTTGCCTATGATCTCTTTCTGATCCTTATTGAAGATGATGTTTGTCTTTCTGCTTGTCCTGTTGTCTTGTATCTTCTTCTTATATGACCTGCGAACTATATCATCTTCAAGATATGATCAAAGTGATCATATTTTTCCTCAACACTTACAAAACTTTCCTAACACGAACACTCTATTGTATCCCGTCCCGATTGTCTTGATAACCTAATGTAAAGAAGGAAAACACAAAAACGTACATCTAAGCAAAATTTAAAAGTTTTGCCCTGTGAGCAAATAGAGGGAAATAAAATAACTTGTTTTGATCGAGTATAATCTAGTTTTTTAAAATACTTTTCATGAATAGTAACCTTTACCTTTACATAAATCATGTAATATATAATATAATATCATAAAACATGACATGCTGAATATACCCAAAGTCGATGTGGTTCAGTTAATTAACACGGGTGATGTAGGGTAGCTAGCCCATACATCCATGTGGAAAAAGGCGTATGGGCAAATCACACAACTAAATTCCCTTGTAACATGTTCATTTAACTTTTTTCCTAAGATCGATCTATACGTCTCCTTGCATGTTCATAAAGTTCCATAAGCTTGTAAATTCGAGACGTCGTTAACTCAACTCACCGTCACGGATGGTGTCACATCATTTTATGCCACAATGATGATCTGTGGTCATCCCCACCGGAGAGGGAAGGACTTGGGTAACATAATACATGTACTTGATTGTAAATTTGTAAAATTATAACCACATATACACGTTTAAAACTTGTAATTTGTAAGAATTTAAATAACATAAACTTAATAGAGAATTTTAAAAATCATGAAGCAAGGGAATGACTTGGGTAACATAATACATGTACTTGATTGTAAACTTATAAAATTATAACCACATATAAACGTTTAAAACTTGTAATTTGTAAGAATTTAAATAACATAAATTTGAGAGAGAATTTTAAAAATCATGAAGCAGATGCCCGGACACTAAACGACATTCTTCAAAAGAAAGGGTTTAGACTACCCGTAACTTAAAGAGATGATCACAATATTGAAATAAATCTTAGATGTCTCACGAAAGCCTACAATATCGTCATATCTTAATTTAGAGATGTTCAATTATAATCAGTACTTTGTTTGGTTCATTTGAGAGTTTAGAATATGAGATAAACATATATTATCTTATGGTGTTTTAGTGACTTATTTAACATTGAAATATAAAAATTACCAAGTTTAAATACACTTGTTTATTGTTTGTAGCTCAATAAAATATGTTACATAATTATAAACAGTTAACAAAAATAAATTAATAGTATTAATTGTAGATCTAATCTATTGACTTCAAAATTTTAATATTTTGCAAAATAGTTAAACAGTTTATACTTTACTTTCAATTAACAACATATTTTTATCTTATTCCCTGTTTTAGTTTTGCAAAATAGATAAACAAATTATACTTTACTTTCTAAATCAAAGTAATCAAAAAATTTAGAACGAGGCGAGATACATGTATACTCTATTTATTCTTTTCTTAAGCATTTCCTAACTAAATTAGATGGTGTGGTCGACTAATTTATAACTTTGTTCTTGTTAAATATAAGTGTAAAACAAAATAATAAAAGGAGAAATTAAAATGGATAAGAATGAAAGCTGTTGGCCAGGTATTATTATGTTTAGTTTTCTGACCTATAGATATGACTCGTATACTTGAGACTAGGCTTGTTATACATACACCCCTCTTATTTATTAATTACAACCCTGTATGTAAACACATTCATCAATAACTTTTATTTTGTTTTTTATTTTTTTTCTTATACTTGCCTTTTTTAATTTTTTATTTAATTATTAGTTATTTATTTTTTGTTTAATATTTATTATTATAACTAAATAGTAAATGAAATATACACTTTTTTATTTATTTACTTATTTAGCTATTATTATTATTAGTAATAATATATTATTTATTATTAGTCTTTAGTTGTTATAATTTATTAAATTATATTTATAGCAGTAATAAAAGCTATATAAAAATAAATATGTTTTTACAAAATTAATATTATTTAATAATTTACATACCGACCTTTTATCTATAACAGAAAATGTAGCGGGTTGTGTTATCTAAGAATTATACATATTTTGACGTGATTAAAATATATTCTCTCAGTCAGCTGCATCATTTTCTCTCATTAATTTCCATAGGTTGTTTATGTTGGCAATTGGATACTCTCCTTGAAATTCTACCATTATAAAATGGTTACCATTCACGTATGCAATTGTAATTATATTTTTTCTAGGAGCTATTGAGGACCTCTCCAAAACGAAAAACAAGTAGAACTCTTTCGTTTTTCTTGAGATAAAAAATGAACGATTACATTAAATTTGTTCACATCAAGAATCCTACCTCTAGCATGATCATCCAGTGTTTTTTTTCTGGTGCAACCATCTACCCTGACCAAGCCAAGGACATTAACACATCTTCGAATAAGCCTAAGAAAGCCTTAGTGTATTTATTTCTAAACTCGAGTAGCTCTTCCATTAGTGACCTTTGAATAAATAACCATTCATCTTCACCGTACCTGAGAGCATAAGCTGTTGCCCGAAACCCATAATTTCCATCACCTACCACGTTATATATGGATGGAAGTTTTTTGAATTAGATGGATATATTTGTGTATCATTTGTGATGCTTGATCTTGGTTCAATCCTATGAAGTCATAGGCCGGCACACTTGTAGGGTTTGCGAAAGAACTTTGTCTGACAATATCTTGGTTCAACCCCATGAAATCATATCCCGGTGTGCTTAAAAGGTTGGCAAAAAAAACTTGTCCGTTGGTATCTTGGGTCATGAACGGACTTAGTTCACCAGGAACTTGGTAGTTTACAAATGGAGTGACGTAGTAGCCCAAATTATCCCTTGAATGGTTTTTTTCCGTCAATATCTTGATTTATGAAGGACTTGGTTCACCAGGCATCGTATAATTCACATCTGGACTGATGTAACCAACATAATCATTTGGTCCCTTAATGAACTTTCTATAGCAGCCTTTAGATGCCTGAATGAACTATGTCTCCAAGGCTCTTGAGTGTAATGATGCTCTTGGAAATCACAAATGAACTATGCATTGCAGGTTCTTAAGTGTAATCTTGCTCTTGATAGTTCGTAAATGAACTGTTCCTTGAAGGCTCTTGAGTGTAATCGTGATCTTGGGAGTTCCCAAATGGAGTGTGACTTGCAGGCTTTTGGGAGTAGCTTCATTGAAGGGGAGGTTTAGCAATTGCAGGGGTTCAGTTTTTTTTGTTGTTTGGATTTTGTAGTTGGTCGTTCACGAGTATTTTCTTTAACATCTAGTTTTTCAACAAAAGGTATACTTGGATTGGTTATTTCTTCTAACTTTTGTAGTAAACTTTTCTTTTCAGGCTTGGATCGATTATCGAAGGCTTTTTTATAACTTTCCAACTCGATGTCACAAGTAATATCCTCACAATACACTGGTAACTCAAGTTTCCGCCAAAATTCATCGACCGAATCTAAACGAATAGATTGACCTGCATTAAAGCATAAGTTGTCAGCTTTTAAATATTACCAAAAAAACTTTTTGATAATTTATATTATCATAGTTTAATATACTGACCGGCTTTCTTATACTTTGAGATTTCACAAGCACATGGTAATCCATAACATTTATGAACTTGACAACGACAATGTGAATGCTTTAAATGACGCTTTGTTATTATTATATCAAGTGCTTCATGAGAAATAAAACCACGTAATAGCTTCAACATCGGTAGGTTGTGTTTATGCATTAGAACAGTTCTACTTTTTCGAAACTATCTTTGACTATTGTATATTGTGAGTTCACTACTTCATCAACGTGACCAATAACCTTATCTAAGGTACAATTTGCTGAATTCAAGAATCTTTTAGCTTGGCATGTTGGCTTTCAGCTCTGTTAGTTGTCTGATTTCTGAAATGTACGCATTCGTTAGTCTATATGGACACAAAAATTTCTTTATACTTGTTTAACCAAGTACTATTCAAGTAATCCAAAACATCTGCAAGATTATAACAACAACGACAACAACAACAACGACGACGACAAGGGCGACAGCGGCGACAACAACAACAACAACAATAATAATAGGATAATAGTAATAATAAATACCTTGATGATTGATTAACACTGACTAAAGTTGCTTGTAATTTTGGAGGAATGATGTCCACGCTTGAGATTCAACAAGTACATTGCACATTATATTGAATGAATCCCAATCATGTTCCTTGGTGAAAGATGATTTGCAGTTTCTAAATATACTTTGAGAAATGTGCCATCTACAAAGTAATCGAGCAGCATTCGGAAAAACTTTCTTGCATGCATTCATGAGAGCTAACTCCTTGTCCATAACTATAACACGTGGTTGCACGCTCTCATCTAGAGTTGATTTTAAATAGTTTAATGCCCAAAGATATTTCTCCTTTGTTTCTTTATGCATAACTGCAAAAGCTATGGAAATTGTCTTATTGGTAGAAGCTACGCCAACAATTTGAAGAAAAGGCAATTTATACTTGTTTGTATTGTACGTGACATCCATAAGCAACACATGTGGAAAATCAAGGAAGTACTTGTATGATATTTTATGAATGAAGAATAAGTCTTCCAACTTGTTTAAAACCCTATTGGTAGAAATTTCAAAAATATAACCTTTATCATGTTAAAGAGACATTAGCACCTCCATCAGGGATTTCCCATTATGATCCTTTGCTCGAATTTTATCATGTGCGTTATGTATGTTTTTAATTGTAGAGACATTATTTTCATCACGCTCCTTCATAATACCTAAAATATCTTTTGGCAACACACGCTTCCCCATCAACTCAGCCACCAATTGGTGTTCATAAGGTGTCAATCATTTGAAGATTGGGTGTCCCTCCATATATTCTCTAGGTGGATGATTATGTTCACCAGGTTTTACTCTTAACGTCAAAGAACCATTCTCTTTGAACATTTCCCTACCATTTCAAACGGGCTGTAAATATTTCTAGTGCCGGTTGCTTTACTTGAATCTTTAACTAATTTATACACACCACCATGATCACACATAAGTACAACTTTAGACAAGTAGCCATTTTTTGTTTTTAGTCTTTTAGTGACAATGGCGTAACCAAGACTACATCCGGTGTTTTAACCCATTCCATCAACTCTTCACGAGATTTGAACATCTAAAAGTGAACTAATATTAGTTACCAAATATTAGGTGAACAAGCTTGGGTAGTTACAAAATAAAAATAAAACCTTCATAAGTTTGAAGGGCTAGTTATCTTATATGATAAATTAGGTTATATCTAGCCATTACGTTAATATATCTAACTATTTGTTTTTTATAGTTTATACTATATTCAATAAAAATAGAAGTGTACCTTATATTGAAATACAAATGCAATACATTATCCAAGCTCCTCCATTATATCTAACTCTAATTTTAGCCATTAGTTCCATCTCAGTTCATAAGTAAAAACTAGCAAACCCCTAGTTACATCCAACATACCATCCCATGTAATCGATTTTAATATTCCAAGTTGCTTAAAATTAGAGATGATCTCTGTTATCTAGAAAACAAAGAAGACGAACATAATGATGTTTTCTTATATCACTATACTTTTGACATCACAAAAAATTTTCTTTCTGTGGTATAAAATTTAGTTTGCAAAATTAATTTTGTGATATCTATTTATTTATGTTTTACTTTCATTCTTGGTTTTAGCTACTAAGAATATTTATACTTATAAACTAAATTATAACAGCTAAAAAAGGGTTTTTGAGAGTTAAATAATAATTTTCCAAACAAACTCATTTAAACTAAAACAAGACCCTTGACTAGCTAGATTATATAACTAAGTTGAAACTTGAAACATGGGGATTAAAAACTATACCCGATCCGTTGAAAATCCAGACATCTCTTTAGCTTTTCTGAATGATATGATAAAGCATGAGTAGATCACTCTTTAAACAAATAAATTTATGAATACATAAATTTATGATGGAGCTCTTTGAATGGCTTTCTCGAGTATATGTTAAAGAAACTAGAGTGAAAGTCTTAGTGTGAATTTAAGATGACTTGTTCTATATACACAAAGAATATCATCATTTCTATTTAAGGCTGGTTCTACATATGCACCATTTTACTATATAGTACCAATATAAAAATCTTACCAAATAAGAAATAGTAAGAGAATATCATCATTGTTTCTTTTGAATGAATTTTGGGATACAATGCACTAAAAAACAAGCAAAATATATCGTTTTTGCCACATAGGACCCCCCATTATGACGGAATCGTTAAACCGTAAAAAGAAAATAAACGTAAAAACATTGAATCACGCACGCATGTGCGTAATATTTAACTCACAACAGTTAGACCGAAACGTACAAAATTAGTGTAAAAAAATAATAACAAAGTTGAAAAGATAAAACAAAAACTAAAAATGTATAACATAAAAACACTAAAAAAGTAAAAAAAAGTTTAAGGCTTAAGTAATAATAATAATAATACTACATTACTAATAGTAAATAATAACAAAAAGACAAAAAATATAAAATATTAATTTATAATGTAATGATAGTTATGTTTTTATGGGGATGTATGATTGGTAAAGGGGGGTTGTGTTTAGTATAATCGCATGATAAATGCATTTTTACTCTTTTATTTTATTTAATTAATAATCTGAATTCTTTTTTTATCGATTTGTAATGATAGTTACGTTTTTATGGGGAGGTATGATTGGTAAAGGGGGGTTGTGTTTAGTATAACCACGTGATAAATGCATTTTTACTCTTTTATTTTATTTGTTTAATAATCTGAATTCTTTTTTTATTGATTTGACAAAATGAGTCATCCAGAATATATGCACACATAAATATATACAAATTAAAATAACATTGACAACATATGAAATTGTTAACAAAAGCATGTCGTTTGAAAACCAAAACCGAAGCTTTTTTTATCTATATAACTATATACAGCGTATCTGACGGACATAAATGTAATTCTACAACGTGTACAAGTTTTGAAACAAGATGTACAAAGAAATGCAACATAATTTAGAGAGGTAAAATTGGAAATAGCTTAATATTTTAAGAAACTTTAAGGACAAAATAGTAAATTAATCTATACAATTTTAACACCAATTCCATCTTTACCAACTTTATACCTGGTACTTAATTAAGGAAAGGGAAAGAGAGCGACAAAACACCAACTCCCTCTTCTTCTTAATGAGAATACACAACCACGACACCAATATAATATCTAATGCCAATTATACGTGAGACCTTAACATATTCTTTCTCGAAAAAAATGATATTCAGTTTTATATATAGCGACTTTGATCTCCAAAATCGTCGATAAGCCTTCCACATCGATTTCGTCTCTGCTTCCACTGGTAACAATTCCTTCATGTCGTTTTATGATTTTGATTTCTTATAAGTGTTCTATTTGTTCGTTTTTCAAATTGTTCTGTTTCTATTTGTTTTCAGTTACGTTGGGTATTGCCTGTTTTCGGATATCTTCGTTCATCTGAAATATAAGGTCTTTTCGTATTGATTCCACTCAGAAAGGTATATTATCTTTAAACTTTCTAATTATAATTATAGATATCAGAATTATAAATATCAGTGGAATGTTAAACAGATTATCTATAGAGATTAGGAGATGCTTTGCAGCATTAATTGGAATGTCATCTTTGAACATACTATGCAAATGGAGTTCCATTTGGTTATTTATAACTTCCTATCTTTTATGCGTAATAGCAGTGGTAGTAGTAATAATGTTTATATGAATAATAATCTTATGTTTTTATGTTGTTCAGCTAGACATGGCACCAAATCTTTTTCAGCTTTTGTTGCGGGACATGGGGAGCAATGGTCTACTCAGACATTGTCATTAGTCATTAGAAGGTTATTACCTTTTCTTATATATATATGTGTGTATGTATGTAAAATTTATATTATCATTAACGGTGAGCATAAACTATGATTAAGATTTAGTTGTTTGTAAAATATTTCCTTACAAAAACTAAGACAACAACCATTTATTTCATGTAGTTCACCATTAAAGTTTGTATATTGATGGAGTTCTTCTAATGGATATTTTTGTAAATATTTACAAATTTTATGGTTTATATAATTTTCATTAGCACCTGTATCTATTAGCATATTTAGAGTAGAAAATCTTTTTCCATTGAAATACTCTCCTTGAATTTTGTAATTTCTTACATTATCTTCTTTTTCGCTGATTATATCTACTTGAATTAGTCATTCTTAGAGGATAACTTATTACATCTTTGTTTGAGAAAAACAATTTAGGGGTTATCGGGTTAGATGACAACATTGGTTTGTCTTGTAAATCAAGGCTTAAAGGTCTTGAATCTATTTCTTCTATTTTGGGCAAGGTTGGTATTTGTATCTGACAAACATCATTAACTAAGAAAGGAAAATCAATAGTGTCTTTTATACTAAAGTATTCTTAATGATGAGTATTTGATACTACATAAGATATAGCATATGTAATATAATAAGGTCTATTTTGTTGTTTAAATAAATCTTTTCCTTTAAAATCTTGTAATAGACTTAAAGTTTTGTCAAAATCTTTATCTTGAATTTTATAGGAAATTCTAGGATAGATGTTAAACTTTAGTTTTCCATATTGTAAATTTCCTCTTAATATTTCAAAGCATGCCTCTTCTCTATTTTGTATTCTATTATCCATAACGGCTAATTCTATAGGGGTACCATACCTTCTTTAAATGTAGATTTTATTATTAATAGCTCCTACGTGTACCCATCTCAAAGTGTTTCTTATTTCGGGTTATATCTTTTGTAAATTTTCTTGGATATCTTTTTTGGATAACAAATGTATCATAACTTTGGTAGATGTTATGTTGATAACTAAAGCTCTTTCTTGTATATTTAACCCGTAATATAGATGATGATCTCTAGGTTTTATTCCTAGTTTTTGTGAAGCATTTATTTTGAATCCTGAGCAATTTGACAAGGAGAATTTTTCATGTTGTATTTGTTTAAGTTTTTTCTTATCTATTAATACTTCTTGCTTATATTCTCTATATTGTTCATTTTGGCAATCAATTATATTATCACCTATCTTACTAGTGGTGGCTAAATCAGATTTATTCATCTTCAGATGATGCTTACTCTGTTTCAGTTAAGGTAAATATGCTTTCATCAGAATCTTTATTATAAAAATCATTAATTTGTATAAATTCTTCGTCATTCATCATTTTTTCAGTGTCTTCATCTATTTTATATATCTTGAGGTTTTTATTAATTTTAGGACATTTATTTACATAATGTCCTTCATAACAAAGAAAACATCTACACTTTTAGGACTTTTTTTTTCTTTTATATGTAGGCTTAAAAGTCTTCTTATATCCTTTTCTTTTATAAAATTTTGTTTTACGCTTTTTAAAGAATCTTTGAGTTCTTTTTATATTTTCTTTTTTATCTTTCCATACTAGTAAGAACTATGACATCCTAGGTATTTTTGGGTTATTATAACATAATTGTCACACCCTCAAATTCCACATGCGCGGTTTTACCGCGAGGCGTGTGACCGACCAGGATCTAGCCATTAATCATGTTGAACCAACCATTTAAAATAATAAAAGTATCACTATTAACATGATTAGCGATAAGGTTTTAATTTGTTCGAAGACAGTTTGTGTTGCAGCGGAAAATAAAATTAAAGACCAACAGAAACTTAAAACTCCAAGTTAAGTGAATGTTCAAAACAATACGTTTAAATGAACCACCCACTCCGGCCGATTGCAATGCCCGTCCAAGGCTGTACCTACTTACCTGCAAAGCATGCAACTACGTGTCAACAATAAAGTTGGCGAATTCACAAAATTTGAGTTTAGTAAAAGTAAAGTTCACAACGTTTTGATTTAAGTATGACTCGGGTAGCTAACCCTCATCATATGACTAAATTGCGTACCGAATGCTGACGTTTCGTTTGTGCCCTCAATAATGTCTATCAACGTTAAGCAAGAGTGAAGGTAAGAAGTTCACGCCCGGCCTCCAGCACGGTGTGAGGTTTGTCAAACCTATAACGCTATCAATTAATACCCCGCGTATGCCCACCCGACAATCTAATCGGTAAAATGTAGGGACCTCCCGTGGATAGCATGTTTCAGTGGTCCACACAAGGGACATGCGCATAGCCCAAACCAGGGATACCGTAAAAAGTGTTGTCCCAAACCAAGGACGCATGCTTTTAGAAAATAGTTGTGAACTCACCTTAGATTAGCTTGGTTAGACTTAGATAACGAAACAATGAAGATGGTCAACCACGTCCTAAATGATTATCATTTAATTCGTTAGGTGTCTTCAAGCAATACATAAAATTCTACATATAGCTAACACATGGCACACAACACGTTGACACGTGAACATTTAACCGAGTAGAGATGTGCACTTCTCCATGATATTCAACATGTTAAATAATCCTCACATAAACACAAACTTCACACATCACACACATACATATATAAACGCAATCTACTCAACCACAACTACTCATATAAATTTAGGTGTGTACAATGTTCAAATAATTTCATCTACACAACCTAGATGTAACCATTACCCATTCATAGTCATGTATTAATTAATGTGTTGTACCCTTCCATTAAAACATAATATTATCATATTTAATCCACATTTATACACATATTCCATTCAATGATACTGCACACGTACATGTGTATATTCATACTTCACACCCATAACTATATATTACTAAAAACAAAATCGGACCTATGCACCTTCCTCTTTGTAACACCCTGTAAAATCGAGTCCAGTAATATAGTGACACGTGTCGTATTTTATTTTAAGTCTATTAAAGACTAACAGGGACTAAAAACGTCAACATGCTCAAACTAGACTCTGAGTGATCTTCTGATGTCAACATGCATAAACCGAGCCTCTGAGTGACCATTAGTGTCAACATGCTTAAAATATAGCCTCTGAGTGACCATTAGTGTCAACATGCTAAAAGTTGGCCTTTTAGTAACCGTTGTGTCAACATGCCCAGCCTCTGAGTGACATCGGAGTCAACATGCTTATAATGAGCCTCTGAATGATCTTTTACGAAGTCCTAACTCTCATATGTCCCACTTGTAGGACGAGAGGGATTAAATCCGTAATTATATAAAAGTTGGATGTTGGAGGGGTTAAAAGTGTCAACATGTTAATTTTACCTCTGAGTGACCTTTTAACGAACCGAGAGCTCGACAATGTCCGGGCATAATCTCGGGTACGCCAAATATTGGCTACGGAAGGCTAAATATGCTAAAAAGGTATTTTAGGAGGTTCTAGGAGGTTTTATAAGTTGAGGGGCTAAAAGTGTCAAACTTTGAAACTGGCCAGGAAGCGCTCGCGGCGCGTGAGAGGCAAGGCATGTGCCTCTCGCGGGGTGCGAGAGGCCTGTATCTGTAGAAAGTTTGCTTGGCCTCCACACATATTGCCAAAAAACCATGTTTTCGAAACTAGGGACTTTCAAACAGCTATGCCACGTTTTAGGACACTTGTAAGCTTCCTCTTACACCCCTTAACACCTTATGAGTCAGAAAACGTGTTCGGATCACAGTGGTTGATTGTTATCACCCAAACAACTATGGATTAGTTGTTTGAATGTGCAAATACTAAGAAAAATCAAGCAAAGAAGATGAAGAATCTTGAATGGATCAAACAACTAGTGTTGTATATGAAATCCCAATAACATGTAATCAATAACAGCACCTGGATAATCGGATGTAAGCACAATAGCAAAAATCACAACACAAGTGAATCACCAAAATCTGTCCAAGAAACTTGGACATACATTCATTGATCATCATATATATACAAAACGACTATCCAGCGTATTTATTAAATACGCTGGGTTGCTAAATACGCCGCGTACATATAAGTTTCACAATATTGCACTTTTGACCCTTTAACATTGTCTAACCATTACAAACTAGCTCAAACTATGGATAATCAAGCACCAACGGTCTCAAAAGTTCTAACAATATCCCCCCTAGACCGTTGCGTGCTTGAGTTTCTTCAATCTTGTTTCCGAGCTTCAGGGTCTGCGGCTGGACCTTGTTCTTTGTCTTGTGCAGCTTGATCGGTTGATCGGTTGTTGCTTTGATTGTTTCTTCAGAGCTTAGATTAACAATAGCTTCAATTGAGGGTTGTTGTAACTCCGTAGTGGCTTCATATGTGGATGAAACCGGAAATTGAGAGTGAGATGCAGCTTGAGATGGTGAGGGAGCTTTCTGTTGCGATGATGACTTGTGCTTTCTTTTTCTTTTTCTTGCCTCCTCCTTTTCTGTCTGCTTCTCAATCCTGAGAACAATCTCTATCATCTCTATCTTTCTTTCTCGAGCCCGTTCCACTGCCCTTTGGAATAACATTCCTTCTTCTCTGTACTCATTTCCGGCTCCAACGTGGATTTTGTGACCATAGAGAATGTTGAGATCGGAGAGACAGAAAATGAAAACATCCATTGGGTCTAGAATGCGAATATCTTCGTTAGACACTAATCGGATCACTGCTTCTCCCGTCTTCCCATCGTAAAACCATTTCTTGAAGTTTGTAAGCATGACGGGCTGTTCAGTGGAATTTTGACTTTTGTTTCGACCTTAGCAGGATCTATGACCCATGTAACCATTCCCTTTCCGGTGATGGGATCTTTTGTCATCTTCGACACTCTTCTTCGGGGTCGTTGTGGCTTGAAGACTATGAAACCTCGATTGCATTCTACTAAAATGAGTCTTTCAAAGTCAGCTCCGATGCTACTATTGGTCGGGTTTATTAAGTCTAGCCTGCCCAGTTCTCGAATATCCCCTCTTGGTAGGCTTTTCATATTGCTCCGGTCTTCAAATGTTGAATGACTCCTCCTCGCCTTTTGACAATGAACATCCCTTTGAGATTACAGTACTTCCAGCTTATAATTCTATCGGTAACTTCAGATTTTTCAACAGTAACCACCTCATAGAAGTCTGGAACTTTTTCCCTTTCTTTCCGAAACCATTCTGGATGCATTGGTGTTACTTAGTCACCATCCTCAATTTCATAAACAATATCTTCCTCCAAGCTCAATTCAACAAATCTAGCTGGCATCTCATCCCTGTCTACCTCCTCTTCTTCGCTTTCGTCATCCACAGTGACGTTTACGGCCGATTCTAAGTGCTTTTTCTTCTTTTCTGCGTCTTCAACCCTTTGTCTTTCTTCTTCGGCCTTGAACTTCTCATAGTCAAAGATATCTGTGGAAGAGAACATCGGTGGTATGTCTACTTTGGTGCAAAGTTCTCTGATCATACGATACATCTTTTCCATCCCATCTTGATGAAATCTCATGAATCTTGTTTGTTCTTTGACATATGCATGAAGTTCTTTGTTTTTCTTTCGTTGTTCCCTCAGCTTCTCACGAATAACATTCATGTTGCTTACCTGATGTTTCAACAAACAGATCTCCTGAGCTGGACCTTTCCTAATGTCTTTTGCCAGCTTATCGTACAACTCCTAAAATGGACGTGGTCTTCGAGGAGCTTGTTGCGGCATCTGTCTTGGTTGTGCCTCTGTCGATGGTCCTTCCCCTGTTTTCTTACGCATCAGCGGGGGAGATAGACTTGGGGCTCTGGATCAACAATCAACTAATCAACGAACTCGTCCAACTGCTCTTGCTCTGTAGTGACCGTTACCGGTGTTTTGGATTCTGTCATATGACCCCTCTTTCTTCTAGTTTCTCTCTTCTCTCTTTCTTCGGCCTCATGAATCGCACGGAGATTCTCAATATGCTCGCAATGTTCTCTGGTGCCTCCGGCCCTGAAGCTGCTTTCCATCAATCGTTCTTGAGAAGTAGTATCTTTCCCATTCTTTGACGAGTCCCCTTACTTCATGATTTGCTTTCCTTTATTCTTTCTAACTAGCTGCTCGGTTTCCTCTTCTTCCTCTTCCACTTCCTCATCACCATCTCCTTGTCTCTTTTTCTTAACACGTTCTCTGTATTTCTTATAGGCTGCCTTCACAACAAGGTATCTTTCTTCCCTATACATCCACTGATGGAGCATCACATTCTTCAGTTTTCAGTTCTGTAATCTGACTACCTGTCGGTAACTGAAACTTGTACAGATCACCATCATGAGGGAGACTTGGATGTTGGTCATTGATGAGGAGCTGAACAAACCGTAGGTACATGGCCCATGTGGTGGAATTGGAGTTATCAACCATGCAGTAAAATATCAGACCGGAGATATTGAATGGCTGTTTTGTACAAAGGTTGAGCATAGCAGCCGACCATTCTAAATTCAATCCATCATATCCTCCTTTTTTGTGCGCCAAGCTCATAGCAAATACATGAAGAATGAATCTCCAATCCTTGGTAAGCCCTTTTCTTTTGATCTCGTTCTTCTCTCTGAAATCTCCAACATACCTCATCCCCTTAAAACCATCGAGGATGTCATCCTTCTTAACCTTGAGCGGATCACTGTGCTTGTCTCCCAGACTAAGGACTCTACGTACATTCTCCTCTGTTACTACGATCTTCTTGTTCCTCACTGTAGCCGTGATTCTCTTAACTTCATTTACTGTTGACACCTTGGCGGTTTTCCAAAACTCTTCAATATGGATGTTGTAAATGATCGGATCGGCTTGAACAACATAGCTAATCCTGCTTGAGTTTATCCACTCCGCTACATCTTCGAAATCACTTGGAGGTGGAACTAGTTTCCCAGATGATTTCCTTCACCATTTCTGAAATCGAAAACGAGCTAAGTTAGATTTATGTACATAACTATATATATATATATATAAAAGTATATATAAGTATATAATAATAATAAAGAGATATATACAAAATAAACTTATAAATCCGCTAATATTTACGCCGGGCAAAACCACTAAGTTCGTTGGGCACATGACTGTGCACGAGACTTAGATACAACTACGCTGATTAAGGATTATTTACGCTGCACAAGAGTAGCGGATTTAAGATTTTGACTCGAGAAAGAATCCAGCGAAGATAATTATCTATGCTAGATTACCGGCATAATTGTCAATTACGCCGGTTGTTTGAACTCGCGTTCAAGACTTAAATCCGCTGACTCAGGAGTTTGAGATAATTACGCCACATTCAAAATATTTACGCTACATTCATAATAAATACGCTGGCTTCAAGTTTTTCTTGATAAACCCATTAAAACCGGAAAACCAGATTCAAATGAAACTATATACACACAACAGTGACCTAAATCAATGATTTAAACACAATCAAACATAGAACAATGGACATTTGAATATTGAAACCATACCGATATCGATTCCTTTCAGATCACTAATAGAAGATTTAAAAATGATAGTGGCTGATTGATTTTTCGGTTGAAGAAGAAGATGAAGATTTGAAAGGATTTTGAAAAAATTTGCAGAAAAATGAAACTGAAGATATATATATACATACTTGCTTTCCAGCGTATTTATTAAATACGCTGGAACATTAATTACGCCGCGTTGATGATATTGTGAAACATCTTCAAGCTTAAGAAAACTTAGAAACAAATACGCTCGAAAATTTAACTTTTCTCGAAAAATGTGCCCCTTTTTGATTAAAAATAATGCAAGAATTTAAAAATAAGCTTCACAAAAATGAAAAATTGCAATCCGGATCCTGAAAGTTGTTTTTGGGGGTCAGGAAGCCTCCTTTTTCACACAAATTTTATGCTTATTGACATGAATCCTGTGACTTTCCTGCAAAAGATCATACTGGTAACATTTTGTTAATTGAAGATAAGATATTAGATATTTTAAATAATTAAGGCACAAGAAAAACTGTCAGTATGTTTGTCCTTTTAAATCCATGCACCTATCTTTCAACATGCGTTTTGAGAACCTTTTATCATGTTGTGGTAATGTTGACGAGAAATTCGATGTTCCCCCACTCATGCTGAAATGTCAGAATGTTGTGCCCGTGAGTCCCACATCAGGACATACTCCCGCGATCAAGGTATGCGCAAAGATTCCTCATAACAGGTGAGTATATTGACTTCATTCGTATTTGAAATTTCAACGTTAGACAGTTGGTGTTCAGGTCAGTACTTTCGTACAACAAAGAAACCAAGGTCTAACGAGGGCTATGACGGATACCAAATGCGGTACGATTTAAGCGCTAGAATGATTCTCAATGAGAGCTTCATTTGTGTAGGGTTTTGGCCGCATAGGCTCTTTTTGAAAAGATATCATAATTGTGTGCTAGGTCAGCATATAGCATATATCTGGATGCAGCAGAAGAGCAACTATGATATCCCCGAATGATTAGTCAATATAAAGACCCAAAATCTCAGACTTTGGCAATCTATCAACTCAAGATTTAAGACCATTAAGCCATACGCCGCAACGTGTTACCCGCAAGTTGCATAACATTATGGGTATTCAGAATTCTTGTGTGATCATTAGAGTTTGTCTCCTTTTCGCAGTTTACTTCAAGATATTGCTGAATCTACTAACACGTCGTTGCTTCAGGCCTTAATCTTTTTCTATTTTAAGATCAGGACAAAAGTGTTAGCAGTTTTTCTATCATTTCTCGTGCAGGTGCCAAATAAAAGATTCTGTCTCAACAATATTTTCTGGAAAACTTCCCCCTTAAAATTTTATTTTCGAGAATCCATTGCTTGAAAAGAAATTTTTAACCTTGCAGAAAATCTTTTTGATGGGCACATTATGAGATTGTTATTTATTATGGAAACCATTTTTTTTTACCAAAAGTCAATTCCATTCAAGGAAGTTCACCATTTCCAACCAGGTTACCAACTGGTTGAATCGAGCTTATCGAAGGCTTTCATAAATATATCAGCTTTTTGTTGCACTGAATCCACTGGCACCACTTGGATGTATCCTTTCTCGTACGCATCTCTAATCGCATGAATGCGAATTTCGATGTGTTTCGTTCTGGAGTGGTGGATAGGATTCTTCACAATTCCCAGACACGCTTCATTGTCGATGAATATTGGGGTCTTCATGATGTTGATCCCATAATCCAACAACTGATTCTGTATCCAAAGGACTTGTGAACAACAACTGTATGCTGTCATGTATTCAGCCTGAGCAGTAGATGTAGACACTATTGTCTGCTTTTTGCTCTGCCACGAAATAAGACGATTTCCTAAGAATTGGCAGCCTCCAGAGACAGATTTTCTGTCTACTTTGCAACCTGCATGATGACTGTCAGAGTAAGCAATTAGATCAAAATAACTATCTTTAGGATACCACAAACCAAGATTTGGAGTTCCTTTGAGATAGCGAAAGATTCTCTTGATGGCAGCATCATGCGATTCTTTGGGATTTGTCTGAAAGCGGGCACAGAGACAGACAGCCCACATTATGTCAGGCCTACTAGCGGTCAGATACATTAACGAGCCAATCATTGAGTGATAGAAAGATTTGTTCACTGGCTTTCCTTGAAGATCTGAAGTGAGTTCCGTCTGAGCAGCAAAAGGAGTGCTGGTGGATTTGCAATCATTCATGTTGTACTTGGAAAGAATATCTTTGATATACTTAGCCTGATGAATGAGGATGCCATCTTTTCTTTGCTTCACTTCTATCCTAAGAAAAACCTGAGTTCTCCCATCATGCTCATCTCGAACTTCGCTTTCATGACCTTCTCGAACTCCCTGCAAAGAGCTTCATCGGTTGACCCAAAAATGATATCGTCTACGTAGATCTGCACCAGCATCACTTCATCTCCGATCCTTTTAGTGAAGAGAGTCATGTCGATTTTCCCTTTTGAGTATCCACATTCCAGAAGATATGTTGACAAAGTCTCGTACCATGCTCGAGGAGCTTGGTGAAGACCATAGAGAGCTTTGTCAAGCTTGTAGTATTTCGTGGGGAAGTGAGGATATTCAAAACCTGGAGGTTGACAGACATAGACTTCTTTTTTCACTTTCCCATACGGAAAAGCACTCTTTACATCCATTTGAAACACCTTAAAGTTTTTAAACGAGGCATAGGCTAAGAAGATTCTGATAGCTTCTAAGCGTGCAACATGTGCAAATACTTCCTTGTAGTCAATCCCCTCTTCTTGTCGAAACCCTTGAACCACTAATCTAGCCTTATTTTTGATAACTACACCACGATTGTCCATCTTGTTATGAAACACTCACTTGGTACCAATTGGATACTTTCCATCTGGTAAATCAACGAGTTCCCAGACTTTAAGTTTTCGAATTTGGGCTACTTCTTCTTTCATAGCTTGTACCCAACTTGGTTCTTGAATAGCTTCTTCGATATCTCTTGGGACAGACTACGAGAGAAAAGCTGCATACAGTCCTGTGTTGATGGTATGGGTTTGTCTGCGAGTTCGAACACCATCTTCCACAGAGCCGATGATATTTTCAATTGGATGGTTTCGATTAGATTTGTATCCTGCGTTGGTGTGAGTTTCAACTTGTTGAGGCAGATTAGAAAAATGTTCATCGATGTAGATAATTGGAGTTTTGTCTTCTTTAGGTGGTTCATCCACAGCCTGCTGTTAAGAAGAATCATCATGTGCGGATGCATTCTCAGCAGATGTGTCACCAATTACTTCGAACACTGGAAGAGTAGGAGAGGCAGAGGCAGGAGTGAAACCAATGTCGGAGGCATCAAACAATGGTTCCAATGAAGTGGATTCGGATTCAGTGACGAGTTCATCGATGTTGAAAGTGTTGAATTTAACGTCCACGTCATAGAACCAGTTTGGAGCGTTTCCAGTGTTAGTGGAGTTTCCTTCTTGAATATCGACGTAGTACGATTCAATCACCATCTTGGTTCGTTTGTTGTGGACTCGATATGCTTTTTGAGAAGATGAATAGCCCATGAAGTAGCACACGTCACCTACTGCTTCAAACTTGATGAGATTGTCTTCAGTGTTGAGAAGTGTGCATCAACACCCGAATGGTCTGAAGAAATCTATCAAGGTCTTCCTTTTGAAAAGTAGTTCATAGGCTGTCTTTCTGTGAGGTTTGGCAATAAGAACACGATTGAAAACATAGCATACTGTTTTGACTGCCTCAGCCCAGAAGGTTATGGGAAGCTTAGAGTCGACAAGCATAGTTCTTGCAGCTTCGATGAGAGTTCTGTTTTTGCGTTCTGCTACCCCGTTTTGCTGAGGAGTCCTAGCAGCGCTGTATTGGAGGCGAATCCCCTTATCTTCACAGAAGGAGACAAACGTATGATTTTTAAATTCAGTTCCGTTGTCGCTTCTGATGGAGTTGACTTTCAGCTTGATCACGTTTTCAATCATGGGAATGAAGCTCTCCAGAATGGATGTCGTTTCGCTTTTGGCTTCAAGAAAGAGTACCCATGAAAACCGTGAAAAATCATCTGTAATCACCAAACAATAAGATCTTTTAGCTAAACTTTTAACACTAATAGGGCCGAGAAGATCCATGTGAAGTAATTGCAGTGGGGCAGATATCGTATTCACTGCTTTTGACTTATGAGGCTATTTATGTTGCTTTCCTTGGGCGCATGCGATACATTTTTCAGAAAATGGAAAGTCTTTCATAGGTAAACCTTTTACTAGATTTTGTTTTGAAAGTTTATTTATGTTCTTAAAATTCACATGCCCCAAACGCCTGTGCCAGAACAGCGATTCCGATTCAGATGCTTTTGACATAAGACATGTCATTTGCTCATTTGATTTAGCATTCTTCATATTTAGCACGTAGGTGTTATTTTGACGGGGAGCTCTAAGCATGATCATTTCTTCAGGGACGGAGTAACCGGGTTTGAGGAATAAGCACTCCGTGTCATTGAACATCACCGCACTTCCTTTGTCACAGACTTGTGAAACACTCATGAGATTGTAACACAATTCTGGAACATAGTTCACATTCTCCTAAGTGAGTGCTTATGACACGACGTCACCCATTCCGACGATTTTTCCTCCCTTTTCGTCTCCGGCAAAGGACACAAAGTCACCATCGATAACTCGAATGTTGGTGAGCAGATCCTTTAACCCGGTCATATGCCTGGAGCAGCCGCTGTCAACATGCCATATATATTCCATGAGCATCCGAAGCCATTTCTGAATCTTATTCTGTTATGCAACAACAACATAAAAATATGTACAGATTAGCTAGCTTTTGGAACCTAGACTTGCTTTACGTTAGTTCTATCATGATTTTGAGCAAGAGAGTTTTCTTTTCTTTTCCAAAAACAAGTTGAATCAACTATGCATTTTACTGATTTCTTTAAATTGTCAAATTGATCAATAAAACTTTTAACGATATCTTGACTAGCTTTAGAAAATTTCTTGATTTTGCAATGTTTCGCCGTATGTCCTAAATGACCACAGCGAAAACATTGTTTTTGACTCGATCTTTTCTTCCTGGGTGCTGAGTGTGAAGATGATGTATGTGATGAGAATTTGGAGCATCTTGAGGAGTTTGATGATGTAACGTGGCTAGAATCTTTGGCTTTCTTCAGTTTCTTCTCAAGATGATGTTTATCTTCAATGTCGTCTTCACTGTGTTCATTGTTTGATGAGAAGTTTGATTCTTGACTTTCATCTGACCTTTCTCCATCACTTTCTGAAGTTGTTGTGCTTGAATCTTCAGTGAAATCTTTATCAGTCTCTGATGTACCTACAACTGATGGAACAAATTCTGGAATTTCCTCTATAAGGAATTTTCCAAAACTGTTTTTCTTTAATTCTGGCACAAATACAAGAGATTCAAGCATAACATTTTCATCATTAAGAACAAAGTTTAGGTCATGACCCTCAACCTTAGCAAGCCCTTGGTTGTGAGCCTTAAGTGTAGGCACATGGCCATTACAGTCATCCCGAATATTCAATTTTGGCATAAGGCCGTTACAGTCATCCATCCTAGATAAACTATTACAGTTATCTCAAATAGAAATTTTGTTCGACTTATCAATATTCTAGGCGAACCAGCTAACAGTTGAATAACTGTCGCCTGAATAGCCTATTCCTATTTTCGTCCCTCCACAATCATCTTCCCCATCGCATACATCTTCCTTACTCTCGTACAGATCTGCATTACTTTCAGAAAAGTTAGTGTTGTTTTCGGCTTGGGCAACTGGATTTAGTTGATTTAGAGACATGATAGATGATCGGTGAAAAAATACGTTGGGTCTCGTTGAATCAGAACACAATTACGCTGCGAAGAAGATAAATACGCTGGCGAGGAGGTAAATATGCTGCACTATAGATCAATTACGCTGATGGGGAACGACGACTTTGTCCTGCAAAAAGTTAAATCCGCTGGATATTTGAAAACAAGCAAAGGTTTAGTTAAATTCGCTGAACACCGTGATAAAATCGCTGAGGATTAGTATCACTGATTTTGAAGTCGCCTTCGATTAATTTCGCTGGTACAATTACGCTGACAACTCTTCAAATCCGCTGGTTTAAAAACCAACGTATTTGTTAACTACGAGAAATTCAAGTTAAATACGCTAGATTAAAAAATAATTATGCTAACTTCAAATATATATATGCTAGCTTCAACATTAAATACGCCCAGAAGCGTTTTAGTACGAACAAAAACGCTCTAATCACCCAAAAGCGACCCAAAATTCATGTTTCTTTGCAGCTAAATGACCAAAATGTTTACCAAACCACTGATTAACAACAACCCAAAGATTAAACGCACCAGATCAAGCCATTTTAAGCCCAAAAATTTGAAAAACCATAAAACTTTGAAAACTTTTGTAAAACCTTCAAAACTTGAAAATCTTAACAAAAACTCAAACAATCAAGAGCACAATGGCTCTGATACCAAATTGTGAGTCCCAAAACGTGTTCGGATCACAGTGGTTGATTGTTATCACCCAAAAAACTATGGATTAGTTGTTTAAATGTGCAAATACTAAGAAAAATCAAGCAAAGAAGATGAAGAATCTTGAATGGATCAAACAACTAGTGTTGTATATGAAATCCCAATAACATGTAATCAATAACAGCACCTGGATAATCGGATGTAAGCACAATAGCAAAAATCACAACACAAGTGAATCACCAAAATCTGTCCAAGAAACTTGGACATACATTCATTGAGCATCATATACATACAAAACGGCTACCCAACGTATTTATTAAATACGCTGGGTTGCTAAATTTGCCGCGTACATATAAGTTTCACAATATTGCACTTTTGACCCTTTAACATTGTCTAGCCATTACAAACTAGCTCAAACCATGGATAATCAAGCACCAACGGTCTCAAAAGTTCTAACACACCTGGCATCACCTCCTTTAAGCTCTCCAACTATAAATAGGTGCCAAGGTTCATCATTTGAACTTGCACCTTTCTCATTCACAACTCTATCTCCCTCCTCTGGAAGTTCCTAACTGAAAGGAGCATCCAACTTAGTCCTCTTGCATTCTAGGAATCACTGGTAAGTGTTCCTTCCTCTTGCATTTTCGTTTATAGGCTTTTATAGCCAAAAGTCAAGCGTTTTACGGAAAACGCCTTGACTTTCGGAGACCATTATGGTCCAGCCATTGTTCATAACGAACATGGCTAAGTGATCGTAATAAGGTAGGTGTTAGTCCTTATAAAGGGCACCTCCTGAAGATCACGTTTGCTAAACCAATTGACGGGTCAAAGTTTAAATATTAAAAAGTCAAACAGGCCATTTTTCGGAAATATTATAATTTGACCTTATATATGTTATGAAACATGTTTTGACACTTAAACAAGTTGGTAATAATTATTAGAATATGTAAGAACATGTTCGGCTCGTCAATTTTAGTTCTAGTTCTAGGGTCGGTTCGCAACCGAAAGTCGTGAAGTTTGGCTTCTGGTTTGACTTTCAATTCTGACCCGATTTAGATTAGTTAGACGCAGATTTAAAGTGCATTATGATCGTTATAAAATTTAACATAACCCTCAGAGCTTATATTACATGATCATAATGAGAATCTGAGTTTATGCACAAGTTCCAAAATTATGCCATTTTGACTAAAATGCTTTTTTTTGCATAAAATAAGATGTAAAGATAATGAACGTGAAAATAAGTTTCCTACTGATATAATATTATAAGTAGGATTATTTGGGATATAAATCAGATTATAAACTGAGTTTATGAACAAGTCCTTATATTATGTCGGTAAATGACGATAATGCCCTTATGGCTTATAAAATGGTTTAATCATATCTTTTCAAGGTAAATCTTTTACCTACTGACGTGTTATATTAAATAACATATCTAAGGCATTTTAGTCTGACCTCAACATAAGTTTTCAGTAAACGACGCATAAATCGTCATTTTACGACATAAGCGCCGTTTCAACGCATAGTATGGTTTTAAACCATATTATTAGACCAAGACTTGTTACCTACTGATATTAAAACTTATTTTAAATATTTTTACAGTAAGTATATGATATGAACTCAGAATCCCAAATAATTTATAAACTCTGTGTAAAATGACCAAAATACCCTTTCGGTGCATAATTTGGTCATAATGGATAAATTACACATGTAATCAATATCGTACTGATATTATATCATAAATAAATTATTTTTCCAGAATACTTATGGTTATAACATTTAATTATATTCAAGTTCCTTTTATACGGTATGAAACTACCGAAATGCCCTTATGAGGCATAGTTTCGTTTTAAAACCTTAATGGGCATATAAGTTGATATCCTACTGATATTACAACTTATTTGAAGTATAATGGCATATAGAACTTGTCCATGACTTATCCGGTTACCCGATATCGCTAATATGCGTACGGTTAAGTATATACAACTAGTTTACGAAAATTAACCGAAACGGGTTTAACCTTGTCATTTAAGTTTCAAAATCCAGAATGTTTATAGTTTACCCATATTATGCAAGTCAAAGTACTTGTCGGATTTAAACTACATTCTATCCAATCATCGTTTAATCAAGTGTTATACGTGTTGATCATGTACACTACTCGGGCTAAGTCTATGACTTAAATAAAGACCGTTAGTATTTAATTGGTTAGCTTATGCCATAATCCAGACTAGAGCCTTCCGGTAAATGCTATCTGCACTTAGTGGTTTTGTGTACGGCTGAGTTATTAAAATTAAACGAAGACTGGCTCAGGTAAATACTCTCGACTTATTTCCCTATACGGGCTTGGGATACGGTAAATTATTACCGTTTGGTCTGAAATGGGATCAATCAATGCCGATTAGTGGCTAGTAAATCCGCATATTCTGTTTTAATCAGTTTTGTTTGATAACTTAAACATCGGGGGTTAACTACCGTGTCCTCGATATCCTCGGCTCATTACATTAGATAATGGCCACGACCTTAGCGCGGGGTGTAGGCATACACCTGACAGACGCTCAAATGCAACTACCTACACTTGTTGGGGATAACTCTTTCGTGAGTTCATAAGTGGTGTGTACGTTAATCATGTCTCGGTTTTTGTACTGGGCCCTGTATGTATGGACAAACATGTGAATCTGTTAACAAGGTTGCAAGGTCAACTTTCCCAAGTTATAAAAGATTTTGTGCCATTTTGCACTTAAAATCATTTTCAAATGTTTTCAAAATGAGTCAGTTGGGTGTATTTACCAGCGAAAGCTGACGTATTTTCAAAAGACTAAGCTGCAGGTACAATACGAAATAGGCTGGAAGCTGCTCGGTAAGGAAATAAGAGGATCTTGCAAATCCTTAGATCTGCCCAAAGTCTGTTTTATATTCTTTGTACAAATTGCGATCCGCCTGTGGATGTTCTATTACGAATCGTCTGTATATTATTTCGAACTTTGAACATTTGGTTTGTAATAGTTATTTAAATCTAAGACTTCCGTTGTGCTTTGTTTAATTGACTATGATGATATCAACTTACATCACGATATTCCCCACCCGAGCCCACCGGTGATTGGATTTGGTTGAAAATCCGGGGTGTGATAGGTTGGCATCAGAGCCAACGTTTGAGAGAATTAAACACTATCCATCTTGTGTTTAATCTCAAACTTACACAAGCACATTCCTTAGACTTCTGAGTCTAGGCTTTGACCTAGGATTACTCATTTCATTATTAAGTTATTAGTATTTTTTGAGTTGAATTTTTAGACAGGAAAAATGTCGCCACGTGTACGAGGAAGAGGAAAAGGACCCATGAGGGGAGGACCGTTAGGACACATCCCTTCACATCCCCATAACCCGAACCTCATGAGGATTCGGGGGATTCATGGCCATTTGCGCAACATTCACCTACCCACACTCAAAGTTCCTATCACTCGTACCATTCACACCACTCCCATCACTCTCATCATTCTTACCATGATGAGTTTAACCCAATCCAGTGCTTTAATACACCCCCAACTGATCAGAATCAGTTAGATCAGTCAAACTCAATGGACGAGGACTCCGACCCAGAGATGCCGCTGTCAGGTTCAAATGCGCATCCCATTGAAATATCGAGCGATTCCAACTCTTATGCTGGATCGCCATATCAAGGTCCTAATGAGCGGGACCAATATTGGAACCAATTCACCTTTGCCAACACTCCTTCACATCATTCTCAACCACCTCCTATACAAGAAGATGTCCACATGGAATCGGTGGAACAACATCAATCGCCACCTGAGCCACCAAGGAGGAAACGTGGAGCACGTATGTCGGTATGTGCAAGTCAACGGTCAGGTTCGCTACCACCATTGCATAAACCCTACCCCACCATTCAAGAGGACCCACAAATGGGTGGACCCTCTAATGCTTCACCTGTGGTGGAACCGATGCCATCACCAGAGTTCAACAACCACCATCGGGTTATAATAACCTAATCCTAACGTATCCGGATAACTCTGGATACGACCCTTTTAACCCAACTACTCCGGTTGATTACCAAGCACTTTTGCATGATCCTTACATGCAAGCTATCATGCATAACGCGTTTTACCCGTCTCCTTTCCCACCTGCTTATCCTCCTACTCGATATACAAGTTATGGGTATCAGTATCCGATTATGCCACAACCTTACACAAGCACATTCCTTAGACTTCCGAGTCTATTAGTGATGTAGTGCCTACGGGCCATAAATGATATCCATTAGAGATGCAGGCCAATGTGCCATATTTTATGTCCATTAGTGACAGGCCAATGTGCCATATTTTATGTCTTATTAGTGACAGGCCAATGTGCCATATTTTAATGTCCATTAGTGACAGACCAATGTCCCATATTTTATGTCCATTAGTGACAGGCCAATGTGACATATTTTATGTCCATTAGTGACAGGCCTATGTGCCATAATCATATGCCCATTAGTGACAGGCCTATGAGACATGTTTTAAATGTCCTTTGTGACAAGCCTATGAGCTATATATAATTGTCCAGGTGACAATGACAGTTGTGGCATTACGATCCATTGTCCAATAATATATGGACTATGTCCAGATTGTAATTTTCCTTTAATGGTCCTTTTTGAGACCTAGGCCAAATATAGATATAATAAGCCTAAGAGTTGTGATGTTATTCACACTAGCTTGATAGGCAATGGATTGTTATATCCAATGTTTAGAAAGCCAATATGGTTATTAATACCATGGCTGAGAGCATTTTATTTGGTGTTTAGAACCAAAGCTCAAGAATGGCTAACTCAGAAGAGGCGCTAAGTAGTCGTCGTGATAAGAATACTGACAAAGCCGAAAATATAGCCATCAATGATGATAATTTCCAAGCTCGCATAGATGCGGCTGTGGGAAAGGCCATGGAAAAGGCCATAGAAAAACTTAAGGAGTCGAGTGCTACTCTCTCCAAACCTTTATCAATTGCCCCATCCTCAGCTCACAAAGAGAGCTCTGTTCACTCTTCAAATGCGAAGAGTGAACCAAAGAAAATAGAATTTGCTGATAGAACCCATTCTTCTAAAGACAGGTGCGCCTATAAATATTTTATCTCCTGCAAGCCCCGAGATTTTAATGGGGAGAAAGGAGCAGTAGAAGCCTTGAAGTGGCTTGATGAGATGGAAACGATTGTGGATATTAGCGGTTGTGCTGATAAGGATGTGGTAAAATATGTATCACAATCCTTCAAAGGCGAAGCCCTAATATGGTGGAAAGCCATGATCCAGTCTACAGGTAAAGTACACCTATATAATTTGGGATGGTCCAAGTTTATGGACCTTGTCAAGGAAACTTATTGCCCACCTCACGAGGTGGAGAAGATAGAGTCAGATTTCCTGACTCTGACAATGAAGAACCTAGATTGTCGGAAGTATGTTTCCGACTTCAACTCCCTATCTAGGTTAGTTTCCTATTTAATTACCACTGAATCCAAACGCATTGCGTGTTTTCTTAATGGATTAGTGCCCGAGATAAAGGGCATGGTAAAGGCTGCTCAGCCCAGTACCTAGAGGTCTGCTGTAGACCTATCTCTCTCTCTCTCTCGCTTTAGATTTGGTGAGGCAAAAGTCAGTCAAGACTGAGGCTGACGGGAAAAGAAAACGGGAGGATGATAACTCCTAAAAGTTTAAGAAGAAAGGAAATTTTGGGTTCAAGAAGAACCAGCACATGTCTGATGATACACCTTTGTGCAAGATATGTAACCGCAGGCATTGGGGACAATGCAATACCGACCCTCAGATTAAACCCTTTGGTATCTGCAAAAGAAAAGGGCATAAGACCCACGAGTGCAAAAATCTTAAAGATGTCGTCTGTTATGGATGTAATGAGAAAGGGCATATCAAGCCCAATTGCCCTAAGAACCCCAGAAACAATGATGCAAAGCCTGGAGAGGCTAAGAAAGGGAATGCTCGCGCTTTCCAGATGAATGCCAGGGAGGCCGTTAATGACAATAACGTCATAACAGGTACATTCCTCATTAACGACATATATGCTAGAGTTCTTTTCAGTTTGGGTGCAGATAAATCTTTTATTGACCATAAGTTTAGTAAACTATTAAACTTACCCATAAGAACTCTAGATAAAACTTATGAGATAGAACTTGCTGATGGAACTTTAGAAACCGCAACTTCCATAATGTTATATATCCATTAAAAATCATTCCATCCCTATCTCTCTTTTGCCAATGAAATTGGCGGGGTTCGATATTGTCTTAGGCATGGATTGGTTATCCCATAACCAAGCCCACATTGCCTGCGATAAGAAACTCATCAAGATTAAAACCCCATCTGGTGAAATGATCACCATCACTGGAGACTCATACTACGGATTGCCAGACAATGTGTCGTTATTTAAGGCATCCAAGTGTTTGAGAGAAGGTTGTGTCATTTACATGGCACAAGTCTTTATTAATGAGCCTAAGCCGAATATTAAAGACCTGCCAGTTATCTCGGAGTATTCCGATGTCTTTCCCTAAGGAATTACCAGGCCTACCTCCAGATAGGTAAGTGGAGTTTAGAATTGATATCATACCTAGATAAGCACCCGTAGCTAGAGCTCTATACTGCTTAGCACCAACATAAATGAAGGAGTTGAGGACGCAGTTACATGAACTCTTAGAGAAAGGCTAGTTCCGCGCCCTGGGGAGCTGCAATTCTTTACGTTAAAAAGAAGGACGGTTCAATGCGGATGTGTATTGAATACCACGAATTGAACAAGATAACGATCAAGAACCGTTATCCATTGCCCAGGATTGATGATTTATTTGACCAATTTCAAGGAGCTAGTTATTTCTCCAAGATTGATTTGAGATCAGGATTTCACCAACTAAAGGTTAGGAGTGAGGATGTTCCTAAGACAGCCTTCAGAACCCGTTATGGTCATTATGAATTTCTAGCGATGCCTTTTGGGCTCACAAATGCACCGACAGCATTCATGGATCTCATGAATAGAGTCTACAAGTCGTATTTGGATAAGTTTGTCATTGTCTTCAGAGAAACACCTTCGGTGCATTCTAGATTGCTAAGGCAGGAAAAGCTTTATGCTAAATTTTCTAAGTGCGAATTTTGGCTTAGAGAAGTCCAATTCCTTGGACATGTGGTAAGTGAGTGTGGTATCCAATTGGATCCCGCAAAAATAGAGGCCATAATAAATTGGGGAGTGCCCAAAACTCCATCAGAAATTCATAGCTTCTTAGAATTGGCTGGTTACTATAGAAGGTTCATTGAGAACTTTTCAAGGATAGCCACTCCTTAAACTACCCTGACCCGTAATAATGTCAAATTTAATTGGGGTCCAAAACGATAAGAATCTTTTGAGATTCTAAAACACAAATTGAGCAATGCTCCTGTGTTATCCCTACCCGAAGGAATTGAGGATTTTGTTGTTTATTGTGATGCTTCGCACAATTGCATGGGCTGTGTGCTAATGCAAAAATGAAAAGTAATAGCCTATGCATCACGACAACTAAAGGTGCACGAAAGGAATTACACCACCCATGATTTAGAATTGGGTGTCGTTGTATTTGCACTAAAATTGTGGAGACATTACTTGTATGGTACGATATTATATACACTGACCATAAGAGTCTCCAACACCTGTTTAATCAAAAGAAATTAAACATGCGACAACGTCGTTGGATGGAAACACTTAATGATTATGATTGCGAGATTCGCTACCATCCCGGCAAGGCAAATGTAGTTGCTGACGCCTTAAGTCGCAAAGAAATGGTTAAACCTATTAGGATTAACGCCAAAAGCATCGAGCTTAGAAACAGCTTGAGTGAAAAGCTATTAGATGCGCAAAAGCAAGCCCTATTAGAGGCTAATGCTCCTAATGAGGGATTAGGCAGAACCGTTAATCAGTTAATGCCTGGAAAGGATGGAATCCTTAGATTTAATTATAGAATCTGGGTTCCAATGTTTGGAGGACTTAGAGATCTAATCCTCCAGGAGGCGCATAATTCAAGATACTCAATTCACCCAGGTGGTGACAAAATGTATCAGGATTTGAAGAAGAATTATTGGTGGATAGGTTTGAAGAAATCCATAGCCACCTACGTAGCTAAGTGTCTGACGTGTTCGCAAGTTAAAGCTGAACATCAGAAATCGTCAGGACTTCTACAACAGCTAGAAATTCCAACTTGGAAATGGGAAATGGTAACTATGGATTTGATTACCAAGTTACCCAAGACCAAACGTGGTAATGACACAATTTGGGTCATTGTAGACAGGCTGACTAAGTCAGCACATTTCTTGCCAATTAAAGAGACTTATAGTTCTGACAAATTGGCTAAATTGTATGTGGACAAGATTGTGTCCCTACACGGTGTGCCGGTATCTATCGTATCTGATAGGGATACTAGATATACATCTCACATTTGGAAAAGTTTCCAACAATCTTTTGGCACACGATTAAACTTTAGTATGGCTTACCTCCGCAGATTGATGGTCAAAGTGAGCGTACTATTCAAACTTTGGAAGACATGCTTCGGGCATATGTAATTGATTTAGGTGGAAGTTGGGATAACCACTTACCCTGATAGAATTCTCCTATAATAATAGTTATCATACGAGCATCAAGGCTGCTCCTTTTGAGGCCTTGTATGGGAGAAAGTGTAGAACGCCCGTGTGTTGGGCAGAAGTTGGGGAAGCCCAACTATTAGGACCTGAGATTGTCCTAGAGACCATGGAAAAGATTGTGCAAATCCGTGATCGTCTCAAAGTTGCCCATGATAGGCAGAAGAGCTATGCTGACAAGAGGCGTAAACCTCTTAAGTTCCAAGTAAGGGACAGAGTCATGCTGAAAGTATCACCGTGGAAAGGTGTGATATGTTTTGTAATGAAGAGCAAGTTAAGCCCAATATATATTGGACCATTCGAAATAGTCGAATGTGTCAGCACTGTAGCTTACAAGCTCAGACTGTCCGAGGAGCTAAGTGGAATTCATGATGTATTCCACATTATTAACCTTAAGAAATGTCTAGCTGATGAGTCGCTAGCAATTTCGATCGAAGTTCATTGAGAAACCAATTTCGATCGAGGATTGACAGGTTAAGATGCTCCGAAGGAAATTGATACCTATACTAAAGGTTAAATGGGATTCCTTTCGAGGTCCTGAGTTTACATGGGAGGTTGAGTCCGCTATGCGACAAAAATACCCCCATATTGTTGAATAAAATCTCGAGGTCGAGATTTCTTTTAAGGGGGTGAGGATCTAACGCCCTGTAAATCGTCTCCAGTAATATAGTGACACGTGTCGTATTTTATGTTAAGTCTATTAAAGACTTACAGGGACTAAAAACGTCAACATGCTCAAACTAAGACTCTGAGTGATCTTCTGATGTCAACATGCATAAACCGAGTCTCTGAGCGACCATTAGTGTCAACATGCTTAAAATATAGCCTCTGAGTGACCTTTAGTGTCAACATGCTAAAACTTGGCCTCTGAGTGACCGATTTGTCAACATGCCTAGCCTCTGAGTGACATTGGAGTCAACATGCTTATAATGAGCCTCTGAGTGATCCTTTACGAAGTCCTAACTCTCATATGTCCCATTTGTTGGACGAGAGGGATTAAATCCGTAATTATATAAAAGTTGGATGTTGGAGGGGTTAAAAGTGTCAACATGTTAATTTATACCTCTGAGTGACCTTTTAACGAACCGGGAGCTCGACAATGTCCGGGCATAATCCCGGGTACGCCAAATATTGGCTAAGGAGGGCTAAATATGCTAAAAAGGTATTTTAGGAGGTTCTAGGAGGTTTTATGAGTTGAGGGCAAAAAGTGTCAAACTTTGAAACTAGCCATGAAGCGCTCGCGGGGAGCGAGAGGCAAGGTCTGTGCCTCTCGTGGGGAGCGGGAGGCCTGTATCTGTAGAAAGTTTGCTGGGCCTCCACACATATTGCCAAAAAACCATGTTTTCAAAACCAGGGACTTTCAAACAGCTATGCTACGTTTTAGGACACTTGTAAGCTTCCTCTTACACCCTAACACCTGGCATCACCTCTTTTGAGCTCTCCAACTATAAATAGGTGCCAAAGGTTCACCCTTTGAACTTGCACCTTTCTCATTCACAACTCTATCTCCCTCCTTTGGAAGTTCCTAACTGAAAGGAGCATCCAATTTAGTTCTATGCATTCTAGGAATCACTGGTAAGTGTTCCTTCCTTGTGCATTTTTGTTTATAGGCTTTTATAGCCAAAAGTAAAGCGTTTTACGGAAAACGCCTTGACTTTCAGTTAATACCATTTGGTCTAGCCATTGTTCATAACGAACATGGCTAAGTGATCGTAATAAGGTAGGTGTTAATCTCTATAAAGGGCACCTCCTGAAGATCACGTTTGCTAGACCAATTGACGGGTCAAAGTTTATATATTAAAAAGTCAAACAGGCCATTTTTCAAAAATATTTTAATTTGATCTTATAAATGTTATGAAACCTGTTTTGACACTTAAACAAGTTGTTAATAATTATTAGAACATGTTCGGCTCGTCAATTTCAGTTCTAGGGTCGGTTCGCAATCAAAAGTCGCGAAGTTTGACTTCTGGTTTGACTTTCAATTCTGACCCGATTTAGATTAGTTAGACACTGATCTAAAGTTGCATTATGGTCGTAATAAAATTTAACATAACCCTCAGAGGTTATATTACATGATCATAATCAGAATCTGAGTTTATGCACAAGTTCCGTAATTATGCCATTTTGACTAAAAATGTCCTTTTTGCATAAATAAGATGTAAAAGATAATGAACTTGAAAATAAGTTTCCTACTGATTTAATATTATAAGTAGGATTATTTGGGATGATAAATCATATTATAAACTGGGTTTATGAACAAGTCCTTATATTATGTCGGCAAATGACGATAAAGCTCTTATGGCTTATAAAATGGTTTAATCATATATTTTCAAGGTAAATCTTTTACCTACTGATATGTTATATTAAATAACATATCTAAGGCATTTTAATCTGACCTCAAACATCAGTTTTCAGTAAACAGCGCATATGTCGTCATTTTACGACATAAGCGTCGTTTCAACGCATAGTATGGTTTTAAACCATATTATTAGACCACGACTTGTTACCTACTGATATTAAAAATTATTTTAAATATTTTAATAGTAAGTATATGATATGATCTCAGAATCCCAAATAATTTATAAACTATGTGTAAAATGACCAAAATACCCTTTCGGTGAATAATTTGGTCATAATGGATAAATTACACATATAATCAATATCCTACTGATATTATAACATAAATAAATTATTTGTCCAGAATACTTATGGTTATAACATTTAATTAATTCAAGTTCCTTTTATACGGTATGAAACTACCGAAATGCCGTTATGAGGCATAGTTTTGTTTTAAAACCTTAATGGGCATATAAGATGATATCCTACTGATATTACAACTTATTTAAAGTATAATGGCATATAGAACTTGTCCATAACTTATCCGGTTACACGATATCGCTAATATGGGTACGTTTAAGTATATGTAACTAGTTTACGAAAATTAACCGAAACGGGTTTAACCTTGTCATTTAAGTTTTAAAATCCAGAATGTTTATAGTTTACCCATATTATGCAAGTCAAAGTACTTGTTGGGTTTAAACTACATTCTATCCAATCATCGTTTAATCAAGTGTTATACGTGTTGATCATGTACACTACTCGGTCTAAGTCTATGACTTAAATAAAGACCGTTAGTGTTTAATTGGTTAGCTTATGCCATAATCCAGACTAGAGCCTTCCGGTAAATGCTATCTACACTTAGTAGTTTTATGTACGGCTGAGTTATTAAAATTAAACGAAGACTAGCTCAGGTAAATACTCTCGACTTATTTCCCCTATACAAGCTTGGATATGGTAAATTATTACCGCTTGGTCGGATATGGGATCAATCAATGCCGATTAGTGGCTAGTAATCTATTCACATGTAATCTATTCTTTCATATTGTATTGCACATAGTGTTCATAACAGTTCCATATATAAACCTATTTTCATGCAAATATCTTAGTCGAGCACGAACCGAAACCCTGACGAGTCTTTTAACTAGAACTATGGAACTACGAACGAGAAAGGGGAGAGAAACCTTACCGGTGATCGTCGGAGGCTGAACTCGCGGAGAGGAAGATGGTGGTGTTTGGTTCATCGTAGGGTTTCGAGTGAGGGAGGGGTGAGGAAGACGACAGGTTACGCGGAGAGGCCTGTAGGGTTTGTGAGAGTTATGAAGGTTGCATGTTTTCGTAAACTTAATAAGGGAGACGTCAAGGGCGGTTTGGGTATGTGGGCCAAGTTTAACAAAAGCAATGGGGTGGTGGAGCTTGGGCTCCTTGGGCCGTGAATCAACCAAAGAGACAAATGAGTAGCAGTGGTTTGTTATTAATATAGCAACACATCCATAATGATTTTTACTAAACGTGTATGTATGTGGATATATATTGTATATTATTTATTTATTTTATTAGGTAAGTTTAAACTAACATAAATATGTTAAACAAATTATGGTTCAGGCCTCCAAAGTTATGAGTTTCGCGAGTTGTGACGTGGTTCAAGCGGTTCGGTTTGGTTCATCACGATGTAGGCTTCACTTGTTCGTGCAAAATAAATTAGATGAGTGTATTTAATTTGCCATTCAAGTTCATGCATTTACATAAATATAATATGTGTATGCATTGATTTATAAATGCGAAAACGAACGGTTAATACCTCTAAGTTACGGGTTGTCACATCATCCCTAAGTTGAAAGAAATTTTGTCCCGAAATTTTCATACCGTTGTTGAAAAAGCTAGTACGGTTGGGCTTTTTCGTGGGGTGTTACATCATCCCCAAGTTGGCCTAGAATTTCATCTCGAAATTCAGTATCAACTTCAGCTTTGGATGCATCATTTTTGAACAATTAGGGATATTTGCGCATCATCTGATCTTCCCGTTCCCAGGTGAATTCTGGTCCACGCTTTGAATTCCAACGAACCCGAACAATGGTGCGTTTAAGCGTTTTGACCTCCCGATCCATGATTTCAAGTGGTTTTTCAATGAATCGGAGTTGGTTATCGATCTTGAGTTCCTTGAATGGGACCACAAGTGTCTCATCAGATAGACATTTCTTTAGATTCAATATATGAAAGACATTGTGCACACCACTGAGTTCTTAAGGTAAATCTAGTCTATAAGCCACTGTGCCAATTCTTTCTTTGATCTCGAATGGTCCAACATAGCGCGGATTGAGCTTGCCTCGTTTCCCAAAACGAACAACGCCCTTCCAAGGTGAGACTTCCAACAAAACCCTATCACCAACTTGGAGTTCCAATGGTTTCCTACGCTTATCAGCGTAGCATTTCTGGCGGTCACGAGCTGCTGCCATTCGGTTTCTAATCTGAACGACCTTCTCTGATGTTTCAAGCACGAGTTCAGGACCAGTGATTTGGTTGTCTCCAACTTCAGCCCAACAAATAGGTGATCGGCATTTCCGTCCGTATAATGCTTCGAACGGTGCGGCTTGTATGCTCGAGTGATAACTATTGTTGTAAGAGAATTCCACCAGGGGTAGGTGTCTTTCCCAACCTTTACCGAAATCAATAACACACGCTCGCAGCATGTCCTCAAGTGTCTGGATGGTGCCTTCGGTCTGACCATCGGTTTGTGGGTGATAGGCCGTGCTCATGTCTAATCGCGAGCCGAACGATTTATGCATGAACTGCCATAGGTAAGACGCGAAACGAGGGTCACGATCGGAGATGATAGAAGTGGGCACTCCATGCCGCGAGACTACTTCCTTCAAGCATAAATGGGCAAGCGTGTCATATTTGTTGGTTTCTTTGATCGCGAGGAAGTGGGCAGATTTAGTTAGGCGGTCCACGATCACCCAGATGGTGTCGTTTTCGCTTTGAGTTCTCGGTAGCCTGGTGACAAAATCCATGGAAATTTGCTCCCATTTCCATGTTGGTATTTCTGGTTGCTGAAGTAACCTAGACGGCTTTTGATACTCGGTCTTGACTCTAGCACAGGTCAAGCACTTGCTGACATACTTTGCTATAATTGCCTTCATGTTAGGCCACCAGTGCAATACCTTCAGATCGTGATACATCTTGTCAGAACCCGGATGTATCGAGTATCGAGACTTGTGTACTTCGTCCATCACAAGCTCTCGCAAATTTCCGTAGGATGGAACCCAAATATGTTCCATGAAGTAATGAATGCCATCAGATTTGAGCTCAAGTTGTTTTTCCATGCCCCGCATGGATTCAGCTAGGAGATTCTCTTCCTTTAGTGCTTTAATTTGAGCGTTGCGAATTTGCTCGAGAAGGTTCGAATGGATCGTAAGCTGTAGAGCATGAACTCGTTTAGGCTTGGTTTCTTTTCGGCTGAGGGTGTCGGCTACAACGTTTGCCTTGCCCGGATGATATTTGATTGCACACTCATAATCATTTAGAAGTTCAACACATCAACGTTGTCGCATATTCCACTCCTTTTGGTCGAGTATGTGCTGGAGACTCTTGTGATCGGTGTATATCGTGCACTTGGTACCGTACAAGTAGTGTCTCCATATCTTGAGTGCAAATACTACAGCTCCCACTCTAGGTCGTGGATAGTGTAGTTCTTTTCATGGACCTTGAGTTGTCGGGACCGTAAGCAATGACTTTCTCGCGTTGCATCAACACGCAACCGAGTCCTTGAATGGATGCGTCACAGTAGACAACAAAATCATTGGTGCCTTCAGGTAGAGATAGAATAGGTGCACTACAGAGCTTCTCTTTCAAGTGCTGAAACGCGGATTCTTGAGCATCACCCCACTTGTAGGTGATACCCTTTTGAGTTAGAGCAGTAAGAGGTTGTGCAATCTTTGAGAATCCTTTTATGAATCTACAGTAATAACCTGCCAAACCAAGGAATTGGCGGATTTCGGTTGGAGTTTAGGGGCAGGCCAATTTTTGATAGAGTCGATTTTGGCTGGATTAACGTGAATCCCAGCTTCATTGACCACGTGACCGAGGAAATGGACTTCACGAAGCCAAAAGTCGCATTTCAAGAATTTAGCGTAAAGCTGTTCATTCTGTAAGAGTTTCAAAATAAGACGCAGATGTCGCTCGTGCTCCTCCCGGTTCTTAGATTAGATTAAAATGTCGTCAATGAAAACAATGACAAACTTGTCAAGGTAGGGCTTGCACACTCGGTTCATAAGATCCATAAAAACCGCAAGGGCATTCGTTAGCCCAAAAGGCATAACATGGAACTCGTAATGGCCGTATCGAGTCCTGAATGCTGTTTTGGAGATGTCTTCATCTCGAACTCTCAACTAGTGGTAGTCCGATCTCAAATCAATCTTGGAGTAAAAACTTGACCCTTGCAGCTGGTCCGTGGAAGTGGGTAACGGTTCTTGACCATCACCTTGTTTAGTTCATAGTAGTCTATGCACGTGCGAAAAGTACCATCCTTCTTTTTGATAAAAAGTACAGGGGCTCCCCATGGTGACGAGCTAGGTCGGATAAAACCTTTATCCAGGAGCTCTTTCAATTGCGTAGATAGCTATTTTAGTTCGGTCGGTGCTAATCGATATGGTGCTCGAGCTATAGGTGTCGCTCCCGGAGTTAGCTCGATTTGGAATTCGACTTGGCAGTGAGGTGGAAAACCAGGTAGTTCTTCAGGAAAGACTTCGGGTAAGTCGTGAACAATAGGAATATCTTCGACCATTTTCTCTCCTGTTTGAACATCAGCGACAAGAGCTAGAATAGCAGTATGGCCCTTTCGTAAACATTTCTGGACCTTCATAAATGAAATGATGCTTACCACAGTGCCATCCTTTTCGCCGCGAACATCAAGGGTTTCACCGCTAGGAACGCGGATGCGCACGATCTTTTCATGACAAAGTATCTCTACGCGATTTAAGGATAGCCAATCCATCCCGACTACAACATTGAAACTACCGAGAGTGAAAGGGATAAGGTCAATGTCGAATTTGTGGCCAGCGAACTCCAAACTACAGTCGCGATGAATACATGTTGCCTCAAGGGATTTACCGTTAGCCCAGGTATATTGTGTGTGCTTACACTCAAGAGAAGTTGGGGCAGGCTTAAGTAGTGTACTAAAGTTTGTGGAAACATAACTACGGTCCGCGCCAGAATCAAAAAGTACCGAAACAAAAGAGTCGTTCAGAAGGAACTTACCCGTCACAACATTAGGGTCATTCCTTGCTTCGCCTGAACCGATGACGAATGCTTGGCCTCTGCCGGCATTCCCCTTATCACCGTTGTTGTTGTTGTTGTTATTCAGCTGCGGACAATCCTTTTAATGTGCCCCTCGGCACCACACTGATAGCATCCCCTATTGTTACCCTGTTGTAGCTGCTGTTGACGTTGAGGTTGTTGGTTCTGTTGTTGCTGAGCTTGTCTGACTGGATAAGGACTTCTGCAATCTTTAGATATATAACCCAGCTTCCAGCACCGCTAACAGCGGTTTAGGTCGCATTACCCATGGTGGTGTCTGTTGCATTTGTCATTTGGGCTGATTTCCCTGGTAACCACCCGGGGCTTGATGATTCGACACTTGTTGGTTTGGGGTACGGTTGTTGTCGAATTTTCTTTGCTGCTGAGGGGGTTGGGTAGAGCTGGAACCCTTAGCTTGACTTCCGTCCCATATATGCTTCTTATCAGAAGAGCTTTCAGAAGCTGATACGTTGCGTTTAGGTAACTTTCCCTGTTCCACTGCCTTATCAGTTAGTCGATGAGCAAGTCGGATGTTTTGCTGGATAGTTTGAAGATTGGACGAGGTCACCACGCTTTGAATTTGGGGGACTAACCCCTTGATGTATAGCTCGATTCGCTTAAAGGCTAGATCAGACATGTTAGGACACAAGGAGGCCAACTCGTTTGATCGTTTCGTATACGCCTCGATCTCTGAACCAAACATTTTTAAATTGTAGTACTCGGTTTCCAATTTCTGAATGTCATCCCTGTGGCAATATTCTTCTTTCATCATGTCCTTGAATGTGTTCCAAGGTGTGGCATTAGCAACTTCCAAGCCTAGAATCTGTACTTACGCGTTCCACCAGGAAAGCGCAGCATCTTCGAGAACTCCTGCAGCGAATTTGACCTATTCTCAGCAGGGCAATTGCACATGGCGAACGCGGATTCCACCTTTTCAAACCAGTGGAGCAGACCAATAGCACCTTCGTTGCCAGTGAAATGACTGGGCTTACAACCCATGAATGATTTGAAGGTGTAACCTGGTGGCTGAGGTTAGACTTGCGGGCCCGAACAAGAAATTTAGCACGAATAAGAACACAAAGATAAAAGAGAACAACAATTGAAATAGGTATTTAGGGCATTCTATAACAATAGATTTACCTCCACCTTGAGCGGCTTGATATGTCGCCAACGCTTCATCGACTCGGTCGTTGATAAGTGCCGTCAGTTGGGCTTGGGTCATGTTGACGCCCCCACGCCCCCCGCCACGGCCATTGCCTCTACCGCTCATGATTTAAACAAAAATGAGTATATAAAACACGGTTACACATTCATTATGTAAATTCCAAGAACAATGTAATCAATAACAACCAGTCCAAGCAATATATGAAACAACTTAAATAAAAATATCCAATGAAAATAAATTGCAACTGTCTTTACAACGTATTTCAATAAATATTCAAATTTAAAAGTAAACATGGTTTCAGAAAGGAATGAAATGAGAAAGATAATTAGGTGGTGGATCAGTCATCGACTTCTCCATCGCCAATGCCAGCATCGCAGTCGTTGTCGTCGTCACCATCGTCATCATCGTCATCCTCATCAGCAACTACCTCGTTAGGTTCCTCCTCCTCGGGATCCTCCTCAGGGTCCTCCTCAGGTTCTTCTTCAGGTTCCTCTATTGGGCCCTCTTCGGGTTCTTCTTCCTGCAGCTCTGGTTCTGCCGGTGGTGATGGTGGTGCTGGTGGTACACATTCATCTAGAAAATGCACCCTCCAAGCAGTCTCGAGTAAGTTCACTTCTAGGAGTCCAACCTGGAAGTCTCTCCTTGCGTTAGCTTTCTCCAAATACTTTATCTTTTCGAGAGCATCTTGCAGATCCGCTTCTAAGCGTTGGATACGTATCTGGTCAGGGGTAGGTAGAGAAGAAGATTCACCGGTTTGGGCGAGATGTGCCCGACGATAAGCGCGGGTCTCCATGTGACGCGGAGGGGAATGAACCAAAGGTACTTTCCCTGGTGCATGGGAACGTTCAGAAGAGGAAGATGAGGATGTCGACATACCTGTGATACGTTACACTTACCTATATTAGTTAGCACAAAAGTTATAATATAGTAAGGATAATGCACATATGAATGTCAAGTAATACAAGTACCAAATATGCATATAAGTATGACGAACCTTGCAATCTGGAGTGTGGTGTCGTGGTGGTTTTTAATAAAGAACGGTTATAGTCCGGTTTTCATAAAAAGAAATAAATTATATTTTTAAACCTAATTCACTATAACCAATAGCTCTGATACCAATCTGTCACAACCTCAAATTCCACATGCGGGGTTTTACCGCGAGGCGTGTGACCGACCAGGATCTAGCCACTAATCATGTTGAACCAACCATTTAAAATAATAAAAGTATCACTATCAACATGATTAGCGATAAGGTTTTAATTTGTTCAAAAGACAGTTTGTGTTGCAGTGGAAAATAAAATTAAAAACCAACAGGAACTTAAAACTCCAAGTTAAGTAAATGTTCAAAACAATACGTTTAAATGAACCACCCACTCCGGCCGATTGCAATGCCCGTCCAAAGCTGTACCTACTTACCTGCAAAGCATGCAACTACGTGTCAACAATAAAGTTGGCGAATTAACAAAATTTGAGTTTAGTAAAAGTAAAGTTGACAACGTTTTGATTTAAGTATGACTCGGGTAGCTAACCCTCATTATATGACTAAACTGCGTACCAAATGCTGACGTTTCGTTTGTGCCCTCAATAATGTCTATCAACATTAAAGCAAGAGTGAAGGTTAGAAGTTCACGCCCGGCCTCCAGCACGGTATGAGGTTTATCAAACCTAATAGCGCTATCAACTAATACCCCGCGTATGCCCACCCGACAATCTAATCGGTAAAATGTAGGGACTTTCATGATAGAGTTTTCGTTTAGTCTAAGGGTACTATCCACCTCCCGTGGATAGCATGTTTCAGTGGTCCACATAAGGGACATGCGCATAGCCCAAACCAGGGATACCGTAAAAAGTGTTGTCCCAAACCAGGGACGCATGCTTTTAGAAAATAGTTGTGAACTCACCTTAGATTAGCTCTGTTAGACTTAGATAACGAAACAATGAAGTTGGTCAACCACGTCCTAAATGATTATCATTTAATTTGTTAGGTGTCTTCAAACAATACATAAAATTCTACATATAGCTACCACATGGCACACAACACGTTGACACGTGAACATTTAACCGAGTAGACATGTGCACTTCTCTATGATATTCAACATGTTAAATAATCCTCACATAAACACAAACTTCACACATCACACACATACATATGTAAACGCAATCCTACTCAACCACAACTACTCATATAAATCTAGGTGTGTACAGTGTTCAAATAATTTCATCTACACAACCCAGATGTAACCATTACCCATTCATAGTCATGTATTTATTAATGTGTTGTACCCCTCCATTAAAACATAATATTATCATATGTAATCCACATTTATACACATATTCCATTCAATGATACTTCATACGTACATGTGTATATTCATACTTATCACCCATAACTATATATTACTAAAAACAAAAATCGGACCTGTGCACCTTCCTCTTTCACAAACCTATCCTATATTGACCATCTTTCATAAGTCTCAACCCTTTCCCACATCGTGCGAACTATGCCTCTTGTTTTTTTTTCTTTTTTTTGTCACAACCCATCTAATCCTATTCAAACATCATATATAACTCATCACATAAGCATTACATCAGAGTTTCCATATTGAGTCTCATATGCTAATTTAGTACTACAAATATACGAATCGCCATCTAAACTCGATGTCTCTAGACTTCGTACTAAAACACATGGCTATTCATCCCACCATACCAGAAAGTCTATTTAGTGAATATGATATCCACAAATAAAACATCAATTAAATTTATTACTTTGAAATTTTACTTTAGCATCAACATTTAAAAACATTCATCATACTCGAAGTGTTCTAACATTTGGATTAACCCCACCTTCTCAACTCAAGTCATCAAACTACAGCATATTAATGGCTTTTAATGAAAACAAAACAAATTTGTTTATTATCGATCATACGTATAATCTCAAAAGCAGTTTCCATACACATATACATTCACATGTAATCTATTCTTTCATATTATATTGCACATAGTGTTCATAACAGTTCCATATATAAACCTATTTTCATGCAATATCTTAGTCGAGCACGAACCGAAACCGTGACGAGTCTTTTAACTAGAACTACGGAACTACGGACGAGAAAGGGCAGAGAAACCTTACCAGTGATCATCAGAGGCTGAACTCGCCGGAGAGGAAGATGGTGGTGGCTGGTTCGTCGAAGGGTTTCGAGTGAGGGAGGAATGAGGAAGACAACAGGTTATGCGGAGAGGTGTGTAGGGTTGTGAGTGTTATATGAAGGTTGCATGTTTCACGTCAAGGGCGGTTTGGGTGTGTGGGCCAAGTTTAACAAAAGCAATGGGGTGGTGGAGCTTGGGCTCCTTGGGCCGTGAATCAACAAAAGAGACAAATGAGTAGCAGTGGTTTGTTATTAATATAGCAATTCACATCCATAATTTTTTTTACTAACCGTGTATGTGGATATATATTGCATTTTATTTATTTATTTTATTAAGTAAGTTTAAACTAACATAACTATGTTAAACAAATTATGGTTCAGGCCTCCAAAGTTATGAGGTTCGCGAGTTGTGCCGTGGTTCAAGCGGTTCGGTTCAGTTCAATCACGATGTAGGTTTCACTTGTTCGTGCAAGATAAATTAGATGAGTGTATTTAATTCGCCATTCAAGTTCATGCATTTGCATAAATAAAATATGTGTATGAATTGATTTATAAATGCGAAAACGAACGGTTAATACCTCGAAGTTAAGGGTTGGCAAACTGACACGAACACGATAACACGACATGAACCTACACAAAGTTAACAGGTTTCGTGTTTAACCTTAACAGGTTTCGTGTCTATAACAGGTTAACACGATAAAACCTGTTTAATTTCATGTCGTGTTGATGTTTACCTATTTCATTGCAGGATAAGGTTTATAATTATCTTCTGGTCTCATTGTTGATTTTATAGCGGCATATCCTAGAGTTGGTCTTTAAAATTTATGTCTTATTGGTACTCTTTTATCAGTACTTTTACTCGTATCATTTATATTAAAATTTTCTTGAGTTTTAATATTAATAAAATTATCATTTAGTTTCATATATCCTATTTTTGTTATTAGTTTTTCTACCTTAGAATCATCTAACTTATGAAGAGTATTATTTTCACTTTCAGTATCTGAATTCATTTTTAATTATTCTTATAACCTTTAGGTATCTTCATATTTTGTAAAAGTTGAACTAAAGGGTCTGGTAATTTAGTTATTGTTTCTTTATCTCTCCTACTAGGATAAGCAGACTCTAGTAATTCCAAAATTTTATCTAACCTAAATATTATTTTATCTCCATAAAATACAATGGTTTTTTGTACTTCTATTAAATCTTTATCTATCTTTAAAGAATTTTCACTTTCTTTCAATTTATTAAATTTTTGTTTTCCATTAAGGAGAACTATATTGCCAATCAGTATCATCATATGAAAAGTCAGAACTTGTCCATTCATAATGACTAAAATTAAAATCTTCATCAGAAATATAATCATCGTTAAAATCAGTATCTGTACCTAAATCTTCGTTTTCAATTAAATTCATTTGGTTAATTAGCTTAATCATTCTAATTCCGTTATCTGTTAATTTTATGTTTGAATAAATTGAGTTATCAAAATCGATTTCTTGTAAATGTTGGCGTAGCTCTAGAGCCCCTGCAAAAGAAATATCGGTGGCTCTAAAACTATATTGGGTGGTAGTAGCCGAAATATCTTGTCGGTTCAAAATCGTTGCTTCATGTAAGCAAGTATCAATAGAGTTTTAAAACATATCAAAGGTACCTATAGTTCATGAAAGAAGACTTGTTAAGACTTGAGTGAAGACCGATGCCCCTTCTTTCCCTTTTTTTTTCTTTTTATAGGCCTTTCTTCATGATAAGCTTTCTTGTTGCAAGATACGTGTCCTTCTTTGCATATATATATTAGCTTAGTGTCCTTATGTCTTTCGTGGGAGTGTACAACTCCTTTTTTCAAAGTTGCCTTGAGAAATTGAACATTTAAAGTCTGCACCTTTTGTCTTTATGGCCAGGTCTCCCACCTTATTTATGTCTATCTTTACCTTTTTCAAGGTCAATGGTGGTCTTTAAAATATCAAACTTTTGTCCATATCGTTTATATTTTCTATAATATTAGAAGAGAATCTTTTTTGATAACCAGATGTTTAAACCCTTTAATCTATCTTTAATGCCTAATCATTTGAATTTAGGCTATCTCTTGATGAGTTAGTACTCATATTATTTTTATTACGAGAACATGATGGGCAAGTTCCAGGTTGATTTTTCCTGGACTGGCAAATCTAGAAACAGGATTTAACAAAGGAGGTTGTTGTTGGGGATGAACTCGTGGTTGGAAAGGAATATGTGGGAGGATTTTTTTTAAAAGTAGTTGTTTTATCTGACTGAGGTTTAAAAGAAAATTGTTCTCGTACCTCTTCATCTGGTTCTGGAGCAGATTCCATAACCTGATCACCAGAAGAAGAAGTGGATGGAATATTTATCTTTTCTAAAATAAATGGCATATCTATTTTTTCTAACATTTGATGTTTTATAATAATTTTCATCTTCATGCTATCGAACTCATACATGGTAACTTTATTATTTATCATACTGAAGTGGCTTTTAACTAATTTTTTTATCTCTGCAATGTGTTCAGGAATGGTTTCAATTAGATCTATGAGTTCTCCTATATCAGTTGCGATTTCTTTAATTTTTTGTATCTGTTCGTCTATCATCTTTACACGGTTATCAAGTTGTTGACCTAGTTCTTCCATCTCTAGTCAAGAAATCTGCCAATACATATTTATCAGACTTTATTATTTTTATATCAAAATTATATTCAGATAAAAGGGTTTGCCATCTTATCAAACTTTTATATTCAGCTTTAGAAGGCAAATTGTTTTTTTATAAAAGCTTTTACCAGGGTATTATCAGTTATTAACAGAAACTTGTTAGGTAATAAGAAATAATAAATCTTTTGGCAACTCCTAATGACTGCTAATTAATCTTTTTCATTAATATGATATCTTGTTTCAATGTCACTAAAAGTCAAGTCCCTGAACAATATCTAGAAATACTTTCCCCAATCTTTTCTTTTTCAGAGTTATAATCTATTCTTTTAAATATCACACTCCAATAATATTATTCTAAAGCATCAGTTTCTAAAATTAAATCATCCTTTTTTTGGGTAATTGTAATCTTAGTAACTCTTACAATATTCTTTTATCTTTTTTACTTGTTCTTCTAAGCTTTTGTCAAAACTAAATATTTAATTCTTTTTAAGAAGAATTTGAAAGGGTTTTCTTAGAGCTGCAAGATTTTCTATAAAATCAGAAGCATAATTTAATATTCCAAGTAAACTTTGAACTTGTTTTCTATCAATCAATTCATTTGGGAAGACCGTTATTTTTTCAAGAATATGGCTTTGAAGTTCTATCCCTTTGCCATCTATTTCCATTCCTAAAAAATCTATGTTATCCTATAATAAACCAGTTCTTCTTTCTAATACGACCAATCCATGTTTTATACATAAGTTTATAAAAGTATCAAGATGTTTTAAATGCGAATTGATATCATCTGATAAGACTAATACGTCATCGGTATATACAAAAATAAAATCATAATTTATAAATATAATATCCATTTGCTTTGAAATATTTGTAAGTCCCAAATAATCCGGATCCAACAACGATATCAAACAATCAGGATGGGCGAATCCAAACTTGATGATATTCAAGAAAACCGAAAATAAGAGAAATGAGTTGAACGAGAATAACACGTGAATCACTTTCAAACTTGCATGCGATTCTATTACTACGAATAGAAAAACCGTCTGATACAAGTTCTTCACACCTCTCAGTCTCTCTCTCTAGAATGGTGGAGGCTGCCAAAGTTCTCTCTAAAAGCTTATTAGCTTTTAGAGAGAACTTTGGCAGCCTCCACCATTCTAGAGAGAGAAAGCGAGAGGTGTGAAGAACTTGTATCAGACGGTTTTTCTATTCGTAGTAATAGATCGTATGCAAGTTTGAAAGTGATTCGCGTGTTATTCTTGTTCATCTCGTTTCTCTTATTTCGGTTTTCATGAATATCATCAAGTTTGGATTCCGCCATCCTTGGTGATTGTTTGATATCTTTGTTGGATCCGGATTATTCGGGACTTACAATATTTGAGGAGCATTTTTTAACCCAAAAGGCATCACAAGCCATTCGTATCGTCCCTGAGGAGTTGAGAATGTTGTATATGCAATGCTATCAGGATGCAGTTTTATTTGTCAAAATCCACTTTTGCAATCAAATTTTTGAAAATATCTTTTTGTTTCTAGTCCAATTTATTAAGCTCTCTTTATGAGGTAAAAAATATCCATCAAAAACAGTATTATCATTTAGTTTTTTAATAGTTTATTACCATTCTAGGTTTATCTCTTGTGATCTCAGCATGTTTTCTTACCAAGAAGGCAGGAGAACTATGTGGGCTATGACTAGCTCTAATCAATTTTAAATCTAGGAGTTCTTTTATCTGAGACCTAAATTCTTTTTGGTCTTCTGGATTGTATCTCATTGGCTTTACTCTAATCTCCTTATCTATATCTTTCATTTCTAATTTTGTTGTTATTAGATTTTTATCCCAAAATTGTGAAGGGTTATATGTATAGCATTGTGTTAACTTATTTTTTATGTTTTCTATATGGCCATCCAATCTTCTTAGATTTACTTGATAATCTAAGTGTATTCTACAACTGGTATCCCTTTTTCTAATTTTGGGTTTTGTTTGTACCCAATATCACCACGCTGGCTTGCGCATGTTGTAAAGTTAATTGGAAATTTTCTTCCATATGCATTTCTTATCGTCTTAACTATTATCAAGTGCTGACATGGTGTTTTAGTATTATCTGGTAGGCTACTATGTCAAATGTAATTTTGTTAAATCTTTCTAAAAAATCATTTCCTAATAATACATCTTATTAAGAATTATAAAAGTAAAATGGTGGACATTTAACCATATATGATCTAATTAGTATTATTGGATTTTTTATTTCTCTTTTTAGAGGAACTATAGTTTTTGAAAAGCTAACTCCATTACATGCTGTTAAATCCTCATGATAGTCCTTTGAAAAATAATCTGGTTTACATATATACAATCCTGAGCCACTATCTATATAGGCAACAAAGTATTCAGCTTTGTAATCTTTATAAGTAATCCCTATAGGAATATAATATATATATATATATATATATATATATATATATATATATATATATATATATATATATATATATATATATATACTTTTAGGGCTCGTCATTTTGGTATATAAATCATTTTGCCATTGTATGTAATTTGTAATCCATTGGAAGTTATTTGGTATGGTTTTACATTTTCTAAAAAAGTTAATCCTAACATAATTTCTAGTGTATCGTTTTTATCTTCATTACCTATTAATAGTTTTAATGGAACTTTTTCTTCTCCGTACGTTATTATGGTTTCCACAGCTTCATTAATTTTGTGTAGTTCGCCATTAAAATTTGTATATTGATGGGGTTCTTCTAATTGATATTTTTGTAAATATTTACAAATTTTATGTAGTTCACCATTAAAGTTTGTATATTGATAGGGTTCTTCTAATGTATGTATGTATGTATGTATGTGTGTGTGTGTGTGTATGTATGTATGTATGTATGTATGTATGTATGTATGTATGTATGTATGTATGTATGTATGTATGTATGTATGTGTTTTGGTCAAAAATCGGTTTAAGGATAATGTAACAAAACATTTATTGTGAGGTAGAGTGCTAATGCGTTGAACAATTGTATGAACAAATGTGAAATGTAAACAACGATGAACACAAGGATTTGTACGAGGAAAAAGCCCTTGATCTTTAGAAGATCTCCGGCATAAAAACCTCGGATAGTGAAAACTATCACTATCAACTATATTGCACAAAATGGATTACAACTTCGGATGATATTGAGCTTGTTACAGTTGAATTCTCGTGTGTGTGGTTGAAAGCAGTTAGTGAGAGTAATCGAAAATGTGTCAGTGTTTTTTTTTTTTTTTGAGCTCAATACCCCTACAAATAACTAGTCAATTAGCTAATAACTAACTAAATGAAAATTAAGGAAGTTTCCCACATTTATGGCCTTATGCACGTGCCTAAAATCCAGCATATTTCATAATATTCCAACTTGACCAAGTCCAATTGGCTATGTACCTGCGTATACAAGTTTTAAACAAAGGATACAATTTTTAGTTAATAAAAAATAATAATAAGGATCTGTGATCCTCAGAATTCCTGCACCATCTGTTAAGGTTAGTGATCCAGGCAAATCTAAGGATATGTGATCCATAGTAATAAAATTTAAGCCCTAAGAATTGCCCCCAAATGTGGCTGATATTAGATTGATTTTATTTGCCATATTTCCATTATTCTCGAACTAGCCGCTACGATACAACTAGTCATTACAGACTACTGATGTCACTGATGGGATAGCTCTGCAACCATCATTGCGATAAATAGGGGAAGAGATAGAGTCGAAAATCCCATTTAAGATCACAAATCTCTGATTTATATCCCACATCAGAGTTTCAACAAGTAATCTCTCTTCTTTTCTTTTCCCTTATTTCTGTAATCGTCTCTCTTTAGAAATCCATGGCAAAAGTGGCGACACGATCCTCTCCAAATAAGGACATGAATGTAATAGTCCACCCAAAAGCCAAAACCTACTTAAAAGCCCTTCCTCTTAGCTGTGTAGATTCACTAATCCTGAAGTTGATCAGTTACACAACTGTTTCCCGGAGGGAACCATCTTTAGGCCTTTTGACTCTTCGTTGAAGAGTGACTCTGAATCCTTCATTTGGGTCTATTTCCATGTTGTGCCATTCCAAATCGGTTGTACCTACCCCTTTCCATCATTCACCCAAAGCTTCTTCACCCACACAGGTCTGTGTTACAACCAAGCGATGCCAATGTTGTGGAGGGTGATATACACTTTTGAGCAAATCATAAGCGATCAGGGTTTAAGTCTCTCACTTTTTGAACTTCCATACCTACATAACTTGTGTCTCATGGATACCACCGCTTTCTTTTCAAAGCCAAACCTCAGCAGCCGCTCCCACTCCTCAAAACCACTAAAAACGAGACCTCTTGGAAGAACCAGTTCTTCTTTAATGAGGATAACTATCTTGTTTTGTTTATTTGTGCAGTGACCAACTATGCTTCTCTCGCTGATATTGGGCATTAGATACAACAGTCAGAACTTTCAAGCCAAAAGCAAAGGATTTATAAGATACCTCCTCCACCTCCTTCACAATGTTGAGTAAGTATCCATGAAATGTTTACAAAATGGAATAAGAATTAAGGATCACGAATACTTATCTTTGTTTTGTTTGAATAGGTGCTGCCAAGTCCTCATCCAAGTCTGCCTCAAAGTTTGGCCTCGGAGACATCAACAACATAATCTCCCCTCGTTCGATCAAGAGGGAGCTGGCCAAAGGCCAAAGCCAACCGGAGTCCAAGGTCATGACTACCCGTGCCAAGGCTGGGTCCAAGAGGAAGAAGCCAAGCAAGTCTGCTGAAGACACCCTTCAGATAGAACAGTAGTGTAACACCCCGTAAAATCGTGTCCAATAATATAGTACACGAATCGTATTTTTATTTTAAGTCTATTAAAGACTAACAGGGACTAAAAGCGTCAACATGCTCAAAATAAGTCTTTGAGTGATCTTCTGATGTCAACATGCATAAACCAAGCCTCTGAGTGACCATAAGTGTCAACATGCTTAAAACATAGTCTCTGAGTGACCATTAGTGTCAACATGCTTAAACGTAGTCTCTGAGGCACCATTAGTGTCAACATGCTAAAACTTGGCCTCTGAGTGACCGTTGTGTCAACATGCCCAGCCTTTGAGTGACATCGGAGTCAACATGCTTATAATGAGCCTCTGAGTGATCCTTTACGAAGTCCTAACTCTCATATGTCCCATTTGTTGGACGAGAGGGATTAAATCCGTAATTATATAAAAGTTGGATAATAGAGGGGTTAAAAGTGTCAACATGTTAATTTATGCCTCTAAGTGACCTTTTAACGAACCGAGAGCTCGACAATGTCCGGACATACTCCCGGGTATGCCAAATATTGGTTACGGAGGGCTAAATATGCTATAAATGTGTTTTAGGAGGTCTAATAAGTTGATGGATTAAATGTGACAAGTTCTTGTGAGGCGCTCGCGGGGCGCGAGAGGCACAGGCCTGGCCTCTTGCGGCCCGCCAGAGAGTTGTGTCTGCAGAAAATTGCCTTGGCCTCCACACAAATTGCCAAAAAAAACCATTAAATCGAAACCATGGTCTTCCAAACTGCTATGCCACGTTTTAGGACACTTGTAACCTCCCCCTTACACCCCTTAACACCTGGCATCACCTCCTTTAAGCTCTTCAACTATAAATAGGTTTCAAGGTTCACTATTTGAACTTGCACCTTTCTCATTCACAACTCTATCTCCCTCCTCTGGAAGTTCCTACCTGAAAGGAGCATTCAACTTAGTCCTCTTGCATTCTAGGAATCACTGGTAAGTGTTCCTTCCTCTTGCATTTTCGTTTATAGGCTTTTATAGCCAAAAGTCAAGCGTTTTACGGAAAACGCCTTGACTTTCGGTTAAGACCATTATGGTCCAGCCATTGGTTATAACGAACATGGCTAAGTGATTGTAATAAGGTAGGTGTTAGTCCCTATAAAGGGCACCTCCTGAAGATCATGTTTGCTAAACCATTTGACGGGTCAAAGTTTAAATATTAAAAAGTCAAACAGGCCATTTTTAAAAAATATTATACTTTGACCTTATATATGTTATGAAGCCTGTTTTGACACATAAACAAGTTGGTAATAATTATTAAAACATGTAAGAACATGTTCTGCTTGTCAATTTCAGTTCTAGGGTCGGTTCGCAACCGAAAATCGCGAAGTTTGACTTCTGCTTTGACTTTCGATTCTGACCCGATTTAGATTAGTTAGCTATTGATCTAAAGTTTATTTATGATCGTAATATAATGTAGCATAACCCTCTGAGGTTATATTACATGATCATAATCAGAATCTGAGTTTATGCACAGTTCCGTAATTATGTCATTTTAACTAAAATGCCCTTTTCGCATGAAATAAGGTTTAATCAATAACAAACTTGAAAATGAACTTCCTAATGATGTAATATTATAAGTAGGATTATTTGGGATATCAAATCAGATTATAAACTGAGTTTTCATACAAGTCCTTGTATTATGTCGATAAATGACAATAAAGCCCTTAAGGCTCTTAAAATGATTTTAATCATACCTTTTCATATCAAATCATTTACATACTGATATGTTATATTAATTAACATATCTAAAACATATAAACTTGATTTTAACATAAGTTTTCAGTAAACATCGCATGAATCGTCATTTTACGACATAAGCGTCGTTTCGGCGCATAGTATGGTTTTAAACCATATTTACCAACCAAGACTTGTTACCTACTGATATTAAAACTCACTTTTAAATATTTTTATAGTAGGTATATGATATGAAGTCAGAATCCCAAATAATTTATAAACCTATGTGTAAAATGACCAAAATGCCCTTTCGGTACATAGTTTGGTCATAAAAGATAAATTACACATATCATAAATAAATTATTTTTCCAGAATACTTATGATTATAACCTTAAGTTATACTCAAGTTCCTTTTATACGATATATAATTACTGAAACGCCCTTATGAGGCATAGTTTCGTTTTAAAACCTTAACGGACATATAAGTTGATATCTTACTGATATTACAACTTACTTAAAGTATAATGGCATATAGAACTTGTCCATGACTTACTGGTTACCCGATATCGCTAATATGCATACGGTTATGTAACTAGTTTACGAAAATTAACCGAAACGGGTCTAACTTTGTCATTTAAGTTTTAAAATCCAGAATGTTTATAGTTTACCCATATTATGCAAGTCAAAGTACTTGTCGGGTTTAAACTAAATTCTATCCAATCATTGTTTAATCAAGCGTTATACGTTTTCATCATGTACACTACTCGGTCTAAGTCTATGACTTAAATAAAGACCGTTAGTATTTAATTGGTTAGCTTATGCCATAATCTAGACTAGAGCCTTCCGGTAAATGCTATCTGGACTTAGTTCATTTTGAATACGGCTAAAATATAAATCTTGCATTTGAAATCAAGACTAGCTCAGGTATATACTCTCGACTTATTTCCCCTATACGGGCTTGGGTTACGGTAAATTATTACCGCTTGGTCGAAAATGGGATCAATCAATGCCGGACTGTGGCTAGTAAATCCGCATATTCCGTTTTAATCAGTTTTGTTTGATAACTTAAACATCGGGGGTTAACTACCGTGGTCCTAGATATCCTCGGCTCATTACATTAGATAATGGCCACGACCTTAGCACGGGGTGTAGGCATACACCTTACAGACGCTCAAATGCAACTACCCACACTTGTTGGGGAAAACTCCTTCATGAGTTCATAAGTGGTGTGTACGTTAATCATGTCTCGGTTTTTGTACTGGGTCATGTATGTATGGACAAACATGTGAATCTGTTAACAAGGTTGCAAGGTCAACTTTCCCAAGTTATAAAAGATTTTGTGCCATGTGCACTTAAAAATCATTTTCAAATGTTTTCAAAATGAGTCAGTTGGGTGTATTTACCAGCGAAAGTTGACGTATTTTCAAAAGACTAAGATGCATGTACAATACGAAATAGGTTGGAAGCTGCTCGGTAGTGATATAAGATGATCTTGCAAATCCTTAGATCTGCCCAAAGTCTGTTATACATTTTTGTACATTTACGATCCGCCTGTGGATCTTCTATTACGAGTTGTCTGTATATTATTTTGTAATTTGAACATTTGGTTTGTAATACTAATTTAAATCCAAGACTTCCGTTGTGCCGTGTTTAATTGTCTATGATGATATCAACTTACATCACGGTATTCCCCACCTGGGCCCACCGGTGTTTGGATTTCGTTGGAAATCCGGGGTGTGACAGGTTGTATCAGAGCCAATGTTTGAGAGAATTAAAAACTATCCTTCTTGTGTTTAATCTCAAACTTACACAAGCACATTCCTTAGACTTCCGAGTCTAGGCTTTAACCTAGGATTACTCATTTCATTATTAAGTTATTAGTATTGTTTTTTAATTGATTTTAAATAGGAAAATGTCGCCACGTGTACGAGGAAGAGGCAAAGGACCAATGAGGGGAGGACCCTCAAGACATATCCCTTCTCATCCCCATCACCCGAACCCCTATGAAGATTCAGGAGATTCCTGACCCTTATCACGAAATTCACCTACCCATAACCAAAACTCGTACCATTCGTACCATTCGCACCAATCACACCATTCCCATCACTCTCACCATTCTTACCATGATGAGTTTAACCCCAACCAATACTTTAACACACCTCCAGCTGATCAAAATCAGTTGGAACAACCAAACCCAATGGACGAGGACTCCGACCCGGAGATGCTGCCGTCAGGTTCAAATGCGCATCCCATCGAGATTTCGAGCGATTCAAACTCTTAAGCCGGATCGCCATACCAATGTCCTAACGAGTGGGACCAATATTAGAACCAATTCACCTTTGCCAACACTCCTTCCCATCACTCCCAACCACCTCTTATGCAAGAAGACGTTCATATGGAACCGGTGGACCAACCACAACCACTACCTGAGCCACCGGAGGAAACGTGGAGCACGTATGTCAGTACGTGCAAGTCAACGGTCGGGTTCGCTACCACCATTACCTAAACCCTACCCTACCATTCAAGAGGACCCACAGATGGGTGGACCATCCAACACTTCACCTGTGGTGGAACCAACACTATCACCTATAGTTCAACCACCACCATCGGGTTATAATAACCCTGTCCAAACATATCCGAATAATTCTGGATATGATCCTTTTAACCCAACTACCCCTGTTGATTACCAAGCACTTGTGCATGACCCTTACATGCAAGCGGTTATGCACAACGCACTTTACCCGTCTCCTTTCCCACCTGCTTATCCTCCTACTAGATATCTAAGTTATGGGTACCAATATCCTATTATGCCACAACCACAACCACAACCACAACCTCTGCCGCCACTCGAGGCCATCAATGAGGCCTTAGAACGAATGAAAGAAATGCAACAACAAACGGAGAAAACGGAGAAGAAGACGAACAAGTTCTTCAAGAAACTCTCCAAGTTGGTTAAGGGAAGGAAGGACAAGTGAAGTCCCTTCTAATAGATTTAGTCCCTGTGAGGACATTATTATTTCCTTAGTCCCTGCGTGGACATTTTTATTTCTTTTAGTCCTTGCATGGACAGTTTGTTTTATTTATTTATTTATTTCTAGTAATATAATTTTTATTGACTTTTAATGGAGTATTTTTTAATTAAATATATGTATTCATTCTCTTCAAGCGACCATCTCGATTTTACTCGAAATTTATGTTCTGCTATATAATTCCCAAAAAAACGATTTTAATGGTTTTGAGTAGCCAAGTAGCATAGACCACATATTTGGCCAGCTTTATAAATGATAGTTAATGACGAAAGGGCCTTCTATTATGATAGTTAAGGGAAGTTATCCTTCTATCCTGAGGTGGTGGACTAAGTTCAAGCCTCCAAGTTGTTAAGGTCAATGCGACCGGGACTATTAATTAACCATTAAGGTACTCTTATGTTAACATTCAGGAATATTAATACTCCTGGTAGTGTGACTTGAGGAACCACACTAACCGTCTAGGTAAATGGACTATGTCCTAAAACCTATTAAACAGCCTATGTGTCAATGTGATCCCGGCTAATATCATCAATTTGATGATAATAATTGACATCCGTTAGAGATGTAGGCCAATGTGCCATATTTTATGTCCATTAGTGACAGGCCAATGTGCCATATTTTATGTCCATTAGTAACAGGCCAATGTGCCATATTTTATGTCCATTAGTGACAGGCCAATGTGTCATATTTTTATCCATTATTGACAGACCAATGTGCCATAATAATATGTCCATTAGTGACAGGTTTAAGTGTCATAATAATAATGTCCTTCGTGAAAAGCCTATGAGCTATTTATAATTACCTAATGGCAATGACAGTTGTGAAATTACGACACACTGTCTAATGATATATGGACTATGTCCAAATTGTAATTTGCCTTTGATGGTCCTTTTGAGACCTAGGCCAAAATAGATAAAATAAGCCTAAAAGTTGTGATGTTATTCACACTAGCTTGAATAGGCGATGGATTTACATATCCAATGTTTAAAGCCAATATGGTTATTAATACCATGGCTAAGAAAGAACTTTATTTGGTGTTTAGAACCAAAGCTTTGAAGAATGGATAACTCGGATGAGGCACAAAGTAGCCACCGGGATGTTAACTCTAACAACGCAGAAAATATAGCCATAAATAACGATGATTTCCAAGCTCGCATTGATACAGCTGTTAGAAAGGCCATGGAAAAGGCCATAGAAAAACTTAGGGAGTCGAGTGCTACTCGCTCTAGACCCTTATCTATTCCACCATCCTCAGCTCATAAGGAGAGCTTAGTTCACTCTTCAAATGCGTAGAGTGAACCAAAGAAACTTGAATTTGCTGATAGGTCCCGTTCTTTTAAAGACGGATGTACCTACAAATACTTCGTCTCCTGTAAAGATTTTAATGGGGAAAAGGAGCAGTAGAGGCCTTGAAGTGGCTTGATGAGATGGAAACAATTGTGGAAATCAGCGGTCGTGCTGAAGGAAGTGGTAAAGTATGTATCACGGTCCTTTAAAGGTCATGCCTTAATTTGGTGGAAGGCTGTGATCCAATCTACAGGTAAAGTACACCTGTATAATTTGGGATGGTCCAAGTTTATGGACCTTGTTAAGGAAACTTACAGCCCACCCCATGAGGTGGACAAGATAGAGTCAGACTTCCTGACTCTCACAATGAAGAACCTAGATTGTCGGAAGTATGTTTCCGATTTCAATTCCTTATCTAGGTTAGTTTCCTATTTGGTTACCCCGGAACCCAAATGCATTGCCCGTTTTATTAATGGATTAGCGCCCAAGATAAAGGGCATGGTAAAGGCTGCTCAGCCTAATACCTATAGGTCTGCTGTTGACCTATTTCTCTCCCTCACCTTGGATTTGGTGAGGCAAAAGTCAGTCAAGACCGAGACTGGCGGGAAAAGAAAAAGGGAGGACGATAACTCCCAAAGGTTTAAGAAGAAAGGAAATTTTGGGTTCAAGAAGAACCAGCACAGGTCGGATGATAGACTTTTGTGCAAAACCTGTAATCACAGGCATTGGGGGCAATGCAATACCGACCCCCAGATTAAACCTATGGTATTTGCAAAAGAAAAGGGCATAAGACCCACGAGTGCAAAAATCTTAAAGATGCCGTCTGTTATGGCTGTAATGAGAAAGGGCATATTAAGCCTAATTGCCTAAAAACCCCAGAAATAATGATGCAAAGCCTGGAGAGGCTAAGAAAGGGAACGCTCGCGCTTTCCAGATGAATGCCAGGGAGGTCGTTAATGACAACAACGTCATAACAGGTACTTTCCTCATCAATTATGTATATGCAAGAGTTCTTTTTTATTTGGGTGCAGATAAGTCTTTTATAGACCATAAGTTTAGTAAACTATTAAACTTACCCATAAGAACTCTAGATAAAACTTATGAGATAGAACTTGCTGATGGAAGTTTAGAAACAACATCTTCCATTCTTGATGGATGCTCTATTTTCATTAAGAATCATTCTATTCCTATCTCTCTACTGCCAATGAAATTGGCGGGGTTCGATGTAGTCTTAGGAATGGATTGGTTATCCCATAACCAAGCCCGCATTGCCTGCGATAAGAAGCTCATCGAAACTAAAACCCCATCTGGTGAAACGATCACCGTCATTGGAGATTCACACTATGGATTTCCAAACAAGGTGTCGTCATTTAACGCATCCAAGTGCTTAAGGAAAGGTTGTGTCATTTACATGGCACACGTCACTATCAACGAGCATAACCCAAATATTCAAGACCTTCCAGTTATTTCGGAGTATACCGATGTCTTTCCCGAGGAACTAACAGGTCTACCTCCAGACTGTAACACCCCAAACGCATTTTGACCCAAAACGACGCAGCGGAAATATGAACCATAAAATTCTTTCTTTATTGACTATATAACATACTTAAAGGGTTTGTTTATAAATATTTGGACACTTCCTTAAAAAGATTTACTATGTTCATTTTGCTTGACTTGCCAAATGTAATACATAATGCAAGCTATGAAATCGCTCTTCCCGTACAATCCTTGCTCTTTGGCTTGATCTTCGTCCACATGTCTCCATGATGATCTGACTAATCTGCGGTCACCATATAAATATAACCAACATGTTAGTAAATGGTGACATCATATATTTATAATTAAAAACATAAACATAAACCGTCTATCCATCAAACATTATCCATAACTCCAAAATGATATTCTTCGAACCACTTCCTTATGACGAGCCTCAAACCTTCGAGAGCCCAACCTTTACTTACCTGCATTCCTAAATTCATTCTCAACAACAAACAATTAGCCTCTTCACATAAACTCATAACATCGAACGACATTCATTGAGCTACATCACGTATAAGCATTTTCATACATACACATACTTACATACAAGTTCCATACATACATCTCACAATAACATCAGCATCTAACTCTTTCTCTCTACAACTATATACTTTTATATGCGTATTCGAGTCATATTCACTTATCCGTGTTCAATCGTCGAACTTTAGTTATGCCTAATAATTTACTTATAACCATACTTAAAAACAAGTCTCATTTCCCCATTCGTATAATACATTCTAACGTATTCAATCCTACAAGTTTCAAACCTCCAACATACATGTACTTACATTTACCCCTTACGAGCCCGAAAGTCATTGATTATATTCGTACACATAATTAAAACATTTACGAACTCTTCAGGCTATACTATCTTCCGGAAGTTTACCGAAGCTTTTACATAAGCCTTAAAAGATACGGAAGTCCAAGACACATTAATATATATACAACAATCAAATTTAACGTTTGGTACACATTCCCGCCGTAAGCTACGGTCCACTCGTCGTAGCTTACGGTGAGGATTTTCTGCCAACCAAATACTTCCTGCCGTAAGCTACGGTCGGGTACAGAAGCTTACAGTCATGACTTTCTGCCAAAACAGATATACCCTACCGTAAGCTACAGTCAGGTACCGTAGCTTACGGTCACTTGCTGTTGTTGCTAATCTGCAGCCTATTTTTGACCCATTTCGATTTTACTGATCATCTAGGCCAACTCCGGGCCTTCCGAGCACACCATTTCCAATAACTTAACATATTTTTATCTCTTTTCAAAACCTTCCGATTATTATATTAAATTCCCACTCTTTTCGTCTAATAACCTTTCTACGAAATTCATGACCCGTTTACCCCTAAATTGAGGTTTCATGGTTTAATGACATACCAATCCCTTATAAGAAGTCTTATTATAATATATCTTATTTATTCATACGTTCTACTTTGGTTTCGAGTATTCGATTATATAAACATCTTCATGTACTTAAATACGAAGTGAGTTCAAGAATTCACTTACCTTAGCGTCCGCATTTGCATCCGTTACCTTGCCTCTTTTTGACCCGTTAGCCTTCCATGCTTTCATCCACTATGACATGGTTCCTACACCTTCATGTCATCGTAATCACATTCTTGTTAGTATACATGATTCTACATATTAACGATTATACCAAATGCACATCTCGCATTTGACTTTCATTAGTCAATTCTAACAAGCATAAGGCATATACTCAAAATCACATCCTTTCAAACTTATATAATTCATCAATCATCCATATAACACATATTGATGTTGCGCGTGCCATATAACTTTCTATAGTCTTACCATTGTAACAAGAAATCTAGCATGCATTCTTATGCGCAGTTGACTTTCAAAAGTCAACGTTTATCATATGAACTTTCGACATAACTTCATATGTTTATGTCATCGTATTAGGATATATTAATGACACTATGTACATTTCATACACATCCGTTTCTAATTATCGTTAAGTCACTAATCCAACTTATGGTGTACATCACCATTTAAACATAGGGTACTAGTTCCTAAAGCATTCTTTTACCGAATCACATCATCAATTGCGTTTCACATATACTTATCAACTACATTCCTAAACTTGTTTTACTAACAAGTATATCATTATCACTTTCTATACACGTTCAATCGTTACTTGCATATAATTTCACATATTATTGTCAATTAGACATTTCATCAAACGCTTGGTGTACGTACTACCTTCTAAGCATAATGTACAAGTATTTTAAGCATGTTCTTCCCGATTCATCTCATGAACCATCATATTCAAGCAAAATCACATAATCATCATTTCTACATCAAGTTTATCTATCATAATCTATCATATAACACCTTGTGCATCACAAAATCACAATATTACATCTACATGTTCATCATCTTCACTCTCATGCAATGGGTTTCAATCTAAATCCTCCAATAACTAAAATTTAACCATGATTCAACTTCCACATGATAGCATTAACAAGTATTCATTCTAATTTCAACCAATTTCACGGATTTATCCTAACCCACTTCATGAGTAGTCACCAAATCAGAAATTTCAACTTACCATATGTTCATTAGGATGAGATGGTAAGGATTCTTCATTCATGCATTGATTTGACTTCACATCCTTGTTCAATTTCATCAATTTGTGGGGTTGTGGGGAAGAACCCTAATTCTTCTTCATGTGTGTCGACACACACACAAAACACACATACAAGATCCCTGCCCACTCTTTTAGATCCAAACTTCAATCCAATTTCCCACCTTTAGTCCCTCTAGTTTTCCATTTATCACATTTACCACAAATCCTTGTATTTTATCATAAGACTTATAATTCTAACTAAGTTAAATAACTTAGTTATCACCATTCATTCCATATCTTATGAAACCATACTAGTGAGTCAACATTCGGGTTTTGGGGCGTTACACAGACAGACAAGTAGAGTTTAGGATTGACATCCTACCTGGATTAGCACCCGTAGCTAGAGCTCCATATCGATTATCCCCAATGGAAATGAAGGAGTTGAGGACACAATTAGATGAACTTTTGGAGAAAGGCTTTATTCAGCATAGTTCCTCGCCTTGGGGAGCTCCAATTCTTTTCGTGAAGAAGACGAACGGTTCAATGCAGATGTGCATTAACTACCACGAACTGAACAAGATAACGATCAAGAATCGTTGTCCATTACCCAGGATCGACGATTTGTTCGACCAGTTGCATGGAGCTAGTTATTTCTCCAAAATTGATTTGAGATCAGGATATCATCAGCTGAAGGTTAGAAGTGAGGATGTTCCCAAGACAGCCTTCAGAAACTATTATGGTCATTATGAATTTCTAGTGATGCCTTTTGGGCTCACAAATGCACCTGCAGCTTTCATGGATCTCATGAATAGAGTCTGCAAGCCGTATCTAGATAAGTTTGTCATTGTCTTCATAGACGACATACTTATCTGCTCTCGTAATCAAGTTGATCACGAGAAACATCTTCAGTGCATTCTAGAATTACTGAGACAAGAGAAGCTTTATGCTAAGTTCTCTAAATGCGAATTTTGTCTTAGAAAAGTCCAATTTCTTGGACACATTGTAAGTGAGCATGGTATCCAAGTGGATCCCACCAAAATAGAAGCCATAATTAATTGGGAAATACCCAAAACTTCATCGAAGATTCGAAGCTTCTTAGGATTGGCTGGTTATTATAGGAGGTTCATGGAGAACTTTTCAAGGATAGCCACTCCTTTAACTACCCTGACCCGTAAGAATGTCAAGTTGACTGGGTCCAAAACAACAAGAATCTTTTGAAATTCTAAAACACAAGTTGAGCAATGCTCCTGTGTTATCCCTACTTAAGGAATAGAGGACTTTATCATTTACTGTGATGCCTCGCACACTGGCATGGGTCGTGTGCTAATGCAAAAAGGCAAAATAATTGCTTATGCATCATTACAATTAAAGATGCATGAAAGGATACACCACCCATGATTTAGAATTGGGTGTCCTTGTATTTGCACTTAAGTTGTGGAGACATTACTTGTATGGCACAAAGTGTATTATATACACTGACCATAAGAGTCTCCAACATCTGTTCAATCAGAAGGAATTGAACATGTGACAACGCCATTGGATGGAAACACTCAATGATTATGATTGCGAAATTCGGTACCATCCGGGCAAGGCAAATGTTGTTGTTGATGCCTTAAGTCGCAAGAAAGGGGTTAAGCCTATAAGGATTAACGCCAAGAGCATTGAACTCAGAAATATCTTGAGTGAGAAGCTATTAGATGCGCAAAAGCAAGCTCTATTAGAGGCTAATGTTCCTAATGAAGGATTAGGTGATACTGTTGATCAGTTAACGCCTGGAAAGGATGGAATCCTTAGATTAGCCGATAGAATCTGGGTTCCAATTTTTAGAGGACTTAGGGATCTAATCCTCCATGAAGTGCATAATACAAGATACTCAGTTCACCCGGGTTGTGACAAGATGTATCAAGATCTGAAGAAGAATTATTGGTGGATGGGTTTGAAGAAATCCATAGCCACCTATGTAGCTAAGTGTCTTTCGTGTTCGCAAGTTAACGCTGAACATCAGAAGTCGTCAGGACTTCTACAACAACTTGAGATTCCCACTTGTAAACGGGAAATGGTAACTATGGACTTGATTACCAAGTTACCTAAGACCAAATGTGGTTATGACACGATTTGGGTCATTGTAGATAGGATGACTAAGCCAGCACATTTCTTGCCAATTAAGGAGACGTGTAACTCAGATAAATTAGCTAAGTTGTACGTGGACAAGATTGTGTCCCTACATGGTGTGCCGGTATCTACTGTATCTGATAGAGATACTAGATATACATCTCATTTTTGGAAGAGTTTCCAACAATCTTTAGGCATAAGATTAAACTTTAGTACGGCTTACCATCCACAGACTGACGGTTAAAGTGAGCATACTATTCAGACTTTGGGAGACATGCTTCAGGCATGTGTGATTGATTTAAGTGGAAATTGGGATGACCACTTACCCCTAATAGAATTCTCATATAATAAAAGTTATCATCCGAGCATCAAGGCTGCTCCTTATGAGGCCTTGTGCGGCCCGCCAGAGAGTTGTGTCTGCAGAAAATTGCCTTGGCCTTCACACAAATTGCCAAAAACCATTAAATCGAAACCATGGTCTTCCAAACTGCAATGCCACGTTTTAGGACACTTGTAAGCTCCCTCTTACACCCCTTAACACCTGGCATCACCTCATTTAAGCTCTTCAACTATAAATAGGTGCCAAGGTTCACCATTTGAACTTGCACCTTTCCCATTCATAACTCTAACTCCATCCTCTAGAATTTCCTAACTGAAAGGAGCATCCAACTTAGTCCTCTTGCATTCTAGGAATCACTGGTAAGTGTTCCTTCCTCTTGCATTTTCGTTTACAGGCTTTTATAGCCAAAACTCAAGCGTTTTACGGAAAACGCCTTGACTTTCGGTTAAGACCATTATGGTCCAGCCATTGTTCATAACGAACATGGCTAAGTGATTGTAATTAGGAAGGTATTAATCCCTTAAAAGGGCACCTCCTAAGGATCGCGTTTACTAGGTCAATTGACGAGTCAAAGTTTATGTTATAAAAAGTCAAACAGGTTAGATTTTATAAAAATTATAATATGAGTTTATATATGTTATAAACAAGTTTTGGACACTTAAACAAGTTTTTAATAATCATTAGAACATGTGGGAACATGTTTGATCCGTCAATTTCAGTCCTAGGGTCGGTTCGCAACCGAAAGTCACGAAGTTTGACTTCTGCCTTGACGTTCGATTCTAACCCGACTTAGAATAGTTTACTACTGATTTAAGGTCGCATTATAATCGTAATACAGCATAGCATAACTCTCTGAGGTCATATTACATGATCATAATCATAATCTGAGTTTATGCACAAGTTACGCTAAATGTCAATTTTTGACAAAAATGCCCTTTTTACATAAACAAGGTTTTCATCAACAACAAACTTGCAAATGGAATGTCTACTGATATGTTAATATAATTAACATATTATGATGTTATTATTCTGATCATAAACTAAGTTTTAATATAATATCGTAAATTATATTTTTAAAAGACCAAAATGCCCTTTCGGTGCATAGTTTGGTCCTAAACCATAAACCACACTTATGTGTGATTTCATACTGATCATATATCACAAATTAAATATTTTTCCAGAATGTTTATGATCATAATATCAGAATACATGCAAGTTCCTTTTATATGACACAAAATGGTCAAAAACGTCTTATAAGGCGTACTTTCGTTTTAAAACCTCAACGGGCATATAAGTAGATATCCTACTGATATTATAACCTATTTAAAGTATAATGACATATAGAACTTGTTAATGACTCATCTGGTTACCCGATATCGCTTATATGCGTACGGTGAAGTATATGTAACAAGTTTACGAAAATTAACCAAAACGGGTTTAACCTTATCATTTTTAATCTCAAATTCCAGAATGATTAATTGTTTACCCATATTATACAAGTATTAAGTACTTGTTGGGTTTAAACTACATTATATCCGGTCACTGCTTAATCTAGCGTATTGTACCGTTTTGATCCTTTAAGCTAGTCGGTCTAAGTCTATGACTTAAATAGGACCGTTAGCATTCTAGTTGGTTAGCTTATGCTATTATTCCAGACTAGAGCCTTCCAGTAAATGCTATCTGCACTTATCTAATTGATTAAACGGCTGAGTTAATATAAACTTGCATTTAAATCGAGTGCTAACTCAAGTAAATACTCTTGACTTATTTTCCCTATACGGGCTTGGGTTACAGTAAATTATTACCGCTGGTCAGAAATGGGATCAATCGAATGACGGATTGTGGCTAGTAAATCCGCGTATTCCATTTTGATCAGTTTTATTTGATAACTCAAACATTGGGGGTTAACGACCGTGTCATGGATATCCTTGCTCATTACATTAGTTAATGGCCATGACCAAAGCACGGGGTGTAGGCATACACCTGACAGATGTGAAAGCTAAATTATTTTTACCCACAAGTTGGGGATAACTCCTTCGTTGGTTCCTAAGTGGTGTTTAAGTTAATCATATCTCGGTCTCTGTACTAGGCCCCATATGTATTGACAAACATGTGAATCTGTTAACAAGGTTACAAGGTTGACTTTCCCAAGTTATAAAAGATTTTCCGTGCTTTGTGCACTTAAATCAATTTTTGAAATGTTTTCCAAACGAGTCAGTTAAGTGTATTTACCAGCGAAAGCTGACGTATTTTCAAAAGACTAAGTTGCAAGTACAATACGAAATAGGTTGGAAGCTGCTTGGTATTGATATAATAGGATCTTGCAAATCCTTAGATCTACCCTAAATTCTGTTGGAAATCTTTTGTATATTTTTACGATCCGCCTATGGATCTTTCATTACAAGCCGTCTGTATATTATTTTCGAATTTTGGACATTTTGGTTTGTAAAAGTATTTTAAACTCCAAGACTTCCGTTGTGCTGTGTTAATTAACTATGATGATATCAACTTACGTCACGATATTCTCCACCCAGGCCCACCGGTGTTTGGTTGGAAATTTGGGGTGTGATAGCAGAAGCTTGCCCAAATCCAGGCTATTCAGGGTAAACACCTAGCCGATGCTGAAGAGGGTCTAGCTGATCTCCATGTCATTGCCACTGCCAAGGATAAAAGGATCTCCCAGCTTGAGAAGGAGGTCAACAACCTAGAGAAGCAGATCATGGTGGCTGAGATACAGGTGAATAAACCTCAACTGGAGGCCGCCGATGAAGCCAAGGTCTTTACAGCTCGAGCCATTCTGCGGGCAAGGATCAAAATAGTCCAAGAGGCTATGGATCCTGCCTTTGATAAGTCTAAATGGGATCTTACTGGGTGGAGGCAGAGACTCCTAGAGCTTGGTGGTGAAGAGGGGCATGAGCCGGTCACATGCTGGAAGCTGGGAGCAGCGGGACAAAGGAGGTGGTTGAGGTAGTCGGGGCTGAAGGCGGTGAAGCAGGTGGTGGTGCAGCTAAAGGTGATGCTGCTAAAATGGACGATGAAAGATGTTGATGCCTAGGCCTAAGCCCACTCTTTTAGGTTTTTGTGGTTTTTGGTTAATGGTGTTTTTGTTTTGAACAATTTATGGTTTGTAATTCTGAACAATAGGTATTTAGGTTAAGGATCTATGATCCTTAAGACAATTGGGGGTGGCAAACGTGGATAGGTCGTTCTATTTGTGGAGGACGAAGCCTTTGACGCCCCTCACTTTCATTTTCCTGCATCTTATGAACAATCAGTATGGACACCCTTTATCAACCCAAGTGGACGAGCCACGTTTTGCTGGTTGAAACTTGGGTTGATGCTTTTGACAACCTTTTAAAAAGGGTTTTAATAAAAATAACAACTTTTTAATTATATCTTATGTTGTATTTTTATTTCTGTAATATTGCTTTGATATGTTTATGTTTATTATTAACCTTATTTTGTAAATCTTAGAGAATTTTGGACTTGTCAAAAGTACACCAATTCTCTATAAAAACTCTGGAAATCATAAGAAGTAATATGATCGAGGATCATATATCCTTACCAAAGGGTCTATGTTGTAATCAATGTGATAAATAAACATCAAGGTAAAACATACCGAAGAATCCAAGTCAAGATTCTGTATCCTTAAGACTTACAATTGCATCAATAGACCAAAGAATAAATTAGGATTTAAGGATTCAGGATCCTTAATTGCAAACCTTTAAGGCTTCCAGAACCTATAGAAAACAACTTGAGACTAAGCAAAATATTATGGGGACAAACCCATCATAACTGGGACAAGCCCAAATAAACTAGGGATAAGCCCAAATTCCTTGGGGTCTGGCCCGAACTGGGGACAAGCCCAACGTAAGTGACATGAAATGTCAAAACCTTAGCTAACGTGAAAACGTTAGAAACCTTAGGATAATGGATGTCTGGTACGTCTATCATTATACTTGAGATCCTACATATGGCCAACAGCAATGAAATTGTCAGCCACTAAAGCGTGTACAGGTCCCATTGCCTCGAAACATACTTGGATAAACGTCCGCTACTAGCGGGGTGTAAAAACCCAATTCGTATGAAAGGTATAAACCTTTAAACCTTAGAAGGTATAAGATACCTTAAACATGGGAGAGAGGTGGCCAGCCCCATGATCCTCTATAAAAACTGTTAAAGCTCTGCAAAAGCTCAAAACTTGTTAAAAATGGATGTTAATTGTTTAACGTCCTTTCTTTAAAATGAATAATAAATACAAAATGAAAGAGAGCGAAAGCAAGATGTTACCAAAGTAAGGATCATACATCCTTTAAGGATCCTTGATCCTTAATCAGAATATTGAAATCACTAAGGATCCTGGATCCTTTTTACATGAAGTATTTCTTGAGGTGAACAGTATTCCAAGCTCTTGGTAGGAGATCACCATCCATAGTTAATAAGTGATATGCCCCATTTCCAGCTTCTTCTTCTATCAAGTAGGGACCTTCCCATTTTGGTGCTAACTTACCATCAGCCGAGTTCGTAGTGTTCTAGAATGCTTTCCTTAGTACAAATCACCAACTTGAATCTTCTTATCCTGGCATTCTTGTTATATGCCCCAGCCATCCTTACTCTTGCTAAATCTCTGAGCTCATCTACAGTATCAAGGTCTTGGGTCAGGTTTTCAGCATTTATTCCAGGATCACGGATGCTTGTTCTGGATGTGGGAACCACCATCTCTGTAGGGATCACTGCCTCAGTTCCAATGACTAGGGAGAATGGAGTTTGGCCTGTGGCATTCTTTGGAGTTGTCCTATCTGCCCTAAGGACATACGATAGCTCTTCAGCCACTTCCCTTTCTTGGATCCAAGCTTTTTCTTCTTCAAGTTGTTGATGATGATCTTATTGCTTGATTTCGCTTGACCATTAGCTTGTGGGTGGACTGGTGATGATGTTATCAACCTAATCCCCCAGCTGTCAAAAAAGTTAGTTATTCTACTCCCAATAAATTGGTATCCATTATCACAAATAATTTCAGAAGGAATTCCAAATCTAGTAATAACGTTTCTTTTGATGAAGGATACGACTTCCTTTTCTCTGACTTGAACAAAAGCCTCTGCTTCTATCCATTTGGAGAAGTAATCAGTCATGGCTAGCATAAATAATTGATTAATTTCCAAATTGTTAAGCTAAAAGAATTGTTAAGCTAAAAGAATTAAAAGCATTTGCTAGTTTTTTAGCAATTTCCAAATATTTGATTAATTTCTCGCCCTTCACAGCATATGAGCCATTGTAATGGTTAGTAATTAGCAATGAGTCTATGTATACTTGAATATACCTGATCCTCATCTGTTTAGCTAACTACAAACCTGCTATTAGGGCCTCATATTCTGCTTCATTGTTAGTTGTCTGAAATTCATAAGCAATGGATTGGGGTATTATGTCCCCCTGTGGCGATTTAAGTAGTATTCCTAGCCCGGTTCCTTTGACATTCGAGGCACCATCAGTGAAAAGTGTCCAAGGATCCTTGGTCTTCAAGTTATTAAACCTCTAATTCAACTTCCCTTTGTAGATCATTGCTGAAATCAGCCACAAAGTTTGCCAAAGCTTGAGACTTGAATGCAATCTTGGGTTCATACTTAATGTCATAGGCACTAAGTTTGACTGCCCACTTCGCCATTCTACCTGACATTTCAGGTTTCCTGAGAACATTCTTAATAGGAAAGTTAGTTTTCATAATAATGGTATGTGTTTCAAAATAATGTCTAAGTTTAGTGGAAGCCATAATTAATGCAAGAATTAATTTCTCTAAATAAGAGTACCTGTCTTCAGCATCAAGAAAGCTTTTACTTACATAATATATTGGATGTTGTTCGCCTTCGTTATCCATATCTAACACAACACTTACCGCTTTACCTAATATGGCTAAGTACAAGGACAATGGTTCACCATCCTCTAGTTTCATCAGGGCTGGAGCTGAGGATAAATAATCCTTGAGAGCCTTAAGTGCAGCTTCATGTTTCTCAGTCCACTTAAATTTCTTATTTTTCCTTAGGATATCATAAAAAACCTTGCATTTCTCTGAGGACTTTGAAATGAATCTGTTTAGGGTCGCGATCCTTCCTGTCAGTCTCTGTACATCCTTGGCATTGGCAGGGGATTTGATGTTCACAATTGCTTTTATATGTTCAAGACTAGTTTCAATCCCCCTTTTGGTCACCATGTATCCTAGGAGATTTGACACCAAAATGGCACTTTGAAGGATTTAGCTTCATGTAGTATTAGTCAAGGATGTTGAATGCAACTTCAAGATCCTTGAGATGATCCTCTGCTCTCTTGGACTTGACCACCATGTCATCTATATACACTTCCATAATGTCTCCAATCTGCTCCTTGAACATCATGTTAACTAGTCCTTGGTAGGTGGCACCTGCATTTCTCAAGTCCGAAAGGCATTGAAATATAACAATATATGTCAGTAGGAGTCATGGATGATGTATCCTCTTGATCAAATGGTTCCATCTGAATTTGTGGAATCCAGAGGAAGCGTTCATAAAGGTTAGCAATTCATGTCCTGCTGTTGCATCCACCGTGGAGTCAATGTGGTAATGGGAAAGGATCATTGGGACATGCCTTGTTTAAATCTGTAAAGTCAACACATACCCTCCACTTTCCATTTTTCTTTTGAACTACTACTACATTGGCTAACCATCTTGGATACTTAACTTCTCTAATCATACATGCCTTCAAGAGTTTGTCTACCTCTTCTTGGATGATAAGTTTTTTTCAGGTGCAAATTTTCTTCTTTTTGATGAATTGGCCTGAAAGATTTATCAATTCCAAGTTTATGTGTTATAATATCTTTAGATATACCTGTCATATCCTCATGTTTCCAAGCAAAGGTAGACTTTCTTTTCCTCAAGAATGATACCAGATCCTGCTCTATACTGTCAAGGATCCCAGATCCTATGAGGACTTTGATTTCAGGATCCTGAGGATCCAAAATTACATCTTTGATGTCTTGTTCTGCTGCCTCCAGGACACTCCTTAGAGGTTGTTGTGATTGTTATGTCGTTCTTGGTTGTGATGCCAGTTTCATAGAAGAGGTGTAACATTTCTTTGCCTCTTATTGATCACTCTCTATCTTCACTACCCCCTAAGGTGTCGGTAACTTGACAGAACAACTTTCATATCGTGTATCCAAGGTCTGCCAAGAATCACATTGCAACAGGACAACCAGTCAATGATACATAATATTTGTATAGAGTTTACCCCCTCAATGTAGATTGGGAGTTTGATGTCCCCCAGCGTGTTCTTTGTCTCGCCGCTGAATCCTACAAGGACAGATGATCTCGAAATTATTTTTGTCTCTAAGATGTTCATTCTTTTGAGGACATATAGCTGAATAATGTTCACGGAGCTCCCTTCATCAATAAGGATCCTACGAACAAAGTGGTTAGATATAAATAAAGTAATGACTAAACCATCATGATGAGGATCCTGAATATCAACACAATCGTCCTCATCAAAGGATATGATTTTCTGTTGAGTCAGGGTGGAGGTTTGGATTGGCATGTCTCCGTTTTCCAGCTTGGTTTGCTTATCATGGCTCTTTATTGCAGAGAATGAGGTTCCACATATATCGGAGCCTCCGGAAATGAAGTTAATGATTTGAGCGTCTGCAGGTGGTGTAGGAGCTCTTTCGGGCACTTTTTCAGGATCCTGGATCCTTGATTTCTTCCTTCCGATAAGCTCTTTTAAGTAACCTTTGTTGAGTAGGTAACCTATCTACTTTCTGAGTGCAATGCATTCATCGGTAAGGTGGCCAAAGTCTTCGTGGTATGCACACCACTTTGATTTATCCTTGTTGAATGTGGACTTTTCATTCTTCTTGGGCCATCTAGCCTTTTCACCTAGATTCTACAAAGCAAGGATTAGTTCACTATTGTCAGCAGAAAAACAATATTCAGATATATGAGGACATCCTTCCTCATCTTCCTCTTGTTCAACTGAATGAACATTTTGATTATCATGCATGGAGTATTGCTTGGATCAATTATTCTTGTAGATGGATTCTTGCTTCTCTTATTTTGACAATTTGGATAACCTGTCTTGGATCCTTTTGTCGTCCTCTAGTCGGATGAACCTAGGGCCCTGTTCCTTACTTCATCTAAGTTCCTGCAATGTGTCATAACAAGATCATCATAGGAATGAGAATTCTTTTGTAGTCCCATTTTAAATGCTTCCACAGCAGTGGCAATGTCTAAATTTGGGATTTCCAAGTACTCTCTACCAAATTTAGTAACATAATCTCTAAGTGATTCATCACGAGATTGGTTGATCCTATATAAGTCACTAGTTAATCTTTCAAAGGTTCTACTACAAGAAAACTGATTATTGAATAAATTAACTAAGTGAGAAAATGAAGTTATGGAATAGGAGGAAGACTTAGAAGCCATTTAGTGTTGATCCAGTGAGTGTGGATTCGAAGCCCTTACACAAGCAAGCTTCTTTTAACCTTTCAGGAATGGGATTAATTTCCATTCTCTCCTGGTATTGTGCCACGTGTTCTTCAAGATCAGTTGTTCCATCATACAACTTCATGTTGGGCGTCTGAAAACGCTTTGGGATCTCTGCATTGCATATAGGTGGTGCAAAGTGAGACACCTTGTGACTTCCATCAAGGATTTCAGGAATAGGCATAAGTATTCCTGGAATGTTGGATATCATATCCTTGAGCTTCAGTAGCTCCTGGGCCATAGCCTGATTGATTCATGCATCCTGTATGAAACCATAATTAGTATCATAAAAGTGTTGTTAAAATTGGTACCTCCCGTTTGACTCAAATGTGGTATTAGTGTATTGGGGATAAGAGATGTCTGTTGTCATAGTAGAACTTGAAGAAGCAATAGTTTGCATTCAGATGAAATCCCCATCATGGACTTCAGAACTTCTAAGTGGTTAACTCCTTGAAGATCCTTGATCTTGGAAGATGTTGGATCCAGGATATGTAGGTGCTCAAGGTCTTGATGAATAACTCATTGATCCTTGACCCTGCGTCATTGCTAGTGATCCTTGCTGAAGATTGGAGGATCCTTGAATCTTGACATTAGATCCCTTGAATGCTGGATTGTTGATGATGGGGTAGCAAAATCGTCGACCTAGGTATAAGTGCAAACTGATCTTCTGCTGGTCTCTTCTTCTTCTTGATCTCATCAATCTCGCGAAGGATCCTCTGGTTGGTTTTGTCTTGCTGCTCCATGTAGCCTTTCATCTGCAAAATCAAAGCAAAAACATCATTATTTAGTAGTTGTAGAGGAAGAAACGGCAGGAGCTTTTGATCCTGTGAAGACGGATGATGTCTTCTTTTGAGCATTATCAGCATTCTTCTAGAATGATGGGGGGGATAGGAGGCAAAGGCATAGTGGTTTGAGATAAGCTAACCGTCGGCATAGCACTTGAAGTAGCTTTTCCCTGAGAGGCCATGAAGTTGATGAAAATGATCGAGAATGAACGAAAATTCTTACAATTGAAGCACCATTGCCCCACGGTGGGTGCCAACTGTTTTGGTTAAAATTGGTTTAAGGATAATGTAACCAAACTTTGATTGTGAGGTAGAGTGCTAATGTGTTGAACAATTGTATGAACAAATGTGAAATGTAAACAACGATGAACATAAGGATTTGTACGAGGAAAAAGCCCTTGATCTTTAGAAGATCTCCGGCATAAAAAACCTCGGATAGTGAAAACTATCACTATCAATTATATTGCACAAAATGGATTACAACTTCGGATTATATTGAGCTCGTGATAATTGAATTCTCGTGTGTGTGGTTGAAAGCAGTTAGCGAGAGTAATTGAAAATGTGTCAATGTTTTTTTTTCTTGAGCTCAATACCCCTTCAAATAACTAGTCAATTAGCTAATAACTAACTAAACGAAAATTAAGGAAGTTTCCCACGTTCACCATAACAGTTATGGCCTCATGCACATGCCTAAAATCCAGCATATTCCATAAAATTCCAACTTGACCAAGTCCAATTCGTTATGTACCTGCGTATACAAGTTTTAAATAAGGATACAATTGTTAGTTAACAAAAACAACAATAAGGATCCGTGATCCTCAGACTTCCTACACCATCTGTTAAGGATCAGTGATCTAGGCGAATCTAAGGAGGCGAATCTAAGGATATGTGATCCATAGTAATAAAATTTAAGCCCTAACAATATGTATGTATGTATGTATGTACGTACGTATGTATGTATGTATGTATGTATGTATGTATGTATGCATGTATGTATGTACGTATGTACGTATGTACGAATGTACGTATATGTATGTACGTATGTATATATGTACGTACGTATGTATGTCTGTAGGTAGGTAGGTATGTATGTATGTATGTATGTATGTATGTACGTACGTACGTACGTACGTACGTATGTATGTATGCACGTATGTACGTATGCACGTATGTACGTATGTACGAATGTACGTATATACGTATGTATGTCTGTAGGTATGTATGTATGTAGGGCAAGGATTAAACCAAAATCCTCTTCAGTTAAGAAAACTACACTATAACCATTGCATTAAAAGTATTAACGGTCTTGATCAGTTGTTGTGTTATAATCTCATTACTTTTATTTTATTATAATATTCCATTTTTGTACATAAGGGGTATTTTAGGTATAACTGACCCTACTTTCTTCCGAAAAAAACTTTACTTTCTTCACTTTTTGTTCATTTCTCTCTCCTATTTCTTTAAAGTCTACAATATAATTCCTCTTTTCATACTCTATCGAGTTTTGAGTAAAACCAACAACATAATTTATATTTCATTAAAGCCTACAACATTAGAAACACAACAAAATATGCTACATATAAATGTTTTACACACAAATGTTACGTATAAAAACTTTGTTGCTTCGATTGGTACATTTCTAACACCCAGAAAAATACATGTAATAGCATAAAACAATACATAATATGTTACAGAAAATGTTATACACACAGATGTTACATGAAAATGTTATACACACAGCTGTTACATAAAAAATTTTTACTGATAAAATTTTTCTTGCTTCGATTGTTACATTTCCAACACTTATAAATATACATGTAACAGTAGAAACGTTACAAAAATATGTTACACATTTCTTGTGTCGATTGTTACATTTCTAACAGCTGGGTTACATAAAGATGTTACACAAACTCACTCTATTTTTATTATACAAAACCCACCTTGTTTTGTTATGTAACAACAAAACTCATTATGTTTCATGATTATATCAAGAAAGAAAACTACAAATAATAACAATAAACAAGAAAGTAACTTTGATTTTTATCCAATAAACGAGAACTTAAATCAAATTGTTTTGACTTGTTTAGATCTGAAACAAATTTTACACAAAAATTTGATAAAATCAATAATAAAAAACAATAGATCCCGAAAACAAAAACTTAAAAACCTACTATGTAGCCCCCTTTATCTCTAGGATCTGTTCAGTTTGATCCTTCAAAAAACTTCCAGATCCAGTATCTGCTTCAAGATCCAATGATTAAAAAATTGCAGATCTAAAAAAATAAAAATAAAGAGACATTCATATAACTATGTTTAAAATACGAACAATACAAATGAATAATCTACCGGATTTGTTTACAACCACCGGATCTTGAAAACACCATCGGGTTATTAAACACCGTTGGATCTTGACTTACACACACCGGATCCGGTAACTACAGTTGCGATGATGGTGGTTATAGGGGTGTTCATGGTCCGGTTTTGGTAGTTTTTTAGTCAAACCGTGAACCTAACTGTTAGTCATGGTTTTTGATAATTGAAAACCAAAACCGAACCGTTGAATACTTAAACTGAACCGTTAGTAACGTTTGATTCCGGTTCGGTTTCACGGTTTGGGTTATTTAGGCTTATGTGCTAAAAATGAAAAATAACAAAATATGAAAAGAAAAACAAGTTGTGAACGTCAAATTAGTTTATTAGTGTTAGAAAAATAGAATTTTGAAAGTTCTAATATGGGTCCACATGTATTCTATTGGAAATTTTGAAATTAAAAGTTCACATATCGGCTCATTTTTAGTTTACATTGTTGCTTACTTATACGTTAAATTAAGATTTAAATTTATTTATGTATATATTAAACATATAGAATATTAAAAAAAAAAAATCTTACGGCCCGGTTTATTACGGTTGGTTTTTGCTATAAATTGTTAACCAAACCGTTTGCTACGGTTTGAAAATATTGAAACCGACCGATTGAAAGATAACTAAAAAAACCGACCGTAAAACCAAACCGATGACTGGTTCAGACGGTTTCACAGTTTGAAACCGAATCGTGAATACCCCTAGGTGGTGGTGTGCGTTATTTTAATCTGAAACAAAAAGTGTTCTTATGAAGCTTAGTGTAGATTTGGTTGAGACAAGAGAGGTGGGTTGGATTTGGTTGAGATGAGAGAGATAAAGTTTGTCAAAAAGAAAATGTGGTGATGGAGGTCAAGTTTCAGAAGTTGGATAGGTTTTATGGTGATGAGGAGACAAGAACGAGAGAGGTAATGTTTATAAAGAAAATGATGGTGATTAAGGTCAATGGGATTGAGATGCCCGCAACAATTTTTGTCAAAGTAATCATAAAAAAATGTTAGCACAAACATTTTTCCGGTCAAGTGCTAATTTCCGAAATTGCCCTTTGTCTCATTTGTAACATAAATGACGTGGATGCTCCTTGTCCACACAAATGAGTTTTTGGGTTTTTTAAACTAGGATGAGATTTATGTGTATAATTCACAAATGTATATATATAATTTTTAAACTAGGATGAGATTTATGTGTATAATTCACAAATGTATATATATATAATACTTCAAATATGAGTGAATAATAGTTTTGTTTGTTTTAACAGGGTGGGGTGGATTCATTGTACCTAGATGGACCCAAGGGACGTCCTGATTGTGACACCTGCTGGCTCTAATCAAGTGGATCCTGATTATGAGATATCAGAGCATAGACTTGACAATTGGCTCTTGAAAAATCCTATTAAGGTAGTAGTTGCTACTGGTTTTATAACTAGCACACCTCAAAATATACTCAACTTTGAAAACGGACGGGAACGACTTCTCTGCTGGTATCATGGGCGGTTTATTCAGGACCCGCCAAGCGACAATCTTGACGGATGTTGATGGTGTGTAGTGCAGATCCCAGAAAAGGTTTGTTTTGACCCATTAGAAGATATAGGTTATCACTTACCTATATATACTTTACACGTCTTAGCTATTCTAAATTATTTATTGGGTTTCCTTCTGAATTTGTGTATAGACATTATAGCCTAGTGGAGATGGATATAATCAGGTGATGACACGATGATACTCTAATGATCCGTCGTCATTGATCAAAATTTGTCATTCAAAAAAAATAGCTATTCTAAATAACACTTTTTTTTGCAGTTAGCAAGGCTGTCATATTAAATATGTTATCTTATCAAGAGGCATGGAAATGGTAAACTTATTAATCTTTTCTTGATATACCCCGAAGATTTCGCAATTAAATTTTTGTAACTAATATGAAATGCTTGATGCAATTGTATTTGGAGCGAATGTTAACATCCTCAATTTATCATTCCAGTGATGCAGTATGACATTCCGATCGTTATTAGAAATATCTTCAACCACTCTGCATCTGGAACAAAGACTTGCAGGGAACCTGTCCTTGAAAAAGAAGAAAAACAAGACTTGGGAACGAACTTAAAAGGCTTTGCAACCGTATAGACGGCCCTTGTAAATGTTGAAGGGTAACTTTTTCTTGCATTTTTTCCCATCTACAGGCCACTTTATCGTCTTTGCCTACTTTGCTTACAATTATGTGTTGCTCAATTTCATTAATCCAAAGCTTTCGGTGGATTTCTCATCCATTGTTGAGGTGACTGTACCTTTCTCTTTCGGTTCCTATACCAAATTGATACAAACCGAATTCCCTGTGTATGTACGGACAGCACCATGTATCCTAAAGAATATATTATTTATATATAAAAACGATCAACAAATGTCCCATTCAGCCAATGCTTCGAACCCGATTCATGATTGGTTCTTTTTCGCCGTATGAATTGACAAACTAAGAGAAAATAAGAACAAAGCTGCACAATATCGACTCAGCAGCAACACGCAGGTTCCCCCCACTAGTTTACCAAAATGAGAAAAATGCTTGCAATAACCAAAAAGTCGTAAAGTTATGTTGACTTATTACAAACATCGGATGTAATAAAGTAGAATCTGTAAGGTCTTTCCAGAATCAAGAAAACACGCCTAAAATTACAAAGAAGTTTCATAGATATTAGACCAGAGGCCTGGTCAATCAACAAAAAACTCTTCCAGATCAGGATCATCAGGGTTTAGGTATAAATCAACTGTGTACTTGAGTCCATCAGTATACAAATCATCGGCAGTAAGTATATCCTCCCACTCACCAAGTATAACATCATCTTCATTCCTGATTTTGTCTTCCTCCATGTTAACAGCCTTCTGTATACAAACACTAGATTAATTGATAACTGTCAAATATGCATGCAAGACATTTCCAACAAAAAACACGTACCTCAGGCGCCCTCAGCATTTGATCAAGATCTTCTAAATTCAACATATCATCATCAGCAGGCCTCTCAGATGAACCTGGTTCAGTAACAGACAAGCCGTGTGTAGTTTGAGGCACGATCATGTTCATTGTAGCTGGACCTTTCTGCTTGCAGTTCAGGGTTTTTGTAGGCTCGTTTGCAGAAAACATGACATTAGATGAACCTGGTTCGGTCATGTTTGTTGTAGCTGGACCTTTCTGCTTGTAATTCAGTGCTTTTGTAGGCTCATTTGCAGAAAACATGACATTAGATAATCCTGGTTTGGTCATGTTCGTTGTAGCTGGACCTTTCTGTTCGTTGTTCAGTGTGCTTGTAGGCTTGTAACGCACGTTTGCAGCTGGTTCAGTCATGTCCCTTGTAGCTGGACCCTTTCGTTTATAGTTCAGTGTGTTTGTAGTTCCGTTTGCAGAAAGTGTGACACCAGATGTACCAGGTTCGGTCATGTTTGTTGTAACTAAACCTTCCTGCTTGTAGTTCAGTGTGCTTGAAGGCTCCGTTGTAGAAATTGTGACGATAGATGAACCTGGTTTATTCAGGTTTGTTGTACCTAAACCTTCCTGCTTGCAGTTCAGTGTGCTTGTAGGCTCCGTTGCAGAAATTGTGACGATAGATGAACCTGGTTCAGTCTGTTTACGATCCGTTGTAATAGAAGCAACAACTAGAGCAGCAATGGCTGGAGAATCAATGCTGCTAACCAGATCATCATCCCACTCGTCTTCATTGAACGGTGCACCGTACTGTGCGCCATTTTTTGGCCCTCCGCCGCTTTTCTCAAATAACCTACAAAGCACATATGTATCCTGGAAACAACAGAGATAAAGTGTTAAGTGTGATGAATGAAATTGTTTTGCCAAATAAGAAATTGAACCATAGAAACTAGTACCTGAACAACCCCTGCATCTGCCAATTGCTTATCGTCCATTCTATACTCGTGAAGTACCCAATCTGTTCTTTTGCCATCTTTAGCACGGCCTAAATGAAAAACTAGTGTCTTGATTGTTGCAACGGTTCTTCCCCTATATTCAACGTATCTGTCTTTTCCAGTAGCTTTCCAGAACCCAGTTTCAGTGGCACGATTGGCCCTACCACCACTTGAATACTTTTTTGATTTAGGGCAGACAAAGTACCACTCTAAGTCTCCACTTTTCAAAGAGGATTTATCTGAAGAGTACAACATAATAATTTGTTAAGAAAAATATTTATTTTACTAGAAAGTTCAAAACGTTACATGATATTACTAGCTTTCCAAAAATAGCTAACAGATACTTCTTTATTCCTAATCATTTTTAAGCTTTTATTATGTTTAACCCAACATACAAAGATTGTTTTTACTAAAGGATCCTCGCCTCATGTGATGTTCATCTTATACAGGTTCCCTCTACTCGCACACATAATTATATATAGAGGGCACTCAATTCATAACCAATATTCTTTGAGAAAAGCATAATCATGTGTATATAATTCTTCAACAGAAAGTATAAAATTAAAAAATAAGAAAGTTTATTTCTCTCTCACTATTCGTTCTCTGACTTTATCTCCTTTTCCTATTTTTTTTTTCTGAAGTATAAAAATGTGCACATATGCATATATACATGTGCAGAGAGTGCATATGCACATATGCATTTACACAAAAAAATATCGATAGCATACAATATTCAAATAAATCTAGAAAATACTGAAATCTACAGTCATTCTAGTCAATTTATATATGATAATAGTACAAAGGTTATTGAGTTTCCCACAGTTCTCAACACACATTTATATATGTGCGTGTGTATTAGTGTACTTATGCGTTAATATATCGGTACAATATGCGGGAATGAAATGGTGAGTTTTGACATAGTTGTTAGGGACTATTTAACCCTTCATTTTCTAAAACCGCTAGCTTATCCTGATTACCTTCTTAAGCAATTTCAAAAACTAATAGCTTATTACATTCCTCAAATATTATATCAATGATCTAATCAGATATCAGTAATTACAGCAAAACCCTTGAATACAATAGTATCATCATTTCTCAAAGCATGCAAGTGGTGACACTTGTAATGAGTTGATCTAATGCATTTGTTATGTCAAATAGGATCATATGACTATTCATGAACAAGTGTTTTCTTGAAACATATAACTACCAAATAAAGAAAATTCAGACAGAAACAATGTAAACACGACAAGTAAAGCCTTTATTTAACTTGGAAAGAACCAATGAGAGGCGCTGACTTAGACTAAAGTCATGAACATAATTAAACTAGCAAGCATCTACAGTGGTAGTAGCAGAAATCCAATGTAATAGAACTTAGTTCATTAAAAATGAATTAGATAACCTGGCTTTTTATAATAAAGTATATGCAAACAGTGTTTTGAATATTTAGGAAATACAAATACCTGGAAGATCCCATGGACAGAAATCATATATGTTGACCTCTGCAACAGCATTGGAAGCGATTCTTTTCCCCAATATTTTCTTCTTGAGGTAGTACATGACCAAAATTTCATCAGTAGGTTTAAAGCGAAATCCCGGAGCGAGGGTTAATCTTGCCATGAAAAACTAATCAAATGCCCAACAATCAATATTTTATTAAAACCAATAATAATCTTGTGTAAATAACTAATAGCTAACGAAGAAAACGAATTTCCTAATAAATATCAGGTCCAGTGGCGAAAAAATATCCACCCAGAGCTCCCCCAATTTTCCCCGGTTCATCAAGTATGCTTGGAAAATTAACCACCCGTGTGCGTAGGAGGTGTCAAAAGACATTTGTGTCCCCTGTATATTGTCAAAGATTAATTACCGCAAACAAAATTAAAAAAATGGCTAATATAAGAGCAATAAAACCCCAAGAAAGACCAAACAAAAAAGATAAACAGGAAAGAGGACCCACAATCAAACAGTTTAGAAGCAGATAGTTAACCATAATGAGCAAACATAGTATAATCTTGGTCCACATAAAATCCCATCATGAATAAAACAAGCAAAAGATCTAAACATTTCAATCTACATCAATATATTCTACAAAAGGTACAACAGATCATGGAATAATTTTCATATGTCATACTGTACCAGATCTCAAAAAAGTTCTAATCATAATGATAACCTTTATAAAACTTCCAACAAATCATGAACAAGAAGATCTACGCTAAACAAGCGACAAAAACCAAATTATTTTCTTCCAAATTCAATCAAACAAGTGTCAAGTTCTCAAAAAGGTTATGTTTTCGGAAAAGTTCTAAGCTGCTTCTTAATAAGAACTGCAAAGGATCGGCGCTAAAATTGGAAATATAAGTTAAAATCATAATGATAAACTTCAAATACAGTAAAAAACTAATAAAGAAGAAGATGTGCGCTAAACTAGCGAAAAATCCCCAAAATATTTTCTTCCAGATTCAATCAAATAAGTGTCAACTGTCAAGTTCTCACAAAAGTTCTGTTTTCAAGAATGTTCCAATTAATCCACTAACTTTCGTGTCCCCGGTATATCATCAAAGATTAATTATCTCATTATAAAACTTAGTTCACATAAAATTTCATCATGAATACAAGTACAGATTTAAATATTTCGAACTAGATCGAAGTATTCTACAAAAATGTATAACAAATCATGCACACACATGCATGGAATAAGTGTCAAGAAGATTGAAGCTAAACTAGCGAAAAGGGGTCAATAGATCATGATAACCTTCATAAAAGACGCAACAAATAATGAACAAGAAGATCGAAGCTAAACTAGTGAAGAACCCCCAAATTATTTTCTTCCAGATTCAATCAAACAAGTATCAAGTTCTCACAAAAAAGGTGTCAATAGATCATGATAACCTTCATAAAAGATGCAACAAATAATGGACAAGAAGATCAAAGCTAAACTAGCGAAAACCCCCCAAATTATCTTCTTCCAGATTCAATCAAACAAGTATTAAGTTCTCACAAAAAAAGTGTCAATAGATCATGTAACCTTCATAAAAGACGCAACAAATAATGAACAAAAAGATCGAAGCTAAACTAGTGAAAAACCCCCAAACTATTTTCTTCCAGATTCAATTAAACAAGTATCAAGTTCTCACAGAAAAATTTAATTTCAAGAATGTTCAAATTAATCCACTAATCTGCTTCTTAACAAAAAAACAACAAAAGATCTACGATTCTGCGCTAAATCAGTAACAAAACACCAAATTATTTTCATTCAGATTCAATCAAACAGAGATCAAGTTCTCGCAAAAAAAAATTCAATATGATCCACTTAATCCACCAAGCTGCTTCTTAACAAAAGACAGCAAAAGATCAGCCCTATATTAGCAAAAAAACCAAAATTATTTTCATCCAGATTCAATCAAACAAGTATCAAGTTCTCACAGAAGTTTATTTTCAAGAAAGTTCCAAAATCCACAAAGCTGCTTCTTAACAAAAAAAAGCAACAGATCTACGATTCTGCGCTAAACTAGCCACAAAACCCGAAATTATTTTCATCAAGATTCAATCAAACAAGTATCAAGTTCTCACACAAGTTCTATTCTCAAGAATGTTCTAATAATTAATAATAACAAAAACAGCAAAAAGTCGGCGCTCAAATTGGCAATAAAATCATACCAAATCTGAACACATACTAATCAAGAATCAACAAAAGTGCACACGTAATCATACGATCGGTGATAATTTACAAAAAAAAAAAAGCAACACAGTATAGTATTAAAAGTCAACGCATAACTCAATCTTGAAAACAGATTGATACACAAGATACGGAAAACCCCTAGATACATGATGATGAGGATAATAACTAAAAACGAACAAGAAAGCGTGAAACGAGATGTAGGATTGATGTTACACATATAGTAAATGATGAAATTGTAAAGAAAAAGATTGAAGATTGATAGCTTACCGAGGAAGAATGGAGAAGGTGATGAAGATTGAAATTTGGAAGAAGCAGATGGATGTTTTGTGATTTGTGAAAAGTGAGGAGGGAGGGAGTGAGGTTTTATAATGTCGTACGGGAACTATACCCACGCCACCACGTATGGTTTGACTCGGTCGTGGTTTAAATGGCTACGTTTAAATTTGAACATATATCACACTATGTAATAAATCTAAAAATAATGTCCCACTTTATTTGAGACTTATACCAGCGGCATCTTAACAGATTTTGAGGTCTTATGTGAAAATATAATGCCTCTTTTTTTACAAGATGTTGTTACATCAATTCACGACACCTTGAGTGCGTCTAGCGTTTTTAATAATTATGGATGGTAAATATCATAGCTAGCTTTTATTTTTATGCTACTTGGTTATATTTTCTCATGTTGTAACTCACAATACAATATGTTATATATAATTATCACACTTTAAGAACTGAATTCAAGCCTTGTGTTTTCTTATGACAGGCTTATAGGCATTCTTTGTCTGCTGAGTTGTAAGTGTCAGGTATTAGCCTTCACAAAGTGCCCATAGCTTAAAATGTTTTTAATAGATCCAGGTGCTGATAAGATGTATCAAGATCTACGATACTCTTATTGGTGGCCTGGCATGAATAAGGACATAGTCATTTTTGTCTCCAAGTGCCTCACATGTTCGAAGGTTAAAGTTGAACATCAACGACCCTCAGGATTACTTGTTCAACCCGAAATACCCGTTTGGAAGTGGGAAAACATAACCATGGATGTTACTACCGGGTTACCTCGCACCTCCAGTGGGCATGATATGATTTGGGTTATCGTCGATCGTCTTACCAAATCAGCTCATTTCATCCCGGTTCACGAAGACTATAAGAACGAGAAGTTAGCTCGTATCTATATTGATGAAATCGTAAGTCGACATGGTGTACCTTTAAGTATCATTTCGGATCGAGATGGACGCTTTACTTCACGAACATGGCAAGCCGTGCAATAAGCGTTAGGTACACGCTTAGATCTCAGCACCGCCTTTCACCCTCAAACTGATGGTCAATCTGAGCGCACCATACAAACTCTTGAGATATGTTGCGAGCATGTGTCATCGACTTCAAGGGCAATTGGGATACTCGTCTACCATTAGTTGAATTTTCATACAACAATAGCTACACTCGAGCATCGGTATGGCTCCTTTTGAAGCATTCTACGGTCGTAAGTGTGATCACCGGTATGTTAGCACGAAATCGGTGAAGCACAAATCACTGGACCATAATTAATCCAAGAAACAACCGATAAGATTCTTCAAATCGCAATAATCTTCTAGCAACTCAAAGTTGTCAAAAGAGTTACGCTGATAAACGACAAAAGCCACTCGAGTTTTGTGTTGGCAATCAAGTACTTCTGAAGGTATCACCATGGAAGGGAGTTGTGCATTTTGGACAAAAAGGCAAGCTAGCACCTCGCTATGTGGGACCATTCAAAATACTCGAGAGAGTTGATCCTGTAGCCTACAAGCTTGACTTACCAGAAGAACTCAACAGGATTTATCCCACGTTCCATGTATCCAACTTGAAAAAGTGCCTTGCCGACGAAAATCTCCATATACCGTTGGAAGATATTTAGATTGACGAATCAATGCATTTCGTAGAACGACCTGTAGAAATCATGGACTTCGGTGAGAAGCGTTTAAGACGAAGTCGAATTCCGATAGTTAGGGTGCGTTGGGAGTTAAAACGAGAACCTGAGTTTACTTGAGAATGCGAAGACTCAATGCGTGAAAAATACCCGCATCTCTTTCAAAGTTAAACCTATTACTACTCAAATTTCGGGACGAATTTTCTAAAAGTATGTGATACTGTAACATTTGTCGTAAAACGGGTCTAAAACCCGCTCCGTTTTGTAATTCAAATATACGTATAATTACGCATTTATGTTGAGAGTTTTAAATTTATTTTATTATTATTAGTATTTAATAATAAATAAGATAATAAAGTTAAGATAATAATGTTAATAATTGAAAATATAAATAATAAAAATAAAACATCAAAAAATGAAGACCGCGGATATCGAACCCGGGTCTCCACACAACCAACACACACAACACACCACTACACTACACACACATATCTGTTAAAATCCTAAACCAATTAATTTATATACTAAAACAACGCTTGAATTTGAATTTCAGATCTCAGAACCTGTAACAGTCAGAACGTGATTCTAGCAATCAAATCCAATTAACCGTTTTCCTTTTGATTAACGCATGTAACTTATTTCAATCATCAGATTTAACGAAAATCTTGAATCAATTCGTATGAAACTGTACGAAATCATTGATCTTTAAATCCATGAAATAAACCGAAACTACCCTCTACTCTATAAATAGCGATTCTTGAATATTTGTAGAACTCGCTAATTCATTTGCTTAAACTCTCAAACACACTGCACTCTCAATCTTCAAATATCACATCGCCGGAAAAATTTTCAGTCGCCGGAACTTCATCGGAGATCACACCTGTTCGGCACAACATCCTTAAATTTTTTTCTGTTTAAATTATTTTTGTTATCAGTAATAATCAATCACTAATTCAATAAGAATTATTGATTAAACAATCGGGTTGATGCTCAGGTTTTATGAATCGAAGAAGATGAAGTTTGAAACGTGTTTAAGGGAATTTAAAACCGGTAAATATACCGGGTTAGACACACAGTCCAGTGACTGTGTGCAAATTTAAAAACATGGTCCCGGGTTCTAGTCTTAACACGCTGTCGGTTCTTATAAATTTCCAACCCTTTTTAATAATTATGTATATTAAGACGCATATAGTATTTAAATGTAATTAAAATCACATCTCATTCGGGTTAGCCACACAGCCCAGTTGGTAGGGCTGTGTGCGAAACGAAGCTATTGTCGCGAGTTCGAATCCGGTCCGTTACATGATTTTGAAATTATAAAACCTTTTTGAAAAAAATCAAAATATGCTTTAACCTAATGTGTGTATATATGTAACTAAAAATGGATATATTTCGGGTTAGACACGTAGCTCTGTTGGTAGAACTGCGTGCATGTATACGAGAGGTCACGAGTTCGAATCCCATACGCTGCATATAATCTCGAAACCGACCGGTTCGACCCTAAAAGGGGTATATTATTTTATTAACCTTTTTCCTTTATTTTTATCCAAAAATCCGTAAAAATATATAATAAAATAAGTATTTTTAAACATAAAAATTAGTAATAAATACTATAAAATTTGTCTAAAAAGCGTAATAAAAGTCATTAAATAAAGTTACTAATTTCAAATAAAAGAATTATATTTACCGAATTATTACGTGAATATTTAGGTTATTATTCTCGTCGGTTGGAATCTTTAAATCGTGCGCTCTCGTTATCAAATCAAGAACACACCCACTGTGAGTGAATTCTTACAAACTTCCCCTTTTTTATTCACGTTTTGGGGTGTATCATGTGTCGTTTATTTATATTATATTCAAACAATTGTGCTATTACCATTATATGAACTAACGTTCTATGTGCTATTTGGTTATTGTTATTTGTGGTTATACTTTCTCATTTCAGTCAAGCTTCCACACTAGGCCCATCAGTTCCCCGTTGTATACGGGTAGAGCATCGTGTTTCCTGACTAGATCGGCTCCGTTTGATTGAGCCTTGATCTCACAGCTCATCATTTATCATACTCATGTGTACATTGCTAGATGTTTATGTGGTTTGTGAATATTTTACATATACGTTTGCTCATATTTGGTTTATGCACATTTATTTAAATAAATCAACATATCATTTCTTTCAAATGTTTATACGGGATTCACTCGCCAACTTTTGTTGACCCAAATTTCTATTTTTACACATGATACAGGTGAACAGGTGGAAGCAAGGAACACATAGGATTGGGCCTTAGAAGATAAATAAAGCATTACTTGAATGTCATGTTTAAAACATTTGGTGCTTGTATGGTTTATTTGTTTGTTGGAATTTCCCCTTTTAATTTGGAATAATAAATATGAAACTTATTATAGTAAATGTCATGAGCTTTGATGAAAACCCAATCATGTCCCGACTACCATATCCGCTGCGGGTCAGGGTGTGACATAAACAAGCTTCCTAACATCCATTTTCACTTTCCAAACTCCTTTAAACTCTCAAAACTCTCTCAAATCAGTTATAAACTCAAGAACAAGGCAGAATACTTTAAGTCCCAAAGTGAGTTCAAACTCACATTTTTACATCTTTTCTTCATCTTTTCTTCCACCATAAAGCTTGGAACACCTCTTGGAGTGCTTTCACAGGTTTACCATGGTAAACCAAGGTGGAACATCACCAATTTTGAGGTCCAAACTTTCTGTTTTGGAAGATTACTTGTTAACTTTTATAAAACTTATTTTTCTTGATTGAATCTTGTACCTATTGTTCTTGAACCTATCTAAGGTTATGAAACTTGCTAGAGTTGATTCTTATAAGTTTAAGAGGTGCAAACACCTCCAAACTTTCTGTTTTTGATAAGGTTATCAACCCACAAGTGATGAAACCATCCGAGATTGTCATGATTCTTGTGACAAGACTTGTGTATTTGGTATAAGTGTGAATACTTGGAAGCCTTGGCTATCTTACCTTCATTCCACCACATCACTTGATGTTTTCATCTTGCTATCCCAAGTGGTTTGCTAGACCCAAAGTGACTTAATCCCATCTAGCCTCCGACACTTAATTAACTCTTTCTATGTCGAAAATGGCTCACCCGGATTAAAGCTTGCTTGGCTACTTGGTTTAGCGAGAAGTTGTACATTTCCTTTCATTCATGACCAGCTGAATCATCCTTGTGATGATTTGTATATTGGTGAATTTTACAAATGAGGTTAAAGGATGGTTATCATCCTACCTCCATGCTTGACTTATATGACAATCTATGATAATCTTGATGGACTTAGCTTAGAATTATTATATAATCTATACGATATATATATATAACCGAATCCTTTATGATAATCAACATGGTTACTTGTAATGGTAATAGGTTATATTATCTAAGTCTTGAACCTCTCGTTAACGGTTTTAATGGATATATTGACCCATGAAATCACATCAACCCATACGGGACTTATAGTGTCAAGAACGAAGGCTTAAGTCTAGATAATTACTTTCTCATATATGTCACACCCCGACCCGCAGCGGAATAAGAGTCGGGGCATAATTGGGTTATCACCAAAGCTCATGACATTTACTAATATGTTTCATATTTAATAAAGTCAAAGTTACATTTCAAAAATCCAAACATGTTCATTCAATACAAGGAAAATAAGCCAAGCATAACAATCCCAACACTAAATCGTTTTATTCTTCTAGTCAAAGTCCTATGTGTTCCTAGCTGCAGCTGCTTCCCCTGTATCATGTGTAAAATGGGGGTTTTTGGGTCAACATAAGTTGGCGAGTGAACCTTATTAGATAAACATTTGTTAATGATTTTATGGTTAGTTTATCAATGAAAAATTGTGCATAATCATAGATGAGCAAATGTAAATAATCAAGTAATGGCAAATAGCAGTCACAACTATAACATACAATAACACATGGCAGCTTACATGAACATACCAACATCATACTGTAAATAACATAAATGAAACTGTGCGATCAAGGCTCAATCAAACGGAGCCGATCGTATTGCATGTACTGAAAATGAAAATGTCTGTGCGATCAAGGCTCAATCAAACGGAGCCGATCGTATGTCGGCACGCCAGGTTCAACCGCATAATAAAATGGGGAACATGCTCAACGCTCATAATGTAATGGGGAGCGGCGGTCTATGAAATTGCATGTACTGAATAATAAATTGCATCCAATAATAATTACTTAACAGCAACAAACTGAATACACAAGTTCATGATATGATGTATGCACAATGGTTTAGTAATAATATATATATACAAAGACACATGATACACCCCAAAACGTGATTAAAACGGGGAATTTGTAAGATTCACTCACCTTGGGTGCGTTGGATTTGAGATGGTGATATGCGCACGATTTAGATGAGCGGAATAACGAGGATTACTAACCTAAATAATAACGGAAAAATATATTAAATGGGTGGATTTTATTAAGGATTTTAATGAAATTTTTAGATATATTTTTGTGAGTTTATGGCTATTTCTATCTTTAAAAATGTTATTTTTAAATTAAATTAAATAAATAAAAATATAAAAATTATTTATTTAGCGTTGACCGTTGACCGTTGACCGGTTCGGTCAGCAAATTAATCTGCGCCGGGTGAGGCTCGAACCCGAGACCTCCCGTTCGCGTGCACGCAGCTCTACCAACTGAGCTATGTGTCTAACCCGAAATAATCTTGTTTTTAATTACATTTATACACTTATTCAATTTATCCGAATTTCCTTTATTTGCAAAAACATTTTAATTCAATCGGACCAGTGCTCGTGACGGGTTTCGAACGCGCGACGTGTGGTTCATGTTGCACACAGTCCACCGCTGGACTGTGTGTCTAACCTGGTTATTATCTCGGTTTTTATTATACTTAACAACTAACTGGGTTATCCCGGTTTAGTTTTTAAACAAAAAGACGCGTTATTATATAAGGTGTGCGTGTAGCAGGGATCGAACTCGGGACGTGCGTGTGTATTTTGCACACAGTCCACCGCTGGACTATGTGTCTAACCCGTTTAAAATACCGATTTTAATTAATCTGATGTTATGTTGCGTCTTCATCTTCTTCGTTGATTTTACACAGACAAACTTATTCCGACTGTTATGACCGATTCATGACATATACGCTTTTCAGACATTATCAGTAATTTAAAAGTAGAGAATGGAGAGAGTTTGAGGAAAAAGTTATACCGATTGATGTTGTTCACAGAATTCCGGCGGAGGTTCGTCGGTACTGAAAGTGAACTCCGGCTGTTGAAACCAATTAACAGCTTTGTTCGATTATTTAAGAAGTTGAGTCACTTAAACAAGGTTTAACAGAAGTTTGGGAGATCATACTCGTTCACAGTGTGATTCCGGCAGTTTCAGTAGTTTTCCGGCGAAGGTAAGATTTTCGATAAACGTTGACTAGGATCGATTCTGATGGTGGAGTTGTGTTAGTGACTGATTAATCACATGATTGAAACAGAAAGAGTCGGAGAAAATACCGTGTGGATGTGAGTCCTGGTTTTCCGGCGACTTGCAGAATTTTTCCGGCGATTAGATTTAAGCTTCTCCGGTGGACTGTAAGGTTGCGAAAATGAAATTGGAAGCTTTGCGAAGTGTTTTGAGTCGCAGGAAGAGTCTATGATTGAAGTAGTCCGAGAATTGAAGACTTTCGGTTATTAAACCGATCTACTTCCGAATTCAACTTGTACTCAATGGCAGCATTGATTGGAATCGTCCGTTTATCGGTTATACTCGCTGAATCGAGAGTATCCAAATCGATTTGGGTGATTGATAACCGGTTTCAGTTACAATGTGTAAAATCGATTGATTTACCTTAGTCCATAAAAACTATTTGTTTCCTAAACATGACAGAAAACAAACAAGTGGCGGAGTGGTCTTGTGGTTGAGTGTTAAGTTGTTGAAGGATGTCTTGGCTGACCCGGGTTCGAGTCCCGGCAGCGTTATATTTTTTTTATTTATTTTATTTTAACTTTTCATCAAATATAATTTTTATAGTTTAGTTTATTTAATAATTATGTATTGTTTTAAATCAAAATAATCATAAATATTCGACATAACTTTTATAACTTGATATTCGATTACAAAACGGAGCGGGTTTTGAAAACCCGATTTTTACAAATGTTACAGTATCCCCTACTTTTAGGAATTTCGTCCCGAAATTTAAGTAGTTGAAGTAGTAGGAAAAAGATGCGGGTATTTTTCACGCATTGAGTCTTCACGTTCCCAAGTAAACTCAGGTCCCCGTTTCGACTCCCAGCGTACCCTAACAATTGGAATGCGACTTCGTCGAAGATGCTTCTCCCCGTAGTCCATGATCTCCACTGGTCTTTCAATAAAATGTATAGATTCATCAATCTGAATATCTTCCAGCGGAATATGGAGATTCCCATCAGCGAGGCACTTCTTCAAGTTCGACACGTGGAATGTGGGATGAATCCTGTTGAGTTCTTCTGGTAAGTCAAGCTTGTATGCTACAGGACCTACTCTTTCGAGTATCTTGAAAGGTCCTACGTAACGAGGTGCTAGCTTCCCCTTTTGACCAAAACGAACTACTCCCTTCCACGGTGATACTTTTAAAAGCACATGATCACCAATGTTAAACTCTAAGGGCTTCCGTCGTTTATCTGCATAACTCTTTTGACGACTTTGAGCCGCTAGAAGATTGTTTCGAATTTGATGGATCTTATCTGTGGTTTCTTGGATCAATTCTGGACCAGTAATTTGTGCTTCCCCAATTTCGTGCCAACATACAGGAGATCGGCACTTACGACCATATAAGGCTTCAAAAGGTGCCATGCCGATGCTCGAATGATAGCTGTTGTTGTACGAAAATTCAACTAATGGTAGGTGGGCGTCCCAATTTCCCTTGAAGTCTATGACACATGCTCTAAGTATATCTTCAAGAGTTTGAATGGTGCGCTCAGACTGTCCATCAGTTTGAGGATGATAGGCGGTACTGAGATCTAATCGTGTGCCCATAGCGGATTGTACTGCTTGCCATGTTCGTGAGGTGAAACGACCATCACGATCAGAAATAATACTTAATGGTACTCCATGCCGGCTTACGATTTCGTTGATATAAATACGTGCAAGCTTTTCGTTTTTGAAATCTTCGCGGATAGGAATAAAGTGAGTTGATTTTGTAAGTCGGTCTATAATCACCCATATAGTGTCATACCCACCAGAAGTGCGAGGTAACCCGGTAATGAAATCCATGGTTATATTTTCCCACTTCCATACAGGTATTTCCGGTTGGACTAGAAGTCCTGAGGGTCTTTGGTGTTCAGCCTTCACCTTGGAACATGTGAGACACTTGGAAACAAAAACGGCAATATCCTTCTTCATTCCAGGCCACCAATAGGTGTATCGTAGGTCTTGATACATCCTATCGGCTCCTGGGTGTATAGAATATCGCGTTTTGTGAGCTTCATTCATAAGAGTTTCACGAAGATTGTTGTGGTTAGGAATCCAGATACGATCTAGGTAATCCAGGATACCGTCTGATTTAGTTTCAAGTTTTAGCTCGGCTCCACAGGACATCTCTTTTCGTACATCTTCTTCTGTTATTGAAACGTGTTGGGCTTCTCGAATTTGATCTTTAATGTCGGTTATAACTTGCAAACATAGAAGATGAATGGAGTTCGCATAACCCTTTCGACTAAGTGCATCAGCCACCACATTTGCTTTACCAGGGTGGTATCTAATTTCACAGTCGTAATAATTTAGAAGTTCGACCCATCTTCGTTGCCTCATATTTAACTCTTTTTTATTGAAGATATGTTGAAGACTCTTGTGGTCAGTGTATATTTCACACTTAGTACCATAGAGATAATGTCTCCATATCTTAAGAGTGAATACAACGGCTCCAAGTTCTAGGTCATGAGTGGTGTAGTTCTTTTCATGCGTCTTGAGTTGTCTCGAGGCATAAGCTATGACTTTTCCTCTTTGCATGAGAACGCAGCCTAATCCTTGCCCTGACGCGTCGCAATAGACTACAAAATCATCACAACCTTCAGGAAGAGTGAGGATTGGTGCATCACAAAGTTTTTGTTTAAGAGTTTGAAAAGCTTTTTCTTGCTTGGGTCCCCATACGAAAGGTTTTCCATTATGAGTTAAAGCCGTGAGTGGCACAGCAATGCGAGAGAAGTTTGAAACGAACCGACGATAATAGCCAGCTAGTCCAAGAAAAGATCTTACTTCAGTTGGTGTACGTGGAGCTTGCCATTCTTGAACTGCTTTGATCTTTGAAGGGTCAACATGTATTCCCTTGTCATTGACTACATGCCCGAGGAATTGCACCTCTTTTAACCAGAATTCACATTTAGAGAACTTGGCATAAAGCTTTTCCTTTTCTAGAAGTGCAAGAACGAGTCGAAGATGACGCTCATGATCAGCTTTAGATTTTGAATAAATAAGAATATCGTCGATGAAAACTATAACAAATCGATCAAGGTAAGGTTTGCAGACTCTGTTCATTAGGTCCATGAAGACAGCTGGTGCGTTGGTTAATCCAAACGGCATAACCATGAATTCATAGTGGCTATAACGAGTTCGAAAAGCAGTCTTAGGGACGTCTTCTTCATGCACTCTAAGTTGATGATAGCCAGATCGAAGATCGATTTTCGAAAAGCAGCTGGCACCTTGTAGTTGGTCAAGAAGATCATCAATGCGAGGTAAAGGATAGCGATTCTTGATGGTTAACTTGTTGAGCTCTCTGTAGTCGATGCATATACGAAAAGTTCCATCTTTCTTCTTTACAAAAAGGACAGGTGCACCCCAAGGCGATGAGCTAGGACGTATGAATCCCTTGTCAGTCAACTCTTGCAATTGACTGCCTAGCTCTTGCATTTCAGAGGGGGCTAACCTATATGGCGACTTTGCAACTGGTGTAGCACCAGGTATAAGATCAATACGGAATTCGACGTCTCTAACTAGAGGAAGTCCTTAAATGTCGTCAGGAAAAACTTGTGGAAAGTCTTTTACTACAGGAATGTCTTCAAGTTTCTTCTCTGTGGTCCCCTTCTTGATGATATGGGCAAAAAACGTGACATAAGCGAAGATATTTTTGAGCTTGAAGACAAGACATTAAGCTGAGCCCTTTCGACGAGGTTTCTCCAATGATTCGAAGAGTCTGACCGTTTGAAAGAGGAATACGAATAAATTTTTCACGACAAACAACTTCCGCCTGATGTTGACTGAGCCAATCCATACCGATTATGATGTCAAAACTTCCCAGCTTCATAGGAATAAGGTCGACTGAGAAATCGTGGTCGTTTAAGGTGAGTGTACAGTTGCGTAAGATAGAGTCTAATGAAACTGGTTTCCCGTCCGCAACTTCTACCGTTATGGATTCCACGAGCTTATCCCGATTTTTGTTTAAGATAGGTTCAAATTCTAAAGATACAAAACTTCTATCCGCACCAGTATCAAATAACATAGAGGCATATCTACCATTTATAAGGAACGTACCATTGACCACATTGTCGTCAGCTCTGGCCTGGTTAGCGTTGATATTGAAAGCTCTTCCTCTTGCAGGTGGAGGAGCTTGGTTCGCTTGATTCACTGGGTTGGCTTGGGCCTGAGCATGAATAATATTAACCAGCCTTGGACATGTGTTTCTGAAATGACTTGGGTCGCCGCAATTGAAGCAAGCCCGCATAGGTTGGCCCATAGGATAATTGGGTTGGTAGTATGTTTGGGCTAAATGTTGGGTGGGTGGAAATGGTAGGGGTTGTTGGGCTTGACCCATTAACTGATGGTGGGTTTGGGTTAAAGGTTGATGGCGGTTTGCTCGTTGAGGCATGCAGCAGGTTTGAACAGTATGTCCTGCGCGACCGCAGCCGGTGCAGTATTGGCAAGGATGATCAGGGGAATGGTGATATTGGCAACGGTTACATTTTGGTAACGGGCCAGTGTAGGGTCTTCTGTATGGTGCGGGTGAAGGAGTGACTTGAGTAATGGGTGCAGCAGGAATAGGGGTGTTGGTTTGGGTAACTGCAAATTTCTGGTGTTACGCTTCCTCTTGTTAGCAAACTTAGAGGAAGGAATGGGGTGGTTTGAAGTTTGTCCCTCAACAGGGGCTTTCTTCTTCTCTTCTTTGAACTTCCCGTTGCGAATTCGGTTTTCGGTCAGTTCAGTTGCTAACTCCATAGCAGCTTCAAGTGTTACTGGTGAAACGCTGAGAACTGAATCTTGGATTTTCGAGGGAAGTCCTCGAATATAATGCTCGATCAGACGATAGGTTGGAGTGAATAAATTTGGAACCATTTGGTTCAACTCCAAGAACCTCTTGTTGTAGGTAGAGTGATCACCCTCCTTTTGCTTTAGAGCATGAAATTCATCCTCCAACTTCTTAATTTCACTTCTAGGACAGAAACGCCTAGTCATGATTTCCCTTAACTCCTCCCAAGTTAAGGCCATCGCATCTTCAGTTCCTCTCTTCCCTTTCTCAGTATTCCACCAAGTGAGAGCTACTCCAAGTAGTCTCCCGGTGGCGTGAACCTTGCGATCCTCAGGACAATTGCAGTTTAGGAAGGTGTTTTCCATCTCCTCGAACCAATGTAGGAGAGCAGTGACACCCTCGGTCCCTTCAAATTTAGGAGGATCACAGGACTTAAAATGTTTGTAAGAGCACTTGTTGGTAGGAGGGTTGTCGATGTTCTGGTCCTGTTGTTGGGGAGGGTTAGTAGGATTTGTAGCAAGGGCTTGTTGTACTTGTACCACAATGTCAGGCAATATCGTGGCCATTTGTTTCGCGATCTAAGTGGCCAAACGTTCCTGAGACCTTCCCGATCTTTTACCCCTTCGTTGCTGTCTAGACGACATCTACAGGATCATAAATATCAATAATGCAACTACATCCATAGGATGTCTTGGGTTTGCTCATGTTGGGCCTCAAATGTCCCCCATACCTTCACCTGTATAGTCATGTGGGCCCCCATGGCTATTGGCTTGGTAGGATTCACATTAGTATTGGTGATTTAACACTCGCATCACCCGAATGCAAACCACAAAATATGTTTACGAGATGTATGGTCGGAATGTGTCCAGGTGTAGACACAGTGACAACTCAAAGTGGGGTTAGTTCACACGACGTTTGGTATAGCATGCTTTGGCCTAATAGGTACTTCGTACTCTCATCGTTAGTCCCCAGGTAGGCAAACTGGTCCTTTATTTTGGATTTATACGAATGCCAGCCTAGACAGGACGTTCCGACTACCGGTACTGGTACCCTTCCAGTTACTACATGCCCGTCATGAGAACTCACTTTGATGAGATTTGAAAAACACGAAAATCATTGTAAAAGCAATCATGATGTGGTGTGTGCTTTCATGGATGTGATATGTTATGAGCATACGATTTCATGATAGGCATTATATGATAATACATACTTATGAACATGCTTGCACAATATCAAATGTAACATTTAACATAAAACATATAAACATCATGAAATTTGGCATATAACCCACAAAATTCTTATAAGTTTCTAATCGACTATAGTATAGGCTCTAAGGGTCTAATAACCTATCCTATATCCCTATAGTCATGGCTCTGATACCAATCTGTCACACCCCGACCCGCAGCGGAATAAGAGTCGGGGCATAATTGGGTTATCACCAAAGCTCATGACATTTACTAATATGTTTCATATTTAATAAAGTCAAAGTTACATTTCAAAAATCCAAACATGTTCATTCAATACAAGGAAAATAAGCCAAGCATAACAATCCCAACACTAAATCGTTTTATTCTTCTAGTCCAAGTCCTATGTGTTCCTAGCTGCAGCTGCTTCACCTGTATCATGTGTAAAATGGGGGTTTTTGGGTCAACATAAGTTGGCGAGTGAACCTTATTAGATAAACATTTGTTAATGATTTTATGGTTAGTTTATCAATGAAAAATTGTGCATAATCATAGATGAGCAAATGTAAATAATCAAGTAATGGCAAATAGCAGTCACAACTATAACATACAATAACACATGGCAGCATACATGAACATACCAACATCATACTGTAAATAACATAAATGAAACTGTGCGATCAAGGCTCAATCAAACGGAGCCGATCGTATTGCATGTACTGAAAATGAAAATGTCTGTGCGATCAAGGCTCAATCAAACGGAGCCGATCGTATGTGGGCACGCCAGGTTCAACCGCATAATAAAATGGGGAACATGCTCAACGCTCATAATGTAATGGGGAGCGGCGGCCTATGAAATTGCATGTACTGAATAATAAATTGCATCCAATAATAATTACTTAACAGCAACAAACTGAATACACAAGTTCATGATATGATGTATGCACAATGGTTTAGTAATAATATATATATACAAAGACACATGATACACCCCAAAACGTGATTAAAACGGGGAATTTGTAAGATTCACTCACCTTGGGTGCGTTGGATTTGAGATGGTGATATGCGCACGATTTAGATGAGCGGAATAACGAGGATTACTAACCTAAATAATAACGGAAAAATATATTAAATGGTGGATTTTATTAAGGATTTTAATGAAATTTTTAGATATATTTTTGTGAGTTTATGGCTATTTCTATCTTTAAAAATGTTATTTTTAAATTAAATTAAATAAATAAAAATATAAAAATTATTTATTTAGCGTTGACCGTTGACCGTTGACCGGTTCGGTCAGCAAATTAATCTGCGCCGGGTGAGGCTCGAACCCGAGACCTCCCGTTCGCGTGCACGCAGCTCTACCAACTGAGCTATGTGTCTAACCCGAAATAATCTTGTTTTTAATTACATTTATACACTTATTCAATTTATCCGAATTTCCTTTATTTGCAAAAACATTTTAATTCAATCGGACCAGTGCTCGTGACGGGTTTCGAACGCGCGACGTGTGGTTCATGTTGCACACAGTCCACCGCTGGACTGTGTGTCTAACCTGGTTATTATCTCGGTTTTTATTATACTTAACAACTAACTGGGTTATCCCGGTTTAGTTTTTAAACAAAAAGACGCGTTATTATATAAGGTGTGCGTGTAGCAGGGATCGAACTCGGGACGTGCGTGTGTATTTTGCACACAGTCCACCGCTGGACTGTGTGTCTAACCTGTTTAAAATACCGATTTTAATTAATATAATGTTATGTTGCGTCTTCATCTTCTTCGTTGATTTTACACAGACAAACTTATTCCGACTGTTATGACCGATTCATGACATATACGCTTTTCAGACATTATCAGTAATTTAAAAGTAGAGAATGGAGAGAGTTTGAGGAAAAAGTTATATCGATTGATGTTGTTCACAGAATTCTGGCGGAGGTTCGTCGGTACTGAAAGTGAACTCCGGCTGTTGAAACCAATTAACAGCTTTGTTCGATTATTTAAGAAGTTGAGTCACTTAAACAAGGTTTAACAGAAGTTTGGGAGATCATACCCGTTCACAGTGTGATTCCGGCAGTTTCAGTAGTTTTCTGGCGAAGGTAAGATTTTCGATAAACGTTGACTAGGATCGATTCTGATGGTGGAGTTATGTTAGTGACTGATTAATCACATGATTGAAACAGAAAGAGTCGGAGAAAATACCGTGTGGATGTGAGTCCTGGTTTTCCGGCGACTTGCAGAATTTTTCCGGCGATTAGATTTAAGCTTCTCCGGTGGACTGTAAGGTTGCGAAAATGAAATTGGAAGCTTTGCGGAGTGTTTTGAGTCGCAGGAAGAGTCTATGATTGAAGTAGTCCGAGAATTGAAGACTTTCGGTTATTAAACCGATCTACTTCCGAATTCAAGTTGTACTCAATGGCAGCATTGATTGGAATCGTCCGTTTATCGGTTATACTCGTTGAATCGAGAGTATCCAAATCGATTTGGGTGATTGATAACCGGTTTCAGTTACAATGTGTAAAATCGATTGATTTACCTTAGTCCATAAAAACTATTTGTTTCCTAAACATGACAGAAAACAAACAAGTGGCGGAGTGGTCTTGTGGTTGAGTGTTAAGTTGTTGAAGGATGTCTTGGCTGACCCGGGTTCGAGTCCCGGCAGCGTTATATTTTTTTTATTTATTTTATTTTAACTTTTCATCAAATATAATTTTTATAGTTTAGTTTATTTAATAATTATGTATTGTTTTAAATCAAAATAATCATAAATATTCGACATAACTTTTATAACTTGATATTCGATTACAAAACGGAGCGGGTTTTGAAAACCCGATTTTTACAAATGTTACAATATACATACTTTTGCATACTTTAATTCCGAATCCGAATCCTCCATTAACCTCTGAATATTCACACATCTTCGTTTACCCCATGTAGGGTAACCTCGGTGTTCCATCCTCCAAACTCTCCAACTCTTCATGGGAATAGCAAAGGAAGCTTTGCAAAACCGTGAGTATACTCGACCCCGTTTTACTTTTACATATTTGGGTGCAATACATGTACTTTATGCAAAATCACACAAACATGATTATACATAAATCACAAAACAATCTTTATACATGCTTTTTGTGCTCAACTTGAAATCACACATGCTTATGCTTAGTCATTAACTTCGATCAAGCCTCCCTTAACATGTATAGCGCTATAGGAGTAATATATCACCCGTAAACTTGAGGTCATGTTAAGTTAAAACACATATGGTCTTTTCATTGCTATGAATAGATTATGCTAGCGGGAAACTTTGGGTTGACTCGTATAATTGCATGATAGTTTAACGTATGTTAGCCTCGAGATTAGACATTTATGCATGAAGATTTGTTTAGAACTTTTATACATATGCTAGTACCTAAACTTGTATGCCCACCAATACTTTTGTATTGAACTATACTTTAACATGTGTTGCAGGAATTTGATGATGTTGATGACGAATGGAACTTAGTAGGATGAACTAAAAACTCATCTTAGTTGTTGTAATCATTGTTGTATTTATTGTTGTATTTTCTTTGAAACATTGTACTCGATTTAGTAATGAAATGAAATCTTGATTTATTAAATACTGTCACAAATAGTTTTATGAAGTCTCTTGCAATCTCGTTTTCGTCCCACCCTGATGTTTTCGCATTGGTTGGGGTGTGACAGATAGATCCAGTTTCATTAGGTAAAAATGATGTGATTATGAGAACTTTAAGGACAATTTTGTGATTGTTTGATTTAAAATTTTGTTGTTGTTTCGTGCAACAGAATGAAGGTTGAAGCTGCTTAAACAAATGTAGAAAGAGTGAGAGAGAGAGAGAGAGAGAAAGCACAAGAGCTTAGAGAGGAGCCCCACTGTTATGGAGACGATGGTGATGGAAATATAAGGAGACAGAAAGCTATTGAGCTTAGTTAATGATAACATATCATGATAAATATTTATCCGTTCTCATGTTATGGACATTCTCGGACCTGAGTCTTGCACTTTTTATACCCATTCATAGCTGAGTAATTAACGTTTGAGTTGATATTAGATTATTTTCTAAGTTGGAAACTGACTTCCAATTTGAACTGTTTTGATTGCCATTAACAGTGAATTGTTGTGTTTCAGGTTCAAAAAGGGGTTGCTATGTATTACTAAATTGGTAGCCTAGCTGAAGGCACTTATTGTTTTTTTTTATAGAAACTACTAATCTAAGTTTTTGCAAGCAAGAAATAGACTCCACCAGGACCTAGACGTGTTGAAGGGAGAAGTGGATCCTAGGGTAATCCGAGTTCACTTTTCTGGACGTTCCTATGAAGGCGGTCAAAGGACAAACATTTGCAGATTTCTTGGCAGATCATACCATGAATTTTTTTGAGCTCGATGAAGAAGTCCTCGCCTTTGCAGAGGTGGTTCCATGGACTCTCTACTTCGATGGATTTAGCACTTTGGGGCTCAGGGGCTGAAGTGTTATTAATATCACCTTCAGGCCCCGCAAGTTGTTAAAAGATTGACTTTTCAAACCAGGCGATATCACCGTGTAGGAAAAACTGCTTAGAGGTAATGAACAACTAAGGTTAGTTTTTGTTTTTGTATTTTCTCCTGCATCTTCGATTCAGGCATTTTTTATAGGTTTTTACAATGTTCAGATTCACTTACCATGTTTTTGTAGGATCTAAATTTTCTCCCGCGTCTTTGATTAGGTGGTGAACAAACATCCGGTTCTAGCCGCAGACGACAGATCTTGGGTCAAAGTCGCTACTGTTAGTGCGATGGCTTCTTCGTCATTGGTTTTTACTGGTTTGCATTTGACTTTAGATAGTGGAAAGAAAGTGGCAACAAACGTGTATGATAATGACGGAGATGTTTCCTGGATCTACCAAATTCCAGGAAGCGTTAATAATCCTGTATGGTATCCTTGTGCTTGTAGTGGTGGTATTAAGTTTATTCACCAAGACTGCCTGTTACAGTCATAGCAACAATCGATAGCGTGAGGTTTGTTTTCTCGGGTTTATTACGTGGAAGTATTTAAATTCTCTTTTGAGACAGTATCACTTTAGGCTTGTAGACAAACACCCCCTAATAATAAGAGTAGCTAGATATAAATAATGTGTATCAACTTTTAAATAGTTAAATTTGTTGCCATATAATATTATGCCCATATATTTAGTTTTTATTTGAATAGATTCAACAAATCACGGCACACTGCAACCACATTAGTAGATTGTGCCAGAGTCTCATTTTGAAATAGAGCTAGAGTTGCCACCAATCTAGCTTTTCAAGCTTGTGTTTGAGCTGATTTGGCTTCTCGGATTGTAATATTGTTTAATTAAATTTCCAACATTCTTTACATTGATGACCCCTCAGCTATTCCAATAGCGCCTCGGTAGGACTGCACCGCTGGAGTCATTGTATTAAAAAAGTACTTACTGTGTCGATTATAGTGGCTTCAAAGCCTGAATGACCAGCACTGCAATAGGTACTTCTAACTTTAAGTCACGTATTGTTCACTATTTCAACCTCTACCATCATTGGTTTAGATATTTCCACCTTTACCATCAATAGTTCAGATACCATTCGTTAAGGTTTGTACAACCCCCACTAATGTGGTTTACAAAGAAGTTCTACAAAATCTATGAATAATTTACTTTGTTTTTTGTTATAAAAAGGCTTAGTTTAAGGAAAGTTGTTTCGGTTTTTCATGACATGTTATGTCATGGTGATTCATTGTTTAATAAATTTTGTTATGTAAAATTTCTAAAGATTACCCGTGTTTTACACGGATTTTACATCTAGTGTTTTTTAAATGCTAGAAAATAAGGATTCTACGTGTTTTTGAGTTGAAACTAATACAAAAGAATTGTATAATTTTACAATCACATCCTTGTTAGTTTTATAAGGAGCTTAGTTTAAGGAAAGTTGTTTCGTTTTTTCATGACATGTTATGTCATGGTGATTCATTGTTTAATAAATTTTGTTATGTAAAATTTCTAAAGACTACCCGTGTTTTACAGGGATTTTACATCTAGTGTGTTTTAAATGCTAGAAAATAAGGATTCTACGTGTTTTTGAGTTGAAACTAATACAAAAGAATTGTATAATTTTACAATCACATCCTTGTTAGTTTTATAATAGGTTTAGTAAAAGGGTAAATAGTAAATGATATATTCGTCCCCTTACCACTACCTTTCATTTTGGAATGAAAGTTATGAGGGGATATCTTTCTTTCACCTTTTTTCAATTCCTTTTGGAACACAGTTATTTTCCATTTTTTTCACTCCTTTCCATCAATAAACTTAGGAACACACAGTTACGCTGCATCCTTTTTTGGTTCTCGAAGTTATAAATTTAATACGACTATATAAGCCATAAACATAGGACTTCATCAAGTAACATTCCCTAGAGGCTAGAGGACAATTCTAGAGCGATTTTCAAAGATATGAAGGTTTTGATTCATAGTTCATTTTGAATTAGACAACAAGCAAGGTTGCGTCATGTTTATGTGCAACTAATCCTCCATCAGTCGATCCTGTTTTAGGTTTTAGTTGGTAAACAAATTAAACCAGATTTTTACCATTAGTTGGACATATCTTGTTTGTAACTCGTAACGGTTTCCTGATTATAAATGCATTAGTTTATAGTTTTGAAAAGAGTCAAAGTCGAAATTTTCTTAATTCAACTTGTTGTATTGATTAAGAGATATATTGTTTGATGGTGTCCTAGCATGTTTTCTTATTTAGGTGTCAAACCATTAGGTCACGTGTATGTCGATATCCTTCAAAAACCTAAAACAAATGTGGTTATGTTTACCTAGGTTATAATTTCAGCTTTTAAATCTAAAACCTAAAAGATGAAAATCTTTTAGTTATCGGTTTATATCAATCAAAGATTCATTTTGTTATACTCCAAACATTACACAAAATCAATTAAAAAGCAATTTTTAATTTATATGTCTAGTTCAAGTAATCACTTGAAACAAAACAACATACACTACACTAACTGCTCATTGATTCGACACTGTACTTACGATTCCCGATTAAAGTACCTAGGAACATACAATTAATCTCTAATTTTAATCGGTACTTCGACATTGATCAATGTTCAAACCCATCATCCATTTTTGTGATCGACGTGGCTATTTAACATACATATACCTTGTCTCTCATTTAACTGCCACATCCACTGCGGGTTTATCCAAGATATCAGACCCCCAAGGTCACCAACCACCTTCTTCCTATCTCACATATGATTTTGGTTTCGATTTCGATTGAGGCTAATAAGCGAGGCGAACTGAATCATGCACACCCTAGGCAATGTCCGTGTTTCTTGTCGTATCGCACAGACATATTCCAGTACGTGTGTGTATATATACATATATAAATTATAAGCTAAAATTCTAATATAACTATAAGCAATGATGTTTAATTAGTAATATGGTTATTTTTTATGAAAGAAATAAATTGTTAAGTTGTAGCTTTAATTAGAAATACTGATTTAAAAAAAATACAGATAAAGGTAACATGTATTCTATTAGCCTTAGTACCGTTAGTTTTGTTGTTTTTCGGTTTTATACATATCATGTATGAAAATACTAAAAATTAATAAAAGAGCCGACTCGACGAACATGAGTTGATTCAAGCTTTTAACAAGTCAAGGAGGGTGTTTGGGTTAGCTTATTTTGGAGCAACTTATAACTTATTGACTTATAAAAGTAATAAGTTGTTTTTATAGTGTTTGAGTTAGCTTATTTAAGTTGTTTTTGTGTGTTGAAAAGTTGTTTTTGAGAAGTTAGTATTTGTAACTTATGACTTATACAAGTTAATAAATTGTTTTTGAGAAGGAATCCCAAACACCCCAAGCTCGAAGCCAACATTTCAGCTGGTTAAAATAAACAAACCAACTTGACTCGACTTGAATTTTAAACGAGTGAAGCCCAAGCCCACCCTTGGTTCGGTTCTGTTATATGTTACTATCCAACCCCCTGATCTCAAACAAGGTAAACCGGGTTGAAAAGTTTATCCGGTTCGGTTCACTTCTCACACCGGCGGATAGTCAATATCAGGAGGAATACGAATATACGCTCAAAACATCACTTTCAGTAGTCCCACCATCTCCGGTCCGAATGAGGTCTCGCCTCCCTCCTATCCCTAACCTCCTCCTCAACCTCCACTCTTCTCCACACCTCTCATCCATGGCCACCACCGCCCTCATTTTCCGGTCCGTCTGTTCACCGTCATCCAACCTCCCAACTTTCCGGTCACCGGTCACCTCTTCACGCCCTAACATTGCGTTTTCCGCTTCAATTTCAACTTCGAAACCACTGTTTGGCGGTTTGTTCGGTTCTGTTAGTCGCGATGGAGACTGGATGTGTTCTGGAAGGTTCCGGAAGGTGTATGCGTCGCAGCGAGGGTACAGGAAGGTGCGAGGTCGTTCGTCGGTTAGGCGGAAGGAGAAGGGGAAGGAGTTGGAGCTTGATGTTAAGATTTGTGTTGAAGAGCAGTTGCCTGATGATCCTGAAATTCTGGTTGTTACTTGTTGTTATCGTTTGTGTTGATTGATTTTGCGTGTTTTCAGTTTTGGTTGAACAGATGTTTAGTTAGGTTATAGAGTTTGTATGTTATGTACCGGTTTGAATTTCTGAGGATCATGTATATTAGGTGTGAAATAGGTGAGAACACTAATTATATCGGAGTTGCAGCCCTGCAGGTATAGATAAATAAGGTTTGAATATGATTGAGCTGTTAATGCATGTTTATGGCTAGTGGAATGAGACTTTATGTCATTTTGATGTTATAGGATTGTTCATTTAAGGTTGTATGTGGATCACTATTGAGGTTAACAGCTTGATTTTCGATCTAATCTTGATTTTGTATGTTCTTAACTTCATACATTATTTTGGGAAGCTAGCAAGGGGTTTAAATGATTTAGTGGACTTTATTGCTTGTTTCCAGAACTATATGTTACAATATAGTGTTTTTTTTACCGAAATGTGTTTGATCATGAGTTTTAAGAGTTACTGTCTGTGACATGTTAGGTTGTGTAACTGCTAAATGATTGGACCTTGGTTGACTAGGGTATAAAGATATGATGCATACTTTGAAACCTTTAATTGTTGAGATAGAGGATTGATACACTTTTAAACATTACAATTATCGGAATATTGATATGATTATGACATACATTATTATATTTAAGCAAAAGATAACAGTGATCAGTAACTTTCATGGTCTTCCACATTCATACCTCGAGAGTTGTTTTTTTAGTGAGACAGTGACATGCTGAGATTTGCACAACTGTATCAGTTGCATCTTCTCATGCCAATCAATGTGGTATATTACAAAAATACCATTATAGTTGATTGCGTATGTTCTAGTCCCCAAGCAATGACCTCATTACAATTTATTGACTAGTTAAACACATAATATTGCTATAATGCTATGCTCTGTTAATAAGTCTGTTGTCGAGGTATAGAAGTGAATAACAATGAAAGTTTAGTGCCTCTGTTTATCTACAAAATAGAGAGGTTTTACTTGATTATAATACTATTCTTTCTAAATATGGCAGGATATTGCAGAAATGCTTCGTCTAAACGTTCCAATGGCTATGAAACTAGCATTTGATGGTTTAAAAGATTCAGATTATAAAACAAGAGATCCTGCCATTGATGATGTTGGGCAATATGAGAATGTCGAGTTATCAATACTTCTTTGCAATGACGATTTCATCCGTCAGCTAAATAAAGATTGGAGTAATGCGGATTATGCTACTGATGTTCTTTCTATGTCTCAGCATGTCCCTGAACTCAAGCTTCCAATGGTAAGCGCTCCAACAATGAGATACTCCCTACTTAGGGAAATTGACATTAGATTTGGAGTCTAAAACGAGTTACTTTTTAACCTCAAGTTAATATGAATGTTTCGGTGTCGAGTGAAAGGTGGATGATGATGTCAAAGTATTAAAAGAAGTAATAAAAAAACATCACTTTTTAAATCTACTAGGGATACTTTTAGGGGTGCTAGGGTTAATTTTAGGGGTGCTAAACGGTTCGTGTCTGCGGGTTGGCGGGTTCAACCCGAACCCAAAAAACGTGTCCTACATATGAACCCAAACACTACCCGTTCAACCCGAATTTTATACTTTATTTTTTTATAATTATCAATGTAACTATAATTATGGCATAAAATACACATCCAATTTAATTTATGACATAAAACATATTGTAAAAATAAATTATAATATAAATGGGTTAACGGGTCAACCCGCCAACCCAACTAGGTTCAACCTGAAACTGACCCAAACCCGTTTAGACTAAACCCAAACCCGCGAATTTCGTGTTAGGTTCGTCTCCTGTTTTCGGGTCGTGTAAGAAATTCACACCCCTAGTTAATTTTGTAAGATGAAAACTTAGGGGTCGTTTGGTTCGTATAATATTGACGGTGGGATTAGAATGTTTAAAAGGAATTGTAATTAATTCCATTAAAAATTTGTATTTTGTTTGGTTTATGAATTTGTAATTGAAATGGAATGTTCACAATAAAATGACAAAATTAACTTTTTATCTTCCCCAATCCCCCACTTCTTCTCCTCCACAAAATTACCCTTGGCCAATCGTAATGAATGGAATTATCTCTGTTCGTAGAATTGCAACAACCTCAACCCTAGAATTGTCTCCATCATTGAATCATACCGGTATGTCTACATTTATTTCAGAATGTTCGCTTTTAAATGGATTTAAGGTTCGATGTTCTTTAATGAAAAGCATTATGGGTCATGATGAATAGAGCTTGAATTGTTTGCTGAATGGTCGATTTTGATTCCAGTAGTCAATTGTGGTGGATTTTTGATGAACAAAGCTTGAAAAAACTCTTTTGGGTTTCAATTTTGAATCGTTTTCAAAATGGTTGATTATGGTATGATCTGGTTCTAATAACTTCACATAAAGAAAGAGGTTGAAAAATCGCTTCTGGTTCTATCGATCTGTATCAGTCCACTGTTTATGATTTCACAATGAATGATTTGTTACAATAGTTTATTTGGGATTGGGGCTTTTTAGTAATCTTTACACAATTCCTATTCCATGTTTAACCAACCAAACACAATTCTCAATGGAATTAATTCCAATTCCGTTAAATTATGTGAACCAAACGGGCTTTTACTAATGTTATGGAATGAATTAGTAAACATAAAATGACATGCCTTTTCCATCTTGCAGCTGATGTTGGGTGACATAGTAATTTCAGTTGAAACAGCGGCAAGACAAGCTGAGGAAAGAGGGCACACTCTTCTTGACGAGATACGTATTCTTCTGGTTCGTCAAAAACTTGTACTGTATATTTGAAGCAATTTTAAGTTAAAAAAAGAACTGAATCGTTATTTGTTTTGTTATAGTATGTTTATGTATGCTCATGTATGTACATACGTGTGTAGGAAATGGATCATCAGAATACTTAAAAGATACTATAAAAAATTGAGAAAACCACTTTTAAACACGATTTGTTTTTCATTTTTTTATATGTTACTATTATTTGTAGAAATTAAAAAGAAAATGAAAAAATGTATGTAGATCGAAGAGCTACATGTATGTAGCTCGTTAACTACATATATGTACCTCGTATGCATGGACGAAGCTTTTAAGGGGCGGGAGGGGGCGGCCGACCCCCCGAACTTTTCCCTCGGTAGTGGAGAGTATGTAATTTTCATATAGAAATTTTTAGGTGTATACGTTTTCGACCCCCCCCCCCCCCCGGTCGGAAATCTCAAGCTTCGCCACTGCTCATATGTGTACCTTTGTAAAAAGAAAATGAAAAAAATGTATGTAGATCGAAGAGCTACATTTTTAGGTCCGGTGACTTCCGCCCCCGGTCGGAAATCTCAAGCTTCGCCACTGCTCATATGTGTACCTTTGTAAGCTAAATATATGTAGCTCATCAATCTACATATATTTTTTTATTTTTATATCTACAATACTAAACGTATAACTAAAGGAAATTAAAAGTAAAATAAATTGATTGGTTGTAGTAGTTTTCTCGGTTTTTAAGTTTTAAATGGTTTTCTAATGAACCTAACCATACGTGTGTATGCATTTAAATGTGTATTACACACATATATTGTAGACTTGTATGTCATCAGATCGGTGGAGTGTTTCTGGATATATATTTCTCATTTTCTTATATACACAAGGATAGGCTAAACAAGGAAACTAAACAAAATATATCTTATGTCGGTGAAATCTATTCTAGTAATATTATTCTCTAACATAGTAATATATAGGAATACATATAATGTATGTATGCATACTTATATTTACATGCATAGCGAGTACATGATAAATCACATGAGTGGATATAAATAAATACACAAGTATAAAGGCAATTGCAATCAGTTTCCCTTTTAGCTAAAAACTTTATTTGACCCATTTAAGTTGTTTGGATAAATGATAACCTTATTTGTAGCTTAACTCACCCAAACCCTAACTTTAATATCGTTGGCTACTTGGGTTCCATCTTACTTTGAATTTAAAAGCAATGGTGACTTACACTTTAGCGTTGTAGGTTCACGGGTTGTTGCATCTTATGGGATTCGATCATGAGCTGAGTGATGAAGCCGAGTCGGAGATGGAGGGTGAGGAGGAACGTCTGTTGAAAAGTTTAGGATGGAAAGGGAAAGGGTTGATCCAGAGTGCATCTACTGCTGAAGATGATGAAAACCCTCTACCAAATACTCCTACTGATGGTATGCACTCTTGCACATGCTCTGTTACTTTAATAGTTATCCCTATATTTCTCAGGTTCAAGAATATTAATTTTGTTTGGAGGTGGAACTATGTAGTTAATATCGCTGATATACACCGTATATCACTGATATATCGGTTATCAGTCCCCATGTAAAATATTGGTGTCAAATATCGGTCAGAATCAGTACCGAACTACCGATATTACTGGCGATATATCACCGATTTTCCAGATATCAGGATCTTTCTTCTTAGTTCTACCATTCGTCTTTCTTCTTGTTGCTGCTATTAGTGTTTTAAGTCTTGATTGTTATCTGTTATTGTTTTAAGTCTTAATCAGGTCATACTTGCTACAATTGTTAGTGTTTTGCAAGTTGCAAAAGGTTAATTTGTTAATGGTAGTATACTGAATTGTTAGTGTTAAATTGCTATATATATGAACTCTAAATGAAATTAAAATTACCAGTATCCCACCGCGATAACCATATCTCAAATATCGGTCCTTGATTGCTATCCGATTTTTTACTGCATTAACTACATAGAGGTGGAAATATGGATGGAGCAGACCGGAGGTTAATGGGTAAAAAATGGTGTTGGATAAAAGTGTGTCATTTTTAGCACTTGTTGGGCTGACATGAACCACTTTTTTTGAAATTGTGGTAAATAGTCAATGCGTTAAATAGTATTTTGCCAGTTTCAAATGTTTTCGTTCTCTTTTTTAGTTAAACCTTTTCATTTGACCTGTTTGGCCACTAAAATAACCCAAATAGGCTCATTCATAAGTAAATGTGTCAGAATTGGCACCTTCTGATTTTGTAGTTCAAACTTTAAAGTAAGTTTTGGTAGACCATCCTTACATTTGAATTGTCAAAAGGAAGGAAGAAAGAAGGTAGTCTTCGATTCTACAAGCCAAAGTTCAGTTATATCTTCTGTGATATGGATGGTAAGTTTGACTTTACATGTTTCTTACACATATTTTTGCATAACCCACACATGATTATTAATTGTCATGCATATTAATGGACATAAGGTACGCTGCTAAATAGCAAAAGTCAAATATCTGAGACAAATGCAAAGGCTTTAAAAGAGGCTTCATCAAGAGGCGTAAAAGTGGTTATAGCTACCGGAAAAGTAAGATTTTTTCTTCTCTATGATTGACAATTACGATGCACTTACTTATAAACGTGTCGAACTGGGTTGTGGTTTATTCTTAACAACTTAATTTGGTCAAATAAAGGTATATAGCTAAAAGGGAATTGGGTTGGAAGTTGCCCAAAGTGTATATACAGTGCTTATAGTCGACTTAATCGTTTTGTTTTATACAATTGGAGTTTTATTAAAATAATATGTTTCTAAAATATTGTCAAAAACGTTCATGGGACGACCTGCAACCTGACCTATCTTGGTCAAAAAACGTTCATAGGGGCCCTACCCATCCATTTTTGGCTGCTTGAGTTCTCACTAGCTTGCATGTAATAACTGGAAACAGACCCGTCCAGCTGTTCTTACTCTTTTGAAGTCGGTAGATCTAGCGGGCAGAGATGGAATTGCCTCAGAATATTCACCAGGTGTTTTCATACAGGTTTGATGTGTTAGCGACTCTGATTGATACTATATGCGGTGTTTTGAGTTTAGTATTAAAACGTTTTCTCCAATTCTTATAGGGTTTGCTTGTTTATGGTACACAAGGACGGGAAATTCGCAGAAGAAATTTGGATATAGATGTTTGCAGAGAGGTATGTCCTGTTAAATCATAAACAAATGACAAGAGTTTGGAACACATGTATTTAATGGTCATTAGTCTCTTTCTAATTTAAATTGGAATGTCAAATATGCTGCAATACTACAGGCATTTAATTACTCTGTTGAGCACAATATCCCACTTATTGCATTCAGTGAGAATCGTTGCTTGACCTTATTTAACCATCCGCTAGTGGACTCGCTCCACACCATATATAATGAGCCTAAGGTAGCTGAGTCATCATTCTCTTTTATTTGTGCATTTATGGCAAGTGGAAATCTGTGGGCCTCTAATAACATTGACTTTTGACAGGCAGAGATTATGTCTTCTGTGGATCACCTCTTAAGTAGTGGTGAAGTACAGGTATTTATTTATTTATTTATGATAAAAGTTCAACTTATGCTTTGTTTCTAAAATGTTCATAATTCATAAGGTAGGTGGCTAAAACATCTTGTTTGTGGGTTGACGGACCAGCCCAACATGAACCCACAAGACATGAACCTGAAAATTATGTCAGGCATGTGAACCCAAACATGAATATGCGCTGGTTGACACGAACACGTCCCGCTTTACCCACATATATTTTTGTTTTTTTCATATTAATACTCTAAAATCACAAATCTGAAACAAAAAATGCAAATGTATGTAAAACAATTGTGTTAAATCTTAAAAGCTGATGTCAGTTTCTTTTTTATTTTATATAGTTTACATAAAATTTCCAACTATTTATAAGTTATGACATTATCAAAAAAATAAACGGTTTAAACAGGTCAACCCATGAACCCATTGGTTTAGACTTTACCTAAACCTGTAAGTTTCATGTTAGGTTCGTTTCGTTTTTGCATGTCGTGCCATAAATTCACGCCCCTAATTATAGGTGGTAATTGGGTAACATGCAATATCTTGTTTACCCAAAACGAAATCTCCCCGATTATTTTATTTATTCATGTGCTTACATCACGTTTGTTGACTTGTTCACTTTTTTAAACTGAAACTACAGAAGGTGTTATTTTTGGACACTGCTGAAGGGGTGGCTGGCACACTGAGGCCATACTGGTCAGAAGCAACAGCGGGTCGTGCCTCTGTTGTCCAAGCACAGTCAGATATGCTTGAAATCGTGCCACCTGGCAGTTCAAAGGGCAGTGGAGTCAGAATGCTGCTTGACCATTTTGGTGTTACTGCAGATGAGGTAATGGCGATTGGTGATGGTGAAAATGACATTGAGATGATTGAATTGGCTTCTTTAGGGATAGCTCTCAGTAACGGGTCAGAGAAAACAAAAGCTGTAGCTAACATAATTGGTGTCAGCAATGATGAAGATGGAGTTGCTGATGCGATTTATAGGTATGCATTCTAAATTATACATTTGAGTTCAGACTCAAAAATCGGGTATTTTTTATTATATATTTCGATTGGGATTCTTATTCACTATTGAATTAATTGGCTAGATATTACTAAACGGAAAGAAAAAGAAGCCTTAGTGCTTCTAGATCTGTAGATGAACAAGCGAACATCGCGATTCTTTTGTACCATTAAATATAAGGTATAATAATATTGATCAATTATAATGTGTTTTAATGAATGGCTATTTGATCTATGTGGAACAAGCGAACAAGTTGGCTAACTACACTATTTGCATTATATATTCATTGATGGCTACTACGTGCTTTGGCTTGCCTTGCTCAAACAGTAATATTTGATCTGCATAGTAGATAAACGACTTAACCACATGTCTGTCAATTTTTTGGGTAGAGTCATGCATCATTTTCAACTTGCCCCTAAATTCTTTTGAATTTTGTAAAAGAATAGTAGATAAACAATAGTTTTATAATAATAACAACATTTTGATTTATTTAAAAGGAAATGATTTGGACTTTGTAATAGTTACTTTTGAGCTTTGACCCTTGTAACCTTGGTTTTAAAAGGAGCACAAGGGGCTTGTGGTAGCTTCTCATGTACTTTTGGGTAAAAAATGAGTTCATCGTAGGCTCATATGTAAAAACAGTTTACTTGATAAAAAGGTTGATATGCATAATAGCTAAGACGGATGCAGGTTCTGGTTGTAAACAACCTTATTTGGTAGTGTGTAGAGCAATGCCATGAGCCTCGGCTGTCTAAAATGTCTTCAAAGGCTTGACACTTTCTGAGACCAAGCTTGTAACTTGCTCAACTCATTAAACTGCTATATTCTTTTAGTTGGCTTTGTATATTTTACCAATTGGCTTGTTATTAAACAAATACAACCAGAATTGACATGTTTTAACTATTTCTTCCATCAAGTATCTTACATGTAGTCTGTCTGGGCTTCTGTATAATACAGCCATTAAACAAATACCAGATTTTACCTGTTTTAACTATTTCAGCCATCAAGTATCTCACTACATGTAGTCTGTCTGTGGGCTTCTATATGCTCTTAACTAATACAACCATCATCATCGTACTCAATAAATCTCACAAATAGCAAAAGCTAAGGTAGAGTATCAAGAGGGTAAATGTAGACAACCTTATCTCTACCCCGTAGGAATAGAGAGGCTGTTTCCAGTGTGACAGCCGGCTCGATAGTAGTTTTGCATTAAGCGTTGGACATAAGACACATGACACTTAGCAATCGTGACAAAGGCTGATTAGTGTATGTATCTCCTTGTTTTTCGGCTATCAACACCACCACAGATTCATGATTAACCGTCCGTCACTTTTACCATTATTTTCACAAAATTAGTAAAATAACGTTAACACAACCATGTTAATGACTAATCAGTAACATTGGATCTTCCGCCCATGGCTTTATAGCCTAGTGGCATCTTAGGGGTGGGATAAGGCTTTGGGACCAATAGGTTTTGGGTTCGATTCCCACAAGGGGGTTTTCCCATATTTATTGGGTTTACTCCCGAACTGGTGTGTAGACATTATGCCTAGTGGAGACGGATATGAGCAAGTGGTTCCGCTGATGACACGATAATACTCAAGTGGTCCGTCAATTATGCAAATTTGCCGTTCAAAGAAAATATTGAATCTTCCAACCAAAAGATAATGAAGTATTAATGCGTAGAACAACAAATAAAGTTTGTTTAATGTGTGTTTATCAGGTGATAGCAATGTTGTAAAAATCGGTATTAGCCCAGGCGCTAGTCGGGCGTTGGCTGACTAATTTTGAGCTAGTCGGACCATTAATCGGTGCAAGACGGCTCAAATCGGGCCAAGTCAGCCAAATCATTTCTAGTCAACCCACTCTTTTTTAGTTTAAATCTGGCCTAATCTAGCAAAAACAAAATGTTTCTAACCTATTAAAATATGTTTCAGGAGGCCATTACAATATGTTAATGTTTGAATGTTTAAATACTTAAATTGCTATGTTTTAAACTTCGTTGTTTGAATTTTGAACTATCTTTAGGTATTATATTAATATTATATTAATGTGTGTATTGAATATTTAAGTACTTGATTTGCTATGTTTTAAACTTAGTTGTTGGAGTTTCGTACTATTTTTAATTGTTATATTGATTCTAATGTACATGTATATATATAAATTTAAATATTTATATAAAAATTTCGATCCGATTAATCCCTAATCAGTACTCCACCGCCCGACTAGCGTCTAGCGATCTCTACAACACTGGGTGATAGGCATCCCAATGTGCAATAATTAAGTATATAAGATCATAAACGACGGGTGTACACGATATTTACGTAAATATATCACAAATAAGGCCTTTTAGAAAAAAAATTGCTTTTCGAAACTTTTCTAACCACAAATTAAGTGGGTGATAACGGGTCCAAATGAATACAAGATCAGATATGAGATGTGATTTTATAACCGGCTATGCGACTGAGGTTATAGTCTCTCATACACGACCATTGCCATTCCTAAGTGTTGAGGGCTCATTGAAGTTAGGGCCGTACATAACACACAATTTGTGATTTTGGGTTTTAGTTTAAACGAGTTTGAGCCAGTTTCAAATATTGGCCGGGTCTGAAGATTTATTTAACATGTTAATTTATATAATTTATAAATCGTGTTTTATACATAGCTTAAAGTACTGGTGGAATATTTCTTTTATGCCGAAATATATTATCTTAAAAGAGACTAACATCTAGCATAATAGTTTTGACATGGTTTATAACGTTCATATATTTTTTCCTTAACTTATAACTATATAGTATTGAAATGAAAAATAGAATAACAAAAAAATCAGGCCAACGAGTGTTGTTCGTATTGACACACACAAGCATACAGTGTTCAAGTTCATGTGACTGGCATAATTTTTGAGGTTCCGGTTTGTATCATTATTTTTAGGTTCGTGTCAGAGTTTACCTACAAACACAACCATTTAGCACCAATATAAGGTTACCTGAAATGTTCTCCAAGTCAAATAATCAATTTTGGAAAAGAAGAGGAAAAAAAAGGTTCTGAAGGTAGGTGTTTGGGTGTTTAAGATACAAGAAAAGTTTGCTCTCGTCCTATTTTCACTGACACTCGCTATGAGTGAAGTTATTGTTTGAAACCTTTTTCCTTATAAAAGAATCTTTTTTTTTCTTTGAATATAACCTATTTTAATGATGCAAGATTTACTATATTACACTCAAAACTCCTAATAGTTTGCTAATTTATACAACGGTTTTGGCCCATTGATGCTTATTAATGATACCGGTCGCATTTTATGGGTGATAGTTATCTCATTATAAATCATAATCACACATTTAAAACTAAAATTCCAAATTCCAAAATTTTAATCGTAAATACACAATTTAACTTTATAACTAGACAAAATAACAAACCCTTAAAAAATATTTGTTTGATTTATTACATCATGTAACACATTACAAAAGATGTACACATACGAAGATAGCCTGATCACACTAATTTCATCATTCCAACAATACTAGAATGATTTAAATTCGACGATACAAGAAATCAAACCAAGTTGCCACGAACAACACACCCTGGAGCGGGTCAAAAAATGAATGGGCTAGTTTGTTTACAATCAATATAGTAAAGACAAGATAGCCAAATCATACATTAATATCATTACGTTTGGATCTAATAGTGTTTAATTCTTGAGCTCCACTCAAGTTGAATCTTGGGATGCTGTAGTGGTTGTTTTCAGGTGTCAACACCGGCTGCTGAGGATAAAGGGTGGGAGGTGGGGTCAGGTTTCGTTGAGCCGGAAGTGGTGGTAGGACATTGTACTTGTACGGATCACCAAACGTCCTGCAATGTATACAGTGGCTTTAGGGTCTAGGGTTTAGGGTTTAGTCAAAACAAAGTTACACAACATGCGTACCTTGTACTGGTGTATGATTGTTCTTCCTCGATCAAATTGTCCCCGGGCCTTTGCAACGGTCTTTGTACTGAGGTAGACCACGGGCTTGCTAGAGGTAACTCGTCTGAAAAGTATCTTCTTCTTACCAACTGAAAAGTTGGTCACATAAAGTTTAGATCATTGACTAAATTGACCAAACTCGATGTAAATAAATAGTTGCATACCATACGGAAAAACTTCATCACAGACTCCTTGTCATATCTGGCTTCTTTTGCAGCCTGGATATTCTCAAGGGTTAATAAAGAGGAACAATAATGTATAAAATTGCTATAAGTTATAGAAAACAATCACAAAATACATTACTTTTATGAAATGACACATATACTACTTGACACAGTTTAAAAGAAAACAGTCAAACGGGTTAAAACCGCCAAACTGGGATTTTAACGCGCAGAATTTACTAAATTGTTAGGTTATCAGTGAAATAATATAAGCGGTCGTAATCATACTTGAAACATTATATTTTTAAAAAGATTAAAAACATAACGGAAAGTGTTTTGGGTCAACCAATCCGGCCCGTACAGTTTTAGCGTTTTAAACCAACCCGTTCTGCCACATCTGCATTCACACTATTACCGGACCAACCAACTTTTACCTGTAGTATAATCATTTTAAACATGTTCTATTTTTAGGATCTCAATGATCAAATTAATGGAAAACTGACCAACACACCAATAACAATCTACTAAGTTGATGCATGTCTTACCGCCATAAGTCCACCACTTCCCGGAAAACTGTCAACCAGAGGTAGTTCCTCACTTGATGAAAGCAAACCCTGCTTCTCGACCCATTGAAGAGCCATGTCAACAAGATTGCCACTGCTACCTCTTGTGCCCTCTTTGGCAGCTACATCTGCTTTGTTACCAATCACAAGATATGGTACAGGTAGGCCACCTGGACCGCCATTCGCTAGCGGGGCTGAAAATGTCCCTGTGGCTGCAATTTCTGCAGCCCATTTCTTCAAACTTGGTTTTGTCCTTCTTTGAGAGAGATCATGTACAAAGATAACACCTGCACCCACATTTAATGTCAAAATAGCAACCTAAAGTGGGGGGGGGGGGGGGGGGGGCGTGGGGCGTTTTAACCTCATACTGAAAGGAACTAAATTATATTTTTATTGAAAAAAAGGAATTAATAACGAAATTCGAAATTCAATCTGCCTTTGAGAGGCACCTCCATCTACCCTGATTTAATACTCAAATTAGGCATGATTCGTAACTTTTCCTAATCCTTATCTATAGAGTTGTTTCATTATGAACATCATATCTAATTCTTGAAAATAAACATATGGAACAAGATAAATATATTGTGCCCCGCTTGCGGTGTGCACATTTAATGTAAATGTGTGTGGGCCCTCGCGGGGGGGGGGGGGGGGGGGGGAGTGAAATTGCACTAATTTTAACGTTATTTTACTAATTTCATGAAAATAACGTTAATAGCAGGGGACGGTTCATCATGCATCATGTAGTGGCGTTGATAGCCGAAAGACAAGGGGGGTACATGCACTAATCGGCCTTTTTGCCGAGAGCTATGTGCCTTATGTCCAAGGCTTGATGCAAAACTACTATGGAGCCGGGGGCCTCACTAGAAGCAACCTCTCTATTCCCACAGGGTAGAGGTAAGGCTGTCTACATCCTACTCTCCTTAGACCCTAACTTAGCTTTGCTATTGGTGGGATTTACTGAGTATGATGATGATGATAAATATATTGGCATACATATCGATTTTACATCACAACAAAGCAAAGAAGTAAAATTATAAAAGATAGAACATTTCATTAAAAACTAGTTTAATAGTTCTTGGTAGGTTACACTCATGGGACCCGACCAATACTCTGCTAACTAATGGGATAAGATAAAACGCAACTTGCGCTAGGCAGATGGTCTACAAGGACTATCCCTAATTTAAATCAAAAGATTATATGATTATATAATTATACTTCTTAAAGTCAAAATAAGCACTTCAAATTATCCCCTCAATTCGAGGTAAACATCGTGTACAAAGACATCCCTCCCCAAGTCCGAGGCACACAAATATTTAATATACTAAGCCACATAGCACAAATTAAACAACAGTCAAGCAATCAAATTCTTAAAAAATGTGTGTATTCTCTCTTGTAATTTTCAAGAAAGGATGAAGTATGAACAAATAACAAGTATCAACTTTCAACACATACCGTTTATTTGAGAATAAAAGATGGAACGACAGTCTGCATATCGGTCATGTCCAGAGACATCCCAGAGTTCAATGAAGAATTCTCTATCCTTGTCGCCTTTAACACTATCTGAAGAACTACCGGCACTTCCGTAAGTAAAATGCTGCACAAAATAACATGAAATTACTTCATAAAAGCTATCATTTTTTTGTGCAATCTATCTATGGAGACAAAATGATTTGTGGCAGACCTTCACATCAACTGTACATCCGATTGTTTGAGGAGGATGCTTTGTTACTGTACCTTTCACAATCAGATTCACAAGAGAAGTTTTCCCCACACCTATAGATGCACAATAATACATTAAACAACAGAAATAGAGGAAATCAAAGTAGAAGAAGCTGATTGTACATATGCATATACGATGTTCTAATTTTAAGTTTCAAATGTTAAACGAAGTCCCTTCATTGCAAGACTTTTTGTAAGCAACATGTCTTCAGCAGCTATAAAGAGGTGTATTTTAATTAAAAATATCATCATATCCTAATAAGCTTCCCCACCCCCTCCCCGCACCCCCTCGTAGCGCACGCAGCAGGGTACATGTCATTTATAGAAGTAACCGGTATCAAATATATATTAGAAAAAAGAGAATGCAACCCAAAAACCTAAAACTACAGAAACTCGGTATAATCGGTCTTCCATAGGGGTTCTAACAAACACTAACATCATCTCTTTATATGCAATGAAATATCAAGACATTCTTGAACCTCTAAATCTATCACAAGGAGACACATTTCCAAAACTGTGAACTAAATCTTTTATCACATAACCACCTCATCTTACTCAAACCCTAAAACCCTCAACTTATTACTATGATTACAATAGCCTGATCACAATCCTCATCACCAAAAACACTATATTAACTAAAAACATACTTCAACTAAATAACCCATAACAGATCAACCTTAAGCACCCACAAAACCCTAATTTTCAACTAATGAACAGCTCAAATCTCCATACACAGCCTCATTACAATCACATCAAATCTAGCTATTCAACAGAACAACAATCAAATGTAGACAAACAGTTACCTGAATCTCCAACAACAAGAACTCGAACCTGCCCACAAAGAGGACCTCCATTTTGCTCTTTGTTGATCTCCCTTTCACGCTCCCTCCAAAACATTAAAATTACCGGGGGTTTCGGTTACAAAAAAGGGTCGATCTGGTTTGGTTATACCCAGTTCGTGAACTGAAATTTTAGATCGTGGGTTTTGCTTTATGATGATCACTGATTAGTGGGTGTGTGATTTCTTGAGTAAAGTAACGATCTTTAGTGAATCTGATTTGAGGGTTTTGGAGAAGAATAAGGGTGTGGTTTAGTGGTTGAAGAACTGATTTTTAGATCAAATGAACTTTCTATTTGGATCAGAACTGGAGTGTATTTATTTAATTAATGATTGAAGTATGGACTCAGATTTAGAAAAGCAAGTTTCAGGCGCAAGATTCTGAAAATTTATACAAAGTTTTGTTGCTTTCTCCGGAGGAAATGGAAAAAATGGACAAATTTATTTTTTACTAGATTGATTTTATGGTGTTGTCCATCTAATTTTTCTTTCTTTGTCACCTAGCTCGTGATTCCAAACTCCCTTCGAACAGTTTGTTTGAAATTGACATCGTGTAATTTTCGAGTTTAGCTGAGATAGTTTAGATTATAATAGCTCGTTCGTTAGCTTGTATGATCTTTCTTTCTGACCGAAAGAAACTTCTATTTATAGGCCTTGGAGGCGCCTATCTCTTTCTTATTATTAGTAAGATAAATTGTCTTATTTTCATAACAGACTTGATTAGTGAGGTGGCCACCTAACTACTACTAATTATCAAAGGCCAACGTAGTGATATCACAAGAATCGGGGGTTGACTAAAACTCATTCTCAAATCTTAAGAGGTTGGAGATCCAAACAGAATATGCTAGCAGTCACTATTTTTCGCATAAGTCACAAACTTAAGCCATATGTTGTGGGGAGCGTAAAGGGACGCTAAGCCAGATCGTGATAGCAATTTGGGATTCTGGGTGCAGAACATCACCGCACCTAGGGTGCTAGGCGTGGGGTGTGTCACGCGGGCTTGGGTGTAGAGGTGAACGTTGGGGTTGCGTCGGGGAGAGTGGCAAGAGCTGCAAGCTTCCATTTCAAATTTTGCTTGGCTGATTACATTCACACACCTCACATTATTTTTTTTATAATTTATTCATACACCTAACTCTATCACATTTCACATGATCACAACATCACCCCACCTAGGGGCGGCAATTCCTGACACGACCCGACCCCAAAAAACTGGTTTTGGGTCAACGGGTCGGGTTCGGGTTGACCTATTTATTAAACGTGTCGGGTTCGGGTTGACCCGTATAAAAAACAGGTTGACCCGATAACCTGTTTAAGTTAATATTATTGTAAAAGTATTTTCTGGAATTTTATATTTATTTTAACGTTTCCCTCCTAAAGTGTACAATAGAACTTAATTACTATTTGGTTTTCCAACATACCTTTTCAGAAAGCCCCTTAGAATTCCACCAGAATTCAAAATGTTAATCCTCTCCAGCCACCAAAATTAACTTATAAATTCTAAAGCCCTAATTCTGAATCCCCCACCATGTATTGCGATTCTTAGTCTATCACATAAATTACTACAACATGATGTCTTGTAAGCTATATTTCTGTTTTGGGGTCTGCCCTTTTAAACTTTGGATGCTGCTTGCTGGTTTTTAAAGAGCATAAATTGTTCAAATATGGGTGTCTCGTTGGATGTAGTTTGCTGGTTTATCTTTGTTTTTTCATAGTATGTTAATAAACCATGATTCTAGCAACACTATCTATTTTATTTTTTTATATATATTAATGTAAAAGTATAATAACAAGCTAATGGGGATCATCGAACACATTCTGTTTGTTTAAATCTTATATGCTTATATAGTTCATCATATCAACACTTTTATTTTATGCCTTATTGGATAGTTTCTTTTATTTATTATAGATAGCAGTTTTGCTTTTTTATTTATACAGTTTATACAAGAAACCCCAAACCGTGAAATCAAACCCTTAGTGATGGCTCGGCTTTCAATTCTAACGGTTTGGCTCACGGTTCGACCTTAAAAACGTTAATACCAGACTGTAAACACCATTTTATTACTGAAATTACCAGAACAGTTGATGTCTTCTATGCAATATATGTGCCTTTTAGTTGGTAACTTTCATATCTATTATATATGTGCCTTTTTAGTTGAAATTACTATAACAGTTGGTAACTTTAAGTTAGTTTTAACTTTGGATCTCATTTTTTAACATATAGTTTTGCTGTTATATCTTCTAACTAGAATACTTTTTTTATAGTTATATTATGGAAATTGATGATAATAGTCGCATGCATACCGAAGATGGTAAAGAAGATGACCTGTCAATGGAAGATAACAACCCACAAAGTGGATCTCAAAATGATGAAAGTTCATAACAAAATCCAAAAAAGAAAAGAAAAAAAAAGAAGCTAACTTCTAAAGTTTGGAAAAGTTTCACCATTCATAAATGTGGTAAGAAATATCTAGCTGATGGTACCAATGGAACTAGTAGTTTAAGTCGTCATCTACTTAAATGTGCTAAGTCTACAACAAAAGAATTGGTCACTACATGGTTGTTGCTGATTACAGTGTGTTCGATATGAGAACTTCAAAATTCAATCAAGAAAGATTTAGGGAGTTATTAATACATGCACTTGCTAGACATGATCTACCATTTTCATTTGTAGAATATGAAGGAATCAGGAATATTTTTAAATACTTGGAACCAAGTGTTTCTTTTATTTCTAGGAATACTGCAAAATCTCATATAAGAAAGTTGTATCAACGTGAAAAAGTAGACTTCGTGATGAATTGATTAAGTGTCCTGGTAGAATATGTTTAGCTTTTGATTGTTGGACGTCAATTGGTACTGATGGTTATATGAGTTTGATCACCCACTATATTGATAGCAATTGGGTCTTACAAAGGAGAATTTTGAACTTTTCATACATGCCTCCTCCACACACCGGCATTCCTCTAGCTGAAAAAGTTAGTGGTTTGGTAAAAAGTTTGGGAATTGAAAAGAAGTTATTTTCTATTACCTTAGACAATGCTTCTTCAAATGATGTTTGTGTCAATGTGCTAGAACTAGTTTCGTTTGATGAATTCTTTGGTATTGGATGGTAAGCTATTTCATCTTAGATGTTGTTGTCATGTTCTTAACTTGATTGTCAAAAATGGGTTAAAACAAATTGATGATGTTGTGGATAAAGTTAGAGAATGTGTGAAATATGTCAGGGGTTCTAAAGCTAGAAAGGATAAGTTTAGTGAGTGTTGTTCACAAACTAATCTAAAATGTAAAAAGGCTTTGACGCAAGATGTTCCTACAAGGTGGAACTTTACTTATAAGATGCTTTCTTGTGCACTTTATTATCGTCTTGCCTTTTGTCATCTTAGTTTGAGTGATTCTAATTTTAAAAGTTGTCCATCTATCGAAGAATGGGAAAGGGTTGAGAAGATTTGTGAATTTTAAAGGTATTCTACGAAGCTACTCTAGATCTTCCGGGATCTCTTTATCCCACTTCAAATTTGTTTGTTCCTAACATACTTGATATCCACTTGAAGTTGGTTAAAGAGTTGAAAAGTGAAGATGATTATATCAAGATGATAGCTGAAAAATGTGGGCAAAGTTTAACAAGTATTGGGCTGAGTTTAATCTTTTATTAGCCATAGTCGTAGTTAGAGATGGGCATAATAACCGGTTCCAAACCCGACCCGGTGGAACCTACCTGGGACCGGTTCCGGTTCCTACCCGACATATAGTAGAACCGGTTCCGGGTTCAAAATAGCCGATGGTTCCTACCCGGTTCCACATTTTTGGAAAAAAATAAGTTCCGGAACCGGTTCCAACCCGTACCCGGGTTGTACCCGTAACCGGTTCTTATCATACCCGGTTCCTACGGTAACCTTCCAGACCGGGTGTCAATATATTTTTAATGTGAGTTTTTTTTATAAGTCTTTGCTAGAAACAAGTACCCGGTTACACAAACAACCTAAACAAGAAACGTTAAACAAAACATATAAAACACTAAACATACTAATCATAAAACACAAATGGGTTTACAATACATAAAACAAACTAAACTTTCGATGACCCGGTCCCGGATGCTTCACCCTTTTCATTGTTTTTCGCCTTTGTCACCGGACAATGGCGGTCGGTGTGTTTCTTGAGCGTCGAGTTGGCCGACGCCTTCATGAACTTCCCGCACCCCTTGCATCTAGCCATTTCATGGCTATCCGACATCAAGCACAAGTCAAAGTGCTTCCAAATAGCGGGGTTTCTTTTGGTTTCTAAAACAACCACGACCTCATCGTTGCAAGCCATCGTTATCTCTTTGATAGTATTAGATTTCAGTGTAAAGTGTTAAGTTTATATAGAAAAACCGATTCTGTAAAGTGTAAAGGGGTTTATATAAAAAAACCGATTCTGTAATCAGGAACCGGTTCCAACGGTAAAATTTATCAGGAACCGGTTCCAACGGTAACATTTTATCAGAACCGGTTCTGAACAGTGAATGACAGGTTTGACTGTCAGGAACCGGTTCCCAATAGTAAAATGGCAGGTTTGACTGAACAGGTTTGACTGCCAGGAACCGGTTCTGAATAGTAAATGGCAGGTTTGACTGCCAGGAACCGGTTCCCACACTATCAGGAACCGGTTCCGCCCCATACCCGGTTCCATAATACCCGTACCCGGTTCTACACGGTTCCATATTCTTGGGTGTGAACCCGGGTAGGAACTGGACCCGGTTCCACACCATACCCAGTTCCAATGACATCCAAGCAGAACCGGGTCCGGATTGGAACCGGTTCCGGGTAATAATAAAACCCGATTATGCCCGTCTCTAGTCGTAGTGTTTGATCCTCGGTACAAGCTTTCATTTATTGACTTTAGCTATGAAAAGCTTTATGGTACTTGTTCGCTACAATTTTAAACGGTTAAGACTACACTTTACGCCCTTTTTAATGAATATATGCAATCTTCAAAAAGACTCTACTTCATGCGATGCTAATGAAGAAATGGATTCTCGAGAAGTTATCAATGGAGAAGAAAACAGTAGGAAGAGTATTCTCAAGGTACAATATTTAAAGCTCTAGTCAAGATTTCAAATAAGTCATTCCTAGCTTATAAATTATAGATCCTTCTAATTTTTCAATTTTTTTTTGTATAACAGGAGTTCGATTTGTATGATAGGGCTTCATCTTCTAATGCCAAGCAAAAATGTCAGCTAACCGAGTACCTTGATGAGCCAAGGACCAAAATAACTTCTCCTATTCGTATTCTCGAATACTGGAAGGCTCAACAATATAGGTATCCCGATGTTGCTAGGTTAGCCATGGATATTCTTTGTGTTCGGTTTCGACTGTTGCATCTGCTTTTTGTCTTGGCAGAAGAATTATAGATCAATATCGAAGCTCAATGTTGCCTTCCACTGTTGAAGCTTTGATATGTACTAGAGAATGGTTGTTTTCTAGAAAAAGATAGTTTTTATCATTTTTGTTTACTTAATATCATGATTTAAGTTCATACTAGTATTTTTTTTCTCTGTAGCAACTTCACATGATGATTCTGAAGTAACTCCAAACATTATGTCAATGAACGTTGATGAAGATGATATAGACAATTTGAGTCAACTTTAGCTTGTGGAAGAAATGAATGCATGTAGAAGAAAGAAGAAACGAAGACTTTAGTTACTTTTTCATTGATTTAGCTTTCATGCTTTTGATTAGTAATCTGTAAGTTTTTATTATGGTTTTGGTAACATTGACTTGAATTTGGTTATTGAATTTCATTTGAAATTTTTGAACGTTATGACTTTAATTTTTAGCTATATTGTTGATTTTATAAACTATTTATTTTTAACCCATTGACTCGTCCATAACCCCCCAACCTGTGTGACCTGTTAAAAATACGGGTTAAACGGGTCGTGTTCGGGTTATTCAATTTTATACGTGTCCGGGTTAGGGTTGATGATTCTGACATGAATAATAATACGGGTCGGATTCGAGTTCGAGGATTCAACCTGCCAACCCGTAACCTACCAACCTGCCAACCCGACACAATTGACATCTCTAACCACACCCATGTATACATAACACCCTTTTTTCATATTCACCATAACACACAGTGTTAGCCTTTCCTAGAACTTGTAGATTTTCCTTACCATTTCCCAACCAAATTTGGGAGGACATATCGTTGGATTTTATTAGGGGCTTGCCCACTTCCCAACGTTATGACACCATCCTTTTGGTAGTTGATCACCTGAACAAATATACACACTTACTTCCCTTCACTCACCCTTTTAGAGCAAAGGGAGTAGCAATTGTGTTTTGAAAGGAAATTGTTTGTTTACATGGGTTCCCTCCTTCATTTGTCTCTGAAATGTCATTTTTGTTAGCAACTTTTTCGCAAGAGTTATTCATATGAATCCGGCTTAGTTGCATACGAGGATTAGTTATCACCCCCAAACAGACGGTCGGACTAATGTAATGAACTGTTGCATAGAAGCTTATCTTCATTGTTTCGCTCATGAGCAATGCAACATACCAAGTGGAGGTTTTTCCTTTATTTTTTTATTTTACCATTGGCATAACACTGGTAATCATTGGCTGCTACTGCTATTGGTATCACTCCATTCTCGGTTGTGTATGGACGTGATCCACCCCCTCTTTCTCTTTATGTGGCTAGTGAAATGAAGCATGCCAGGCTCGAGCAACCGTCGTTGAAATAACTTCTAAGCAACCTTCAAAAGGCCTAGGATAAAATGAGATATTAAGCGAATACTAAGCGTCGTGATCTACCGTTCCAGGTTGGTGATTTTGTTTTCTTGGCAAAACGTCTCTATGGAAAGCTTTATCCGAGATTCTTCGGCCCTTATCACATCAAACGACAAGTGGGTCTGGTTGTATATGAACTTGAGCTACCACCTGATGTGAGAATTCACCCAATATTTCATGTCTCCATGCTTAAACCTGCACAGGGTTACATTCCTTCTAGACCAATTGGTCCTTGGCTGATTACTAAGGTAGACCTACAACCTAGTTCAGTGGTTGCTCATCGTTGGGTCTTTGAAGCAGGTCAACCAGTCTTAAAATTACTTATTATATCTTGGTGCCATCGTTCCATAGAGAAAGCTACATGGGAGACTTATAACTTGTTAGCTGAGAATGCCGCTGGGAAGTAACGATACAACACAACCTTAAAGCCTATTACAGGAAATGTAACTGGGTCGACCCATACCCAACTGTAACCTAGTTGCAATCGGTTTTTGGTCATATCTTGGATCCATTTTATCCAAACACATAGCGAGAAAGCTCATGGGGTGCGAGCAATTCACAAGCAGCTTCAAGTTTTAGTATATATGAGTAGTTGAGAAATTGTCCCTAGTTGTAGTATGAGCAGGCTTTTATTTATTATATGTTGACGAAAAGACATTTTTAGGGATACACGAGAACAAAAAGCTTGGGGATCATGAGTACAAAGACAAATGCGCGAATCTGAATCATATATGATATATATCTTTTTCTGTACTATCATCAAACATGAATACTGATAAACATATATATAAATACACAAATACAAATTCACATTATCTTATATATTTAAGTGTTTAATACCTCTAAGGTATAAAACATTAGAGCATAACCAATAGGTCATTTTAAGTGTTTTTTTTTTTTTTTTGGAAATCCTCGTGGACATCACATTTTTTGTATTATAGACTCCACTTTCGAACTCATTTTTCATGATCCATTTTTGTACACAAACATGAAAGAATGAAACAATGGTGAGGTTGGCAGATGGTGGGCTGGATGGGGGTTGGGGTTATATTTAAAAAAAATTATATACTTACATAATATTAAAGATTATAAACTCTTAAAACTAAATATTTTATGTATATTAGAAAACATATTTATACATTTATAAATTTTAATATTACACAGCTTAAGTCTTATTATATTTTTAAATTTTATAAATTATAATTTGTAATTTATATTTTTAAAATTTAAGTTTAACCTTTTAAATATAGTTAATTAATAGAACATTTATGGTTTAAGTTTTAATCTAGTTGATCAAACTAAAAAAGTTAGTAATTAAAATAAATTTAAAAGATGGTGATGATGTTGGAATATTTTTTATACTTTTAAACATGGGTGTTTTTTTACATGTATCAATTAACTAGACACATTTTTTGATATTTTTAGATCTTATTGTGAATGGTCCTCAAAAATTACTTTTATCATTTATATTTACAGAAACTGCTAAACGCATCATGATATTTGATGGACATCTAATTTTATAAATTAAACGTTCTCCCTCCACCGTTCCTTTTTTCACTACTTTTTTTTTTTTTTTTTAATTTCCGTAGTTAAAAATAAACACACGGTACAATGTCTAGTGCACTCTTGCAAAGTAGTAAATTACCCAAGATAGATATTTTCATCAATATTCGTAGGAAAATCAAATAAAAACCTCTTTTTGATGTATGAAATTGAGATGGGGAACCAGTGGCCTAGAGCTGATGCCACCCCAAATTTACACAAACCCAACTCTGTTTATCATCTTCTTCTTCTTCTTCTTCTTCTTCTTCATCTTTTCATGAACTCTCCTCTCTCATGGGCGTCGGTTTCAGGCTCAATTTGAAATGGGGTCTCTCAGTTCAACCTCGTCTCTCTTCCACTTCCTCATCTCTGCCCTCATCCACACACGCATCCTGTAAGTATGCCCTCAATTTTTTGAAATTTAATCGCGTTTGTTTATGGGTGGGTTCTAATTCTGATTAATATTCAATTGGGCGTATGGGTTTGTTGGAAATTGGAATTTTGATCAGTAATTTGCTATTTTTGTGTCCTGATTATGATACTCTGTTCGCACTGCTTGAATTGAAGCTCAATTGATGATTAATTAATGGGTTTGATTTGCTGATTATTGGTTCAGTTTTATAAATTCTAATTGCATTTATGTGTTTGAATCAAGATCTTGGTTGAATTTATGGGTTTGTTGGAAATTGGAATTGTGATTAGTAATTTGCAATTTTTTATGCTCTGATTATGATACTCTGTTCGAACTGTTTGAATTGAAGCTCAATTGATGATTAATGGGTTTGATTTGCTGATTATTGGTTCAGTTTTATAAATTCTAATTGCGTTTATGTGTTTGAATCATGATCTTGGTTGAATTGGGCTTATGGGTTTGTTGAAAATTGGAATTTTGGTTAGTAATTTGCTATTTTGTAATGCCCTGATTATGATACTCTGTTTGCACTGTTTGAATTGAAGCTCAGCTGATGATTGGTGGGTTTGATTTGATGATTAATGTTTCAATATCTGATTTAATTGTGCTTAATTTGTTCTGCAATATTTGAATTTGTTTGACAGTTAAAAGCAAGGTTGTGAATTATGATATGGCAAGGGTGTCTCTCCCTGTGGAAGGAGACGCTTCTTACAATGATCATGTTAGTGGAAATGCATGTTCGTCGTCAACTTCCCGGATATTGGATACTGATTACATGGAAACCGGCAGTTTTAAGGTCTCGTGTTCATGTTTTATTGCATTGGTTCTATGACACAAGAATAAGTGGCGCATGTTGATTTGAAGTCAAACATGTTACTGATTAAAAAGTCTAGATTGTTATTTGTTTGGAAAGTAATTGGGAATTTTTTTTTTCTTATAGGTAGTAACCTTGAAGTTTTATGTGATTAACATAGCATTTTTTTCAAGTTATCAACAATGTTATGCAATCTTGGTTTACAAATGTGCGCATCAGGCGCACTTAATATGCGGTGCTGGAATTTCATCGTTGCAGTTGATGCGCTGTGATTCCATGATACGCATCTATGCGGCTAATGTGTGCGGTGCCTTATGTATTTGACCAGTATTCAAACAAATTAGACCATCAATTGCACGGGGTCTGAGTTTTTTATATTTGAATGAAAAAATATGACCATCGATTGAGCAATGAGTTTGAGTACTTTAAAAAATTAGACCATCGATTGAGCAATGAGTTTGAGTACTTTAAAAAATTAGACCATCGATTGAACAAATCTGACCAGAGATGATGAAAATATCTAATATTTTAGTGTTTTTTAAAAGTTAACATGTTAAATACTATCTATAAATAAGTTTTTAGTATTTCTTTTCAATAACAAACGTCTCACATATGTGATGCGCGCGCCTCATGCATTGGCTTTGGGATCCAAAGTTAAATCAAATAGCAGCGCCTCACGCATTTTAAAAACCAAGGTCATGTAGATCTTTAAAGTTAAATTTAGCATGTTTGACCTCATATGTCAATTTACATGTTTATTTCCTGTTGTTGACTTTATGGGTTTGATCAGAGGAGTGTCTGCAGTTTGTTACAAGACGATAAATTAACATTCCTTACAAGCTTACAAGCAAAAAAGATATCACAATACAGGTTACTCTTGGAAAATCTTATTGTGTTGGAGGACACATTGGCTGATTCAGATGTGGTAACATTAGAACAAGACATACTGGTTCAATTAGAAAAGATTGGAGCTTTGAAGTTTTTGCCCACTTCTTTTTCTGATATTCCCAAGTACCCGATTACAAATAACCCTATAAATGAAGAAACCATCAAGCCTGTTGTACCTTCTACAAGAAAGGTTGAAAGAAAGTCAAAAAGAGAACGTACATCAAAGAAGGTCAATGAAGTTTGTACAGTGGAATTTCACTCACAAACAGTCAACCATAAGAACTCGAGACGAGTCAACGTTTCTTCAAGAAGACTGTCAAATTCGAAAAGTGGAAGAATCAAAATCACTAGGAATGAGGCCGAGCTATCACGAGGGGTTAAGGTTCCATATTTTTATCCTATTATATTTAACAAATACTTGAATTCTTCCCCTTTTATCCCTACAACGATATAAGAATCCAACTTTGACTTTTGGGGTGTTTGGATACGCCTTTTGGGAGTGAATATGTGATATTGACTAATTGATGATAAAAAGTAGTGTTACACCGGCTATAGGTGGTTTTGTTTGAAGCTGTAACAATGAGATTCTTAGGTGTCCGGGTGTTTGTCAAATTATGACTAAATAAATAAACTAAATCCAAAAAGAACATTCTTGTAAGATGGAATAAAGTCTCTCAAGTTAGGTAAAAAATAAGGGTAATTTCATATATTACTTTACACCTTCACATGTCATCTTGATTTGTATCATTCCTCATGTTGCTTACTGGTTATGTAGATGGTTGCTAATTTGGAGAGGATTAGGATGATGTTAGAAGAAGAAACGGGCCCCATGGTTAGTTTTAATAGTTGGGCCGCAGCTGCTGGAGTTGACAAGAAAGAGTTGCTTGAAAACTTGCAATTTGGGTGGCGTTGCAGGGATGAGCTTTTGAGAAGTACGCGTTCGTTGGTTATTTACCTTGCAAAGAACTACAATGGTCAAGGAATAGCCTTCAAAGACTTAATCCAGGTCTGTTTTATATTAAACTTATAAACTTCAACTTTTGCATATGTTTTTACAATAATTCCAACTTTATTACACACCGTCGAGTGGGTTGGCTAACATGTCATAACATATACTTTTTTAGTATGGGTGACCCAAAACATTTTTGTGTAATGATTACAAAGTTGAATAATAATCTAATCTAATATATGGAATAAAATGATTAAGGAGGTTTTATGCATTAAAATGCATATTTGGTAGACGTTTCATTTTAACCTATGACATGTCTTTTTTATTTTACCCGTTAGAGATAAAGCATAATTTGAACTTTGGGATAAAAAAAGATTGACCTTTGCGCACCAAGGCACTGTATGCAATCTTTCTGTTTTATTTTTAAACATGGCTCAAATTCACGATGCGTGGATCATTAAAGAGTAACAAGGGTGTGGATTTGACCATATGACCAAGGTTGTTGACTATGAGTATGGGGGATCTGGGAGGGGTATATTTGGTATCTTTCTTAGAATACTATAAAAATGAAAATTCACAAAATCAAGGCTAAAAGTTCCTAAAATTTGCAGGCAGGAAATGTTGGTGTTCTTCAAGGTGCAGAAAGGTTTGACCGCAGTAGAGGATACAAATTTTCAACTTATGTACAGTATTGGATCAAGAAATCATTGTTAATGTTGCTGTCTCGGCATTCTAGAGAGATAAGAATCCCTGTATGTACTTGCTTTCCGACCGAGTGACTAATTTTTTCATTTTATTTTCCTTTTTTATGACATTATGATTTTTTTTTGTTTTATTTATGAATTTATGTAGTTTACATTGAGCAAGGCTATAAGTAAGATACAGAAAGCCCGAAAAGCACTAGATAAAGGTGATGGAAGATGCCCGGATGATTGTGAGATTGCCAAATACAGTGGTCTTTCATTGGCTAAAATTGAATCAGCTAGCAAATGCCTTAGAGTTGTCGGTTCCATCAATCAAACAAATGCGAAGTTTTGGGTATGTTTTCTTTCTAACTTTATAGACTAGAAAAACAAATCTGAAAATCAAATAATAAAAGATACACACACTCTCTCTCTCTCTCTCTCTCTCTATATATATATATATATATATAATATATATATATATATATATATATATATGTATGTATATGTATATATACAGCAGACATGAATCTGATCATCCATAATCTGAAGTAGAATGTGTTTTTTTCCCAAATACTTACAACCGATTAACATGACTTCGAGACAGTAATCTACTAATCAGTCTCAAAACGCACATCCAAACACCCTCTTTGTGTCTAAAACCGAGTAAGTTTTGGCTAGCCTGTTCTTATAATCATGTTACTTGGTAGGTCTTAACACCTAAACCTTCAAGGGGTTGCGCAGTGGTAAGCGTTTGATTCCTCTAGTAGAGGTCTCATGTTCGAATCCAGCATCCCCTTGAAGGCCACTTGCCCAACGCAAGCTGCATGCTTGCGCTTTACCTGATCCCACTAGTTAGCAGGGTATTGTTGGTAGATTTGAGATTTCACGTGATGGGTTTTCTGGGGTATAAAGAACTTCAACAACTAACAAGCTCATGAACTTGTTTTGCGTGTTTTTGTTTTTGTAATCATCGTGTAGGAAGGTACACCTGATCCAACAATGATGACTCCTGAAGAAGCTCTTATGAAGGAACATATGATCAACGAGATGTACAGCCGAATGGAAGATTTGGATGCGCGGGAGAGGAAGGTGTTGACTTTAAGATTCGGACTCAAAGGGTATCAAAGGAAGACACTTGAGGAAATCGGGGGATTTTATGGCGTAAGCAAAGAATGGATTCGCCGAATAGAAAGGCGAGCGTTAACAAAACTAAAACTGGATGATGAAGAAACCTTGCAAAGTTTTAGACATATTTGTACATATAACAATATATGAAGGATCATGGGGCTTTTGAACGTTATTTTTGTAAAATTTTAATGCTTGACGTAATAACATTCTTTGTTTATATTGTCATACAAGATTAAAAGGACCATTCACAAGTCCTGTTATAACTTTTATATATATAGAGAGAATATCGGAGAGGAATTTAGTGTGCCATAACGAAGATTGAGAACACAGATTTTATTCAATTATCTAGAATGATATTTACAAATGAAATCTCTAGTCTTATATTGACTAGATATAGAACTATTCTAATAATGCACTATCATACATTTGTGCTCTCTTGTAGAAAATAAAGAAAAAGAAACGGTTACAAATTAAAGAAGAAAAAACGACAAGATAACATGTGTTAGTCTGTTTACTGCATGTGTTCCACAAAAGTTTTAACTATCTAGAAACTTTACTTTTTTTCTCGCACATCTTTACTTTTTCCATGCATGTTTCTTTACTTTTTCCTTGCATGTTTCTGGCTAGACTTGTTTTGTACGCATGTCTTTTGATGTCGTTTAGTTTCTCTTTTATATAAAAGGACAATGTTTTCCCTTTTCGCCATTCTAATAATCTAATATAACACGTTATAAAAGTCGGACTACCGTTGCGACGAGCTTTAGTTTTATATACGTTTCGATAAAAGCCTTGTTTAAAATCAAATGAGTCAAAACATAATTACTTTTTCTCTGTACCGTTTCCAAGGAACATCGGTACCGGTATCATTTTTATAGTTCTCTCAAGATACCGATGAAAACTTTGTTAAAGACAGAGTTCTAGTCGTAATAGAGTATCTTTTGGTATCATAAGCTATAAGCTATATTGAGTGCCGGTGTTGGTACAGTATCGTGACAAAACAAATCAATATCGTCTGAACATTAGTAAGGTACTAGTATTCGTTTCTAGGACACTTGATTGATGTAAAACACATGTCAATTGCTATACCAAGTGCCGATATCGTATTGATGTTGTAACGAACCAAACTAATACTGGCCAATGGCCCGATGCGTAGTGCCCAACTAGTTTACATTAAACGCCCCACAGCTTTAGAGAGCCCTGTCCTATGCCTCTTTATAAAAAACTTGCATCCTATCCATTCTATAGTAGTAGAAATTCATGGCGCATCCCTAAGCTTTCCAAATCTTCCTTTTTAAACCGCATGTTGGCATTAGTATTTAGTTTTTTATGCAACTTTCATACTTTGGTGTGTAGATGAGATGTTAGAAGAAGCTAATAAATTTATTAACCTGATAAACCAAAATAACACAGATTTTCGAAAGCCGATAACAAACGTAAAAACTGGGATAAAGGATAATTTTCCGTTCCACATAAGATTATAGTTGTTGATCATATTATCACACAAACAATACGTATTGATGTGAACGAATTGATATGATACCGAAATGTTTGAGCACCCGGTCTTTACAAATTCTTCCAAGTGGGAGTTGAAACTGCAATTACCATAAACATTGTCAATTTTGTATATTTTTATTCTCATGAAATATCGAAAAATGATGTACCAAATTCTAACGTTGACTATATTTGTCAACAAAGAAATAACTCGACTTTTAGTGGCATAAATAAAGAAAAGTGATTCATACACCTAAAATGTGCGAATGCGATTGAGACACATGGCAAAAACAAATGGAAAGATAAGGATATAAAACAGTTAAGCCATGTGTCAAGCAGTCAATGGATTAGGTTGACTTTTTAGTCCTGTGTATCATACTCAAAAATAAATCAAGGTGACCAAATTTATAGCATAAATGCCATGTAAGATGCCACATATGGATCTCACATTGGGTTTTCTAACAGACTGCTAATTATGCAGTTATGTTAGAAGCGGCAATTTCAACTTTATTTAGTTAATAGTTATTTACTTGTCATGGGTCGATTCGGATTTCAAATAGGTCAAACGGTATCAAAATCACCTAAGGTCCATATTAAACACACTAAGGACCGATAAGAAAACAGATACACAAACAAATAAAAAGAAAGATCTGAAATAAGAAAGTGACCTTTAAAGTGCCATTTCGGCCTGCAATGCAGCAAGTTCATCTTCCTCAGCTGTGTTCTGGCGGGGAGCTGGACGCGTTTGTTGTCTTCCAGCTGGCACATACACTGGTGCTGCAGGTGCTATTGTGGCAGGCTGTAGAAGCTGTTCCTCCAACTCAGCTCCCTCTAACTCTTCAAGTTCAGCCTCCAACTCATCCTGCATTATTATACTTTCACGATTAATAAACCCCACATCGCTTCAATAAAAAATGTTACGGTAAATTATTTTCAGTAATTCGTACGTAAGGTAAACTTGATGTTTTTGAGGTACAGATAAAATACTTGTGAGATTTAAAACAACAGGATTTTTATATAAAGGGGTAATTTCATATATACCTTGCTAGATATCATATATACCCATGCAAAACTATAAATCATATATACCCTTACAAAGTAGTTAAAATATCATATATACCCAATTTATTAGAAACAATTTAATAATTGACAATTTTATCCTTATTTTTCTAAAACTTTGAAATCTCATATATGACCTTTAACTTCAAATGTTATAATTACGCATTTCTAGCTTAATTTATTTAGCTTAAATATTATATATGGAGAAGACTATTGTTTATGGGAAAAAATAAAAAATAATGGGTCGAAATAAATTTATGCTTAAAACATGTTATATAAAAATATAAAGTTATAAGATGAGCATATACGAAAAACCTGAAGTTAAAAAAGTAAGGGTAAAATGACTATAAATTAGATTGTTATTAACAAAATTGGGTATGCTTGATATTTTAACTATTTTGTAAGGGCATATATGATATTTTTAATTTTAGTTGGGTATATATGAAAATTTTCATTTTTTGTAAGGGTACATATGAAATTAATCCTTATATAAATGTTGGTAAGGTGAAATTTTTATTAAAAAAGAAGAAGTTAAGAGAGTTCATGCCTCATCAAAATCAGCAGCAGCACCAATAGGTGCTGATAATGCTTCCTGAATTTGTTTCATGTTCTCTGTTTGCTCATTTATCTCATCCATTGTCTTGTCGACATCATCAATATTCCTGTATCTCAATCATACATTAAATTCATAAGCAAAAAAAGATTATAACTAAAATCGACCAATTTTTAAGTTGAAACTGGTGCACTAATGATAGAATTTGAACTTACACTGCCTTTTGCATTGCCTTCATTGCTTTAGCTCCAGTTCTCAAGGCATCCACAGTCTCCGTCATAGCTTTTGCACCTTCAAGCATTATCATCTGGTGTACACAGGGACACATATATAGATTAACTGTTTGTGCAAATAAAACATAACTATTAAATAACATTACAAAAAATCCAAAGGAACCTGATCATGAATACGCAATTGGAAATTGCCAAGCTGTTCAATTTGCTGTTCATAAAGTCGCTTTCGCTTTAAACATTGTATTGCCGCTGAATAATTCCCGTATTTTGAGAGAGAAAGAAAGAAGATATTTAGTATGGTTTAACTTATCCAACAACGGGAGAATAAGGATTATAGTGAAGAACTTAAATACAAGGTTTATGCATACATCAGTATATGCATGTGTGTATGCTTAGGTATGTCTTCTTATTCATGTACATATACCTAAGGTAAGCATACACACATATGTGTTATTCTTCATGTACATATACGTAAGCATACAAACATGCATATAGATGTGTGCATGCATGTGCGTATACATATATTAACACCCCCACTATACTGTACAGGGAACAAATTCAAACTGCAAGAGTGCATGAAAAATTCTTAAAATCGCAGTATATACCCCGTTTATTTTTTGCTCTAGTGAATTCCTTCGCCTTTTCAACCTCAGCAGCAGCTTTCTTCAGAAGTACCTTTTCTTTCTTCTCTAGCATTTCAAGTGTCTGCACAAATAACTAAATTATTCAACACACGCGCAAAATGGAATAACATGTCAAGGGTCATTACATTCTAACACATAAATCTGATGATAATATATCATATATTCACCATAAATGCAAGCCAATGAAGTTATCAAACAACGTAAGAAAGAACATATAACAACATTTCACAAGCTCATAGTCACCTCAGGGCGAGAAATTAGCTTCTAGCACCAGCTGGTACGAGAATGGCTAAAAGAGTATGATTGGAACTAACTATAATGGAAACCAAACAACAATGCGCACGCACGCCTCCATTATATAGATTCTACAGTCAAGTAAAAGGAAATTCCATACAAGAAACTGACATAAGAACGCGGGAAACCATAACCCAAAAGATCAGTTGCGATCACTATAATATACGCCATTCTGTTGTGCAATAACTCTACAACTAATACCATTTTGAGAAACTTAATCTTATCTTCTCTTGTTATGTTGTAGTTCAAATAAACATAACCAACCACACATTTCCATTCCAAAGTCATTGTGAACATTCCCTAGACCATATTGCATCAAATCTTAAACAGGACCCCTTGTATGAACCTGCTACATGTTTAGATGCATTAAACTTGCTTTCCTTGAATTTGACCAAAATTGAAGACCCGACTTCCATTTTAGAGAGACAAAATGACAAACCATTACTAGGTTTTCATGTTCTCGTCTTCACTATCTTGCAATTGGAGTGAAGTCGTCACAGCCATTACAGATGTTAAATATATGTAGCATTACAGATATTAAATATATATGTCATTCCACCTTTACCCCATACCATTAGTTGACAAATTTTGGAACTGACTCCTTCACTTGTGCTACCTCATCCTTATGTTCTTCTAATAATATGTTTAACATCTGTAATTCCATTTGTCCTATTAAAAATCCGCGAGTACTTTATCAAACTTATTTTCATCAGAATTCCTTTTTGGCCTTTCCACGAATCATAAAATCTCTAAATTTTCCATCTTACAACAAGATCTCATCACTTTGATTTCCTAAAACAAGTGTGAACTTCACTTTAATACCAATCACAACTCATCTTCTCAAAATTCCATACCTAATTGCATTGAGATTCCTAACAGGCTATTCTTTATAAATAGGGTGCTTGAAAACTCAGTAAAACATTGTTGATGAGTTCACAGAGTTGAGCATTACGTCTAACCCTTGCTTGCTTCTAAGTGTTTTAGCAAATCGAAGTTGTTGATGGAAGTACAAAGCATCCCCAGAGTGACTTGATAGAATTGCTACCTTTTCATAATCATCGTTATGTTTGAAATCCAACTAAGGTCTGAGGAAGGTATACTCTGATACCAATGATGAAACTCCATCAATTCAGACCAAAAGTTATCAGTGGTTAATTGATCTCTGATACAATACAACTTAGAGAGAGGAATGAGAACTGGATAGTATCATTCATTCAGATTTAATTGAGTTACAGTGAAGTGTTATATACTCACTCACACTTACAATGGTCTTGCACACACTCTATCTTAGCAACAAATGTGCCACTAGCTTCCACTCGTAGTTACACTACACAAGTAAAGCCTTAAGCGATCCTTATTCTACTAAACTAACATATACACATGTATCACCAACAGAGTGGACAACAATTGACAAACCAAGAAAAGGGATGTTAAATGTCTCGTGTTCGCAGGTAAGGGATGGAACTCGACACGAAAATCATGTCAGACACATGAAACCGAACACGACACACTTATTTGCAGGTTGATAAGAACTAAGCCTTTTAACCCGGAATTTTATTTATTTAGTTTTTCTTTCTGTTACATATTGATACCTCTAAATCTACAATAAACAACACACATGTATCTAAAACAATTACGATTAAAATAAAACCTTATGCTTTTTTATCTTTTAAACTTTCACATAAACACATATTCTTTAAAAAAATGTATAAAAATAAACATTGTGTTTAAAGGTTCAACCCGAATACCCCCAACCGATTAAGACTATTTCATTTTAGGTTCATGTGAATGTTAGAATCCCACACCCACCCTGTTACAAAACCACACAGATATCCACAACAAATGAAACTTGTGTATTAACAGCAGGAAAACACAAAGGAAAGTACCTCATTTAATTTGTCTAAGGTTGTTACAGTTGTAGCTTCTGGCTTAGGTTTGCCAAACATTCGCGAAAACATTGTAAACCGTCTTTTTTGAAAGCCCTAAGATCTGATCTGATCTGATCTGATCCGATCAAAAGCAAAAAACTTTAATTACGAAATCCCACAATCGTTTGGTGGGTAGAGAACAAACATATGTGAAAAGTAACAACAAAATCGAGCCGTGAGAAGCATACCTGAGGGTTAATATGAAACTGAATGAAAGATGAAGGTAAAAGCGAAATGGGTTTTGAATAATGATGAAGATGGAAGAAATTTGGATTCGATGAGTTGTCAAAGTGACGAGTTCGATTGGGGTGGACTTGGTATTGGGGTTTCATAGATTGCTTGTTTACTTTGTTTTTTTTTATTTAATTTTAAATTGTAATTTTTTTTAATTAATTTTAAATTGTAATTTTTTTTTCAGTAAACGTCAGTTTGAGTCCCTATGGTATAACTCCATTGAAACCATGAGTCTCTATTTTGAAAATTCGCCAACTTGAGTCTCCGACGTTTCCAATTCACATAAATCCACCCGTCTATGTGAAGTCAACGTTAGTTTGACTGCTAGAGCCATTGGTATTTTCATAATCTTACCTCAATCTTATATAAAAACCTCAATCTTCAAATATCATCACAATTAATCAAACACTAGATCACAATTAATCAAACACCAGATCACACTTAACGTTCATCATATATAAACCTCAACTCAAACAAAACCTTTGAACATCAGTAACCCATCGAAAAATCAAGATTAAACAGAAAACGGTTTAAGAGAAGATGTCCACTGGAAAATCAAGAAAGTCTCACCTAAAGATGAAAACCCGTTTCCCTTTTTCAAAGTCTCAATCTTTTCACACACGGTTTTCCAGCGTCGTTAACCCATCCCCATCATACTCCACTTCAGGGTCACCAGACTCACCATTTTCCAGCGTCTTTGACACGTCCCCATCATACTCCTCTTAGTGTTTGAGTTTTAAAAAACAAAAGCACAAAATCGTGTGTGCCCTCCCTGAAGACCTCAAAAACCTTCAAAAGTAAAAACTTCTCTCTCTAAAAACAAATCCACCAAACTGTTTCCCTCCCTAAAAACCTTGTGACGCTGGATTTCCGGCAATGACACCATCTCCATCTTCGTCTCAGTTGTTGTCTCAAGGTTAGTAATTTTCATATCTAGTTTTCTTTCGAATTGTAATCACATTTTGGTTCCGCTTTCTAGGCTTTCTGGATTTAGAAATTAATCTAGTGGTTTGGGTTAGTGAACTTTACATGGTTGTTTGAGTTCAAAATATGAACACGACCATCTTTTCAGGTTGCTAGTGGGTTCTTGAGGTGGATCGACTATTGTTGGTCTAATCTCAGGCGGGCTGGCAAAGTTTTCGACTGTTGTGGGTCTAGGTTGGCAAACTCTTTAAAAAAAACCCTAATCTTCAATCTTCGCTTTTGTTAATTGTTGGTTGTAGCTGTTTGAATTTTTACTAGTTGGTTATACATCATCCCCCACTTCCATTAACCACTAGTTATCTACCATTTCAAAGCTCAAAGTCTCGTACTAAATTTGGTAATGGAATGATGAGATTCAAATCCTTGTCCTTGTTGGTTGTGTTGTGAAATTTAACAATAAAACTTACAGGCAAAATAGTTTTTTCACTCAGTTATTAACAACCAAATTGACAGAAGGAGGTACATTGATGTCAATTAGAAATGTGAGGGATCCAAATTAATGAATTTTCAAAAATAGGGACTTAAGGTGTCAATGAGGTTACACTCATTTGTTTTTTTAGTAACATCTTATCAGTTAATTTTATCATTATCGACAAAAAAATTTCCATTTTCAAGTACAAATATTATATAAGGTGGCTCACTATCATACTGATATGTCACTTAAATCGGTCCATGTGCTAAGTGTGCAATGTACCGTGTGGTTGGATTATGGGTATTTTGGAAACAAGTTTGTTGTTCATTTTGAAAATTGGTATACTGACCAACAGTTGATTGATTTAGATAAGTCACAATTGGTAAAGTATTTTATACAGAGTTCCAGCATTCTCTAGCAAAGTGTCCTAACCTATAACATTTAAAGCATTTAACCCTGGATTTATTTCTCTCAAATTTACCCATACCCTCAATCCAGGATACTTCCTATCAGTTTTATTGAAAAACTTGTTTGATTTAATACTTAATAGTGCAAGCTGGTCAAGAAGGGCAAATTCTTCTTGGTTAATTGGATTTATAGGTCTCTGATCATGCATCATCAAATCATAATTGGGATTTCCAATAAGTGATGTGTTGTTTCAAGGATTAAATTAGTAGTTATGTCAAAGAAATGATCATAACCCTCTTTATTTACTCTGTTTGATCATAATAACTCATCTTGACTCATCAGCGCTGTGTTACCATATGTGTAATCATCAGCAGTTTAACCTGATGACATCAGCTTTTGTTTCTGGTCAAGCTCTCTCTCATAAGTGAGGAGTTTGCGATGAAGTTGTATCAGAGTCATCCCCTTAAAACCCACAGAGTTTCTCAACACATAAGCTGTTGTATCCCATTTATCAGGGAGAGATCTCATGAATCAGTGACTCAGAGCAGAATTTTTGAAAGTTTGATCTACAAGCCTTAGCTTACTAATCAGGCAGTTAAACCGCTCAAATTGTTGAGTCACTGATTCTCCCTTGATATAAGAGAATGTTTCATATTGTTGGTTTAAGATTCCTCTGTTATTCTCTTGAACTTCATTTGTACCACCAAATTGTTCGTTCAAAACATCTCACAACTCCTTGCCATTCTCACAATGGAGCAATCCAGCATAGATTTCATTGGCTAAGGCCATGGCAAGTATACCAAATGCCTTAGCATCAAGCTCCAACTTTTGGAAATCATGCTTGGAGTAATAAGTGAGTTTCTTAGGTATTAACATTCGGTTGATCGATACTCGGAATAGAGGGAACATGGGGGTCATATACCGCTAATATCCAGCAACCAGTGTTCTGCTGTGACAAGTGGTGACACATTCTTCATTGCGATATCTTCAATTCATGACGAACGAGCATCACATGCTTGTTTGTCGATCCGGTATTATGAAGATCATGAGTGATTGACATCTCTCTGGGTTTTATTGACTTTTACTTCAGAAAACAGAGTATGAGAAACAAATTGTTGACATGATTGATCTAATTCTTCTCAATGTCCTTTGATCATGCAATCAGTTATCAATTTGAGCTAGTTTATTTTCTGAATCAATGGTGAAGTCAATTCAATGAAACAGGCTCTGGTACCAATTGTTAGATCTGAGAGTGTGTGTTTTTATGATAAAATAAATAATCAAATTGATAATTCAATCAAACAGTGATAAGCAAACACATCAATGTAACACTACTGGATTTGGGAATGATTGAAGAATGATTTCATTGAATTAAAATGATGTAATATAATCACAAATGTACATACAGTACTCCCCCTCACCTGGTGAACACTCCCTCATTTAGTTTTTATGCTCTCAACTCTAAGTGTTAACTATCACAACGAACAGACTAAACTATATATAAGAGGAGTGAACTACTAGTGACGTCATCAAAAAAACAACTCTTAACAACTTCATTAAATGATGTAACTGCCAGTAGTTATGAAAACTGCTGGAGTTACACAATTGCATTAACCTACAACTTCTTTTGTGAGTTAGTATGAACTGCTGGGTTTTACAGAACTGCTAATTGAGAACTAGCACTTCTGGATATCCAGAACTTTTGTCTTTGACTTGTTGACTTGGTCTTCTATTCTTCAGCCTTTGACTTTGACTGTTGACTTGTTGATCAACACTTGTACTTCTATACTCTGATCTTTGAGGGCAGTAGTTTGATGCAAAAGTAGTTGGGGGAAACTATTTTGAGAAGCTTTCAAGGGGGAGATAAACTGTTGGACTTGTGACTGTACTTTAACTTATTTCATTAGGCAGGGATGATGGTTCCCTTGGGTTTTGGTTTTCATCATCAGCAGATCTTACATAAACCAACAATCTCCCACTGCAAGTGATTCATATGATGAATATTTAAGGATGTTACAAAAGCGGTTTTACTATGTTACAAAAGTACACTTCCGCAATTCGTCAAATGGCGTACGACACTCATAGTGATTCATGGGATGAATACTTAAGGATGTCTGCTATAATATCATATGAGTGTTTGTATGAATTTTCTAAAGGTGTCGTGAAGTTTTATAGCAAGGTGTATCTGCATTGACCAACAAAGAAGGATATGGAAAAGTTGTATTCATTTCATGCAGAAAGATATGGATTTCCTGGCGTGCTAGGCAGTATTGATTGTATGCATTGGCTATGACGTGATTGCCCTAATGCATGGCGAGGTCAATTTACGTGATGACATCTGTGACATCCCGGTTTTTCAGGTACTTTAAACGCGCTACTTTATTGTTATTCATCCCTACGCTAATTTAATTCGGAGAATTAAATTACGCGCTCGCAATAACTACGTTAACTTTAGTATTTAGGGATACACGATGTTTGGGAGTTTTAACGGGTTGTATCTGAATTACGTGCTACGTGTTATTAGACGTTTGTGAATAATTGTCGAGTCGTATTGTGTGTAGTTATTTATCAGATTATAATGATCGGTTAGTAAATTTTATTTATAAGTTTATGTGACATCCCGGTTTTTCAGGTACTTTAAACGCGCTACTTATTGTTATTCACCCCTACGCTAATTTAATTCAGAGAATTAAATTACGCGCTCGTAATAACTACGCTAACTTTAGTATTTAGGGAATACATGATGTTTGGGAGTTTTAACGGGTCGTATCTGAATTACGTGCTACGTGTTATTAGACGTTTGTGAATAATTGTCGAGTCGTGTTGCGATACCAAAGAAACAGATAAGATGGATAAGTTGACTCGCATCTCCAATAAGGAAGTAGTTTCTCAGCACAGGGTGCCAACGTCCATCATTTCAGACAGAGATGCTCGTTTCACGTCCAACTTTTGGCGTTCACTTCAGAATGCGTTGGGTACACGCTTAGATATGAGCACAACTTACCACTCTCAGACGGATGGTCAAAGTGAAAGGACCATTCAGACCTTGGAGGACATGCTTAGGGCATGCGTGGTAGACTTCGGGAACAGTTGGGAAATCCATCTGCCTTTAGTGGAATTCTCGTATAACAACAGTTACCATACGAGTATTCAGGCAGCACAGTTTGAAGAATTGTACAGTCGCAAATGTAGATCACCGGTTTGTTGGGCAGAAGTTGGTGACAGTCGACTCACAGGTCCTGAGGTGATACTTGAGGCTACTGAAAAGATTGTGCAAATCAGAAACCGCATGGCAGCGGCACGGGATCGACAGAAAAGTTACGCTGATCAACGACGCAAACCGCTCGAATTTCAAGTAGGTGACCATGTCCTACTGAAGGTGTCACCTTGGAAGGGTGTAATTCGTTTTGGAAAACGAGGCAAACTAAATCCACAGTACGTAGGCCCATTTGTGATTTCGAAACGTATCGGGCCCGTAGCTTATTAGTTAGACCTTCCTGCCGAACTCAGTGGAGTTCACAACATTTTTCACGTGTCCAATCTGAAGAAGTGTCTATCAGAAGAAACCCTGGTCATTCCATTGGATGAGATACAAGTGGATGAACAACTGCATTTTGTGGAGCAACCTATCGAGATCATGGACCGTGAGATCAAGACTCGAAGGCACAGCAAGATACCAATCGTCAAAGTTCATTGGAACTCTAAGCGTGGACCGGAGTTCACGTGGGAAAGAGTGGACCAAATGAAAAGCAAATATCTACACCTTTTTACAGCTGAGCAACAATCTGATGTTACGCCAACTGAATTTCGGGACGAAATTCTTTCAACATGGGGATGGACAGCCTGGGATTTCCTTGTACCATTCTAACAAACTGAACATTTGTGCGTTGTACTCTAAACCGCGTTTACTCAATTTTCGGGACGAAAACTCTTTCAACATGGGGATAATGTGACATCCCAGTTTTTCAGGTACTTTAAACGTGCTATTTTATTGTTATTCATCCCTACGCTAATTTAATTCAGAGAATTAAATTACGCGCTCGCAATAACTACGCTAACTTGTATTTAGGGAATACACGATGTTTGAGAGTTTTAACGGGTCATATCTGAGTTACGTGCTACGTGTTATTAGACGTTTGTGAATAATTGTCGAGTCGTATTGTGTGTAGTTATTTATCAGATTATAATGATCGGTTAGTAAATTTTATTTATAAGTTTTCGGGACGAAAAGTCTTTCAACATGGGGATAATGTGACATCCCGGTTTTTCAGGTACTTTAAACGCGCTACTTTATTGTTATTCATCCCTACGCTAATTTAATTCGGAGAGTTAAATTACGCGCTCGCAATAACTACGCTAACTTTAGTATTTAGGGAATACACGATGTTTGGGAGTTTTAACGGGTCGTATCTGAATTACGTGCTACGTTTTATTAGATGTTCGTGAATAATTGTCGAGTCGTATTATGTGTAGTTATTTATCAGATTATAATGATCGGTTAGTAAATTTTATTCATAAGCCGAATCGAACCAAGCTTGTGAAACGTTTCGACTTTGCGACCAAGCAAACCCAACCAGCCACCCACACCCCCTTGCGGCCCACACTCCTTGCGGCCCAAGGAATAACCCAAACCGCCCCTTATGCGACCCCCCTATGATACGTATACATGCATGTGTGGGAAATATTCAAAACCCTAAACCCCTAGTTGAAGTCGACGGCAGTGGAGACCCCCCCCCAATCGTGATCTCTCTCTCTCTGTCGCTACCCTCTTTCTCTCTCGCTACTCTCTCTCTAGTGTAACACTCATCTTCACAAGGTTAGTCTCATTTTATGGTTGTTTCGTATTGAAATCGGTGTATACATGGCTGTTTTTGTAATGTTTCATGGTGATCTTGTACATGTTAATGTTTAACTTGATTAGTAGAATGATATGTACGTATACATGAGTTTTGGCTGCGTTCGTGATGATGTTTAGGGTGTTATTCACCAAGGGTTTGTGTGAATCTTAATTTGCTAAATGATATTTGATAAGTTAACCTGCTGTTAATCGATACGACTAAGCGTCATTGTCACACCCCAACCGATGGCGGAAACATCGGGATGAGACAAAAACGAGATTGCTCATTGCTCACAACATTATTAAGTGACAATAATTAATTAAACCATATTTCATTTCATAAGAATCGTCAAATACATCAATGTAACAAAACAAAGAACAACATAACATTTGCAAAGCCATAACAAAATTGACACATCGACATTAAACCTAACGTCTAATTTGTGTGTATCTAGTCCTTGCTATATTGTTTTCATAGCATCATCTCCTTCAACCTGTAACATGTTTTAAAATAATGTCAATGCGAAAGCAAAGGCGAGTACACAAGTTTAGGCATAGCATACGTATACGAATAAGTTTAAACAATCCACATGGCAACCAAATCTATACAAGAGCAATATCAAGGCATGCAATACTAATAATCAAACCCTTAACGCAATCACGATGTTTTAACATGACCTCACGAATAACACGATGGAGGTGGATGCGTGAATTCCTATAGCGCTAAGCATGTCAAACGAAGGCTAAAAATAGTTAATGACTAAAGCATAGCAATACGAATATCCAAGACAAGCATCAAGTATAAGATTCAAGCTTTCATATATATGGGATTGTATGTGTGTTTTATAAAGTTTAAGTGTTCGTGATTTTGTATATGGAAACATGTTACACCCGAAAAGTGTTATAAACAAGGTGGGTCGAGTGTACTCACGGTTTTGCTAAGTCTTTTCTACACTTGACAATCCGTGAAGACGTTGGTTCGAGGATGACGCCGAATTATCCTACAAGAGGAAACGAGGCGTATGAGTATAGAGTTTAAACGGGAGATTAGGAGTATTCGAGCATGATTAAAAATAAGTTTGATAAAGTATTATGATACGAAAGTATTCACTAAGATGTAACACTCGTTCTTGACACTATAGTAACTCTTACGAGTTGGGTGTGATTTCATAGGTTCGGGGCCTATTAGAATCGTGACAAGGAATTACATACTTTAGTGTTAAACTTAAAAACTTGATAGGTGATTATAAGTTCATTATCAAGGTTTCGGTTTTAGAATTATAATATAGTTATATATATATCATTATAATCATGTAGGAGGTGGGAGGATGAACCATCCACTTTGTAACCTCTAGTGTCATGTATGTCAAGTATGAGGTGGGAGGTTAAACCATCCACTTTGAACCTCGGATTATGTTCACCACTACACAAGTTACCATTGGTAACAAGGAGGGTACAAGAACTATATACTATACAAGAATGTAAAGACAAGAATGATAAGGTGTCATCTAGATACCAAGTAGCCAAGTATTCAACAACCCGACGAGCACACGAGGACAATCGTCAACGGCTTTGTGGGGTTGTGACACTTTAAGTCTAGCAACCTATCTTGGGATCTCGATGAAAAATCATCAAGTGATATGTGGTCTCAAGTTAGGATAGCCCAAGCTTCCTTGGTGGACACACATGAACAAGTTTAAGAATTTGCATCACTTGTGAGCTCAATGCTCTTCAAAAACAGAAAGTTTGGAGTGATTAAACACTCATATTTACAAGTTTAACAACCTAGGTTAGTCCCCATACTCATACATGTGATTAGGAGTTCAAGAACACTAGGATGAATGAGAAAAGTAAGAGATTAAACAAGTTTATGAGTACATAAAGTAAAACAATCCACTTTGGAACCTTTTTCTAGTCTTTCCAGAGCTTGGTTTTCCATGGAAAACCAATGGAAATGATCCTTAGGTTAATCCAAGCAAGTGGGAAAAAGAATGGAAGGATTTTGTTAAGAAATGAGTGAGTTACACTCATTTTAGTGAAGATGAGTAATTCTGCTCGAACTTGTAATTTTGCAGCTGATTTGGAAGGTTTTGAGAGAGATTTGAGGGAGATTAAAGTGTAAAAGTGCTTGGATTAGAGGTGGGTTTTATAGGGGAAGGATTAGGGTTAGTTAGGTGAGGTTTAGGTGGGTAATTAATGTTAAAGTGTTTAAAATACAAAAAAAAGACATAAAACCCGCCCAAAACGAGCTGCTGCCCGCCCCTTTTCGCACGCAGCTCGACCGGAAACAGGGCTTAAATGAATTGTTGTCCGGTTCCTTCAGATGTGGGGCGGTTGGCGGGGTGGTTGGGTCATTGTTTGTTGAACCGGGGATCCCGAGTTCGAGTCTCACGGACCCCGGTTTGTTTTGTTTATTATTATTATTATTTTTTTTTATTTTAATCAAATACTCAATAATTTAGTTTCACAATTGGCAGGAAAGGCCCCTGTAGTTCAAGAATTCAGTAATTACACATTAGACATTGGACTTATTTAAAGAAAGATATATATGTATTAATATATAGTCCTAAATGTTAATATATTTTTAAAATAGCATTTTAATTTTTGTAAAAAGTAAATTAATTAATTTTATTAATTAATTTATTTATTTGAATTAGTTAACTAAATAAATGAATAGGTAATTGTATTTTTTTTTCGCAACGAATTAAGTTTAACGATTAAAAATTTCACGTTTGAGTCTCGTTTACGCAATACAAACCAAGTTTGCGAGTTATCACACGTTTACGAATACGTTTACACGTTTAAAGTACGAACAAGTATAAGTGTAACATGACTATAATTAACATAATATTGTTAAAATACGAGTTTCTCATTACGATTCAAGTCTCGGTTTTCCACGTTTACAACGAAAGACAAATACAAGATACAATGCTTACTAAAAAATAGAAGTACGATACAAAGTTTCCAAATAGAGAAAGTATAGAAACGCGGGGCGTTACAGTCTCCCCTCCTTTATGAAATTTCGTCCCGAAATTTAGGAAGATGTAACGAAGAGATATGGATACTTAGTCTTCATATCACTTTCAAGTTCTCAAGTGAATTCGGTGCCACGTTTACCTTCCCATCGTACCTTGACAATAGGAATACGACTGCGCCTCAGTTGCTTGGTTCCTCGGTCCATGATTTCGACCGGTTTCTCCACAATGTGCAAAGTATCGTTGATCTGAAGATCTTCGAGTGGAACTTGAAGTCCTTCTTCGGCAAGACACTTCTTCAAATTCGAAACATGAAACACAGGATGAACATTGCTGAGCGTTTGAGGTAGATCCAGTCGATACGCTACCGTGCCTATCCTTTCGAGAATCTTGAAAGGACCCACATAGCGAGGAGCGAGTTTGCCTTTCTTACCAAAACGAACAACACCTTTCCAAGGTGCAACCTTGAGAAGTACGTGGTCACCTATGTCGAATTCCAAAGGTTTGCGTGTTCTATCAGCATAGCTCTTTTGTCGGCTTCGAGCTTTGAGCAAGTTGTCACGAATCTGTAGGATCTTGTCCGTCGTCTCTTGTATAAGTTCGGGACCGGTGAGTTGTACGTCTCCGATCTCGTGCCAACAAATAGGCGAACGGCATTTGCGACCATACAGTGCTTCAAATGGAGCCATTTGAATACTTGCGTGATAGCTGTTGTTGTACGAGAATTCTACCAAGGGTAAGTGCAAATCCCAGTTGCTACCAAAATCGATTACGCATGATCGAAGCATATCCTCTAGAGTTTGAATAGTACGCTCGGTCTGACCGTCAGATTGAGGATGAAAAGCGGTGCTAAGATTCAAACGAGTGCCAAGGGCGGATTGGAAAGTTTGCCAAAGGCGAGAAGTGAAACGAGCATCACGATCAGAAATAATATCAAGAGGAGTACCGTGACGACTAATGATTTCACTCGTGTAGATACGAGCCAGTTTCTCGACTTTGTAATCTTCACGAATGGCGAGGAAGTGTGCGGATTTGGTCAAACGATCGATGATAACCCAAATGTTGTCGTGACCAGACGAGGTACGAGGCAATTTCGTGATGAAATCCATGGCTATGCTCTCCCATTTCCAGACAGGAATTTCTGGTTGTTCGAGCAAACCGGAGGGACGTTGATGTTCTGCCTTGACTTTGGAACACGTAAGGCATTTGGAGACGTAGAGAGCGATATCACGTTTCATTCCAGGCAACCAATAGGATGCGCGCAAGTCATGATACATCTTATCAGCTCCAGGATGAACGGAGTATCGGGATTTGTGAGCTTCGTCCATCAAAGTAGTCCGAAGATTGAGACGATCGGGAATCCAAATGCGACTATGGTAGTAAAGAATACCATCAGGCTTAGCTTCGAGTGGGTTTTCGATTCCACAATTCAACTCGTTATCGAGGTTACCCTCGTTAATGACGGCAAATTGTGCTTGTCGAATTAACTTATTGAGTTTTCCCATGATTTGGTAGCAACGAGCACGCTTGACTGAGTCTTACGACTAAGTGCATCGGCCACGACATTCGCCTTACCAGGGTGGTAGCGGATATCGCAGTCGTAGTCGTTTAACAATTCTACCCAACGACGTTGACGCATGTTGAGTTCCTTTTGATCAAAGATGTGTTGGAGGCTCTTATGGTAGGTAAAGACCGTACACTTTGTACCATAAAGGTAGTGTCGCCAAATCTTTACTGCAAAAACAACTGCACCAAGCTCAAGGTCGTGAGTAGTATAGTTTTTCTCATGAATTTTGAGTTGTCTCGACGCGTAAGCGATTACTTTGTTCCGTTGCATGAGAACGCAACCAAGACCCTGGTTAGAGGCATCGTAATACACGACGAAATCGTTGTTCCCATCGGGGAGAGTGAGAATAGGAGCATTACAAAGCATGTCCTTGAGCGTTTGGAAAGATTCTTCTTGTTCGGGACCCCAAACAAAAGGTTTATCTTTTTGAGTCAACGAAGTCAAAGGAACGGCAATCTTCGAGAAGTTCGAGATGAAACGGCGATAATACCCAGCTAGGCCAAGAAACGAACGAATTTCAGAGGGCGACTTAGGTGCAATCCAATTCTTCACAGCTTCTATCTTTGCAGGGTCAACATGAATACCAAGTTCATTGATGGTGTGACCTAAGAATTGAACCTCTTTTAGCCACAATTCACACTTGGAGAATTTGGCATAAAGACGTTCGGTTTGCAAAAGCTGAAGAATAAGATGCAAATGTCATCCATGTTCTTCTTTCGTCTTGGAGTAGATTAGGATATCGTCGATGAATACAATGACGAAATGATCGAGAAAAGGCTTACACACACGGTTCATGAGATCCATAAACACTGCAGGAGCGTTGGTCAAACCAAAAGGCATGACCACGAACTCGTAGTGTCCATAACGTGTGCGAAATGCGGTTTGGGGTACATCTTCCTCGGAAACCCGAAGTTGATGATAGCCAGAACGGAGGTCAACCTTTGAAAAGCACTTCGCGCCTTGCAATTGATAGAAGAGATCGTCAATACGAGGAAGTGGGTATCGGTTTTTGACTATAAGTTTATTGAGCTCACGATAATCAATGCACATCCGAAAAGACCCATCTTTCTTCTTGACGAACAACACGGGAGCGCCCCAAGGGGAAGTACTAGGGCGTATAAAGCCTTTATCAAGAAGCTCTTGAAGTTGGCTTGATAGCTCTTGCATCTCCGAGGGTGCTAAACGATAGGGAGCCTTCGCAACAGGAGTTGCGCCAGGAATGAGGTCAATACGAAAATCGACAGCTCGAGGAGGCGGAGGACCAGGGAGATCCTCGGGGAAAACAGAAGGGAACTCACAAACGGCAGGAACATCACTTATGCTAGGACCTTTGTCTTTCTTTTCCACAACGTGGGCGAGAAAGGCAAAGTACTCCTTACGCAAGTACTTGTTCGCTTTGATGCACGACATAAGCTTGAGACCCTTAGAAGGTTTCTCACCATAGATGTGTAAAGAGTCACCTTGAGGTAGGGGAAGGCGAATGAATTTCTCAGAACAAACGACTTCAGCGCGAACTTGCTTAAGCCAGTCCATGCCTACTATGACGTCAAAGCTACCCATTTGCATAGGTATGAGGTCGATGGAAAACTTATGATCGTTTAAGATTAGGGAGCAACCAGAAAGAATAGAGTCAACGGAGATGTTCTTACCATTAGCGACTTCGACAGCAAAAGGATTAGGCATTTTAGTTCATTCGCACTTAAGCAAGGGTTCAAATTCAATGGATACAAAACTTCTATCCGCTCCAGTATCAAACAGACAAGTAGCATAGATATGGTTCACAAGGAACGTACCAGTGATGACGTCATTCGAACTTTGGGCTTGAGCTGAGGTGAGAACGAAAGCTCGTCCTTTCGCAGGTTCGGTTTGTTGTTGCTGTTGGTTGTTGGTGCGTTTCGGGCAAACGTTGGCGAAATGGTTAGGATCGCCACAATTGTAGCAGGTTCGACCAGGTGTAGCTTGGGTTTGGCGGTTTGGGTTAGGATTAGGTAAAAGGGCTTGGGTTTGCTGGTTCTGGGGTAGGCGACAGTAGTTGGAGAGGTGTCCTAACCTATTACAGTTGTCACATTTTCGGCATGAGGTGCCAACAGGGTGATGGTAGTTGCAAGTGGTGCACTTGGGGTGAGAGCCAATGTAACCTTGTCCAGGTTGGTTGGTGTTTTGGGTAGGCGGAGTGACGACAACATTGTTTTGAGAAGAATCCTTCCGCTTCTTGTTCTTGTTGTGGGGCTTTTTGGCTGGAGGGGTAGGTGATTCGGTGGTGTTGGCAATGGCTTGGTGCGCATGCTTCGTAGGGACCTTGTCGTAGGCCCCCTAAAGGATGCAGTTATGGTTGAGTTGGAGGGTTTTGGCATAGGCTTCCTCGAGGGTTTTCGGGTTGGCTGCGGCTACATGGTTCATGATCACCGGTGAGAGGCAACGGATGAGCTTGGCGATTGACTTGGGAACAGTATCGACTTGCCCAGGGTAAATGATACTTAACTGTTTAAAGCGCACAATCAATCCTTCAGCGTCGCTCCCTGTTGTGTGAGATTCCAGAACTCGTTTTCAAGTTTCTGGGTCTCATGGGGAGTACAGAATTGCTCCTTCATGAGCTCCTTAAGCTCTTCCCAAGTCATCGCATGGGCTGCTTCGTTTCCACGCGTGTTTCGTTCGGTGGTCCACCACTCGAGGGCTCTCTTGCGGAAGACCCCGGTGGCATTAAGGGTTCGGAGTTCCTCAGGGCAGCCGCCCAGAAGGAAGATAAGCTCCATTGAATCAAACCAATTGATCATGGCGGTAACACCGTCCATGCCAGTGAATTCCACTGGTTTACAAGCCATGAAATGCTTGAATTAGTAAGATGGTTTGGGGGTATCGGCTTTGGAATCAGCGGATGATTTAGGTGTGGCTTCGGCGTGTATGGTGTGGATTTGGCTAACAATGTCGGGTATGATCTTAGCCAATTGCCCGACCATTTGCTCCGAAACGAGCCCAATCAGTTCTTGCTTCGATATCGAGTCCTCGTTGTTGGATTCCTTCTGGGAATCCGTCTTCTTGGACTTCTTGAGGCGGTTCAACGAGTTATGGAAAGGAGGCATCTAGAGGTTGTAAACAAGACAAAAGCATGAGACTTGATTGTAATAAAGAAAATAGGTTTTGCATGCATGAGTATTAATAAAATTCACATAAGTTCCACATAAGAAGCATATGTTCATCAAGTATGGTTCACATAGTTTGCATGAGTTCAACAAGTATAACATGTATACTCACGTATGAATACAAATAAAGAGTATAAATTTAGTTGTTCACGAGGATTAGTATTGTTTTTGATTGCGATAAACGTGCGAGTGTGTAACGGTTTGAAATGAACGAGGTAACAAGTATTAAAACACATAAAATTTGAGTCACATAAAAAGAATAGGCTCGTAAAACATGGGAATGATTCGGGTAGAGAATCGTCGACAATTCCAAAGTGAATCGAAGATCTTTTCGAATTAGAGAAACGTGCTTTGGCCTATAGGTAAAATGCTCTCATCGAGAAGCGACTAATGACATTTTACCCTTCCAGTTACTACACATCTCTAACCGATCGGAAAATCGAGACTTTGGCGAGAGCGAAAATCAAGGAATGGGACTTAATCGACAAGGTGCGGGTTTCACCCCTAACTTGACAATTTCGTACCCTAAGTGTGGTTGGTACTTACCAAACGAAGAGCAAATTCCGATTCGTTGGTAAGGGTCCACTAGAGTTTTTGAGTTGGAAATTTTCCATCAAGGTTTGGATTTCACTCCTAACTTGATGGCATAATTGCGTGCAAAAAGAATAAGTATAGCGGATTGAGAGTAGTTCACCAAATTGCGGTTTTCACACCTATTTTAGTGAAGTCGTCTCGTTTATATTACGAGTGTCTTCAAGCGTCCAAACGTGTATTGTGTAAAAGTGTCTTAGGAAGACACCATGTATATGTATTAAGACCAAAAGGAAAGAGAGAAGCAAAGTAGGAAGCATAAAGTTTTAAGCATAATCAAGAATGGTCACAACCGGTACTTAGAACTATAGACTAGGTCGAACATGGCAATTCTACCTAATTCCCTATAGTTATGGCTCTGATACCAATCTGTCACACCCCAACCGATGGCGGAAACATCGGGATGAGACGAAAACGAGATTGCTCATTGCTCACAACATTATTAAGTGACAATAATTAATTAAACCTTATTTCATTTCATAAGAATTGACAAATACATCAATGTAACAAAACAAAGAACAACATAACATTTGCAAAGTCATAACAAAATTGATACATCGACATTAAACCTAACGTCTAATTTGTGTGTATCTAGTCCTTGCTATATTGTTTTCATAGCATCATCTCCTTCAACCTGTAACATGTTTTAAAATAATGTCAATGCGAAAGCAAAGGCGAGTACACAAGTTTAGGCATAGCATACGTATACGAATAAGTTTAAACAATCCACATGGCAACCAAATCTATACAAGAGCAATATCAAGGCATGCAATACTAATAATCAAACCCTTAACGCAATCACGATGTTTTAACATGGCCTCACGAATAACACGATAGAGGTGGATGCGTGAATTCCTATAGCGCTAAGCATGTCAAACGAAGGCTAAAAATAGTTAATGACTAAAGCATAGCAATACGAATATCCAAGACAAGCATCAAGTATAAGATTCAAGCTTTCATGTATATGGGATCGTTTATGTGTTTTATAAAGTTTAAGTGTTCGTGATTTTGTATATGGAAACATGTTACACCCGAAAAGTGTTATAAACAAGGTGGGTCGAGTGTACTCACGGTTTTGCTAAGTCTTTTCTACACTTGACAATCCGTGAAGACGTTGGTTCGAGGATGACGCCGAATTATCCTACAAGAGGAAACGAGGCGTATGAGTATAGAGTTTCAACGAGAGATTAGGAGTATTCGAGCATGATTAAAATAAGTTTGATAAAGTATTATGATACGAAAGTATTCACTAAGATGTAACACTCGTTCTTGACACTATAGTAACTCTTACGAGTTGGGTGTGATTTCATAGGTTCGGGGCCTATCAGAATCGTGACAAGGAATTACATACTTTAGTGTTAAACTTAATAACTTGATAGGTGATTATAAGTTCATTATCAAGGTTTCGGTTTTAGAATTATAATATAGTTATATATATATATATATCATTATAATCATGTAGGAGGTGGGAGGATGAACCATCCACTTTTTAACCTCTAGTGTCATGTATGTCAAGTATGAGGTGGGAGGTTAAACCATCCACTTTGAACCTCGGATTATGTTCACCACTACACAAGTTACCATTGGTAACAAGGAGGGTTCAAGAACTATATACTATACAAGAATGTAAAGACAAGAATGATAAGGTGTCATCTAGATACCAAGTAGCCAAGTATTCAACAACCCGACGAGCACACGAGGACAATCGTCAACGGCTTTGTGGGGTTGTGACACTTTAAGTCTAGCAAACTATCTTGGGATCTCGATGAAAAATCATCAAGTGATGTGTGGTCTCAAGTTAGGATAGCCCAAGCTTCTTTGGTGGACACACATGAACAAGTTTAAGAACTTACATCACTTGTGAGTTCAATGCTCTTCAAAAACAGAAAGTTTGGAGTGATTAAACACTCCTATTTACAAGTTTAACAACCTAGGTTAGTCCCCATAATCATACATGTGATTAGGAGTTCAAGAACACTAGGATGAATGAGAAAAGTAAGAGATTAAACAAGTTTATGAGTACATAAAGTAAAACAATCCACTTTGGAACCTTTTTCTAGTCTTTCCAGAGCTTGGTTTTCCATGGAAAACCAATGGAAATGATCCTTAGGTTAATCCAAGCAAGTGGGAAAAAGAATGGAAGGATTTTGTTAAGAAATGAGTGAGTTACACTCACTTTAGTGAAGATGAGTAATTCTGCTCGAACTTGTAATTTTGCAGCTGATTTGGAAGGTTTTGAGAGAGATTTGAGGGAGATTAAAGTGTAAAAGTGCTTGGATTAGAGGTGGGTTTTATAGGGGAAGGATTAGGGTTAGTTAGGTGAGGTTTAGGTGGTTAATTAATGGTTAAAAGTGTTTAAAATACAAAAAAAGACATAAAACCCGCCCAAAACAAGCTGCTGCCCGCCCCTTTTCGCACCCAGCTCGACCGGAAACAGGGTTTAAATGAATTATTGTCCGGTTCCTTCAGATGTGGGGCGGTTGGCGGGGTGGTTGGGTCGTTGTTTGTTGAACCGGGGATCCCGAGTTCGAGTCTCACGGATCCCGGTTTGTTTTGTTTATTATTATTATTATTTTTTTATTTTAATCAAAAACTCAATAATTTAGTTTCACAATTGGCAGGAAAGGCCCCTGTAGTTCAAGAATTCAGTAATTACACATTAGACCTTGGACTTATTTAAAGAAAGATATATATGTATTAATATATAGTCCTAAATGTTAATATATTTATAAAATAGCATTTTAATTTTTGTAAAAAGTAAATTAATTAATTTTATTAACTAATTTAATTTATTAATTTAATTAATTAATTTAATTAATTTATTTATTTATTTGAATTAGTTAACATAATAAATGAATAGGTAATTGTATTTTTTTTCGCAACGAATTAAGTTTAACGATTAAAAATTTCACGTTTGAGTCTCGTTTACGCAATACAAACCAAGTTTGCGAGTTATCACACGTTTACGAATACGTTTACACGTTTAAAGTACGAACAAGTATAAGTGTAACATGACTATAATTAACATAACATTGTTAAAATACGAGTTTCTCATTACGATTCAAGTCTCGGTTTTCCACGTTTACAATGAAAGACAAATACAAGATACAATGCTTACTAAAAAGTAGAAGTACGATACAAAGTTTCCAAATAGAGAAAGTATAGAAACACGGGGCGTTACAGTCATGGTAGTTTAAACATGTTCTTATACAATAAAGTCGAAAACAGAAAGCTGATTGACATTTACAGCCAACTTCAGTTGGCTGTAACCTGATCATTATTTATCGAAAAGTGGATTTTCTGAAGTCTAAAATGTGTATTTTTGAAAAAATCTTCAAATGGCGCCGGATTCATGTTTTTCTGAGGTTGTTTGCTATTTTATAATGACCATTTAGGGCAGCAGCTGAAGCTGCGTAAATTCTGCAGAATATGCAGGTTGTTTATCGAGTCGGATCTCATAGTCTGTATAGGGTTAGGTCACGAAATCGGTACAGCAGCTGGAGACGGGAGTTTCGGAAAATCTCCCACTGGAATTTCGTTAATCGGATGAACGATGATTTTTAAATGATTTTTCTCGTGGACCGCAGTAGAAAGTGACGAATCTGACTGCAGCCTAGTATATAAATTTTTGTAAATAATTGGTAAAGAATTAGGATTTGAAAATTTTACACTAAATTTTAACGGCTAATTGGCACCCTCTGTAAAAAGATTGGAATTTGTGGAGCATGAGAACTATTTTTTAAAAATTCTCGAAAACATGATAAGTTGATTTGGTCGTTATGAGTGTACAAGTTGAAACATGATAACTTGCGTTTGTGTGTATCTAAGTGTTGTATGAGTTATCCTGTGTTTATGACAAGTTGATTTGGTCGTTATTTTGTATTGTGATACTTTGCATGCATGATTATGGTTTCGAATTGGTTATTACGTGTGCTGTACCATGTGTTAGTTATGCGTAGGGTTTTGTGTTAGTGTGTTCACACACTAACTTTGAATCGGTTTACATGTTTGGACGCGATTAGCAGTTCCATCCTTTGCTTCTTTTGCATTTATCTAACCGAGCAATTTAAGGTGAGTTCACTGCCCTTATTTTATCTGGTTTTGAACAACAGGGGGAGAAACATGTATACGCTCTACAACTCAATCTTTTACGTTATGCGAAATTAACACCGTTAACTATTCGGTAACTAAGTTAATGTTAATGTATGTTATGGTCACTAAGTAGCTTTATCACGGAAGTCCTCAACCAACTCTCGGATCGTTAGTATTGGGTTAGATAGCGGGGAAATTAGTACTACTGGGCTGGACAAGCCCCACCCGAGCTAGTCGCGCTAGCCGACCGGGAATGGTCAACGGGTGATTAATTTGGCCTAACTTTCGCCATGGTCAGTTATAGACCTGGCCACAGAGGCAACAACAGTCAGCTTCGATCACGAACTCTTACGTGACGTAACTTTAGGCTCGCTACCTACATGTTAACATTGAACTTATTTACGAACCAACATTATTATTACAGGTTCGGAACAATGGAACTATGTCGATATCCCGGGTTAGGGATAACGGGGGAAAATAATCTTTTAAACCGAACTTGTGAACTTATAAAAACCTGTGAACTCACTCTTCTTTAATGTTGACACTTGTTTCTTTGCATGTTTCCCAGGACGCTAGGAGCGTTAGGTGCACCCACTTTGCATTAAATCAAGATATGTCATCGAGTCTTAATTAACGATTATTTTTTTAGGATATTGGTTTTGGCGTTTATGTTGGCGCCCGTTACTTATTTCTAATGCTTTCGCTAAACTTTGAAACTTTGGAACTTTGAAAATGACTATGCATGTTTACAATAAATGTTTTTGGAAAACGTTAAAATAAATCATATAGAGTCGTTCGACGTTGCTAGTGTCTGAGATTCTGGTTTGAACACACGCCTCGCGGTAATACTCCGCAAGTGGAAATGGAGGGTGTGATAACATCCATCAATAATGCTAAAAGCTGTCTGTTCACAAGATCTATGGATTTGGCATGCATTTAATAGAGTTATGGGTTCAAATAACAAATAACGATTTAAACGTTCTTGCAAGATCTGAGATTTTTGACGACATCATAAGAGGTACTGCTCTCGATTCTTCGTTCATCCTCAATAGGGTAGCATACAACCACGGGTATTATCTAGCCAACAATATATACCCAAACTATTCGGCTATTGTTAAAACTATACTAGACCCCCCTAATGAAAAAAGAATAAAAATTGTAAAAGGTAAAGAAGCGGCAAGGAAAGATGTCGAACGATCATTTGGTGTGTTAAAGGCACGGTGTCATATAATACAAAACCCGGCACGTGCATGAACAAAAAAAAGATTGAGATGCATTATTTATGCTTGTTCAATATTACATAACATGAGTATCGTAGATGAAGACTAGACGATATGCGAATAAGATCTGAATGACATTGATGAGAATGTTGAGCCGGTTGATGATGGGCAACAAGAATCAAATACGTGGGCGTTACACAGTAATTATGTGCATGGGAATCTTTGTGCGGATTTAATCGATCATATTTCGAATAACTTCTAGGTCGATTCCGATGACATTCCTGATCCCGTTGATGACGAGTAGTGGTGTTCCTAGGTGTTGGGAAAACTTATTTTATGCTTTTAGTTTGTATTTTTAAATAAATTTTATCTTCTTTTTAATTTGTAACTTTCATAAATTGTATGAAATATTGAATTTTCCTATCAAATTTTCTTAGGTATTTTTATTTTAAGAAATTAAATGAATAAAAAGTATTATTTATAAATAAAATGAACTGAATAAAGAAATAAAAAATAGGAAGTGGGAATGGGAAGGAGGAACATGTCCTTGGATGGAAGAATGATAATAAGGTGGATTTTGGAAAAGGAGAGTGATGTGACATTGTGATGGAAGATGGAAAAGATAAGAGAAAGAGTGTCACACACCAACTGATGGCGGAAACATCGGAGTGAGACGAACTAGATTGCTCGAGACATCATAACATTATTTGTGACAATATCTAATTTAACAACTCATTTCAAAGCATCAAATTGTCATATTACAACATACTCCAAATACAAAGTAACAACTACGAAATAAGTTCAACATTAACATAATGATTAACTTAGGATTCTAAGCGTGTTTATATGTTGTTCCTACTAAGTTTCATCATACCAACTTCATCAACCTGCAACATGTTAAAAAGTATAGTTCAATAACAAAGTATTGCGAGTACACAAGTTTGATATCATAGCATAAGTATAAAAACCGTTTAAACAAATCCACATGAATAGCTAGAATGCGAGATAAATGTAAACAAGGCATGTGAACTACAAGTCAATCCTCTAGTGTACCGCATAATAGATTAAAACTTAACATTGACCAAAAGAATACGGGCGGTGCGTTACTCCTATAGCGCTATACATGTTAAGGGAGGCTTGATAGAAGTTAATAACATTTAGATCACATAAGACTATACCAAGTAACAATTCAAGTAGCACATAACTAAAGCATGTTTGATGGACTGTTTGTGTGATTTCATAGAATAAAAGTGTGAATTAGTGTAGTTTGGTAAATTAACATATTGCACCCAAAAAGTGTAAAACATAAAAAGGGTGTCGAGTGTACTTACGGTTTTGCAAAATAAATTCTGTGAAAGCGTTAGGTTGATTTAGGGGGATGAACACCAAGTTATCCTACACAAGGAAACGTAGGCGTGTGAGTTTTAGTTTTACGATGGAGTTTGACAATTTCAGGAATTTAAAGTATGCACACAGTATGTATAGACAAAAGTATTTATCTAGACGTTAACGCTCTTTTTTGACACTATAAGCCCCGAAGGGTGTTTGTATTTTTATGGGTCATGCCCAATAGGATCGTAACGATGGTTAGGTCTAAGATAAAATAACCTAATATTATGACAAATCATCATATAGTCATTGTCAAAGGTTCGGTTATATTAAGTATTTACATATATAGTTTACATATAATATTACTAATTCATCATAGAGTTCATGTAATTCATAGATATCATGTAAGTTATATAAGTCATGCATGGTGGTAGGAGGATAACCGTCCTAAATCTCTTTCGTAAGATTCACCAATACACAAGATTGTCATAAGGAAAATCCGGATGGTTAAGAATTATAGAAATCATCAAGTGAGGGGTGGATTGAAAAGTTGAATGGCCTAGGCCATCATGTAATCACACCTACACCAACACAAGCTCGTAAGCTTGGATGGCTCAACACTTGTGGGTTTGAAACCCTATTAAAAACCATAAGTTTAGAGACATGTTATGCCTCTTGATTGTATATGAACAAGTCTAGCTTAACACACTAACCATAAACTTGGTTAGAGGCATAAGTAGCATAGAGTTGTTATATTTAAAAACAAGTTCGAAAAGGTTTTATAAGTTATCTTCCAAAACCGAAAGTTTGGCCCCAAAAATGGTGTGATTCCACCTTGGTTTCCATGGAAAACCTATGGTAATATCCATAGGGCTTCGCAAACAATGTTGAGGAAGAAAACAAGAAGAAAACATTGAAAATTTTGAAGTTTAAAAAGGTAAAATTTAGGTAGAAAGTTTGCACACTTTTGGACCTCAAAAATGGTGGGGTTTCACCTTAGTTTGCCCAAGATAACTTGTGAGAACCTTCCTAGAGGTTATCCAAGAGTGTTAGAAGGAAAAACAAGGCTAGAAGAAGAAGAAGAGAAGTGAGTTGAAACTCACTTGCAACCTGCTGTGTTTCAGCAGAGAATTTCTAAAGTTTAGAGGGTTGTTTGAGGTGTTTGGAGGCTTGTAAAAGTGGGGAAGTGATGGAGGAACACTTGTTTATATAGGGGAATTAGGGTTAGGATTAGGGTTGTATTTAATGTGGTTTGGTGGGATTTTGAATCAAGAAAAGAAGAGGGAATCCTCTAACAGCTTGCGGCCGCAAGCTGTTATGTTGTTTTTTTTGTTCTTTCAATTATTTAATTGTTGCATCTTGGGTTTTAAGTATTTTACATGATATATATTACAAGTATGGGTCTTATAGTGGTCCTAGGTCATGTGTAAGGTCGTTTGAAAACCATAAAAAAGACTTCTTGAAAGCATAATTTAAACACAAGTTGTGACAAGATTATTGTGATGATGGAAGCTTGAATAATTTGCATTAAGTCACTAATTGTCTTGCTTGACTTTGATATTAAGATTTAATAAACGTTCAACAAGCATTTACAAGTCGTTTCGAATTGATTGATTAAGCAATAAAGTAACGTATGATTATAAGTTTAAACATGAATAAAGTTTGCGGACTTCGCATAATTGATCAATCTGATTACAATCAAAGCCTTAGATTACAATGAATTGGAAATAGAAATATGCTTACAAGGTTTGGACTTTCCAAAAATAGAAACACGAAGCAATCTTGCCAAAATGGAAAGTTACAATTGCGAAGCGTTACAGTCTCCCCTCCTTTAGGGAATTTTGTCCCGAAATTTAGGAAGACGCGACGAACAAATGTGGCTACTTAGTCTTCATGTCGGTTTTAAGTTCCCAAGTAAATTCAACGCCATGTTTTCCTTCCCACAGAACTTTCACGTTAGGAATTCTACTGCGCCTTAGTTGCTTAGTGCCTCGATCCATGATTTCGACTGGTTTCTCCACTGTCACACCCCGGATTTCCAACTCGAAATCCATACACCGGTGGGCCCGGATGGGGAGTATCATGACGTAATTTGATAACATCATTGTCAATTAAACATGGCACAGTGGAAGTCTTGGAGTAAAATTACTATTAAAAACCGAATGGTCAAAATAAAATAATATACAGGCTTGTAATAGAAGATCCACAGGCCGATCATAAAATGTACAAGAAAGAATATAAAACAGAATTTAAGGCAGATCTAAGGATTTGCAAGATCCTGTTATTCACCACCGAGCAGCTTCCGACCTATTTCGTATTGTACCTGCAGTTTAGCATTGGACGATACGTTAGCTTACGCTGGTAAATACACCCAACTGGCTCATTTTGAAAACTTTAAAATGGTTTTTAAGTACAAAACGGCACAAAATCTTTTATTAACTTGGGAAAGTTGACCTTGCAACCTTGGATCAGATTCACATGTTTGTCAATACATACAGGGCCCAGTACAGAAACCGAGACATGATTAAATACACACCACTCGGGACTCACAAAGGAGTCATCCCCAACGTCTTGGGAATATCGCATATGAGCGTCTGTCAGGTGTATGCCTACACCCCGCGCTAAGGTCGTGGCCAATATCTAATGTATTGAGCCGAGGATATCTAGGACATGGTAATTTAACCCCTGATGTTTAAGTTATCAAACAAAACTTATTAAAATGAAATATGGGGTTTACTAGCCACAAGCGGGCATTCGATTGACCCCATTTTAGACCAAGCAGTAATAATTTACCGTATCCCAAGCCCGTATAGGGAAAATAAGTCGAGAGTATTTACCTGAGCTAGTCTTCTTATTTTATTTTTTTAATAACTCAGTCGTATACGAAATTACCAAGTGCAGATAGCATTTACCGGCAAGGCTCTAGTCTGGATTATGGCATAAGCTAGCCAATTAAATACTAAAGGTCTTATAAACCGAATAGTGTACATGATCATTACGTATAACGCTTGATTAAACGATGATATGATAGAATGTAGTTTAAACCCAACAAGTAATTGACTTGTATAATATGGGTAAACTAAAAACATTCTGGATTTTGAAACTTAAATGACAAGGTTAAACCCTTTTGGGTTAATTTCCGTAAAATAGTTACATATACGTCACTGTGTGCATATTAGCGATATCGGGTAACCGGATAAGTCATGGACAAGTTCTATATGCCATTATACTTTAAATAAGTTAAAATATCAGTATGATATCAACTTGTATGCCCGTTATGGTTTTAAAACAAAACTATGCCTCATAAGGGCATTTCGGTAATTATATACCGTATAAAAGAACTTGAACATATTTTAAGTTTATAATCATGAGTATTTTGGAAAAATAGTTTATTTATGATATAATATAAGTAGGATACCAACTACATGTGTAATTTACCTTTTTTTAACCAAACTATACACCGAAGGGGCATTTTGGTCATTTTACACATAGTTTATAAATTATTTGGGATTCTGAGTTTATAACATGTATCTACTGTAAATATGTTTTAAATAAGTTTTAAAATCAGTAGGTATCAAGTCTTGATCAATAATATGGTTTAAAACCATACTATGCGCCGAAACGGCGCTTATGTCGTAAAATGATGTTTCTATGCGATGTTTATGAAAACTGATGTTAAGGTCATATAAAGTTTAATCGTGTGCCTAATGATTGTTGGAAACTTTTCCAAAAGTGAGATGTGTATCTAGTATCTCTGTCAGATACAATAGATACCGGAACACCGTGTAGGGACACAATCTTGCCCACATACAACTTAGCCAATTTATCTGAATTATATGTTTCCTTTATTGGCAAGAAATGTGCTGACTTGGTCAGCCTATCCACAATGACCCAAATAGTGTCATTACCACATTTGGTCTTAGGTAACTTGGTAAACAAATCCATAGTTGCCATTTCCCATTTCCATGTGGGAATCTCAAGCTGTTGTAGAAGTCCTGATGGCTTTTGATATTCGGCCTTAACTTGGGGACACGTCAGACACTTAGCTACATAAGTGGCTATGGATTTCTTCAAACCCATCCACCAATAATTCTTCTTCAAGTCTTGATACATTTTGTCACCACCTGGGTGAACAGAGTATCTTGAACTATGCGCTTCTTGGAGGATTAGATCTCTAACTCCTCCAAAGACTGGAACCCAGATCCTATCATTAAATCTTAGGATTCCATCCTTTCCAGGCTTTAACTGATCAACAGTTCCGCCTAATCCCTCATTAGGTATATTAGCCTCTAATAAGGCTTGCTTTTGCGCATCGAATAGCTTTTCACTTAAGCTATTTCTGAGCTCAATGCTCTTGGCATTAATCCTAATAGGTTTAACTCTTTCTTTGCGACTTAAGGCGTCGGAAACTACATTTGCCTTGCCGGGATGGTAGCGAATCTCGCAATCATAATCATTAAGTGTTTCCATCCACCGACGTTGTCGCATATTCAATTCCTTTCGATTGAACATATGCTGGAGACTTTTATGGTCAGTGTATATAATACACTTTGTGCCATACAAGTAATGTCTCCACAGTTTTAGTGCAAATACAACGGCACCCAGTTCCAAATCATGTGTGGTGTAATTCCTTTCATGCACCTTTAGTTGTCGTGATGCATAGGCAATTACCTATCCATTTTGCATTAGCAAACAACCCATACCGGTGTGCGAAGCATCACATAGACAACAAAAGTTCTCAATACCCTTGGGTAAAGATAACACAGGAGCATTGCTCAACTTGTGTTTAAGAGTCTCAAAAGATTCTTGTTGCTTTGGACCCCAATTATATTTAATATTCTTACAGGTCAAGGAAGTTAAAGGAGTGGCTATTCTTGAAAAGTTCTCAATGAACCTTCTATAATAACCAACCAATCCTAAGAAACTACGAACCTCCGTTGGCGTTTTGGGCACTTCCCAATTCATTATGGCCTCAATTTTGGCGGGATCCACTTGGATACCACGCTCACTTACCATATGTCCGAGAAATTGGACTTCTCTAAGCCAAAACTCACATTTAGAGAACTTCGCATAAAGTTTCTCTTGTCTTAAAAGTTCTAGGATGCACCTAAGATGTTTCTCGTGATCAGCTTGATTACGAGAATAAATAAGTATGTCATCTATGAAGACAATGACAAACTTATCCAAATATGGTTTGCAGACTCTGTTCATGAGGTCCATGAATGCTGCAGGTGCATTTGTGAGCCCAAACGGCATCATTAAAAATTCAAAATGACCATAGCGGGTCCTGAAGGCTGTCTTAGGAACGTCCTCACTCCTAACCTTCAGCTGGTGATATCCAGATCTCAATTTTATCTTGGAGAAGTAGCTAGCCCCTTGAAGTTGGTCGAATAAATCATCGATCCTGGGCAGAGGATATCTATTCTTGATTGTCAACTTGTTCAGCTCTCGGTAGTCGATGCACATTCGCATCGAACCGTCTTTCTTCTCTATAAACAGAATAGGAGCTCCCTAAGGCGAGGAACTAGGCTGTATAAAGCCTTTCTTTAGGAGTTCGTCTAGCTGCGTCCTCAATTCCTTCATTTCTGTTGGTGCTAGCCTATATGGAGCTCTAGCTACGGGTGCTGCTCCTGGTATGATATCAATCCTGAATTCCATTTGCCTATCTGGAGGTAGGCCCAGTAATTCCTTAGGGAAAACATCGGGATACTCCGAAATAACTGGTTGATCTTCAAGGTTCGGCTTAGGTTCATTTATAGTGACTTGTGCCATGTAAATCACACATACTTTCCTCAAACCCTTGGATGCCTTAAATAACGACACCTTGTCTGGCCCCATAGTGTGAGTCTCCGGGAATGGTGATTATTTCACCAGATGGGGTTTTGATTTCGATGAGTTTTTTATCGCAGGCAATACGGGCTTGGTTATAAGATAACCAATCTATACCTAAGACAACATCAAACCCCGCCAATTTCATTGGCAAAAGAGATATAGGGATGGAATGATTTTTAATGGATATAGAGCATCCATCAAGAATGGAAGAAGCAGTTTCTAAGGTTCAGTTCTATCTCATAAATTTTATCTAGAGTTCTTATGGGTAGATTTAACAGTTTACTAAACTTATGGTCAACAAAAGATCTATCTGCACCCGAATAAAAAAGAACTCTAGCATAAATATCATTAATGGGGAAAGTACCTGTTACGACATTATTGTCATTAACATCTTCCTTAGCAGTTAGCCGAAAGGCGCGTGCATTTCCTTTCTTGGCCTCTACAGGCTTCGGATTATTATTCTTTGAATTCTTAGGGTAGTTAGTTACAATGTGCCCTTTTTCATTACAGATATAACATACAGCATCCTTAAGATCTTTACAATCTAGGGTCTTATGCCCTCTCCTTTTACAAATACCACAAGGTCGAACTTGTGAATCAGAATTACATAGTCCCCAGTGTCTGCGGTTGCAAGTCTTGCAGAATGGCATTACAACCGACTTGCCTTGGTTCCCTTTGAACCCAAGTCTCCCTTTATTTTTCTTACTAAGCCTTTGGGAGTTGTCATCTTCCCTTTTCCTTTTCAAGTCAGTTTCAGACTTAACTGACTTTTGCCTTACAAGATCAAGGGTAAGAGAGAGAGACAGGTCTACAGCAGACCTATAAGTTATTAGGCTGAGCAGTCTTTACCATGCCCTTTATTTCGGGTGCTAACCCATTAATCAAACGCGCAATGCGTTTGGGCTCCGGGGTAATTAAATAGGAAACTAATCTAGATAGGGAATTGAAATCGGAAACATATTTCCGGCAATCTAGGTTTTTCATGGAAAGAGACAAGAAGTCGGTCTCTAATTTCTTCACCTCATGGGGTGGGCAGTAGGTTTCCTTAATAAGGTCCACAAATTTGGACCACCCAAAATTATACAGGTGTAATTTTCCTGTAGACTGAATCATAGCTTTCCATCAGATGAGGGCATCGCCTTTGAAGGACTGTGATACATACTTGACCACATCCTTATCAGCACAGTTGCTGATGTCTACAATTGTTTCCATCTCATCTAGCCACTTTAGGGCTTCCACCGATCCTTTTTCCCCGTTAAAGTCTCGGGGTTTACAGGAGACGGAATACTTATAAGTACATCCGTCTTTAATAGAACGGGACCTTTCAGCGAAATCTATTTTCCTTGGTTCACTCTTCGCATTTGAAGAGTGAACGGAGATCTCCCTATGAGCTGGAGATGGTGGAATAGATAAAGGTCTAGAGCGAGTAGCACTTGGCTCTCTAAGCTTTTTGATGGCCTTACTCATGGCCCTTTCCACAGCCGCATCAATGCGAGCTTGGAAATCATTATTATTTATGGCTACATTTTCGGCGTCCTTAGAGTTGACGTTTCGATGGGTACTTTGTGCTTCATTAAAATTAGCCATTCTTCAAAGCTTTGGTTCTAAAATACCAAATAAAATTTCTTTTAGCCATGGTATAACAACCATATCGGCTTTTTAAATATTGGATATAAGAAAAATCCACTGCCTATACTAGTGTGAAAAACATCACAACTCTTAGGCTTAATATAAATATATTTGGCCTAGGTCTTAATAGGACCATCATAGGCAAATTATAATCTGGACATAGTCCATTTATTACTAGACAGGGGATCGCAACGTCACAACTATCATTGTCATATTTGACAATTTTATAGCACATAGGCTTGTCACAAAAGGACATTTAAAACATGGCATATAAGCCTATCACAAATGGACATAAAATATGGCACATAGGCCTGTCATTAATGGACATAAAATATGGCACATAGGCACTACATCACTAATGGATGTTTTATTTATCATCGCACTTATGATATTAGCCGGGATCCAATTGATCACATAGGCTATATATAAAATTAATCATAGCCATAAGGGCAATACATCACTAATGGATGTTTAATCCATCACCGCATTGGTGATATTTAGCCGGGATCAAATATATAACATGGGTTATATAAAATAAATTATAACCCGAAAGGGTAATACATCACTAATGGATATTTAATCCATCACCGCATTGGTGATATTTAGCCGGGATCAAATAGATCACATGGGCTTTATAGAATAGATCATAACCCGAAAGGGTGATACCTCACTAATGGATGTTTTATTTATCATCGCACTGATGCTATTAGCCGGGATCAAATAGATCATAGAATATATCATAACCCGAAAGGGTAATACATCACTAATGGATGTTTTATTTATCATCGCACTGATGATATTAGCCGGGATCAAATAGATCACATGGGCTATATAAAATACATCTCTAAAGGGTGTTTTATTCATCACCGCACAGGTGATATTTAGCCGAGATCAAATAGATCACAAGGGCTATATAAAATACCTCTCTAATGGATGTCTTATTCATCACCGCACTGGTGATATTTAGCCGGGATCAAACAGATCACAAGGGCTATATAAAATACATCTTTAATGGATGTTTTATTTATCACCGCACTGGTGATTTAGTCGGGATCAAACAGATCACAAGGGCTATATAAAATACATCTCTAATGGATGTTTTATTTATCACCGCACTGATGATATTTAGCCGGGATCAAACAGATCACAAGGGCTATATAAAATAAATCTCTAATGGATGTTTTATTTATCACCGCACTGGTGATATTTGGCAAGGATCAAACAGATCACAAGGGCTATATAAAATACATCACTAATGGATGTTTTATTTATCATCGCACTGATAATATTAGCCGGGATCAAATAGATCACATGGGCTATATAAAATACATCTCTAAAGGATGTTTTATTCATCACCGCACTGTTGATATTTATCCGAGATCAAATAGATCACAAGGGCTATATAAAATACATCTCTAATGGATGTCTTATTCATAACCGCACTGGTGATATTTAGCCGGGATCAAACAGATCACAAAGGCTATATAAAATACATCTTTAATGGATGTTTTATTTATCACCGCACTGGTGATATTTAGCCGGGATCAAACAGATCACAAGGGCTATATAAAATATATCTCTAATGGATGCTTTATTTATCACCGCACTGGTGATATTTAGCCTGGATCAAACAGATCATAAGGGCTATATAAAATACATCTCTAATGGATGTCTTATTTATCACCGCACTGGTGATATTTAGCCAGGATCAAACAGATCATAAGGGCTATATAAGGTTAGGACATAGTCCATTACCTTGAAGGCTAGCGTGATTCCTCAAGTCACACTATCAAGAGTATGAACATTACTAGAATGTTAACATAAGGGGACCTTAATGGTTGATTAATAGTCCCAGTCGCATTGACCTTAATGACTTGGAGGCTTGAACTTATTCCACCACCTCTAGATAAAGGATAACTTCCTTAAGTATCATGATAGAAGACCCATCCGTTCTTAACTATCATTTATATATTTGGCCAAATATGTGGTCTGTGCTACTCGGCAAATCAAAACCATTAAGATCTTTTTGGAATTATATGGCTGATAAAAAATTCGAGTAAAATCGAGACGATCGTTTTGAAGAGGATGAATACATATATAATTCCAAAATACTTCATTTAGAAATTACAATACTAGAAAATGAAATAAACTGTCCATGCAAGGACTTTAAAGAAATAAAAATGTCCATGCAGGGACTAAAGAAACAACAATGTCCTCGCAGGGACTACATATAATTAGAAGAGACTTCACTCGTCCTTCTTTCCTTTGACCAACTTGGAGAGTTTCTTGAAGAACTTGTTTGTCTTCTTCTCCGTTTTCTCCGCTTGCTGCTGCATCTCTTTCATTCTTTCTAAGGCCTCATTAATGGCCTCAAGTGGTGGCGGAGGTTGTGGTTGAGGTTGTGGCATAACCGGATACTGGTACCCATAAGTTGGATATCCAGTAGGTGGGAAAGGAGACGGGTAAAGTGCATTGTGCATAACCGCCTGCATATATGGTCTTGCGACCACGCTTGATAGTCTACCGGTGTAGACGGGTTATAAGGATCATACCCAGACATGTCTGAATATGTGGGGATTGGGTTAGTATAACCCGATGGTGGTGGTTGAACAACAGGTGTTGGTGTTGGTTCCACTATAGGTGAAACATTAGAGGGTCCACCCATTTGTGGGTCCTCTTGAATTGTGGGGTAGAAGTTGGGCAATGGTGGCAGCGATCCCGACCTTTGTCCGGCACGTACCGACATACGTGCTCCACGCTTCCTTCTTGGTGGTTCAGGTGGTGGTTGAAGTTGATCCACCGGTTCCATGTGAACATCTTCTTGTATTAGGGGTGGTTGAGAGTGATGAGAAGGAGTGTGGGTGAAGGTGAATTGGTTCCAATATTGGTCCCACTCATTAGGACCCTGGTAAGGCGATCCGGCACATGAGTTTGAATTGCTCAAAATTTCAATGGGATGCATATTTGATCCCGACGACGGCATCTTCGGGTCGGAGTCCTCGTCCATAGGGTTCGGCTGGTCCAACTGATTTTGATCGGCTGGAGGTGTGTTAAAATAATGGTTACGGTTAAATTCTTCATGGTAAGAGTGATGAGAATGGGAATGGTGAGAATGATATGAGGGGTGAGAGTGGTAAGAATTTTGGGAATGTGAGGGAGAGTGTCTATTAGAGACAGAACGTCTCGCTGGTTGCCAAGGAGACGAATCTCCGTATTCCTGGTAGGCATCTGAGTTATGCGGTTGAGGGGGAATACGCCCGGATGGTCCTCCCCTCATTGGACCTTTTCCTCTCCCACTTTGTCCTCGTACACGTGGCGGCATTTTCCTGTTAAAAATCAATTCAAAACATACTAATAACTTAATAATGAAATGAGTAATCCTAGGTCAATGCCTAGACTCGGAAGTCTAAGGAATGTGCTCGGGTAAGTTTGAGACACAAAAGGCTAGTGTTTGATTCTCTCAAACGTTGGCTCTGATACCAACCTGTCACACCCCGGATTTCCAACCCGAAATCCATACACCGGTGGGCCAATGTGGGGAGTATCATGACGTAAGTTGATAACATCATTGTCAATTAAACATGGCACAGTGGAAGTCTTGGAGTAAAATTACTATTACAAACCGAATGTTCAAAATAAAATAATATACAGGCTCGTAATAGAAGATCCACAGGCCGATCATAAAATGTATAAGAAAGAATATAAAACAGACTTTAGGGCAGATCTAAGGATTTGCAAGATCCTCTTATTCACTACCGAGCAGCTTCCGGCCTATTTTGTATTGTGCCAGCAGTTTAGCCTTTGGACGATATGCCATCTTAAGCTGGTAAATACACCCAACAGACTCATTTAGGAAACTTTAAAAATGGTTTTTAAGTGCAAAACGGCACAAAATCTTTTATTAACTTGGGAAAGTTGACCTTGCAACCTTGCATCAGATTCACATGTTGGTTAATACATACAAGGCCCAGTACAGAAACCAGTAAGTGCAAATAGCATTTACCGGCAAGGCTCTAGTCTGGATTATGGCATAAGCTAGCCAATTAAATACTAATGGTCTTATAAACCGAATAGTGTACATGATCATTACGTATAACGCTTGATTAAACGATGATCGGATATAATGTAGTTTAAACCCAACAAGTAATTGACTTGTATAATATGGGTAAACTAAAAACATTCTGGATTTTGAAACTTAAATGACAAGGTTAAACCCGTTTCGGTTAATTTCCATAAAATAGTTACATACACGTAACTGTGCACATATTAGCGATATCGGGTAACCGGAATAAGTCATAGACAAGTTCTATATGCCATTATACTTTAAATAAGTTAAAATATCAGTATGATATCAACTTGTATGCCCGTTATGGTTTTAAAACAAAACTATGCCTCACAAGGGCATTTTGGTAATTATGTACCGTATAAAAAGAACTTGAACATATTTTAAGTTTATAATCATGAGTATTCTGGAAAAATAGTTTATTTATGATATAATATCAGTAGGATACCAACTACATGTGTAATTTACCTTTTATCACCAAACTATGCACCGGAGGGGCATTTTGGTCATTTTACACATAGTTTATAAATTATTTGGGATTCTGAGTTTATAACATGTATCTACTGTAAATATGTTTTAAATAAGTTTTAAAATCAGTAGGTATCAAGTCTTGATCAATAATATGGTTTAAAACCATACTATGCGCCGAAACGGCGCTTATGTCGTAAAATGACGTCTTTAAGCGATGTTTAATGAAAACTGACACTAGGATCAGATTAAAATGTTTAAAATATGTTATTTAATATAACATATCAGTAGGTAAATGATTTACCTTGAAAAGATTTGATTAAAACCATTTTATGAGCCACAAGGGCTAAAATCGCCATTTATCGACATAGTTTAAGGACTTGCTTGAAAACTCAGTTTATAACTTGGTTTAACATCCCAAATAATCCTACTTATACTATTACATCAGTAGAAAGCTCATTTTTAAGTTCATTACTATTGAAAACCTTGTTTTATGTAAAAAGAGCATTTTTGTCAAAGATAACATAATTATGGAACTTGCGCATACACTTGGATCCTGATTATGATCATGTAATATAACCTCAGAGGGTTATGCTACATTATATTACGATCATAATGCAACTTTAGATCAGTAGGTAACTAATCTAAATCGGCTCAGAATCAAAAGTCAAAGCAGAAGTCAAACTTCGCGACTTTCGGTTGCGAACCGACCCTAGAACTGAAATTGACGAGCCGAACATGTTCTTACATGTTCTAATAATTATTACCAACTTATTTAAGTGTTAAAACAGGTTTCATAACATATATAAGATCAATTTATGATTTTTCCGAAAAATGGCCTGTTTGACTTTTTAATATCATAACTTTGACCTGTCAATTGGTCTAGCAAACGTGATCTTCAGGAGGTGCCCTTTATAGGGACTAACACCTACCTTATTACGATCACTTAGCCATGTTCATTTCAAACAATGGCTGGACCATAATGGTCTTAACCGAAAGTCAACGCGTTTTCTGAAAAACGCTTGACTTTTGGCTATAAAAGCCTATAAATGAAAGTGAAGAGCAAGGAACACTTACAAGAGGCTCCTAGAATGCAAGAGAACTAAGTTGGATGCTCCTTTCAGCTAGGAACTTCCAGAGGAGGGAGAAGAGTTATGATTTAGAAAGGTGCAAGTTCAAATGGTGAACTTGATCACCTATCTATAGTTTGAGAGCTAAAAGGAGGTGAAGCCAGGTGTTTAGGGGTGTAAGAGGAAGCTTACAAGTATCCCAAAACGTGGCATAGCTGATTACAAGTCCATGGTTACGAATTAATGGTTTTGGAGCTTTGCTTGGCTGCTAAACAAAACTTTCTGCAGCAGACCTCTTCTCGCGCCCCACGAGAGACCCAGGCCAGGTCTCTCACGGCCCGCGACCGCCCCTTGGCCAGTTTAAAAGTTTGACACTTTTAACCCCTTAACTTATTAAAGCTTCTAAAAACCCTTTTAAACACCTTTTTGGCACTTTTAGCCCTCTGTAGCCAATACTTGGCATACCCGGGATTATGCCCGGACATTGTCGAGCTCTCGGTTCGTTAAAAGGTCACTCATAGATATAAATTAACATGTTGACACTTTTAATCCCTCTATTATCTAACTTTCACATATTTACAAAATTGAACCCTCTCGTCCAACAAATGGCACGTATGAGAGTTAGGACTTCACAAAGGATCACTCAGAGGCTTATTATAAGCATGTTGATTCTGATGTCACCCAGAGGCTAGGCATGTTGACATATCAGTCACTTAGAGGCTAAATTTCAAGCATGTTGACATATCAGTCACTCAGAGGCTAATGATTTAAGCATGTTGACATATCAGTCACTCAGAGGCTGTTATTTATGCATGTTGACATCAGACTGTCACTTAGAGGCTCAGATTGAGCATGTTGACGCCTTTAGTCCTTATAGGTCTTTAATAGACTATATATTTAAAATACAACACGTGTACAGGGTGTTACATCCACGAAGTGTAAAGTCTCATTGATTTGAAGATCTTCAAGTGGAACTTGGAGTCCTTCTTTGGCGAGACATCTTTTCAAGTTTGAGACATTGGAGGTAGGATGAACATTGTCAAGCTCTTGCGGTAGGTCCAGTCGGTAGGCTACCTTGCCAATCCTTTCGAGAATCTTGAAAGGACCTACGTAGCGAGGAACGAGCTTTCCCTTTTTCCCGAAATGAACCACACCCTTCCAAGGGGATACCGTGAGAAGTACAAAGTCACCAACGTTGAATTCCAAATGCTTGCGTCTTTTATCTGCGTAGCTCTTTTGTCGGCTTCTAGCTTTCAGCAAGTTTCCCGAATCTGCAAAATCTTGTTCGTCGTCTGTTGTATAAGCTCGGGACCGGTGATTTGAGCTTCCCCGATCTCATGCCAACAAATAGGCGATCGATACTTGCGTCCATACAATGCCTCGAATGGTGCCATTTGAATACTCGCGTGGTAACTGTTATTGTACGAGAATTCGACCAAAGGCAAGTGCATGTCCCAGTTGCCACCAAAATCAATTACGCACGAACGAAGCATGTCCTCTAGAGTTTGGATAGTACGCTCGGTTTGACCATCAGACTGAGGATGGAAAGCAGTACTGAGATTGAGTTGAGTACCAAGTGCCTTTTGAAATGTTTGCCAAAGGCGAGAAGTGAAACGACCATCACGGTCCGAGATAATGTCAACGGGGACACCGTGACGACAGATGACTTCATCCGTGTAGATACGAGCCAATTTCTCAACTCGGTAGTCTTCACATATGGGAAGGAAATGAGCAGACTCGGTCAAGCGGTCGATGATTACCCAAATACTATCGTGACCAGACGATGTACGAGGGAGTTTAGTTATGAAATCCATGACAATACTCTCCCATTTCCAAACAAGAATTTTCGGTTGTTCGAGTAAGCCAGAGGGTCGTTGATGTTCGGCCTTTACCTTGGAGCAAGTAAGGCACTTCGAAACGTAAAAGGCGATATCTTTCTTCATACCAGGCCACCAGTACGATGCTCGGAGGTTGTGATACATCTTATCGGCGCCAGGGTGAATAGAATACCGAGATTTATGAGCTTCACTCATCAAGAGGTCACGAAGATTATCATGGTTTGGAATCCAAATACGGTCAAGATAGCACATGATGCCATTGGGTTTGGTCACGAGTTGGTTTTCAGCACCACACTTCAACTCATTATCGAGGTTACCCTCAATAACGGTCGAGTATTGTGCCTCACGAATCATCTCTTGGAGTTTTCCTAAGGTTTGGTAGCAACGTACACTCTTAACATGAGTTTTCTGACTAAGTGCGTCGGCAACAACATTCGCTTTACCAGGGTGGTAGCGGATATCGCAGTCGTAGTCATTTAATAATTCTACCCAACGACGCTGACGCATGTTGAGTTCTTTTTGATTAAAGATGTGCTGGAGGCTCTTATGGTCGGTGAAGACCGTACACTTTGTACCATAAAGGTAGTGTCACCATATCTTTAATGCAAAAACAATTGCACCAAGTTCGAGGTCGTGCGTAGCATAGTTTTTCTCATGAATCTTGAGTTGTCGTGACGTGTAAGCGATGACCTTGTCTCGTTGCATAAGAACACAACCAAGACCTTGTCTTGAGGCATCGCAATACACGAAAAAGTCGTCGGTACCATCGGGAAGGGTTAGGATAGGAGCATTGCAAAACATGTCCTTGAGCGTTTGAAAAGACTCCTCTTGTTCGGAACTCCAAACAAAAGGCTTATCCTTTTGGGTCAAAGAAGTGAGAGGTACGACGATTTTTGAAAAAAAAGAGATGAAACGACGATAATAACCGGCTAAGCCAAGAAACGAACGTATTTCGGACGGTGTCTTAGGAGCAATCCAATTTTCACCGCCTCGATTTTCGCGAAGTCAACATGAATACCAAGTTCGTTGATGACGTGACCAAGGAATTGAACCTCCTTTAGCCAAAATTCACACTTGGAGAACTTGGCGTAAAGACATTCAGTACGCAACAGCTGAAGGATAAGACGTAAGTGTCGCTCATACTCTTCTCGCGTCTTGGAATAGATTAGGATATCGTCAATGAAGACGATCACGAATCGGTCGAGATAGGGCTTACACACACGATTCATCAAATCCATAAACACGGCGGGTGCGTTGGTCAAACCAAATGGCATGACCACGAACTCGTAGTGCCCATAACGTGTGCGAAACGCGGTTTTGGGTATATCTTCTTCGAGGACTCGAAGTTGATGATAACCAAAGCGAAGGTCGATTTTTGAGAAACAAGTCGGGCCTTGAAGCTGATCGAAAGGTCGTCGATGCAAGGAAGAGGGTATCAGTTCTTGACCGTAAGCTTGTTGAGCTCACGATAGTCGATGCACATACGAAAGGATCAGTCTTTCTTTTTGACGAATAGAACGGGAGCGCCTCAAGGAGATGTGCTAGGACGTATGAAGCCTTTATCAAGAAGCTCTTGAAGTTGGCTAGACAGCTCTTGCATCTTCGAGGGTGCTAGACGATTGGGGGATTTTGTGACCGGTGTTGCGCCAGAGATGAGGTCAGTGCAAAAGTCAACAGATCGAGCAGGAGGAGGTCTAGGAAGATCCTCGGGGAAGACGTCAGGGAAATCGCGCACAACGGGAACTTTACTCACGCTTGGACCCTTATCCTTCTTTTCCACAATGTCGGCAAAAAGGCGAAGTATTCCTTACGTAAGTACTTGTTTGCTTGGATACACGACATAAGTTTGAGCCTTTGGAAGGTTTCTCACCATAGACGTGTAAGGAATCATTACTGGGAAGGGGAAGGCGGATGTATTTTTCCGAACAAACAACTTCAGCACGGACCCGCCTAAGCCAATCCATGCCTACTATGATATCGAAGCTACCCATTTGCATGGGTATGAGGTCAATAGAAAACGTATGATCGTTAAGATTAAGAGTACAATTAGAAAGGATAGAATTGATGGTGACGGATTTTCCGTCAGCGACTTCAACTTCGAATGATTTAGGCAACTTAGAACGACTACACATAAGCAAAGGTTCGAATTCAACGGATACAAAACTTTTATCCGCACCAGTATCAAATAAACACGTAGCGTAAACATTGTTAACAATGAACGTACCCAATATGACATCATTTGAGTTTTGAGCTTGTGCGGCTGTGATGACGAAGGCTCGGTCGCGAGCTTGCTGCTGTTGCTGGTTGTTGTTGTTGTTGCGCTGCGAGCAGTTGTTGGCGAAATGGTTTTGGTCTCCGCATCTGAAGCAGGCATGAGCAGCGGGTGCAAGAGGTCGGTTTTGGTTAGCGGTAGGGTTCTGAGGTGCGGTTATGGCTCGGGCTTGGTTGATTGGGACTTGCGGAGCATTTTGGCACTGTTGGGCGAAGGGTCCACTAGAGTATGAAATGGAAATTCCTATCAAGATGTGGATTTCACTCCTAACTTGATGGCGTAATTTCGTGTAAAATCGAATTACACGGATTGAGAGTGATCACCAAAGTGCGGGTTTCACCCTTATTTTGGTGAGATCGTCTCGTTTATAGTTTGAGTGTCTTCAAGTCTTCAGGTGTGTAAGTTGTGTAAGTGTCTTAGGAAAAACACACATATATATATTTAAGACAAAAGAAATAGGAAGAAGAAAACAGGAAGAAGCAAATAGGAAGAATTAACATTTTAATCATGAAACAAGAATGGCCAAGTTGGTCACTTAAACTATAGACTAGGTCGAACATGGCAATTCTACCTAATTCCCTATAGTTATGGCTTTGATACCAATCTGTCACACCCCAACCGATGGCGGAAACATCAGAGTGAGACGAACTAGATTGCTTGAGACATCATAACACTATTTATGACAATATTTAATTTAACAACTCATTTCATTTCAAAGCATCAAATTGTCAAATTACAACATAATCCAAATACAAAGTAACAACAACGAAATAAGTTCAACAATAACATAATGATTAACTTAGCATTCTAAGCATGTTTCTATGCCGTTCCTACTAAGTTTCATCATACCAACTTCATCAACCTGCAACATGTTAAAAAGTATAGTTCAATAACAAAGTATTGGCGAGTACACAAGTTTAAACAAATCCACATGAATAGCTAGCATACGAGATAAATGTAAACAAGGCATGTGACCTACAAGTCAATCCTCTAGTGTACCGCATAATAGATTAAAACTTAACATTGACCAAAAAAATACGGGCGATGCGTTACTCCTATAGCGCTATACATGTTAATGGAGGCTTGATCGAAGTTAATAACAATTAGATCACATAAGACTATACCAAGTAACAATTCAAGTAGCACATAACTAAAGCATGTTTGATGGACTGTTTGTGTGATTTCATAGAATAAAAGTGTGAATTAGTGTAGTTTGGTAAATTAACATATTGCACCCAAAAAGTGTAAAACATAAAAAGGGCGTCGAGTGTACTCACGGTTTTGCAAAGTAAATTCCGTGAAAACGTTAGGTTGATTTAGGGGGATGAACACCAAGTTATCCTACACAAGGAAACGTAGGTGTGTGAGTTTTAGTTTTACGATGGAGTTTGACAATTTTAGGAATTTAAAGTACGCACAAAGTATGTATAGACAAAAGTATTTATCTAGACGTTAACGCTCTTTTTTGACACTATAAGCCCCGAAGGGCGTTTGTGTTTTTATGGGTCATGCCCAATAGAATCATAACGATGGTTAGGTCTAAGATAAAATAACCTAATATTAGGACAAATAACCATATGGTCATTGTCAAAGGTTCGGTTATATTATGTATTTACATATATAGTTCACATATAATATTACTAATTCATCATAGAGTTCATGTAATTCATATATATCATGTAAGTCATATAAGTCATGCATGGAGGTAGGAGGACAACCGTCCTAAACCTCTTTCGTAAGATTCACCAATACACAAGATTGTCCCAAGGAAAATCCGGATGGTTAAGAATTATAGAAATCATCAAGTGAGGGGTGGATTGTAAAGTTGAATGGCCAAGGCCATCATGTAATCACACCTACACCAACACAAGCTCGTAAGCTTGGATGGCTCAACACTTGTGGGTTTGAAACCCTATTAAAAACCACAAGTTTAGAGACATGTTATGCCTCTTGATTGTATATGAACAAGTCTAGCTTAACACACTAACCATAAACTTGGTTAGAGGCATAAGTAGCATAAAGTTATTATATTTAAAAACAAGTTCGAAAAGGTTTTATAAGTTATCTTCCAAAATAGAAAGTTTGGCCCCAAAAATGGTGTGATTAAACCTTGGTTTTCCATGGAAAACATATGGTAACATCCATTGGGCTTAGCAAACAATGTTGAGGAAGAAAACAAGAAGAAAACATTGAAAATTTTGAAGTTTAAAAAGATAAAATTTTGGTAGAAAGTTTGCACACTTTTGGACCTCAAAATGGTGGGGTTTCATCTTAGTTTGCCCAAGAAAACTTGTGAGAACCTTCCTAGAGGTTATCCAAGAGTGTTAGAAGGAAAAAAAAAGCTAGAAGAAGAAGAGAAGCGAGTTGAAACTCACTTGCAACTGCTGTGTTTCAGCAGAGAATTTCTGAAGTTTAGAGGGTTGTTTGAGGTGTTTGGAGGCTTATAAAAGTGGGGAAGTGATGGAGGAACACTTGCTTATATGGAAGGGGAATTAGGGTTAGGATTAGGGTTGTATTTAAGGTGGTTTGGTGGGATTTTGAATCAAGAAAAGAAGAGGGAATCCTCTAACGGCTTGCGGTCGCAAGCTGTTATGTTGTTTTTTTGTTCTTTCAATTATTTAATTGTTGCATCTTGGGTTTTAAGTTTTTTACATGATATATATTACAAGTATGGGTATTATAGTGGTCCTAGGTCATGTGTAAGGTCGTTTGAAAACCCTAAAAAAAGACTTCTTGAAAGCATAATTTAAACACAAGTTGTGACAAGATTATTGTGATGATGGAAGCTTGAATAATTTGCATTAAGTCACTAATTGTCTTGCTTGACTTTGATATTAAGATTTAAAAAACGTTCAACAAGCATTTACAAGTCGTTTCGAATTGATTGATTAAGCAATAAAGTAACGAAACATGAATAAAGTTTGCGGACTTCGCATAATTGATCAATCTTGATTACAAATAAAGCCTTAGATTACAATGAATTGGAAATAGAAATACGATTACAAGGTTTGAACTTTCCAAAAATAGAAACACGAAGCGATCTTGCCAAAAATGAAAAGTTACAATTGCGAAGCGTTACAAAGAGGGAGCACAACCCGTAGCCTAGGGGTGTGCATGAGTTGGTTTGGTTCGGTTTTTACCATTAAACATAACTATAATCGCTAACTTCGGTTACTAAATTTCCTTAACCATAACCATAACCCTAACCATAACCAAACATCAGTTACAGTTAATCAGTTATGGTTTGGTTTCGGTTTGTTTGGGTTAATTAACCAAGAAATGTTTGAAATAAATAGGGGTGCTATTAGGGGTGGGCACTATTAGGACTTAGCTTAGGTCTTTTTTATAAAATAACAAAGACTATACCTTTTGTGTTAAATTACCAATGTGGGATTTTTTTAATAACTTAAATTCTCAACAAAAAATTTACGATCATAATACCTCTGTTCTTCATTAAAATAAAAAAGGAGATCTATATCAAGATCATTTGTTACTTACATACTTTTATCTTAGTAAAAAATATCCACATGGTTAATGTAAAACATAAATCCATAATATAGACTTATAATTACATGTTTGGTTCGGTTTGCTTATATCGGTTAACTAAAGCTTCATAACTGTAACCATAACTGATTAGTCGGTTATACAAGGTTTCATACCACAACCATCAGTCATGTCAGTTATCGGTTAATAGTGGTCCGGTTGTGTCGATTATAGTTCGGTTATCGGTTGTGACGGTTATTTTGCTGACTTATACTGTAGCATAAACATTTATCTATATTTTTTTCTTAAAGTAAAGTTTTATTAGTAGAACAATTTAAGTCGTTTTTATTATTTTTTTATTCGTTCACTAAATCAATTAGTTACATATCTTTTGCTTTTCCTTCCCGTATGTTTGATCATGAGTATGATATTATTATAAAAGAACATGTAAGAGAAAATAGTTTAGAAAAGTTATGATGTAACATAAATAATTAACCAAAGTTTATATTGAAAGTCAAGTTATGTTAACATACAAGCATTGATTAGATGATTAGATTCACGTCAACTCTAACCGAATTGACACATTGCTAAAATATACACTCTACAATTTTAATAGTATTATTCTTAGATAACGATCTCATATTCTATGATGTTGATTACGTGGCTACACTTTCACCTCTGAATAATTTTCCCCTATTTTATAGCACCCATCCCTGGTTAAACTCCCATTGTTTGTTTGTTTGTTTTTTTTTAAACTTTTGTAATCACATCGGATAGATATGCTATTTTATGTCTGAATTACCTTCAAGATTTTGTTCTATCTACAAACTTGTGGGTCCCTTTCCTCTGCACTTTTGCAATTTCTTAATTTTCATCGGACCTTTACCCCTAAAATTTTTAGCTAATTCCCATGTTATTCTCACCAAATTACCACCCTTCAACATCCCCACACCATTTTTCGCTGCAATCAACCAAAAATCTTGATTTTGTGGGAAAAAAAACTGAATTTGCTATTTGGGGTTTCTTGATTTTACAATCTAGAAGTGGGTTTGCTTTGATTTGTTCTGGGTCGGATAAATCTTTAAATTTGGGGGAGAATTTTGGCTGCAATTGGTTGGAGCAAAAGGGGAACATTTTAGGGCTCTTGAGGAATTGATTCTTGTTCAAGTTAAATTTGGGATCTGTAAGTATGTATAATTTTAATTGCTTTTCTGTTACTGATTTTTTTATGTCTAATTTGGTGGTTTTCAAATGCAATTGTGCTCCATTATTGTTCTATCTATTATTCTTGTTATGAATTATAATATGTATAACAAAAATGAAAAATCATATGGAAAAGCTTAAATTTTTAATACCAATTTTGAAAATGATATGAACCATAGTTTTTTTTTGTTGTGATTGTGTGGTTGAATTTTTGAAGGGGGTGAGGATGAATAGAGGGAAAGATGAGGATAAAATTATGGGGCCAATGTTTCCCAGGCTTCATGTGAATGATACAGAAAAAGGAGGTCCAAGGGCACCTCCTAGGAACAAAATGGCTCTTTATGAACAGCTTAGCATTCCTTCACAGAGGTTCAATGGTGGGGTGCCCTCATCTTCAAACCGGGTGAGTTAAAGAAATAGTTTAGGGTTTGATTTGAAGTAATTCATGTCATATATGTATTGCCTATGCAAATCTTGGTGTTGTGTGTAGCTTCACATGTGGGGTGTAGCATATTTGATCTTAATGACTTTCAAAAGAAGGTGTACAAAGGAACGTTGCAGGCTCAAATTGATGCTATTAGTTTGTTTGTACTTTGTATGCATAATATTAGTATATGATGCAAGTTATTCTTCCAAAATGACCTTAAGGACCCTAATTGATACTATCATAATTTGAATCATTATATAAAGTTATTTCGGAGGTTGTATGAATTTAAATACACTTTCGGCAACTTCCGGTCGTTCCATTACCTTTTTAGTTTGTTTTTTTTACTTTGGTCCATGAAGATAAGAAAATAATCCAAACCGACCCACTCATAAGTAAATGAGTCGAGATGGATACCTCTAAAAACTTCAAAGTTTGTTATATTGCTACATATTGTGTGTGAAAATCGTGGATCCGGCAATAAGCTGATGGCGTTGTAAACTTGGAGCTTAAGACTTTATGCAACAAGTGGTTGTGATTTCATTATAATTTAGAAGGATAATATTTGAAATTATGATGCCACACATAGACTACAAGTTTCTTTAAGGAATTTTGTAACCATCGATTAATCTTACATTATGCATGTATTGGGATATAGAACGAGTTGACATGGTGTTCATTTATGTCTAGTTAACAATCACATTATGGCCACGAATGGTGGTAAAACTGTAAATTCTTTGGATGATGACCAATAAACTTATTGTTTTCATCTGATTATAGGCAACCATGAATGAAAGAGGTACCTTTTCTTCACTTCAACAATCTTCTTCAAATCACCCAACCAGGAAGTCCGAAACTCGCCATTCTGATTTCCCCAACCACCGTGCGCAACAACAACATAAAAGGAGACAAGAAGAAGATGACTTTACGGTCCCAGTCTTTGACCAACAATCTGGAACAAGTCAAAATCAAAGTGTGAGTCATCATAATAGAGAAAATGAAGGTGTCACCCCTTCTGGTGCAGCCTTTTCAGGTCGTCTGGTGAACAATCACAACGCTAAAGAAAACAAAAATAAGTTTCAAAAAGAAAACTCCCAAGATTTTGCGACTTCCGCCTCAAATCAACCGCCCCAACAAAACATTAGATCTCCGGTGAATGAGACCAATGAATCCTCAAGTTTTAGTCGCATAAATGCTTTAAATAACAAGAGTTTAAGGGATCATGGAGGCGACTCGCAAGCAGATAACACTTTGTGGGGTGATAGTGTCGTAAATGAGGCATCGAAGGCTACTGGTTACGAGAATACTTCAGTTCCATCAAGGGAAACTCAAAAAGAAGGTTTGCAAAGCCCTAATGATCCAACCAACGGGGATGCTGTGTCAGAGAATTCGATGGTTGATTCGATTTGTCGAGTTGATATTTCTCCTGATGATGTTGTGGGGCTCATTGGTCAAAAACATTTTTGGAAGGCAAGACGAGCTATTGTCAAGTAAGTTCATGAGTTGATTATCCATATCAAATGCTTGATCTGAAAATTGTTATCTAGGGGTCAATTAATCAACTTCATACCTGTTCAAATTATCCATGTGAACCAAAATTGCATAGTTGCTGCTTCTTTTTAACCTAGTTTGGTAGACTTTTGCTTCCATTTTACAAAAAAAAAAATAAAAAAAACAAATAAAAACGTATTTGTAGCAAAAATGTTCTTTCTGGTCATTTAATGTTTGCATAAAGGTAAACGATATTGGTATGATTTCAGTTTAGGCTAACCAACTTAAACTAGGCCATAAAGACCATCAAAATTTTGTTTTAAGGTAGTTGACTAAGATGATCGGTTTCAGGTGCCATTTTTGTGCACGAAAGTCAACATGGCCAGAAGTCACTGACAAGTCAATCGCTATGACATTGTGTTTTACCAGTTATCGAGTCATTTGACTTCAACTCAGTATTTGAATGTTGGTTACCTTATATTAAAGATTTTGAATTTGGTCCAAGGTTGATTACTGCTTATGCAATTAGCCCAATAATTTCCTATGTAATCAGACTGTTCACTGATTGTGTTTGAGCCTGTGTCATTTACTTTCCATTTGTTTACAGCCAACAAAGAGTGTTTGCCATTCAAGTGTTCGAGCTCCACAGATTGATCAAGGTAAGTCGAGTCAACTGTCTATCTACTCCTATATGGTTTTAAGTTTTAGCTAGAGTAAAGTACACGGATGTTCCCTATGGTTGACCAAAATCTTGGATTTGGTCCCCACCTTTCCAAAAGTATATGGATGGTCATTTAGTCCCCAACTTTTTCCAAAAGTACATGCATGGTCCCTGTGGTTTGCACCTTGCAACGCATTTAGTCCCTAACTTGGACATGTTGAAACCTTAAGATTTGTTAGCTGGGGATTAAATGCGTTACAAAGTGCAAACCACAGGGACCATTCGTGTACTTTTGAAAAGCTAGGGACCAAATCCAAAATCTTGGTTAATCATAGGGACTGTTCGTGTACTTTCTCTTCTAGCTAATGTCCCTGAATTACCACTCTTTTTCTCATATGGTTCCTTAAGTCAAAATTCTGGCAAGCTTGGATTAAAGCACAGTTCTTCTTAGAGGTGGGCGGGTCAGCTGCTTGGGTAATGGGTCAAAATGAGAATTTTTGGTATGGTTGAGTTGACCCGGAGCCGGAACACATTTTGTGCTTTTTGTAAGCAATTAGTGTGTCAAATTTGATTACGAAACTACTACATTAATAGTTATTTAATTTGAATTTTGCATAACTACTTTATAGTTAGTATTTTCAAAAAATGCATCTTTATCATCCAATTCATGGTTGTGATTAACTATATATTCATAAGTAGTAAAAAATAACCATAATATGGCTATTAACCATTGCCTGTGTTTAGTTTCATATATCCCCTTGAAAACTTGCATAATAATATATTTGCCCCAAAAAAACTAATAGCAAATGTACCCCATCAAAAACACTTAAAATTTCATATTTTCCCATTTTCATCAAGTAAAATCTGTAACATGACCATTATACCCTTCTCAAATTTATTAGACTACAAACTCTCTAGAACTTAAACCAAGTATTAAAAGGAGGGTGTAAAGTTCATAAATATGAAAGTGGATATATTTGATATTATTAATTTTTGTTTGGTAAAATATCATATTAGTCATGTTTTGTGGGGTATATATGAAATTATCTCTTCCCTTTTTAAAATAAAATGATGTAGGATATATATATTTTTTTTGAAAAGTAAACTTCATTAAAACACACCCCCGACCCAAACAGGCAAGAGGCCAAACAAAAAACAAACCTTCGACCCAAACGGGCAAGAAGCCAATTTACAACATATACAAAGGCGATTTACACCAATCCTTCCATCTAATGTTTTAAAAGGAAGACCTATTCTAAGCCAAACATAACCTCTAGACTTGACTTCACCAATCACATCTTGTGAGCTACATTTTTTTATTTTGAAACATAGTCTCATTTCTCTCTTTCCAAATACACCAAACCGTGATTATAGCTAAACCATGAATAATCTTTCTTTGCTTTCTTTCTCATATATTGTGGGTGGATTTCGACCCATTTTTTACTGATATATTTATTTTTATACATTAGCCAGGTTAGCGATAAAACATAACATGAATCTAACTATTCGTATGCAAAACAGGTTCAGAAACTAATTGCTGGATCGCCTCAGCTTTTGGTTGAAGAAAACGCGTATTTGCCGAAACCACCAAAAGCTTCTCCAATCAAGAAAATTCCTATCAAGTATGTTCTAACCGATACGCCTAAGAACATAAACAACCTCGAGAAAGCAAATGATGACATGGAGTTCTCGGCCGAGAATGCGGTGGGGAAAGCGTCTTTATCTTCTGTGCAAAATGGTAGTCAGACAACATTTTGCAGACCGTTTGGTGGGCACACGATGCCACCATCTGAACAAAATACGGGCTCTTGGAATTTTAATCCGCCACCTGGACCCCAGTGGTTGATCCCTGTTATGTCTCCATCTGAAGGACTTGTTTACAAACCGTACCCTGCTTCTGGGTTCATGAACCCGGTTTATGGTGGTTGTGGCCCCCATGGATCCATGCCTTGGACTGGTAAGTCTTTAAAAAAAAAATTGAATAGTTTGCGCTTTTTATAGCAATCTTTACACCAGCCACTAGGGGTAAAAAGTTATCAGTTTAATATCATAAAAAAACAACATGCTTTCTCACTTAAAACGAAAAAAATACACTTATGCACTTTTGTTAAAAATTCCGATTGCTAACATAATCATGTGTAGAGGCGCTACGTGAACAACTTTTTGCTGACATGTAGACTCTTTTGATTATGTGGGCCGCCACTTCATAAATTTTAACTGATTTAAATACAAAAGCATACCATCTTATATTATAAAAAAAATCATCCATGTCAACACTTGGGAACATCACTTCCATCAAATCTTGACCCGTTTTAGGTGTAACAAGTTATTTTTTAATTTCTGTTTTTATTAAAAATATTAAATAACTTCAAGAACATTAAAATACAGTATGTTGGATTTTTTTTACCTTAACTCAATAATTGATATTCAAGCTGATTTTGTATATTTTGAATACTATATAGGACATCATTTGGCAAACTATGGTGCACCACTTTCTCATCCTCATTATGAAGGGCCCACAGGGGTTAACCCTTTCACTCCTCCGCTTCCGGCTAGTCATGGTTACTTCCCTTCCTACAGTATGCAAATGGCTAACCCAGTGGTCTTGAGCTCCACCAGGTTCGAGCCAACCAACCCCTTCACCCTGCAACACCAAGGCTCAACCAACGATCATCCCGAGAAAAATGGACACGCGGTTCCAAATGCTTCGAAAGATACCGAGGTCCAAGCCAGTACAGCAAGCAGTCGAAGCGATACACCAAAAGACCAAAACGCCCTTCCTCTTTTCCTAACCTCTCCTCCTGCATCCAGTCCTGGTCCTGAACCATCTCGGGTCGAAACAGTGGGTCCCCCTCGGGTTATTAGAGTTGTACCTCATAATGCACGCTCAGCAACTGCATCTGTAGCACGGATTTTCCAATCCATACAAGAAGGAAGAAAGCAACATGATTCGGGTTAGATTCCGTTTGTGTTGGGAAGATTGATTAACGACTGGTGTTGTACTTTGTGCTTCTATGATTGTAACTTCGGCCTGAATGCCTTGATTATTATTGTATCCATCAGGTCTATCATTAAATTAAAGGGGAACTTTTCAATTTTGAGTACTCTACATTTAGAGTAGGGGTGCAAATGCGCGGAGCTGAGCTCAACCAGGCTCGAGCTCGAATAACTTATGAGAGCTTGAGCTTGGCTCGGTTCGAGCTTTGTTTTCAAATCTCAAGTTCTGCTCGTTTATTATCTATTAGTTAGTATATTAAATAAAAATAATATTAATAAGAGTCTCGTTTAGGTACTCGAGCTCCATAAGTGAAGCTTGGGCTCGGCTTGTTTACTAAACAAGCTAATTTTTAGGTTTGGGCTCGGCTTGTTTGCTAGAAAACTTTAAATGCGGGGTAAATGTTATTAAATATTAATAAAAACTAATATTACACTAAGACTCGACGAGCCTAACGAGCTTCACATGCCCGGCTCGAGCTTGGGCTCGATAAATGAACGAGATTTAATTTAGGCTCAAGCTTTGCAGAGCATGGCTCGTTTCAAGTTTTTTCTTTTTTCTCGAGCCGATCTCGAGCCGCGCGGCTCGTTTGCACCCCTGATTTAAAGCTCATGATTAAAGACAATTTGGGTGCGTGGTCACTTTTGTTTTTCTTATTAAACACTGCAACTGATTTCTAATAAACATATGTAGGTACATATAACTGATCATAGCTACATAGGATGATGATGTACATGTAAATATATGAAGCTATATACAGTTGAAGACTAGCAACAAATATATGATATGTGGTGAATTTAAGCATACGGGTCGATTAATCTCTAAAGAATCAAGAACATTATGTGGTGAAACCGCTGCGAAGTGAACTCCAAGGGTTTGAGGGGAAGGTGGTGCATGCTTGTGATGACGCAGCAGCCATCTGCTCATTTGTGACTCCAGCGTTGCACAAATTAGCAATGGCTCGCATGTGTTTCATGCCGTATTGTGATAAGGACCCACAACGTGTCTCGAACGTCCTCACCTATACATAGATGAGCATGAAATGTAAGAAAGTTTCATCCAATACTAAATGAGAATGGCGGATTTACAGGCTTACAAATGTTTTAAGGCAGGTCCAGTCATCAACTAGAGGTTTCCCGGAAGATCGAACAGTGTTTAGCACCTCGACACCCTTCTCCAATCCAAACAAAACCTTGCCAATGAGCTGTATACTGCTGTCTACGTGCATTCTATGTGACATGGCTTCCATAAACTTTTTCTGAGCTTCGGTTTTCATATCAGAACCTTCTAGAGCCTTCCGGTACTGTCACAAAATAGATAAATGTAGAGGTGTCAATACGCAATCAAGCGGGTTGGCTATTGGCTAAGACAAACCTTATGCCAGAAATGTAACAGATCAGCATCGCTCTGGTTAACAGCTTCTGGTGATTGAAATAGGGAGTTTTCTTCATTAAAAGTGAAATTTTCGTTTGCAGGGTTTGTACCAATATATAGGTAAAGACTATCTGTGCTAAGTGGCAAGTCACCATATTGCATCACATGGGATCCGCGATAATAGTGGTTATTTGAGGTTCTCTCCTTAACCTGCAAAAATTAAATAACTGTAACACCTGTAACCATAGAGAAACCTATTTTGGGCCTCCGGGTCATGTACTAATAAACTCTAGTAATAAAACACTACTTCAATGAGAAAGTAATATACGATCAAACGATATGTAGTTGTTACCAGTTTATACTGCTGCTTGATAGTTTCCGTTTGCAGGTTGTGTACATCACTGTAAGCAAGAATATAACCAGCTAATATTAATAGGGATTAGAGTATATATAATACTAAACTATATGTGATCAAAGAAGACTGTGTTATTAATAAGTATGCTCAAAAGTAATTTTTTTAACTTCCTAAACTAGTTAAAGGGCATTATAGTAATATAACATACCAATCTTCCTCCAAGCAACACATACAAGTCACCTATGCATGTGTCATACTCGAGGGGCGGTCTAGGATACTTTCCAGGGCAATAGGTGGCCCAACTATCCTCGTTTCGGCCAGCGGCTGTGGTTGCGTAAATATTTAAACCTTGAGGAAGAAGACCCTCAAATATACTTCCAGAGTCACAGGCTTCAAGGTAAAACACCTGGAGATAAGATATATTCATATATTAATTCCGAAATCAGCATAACTATACTAATAGTATACAATAGTGCATTGTATCAAATAAAGAAATACCAAGCTTTTGTATGTTCCGGAAGCATGCTTTTGTATCAAGGCCTCATTAAGATCATTTGCATACAGGTAAGGTTTTGTTGGCATCCCTGAAAACATTTACAAAATTACCATAAAACAATACAGTTATTTCAGTTTTAAAGGAGTTAGCCACTAACCTAGCACACCAGGACCACCATGGTCAGAGTAGTAAATGAAAATGCGGTCATTTGGACCGCTATCCACAACCTTCCCGCTTCCACCTTTGACTTTAGTTTTGTCCCCAAGCAAAACAGCAATAAAGTTGTCGACATTGACCTCATCCCCAGTGTAATCCTGTTTCAAGTGATTTGTAGGAGAACAAAGGTTGTTAGATTTAAAATGTTATTGATTTGGTTATAGTCAATGTTCAAGAATGAAGCATAGACCTTTGGGACTCCATGATACCCATCAACACCTTCTGGGCTGTTGATAATGATTCCTTGTCTGGATTATAGCGATTATTCGCGATGTCATCGTACATGAAAACAACAATGTTTTCCTCCTTGAGACCACCAGTTTTCAAGATCTGATATGCATGGCATACATCTGCCTGTAGCAAACAAAGAATGGCATATCAATAAATGTAGCATAGTCAAGAACAGATGAAACCATGGATAATTTCTATATGTAATCATCAAATCACTAATTATAAATAATCATCATCATCATCATACTCAATAAATTCTAGGAAAGCTAAGATTGGGTCTGAGTTGGGTAAGATGTAGACAGCCTTTACCCCTACCCTACAGGAATAGAGAGGCTGCTTGTAAGACCCCTTGCTTAATAGTAGTTTTACATCAAGCCTTGGACATAAGACACATAACACTTAGCAACAATCGGGTTAAAGACCGACCAGTGCATGTGCCCCTTGTCTTTCGGCCATCAACGCCACCATATGATGCATGATTAATCGTCCGCCGCTTTTAACGTTATTTTCACAAAATTAGTAAAATAACGTTAAAATTAGTGTTTTGCCCCTCCCGAGGGCCCACATATATACATTATATGCGCATACCACAAGTGGGGCGTCACTAATTATAAATAATACTTACTAAAAATAATATAACATGTTAGCATTCACGCTACAAATAATTTACTTTTTACATCCTACCTTTTGTAAGCGTTCTCGTCTGTAACATCTATCAAGTACACTTCTCATAACCGGACCGGACTAGACAGTTGGACCATAACCCGGCTACATAACCGGCCGGTTGAACTATTTGAACCGGCTCTATGCGAACTTGCCAACCAATAAAGACGACCTGACCCGATTTCAACATTTTTATTTTTCTATTTAAAATCTCATTTACTACATTATTTGTTTATTCCTGGCTTGTATTAGTGATATATCTATTTTTAATTTTTAATATACTTATATTATTATATTATGTCAGGTAGGACCGTTCGACTAGTGGACGGTTGGTTTATTATTGATCAGCTATGAAAATGTTAACCAACAAAAAGTCAAAATAAAATTAATCACTCATACTCAAAATGAAGTCGTAAAGAGCATTCTTACTTTTTTTAATTGTTGGTAACCTTTTAAACGTTAATTTTATTATCTTTAATTTAAGTATGGTATTGTTATAGTTTTATTTGTTTATTTTTTTTTAAAAAGTAACATGTTACATGATTATACACCATTACATGATTACCTAATTATCCACCACTACATAATATGCCTTATTTTTTGAACAATTCTAACGTTACGTGCTTATATCTACTCTTTTTACATAATTACGTACCACTATGTAGTTACGTGATTATAACTGGGCAATTATGCTCATAGCCTAAAGTGCAAGTGTCACATTCTAGTGGCTTCCTACCTTCGCATGCCTTTTTCCCCTTTATATGCCACCTATTTTATATATTGTTTTATATGATATGATTATAACTATATAGTTACTAAACATTTAAATCAGAATATATTTATATAGATTTGCTAATCTTTTAAAGTGATTTTAAATTTCAAATATTTGTTTAGAGATCCATGAATGTGTCCCAATGCAAACGGAGATGAGGTGGGTGGGCCCTCTATGCACAACCAACATTTTAAACATATTATTATAAATTTCGTTTGTAAAAAATGATTTTGAAAGTGTACATAAGCAAATTAATGTTTTTAAAAATGATTTTTTAAAGTGTACATAAGAAAATGAGTGTATTTGAAAGATGAGTTGAATTTTGATGTTGTACTCAACGTGATGCATGTCTTTACGGCCTTTTTAAAAGGGGATGCATTAAATACGCATTAAATACGACGTAACATGACGGGTTTGTGGGTGTTAATTTTATGTATCTAGCATTGTGGATTCTGCTAACCTTGACGAATTCAGTAATGAATTTAGTATTATGCTGATACCGTAATCGTTAACATAATAAGAAAATTAATTCATAAATTTTGAAACATCTAATCAACAACAAACAACCATGATAAATGAATCATATCAAAACAAGCATTTGACTTCGGTTTTGGTAATGATCACCTGATGCCTGTAGTTCTCGTAACCATTAGAACCCGCGATCAAGATGGCCACTGCGATTACTGAGAGAGTAAACAGAGTGATCAGGTAGCGATTCATCTTGACCATTGCCTGTCAAGAGATCAATAATATTCTTTGAATGTTTACTAGCAATGTTGTGTTGTTTAGAGGCTTGATGCGTATATATATATAGAGGCATGGACATACTGCTGAGAAATCATAGTGTGCCAGGCTAAATGTACAAAAGGTCAACGATATTTTACAAAGGCATTTTAATTTTTAAATATGAAAGGAAAAGAACATAAACAATTTCTAACTTTAAACACATCACGCATTTCATGCTTAGAAATTATTATTATTAACTTAAACGTGTGTCAGGTTTTATGTTTAAAATAAGTTATCATTTTGCATATTGTTTACTTAAAAAATAGCCCAAAACAAAAATACATTATACTATTAGTATTTTATTCAATTAAAATAACATAAAGGAACTGTCTTTTGTTACGTGTGAAATTCAATTCAATAGTACAAAATCTATATAATATAATAAATTAAATAAATTTTAAGACACTTAGTATATGTTAATGGTGTAACTTGAAGATAATTTTGAAGAGAAAGTAAGTAACTCTCCAAAATGTTTATTTTTAGAAAATATTGATTTATTCATTCTATTTTTTAAATACTACTAAAACATAACATGATTTTTTTAATAACTGAGATCATAATATCTCTTTTCCACTAACACTCCTTCCTTCAGTTTCTCTTCAAAATATAACTTCTCTTCTTTAATCCGCTGCTTTATTTATCAAACAACATTCAAGGTAAATCTTGATCTTTGTTTATGTTTGTGTCTATGATAGATTATATGTAGATTCTCTACTGTTTCTTCTTCTTTCTTTTAGATCCAACTAAGAATATTACAGATAAGTGTTATATTTGTGATGTTTATGCATCATATGATATCAATCGAAGTTATTCACGTTTAATTTTTATTTTGTTTTGTATTATGTAAACTATAACCAACCTATTCTCCATCATCTTTTTTATTCGGCTAACAAGATCAGAGGTATGTGGTTTGTGTTTGATGTTTATCTATTTTTCTTTGTTAATCGAAGTTAATAATGTTTTCTTATATTGAAAGCCTAAATCAGACATAATAATTGATGGATATTCTTTAATCGAGCTAACATGTTGGTTGTATGTTCTTCATGTTCGTTGTTTATGTATTATCTTTATTATTTCAAGTTAATTATGTTTTTTTATTTACATTCAAACCCTAATCGATACCACTATTCACAAATACGGCTATTATTCAATCGGTTTAAAGGTGTGTTATTGTTTTTTTTTTAGTTTTGATCTGTTTATGTTTGGCATCCATGATTCATGATCATATGATTTTAGCATAACAAAAGGTTTTGTGATATGAATTGTTTAATTGTTTACTTGTTTACTTGTTTTTATTATAGATGATGGTACCTGTTATCAAATTTGTTTTTAATTCTCCACTTTTTTTAGTTTGAAAGACTCTAAAAGAAGTAAAAAAAAACGGATCTTGTGCATTCATTCATGGTTTTACTAATAACAACAATATTTATGTCTTAGATTGTTCAAATTTTCATCCATGATTTTTAAGATTTTTGAATGTTTGAAGTATATTTTCTGTTTTGGAATGTACTTTGTTATTTTTGTATAGATTCAAAAAATAATAACATTATTATTTAGTTATCTATAATTTTGAAAATATATTTATTTATGGCCGATTTAATTTATTATAAATCAGTTTAATCATTTTTTTATAGAGTTAAATGTCTGGTTGGTTCCTGTGGTTTGCAAATATTGAAGATTTGGTCCTAGTGGTTCAATAATTACAAAAGTTGGTCCCTGTAGTTGTATTTTTTACACTCTGGTGGTCTTTTCACTAACCCATGTTAGATTTTTCAGTTAAATATATGTAAAATAACATAAATGCCCTTAAACAGTTAAAAAATTAAAAAAATATATAAAGATGGGGCCTACGCCTACCCCTCATCTTCTTCTGCATCCATTTCTCTCTCTCTCTCTCATATCTTTCTCTTTCTATAATAACTGCCGACCATCTCATATCTCTCTCTATAAACTTCACAATGCTCTTCAATGTGAAAAAACACTTAAAGCCTAAATTATGCTTCAAGTTTTCAAATTAAATATGGAGGGATGAAATGTTGCTAAAATAAGTCAAGACATTAGTGTGTTGTCTCAATATTACATAACCACCGGCCACCATGGGCTGCTATATCAAAAATACATGATTCGGTGGTGGTCATAAGTTGATGGTGGTAAGTTGACGGTGGAGGTGGTTGCGGTTGTGGTGGGTGTTCAGTGGTTGTAAGTCAACGGTGGTGAAAAGTCGACGATGGAGGTGGTTGTGATGGGTTGACTACGGTGGTGGTGGGTGTTCGGTGCTGGATGGGAGACGGTGGTTGAGGTGGTTGTGGTGGGAAATGGGACCATTTAAATTTATTAATAATTATAATTTATATACTTTTAGTTTTCTTAATTTTGAGGGGCAAATATGTCATTTCACATACACTTAGCTGAAAGATCTAACTTAGGTTAATGATAAGGACCAAGTACAAAAATTACAACTATCAGGATCAACTTTATAATTACTGAACCACTAGGACCAAGTATGCAATATTTGCAAAACACATGGACCAACCAGACATTTAACTCTTCTTTTATATCTTTTTATCATTTATTAACTTCCAAATTTAAGAAAGTTACAACACCAACTTATATTCTTTGACTAGCTTTGAATCTATAAAATCTAATTAACGAGGTAATTAAGGAACCAATGAATACCAATCAAGTTATTATACTCATAATGATGTTAATTTAATATCGCTTAAAATTTGTATTCAAAACTTAAATAGAATCCAAAAATAAGTTATCCTTAGTTTTATTACAAAATTGTGTATTAATTTTTATTAACTAAGCCGAATTACCATTTAACAATACCACATTCAGTTATGTATATATTTTAAATTTTGAAATATGTCTATTTATAACCGATTTTAAAATCAATTTCAATGATTCTTTAATTCTTTATTATCATTTATTAACTTCATGTTCTAATAAACTTATAACAGAAACTTTTTTATCTGTTTATTGTCGAATATATAAAATGTAACTATGGTAGTAATATAATTATGGAGTAAACTAAGACCAATCAAGTTATTATCTTACTCACTTTTAATTTTAAAACATAAATGTTCAATTGTTACCATCAACATTTACAAAGGTAGCATATTTAAACCAGTCATGTTATTAATATTTATTGAAGTGTTTTTTTTGTTTTATTTTTTTGTTATATTAAAAATTAATCATATTTAAATTTATTCTATTTAATGTAGGTAAACGTGATGTTTTTAATACATCTGATGTTAGTAGATTGTTCATGAATTCTAATCTTGAAGAAATTAATTCATTTGAGATTAGGTATAATTTTTTTTTCTTTTTTGCTTATACGTTTTATGTATGATACCTTTTAATTCATAAAATTTGGTTTGTTATGTTTTATTAGAAAAGGTCTTGGTTATTGGGACAATTTCTGTCATTTTAACTGATAAGATATGGTATTATAATTGTTGCAATTATTGTTAATTCCGTGTCGAGGAAACATTTGAAACAATTGAAAAGGAGGATGATTCAGGTGATACTTCGCTGATTTTAGAATATTTAGCAATTGTAGGATGCTTACGTTGTAACTTTTGTTGTACCTGACATTCGCACATCTTTATTAACATATTTTTTATCTGCTGTTATATCACTTTCGTTGTGTTTTTTGGGGCTGGATTATATAAATCTTGATGCTACACTGATTTTAGAATATTGAACAATTATAGGATGCTTAGGTTGTAACTTTTGTTGTACTTAAGTAAATAGCTTGATTTTTGTAGCGTAGTGTTACCGGAGCCAATTTCCAATTAGCTATTTAGAATAACATCTCCATTTCATTTAATCACCTTTTAATCAAATTCTCTTTTAACCATATTTTAAGGTTTTCCTAACTCATAGAAATATTCAAAAGATACCAAAATGAGCAGGTCAAAGAAGTTGAGTTTTAAAGAAAAACATGTGATTTTTTGTTACGTTGGGTCAAATGAGATGCTCTGAAACATATTAATTATATTGAAAATCATATAAAATACAATTACAAAATTTATGTTATCGAAATACCTCTAAGTTCACATTTCAAATTTGGTATTGTTATTTCATACAACTTGAGTGTTCTTAGTTAAAATGGATACAACATGATGACAATGCGGCATATTGAGAATTTTAAGGTGTTAGCTTTTGACATATAACCATTGCCCTATATAATTTTGATACAGAAATTTGACTTCTAACGTCAACTTATACACATTTTGAAAAGAAAAAAAAATGTTAACTAAACTTTCAGTAAGTAATATTTCTTCAACCAATTAATATATTTTTATCATCATATCTTACATTTTATGAAAAAATTTAGATTTTTTTTCACAAATTTAAATAATACAACTCGTGAAATTTACGAGTGATAACCTATTCTTTACAAAATAAACTCTTTTGATTAGTTTGGTTGGACTATAAGTATTTTTTTCCTACTTTTAGTGTCTATGCATGATATTTGATTAAAGCAGTTACAACAAAGAGACATTGCAACCATACAAAAATAGATTTGAACTTGTTTAGCGATTTGTAAAATTATATCGTATTCGAATTGTATTTGTATATGTAGATTTGTAAGTGTAATTGTAACGGTTATCATTTTTCATTATTACATGTAACATATAATAATTTATTAATAGAAGTATTTACTGATAATTTATTGCATCATTTTTTTACCTAAATTTTGTAATACACAAATGAATGGATGATGTTCAATTAATAGTACATATGCTTGATCTCTAATAATAATAATAATAATAATAATAATAATAATAATAATAATAATAAATAATAATAATAATAATAATAATAATAAATAATAATAATAATAATAATAATAATAATAATAATAATAATAATAATATAATAATAATAATTTTCAATAATTAGTATATCTTTGCTCTATAATATACTTATTTTCTCGTACATTGTACATTTTGAATTAATGTTACAATTGTTTGTGTTCATTCTTTTTACTATTTCAATGGTTGCAATGTTGATTAAATATAGCATGCAAATCTTTTTAAACAACTTCAATTTTTTTATACTTGTCTTGCTTTTGATAGCCCTCAAAGTGTGTTATCCACAAAGAATTATTATAGTAACAAGAAACCACGAAAGTCGCCAGCGACACTTTATTTCTGTAAATCCATATTATGTATTTTCTTTAGATGTTTCTAATTTAGATTATAGCATTTTTCACATGATAACTTTTTCTTAACAGTTCGTCTAAAAAATCGCCAATGTGGTATCTACTAAATTGGTGGACACTCTGTAAAAATTATTGTTTTTGTATAATGTTTTGGGTGGCTGTAGGTGTTGGATCTATTGAACCCTATAAAAGAACAGATAATTAGAAAGCCAAAATAATCTATAACATCTGATCATTAATAAACAGTGCTTATAAGATCTGCCCCCCCCCCCAAAGACAAAAACATCAACATCTGCTACTCAAAGGTCTGTTAAGCTAAAGTCTATTTTATAAAGATTATTGAAGCAAAAGTATGTTGGACCAACAGAGGTTAAAGCTCATCAGAGTTTCTTCAACAGATGCTAGATCAACAGAGTTTATATATTATCAGTGTAACAGTGTTTTAGCCTAGCAGATATTAGAGTTTGTTAGGTCGTTAGATGTCACTGTTAAGGTGACGCCAGCTTAGATGCCACTATGGTTTGCTTTGTATTACAAATAGAACAGTGCCTGTACTGTTCTATTCATCACTTCTCCTTGACATTTCTTGTACGAACAAATTAGAGTTACCAGGCTGAGGGGGAGTTTATATATCTTTCATGCATACGTAAATCAAATTTATAAAAGCATGTTGATGAAAACATTTTCTTCATTGTTGTGATTTACAAGTTTACATATCCACTGCATTTATCATCTTCCATTGATTATCATCTTTAAACTGTGACAACTTTTAAACTCAGATCCTAACAATTGGTATCAGAGCTTTCACTACTGATTTCCATCTAACAATCAATTTGATATAAACAGATCAGCTCTCACTATTGATTTGTTTGTTTGTTGTATTGAAAACAAAGTAAAAATTTATTTATGTTCAAAGTATTTCTAAACAAAAACCTGTTTGTAAACAATCAGAAATGTCTCAAAATCCACAAGACCCACACAACACTGGTACCATGTACAAACCTCCGATGCTTGTTAGATCGGAGTATAACATCTGGCAACGTCAGATGGGTCACATACTTGCACAACAAAATACGGGAAATCGGTTATCTTCGGACCTCATGTTCTGATGGTACTGAGTGCTGAAGACCCTAATGTTCAAGTTCCAAAGAATCCTGAGAACTACTAGATGCAAAGGCATTTAGCATTGTTGCTACGACTTTTCCAAAGGATATCTATGCTGGCCTGTTGCATTGCAACAGTGTAACGGAGTTGTGGGATGCTTTAAAAGAGAAATTCGGTAGGACAGAGGAGGTTATTGAAAACAGTTGAGAAAAGTTTTAAACCAACAATATGAAACATTTTGTCATGTTAAAGGAGAATCATTAACTCAATAGTTCGAAAGGTTTAGTTGTCTAATAAGTGAACTAAAATTGGTAAATGTTAATTATCCTAATTCAACCTTGAATAGCCAATTTCTAAGATCATTACCAGAAAAATCGGACACTATTGTTTTTGTAACTAGAACCACCGTTGGGTTCAAGGAGATGAGTTTGACACAACTTCATGGGAGGCTTCTCATTTATGAGAGAGAGCTTAACTAGAAAAAGAAGCTACAAGAGTCAGGAAAAGTTGCTAATGACTATGCCTTTGGTAGTACAACACTTTTTGGTCAAGAAGAAACCTCTAGTGGAAGTAAGGATTAGAGTTATGATCATTTTATTGACATAACATTTGGTGGAGGATTTAACTCTGATTCTTACTCACCCAATTATGCTTTTCCACCAAATGGGGAAAATCAAGTTTCTAACAACTTATCTTTTGAGTTAAATGATTTTCAACATTTTGACCCATTTGATTTGGAAGAAATGGACATCTTGCACCAACTGGCCTTGCTGAGTGTTAGGATTAGCAAGTTTTACAAGAAAACTGGTAGAAAGTTTCCAGGGTTGCATGGGGGTTTAAAAGCTGGGTTGGATAAATCGAAAATCAAGTGTTATAAGTGTAATAGGTTAGGCCACTTTGCTAGAGAGTGCAAGAGTTAAACAAATGATCCTATTGTCACATATCCAAATCCTAGACCTCAAAACACTGTCCATTATTTTCAATATGCCCTTGCTCCACACATGCAAAACACTGCTCATTTTGCTTACCCTATAAACACTGTTCAAGTACAGTATGTCCAAACCACTGTTCCAGTGTTCCTCAGATACAATATGTTCAAGCTCTAGTTCCTCAGGTTCAAGTGCAACCTGCACACAAGCTACACAAATCTCTGCTCTAGCAGAGACCAGTCAACATAGCTTCTTTACACAAGGCTTTGTTGATTGGAGTAGCTTACCTGAAGAACTAACTGATTAAAATTTTGCCCTAGTTGCCAATTCTGAAAAGAAAACTGATGATTTTTGTTTTATAGCACTAGACACTATTTTAGAAGGGGTTGAGTCTGAGGAAGTGGTGTCCAATATTGATGAGGTTTGTGGAAATGTTGCAACAAATGTTTTTAAAGAAAAAGTTGGTGAAGAAAAGATTGATGATAAAATGATAAAGTCTCTGTTAGACCCATGGGATTCCAGTGTTTGTGAAGGAGAGTGTGATTATGCCATGATGGCTGCTGCTAATGTATCACCTCAAGTCCTTAAAGACTTATGTTCAGACAAATGTATTATTGTTTTGCAAACATTAAAGAGGTGAATGAAAATATTAGAAACAGGATCTTAGATGATGAAATTCAGTTTGAAAAACTTACAAAAGAGTTCAAATCAAAACTGTTTGTAAAAGAAAGTGAAATCAACAGTCCCTAAAACATGAATCAAGCATAACCAATGACCAACTACAAACTATGATAGAAAAATATCGAAGTTGTAAAAAGGAGCTTGAATCTACCCAAATTAAAGGTGAAAAATGGGTAGAGTCCTGCAAAGGTTATAAGTTGATGTTAGAATCCCAGATCAAAAGCAATGTAAAATTTGGGATAGGTTTTAGAAAAAATTGACCAAATTTCTCAAAACACTGCTGTAAATGATTCTGGTATGGTTAAAATTATTCCAACAAACGTGGCTGCTCAAGAAATTAAAGTCACTGAACCAAATGGTAAAAAAAAGTTTTAGAAAGACTAGAAGAATCCTCAACCTTTGAGGAAATTGAACAATATCAATTCATACCTACCTGGTCAGATGAATGTGATATTCTTGATAATTTCAAGCCAATGGATTTCTCAACCATTGAAGGTGTAAAAGCACCTCAAGTCAAGATCATTCCCTTCAAAGATCTTCTAGCAGATGTTACAACATTTGTTGACAAAAAGGGTGAAAAAGGGAAAAAGAGAGAAAAGATATTAAATTTGTTTTGTGGTTTTTGTGAAAAGAAAAATCATGTTACTAAAAACTGTTTTCTTTTAAAAGCATATGACATAAACAAAACAAGTGTGATAGTTGATCATCTCACTGTATCATCTGTGGCAAGAAAAATCATAAGACTTAAGAGTGTGTTTATCTAAACATTTTGATGTTAAAAGAAATGAGTATAAAAAAAAACACTTGAGAGTTCACAAGGTAAAATTGGAAAAGAAAAATCCAAACAGACCTTTGTCCTAGTCCAAACATCTGTTACCAAACAATTGAATATAACCTCTATTCCCAGAAAAGTTCAAGTAATAGATGCACCACCAATAAACAAATTTCCAAGATGATATGGCCAACCAGTTTATAAGAGGTGTACCTTTTGGTTATGAGATCTACAAAAGACCTTCAAAACCAAAACTAAATAAGCATCCTCATGAATATAATAATCTGACAGGAAATGGTTCACAACAGATGTTTCGAAAATATGTTCGAAACTCTGACCATTCTCCTTGACTTGAGGCTGGAATGTCTGTGACCCCATCCAAAGCCATTTTGCTTTGGACACCCACCAAAGCTAACATGTTAACTGATGTGCAAGGAGCTTCTACTTGCCTTGATAGTTTATGGTATGTAGATAGTGGAGGCTCTAGGCACATGACAGGATGTAAAGCCCTTCTCAAAGATTTTCTAGCACATGGAGGGGGTGATAGATCGTTTGGTAACAACTCAAAAGGTAAGGTGTTGGAGTCAGGAACAGTCCAAGCAGGGAAGCTCAAGTTTGAAAATGTCAATCTTATTGACAATCTTAAGTTCAATCTTCTTAGTGTGTCTCAAATAAGTGAAAGGTTATGAGTCATTCTTCACTAAGAAGCATTGTAAGATTGTTGGGCTAGAAGTGGTTAAAAAGATTGAAACCATCATTGCTGAGAGCAAAACACAGCTTGTTGCTCATGATTGTCTGTTCTCAGTTGCCTCTAACGAAGAGACAGAACTATGGCATAGAAGACTTGGTCACATAAATCTCAAAAATATAACCACACTCTCTAAACAAGGTCTTGTAAGAGGTCTTCCATCAGAACAATTCACTTGTGATGAACATTATGTTTCCTGTTTAAAAGGGAAACGATATAAAAGTTCATACAAATCCATTGAAGAGTCCAAAACAAGTTAGTGTTTACAATTGTTACACATAGACTTGTTAGCCTTATTAAAATTATGAGTCTTAAAAAGAAGATGTATTGTCTTATTATAATTGATGATTTTTCAAGGTTTACATGGACTTACTTTTTGCACTCCAAAGATGTGTCTGCAAGTATTTTGCAGGACTTTGTAAGAAAAATTGAAAAGCAATTTGACTTGCCAGTAAAAATCTTCAGGAAAGACAATGGAACAAAGTTTAGAAATAAGGAGTTAGATGATTTCTGTGTATCAAAAGGATTGTGAGGCAATATAGCATCCCAAGAACACAAGAACAAAATGGGATGGTTGAAAGAAAGAATAGAACTCTAATTGAAGCTGCTAGAACCATACTTGCAGACTCAGGTTTACCACTGTCCTTTTGGGCAGAAGCTGTAAACACTGCTTGCTATGTACAAAACAGAGTTTTAATTAACCCCAGACATCAAAAGACTTCTTATGAAACTCTTTACAAGATCAAACCACTGATCTCTTACTTCAAAAACTTTGGTTGCCCATGTTTCATTTTAAACTTATAATATTCTATTTCAAAATTTGCAGCCAAAGTAGATTGTGGTTATTTTCTGGGATACTCAACTAATGCCAAGGCCTATAAAGTGTTTAACACAAGGACTAGTTGTGTAGAAGAGACCTTGAATGTAAAGTTCAATGAACTTTCGTCATGAAAATCCCAGCAAATCCTATAGAGTTGTTTGATTTAGATAAACATACATTTGAAGATGTGTCTATCAAGACTAATCAAGTAGGTACACCATAGTCCTTTCATCAAGACTATGGACTTGACATTGTGATTTCACAATATAAAGTCAATTCCACCACCAGAGGAGCAGATGTTACTAACAATTGTGAAAACTCTGTCACCACAGCATCAACTGTTGTTGATCTTCAAACCTTTGCCAACTCATCAAGTCAAACACCTGTTGACAAAAGTCCATTTTCTGTGAAAAAAAGTCAACCCACTTTTACCCCTATCCCACCTATACCTTCACCTTTATTCCAAACAGATTTTGGCTCTTCAAAATTGCCAACTAATGTTAGCTCAGATTATTCCTATCTGCAGCCTTCACCTCTCAATGCCATAATTCCATACAAGGGAGATCTAATCTACCTTAAAAATCTCCTACCAGACCAAGTTATTGTCAACATCAATGAAGGGGCACTCACAAGAAGTCAATCCCAAAACATTTGTCTTTTTACAGGCTTTCTATCACTCACACAAGCTGTCAAGTACGAAGAGGCACTAAAAGACAATAGTTGGGTAGAAGCTAAGCAAGAAGAGCTCCTACAGTTCAAAAGACAACAAGTATGTGAGCTTGTACCATTGCCTTAGGATGTATGTCCCACAGGCACACAATGGGTCTTTAAGAACAAAACAGATGAAATGGGCATTGTTGTCAAGAACAAAGCTAGGCTTATGGTTCAAGGCTATAGACAAGAAGAAAGCATTGATTATGATGAAAATTTTGCTCCCGTAGCAAGATTAGAGGCCATTAGATTGTTCTTAGCTGTTGATGCCAACTGTGCACATCAAGGTGTATCAAATGGATATCACAATGTGCATTCCTTTATGGTAAGATCAAGAAAGAGGTATATGTATGCCAACCTTCTGGTTTTGAAGATACCTTTTTATCCAAATCATTTCTACAAGCTTAATAAACCTTTGTATGGCTTGAAACAAGCACCTAGAGCCTGGTATGAAACTCTATCCACCTTTCTCTTATCCATAGGCTTCACAAGGGGTACATTGATAAAACATTTCTTTTTTTTTTATAAAAATGGAGAGGAAAGGATTTGATGCTTGTCCAAATTTATGTAGATGACATCATTTTTGGATCCACATGAAATGCCATGTGTGAAGAGTTTAGAGAACTCATGATAGCAGAGTTTGAGATGAGTGCCATGAGTGAGCTTTAGTGCTTTCTTGGTCTCCAAGTTAAGCAGATGCAAAATGGCATTCATTCATCAGAGCAGATATGTCAAAGAATTGTTAACAAAATTTGATATGAATGATTGTAAGCCATGTAGCACACCCATGGCCACTTCAAAATTGGTCACTGTTGATGATAAAGATGACTTGGTTGATCAAACACTTTACAGAAGCATGACTGGGTCTTTATATACCTAACTGCATCAATGCCAAACATCATGTTTGCAACATGAGTCTGTGCCAGATCCTAGTCAGCACCTAGAAAGTCAAACCTTATAGCTGTGAAAAGGATATTAAGATACATAAAAGGTGCTCCCACACTTGGTATCTGGTATCCTGCTAATGGAAATATTGAGCTTTCAGGTTTTTCAGATAGTGATTTTGCTGGTTGCCATACTAGAAGGGAGTCCGCATCAGGAGGATGTTAGTTTCTAGGCAATTGCTTAGTTTCTTGGCAAAACAAAAATCAAGTTGTAGTTTCAGCATCAACAGCAGAGGCTGAGTATGTGCTAAATCATTTTCAAGTTTTCAAAAAAAAAAAAACGATGTCTATGGTTTATATATAAAACAATACGATTTCAGTAATGTGAACAACGATGCGTTATCCATAACATGAATGACATTTATTAGCTTTGAATGAGCCGACCAGTAGTATGTTATGGTACCATAGGACTGACAATCCCATATTGAACTGTTCACTGGATTTGGTGGAAGTTTGGGTAATGACGTGGAAGTTTGGGTAATGACAGGAACTGTTTCTGATTAACAAATTATTTGTTGATTTGTTAGTCTAGTTAAGAGACCCTTTGGTGGTCTATTAAAGATACCCTTTGGTGGTATAGTCAACACAGGATTGAATGTGTTCATTAAAGAACAATCAAAAGTTTTCACAATTGAAAACACGGATGATTTGTTTATAACATGGACAATTGTTTTATGACACGGACGACTGATTTATAACACGGACGAATGGTTTATAACATAGACATATCGTTATAACACGGACAAATGGTTTTGAACAATGTCACGCAATGATTTTCACTTAAAGATATAAACCATACGAAGTTTTCTTTTGAATCGATCTATTACAGGGTTTTTACAAAGAAACGTTTTGGTCAAGATTCATGGCTATAAGGTTTTCACAACTCTAACCAACTTGTTTTAGTTGTTTAATTGTATTGCAATATCAAACACTATTGATACGAGGTTTTCACCTAACGACTCTTGTAGTCGGATGAGGTGTTGCAATATGTATACAAAGCTACGAATTTGACACACTCACAAAACCTATGTGCTTGCCGGCATTTTTATGCTGACTCTCTTTTCACATATGTTTCAGGAGTCAATGCTTGATAATATGGGGCATGCTTCACGTAGGAATGGACGCGGGCCTTAGTGACTTAAAACATGAAAGACAATATATTTATGTGTTGTTTCTGTTTATCCCAAGACACCGTAAACATTTAACTTAATAATACAAAACTATAAACTCCATGAGTTGTGAAACAATAGTTCTGTGACATGACTCCCCGACCTTTCCGCCGTGTTTTACGCGGTCGGGGTGTTACAAATTTCCAACGGAATCCTTAGAAATGATAGAATTCAAAGAGAACCTTGGTACGCAAACTTTGCTAACTACTTATCTAGCGGCACTATCATCAAAGGGTTATCTCATCATCAGTGAATTTTTTTGCCGATGTAAAACACTATTTTTGGGAAGACTCATATCTTTTCAGAATTTGTGTAGATCAACTTAGTCGATGATGATTCCATGGTCGTGAAGCAAAGCAAATTATTCTCCATTGTCATGAAGGACCATGTGGAGGAACCATGGAATAGCCAACACCACAAGGAAAGTGTACGATGCAGGATTTTACTGGCCCACAATACATAAGGACGCTTATGTATTAGTTAAAACATGTGATACATGCCAACAGACATGCAACATATCAAGAAGAAATGAAATGCCACAAAATAACATTCTTATTTGTGAAATCTTCAACGTTTGGGGATTGGACTTTATGGGACCATTCCCACCTTCAAGAGGAAACAAATACATTTTAGTGGCTGTTGACTACGTTTCTAAATGGGCCGATGATGAAGCTCTTCCAATCAACGATAAAAGAGTAGTGGTAAAATTCCTGAATAAGCTATTCTCGCGTTTTGGAACTCCAAAAGCCCTAATCAGTGATAGAGGTACTCACTATTGTAATCTTAAAAGGGAAAAAACTCTAACACGTTATGGGGTTTATCACTGTCTCTCAACAGCCTATCACCGTCAAACCAATGGTCAAGCTGAAGTAACAAATCAATGTCTTAAAAGAATCTTAGAAAAAATTGTGGGTCAAATAAAAAAGAATGATCAAACAAATTAGACGACGCTTTATGAGCATTTCAAATAGCTTATAAAATGCCAATAGGGATCACACCATATAAGTTAGTCTATGAAAAAAATTGTCACCTTCCAGTAGAAATTGAACACAAAGCATATTGGGCATTAAAAAAATGTAAACTTGGACCAAGAAATTTCGAGAAAAGAACGCCTACAACTGTTAAATGAATTAAATAAATTGAGAATTCAAGCATATTCCAACTCTGAAATCTATAAGGAACGCTCAATAAGAATATATGATAAATTTTAAGCGAACCTAAAGAATTTAGGGAAGGAGACCTAGTGCTTCTCTTTAACTCAAGGCTAAGTCTTTTTCCAGGAAAACCTAAGTCCCAATGGTCCGGACTTCACCATCACAAAAGTTAACCCCCATGGTGCAATAGATATTAAGCCCCCAAATGAAGAACCATTTAAAGTAAATGGACAAAGGCTTAAATTCTATGGGGGATTCCTCGAGGAAGAAGAAACAGAAATGACCTTGGAAGAGGTAGATAAGTAACAAGAAAAACACTAACAACTTGTATATATTTGTTTTGTTTTCAATTATCCATCTTTTAAGTGTATATATATATATATATATATATACATATATATAATGAGACATGGGGTCGTGCCTAAGAGGCACAGGGCCGTGCCCATCTGCTGACATGATAAAACCTTTGTCGCAGAACTTTCTTTTCATAATTGCCACGCCCCGTTTCTTTGCACCCGCCGATTCTCTGCACTCTTTCATGAGTCTCCTCCATAATCTACTAACAAGGTATATTACTAACATCTAGATTTGCTCAATTATGCTTTGCATGTTATATAACATCTAGATTTTGGGAAAAATATACGGTTCTTGAACTAGACCCGTGTCGGTGCAAAGAATCCAAAAATTTTCCATAAATCTTGTTAGCAGTAGTTAGTATTAGTGTTTTAGTACGTAAATCTTCAAACCATTGTTGAAAAATCAGGTATTTACAACCCGTATTTATTAAACCCTTGTACATAACCGAAAAAATTGAAATCGAAGGCTAAAACAGGTTGGTAAGTGAAAATTGATACTTGGGATTTGTTTTTCGTGGTATACCGCACACAGGTACCAAAACTTTTTGGATTTTTTGAAGCCGATATGAAAAGTTGAAAAACCGGGTCAAAATAGTAACCGACCACGGGGCCGTGCTTTTGTGTCATGGGGTCGTGTCTAGTAGACACGGGGCCGTGCCCAAACCTTTGTATATCATTTTTTTCAATGTTAAACTGAGCTTTACTGTTTAAATGTTTGTTTTGTGCAGGAAATGGTACCACACAAGTGGCTCAGATTCACAACAGAGCACTCTAACGGCGTGGAACGAACGAAAATTCTCAAGACCCGTGTGGAAGAGCCGCCAAGGCAAGTATGCTATGACACCTTGGACACGGTTGACCATAGGGACCATTAGGACAGCCTTGTCACAAGACCTCTTTGGTTATTTCTTGAGGCACCACTGCAGTCTGTTGCGAATTCAATCTTGAATTCCTAAGCACCTTTACCCTCAAGAAACACATCGAGGACATGTACGATGCTGAAGCTGCGACGTTCTGATGTGGTGGTAAGTTGTACGGGATTGTGGTCGCAAAGTTCGGTATGGATGTAGGGCTCTATACCGAGGATGAGCTATTCGAGCCTATCTTCTATGACAACATCTTTGAGTTGCCCGAAAACTTGTGAAACACGTTTTGGGCAACCGTTGGAGATGGGGTTTACAATCCAAGCAGTACCAAAAGCATCAAAATTTGGGACCCACTCATTCCCTACATTTATCAGGTCCTGAGCGGTACTTTATGCCAAAGGAGAGATAGCGACGGCGTGGTAAATCTTAGGCTAACTTGCCTATATTGCATCCTGAACCAAGAGCCTCTGAATGTCACCTTGAAGCTACTTAAGAATATGGCCACCAATGCTAGAGTTACGGCTCCAACGCCCATATTCTTCGGTGGTTGTGTAAGTCCCGAATAATCCGGATCTAACAATGATATCAAACAATCATCAAGGATGGGCGGAATCCAAACTTGGTGATATTCAAGAAAACCAAAAGTAAGAACGAGATAATCGAGATGAACAAGTATAACATGCGAATCACTTTCAAACTTTGCACACGATTCTATTACTATCAAAATAGCAAAACTGTCTAGTACAAAGTTCTTTACCTATCTCTCTCTCTAGGGTTTCTCTATGGAGGCTCAAAGTTATTCTCTATGGCTTAACCCTAGAAATGCCATAACATTAGCTTATATACCTAGTGTTTGCCCACTCCCCATATGGGCTCCCCTTGGGCTTGCTTGGCCCACATGGCCCAAACCTAATACAAACTAACCCAAATAACAATCTCCCCTAGACTGATGCATCAAAGTGTCTTCATAGCATGAATTCAACAATGTCTTCTGTAACCTTCAATGGAGTCTATGGTTATCGCTATGTTGGAGAAGTTGTGGAAGTTCTTGACTTCTGAACTCTCAGCACTGGGTCTCTTTCTTCTTCTCTTGTGGTTATCTTCATATCAGGATCACGATCAGCTTTTCTTGAAACGTCTTTGTCGAAAGAAAGTGAGAGGAGGATTCTCAACAACTCTCTTCTTCTTCAATCTTTCTTTTTCAAGCAAGCAGGTTTACAGGTACTTCTTCAAATGTACTGTCATTGTCAGACGATGACTCGTATATGGTTCTTCTAACTCAGGTACATCTGGCTGTTGTGATGCTTCATGCTTTGTCAGCAACTAACAACATCTAAGTTTTGAGAAATCCCTGTATCTTGATCTAAATCAAATTCTGCCAAATTCTCAGAAATTTATAAGCAAACATTTCTATGCAATAGGAGAATACCAGATGAACACTTGGTACATCCAAGTAATACTTGGATCAAAATTCAAATTCTTCATCTTTTTATGATCAGTCAAATCTTTAAGAACGGTTAAATTTTAATAAAACAAATAGAACACTCTATTTTTGGATTTTTGGAATTTTTTATTCTTTTAACTTTTAGATATAAGAATATAAACATAAACGCAACTAAACAAAGAAACTAACTCAGTAGTTGTAATATACAATTGCAATGGGATAAAAAATTTTTAGGCAGACGAAGGAATACTTTTCGGTGCGAACTTATTCCTACTGGTCTAAGTGATTGCCAATATGTTTGTCCACTTAAACTTTAATGCTCAATTTTCAGATTTTCAACTTCATGATACGCTTAAGGTAGTGATATACTATAATACCTGTGTGTCCCATTCCATGACATACCACCGCGATCAAGGTAAGCACAATGATTAATCAAAGCAGGTGAGTGTACTGAGATCATCCTTTGATTCTTACAATGTCAGACTTATTGGTGAGCAGGTCAGTACATCGTACCGCAAAGTGACCAATCAATATCTGACGAGGGTTAGGCATTATACCTTATATGGCATGTTTGACTTTTCAAGCACATGGAATTTTCTCGTGATGAGAATTCCTTTCTGTTAAGGTTTTGGCCTTCGATTTTGGCTCTTTTAAGGATATCCTGATTGTGCCTAGGTCTACATGTATCCAGATGCAACAGAAGGGTAGTCCTGATATCCCAGATGTCTCATTAGTATACAGACCCGAAACCTCAGATGTTGGCTATCTATCAACGCAAGATATAAGACCATAAAATCATACGCCGATGGTATGTTACACATAAGATACATAGTTTGTTATGTTTATATCACTTAGTATCTTTTATCTTTTGAGCGTTAAGCCTACCGACATATCACAATAGATCCTAGTCTTTTCAGCTATAGCACCTTACATGTGTTGGTTAAACCCTTTAACACAAACATTCATTTCATTTCCCATATGATGCAATAAAATCTTTTTGGATTTTTTTGTTTTTCAAATGTTTTTGTATTTTTCTGTTTTCAAATGTTTTTGTATTTCTCATTTTCTCCCCCTCAAACAATGCATATGTACATATATCTCCCTCTTCCCCCCCTAAATGTGTGCATCACACTTTATGCACAAATTTACCTAACAATGAAGACGTATGTACAAAAATATAAACTAAAGAAAATGAAAATATCTTAGTTGTTTTTGCTTAACCGTCCCGTCACTAGATTGAAGACTAATTAATATCAAAATGAAAGCACGGAATTTAAATTGTACCTTTGCTAATCTTATCTTACCTCATCTCCTACAAAGAAAACATATCATTTGTAAAAAAAATTTGAACTTTTTGCAACAGTGAAATGTTATCTGTTATGTCTCTGGAACAACCGCTATCAACATTCCAGAGATTGTCAACAGCTCCTCCTTGGTTATTCCTGAAAGATAAAGAGATTAGTAAGACATTGGTACCCAAGCTATCATGGTCTTGGGTATTCCTGAAGCATCAAAATAAGACACTCCCTTTAAACACAAGTCCCATTTCGTTTCAAGGATTGGAGATGTTGCTGCTTTTTATTTTGCTTTCCAAATTTGTTTAGGCTTAACAAACGCGTTTGTTGCCTTCAGTTGAGCAACTTCAGCTATTTCAGGCTTGTTAGTTTTAGAAACAGATTTTTTGTTCCTAAACAACCTTGCGTTAGTATTTAGCAACGTTCCAATCCCCATTAGACGGTTTAACCTTGGGATTCACATTCTTCCTTGTCTTGGGTGATGATAGCTTCATTGTCTTGGAATGGTAGTTATCCTTTGGTTTAACCTTCTGATTTTGAGCATAACATGGAACATAGGGACTATATGTGCAGTTTCGAGCAACATGACCAGGAATGCCGCAATTGAAGCACGTTTGTATTTTCTCGTATAAAGCATTCTGATCAGCTTGTTTTGTCTTTATATGCTTGATTTCCTTGCACATTTCTTGCAGATGAAGATGATTTGGATGTCTATACTTGTCGTTTGCAAGGGCCTTCTACGGTGGAAATTTCTTTTGATTCTTCTTGTGTTGTTTAGACTACATGTCTTGTTCAGAAATCTCACATACCTTCCCATAAGCTTTGTTAGCACGATCAAATGCATATTTTTCACATTTGCCATTATGAGCCGGGTTAATAAAAGCATTTTTCACATCACTATCCTTTTGAGGGCTATTGTTGCCCGTTGAGGACCTTGGAGAGCGTGAATGTTCTTGACGTTTGGACTTCTGCGTTCTGCGTCACTTACTTGCTTGTTTCGGCTCTTGTTGCATGATCTGAACCTTTACATTACTAACAGAAGGTTCAGATTGTTCAGTTTGCGCACTTGGAGCCTTGTTAACATTAGTCTTCATTTCATCAGCTTTGATAGAATCAGAGGGTCCTGGTTTATTGAATGGTACACCCGAAACTTCAGCTGAATCATTGGAAGAGTCACTAGCACAACATGCAATTGACACCTTTTCTTCACATGAAGTAGAAGCATTAGTATTGTTCACACATTTTTGCTTCATTTTAACATTTATATGTTTAGCAGACTCCCGTGTGTTGAATGTATAATCACTTGGTTTGCCATACACCATATGTTGTGCTCTCTCAATTTCTTCCTCGGTTTCAGGCATTCTTGTGTAGTTGTGATTATATGGAGGGGCAACTTGATTGAATCCCAAACCCTTCCCCTTGTTCCCTTTGTATGCTAGCTGCACATTCCGTACTTCTTGAACTACCTTGCTGGATGTATCAAACTTCTTTATATTTACTTCATTTTGTTGATATTTCCCTGTTAGGAGCTCCGACTCATTTCTCATAGACTTAAGTTCCATGTTTTTCACATTGAGTTTGTTTTTATAATCATGGACCCAACATTGTTGTTGATTGAGATCCAAGTGAAGCTGAGCTATACCCTTCTTTTGTGCTTCAACCTTTTCAGTAAGCAACTTGTTGCTTTGTCTAAGGCTGATGCATTGAGCCATGGCACTGTTATAATCATTAACCATTTTAGTGTTGAGTGCCTTGAGTTGTGCAACCTTATTCCTGCAAGGTTCAGAACATAAAAGGTAGTTGACCATGTCAATGAGTGATCTAGGTTCGTCAGCCTGATTCATTTTGCATTAATTTGTTGGTGCCACTTTAGAACGTTTGGGTGCTTCCACTTGTGAAGATGAAGGGGTTACAGGGCTATGGACCACGTCCGGGTATTGAATTTGAGCCAGTGGTGCAGTGCTATTAACAGATGTTTTGATTAGTGGGCTAAAGATGATGTTCGGATCTGCATTCGGCTTTGGATTACATACTGGGCTAAAAACCATGCTCGGTTACTGAGTTTGGGCTGTAGACATCCTTGAATTAAAGGCTAAGAACAGGAGCTTGCAAAACCTTCACTAGTTTGTTCTCTGCCCGTGATAAAAAACCGAGAAGCACAAGGCAATCAAGAACCAGTGAACCCGCTAAATATAGCACTTCGCAAATGTACAAACCCGTTTCCTGTATCGTAGCTCAAAACCTGTCAAAACTTTTACCACAAACAAACACCCCCTCTTTAATTTTAATAATTTTTTTATATAGAATAATATTATATTAAGATAAACTATTATCATATTTATTATTATTAATAAAAGCGATATTATAATAAATATTAATGATTAGGTAATGATTACCTAATTATTATTATTAAAATTATTAATATTATTATTATCATTATATTTTTATTAGAAACCTAACCGTCACTTCAAGTTTAGAACCTTAAAGAAAATAACCGTCCACTATTAAAATGTCGCTGGTTTCCTTTTCCCGACAACAATCTGTCTCAAAATAATAAGTTTTCTTTTCTTCTTATCCCGACACTATGGTGATGATGTGGTTCAAACCAATGCTAATAGTGGAGTTTATTATGGTAGATGATAGACGTGATTTGATGGTGGTTCGATGATGTGGTGAAGCGCCAGAGGAGGTGAAGAACGACGGTGATGTTGAAGGTTGGCCGGAGAGTTACCGGTGACAATGGAGGTGATCGGAGGTGGACGATGGTTGTAAAATGGTGGAGATGGAGTTGAAACAAAGGATGTCGAGACGATGGAGGTGCAGTGTAGTTGGGTTGTTTATGATGGTTATTGAAGAAGATGTAGGGCATCCGTTTACAAAATAAACTAAAATAACAATTTTATTAATCAAATTCGAATTGCATTAGATAACCTAAAACTGAGGTAGACATAATGAAACTACACAACGTACTGAACTGAAAAACACATACAAAGAAACAAAGAAAATAAAAACAGAGGTGACGAAGGCACGTGAAGGTCACGCTTCCCTTAAAACAGATTTCGGGCCACCCAGGTGAACCCGTCTGTTTCCCAGAGTATAACAGCCAGAGTAGATTGTACTGCCGGGGATAGCCAAGCACCTGAAAGAATACCTGAAACAAGAGTTCTCAGGGATGTAAAGTTAGGAAAATCTGATTTCAGTGTATTTCCTGAGCAAAGCACCAGGCATTGTATATAATCTGTTTAGAATTCCACAAGTCAACATTGAATACATAACCCAGTAAAAAATTAAGTCTCAGTTGAACTCTGAGAACTTAATTCACTTGACTAGTAGGAATGTAAACAGTCACCAGACCACTGGCACAAGTCACATTGCGCCCATCGCCCTCGTCCCGGTCCCGTGCCCGTGCCCAGGCCCGGGCGCGGGCGCTTGTGCATGTCGGGTGCTTCGCACCCTCCTGGCTGCCACTGGTGTGACTTGTCACATAGGAATGCATTCGTGTAGAGAGTTATAGATATATATCAACAAAAATTTATCTCTCCACCAATGTGGGACAAACACAACTTCCCACACATTAAAGTTCCAACACACAATTAAAGCTTATGATCTCCCATGTATTTTGCTTTATCACTAAATTTTTTATCATAATTTCCAACAGAAGATGACGAGCTACTATGTAGATGATGATGATGGTGACGAGAGGTTGTAAGGGATGGTGGTTAAAAAGGAAGGTGTTGCGATCGCCGGAGAAGAGTTAATGATGTGTTAAAATTTGCGGGTGAACAATGAAGACGGTGACCAGAGGTATTGTAGGTTCTGACGGAGAAGACGGTGTGAGATGATGATACAGTATGATAGTGAAAACGACAATGGATAGACGTAGAGGTTGTGATCGATAAACTCGAAAATAGAAATCGAATAGGCGGATGTGTGTTGTCTGATGACGATGATGAATGTCGATCGATGAATGTGCGATGAAGAATGAATGTAGGTGATCGAAGAAGAAGGGTGTGCAACTGTGAAGTGGGTGGTGTATTGTGGTCGGAGATGGTGATGAACGAGTAGTTTGTAACACTGTTTCGAATAATATGATTCGAACAGTGTTTCGGATGGAAAGTGTACTGTTTCGGAAAGATTTGAATAACAAGTGAATTTCGAATGATGAAGTTAAGTGAATTTGGATGAAGGTGTTCTAATTTCGGATAATGATGCTTGGATGAGTGGATGATGATGGAATTTGTATTTCGGATGAAGGCCTAAGAGTTTCGAATGGGGTTGTGATGAGTTTCAAATAAATAGATTATTTATGGTGATGATTAATTATTTTGGATGGATGATTATGTTTGCTTGTTAGGACGTTTTGAGACCGTTGATACTTGAGCAAAATAGTTTAGAGCTGGTTTTGTAATAGTTTGTAAATCTAGGAAGGCCAAAAGTGTAATTTTTGATTTCTCTAACAGGGCGGCGTATTTATCTTCGTGCCATTCATGAGGCAGAAGAAAGAGAGAAAAGAGAAGCAAAAAGAAAGAGGTGACATATGACGGAATCTGAAACGCCAGTGACGGTCATAACCGAACAGGAACAATTAGATGAATTTGTTGACCAACTGATTTTAGATCTAGAGGCTCCCAGCAGATCACCCCTCAGAAGCGAAAGTAAACTGGGGAAGGACCGTCAAAAGAAGCTCAATCAAGGCAGATGCCTCAACAAGTTCCCTGTAGACCACGCCCATTTCAGGAACTGTATGATAAACTGGCGAAATATATTGGAAAAGGTCCAGCTCAAGAGATTTGCCTTCTGAAACATCAAGCGAGCAACACCAACACAATTCGTGAAAAGCTGAGGGAGCAAAGAAAGAAAAACAAGGAGCTCCATGCTTATGTCAAAGAACAAACAAGATTTGTCCGATTTCAGCAGGATGGTATGGAAAATATGTACAGAATGATCAGAGAGCTATGCACCAGGGCAGACATACAACCAATGTTCTCATCCACATATATCTTTGATTATGAAAAGTTTAAGATTGAAGAAGACAGGCAAAAGGCTAAGGATGCAGAGAAAAAGAAAAAGTGTTTAGAATCTGCAGTAAATGTCACTGAAGAAGACGAAAGTGAAGAAGAGGAGGTGGATAGAGATGAGATGCCAACTCGTTTTGTCGAATGGGGTTTGGAAGAAGATATCCTTTATGAGACTAAAGATGACGATTTAGTGACTCCAATGCATCCTGAATGGTTCATAAAAGAAAGAGAAAAACTTCTAGATTTCTATCAGGTGGTTACAGTTGAAAATACTAAGGTTACCGACAAGATAATAAGCTGGAAGTACTGTAATCTAAAAGGGATGTTTATTGTGAAGAGACGAGGTGGAGTTATTCAGTACTTCAAAACTGGAGCTGATATGAAAAGTCTTCCAAGATGGGATATACGAGAGCTGGGCTGATTAGACATGATAAACCCAACAAACAACAGTATTGGAGCTGATTTTGAAAGACTAATCTTGAGAGAATGTAATCGGGGTTTTACCTTATTAAACCACAGCGTCCTCGCAGGAGAGTATCGAAGACAACAAAAGATCCCATTACCGGAAAAGGAGTGGTCACATGGGTCATCGATCTTGCTAAAGTTGAAACAAGAGTCAAAGTTCCACCAGAACAACCCGTTATGCACACAAATTTCATGAAATGGTTCTACGACGGGAAAACAGGAGAAGTAGTGATCAGATTGGTTTCTAACGAAGATATTCGTATTTTAGACCCGATGGATGTCTTCATGTTCTGTCTATCCGACCTTAACATTCTTTATGGCCACAAGATTCACGTTGGAGCCGACAATGAATACAAAGAAGAAGGAATGTTGTTTCAAAGGGCGGTAGAGCGTGCAAGAGAAAGAAAGATAGAAATGATAGACATTGTGATCAGAATCGAGAAGCAGAAAGAAAAAGAGGAAGCAAGAAAAAGGAAAAGCAAACACAAGTCATCGGCTCAACAGAAAGCTCCTTCGCCATCTCAAGCTGCATCAAAGTCTCAAACTCCGGCTTCATCCACATATGAAGCCACTATGGAGATCCAACTAACCTCAAGTGAAGCTTTTATCAATCCAACTACCGAAGCAACAACTGAACAACCAGCAGATCAAGCTGCTTCTCTATCACAGGGAACAGATCGAGAATCAGCCATAGGCCCTGAAGCTCAGGAACAAGGTTAAAGACTCTCAAGTACGCAACGGTCTAGGGGGGATATTGTTAGGACGTTTTAAAACCGTTGATACTTGAGCAAAATAGTTTAGAGCTGGTTTTGTAATAGTGTGTAAATCTAGGAGGGCCAAAAGTGTAATTTGTGATTTCTCTAACAGGGCGGCGTATTTATGTTTCCAGCGTATTTTATAAATACGCTGGGTAGTCAGTGGCTATAAATATGAATATCAATGAAAACCCTAGTCTAAGGTTCTTGGATAGATTTTGGTGATTGATCTTGTGTTGTGCTTGTTGTTCTTGTGCTTAATCCGAAATATCCAGGTGCATTCAGTGAATATATCATTTGGGATTCCATATACAACACTTGTTTTTTGATCCATACAAGAATCTTCATCTTCATTCTTTGGTTTTTCTTAACTTTTACACATTCAAACAACTAATCTATAGTTGTTTGGGTGATAACAATCAACCACAGTGACCCGAATCTGATTTGGGACTTACATTGCTGATGATGATGACATTTAGGATGAGGTTTCAGATGAGATGATTGGATTTCGAATGTCGGCGAATGATGAAGGTTGAATTTCGAATGAAATGCTAACAAGGATTTATGAATAAAAGAATTTTTTTTATTATTGAACTCCTTTCTAAACAGATTAAGCAGCAAAATATGATGATTTTTAAACAAAAACTGATGAACACGTTGAAGAGCACGAAGAACACCAACGAAAAATTCTATAAAACTTTAATGCTCGATATCGCACGAGCCTAGAAACAGGTTCTTAAGGATTTAATACCAATTGTAACAACCGAATAATCCTGATCTAACAATGATATCAAACAATCACCAAGGATGGGCGGAGTCCAAACTTGGTGATATTCAAGAAAACCGAAAAATAAGAACGAGATGAACAAGAATAACACGCGAATCACTTTCAAACTTTGCACACGATTCTATTACTATCAAAATAGCAAAACCGTATAGTACAAAGTTCTTCACCTATCTCTCTCTTTCTCTAGGGTCTGTCTGTGGAGGCTCAAACTTCTTATCTAAGGCTTAACCCTAGAAATGCCATAACATTAGCTTATATACCTAGGGTTTGTCCACTCCCCATATGGACGCTTGCTTGTCCCACATGGCCTATGGCATACCTAAATGACCTATAAAGGTCCAAACGTAATACAAACTAACCCAAATAAACCCTAGTTCGCAACCATAGTCCGTTGCGTATATTTGATGCACCAGTCTCACACTTCTAGGACCTAACAGGCTGGATAGCCCGGGTCTATAGGGCCTATGCTGGAAGCATCCCACACAGCTTCTCAAACAAGGTAGGTGTCTCCCGGGCTGACATCTCACTTTGCCACATTCTGAACCTCATTGCTGAATGTGGCAACGGTCTCATATGCTTCAAAGATAAAAAGGGGAGGGTTTGGAACCCAAATGACCCCGATCAGATCCTCACAATTGAAGACGACTCGAACCGTCCTTGACAATACTCCTATGGCTACGCCTCGTGATGTTATTACAAAATACATACATTTATCGTGTATAGTTTGTATAATTTCGTATTCGTTTATTTCAGTTTTTAGGTAGATATAGTTTCTTTTGATAGGTTGTTAATTTGCAGGTCTCGGTTTCTGAAAAGTTGAAGATTACGCTTAAGATGTGCTGGAAGAGAGTTTGCAGCAAGAATCAGGTCATGTCGTAGCTGAATGGGAATGAAAATTAAGGATTCTGTGAAAAAGTACCCGCCGCGCTACGCGACCGTGAAGTGGATAGGTCTTCGCGCTACGCGACAACATTAAAATAACGTATTTTAAAACAACGCGCTGCGCTATGCGAAGCCTTAGTGGATTACCCGCCGCGACACACGACATGGGTATTTTTCGCTGCAGAATTGTTGCAGCTGGATTCCTGCTGAAAACATGTATTAATATCATTATCATGCACAAAGTAACTTAGTTACGAACAAGTAGCAACTTAGGTGAAAATTGGACATCTTTTTGGAGCATTTTTGAGAGCTTTAAGTAACTGGTTGAAGTTTGGAAGCTTAGGAAATCATTCATGTCGATGTTATACTATTCAGGTGTCTTTAGTCTTCGTTTCTCACTTTGATTATGTTTCTAGTTATTGAAAATACTTCTTTTGTGATTTGTTCGATGACTATGATTAGATCTTTTATACTACCTAGACTAGGATGATTGGTTTGTGAACTTCTGATTTTTATTATTGATATTTAGTTATCTATGGATTATTTGTGAAAGTAGTCGACTCGGTTATTATTTTGATATTAATGCATGCTTAAAAGTGTTTGAATATTGTTTATTGCTTCATGTGAGTCTTGGTGAATGTCTTTCACATAATAGGTTCATGCTAGATTATAATTAATTTTGTGATCTTTAAGGTTAATTGACCAATACACATTAGAAACAGTAATTGGTAATTAAATTGGTTTAAGTATTCTACTAATCTCAATAGTTGTGAGGTGCGAGTCTGAACTAGTTAATTTTCTGACCATTGTCTAACAAGTCTAACCAAGAACCCGAGTCTGTCCTAGCTTTATAGTCTGTGAGGGAGTAAATCGAATTAGGGAACTTTCATAAACCACCTAGATAGCCTAGGTAGTTATTTCCACCATCTGAGTAAAACCCGAGTTTAGTTCGTGCTTAGCTAACTTAGTTAACTAGTTTACTAATTGCAATTCTTAAGATATTTAGAACCCCCCCACAAATATAAAAATGGTTAGTGTCGTGTCAGTGTTACTTTAGGTCTAGAGAGAGTCGTTAGCATAGTTAAATAGAGTCTCGTGGGTTCGATATCCGGACTTACTTAGCTTACTAGAGTCGATCGGTTCACTTGCCGGTTCGTAGTTTAGTCAAGTTTTAGAGAGCCTCGAATATTGCTTTGTGTCTAGATTAGGTTAATTTTAATTATTTTTTATTAAACTACTTTTAGCACATCTAGTTTTTAGCGCTGTTGCCGAGGACTCTTTTGGCAATTGCGTCGATTACTTTGTTTGGACTTAATTGACATCATATGTGTTATTTGTTTGTTTGAGTCATACGAGTCTAAATATTTTAGTGTCGTTTATATTTTTGTTGAGTTGTTTTTTAGAGTCGTCTTACTTGTTTATTGCCGGTTTTGCAGTGGATGCCCCATACAAGTTCACAAGGACCGCCCATGAAGCCGCCAACAGACAAGTCATCCTTCTCCTACTCCACTCCAAAGGTTAATACATCTTCTTCTTCATCTTCTGCCTTTTCTGAATCTACCCTCCAAGCTAAACACCGAATTTTGACTTCACCCAGAAGTCGTTACCCCATAATTCCCCACCACCTTCCCATCCTCCAAGTCCGCCACTCGTTGTCCAAATGGCCAACAAGCAACCACCGGTTTCACCGGTGCAAACTCACCCATCACCCTTCCCGCAATCAACAATGACAAATCTTGGCAGACCCGGCCCTATATCATGACCGTTATCACCAACTCATGCCAATTTCACAGTCGTGATGACGAGGATGCCCCAGCCCACATAACCCGCCTCACTCGCCTTTACAACACATTCAATATGGAAGGTGCTAGAAATGACGACCGTTTCCTTCAGTTGTTCCCTTTCTCACTAGCTGGTCGAGCAGCCATATGGCTAGACTCGAAACTACCGAACACTTTCATCACCTGGGCTGGCCTTCTAGATGCTTTCCTAGCTAAATACTTCCCATCTGCCAAAGCATCTCGCCTTCGCGATCAGATCCATTCGTCCCTGATGGAGCCTGACGAGCACTACCATTTAGCTTAGGAACGGTTCCAAACCCTACTTACTCATTGCTCTCAATATGGATTATCTGACTGGGTACTTGTAGAGAAATTCTACAATGGTCTCACCTCTGAAACTAGAGTCCGGTTTGATACTTCGACAGGAGGTCACCTCTTGGGTAAGAAAGCAATGGACGGATGCAATGACTTATTCGAAAGTTTCATACATTCTGACATGGATCATCGTGCTCCTACCAGGACTTCCATTCCTGTGTCTAGTACTTCTTCGGCCACTCGAGAAGTACATCAAGTTAGCTTGGAAACAATGGTAGCCGTTGCTCTAGATAGTTTTAAGAGTGAGGTTAGTAAAGAAATCCAAGATTTGAAAGCAAAGGTAGATAAATGTGAAGTTTGTAGGGGAGGTCACGGTACTATTGAGTGTCCAATGCTCACTAAGGAGCAAGTTGATTTCATCACAGATCAAAACCGAGGTCCCACTAACCCTTTTAATAATAACAACAACTCAAAGTATAGTTGAATTGGAGTAGTAACATTAACACTTTCCATTCTTCCGGTAACCCCCTGGTTTCCAAACAGGTGCAACTCAAAATAGGGGGCAGGGTCAATTCTGTAGTGGGGGTTTAAACAATTAGGGACAGTATTCTGGTGGGGGTTCGCAGGGGCAGTTTAGTTCAGGGGGTTCAAATAGGCAATATCCTAGTGGGAGGTCAAATAGTCTAGGTTCAAACAACCAAGACTTGGGTAGTGGTCAAGATGAGATTAAATCTGTGTTATCCCAATTACTTGTTAAGGATCAAACCTCCTAAAGAACCTTAGAGGAACATGCCACACTCCTAAAGAACAATCATTCTAACTTTAGATCTTTAGAGGCAAGTAGGGGACATTGCTCGTCAGTTGCAAGAAAGCTCTCCCGATCAATTCTCAGGCAATATCTAACCAAACCTGTCTGGCCAACCGAAAGCTATTTCAAGTCGTAGTGGTAGAACCTTAGGAGAGGTAGTTAGGCCTGAGGTAGTTGAGGAAGAGGAGGAGCCAGTGGATGAGGAAATTGAGATGGAGACTCCCACTAAAGTGCTAACTAGGCTAGACCCAGCAATTACCGCACACACCAAGGAGCCTCAAGTCAAGAAGAGCGTAGAAAAGCGACCCGTAGAGGTTAGGCCATCACCAATCATAGATCTCTCACGAGTCCCATACCCCGCTTGCCTTAAGCATCATAAATATGCTAAGGAATACGAGAAATTTCTCAACATGTTCAAGCAGTTAAAAATCAATCTCTGTTTATTGAAGCCCTTCAATCCATGCCATAATATGAAAAATTGTTAAAGGACCTTCCTAAGCGTAAAGATAGGATAGGAGAGCTTTCCAACATCCCTTTGAATGGGGGGCGTTCCGCCGTCGTCTTGAATAAGGTCAAGGAAAAATTGACGGATCAGCGACTTTTCACCATTCCATATCTCTTCGGGAGTGGTACCGAGTGTAGACCCTTAGCAGATCTAGGTGCCAGTATCAATCTCATACCCTACTCAATTTACGAGAAACTAGACCTAGGAGAGTTATCATCGGTCAGTCAAATATCCTCATGGCATAGTCGAAAATCTCTTAGTTAAGGTCGCTAAGTTCGTCTTCCCCGTAGACTTTGTCATCCTTTATATGGAAGCTGATGAGAAAGTTCCTATCATTTTAGGACGCCCGTTCTTCTATACTGCGAAGACCATCATTGATGTCTTTGACGGTAACATCACACTTTGAGTCGGTGAAGAGAAGGTAACATTTGAGGTAGCCCATTCTATGCCACACCCTAGTGGTTCCAACGATTATAGTAGTCCATGTCACTCGGTTTATTACACCAATTCGTTCATGTCGTGCCTTGACCAGTGTTTCAATTTCATTAGTGGAGCCGATTTAGTAGGAGAGGGGGGTAGTTTTGGAAACCAAGGAGGTTGTTGAAGAGAGTGTAGATAAAGAGGGGATCGACTATGTTCTGAAGTGTTAGAATTGAGTAAGGTTAGGGACTAGTGCGAGAGAGTTCATTTGAGACACCCGCCCGGTTAGAGCTTAAGGTCCTTCCTTCCCATTTAAAGTACGCTTTTCTTGGTGAGGGTTCAAACTTACCCGTCATTATTTCATCTAAATTATAGGAAAATGAGAAATCTAGGTTGTTAGAGGTTTTAAGGGTGAACAAAGAGGCCATTTCATTGAGGCTTTCAGATATCAAGGGCATAAGCCCCACCTATTGTACCCACCGGATACTCATGGAAAAGGAAAATAAGCCGGTGGTGCAACCTCAACGGCGCCTTAATCCGAACATGCAAGAGGTAGTAAAGAAAGAGGTCCTCAAATTGTTAGATGCAAGGGTGATCTACCCTTTTCGATTCACCGTGGGTTAGTCCAACCCAAGTTGTCCCGAAAAAGGGTGGGATGATGGTGTTCACGAATGAGAAGAATGATAGGCGATTGAAGATTGAAGTCAAAGTGGGCGGGACTGTATGTCGTGAATGAGGTTTTCCCCTATGGTACGATCAAGTTGATAAACAAGGCCGATGGAGCAAAATGGAAAATGAATGGCCATAGATTGAAGCATTACTTAGGGGGACCAATAGAATCGAGCGAGGAGAAGGTAACTCCTCTCGAAATCCCACCTGGACCTCCGAATAGAGCCTTGAGGGAATCCTAAAGTGTAGAGTTTGTACCATTTTTTATCGAGTCATTATTTCGAGTCTTTTCGTAGCTAATGGTAGTTTTTGTAGATTTTTCGGTCTTTGTTTGTCGTCGAGTCTTTGCAGGAATTCATTGTCGATGAGGAGCGAAAACGGACAAGGAAATAGAGTTCCAGGTAAGTCCAAGTGTTAGTATATTATTCATTTCTTAGTTAGTTTGAGTTGAGTCTTGCATGCTTAGGTGTCGGGTCGTGTTGGGTCAGCTTCGAATCCTAGTTTCACATAGTCTCTAGTGTTTAATGGTTGTGAGAGGCATGGTTTAGGTGTGTTTTGGACATTGAACTGGATTGTTATTGCTACATTGCCATAAAGTTCCGAACATGCATTTTAAATTCAAGATTTAACCGGTCGAAACCCTCCTTTAACTAGGCAGAATACTGGGATTTAGATTCTGTTTTTAACAAGGAAAGTTGATATCTTTATGCAAGTTTGGACTCAATGTCCGGTTTGGTAGGCACTTGGATTTTAATTGAGACAATTAAAGTACCGGGAGGAGGTAGTGTACATTGAGTCTTGTGTTTTGAGTCGGTTTTAGGAGTAGTTAGGCTTTGGTCATGAGTTTACTTATATGTGTATATGAGTATAAAACGACTCGCCCGTACTCAATCTCCATTTGGGCGAGGGTTGTTTATAACTTATGCTTTTGTAAATGGTAACCTAAATTTTTATTCAATTTTATTTTCGGATTCAGCCGCAAATGTAATGCTATACAATTATTCCTATTTTTAAGAAAAAAATTCAAAAATCCAAAAAAAATCAAAAAAATTAAAAATACCAAAAATAGCTTGTGAATACTTACTACTTGCCTGTTTGTCTTTGTCTAAACATTGTTTTGCAGATATGTCAGGTGAAGGAAGTAGCAATGGAGTCAGAGGGAAGCGTAGGAGAGGTCCGCAACAGCGCCCAAGAGGGTTTCCGGTTAATAGGACAGCCCTCCAGACTCGAGACTTAGGCGTATCAGATATCATGGTCAGGAACATATTCTTGTATGCCGGGTTGCACGAATTGACCATCCCCTAGTTTGCTATAGCGAGTGGGTTTTACACAGCAGAGGAGGTAGTGACTCTAGAGTTTTTTATAGGTTTAAGGGGTGAGTATGTGACTCCAAGGGAGTTGAGTTTGGGTAGTGCTGACTTGGCTAGGTTTTGGGGTACCATTTTTTATCACCAGTTTGCTGGTACGAACTTGATTACATCTGTTAATGACCCTATTTTGAGTTATGTGCTGAAGGTATTTTCTACCACTCTGTTTGGTAGGACATCAGGTGAGAACAAGGCCAGTTGGAGGGACTTGTTCATTCTTATGTGCTTGATAGAGGGTTGAAATACAAATATGGTAAGTGTGTTGGCATGGTCATTGTGTGCGTAAAGGGGGTCACATGGTTGCGCTGGATATGGGTTTTTATATTACTAGGCTTGTTGAGAATTTAAGGGTGTTCAGAAGTATAATCCGCAGAATTTGACCCGGGGTCCGATTTCGAAGTTCTTTGCTATTAGGGACCTGCAACTGGCGGGTATTCTGACATTGACTGACCCGATTACATGGGATGGTGGTAGGCAGGGGCCTTAGGTTTAGCCACCTAAGGGGCTCCCAACTCATGATGTTATGTAGGCTTTTTACCCGACCCGCAAGTAGAGACCACATTAGAGGCAGGAGATACCGGCACCACAGTACCCTAGCGTCAGCCACCACCAGATCCGCTTACTTTAGATCGATTTATAATCGGATAGATCAGGGTTTTGGAATGATACACACTAGACAGGATTGGCAGGATGATGCGCTAGGCATACTATAACTCTCGTAAGAATAGGTGTTCTAGAATTCTTTTAGCCGTATGCAATGTGGGTTCGTTTGACATGCTAGGTCAGCCAGGTTCTAGTGGTGAGGGTGGTTCGAGTCAGCCGGTTGGGCATGGTTCAGGGTAGTACGGGTATGTGGATCCGACACCAGATTTCCGGTTTACAGGCATGGGGTGTAACGTCTCGCTTTCTCATATTTTCCTTAATTAGAAAGTGTAGTCGTATTTCTATTTATGGAAACTTGTATTCGTATCGTATTCGTATTTCTTTTCCAATCCGAGACTTTGATCGTAATAAAAATCCATACTTGATACATACTTGTCTTACATGCATTCAATTGTTAAATACGTGTTTACATAAAAACCGATACTTGTTACATAAGTTCTAACATGAAATGAAGGAAAACTAAGTTCAGGGACTAAAAGTGACAAAAAATCAAAGAAGTTTCTGGAATATCTTCTCTCGCGGCCCGCGAGAGGGCATAATTCGTAGTTTGTTGTTTCTAGCTCATGGATTGGGCAAACTGTGTGTTTCTTGCATTAATTACACACACCTAACTCACCCCCTAACCTCAACTAAAAATACCCACCTCCTCCCACTCTCATTTCACACCTCAAACATTTGTCTCTGTCTCTAAATTTCTCTCTTAATTCAGAAAGTTCAAGACTTTTAAGTGAGTTCTAACTCACCTTCACCTCTCTTCTTTACTCTTTTCTTCCTTCTTAACACTTGGAACACCTCTAGGAGTGTTTCCATAGGTTTTCCATGGAAAACCAACATGAACATCACCATATTTGAGGTCACAAGTGTAAGAAACTTTTTTCATAATAGGGTTTTAACCCACAAGTGTTGTATCCTTCCAAGCTTGTTCTAGAAACAAGACTTGAGTTGGTAGTGTGTGATTTCTTAGAAGCCTTGGCTATCCTACCTTCAATCCACCACCTCACTTGATGATTTTGATTATCTTACAACTTCCATTTTTATTATAAACTTATTCATGACCATCCTTATTGTCCTTATGACAACTTGTGCATTGGTGAACTACACAAAAGAGGTTAAAGGAAGGTTATCCTCCTACCTCAATGCATGACTTCTATGAACTTCCATGATAACTTTGCTTTACTTATCAAGCATATTATATATATATATATCAACTAACTGAACCCTTGATGATAATCGAATGATTGTCTGTCATGATACTAGGTTACATCACCTAAGTACTTAACTTCTCGTTACGATTCTAATGGGTATCTTAACCCATGAAAACACATCAAACTGAAGGGGTATCATAGTGTCAAAAGGAGTATTAAGTCTAGGTGGTTATTTTCTCGTATACATACTTTGGTGTATTTAAAATCCTAATCCTCCATTATCATCCGAATACTTACCAACCTACGTTTTCCTCATGTAGGATAACTCGATGATCCTCCAACTCTCCAAGCTCTTCACGGAAACTACCAAGTGGAAGCTTGCAAAACCGTGAGTACACTTGACCCATTTCCCTTTTTACACAATTTGGATTGTAACATGTTAACTTACAAAATACACGAATACACACACTACATGCTTTATACACTCGCCCTGTTATACATGCTTATTGTTATGCTTAGGTTCATGCTAGATTCATGCATGCTTATTGTCATTAACTTGGCTAGCCCCAACTTAACATATATAGTGCTATATGAGTAGCACACCGCCTGTCGGGGTATTGTTAAACTTAAGCCGATTCTTATTCTTATTCATACTTTAGTCTCGTTACTTTGTGTGACGAGGGACACTTAATTCTTGTGGACACTTGGGTTTGACAATTAGTATTGCATGCTAGCTTACCTTGTATACAATTGCCATGTGGATTTGAGTATACTCTTTTATAATTATGCTATATACTTAAACTTGTGTACTCGCCAATACTTTTTGTATTAAACTATACTTTTAACATGTTGCAGGTTAAAGATGTTGAATGTGACGAATCTAGTAGGGACGAGATAGAAATGCACCTAGAATGTTAGGCTTTTTATGTTGTAATTTTTGTTGAAGTTGTTATGTTGTAATTGACAGTTTGATTTATGAACTGAAGCGATCTTTGAATTTAATACTGTCACAAATAGTTTATGATGTCTCGAGCAATCTATTTTCGTCTCACTCCGATGTTTCCGCCATCGGTTGGGGTGTGACATGGGGAGGATGAAAGTGAAGAAAAAGAGGAGAGTGAAGAGAGCGATGACTAGTGTGGGGATTGAAGAAACAACTGGAGCTTAACGGAGTATCTTTTGCTTTATTTTATATTTATGTTGTTTTTATCCTTATTTAGTATGTACTTATATTTTGAATTCTTTAAACTGGTTGGTAGGGTTGGGTTGGTTGGTTGATGATGTTATAGTCAGACACTTTTATCTATCTATCTATCTATCTGTCTGTCTGTCTGTCTATCTATCTATCTATCTGTTTTGGTATATTTGTGGTTGTTGATAGGTATGGTCTTTTGTTGCTGCTTCCGTTCACGTGTGAGAGTTGAGGAATTGTTTGCTAAGCATGTTCGGATTGGAGGGCATATGTGGAATTGACTGGCACATTGATAGTCTCGCATATTAGCTAAGTCGTTTCTGCTGTACATTTTGTATATTTTTTTATTTATTTTTGGTGTTAGTTTAGTTAGTTTTGAGTGATGTCTATACCTGCATTAGGGACAATATAAACCTTAAGTGTGGGGATGGGATATAGAGTCGTAAATATGTGTCGTAGTGTTAGACTTGTTAGTTTGAGTCTTAAAAACTGAATTGAAAAAGCAAAAAAATTAAAAAATTGAAAATGTCTCTTGTTTTAGAAGTTTGCAAATGAAGACGGAAAGTGATAGGAAAGTCAGGTATGCTCGAGTTTCAAATAATAATAATATGAGTAAGTTGAACTTGTGTCTTGCTTGGGATGTGTGAGTAGGCCCGACCCGGTTTCTAGGTTCCTTTGATATTAATATACCTTAATTGTTGGTTTAATAGTAAGTTCTCCTCTAGGAAAAGTAGGGAAGCCGAAACCGCCAATAATAGTGTAAGGAATGGCGTTATAAGCTAAAATTGCTAGAATTTTTTATTAGGAAAGATTATATAAAAACTGAGCTAGATTGGAAAGAAAAAAGGCCTATGTAATCTTTATTGGGGATGGTGGGCTCTGATTTAGATTGCGTCTGGGTTGAGTTAAGGAAAAAAAGGCAAAAATACCATAGCTCATGTTGTCGCTCTAGGGGATGGTGACTCTAGTTACGACAGTCTCTGGGTTAGGTATGCAAAGTCTATTGCTCAAAATGAAATAAATGAAAAAGATTGATGTTAAATTATTTTGATTTTGGTATAAAACGGTTAGGAAATGGGTCTATTGATTTGTTCCTTTTGTTCCATGATCTTGAGGCGAGATTAGGTGAAACTACGACTTTTGGTGTGAGACCCTAGGTAGATTGACTAAACTTGAACATAAATTGCATGAAAAGGGCTTGGAACCGGGTTTGGGTTTAAGTGGACACATATACTTGCAATCGTGGTTAACACGAGTTTTAATGTTAATGAGTAATCTAAGTTTTGAACCTGGGCATTTAATCTAATTATGATTCAGTTTGCATAATTCTTTTTCGGGAGGAAAAAAGAGTAAGTGTGGTGATATATGATATATTGCAAAATACATACATTTATCGTGTATAGTTTGTATAATTTTGTATTCGTTTATTTCGGTTTTAGGTAGATATAGTTTCTTTTGATAGGTTGTTAATTTGCAGGTCTCGGTTGCTGAAAAGTTGAAGAAAACGCTTAAGATCTGCTGGAAGAGAGTTTGCAGCAAGAATCGGGTCATGTCATAGCTGATCGGAAACGGAAATGCATAGGTCGTGAAGTGGATAGGTCGTCATTAAAATAACATATTTGAAAACAATGCGCCGTGCTACGTGACGCCTTGGTGCATTACCCGCCGCGCCACGCGACGGCGGTATTTTACGTGGCAGAATTGTTGTAGCTGTTGGATTCCTGCTGAAAACAAATATAAACAACATTATCATTCACAAAGTAACCTAGTTACAAACCAGCAGCAAGTTAGGCGAAAATTGGACATCATTTGTAGCGTTTTTAAGAGCTTTAAGCAACTTGTTGAAGTTTGGAAGCTTAGGAAATCATCCTAGTTGTTGTTATACTATTCGGGCGTCTTTATTCTTCGTTTCTCACTTTGATTATGTTTCTAGTTATTAAAGATACTTCTTTTGTGATTTATTCGATGACTATGATTGGCTAGATCTTTTATAATACCTAGACTTGGATGATTGATTTGTGAAATTCTAATTTTTATTATGGATATTTAGTTTTTTATAGTTTATTTGTGAAAGTGTCGAGTCGGTTGTTGTTTTGATCTGTATGCCTGCTTAGAAGTGTTTGAATATTGTTTATTGCTTCGTGCGAGTCTTGATGAATGTCTTTCACATAATAGGTTCTTGCTAGATTATAACTAATTTTGTGATCTTTAAGGTTAATTGGTCAATACACCTAGGAAGCGGTAATCGGTAATTAAATAGGTTTAAGTGTTCTACTAATCTTAATAGCTATGAGGTGTGACGTTTTTGTTAGGTCTAAGTCATTAAATTGCTAGGTAGGAGCTTCGTGAGGAGTCTGAACTAGTTTAGCTTCTGACCCTTGTCTATCAAGTCTAACCAAGAACTCGAGTCTATCCTAGGTTTATAGCTTGTGAGGGAGTAAATCGAATTAGGGTACTTTCGTAAACCCCTTAGATAGCCTGTGAGGGAGTCTAGACCAACCAGTGTTCATAAAAGCCTTGAGAGTGCCCTAAGTGTCTTCCTAAGAAGGGTCGGGCGTCTTGTTCGGTGTTTCGACAGGTTTAGTATTAGAAGATCCCGGTTCCATAATAACTAATATCCTAATAATATCATTACTAACGCAAACCTGGATTTCTGTCTAGGTAGTTGTTTCCACCATCCGAGTAAAACCCGAGTTTAGTTTGTGCTTAGCTATCTTAGTTAATTTGCTTTAATTAATTTGCAATTTTTAGGATATTTACCCCCCAATATTAAAATGGTTAGTGTCGTGTAAGTGTCAGTCTAGGTCTAGATAGAGTCGTTAGCGTAGTTAAATAGAATCTCGTGGGTTCAATATCTGGACTTACTTAGCTTACTAGAGTCGATCGGTTCACTTGCTGGTTAGTAGTTTAGTCAAGTTTTAGAAAGTCTGAAGTATTACTTTGTGTCTAGATTTGGTTAATTTTAGTTATTTTTATTAAACTACTTTTAGCACATCACCGCATGTTCATCCTCTCAAGATGGTGGTGCTTTTCCTAACATGCACAATCTTTAATCTTATGTATAAATCACTCCAAATCTCCCGCAATGCCCTCACCACGGGCCAAAGCATTAGCACCCGTGTTGGCGAGATCGAGAGGATCGTATCCTCCATGCGCTCCGAAATTTCCTACATTCGAGAGCACATGGTGTACGGTGGCGAGGAGGAGGAGGAAGAGTAGATGGATTCAGACTAGGTGGTGATGGCGAAGGTGGTGTCAAGAAGGCGACTAACAAGTTAATCTCTCCTTCTTTTGTGAAACAATGATGGTTTGCGGGTTGCGACCTGTTTTGAACAATTTACTTTCCGAAAATTTACTTTCTGTTTTAATTTTTATGTTTTTTTGGTTGTGATGGATGATGAAACAATCAAATGATCGTAACGTAGGATTCCATTTTCATATTTGTTTGTTGTTGTTGGAACCACCAAGCATACGACCCCCGAACCCGGAACAGAAAACCTGGCACCCTATCATCTTTTCTGAATTCAAACAGTAGCTTTACACGGGGTCGTGTTTACCTAACACGCCCCCGTGTCCCTCTTGTCATTGAAACAATTTTTTTTTGGACTTGACATATGGTTTCATGCCTCTTTAACACGCCCTCATGCCCACCTTCTGTAAAAAAATTTTTTGATACTGGTACTTTCACAACGGGGCCGTGCCTCTCCAACACGCCCCCGTGCCCAGCCACTGGTTTTTGAAAAGCTTGTTGTTTTTTATTCCACGTTTATGCATTTAATTAATTATCACTAATTTTGGACACATTGAGGACAATGTGAAATTTAAGTGTGGGGGGTAAGCTTAACATGAAATTTTTTATCCTAAAAACAAGTCTTACACAAAACTCTACTTGGAATCGCTAAAACACCTCAAATCTTTTTCAAAAACATTTTTAGTTTGTTTTTGTCTTGTTTATTGTTTAAGTTAGGAAAAAATATCAAGTTTTTATAAAGTTTACAACTAATAGCGTCGTCATAAAAAGAACCATACAAGAAAAATTTATAAAAAGGCATGACAATTTTTTGTAAAATTTGATTGTATACATAATTTCGCACTTCTACCACTTTTTCCAAAAAAATGTGAGTTTTGAGCTTTTACCGTGCATTCAAATTTATATCTTTACTAAATGCCCATTTTTGTTTCTTGTGTGAATAGCCGTATGGTTCTTACAAAACTAGAACTTGACAAGACAATGCATTCCCGGTCATTATCAACAAATCCAAGTAAGTATATGATAGAGGCATTAGGATATTTAAACCCTCTTTTTAATCTTCAACTTTATTTTCTATTTTATCTTCCCACCAAAGACAAAAACAAAAATATTCCCATAGTTAAACCCCTTTGAGCCTAAGCCTTTCGCTTCAAAACCTACAAAACGCCATTTTACACAAACTACCCATCACCCAAAACCAATCTTTATTTTCACATCCCCCTTTATTTTAGAAAATGCGGTTCTTTTGAAAATTATATAAAAAGGTGACTTTATCCTATATAGAAAAAATCTTTTTAGTTACTTGAAATAAACAAGCAAAAAGTATTGCTTATAAATATATAGCTTATAACTAAGTCACAGATATATAATTTTCAAACGACATTTTATGTTTTTAGCCACTTTTCAATAAAACTACCCAACCCCTAGCCAACAACCTACCCTTTTAAAAGTCCTCTTGATGTTTACAAAGATTTTGTTAAAACATAGGAGATTTGATTACTTATCAAGCATATGGTAGGAAAAAGTCCCATACCGGTATTGAGCATTTTACTTATACATTTTTGGCCGAGTGTTGAGTGATCACATGTGAGGTGTGTGAATTTGTATATAGCTAATGAAATTTCATAAAGTCATGTTATGCCTAAAAATATTTATTTTTCTTAAAAAAAAGTGTTCTTTAATAAATCATGTCAAATAGAATTGTAAATAATATAAAAAATAAAAAGAACTTGGATTCCCGACATTCTATAAACAAGACCCCAAAACTTCTCTTCTACCCATTCCATTTGGGTGTGTAAGCATATATTAAAGAGTTTTGCTTGAGCACGAGCAAATATTCAAGTATGAGGGCATTTGATATGCATTAAATGCAACATATAAATTGTATCAAATACGGTATAAAATCAACCCTTGTTATTACTAATGATGGAAAAATGCGTTTCTGTGTATACTTTTGATTTTAAGGATAAAAAGAGCTTAAATGTACAAACCAAACAAATTAACGACAAAATCCAACATAAGTATGGAAGATGGGAAGACAACACACTATACTAGCTCTCCGAGCTTCAACCCAAGACTAAAAACAACGAATCAGAAGTCTGGCATGGGGCCATGCCTAGTCAGCATGGGGTCGTGCCCCTTCAAGATTCCAGATCAGAAGAAGACAAACAGAAATTAACAAGAGACATGGAGCCGTTATCAACTTCCAAATTTGCATATCTTGGATAGCACAACAAGTACAATGGCCACGGGGTCATGCCGTTGACATAGGGGGCCGTGTAGCAGATTGATCTGACATAAGAATTAAATAAAGACAAAGAAGAAGGAAGACACGGGGTCGTGCCTTGCGGGCACGGGAAAATGTGAATGGTTTGTTCCCATCTATAAATAGGGGTGCTTGGATCACTTCAACTCATCCCTTGGCAAACCATTTCTCTCACACCTTCCACCACTCCACTATCATCTTCCACCACAATCTTTCGAGTTTAGAGTGTGTAGTAGTCTCGGGATCCAAGATTGATCGCAAGAGTCTTTGTCAAACTATGGCCATGCTTGGCTAATCTCTTACATCACTTGGTGAAGACGAATTCTTTTATGCATTACTTTTAGTTTCCAATCTTTGGTTAACTTTTTAATTGGGTTTGTATTAATGACTTTAATAACTAGTTTGTTTATATTGAAAGTGAGTTTATCATATCATTCCTTCATGTTTTGTTGATTCACTAATTCGTGTCTTTGAGGTCTATATAAAGCACGTTAACTGCCTGGAAGGGGGTTAGAAGGGTGGTTTGGGTAAAACTCTTGCCGCGTTCAGTGTATAGATCCTGCGAGAACTGGGTTCAAGCTTATTAGGACTTCCCTTGAGGTAGATAGCATCAAATCGGGGGAAGTAAGACTTTAAACCGGCCTTTTGGGACTGTATCCCTACTGACTCAGACCAATATGGCCGAGGGTAGTGTTTCCTCCAAAAGACGAACATGCCACATTTTACATTAATACATCACTTTATTATCTTTCAATATTGCAAGTCCAAGAACTATCAATCGGATATCGTAATACATCTAAACAAGTTGCGGAAAGAAAAGAAATATGTAGAAGAAGACGGATTTGTATTGATTGAATATAACAAGTGCACACGATCTCTAAGGGATCGTCTGGTACACGTTTTTAGTGTTTGCAATACACCAACAAGCAAAACAAGACCTAGGTTCATCATATTTATAACATATAGGATGACCTAACACAACCGGGCTAAGCCCAAACCCTATTCACACATACATAACATCGACCAAGCCCATAACCTACTAAACCAACCCAGACTAACATATACAAGACAAACGTAAACCTATAAGTACATGCCCTTACAATATCCCTCTAGGTTTATGTTGTCTTAGCAATTCAAGCTCTACTTGCGTTTTTTACTTCTTCTTCTTCAAGTCAGCTTCTGATATCTTCTTCCGACATACAGGCCAAACAACTGAGTTTCAACTCTGCCTCTAACCCCTGACCACAACTTCATTATAATAGTCTGAGTTACCCCACATGTATCAGACTTTGAACATACTTCATATTGAGGATCGCTTTGTATTTGAGATCTTCTTAGAAGATGAATATCTCTTTCTCCAAACCTCGTTAGATCACGTACATCATTGACTCGATACTCTTCGTGTTCACAGACGATAACTGCTTGCCCAGTAACCGGATCATACATCCAGAATATAAATCCAGATAAACTATCATCAGGAAGAATTTTAGCAACGTATTCGTCTTTGCTTGCTTCGTTGGAGGCCACATTACAGTCTTTAGAGGTTGACTAGTCTTGGGATCCAGTACATCTTTATGAACTTTAACATATGATTGTTGCATGTTCATATCCCTGAAGTTCACCAGTGCCTGTTGTTGCAGCTTGTTATAGAAATTCCATCCAATTTTGCAGTTAGGATTCTTAAACTGATCATGATATGGAGCATTACTCAAATCATGAAAATCTATAGATATCCAAGATTCAAACGAACTTGATGAATTGTAATATTCAACTTTTCCATTCTTTCTCATCACCAAAACATCCCCTTTTCATCATTGTATGCCCAACTTCTAATCCCTAATCTGTTTCCATATCTATCATATCTTTCTTGTCCAGTAGTTACCACATATCGATCAGGCATGTCTTGAAATCCGTAATTCTTTTCAGCACCCACATTCCTCATAGTCACCTCCTTCGGCTTCCTTTTCTAACTAACTATACGAGGATGATTCTAAATATATCTATTAATAGCTTCCTCGTGTTCCTTGTCCATTTGTGCCTTTTTAGGAGTAGTATACTCTTTAGGAGGCTCAACAAACTCCTTCGGAAACTTTCCTTCCAACTTCTACTTGAGATCCATAACTACTACTATAAGGGATCCTAGATTTGTCTCAAGCTCATGAATCTGCTAATTCTTGTGGGTTATCTCTTCCATTAAGCTAGCAATCTATACGTCTTTAAAAACTTTATCCTTTTCAAGAGTAGTAACTCTCTTCATTAACGCTCCAACATCAATATCACCAAACAATCTCTCACTATCTAGACTACTGACAGGTCCACAAACTTCCTCTTGAGTAGATTTTTCTGCAGTAGCACTAGTTCTCACTGCTTGTTGTAACAGTGACGTTGCGTTAAGCACATCCGCTTCTAAATAAGCACTACTTGATCCTTCCCCAGTCTTAGCAGCAGGCATATACTAAACGGCCCTTGGATCGGTTAGGAATTCAATAAACGTATCACTCACAGTGTTTCAGAAACACAAATAGGTGGTTGTTCTGTAACTGCAGGCATGGTCGGTTCTGGGTTTGTGCTTGTCACCTTAACTATTTCACGGCTGATCCTCGGATCTCTTCTGCTTCGTTTCCTATGATGAAGATCAGCCATGGGATCTTCAGTTACATTCTCAGGTTCAGCAGATATAGACTCAACAGTTTCAGTCTGAGGAGCATTCACACTCAAAGGTTGATCTTCAATACGCATGTCTACTGTGAGGATTTCTGTGTTAGTCTCTATTCCAATTTCACATATCGTCGCATTAAACTCTGCGTCATCCATCAACATCTCCTCCAACACATTTTATTCTTCACTCTCAACCTTGGTTAGATCTACATTCTCAATCTGCTCACTCAATCTAGGAGGAGCATCAATAATTTGTACATCATGTTCATCGTCCACATCAACATTGACTAGTGTAGTAGTTGGTTCCGTAAGCCCAGAAAAGACACCAAATTTCTCTAACGATCTCCTATTTTGATATTGCACCTGAGCATCTGTCCTTACTTGTTTCAATAAGCTAAAAACCATATGATTCATCATTTTGGTGTCATAGATGCCAACATTTGTTGCAGTGATGGATACTAGACTTCTAGAATCATTTGTAGAAACTTTGGGAACTCTAACCAATACTTCTTGTTTATTGTCTTGAATTTTGCAAGCATATCATCAAACACACATTTGGAATAGTTAAATTTCCATCTTTCAACAAGAGCAACCATTCCCGAAGTTTGTCTAATAGTAAGAGTATCAATCCCACTCTTGTTCCCACTGATGCAGACCAAATACACATGAGCTAAAAACCTCTAGTATAGATGAAGCAGTTTCTTTAACTTATGAGGTAAGTGCCTGCGTAGCTCATTCTTGTTAATACTGGCACAATATTTTATTTGTCAAACTCTGCATGATCATCGGCAACATCTCCAAAGAGCAATACCTCTCTGATTATCTGTTCGGTAATGAGAATTTCCTTCTTCTGAATAGTTGACCGAATCACTTTATCTGTCTTCTGAGCCGACGCATTCTTCCAGAAATCCCTTATCCAATCTTCACGTATGATCAGATTCTCTCGTAGAGCGTGTGTTCAATCCCACGATCATCGACTTGAATCCTCTGTGACCTTTCGGTGGTTCTCCGAGAAAACAAGAAGTATTCATACTCTTTTTGAATCTAGGAACATGCACGGATTTATCAACAACCTTCTTTCCTGTATCTACACCAAATGGTTCAAATTAGACACACATGGTAAACATTGAAAACAAGAGGTTAGTTTGACCATAAACTTGGTCAACACTTTTGAAAATAATTTTGAGTTTAAAAATAAACTGTTTTCAACAGATTCAATAAAAACAATCTCAAAATTATGTCAAAAATCATTCGGGTCCAAATATTTAACTAATAAGTCCAACAGACAGGCCCAAACACAAACTCGTATGCGGCCCACACATGAGTGTGCAGTCCCAAAAATAGTGTGCGAGGGTACTCTTGTCTTTTCAAACAGAGTTTTAGGGGCAGATGTGTAATAACCAGGCAAGTCGCACACTGATCTTGGTTAATAAGTTATCCGCACAGTCACAGCGGTCAACGTGGTCAACAATACACCATTGATCCGCACACTTGTAATAAACCTGTGTGCGGAGGGTGAATCAGTAAAAAGCCATGGTGTACGAGGGGCAGAATTGTCAAACATAAAAGTTCATTATTAACCCGCCACACCCCTTGAGGGCAATCCTGTCAAAACACAAGGCAATGGTATTCTGGTCATTCTTCAAGTGTGGGACCCCCATGTTAAACGTGAATCCATGCGCCGTTGGGATTCATCTTCTCCAGCCTCCTCCCAAACACTGTTCCGGCCATCTTCAAGAATTTCAATCATTCTACAATCGGCTATGAGCCCTAAAATCCCTTCTAACTTAGTCCCACATATCATTTATCATCACCAATTTCAATTTTAACAATCTATGATCATTAGAAGCAAACCCAAAACACCTGTTAACGATTCAACAAATATGAGCATCAACCTTTAGATTTCCCTTTGGATGTAGACATTTTGACAAGAAGATAACAGATGAAGATGATGATGAAGGGAGAAACTAGTGTGCGATGTGTGTTTGAATTACGATGTGAAGTGTGCAGCCGTCAAATGCAAGTTTTAATTAAGTACCCTACCCCTTTTCGATGTAGTGGGCCCACCAAGTGTGCGATGGCCATTCTAAACATCATCACTCTGTTTCGATTCCATGGGTCCCACCAAGTAGGCGGTGGGCCCATCTCGAATCCCGAGAACCAAAACTCCAATTTTATGCATGTAAATTTTGAAGAAAAATACGGTCTTTTTTAATTCTTATATAGGGCCACATTTAAACACAATAATAAAATATAATCAAACAAACACACGAATCTGTTTGCAAGCTCTTTTCTCACGGGGCCTAATCACGGTGTTTCAAGCCAGACTATACTTATCAACACTAATTTACTTTGGGGTGATCCGAGAGATTGCTAGTATATTTGTCCACTTAAACTTATCTCATTAGGCCTTTCCATATGATAGTCTGCAACCGATTTATCATGCTTTGGTTTATTAGACATGAGCACTAAAACACATTGTAGTCAAAACCTAGAACTATGATCAATACACTCTATCATGCAAGCAGATTCCCTACCACATATTTTCACAAGTCTATTCTAGAATTATGACACCTTGACTTGGACTTGGTTGAGAAAAGAATAGAATACATCATTTGCAGAGAAATGGATGTAATACACAGATCCAATGAATTTTTCAATTTGATATAGGTTTTTCGGGTTTCTTTTGGGCACTAGAGGGCCTCTTTCCGGTGTAATTGATCTACAGTGCGACAACGTACAACTAGGTCAGCATGTATCTGGATGTGGCAGAAGCTGACGTTGCCTAAACCTCCAGGTCTTTGTTCACGCAAAACAGAGGAGATACACGAGTTTATCAGAAAATATTTCAGAACTAGAACAAAATTGTGTGTATCGGGACGTCACACAAGCATTCAAATAGAAATGTCCTAATTCCAAGTGACTTTCTTTTCTGAGGTCATAATGTAATTTTATGTTCTGCACAAAACCAGTCAAATTTTCCAGCCACCAGGATAAAGCCTACCAACATATCGCTCTAGAATCAGACCATTTCAATGTTCGTCTTACATGAGTCAGCCTTAATCCACATAGTGAAAATTCGTTTCACTTGCCGCATCATATCAAAAAGGCTTAGCAAAAACTGTTTTTGTAGTTTTGAAATTGTTTGAATGTTTTTGTATTTTTCTGCATTTTTAATGTTTTTGTATTTTTCTAAGAGATTACACATCCCCCTAATTTTTTCCTTAAAAACAATTTTAAGAAACAAATTCATATACAAACGAAGAAAAAAAATATTTTTGTGTGACCAAGTTCAGTACTCGAATTGGACCATTTTGAGCAGTGAAACGTGCTCGATCAACTGGTTTTGTGAACAGATCTGCGACATTATCGTTAGTATGAATCTGTTCCATTGAAATGAGTCCCTGGTTGAATGAGTCACGAATAAAATGAATTTTGATGGCAATGTGCTTAGTTTTAGAAAAAATACACATGATTTTACACTATTTAAATAGCTGCATCATTGTCACAAAAGATAAGAGTGTGAGAGAAATTCAAACCGTAGTCCACCAGGTGGTGTTGGATCCATATCACCTGGGAGCAGCAAACTGAAGCAGCTACATACTCAGCCTCTGCAGTTGAAAGTGATACCATCTGCTGCTTTTTGCATTGCAAGGAGATGAGCCTATCTCCCAAGAACTTTCATCCGGCAGATGTAGACTTCATATCCCTACCTGCACCTCCAAAATTATTGTTAGAGAAAGCACATAAATCAAATGGCGAATCTGTACAATACAAAAGACCAAGCCTAGGTCTGCCCTTAAGATAGATTTTCGTGACATCATTTAGGTGAGAAAGTGTAGGAGTGGTCTAATAGCGTGCACATTGACACAGCAAACATAACGTCCGGTCTACTTGCAGTCAAATACATCAACGAGCCAATCATGGAAAGGTATAATGTCTCATCAGTAGTTTCTCCTTCCATATCTTCAGTCAGAACTAGTCTTTTTGCCATAGGAGTGTTTGTAGGCTTTGCATCCTGAAGTTTGAATTTTGCAATGATATCGTCCACATACTTTCCCTGATGAGTTAGAATACCCTTTCAGTCTTGACGAACTTCCAAACCCAGAAAGAAATTCATTTCTCCCAAAGCACTCATTTCAAACTATTTCTTCATGACTTCTTCAAACTCTTTGCACAGTGCCTCACTAGTGGACCCAAACTCTTTGCAATAGGATTTGGTCTTCTCCCATCTTACGAATAAACAGAGTCTGACCAATGATTCCACGAGTGTATCCATTTGCTAAAAAAATGTTCGGTCAGAGTAGCATACCATGCACGGGGTGCTTGATGCAATCCATTTGTCAAGCCTGTAGACATGTCCTAAATATCATGGATTTACAAAACCGGGTGGCTGTTTAACATATATTTCCTCTTTCACTTTACCATTTAGAAACGCAGTCACACCTCGGGTTTCCAACCAAAATTCATACACCGGTGGGCCCGGGTGGGGAGTATCGTGACGTCAGTTGATAATCATCATAGTCAATTAAACGCGGCATATTAGAAGTCTTGGAGTGAAATTACTATTACAGACCGAATGCTCAAAAATATAAAATAATATACAGGCTCGTAATAGAAGATACACAGGCGGATCATAAACTGTACATGGAAGAATATAAAACAGACTTTGGGCAGATTTAGGATTTGCAAGATCCTCTATCACTACCGAGCACCTCCGGTCTATTTTCGTATTGTACATGTTGTTTAGTCTTTTGAAAGTACGTCAGCTTTCGCTGGTAAATACACCTAGCTGACTCATTTTGAGAACATTTCAAAAGTGTTTTAAGTGTGTATCAACATAAAAATCTTTTTATAACTTGGGTTAATTGACTGTCCAACCTTGTTAACAGATTTACATGTTTATCCATATATACGGGGCCTGGTACGGAGACCGAGACACAATTAATGTACACACAACTTTGGACTCACGAAGGAGTCAATTCCTCCCAACCTTGTGGGAATGCATAATTGAGCGTCTATTGGGTGTATGCCTACACCCGCGCTAAGGTCGTGGCCATTTCTATTGTAATGAGCCGAGGATATCCAGGACACCTAGTTAACCCCCGATGTTTAAGTTGTCAAACAAAACTGATTAAAACAGAATATGCGGATTTACTAGCCGCACCTGGCATTTAATTGAACCCATTTCCGACCAAGCGGTAATAATTTACCGTAGCCCAAGCCCGTATAGGGGAAATAAGTCGAGAGTATTTACCTGAGCTAGTCTTCTTTTATTTTAATAACTCAGCCGTACACAAAATTACTAAGTGAAGATAGCATTTACCAGCAAGTCTCTAGTCTGGATTATGGCATAAACTAACCAATTAAATACTAACGGTCTTATTTAAGTTATAGACTTAGACCTACTAGCGTACTTGATCAAAACGTATGACGCTAGATTAAACGATGATTGGATAGAATGTAGTTTAATCCCAACAAGTACCTTGACTTTTTTAATATGAGTAAACTATAAACATTCTGGATTTTGAGACTTAAATGACAAGGTCAAACCCATTTCGGTTAATTTCCGTAAACTAGTTACATATATTTAACCACACGCATATTAGCGATATCGGGTAACCGGATAAGTCATGGACAAGTTCTATATCTCATTATAATTTAAATAAGTTAAGATATCAATAGGATATCAACTTTTATGCCCGTTAAGGTTTTAAAGCAAAACTATGCCTCATAAGGGCATTTCGGTAATTATATACCGTATAAAAGGAACTTGAACATATTTTAAGTTTATAACCATAAGTATTCTGGAAAAATATTTATTTAATATATAATATCAGTAGGATATCAATTGTATGTGTAATTTATCTTTTATTACCAAACTATGCACCGAAGGGGCATTTTGGTCATTTTACACATAGTTTATAAATTATTTGGATTCTGAGTCCATAACATGTACCTACTGTAAATATGTTTAAAATCAGTAGGTAACTAGTCTTGGTCAAATAATATGGTTTAAAACCATATTTTGCGCCGAAACGACGCTTATGTCGTAAAATGACGTTTTGTGTGACGTTTAACGAAAACTGACATTAGGGTCAGATTAAAATGTCTTAGATATGTTATTTAATATAATATATCAGTAGGCAAAAGATTTAAGATGAAAATATTTGATCAAAACCATTTTATGAGCCACAAGGGCTAAAACCGTCATTTATCGACATAGTTTAAGGACCTGCCTGAAAACTCAGTTTATAACTTGGTTTAACATCCCAAATAATCCTACTTATAATATTACATCAGTAGGAAACTCATTTTTAAGTTCGTTGTCATTTAAAACCTTATTTTATGCAAAAATGTCATTTTGGTCAAAGATGGCATAATTAGGGAATTTGCGTATAAACTTGGATTCTGATTATGATCGTGTAATGTAACCTCAGAGGGTTATGATACATTATAATACGATCATAATGCAACTTTAGATCAGTAGGTAACTAATTTAAATCGGGTCAGAATCGAAAGTCAAAGCAGAAGTCAAACTTCACGACTTTCGGTTGCGAACCGACCCTAGAACTGAAATTGACGTGCCAAACATGTACTTACATGTTCTAATAATTATTACCAACTTGTTTAAGTGTCAAAACAGGTTTCATAACATATGTAAGATCAATTTATGATTTTTCTGAAAAATGGCCTGTTTGACTTTTTAATAACTTAACTTTGACCCGTCAATTGGTCTAGCAAACGTGATCTTCAGGAGGTGCCCTTTATAGGGATTAACACCTGCCTTATTACGATCACTTATCCATGTTCATTTCGAACAATGGCTGGACCATAATGGTCTTAACCGAAAGTCAAAGCGTTTTCCGTAAAAGGTTTGACTTTGGCTATAAAAACATATAAACGAAAATGCATAAGGAAGGAACACTTACCAGTGATTCCTAAGGTGCAAAAGACCTATGTTGGATGCTCCTTTTAGCTAGGAACTTCCAGAGGAGGGAGAAGGGTGAATGAATGAGAAAGGTGCAAGTTGGAATGTGAACTTAAGCACCTATTTATAGTTGGAGAACTCAAAGGTGGTGAAGCCAGGTGTTTAGGGGTGTAAGAAGGAGCTTACAAGTGTCCCAAAACGTGGCATAGCTGATTACAAGTCCATAGTTTCGATTTAATGGTTTTGGAGTTTTGTTTGGGAGCCAAGCAAAAATTTCTGCAGCAGAGGCCTTCTCGCGCCCCGCGAGAGAGCCATGCCTGGTCTCTCGCGGCCCGCGATCGCCCCTTGGCCAGTTTCAAAGTTTGACACTTTTAACCCCTTAACGTTATAAACTTCTAAAAACCTTTTTAATCACCTTTTTGGCACTTTTAGCCCTCCGTAGTCAATACTTGGCATACCCGGAATTATGCCCGGACATTGTCGAGCTCTCGGTTTGTTAAAAGGTCACTTAGAGGTAAGAATTAACATGTTGACACTTTTAATCCCTCCATCATCCAACTTTCACATATTTATAAAATTGAATCCTCTCGTCCAATAAATGACACGTATGAGAGTTAGGACTTCGTAAAGGATCACTCAGATGCTTATTATAAGCATGTTGACTCCGATGTCACTCAGAGGCTGGGCATGTTGACATTCAGTCACTCAGAGGCCAAATTTCAAGCATGTTGACGTATCAGTCACTCAGAGGCTAATGATTTAAGCATGTTGACGTATCAGTCACTCAGAGGCTGTTATTTATGCATGTTGACATCGGACCGTCACTCAGAGGCTCAGTTTGAGCATGTTGACGCCTTTAGTCCTTATTGGTCTTTAATAGACTATATTTAAAATACAACACGTGTCACTATACTATTGGACACGATTTTACAGGGTGTTACATCCTCACCCCCTTAAACGAAATCTCGACCTCGAGATTTTATTCAAAAAGATGGGGGTACTTTTGTCTCATAGTGGACTCAACCTCCCATGTATACCCGGGACCTCTAAAAGCGTCCCACTTAACCTTTACTATAGGCATCATTTTCCTTCCGAGCTTCTTAACCTGTCGATTCTCAATCGAAATCGGTTTCTCAACGAACCTCAGGTTTTCATCAATTTGCACATCTTCGTGTGACATTGCTAGCGACTCATCGGCTAGACATTTCTTAAGATTACTGATGTGGAACACATCATGGATTCCACTAAGCTCTTCTGGCAACCTGAGCTTATAAGCTACAGTGCCGACACATTCGACTATCTCGAATGGTCCAATATATCTTGGGCTTAACTTGCCCTTCTTTCCAAATCACATCACACCTTTCTAGGGTGATACCTTTAGCATAACCTTGTCCCCTACTTGGAACTTAAGAGGTTTACGCCTCTTGTCAGCATAGCTCTTCTGCCTATCCCTGGCAGCTTTGAGACGATCACGGATTTGCACAATCTTTTCCGTGGTCTCCAGGACAATCTCTGGCCCTGATAGTTGGGCTTCCCCAACTTCTGCCCAGCATACGGACGTTCTACATTTTCTCCCATACAAGGCCTCAAAAAGAGCAGCCTTGATGCTCGTATGATAACTGTTATTGTAGGAGAATTCTATTAGGGGTAAGTGGTCATCCCAACTTCCACCTAAATCAATCACACATGCTCTAAGCATGTCTTCCAGTGTCTGGATAGTACGCTCACTTTGACCATCAGTCTGCGAATGGTAAGCCGTACTAAAGTTTAATCGTGTGCCTAATGATTGTTGGAAACTTTTCCAAAAGTGAGATGTGTATCTAGTGTCTCTGTCAGATACAATACATACCGGCACACCGTGTAGGGACACAATCTTGTCCACATACAACTTAGCCAATCTATCTGAATTATACGTTTCTTTTATTGGCAAGAAATGTGTTGACTTGGTCAGTCTATCCACTATGACCCAAATAGTGTCATTTCTATTCTTGGTCTTAGGTAACTTGGTAATCAAGTCCATAGTTACCATTTCCCATTTCCAGGTGAGAATTTTCAACTACTGTAGAAGTCCTGACGGTTTCTGATGTTCGGCTTTAATTTGCGAACACGTCAGACACTTAGCTACATAAGTGGCTATGGATTTCTTCAACCCATCCACCAATAATTCTTCTTTAGATCTTGATACATCTTGTCACCTCCCGGGTGAATTGAGTATCTCGAACTATGCGCTTCTTGGAGAATTAAACCTCTAAGTCCTCCAAATATTGGGACCCAGATTCTATCATTAAATCGAAGGATTCCGTCCTCTCCAGGTGTTAACTGATCAATAGGTCTTCCTAATCCCTCATTAGGAGCATTGGCCTCTAATAAGGCTTGCCTTTGCGCGTCTAATAGCTTCTCATTGAAGCTATTTCTGAGCTCAATGCTCTTGGCATTAATCCTTATTGGTTTAACCCGTTCCTTGCGACTTAAGGCATCAGCAACCACATTTGCCTTGCCTGGATGGTAGCGAATTTCGCAATCATAATCATTAAGCGTTTCCATCCATCAACGTCGTCGCATGTTCAATTCCTTCTGATTGAAAAAATGTTGGAGACTTTTATGGTCTGTGTATATGATACACTTTGTTCCATACAAGTAATGTCTCCACAGTTTTAGTGCAAATACAATGACACCCAATGCTAAATCGTGGGTGGTGTAATTTCTTTCGTGCACCTTTAACTGTCATGATGCATAGGAAATCACTTTGCCTTTTGCATTAGCACACAGCCCATGCAAGTATGCGACGCATCACAATAGACTACAAAATCTTCAACACCCTCTGGTAGGGATAACACAGGAGCATTGCTCAACTTGTGTTTAAGAACTTCAAAAGATTCTTGTTGTTTTGGACCCCAATTATACTTAACATTCTTACGGATCAAGGTAGTTAAAGGAGTGGCTATTCTTGAAAAGTTTTCAATGAACCTTCTGTAGTACCCAACCAATCCTAGATGCTACGAATCTCTGATGGGGTCTTGGGCACTTCCCAATTCATAATGACCTCAATTTTGGCAGGATCCACTTGGATACCTCGCACTTACCATATGTCCAAGAAATTGGACTTCCCTAAGCCAAAACTCACATTTAGAGAATTTAGCGTAAAGTTTCTCTTGTCTTAACCATTCCAGAATGCACGAAGGTGATTCTCGTGATCAGCTTGATTATGAGAATAGATAAGTATGTCGTCAATGAAGATAATGACAAACTTATCCAAATACGGTTTGCAGACTCTATTCATGAGATCCATGAATGCTTCTGGTGCATTTGTGAGCCCAAAAGGCATCACTAAGAATTCAAAGTGACCATATCGGGTCCTGAAGGCAGTTTTAGGAACATCTTCACTTCTAACCTTCAGCTGGTGATATCCAGATCTCAGATCAATCTTTGAGAAATAACTAGCCTCTTGAAGTTGATCGAATAAATCGTCGATCCTCGGTAAAGGATATCTATTCTTGATTGCTAACTTGTTTAGCTCTCGGTAATCAATGCACATTCGCATTGAACTGTCTTTCTTCTTTACGAAAACGATAGGAGCTCCCCAAGGTGAGGAACTAGGCTGTATAAATCCTTTCTCTAGGAGTTCGTCTAGCTGCGTCCTTAATTCCTTCATCTCCGTTGGTGCTAGCCTATATGGAGCTCTAGCCACTGGTGCTGATCCTGGTAGGATATCTATTCTAAACTCCACTTGCCTGTCTGGTGGTAGGCCTGGTAACTCTTCTGGGAACACATCGGGATATTCTGATATGACTGGTAAGTCCTCCATGTTCGGCTTAGGCTCATTTATGGTAAATTTTGCCATGTAGATGACACATCCTTTCCTCAAACACTTGGATGCCTTAAATAATGACACCTTGTCTGGCAGCCCATAGTGTGAGTCTCCGGGGATGGTGATTATTTCACCAGATGGGGTCTTAACCTCGATGAGCTTTTTATCGCAGGCAATGCGGGCTTGGTTATGAGATAACCAATGCATGCCTAAGACAACATCGAACCCCGCCAATTTCATTGGCAGAAGAGAGATATAGATGGAATGATTCTTAATGGATATAGAGCATCCATCAAGAATGGAAGATGTTGTTTCTATCGTTCCATCAGCAAGTTCTATCTCATAAGTTTTATCTAGAGTTCTTATGGGCAGGTTTAATAGTTTACTAAACTTATGGTCTACAAATGATTTATCCGCAACCGAATCGAAAAGAACTCTAGTGTAAATATTGTTAATGAGGAATGTACCTGTTAGGACGTTGTTGTCATTAACGGCCTCCCTGGCATTCATTTGAAAGGCACGGGCATTCCCCTTCTTGGCCTCTCCAGGTTTTTCATCATTACTTTTGGGTTTCTTGGGGCAATTGTACGTTATATGCCCTTTTTTATTGCAGTTGAAGCAAATTGCATCCTTAAGATCCTTGCAATCTAAGGGCTTATGCCCTCTTCTTTTGCAGATACCACAGGGTTTGGTTTGTGGATTTATACTACATTGTCCCTAATGCCTATATTTACAGTTCTTGCGCAGAGGTTTGTCATTAGACGCGTGCTGGTTCTTTTTGAACCCAAAATTTCTTTTCTTTTTGAACCTTTGGGAGTTATTGTCTTCCCGTTTCCTCTTTCCATCAATTTCAGTTCTTACTGACTTTTGCCTCACTAAATCTAATATGAGGGACCTATAGGTACTAGGTTGTACAGCCTTTACCATGCTCTTTATCTCGGGCGCCAATCCATTTATAAAACACGCAATGCGTTTGGATTCGGGAGTGATTAAATAGGAAACTAACCTAGATAGGGAGTTCAAATCGGAAACGTACTTCCGACAATCTAGGTTTTTCATGGAAAGAGACAAAAAGTTTGTCTGTAATTTCTCCACCTCATGAGGTGGGCAGTATGTTTCCTTAACAAGGCCTACAAATTTGGACGATCCCAAATTATACAGGTCTGTATCATGGCCTTCCACCAGAATAGGGCATCGCCCTTGAAGGATTGTGATACGTACTTGACCACATCCTTATTGGGACAGTTGCTGATGTCTACAAACGTTTCCATCTCATCAAGCCATTTCAAGGCCTCCAAAACTCCTTTCTCCCCGTTAAAGTCTCGGCGCTTGCAGGAGACGAAATACTTATAGGTACATCTGTCTTTAACAGAACGGGACTTTTCAGTGAATTCTTGTTTCTTTGGTTCACTCCTCGCATTGGAAGAGTGAACGGAGCTCTCCTTATGAGCTGAAGATGGTGGAATAGATAAGGGTCTAAAGCGAGTGGCACTTGACTCTCTTAGCCTTTCTATGGCCTTTCCCATGGCCTTTTCGACAGCCGCATCAATGCGATCTTGAAAATTATTATCATCAATATCTTTGTTTTCAGCTTTATTAGAATTAACATTCCGGTGGCTACTTTGTGCTTCATTTGAGTTAGCCTTCTTTAAGTCTTGGGTTCTATATACCAATAAAACTTCACTTAGCCATGGTGTGTCAACCATATCGACTTTCAATATTGGATATAACAATCCATTGCATATAGTAGTGTGAATAACATCACAACTCTTAGGCTTAACATATCTATATTTGGCCTAGGTCTTAATAGGACCATCATAGGCAAATTACAATTTGGACATAGTCCATATATCATTGGACAGTGGATCGCATTGTCACAACTTTCATTGTCATAATTGACAATTACATAGCTCATAGGCTTGTCCCTAATGGACATAATAATTGGGCACATTGGCCGATCACATTGGACATAATATATATGGCATATTAGCCTGTCACTTAGGACATAATACATATGGCATATCAGCCTGTCACATTGGACATAAATTGGACACATTAGCCTACATCATAACAGATGTATTTGGCATATCAGCCTCTCACATTGGACATAAATTGGGCACATTGGCCTACATCATAACATATGTATATGGCATATCAGCCTGTCACCTTAGACATAAATTGGGCACCTTGGCCTACATCATAACAGATGTATATGGCATTTCAGCCTGTCCCATTGGACATAAATTGGGCACATTGGCCTACATCATAACAAATGTATATGGCATATCAGTCTGTCCCATTGGACATAAATTGGGCACATTGGCTTACATCATAAAAGATGTATATGGCATATCAGCCTGTCCCATTGGACATAAATTGGGCGCATTGGCCTACATCATAACAGATGTATACGGCATATCAGTCTGTCCCATTGATGGCTAGTGTGGTTCCTCAAGTCACACTACCAGGAGTATGAACATTTCTTAATGTTAACATAAGAGTACCTTAATGATTGATTAATGGTCCCGGTCACCTTCGACCTTAACGACCTTGGAGGTTTGGACCTAGTCCCTTACCTTTGGATAGAAGGATAACTTCCTTAACTATCCTGATAGAAGACCTCTTCGTACTTAACTATCATTTCTTGGACAATATGTGGTCTACGCCACTTGGCATAATCAAATCTATTAAGGTCTTTTGGAATTATATAGCAGAGCATAAATTTCGAGTAAAATCGAGACGCTCATTTTTAAGAGGATGAATACATATATATAATTCCAAAATACTTCATTAAATTCCAAATTAGAAATTACAATACTAGAAAAATGAAATAAACTGTCCATGCAAGGACTTTAAAGAAATAAAAATGTCCAGGCAGAGACTTAAAGAAATACAATGTCCTCACAGGGACTACATATAATTAGAAGAGACTTCACTCGTCCTTCTTTCCCTTGACCAACTTGGAGAGTTTCTTGAAGATTTTGTTCGTTTTCTTCTCCATTTTCTCCGCTTGCTGCTGCATTTCTTTCATTCTTTCTAAGGCCTCATTAATGGCCTCAAGTGGTGGCGGAGGTTGTGGTTTAGGTTGTGGCATAACGGGATACTGGTACCCATAAGTTGGATATCCAGTTGGTGGATAAGTAGGTGGGAAAGGAGACGAGTAAAGTGTGTTGTGCATAACGCCCTGCATGTAGGGTTCTTGCGACCATACTTGATAGTCTACCGGTGTAGACGGGTTAAAAGGACCATATCCAGACGTGTCTGGATATGTGGGGATTGGGTTAGTATAACTCCATGGTGGTGGTTGAACCATAGGTGTTGGTGTTGGTTCCACCACTGGTGAGGTGTTAGAGGGTCCACCCATTTGTGGGTCCTCTTGAATTGTCGGGTAGGAATTGGGCAAAGGTGGCAGTGATCCTGACCTTTGTCCAGCACGTACTGACATACGTGCTCCACGCTTCCTCCTTGGTGGTTCGGGTGGTAGTTGAGGTTGGTCCACCGGTTCCATGTGGACATCTTCTTGAACAGGTGGTGGTTGAGAGTGATGAGAAGGTGTGTGGGTGAAGGTGAATTGGTTCCAATATTGGTCCCACTCATTAGGACCTTGGTAGGGCGATCGGCATAAGAGTTCGAATCGCTTGATATTTCAATGGGATGTGTATTTGATCCCGACGGTGGCATCTCTGGGTTGGAGTCCTCGTCCATAGGGTTTGGCTGGTCCAACTGATTTTGATCGGCTGTAGGCGTGTTAAAGTAGTGGTTCGGGTTAAATTATTCATGGTAAGAGTTTGAATGGGAATGGTGAGAATGGTGAGTATGGTGTGAATGATAGGAGTGGTGAGAGTGGTAAGAATTTTGGGAATGTGAGGGCGAGTGTCTATTAGAGACAGAGCGTCTCGCTGGTTGCCAAGGAGACGAATCTCCTGATTCCTGGTAGGCATCTGAATTGTGAGGTTGAGGAGGGATGCGCCCCGATGGTCCTCCCCTCATTGGACTTTTTCGTCTCCCACTTTGTCCTCGTACATGTGGTGGCATTTTCCTGTCAAAAATCAATTCAAAAACGATATTAATAACTTAATAATAAAATTAGTAATCCTAGGTCAATGCCTAGACTCGAAAGTCTCATGTAAGTTTGAGATTAAACACAAAAGGCTAGTGTTTAATTCTCTCAAACGTTGGCTCTGATACCAACCTTGCCACACCCCGGATTTCCAACCCAAATCCATACACCGGTGGGCCCGGGTGGGGAGTATCGTGACGTCAGTTGATAATCATCATAGTCAATTAAACACGGCACATCGGAAGTCTTGGAGTAAAATTACTATTACAAACCGAATGTTCGAAAATACAAAATAATATACAGGCTCGTAATAGAAGATCCACATGCGGATCATAAACTGTACATGGAAAGAATATAAAACAGACTTTGGGCAGATTTAGGATTTGCAAGATCCTCTATCACTACCGAGCACCTCCGGCCTATTTTCGTATTGTACCTGCAGTTTAGTCTTTTGAAAATACGTCAGCTTTCGCTGGTAAATACACCCAACTGACTCATTTTGAAAACATTTCAAAAGTGTTTTAAGTGCGTATCATCACAAAAATCTTTTTATAACTTGGGTTAATCGACCGTCCAACCTTGTTAATATATTTACATGTTTGTCCATACATACAGGGCCTGGTACAGAGACCAAGACACAATTAACGTACACACCACTTTGGACTCACGAAGGAGTCAATTCCTCCCAACCTTGTGGGAATGCATAATTAAGCGTCTATCGGGTGTATGCCTACACCCGCGCTAAGGTCGTGGCCATTTCTATTGTAATGACCCGAGGATATCTAGGACACGGTAGTTAACCCCCGACGTTTAAGTTGTCAAACAAAACTGATTAAAACAGAATATACGGATTTACTAGCCGCACCCGGCATTTAATTGATCCCATTTCCGACCAAGCGGTAATAATTTACCGTAACCCAAGCCCGTATAGGGGAAATAAGTCGAGAGTATTTACCTGAGCTAGTCTTCTTTTATTTTAATAACTCAGCCGTACACAAAAGTACTAAGTGCAGATAGCATTTACCGGCAAGTCTCTAGTCTGGATTATGGCATAAACTAACCAATTAAATACTAACGGTCTTATAAGTCATAGAATTAGACCGACTAGCGTACTTGATTAAAGCGTATGATGCTAGATTAAACGATGATTGGATAGAATGTAGTTTAATCCCAACAAGTACCTTGACTTGTTTAATATGGGTAAACTATAAACATTATGGATTTTGAGACTTAAATGACAAGGTTATACCCATTTCGGTTAATTTCCGTAGTTACATATATTTAACCCCGTGCATATTAGCGATATCGGGTAACATGTAAGTCATGGAAAAGTTCTATATGCCGTTATAATTTAAATAAGTTAAGATATTAGTAGGATATCAACGTTTATGCCCGTTAAGGTTTTAAAGCAAAACTATGCCTCATAAGGGCATTTCGATAATAATATACCGTATCAGAGGACTTGAACATATTTTAAGTTTATAACCATAAGTATTCTGTAAAATAATTTATTTATGATATAATAGCAGTAGGATTCAATTATATGTGTAATTTATCTTTTATGACCAAAGTATGCACCGAAGGGGCATTTTGGTCATTTTACACATAGTTTATAAGTTATTTGGGATTCTGAGTCTATAACATGTACCTACTAAAAATATGTTTAAAATCAGTTTTAAAATCAGTAGGTAACAAGTCTTGGTCAATTAATATGGTTTAAGACCATATTATGCGCGAAAACAACGCTCATGTCGTAAAATGACGTTTTGTGTGATGTTTAACGAAAACTGACATTAGGGTCAGATTAAAATGTCTTAGATATGTTATTTAATATAACATATCAGTAGGTAAAAGATTTACCTTGAAAATATTTAATCAAAACCATTTTATGAGCCACAAGGGCTAAAACTGTCATTTATCGACATAGTTTAAGGACCTGCCTAAAAACTCAGTTTATAACTTGGTTTAACATCCCAAATAATCCTACTTATAATATTACATCAGTAGGAAACTCATTTTTAAGTTCATTGTCATTTAAAACCTTGTTTTATGCAAAAAGGACATTTTGGTCAAAGATGACATAATTAGGGAACTTGTGCATAAACTTGGATTCTGATTATGATCATGTAATATAACCTCAAAGGGTTATGCTACATTATATTACGATCATAATGCAACTTTAGATCAGTAAGTAACTAATCTAAATCGGGTCAGAATAGAAACTCAAAGCAGAAGTCAAACTTCGCGACTTTCGGTTGCGAACCGACACTTGAACTGAAATTGACGAGCCGAACATGTTCTTACATGTTCTAATAATTATTACAAACTTGTTTAAGTGTCAAAACAGGTTTCATAACATATATAAGATCAATTTATGATTATTCCAAAAAATGGCCTGTTTAACTTTTTAATAACTTAACTTTGACCCGTCAATTGGTCTAGCAAACGTGATCTTCGGGAGGTGCCCTTTATAGGGATTAACACCTACCTTATTACGATCACTTAGCCATGTTCATTTCAAACAATGGTTGGACCATAATGGTCTTAACCGATAGTCAACGCGTTTTCTGTACTTGACTTTTGGCTATGAAAACCTATAAACGAAAATGCACAAGGAAGGAACACTTTTTTTTCAGTGATTCCTAAGGTGCAAAAGAACTATGTTGGATGCTCCTTTTAGCTAGGAACTTCCACAGGAGGGAGAAGGGTGAATGAATGAGAAAGGTGCAAGTTGGAATGTGAACTTAAGCACCTATTTATAGTTGGAGAACTCAAAGGAGGTGAAGCCAGGTGTAAGAGGGAGCTTACAAGTGTCCCAAAACGTGGCATAGCTGATTACAAGTCTATAGTTTCAATTTAATGGTTTTGGAGTTTTGTTTGGGGGCCAAGCAAAACTTTCTGCAGTAGAGGCCTTCTCGCGCCCCGCGATCGCCCCTTGGCCAGTTTCAAAGTTTGACACATTTAACCCCTTTACTTTATAAAGCTTATAAAAACCTTTTTAAACACCTTTTTGGCACTTTTAGCCTTCCGTAGCCAATACTTGGCATATCCGGGATTATGCCCGGACATTGTCGAGCTCTCGGTTCGTTAAAAGGTCACTCAGAGGTAAGAATTAACATGTTGACACTTTTAATCCCTCCATCATCCAACTTTCACATATTTATAAAATTGAATCCTCTCGTCCAATAAATGGCACATATGAGAGTTAGGACTTCGTAAAGGATCACTCGGAGGCTTATTATAAGCATGTTGACTCCGATGTCACTCAGAGGCTGGGCATGTTGACTTATCAGTCACTCAGAGGCCAAATTTCAAGTATGTTGACATATCAGTCACTCAGAGGCTAATGATTTAAGCATGTTGACATATCAGTCACTCAGAGGCTGTTATTTATGCATGTTGACATTGGACCGTCACTCAGAGGCTCAGTTTGAGCATGTTGACGCCTTTAGTCCTTATTGGTCTTTAGTAGACTATATTTAAAATACAACACGTGTCACTATACTATTGGACACGATTTTACAGGGTTTTATAAACGCGGTCTTCACATCCATCTGATACACAGTGAACCCTTTGAACAATGCATATGCTAGAAAAAATCAAATGGCTTCTAATCTAGCGACAGGGGCGTACACCTCGTCATAGTCGAGCCCCTCAATCTGTCTAAAACCCTGCACTACCAGTCTTACTTTGTTTCTAACAATCACTCCACTATCATCCATTTTGTTTCGATAAACGCATCTGGTTCCAAGTGCTTTCTTTCCTGCTGGCAACTTAACCAATCTCCATACTTTCAATTTCTCAAATTGGTTTAGTTCATCCTGCATGGCATCCACCCAACTTGGTCCTCGAAGGGCCATTTGGGTAGTTTTCGGCTCAATTTGTGAGATGAAGCACGAGTATAAACATGTGTTGATAACTCATGTTTAACTTCTGGTCAACACCCAAGGCCTAGTGGGTCCAATTACATTATCCATAGGGTGGTTCTCTGAACACTAGTAGGTACAGCAGATTCGGGAACAGTTCCTGTAGGCGGCAGATTTGTCAAGTTCTCAATTTCAGCAGGTTCTAGGGGTTCCGTCAAAGGTTTCCCTACTGATTCGTCCACAACATACTCGTCTGGAATTGGATCATTAGAAAACATATCATTTTGATTGTTCGATGAATCTTCATCGTCAGACGAATTTGAAGCTTCCTCTTCTACGTTGAGAGAATCTATATGATCCAGAGCTACTTGTATTTTAGATGTAGTTGTTGAAAATGGGGCTATAGTTGTGCTATCCCCCACAACTGCAGCATCCCTCTCAGCTTCAACATCCCCCTCTTCATCAACATCGTTCATAACAATTGAAGGGTATGGAGCAACAATCGAAGGACTTGCATTATCTGTAGAAACAAAATGAGATAAGTCATCAAGAATATCAAAAGATTTAAACAGATGAGCATATTATAGAGAGTGAATAACCCGTTTCTAGCATCTGTCTTGTTCTCCTCAACCCATTTACATCGAACGACTCAACAATCTGTCTTATCTTCTTGTTGTACACTCTATATCCTATCGTGTTCTCGTGTGCAGCTTTGCCAGCATAACCAATAAAGAAACAATCATCTCCCCTAGCATCAAACTTCGGAATTGCATCTGAGTGCAGCAGGGTACATGGGCATCCAAACGCTCTAAGGTGTCCAACAGAAGGTTTTTTGCCAAACAATACTTCGTGAGGTGTCTTCATGTGTTCTTTGTTGATTAAAACCTTGTTTTGAACATAACACGTTGTATTTTTCGCCTCGTCCTAGAAAACGACTGGAGTTTAGAGTCACACAGCATAGTGCGAGCTGCTTCAATCAGGGTTCTATTCCTTCTTCCCACTAGCCCATTCTACTGTGGAGTTCTAGCAGCACAGTTATGTTTAGTTATTCCCCTATGAGCACAAAAGAAATTCAGCTCTGCATTCTTGAACTCGGTGCCATTGTCGCTTTGAATTCCTTTCAGCTTCTTGTTAGTCTGATTCTACATAAAGATGATAAAACGTTTAATGAGCACTGCAGTCTCACTCTTGTTTACCAAGAAGAAAACCCAAGTAAAACGTGAGTAATCATCAGTAATCACTAAACAGTAAGACTTTCCTGAGATGCTAAGCACGTTCATAGGACCAAAGAGATCCATGTGAAGGAGCTGCATCACACTGTTAATTGTGTTTACAGACTTAGGAAAGTGAGATTTTCTATGTTGTTTACCCTAGCACAAGAGGCACATTTTTCAAAAGTGATGAAGTCTTTTACGGGTAGATCCCTTACCAACCCCAATTTAGCAAGACGATTTATGTTTTTGACATTTGAATGTCCCAAACGACGGTGCCACATCATGGCATTATGTTCAGAGATCTTTGAAAACAAACAGGTAACGTTTTCAGTTGGTGGTTTGTTCATGTCAATTACCTAAGACTTTCCTTTTTTGTCAGATTTTAGTAAAATCCAGTCCTTAAGAATAACGATCCCTGGTTCTACAATAAGATAATGTTTGTCGGTGAAGTGAGTTTAGTAGCCATTGTCACAAATTTGAGAGACACTCAGCATGCTATGTTTCAACTCAGAAACGTAATTTACTTCCTTGAAACAGAAATCACCATTTCTTATAGTGCCTCGTTGGGTGATCTTTCCTTTCTCCCCTCCCGCAAAAACAACAAATACACCGTTGAATTCTTCAAGACCACTTAGTTGGGATAAGTCTCCAGTCATATGCCTAGAACAACCGCTATCAATGACCCAAAGTCTAATGATAGCCCTCCATAGCTATTCCTGCACATTATGCAGGACCAGTTAGATTTGGGAACCCAGGTCATAGTGGTGGTGGGTAAACCCTTCACATAAGTGACTTACATCTAAACCATATTGTTTTTAGAATAGGTAGATCTATTAGCTGAACATGACAATTTGGAAGTAGTGGTTTGAACAGGGCTTTTTGGTCTCCAAATTTGCTTGTTATTTTCAAAACTATTGTATTTTGTGATTTTGAATTTGAAAACTTCAAGTGACTTTTATGGTTTAATTGCTTAGCCTTGTTCCAATCTTCATCAGAAGGCTTTACCTTAGAATCCAAACTCTTAGCAGGTTTAGATTTTTCAATCTTCCCCTATTTAGTTCATTTGTTGTTCCCTTTTGGAGCCTACTTACACTCTCCTTCATTGAGGTTTTCAGTATGATGCTGACAATTTTTGGAATGTGACCAGCAATGCCACATGTGTAACAAATTTGATGTTTCACATGAGGCTTAGCTGGAGATCTGTCAGCCTTTTCAAAATTAGAAGACCTGTGTGGATCCTGAGGTCTTGACGAGATAGACTTACTTCGATTTCTACATTGCTTATTTACCTCTTGTATTTTTGAAATTCTAGTATTTAGATGATCATCACACACATTTTTCAACCTCGATTTAGGTGGGGATATACTTTGTTTCTCCACCCTATTTAGTTTGTTTTACTAACAAATTATTAGACACATCAAATTTATTTGGCAAAACAACTGAATTCAAGCAATCAGAAACTGAATCAAAGCAAGTATTTAAACATCCATCACTCTTAAAAAAAGAGCCTGCACAATTCAAAGCATCATGAGAAATTGAAATATTGTTTGACTTTTCAGAAACTAAATGATTGTTTTTATGAATTTTTTATTTTTAAATCAAGCAATTCAACACCATCGTCCTCATCATCATCATCTACCCAATCTTCAACAATCACTTCTTCTGCATGTGAAGTAACCGGGTTAGTAATGTTCATTCTCTCACAAACAATGTCAGTTGAATCCAGAGCAATACTCTCAGTTTTGAGTGACACCATTTGCTCAGTAGTTGCAGAATCAATAAAATTTTGTGGCTGAACAGAGGCTTCTATTGATGATTCATCACTGGATTCACCAGGAGCTTCTGTTATGGAATCTGATTCAACTTTCGTCTGTTCAGATTCAACCACTTCAGATGATTCATCACTAGACTCGACAGATTCAACTAATTCTGAGTTTTTACAATTAGTTGTTCCAGAGGAGTCACATGAAGAATCAAACAAAGTAGTTGATTCAGTTTGTTTGCTAGACTCAAACTCTTTGATGAATTCAGCCAGGCCATTCATCATAGCAAACTCAAAGTATTTTGATTTGTTTTGAGACTCTTCCTTTTGATTTTGCAGGTCAGATGGTTTTTGAGAAATTATTGACTCAATATTATCAATATTATCTAATACTTGAAAATGTTTATCAACAATGGCATTTTTCTCAAAACTTAAGAGTCTCAGTATGTTTTGAAGCATCAGGGGGTTTTATGAATGTTTTACTGAAGGCCTATTTTATGATTTAGTTTCAGTTTTATTGGGCCTTGTGATTTTGACTTTCTTGGGCTTGACTGGTTCAACTTTCACAACACTCGGTCGCCCATATTCCATGTCAGACATGTTAGCTATCTCCTCCTCTGTCATAGTAATAAAGGTGTAATTGTGATTGTATGGTGGAGGAATGCATACAAATCCCAATCCTTTATTCCTAACTTCCTCTTTACTATATTTTAACTGTTGGTTTATCATTTTCTCAACCTTTTCACTTGACACATCAAATTTTAAAAATTAAATTTTGTATTTTCAAATGTTGATTTTAGATTATCAAGTTCAACAGTTAACTTCTCTGACAATTCAAAGAAGTGAAGATGCCTACATTTATCTTGTCTCAGATCATTTTGCAACTATCGGATATCACGCTTTTGTGCCTCCACCATATTCGTGTATCCATTAATTTTCTTTTTAATCTGATATAAATCAGATTTGGATAATTGTAGTGCATAATGAGTGAGTCAGCCTGCTCTTTTTAACCACTAACTTTATCCCTACAAGCATCAGTACAACAAATATTATGTATACATACCTCAGTAGCAGAGGGAGTAAAGTCGTTCATCTGAGCCATGAGAGCGTGAAACACATCATCTTTAATGATTCGCAGGTCAGCCATCTGATTTGACCAATCAAATCCTCCCCCTTCCTAAGCCACCAAAGCATTGCCTGGGTTTGCAACTGGAGTTGAACAAAAGACATTTTTTTGGTTTCTAGCAGATGTATTTGAAGTAGAGTTGTTAGCAGGGCGAGTGACTATCACATTTGAAGTAGAGACAACATTAGGTGTCGGTCTTGATGCTGAGCTGACAGTGACGGTTACATTTGAGTCTGATCTCTCTCTTCTTGGTTGTCGGCATTCACGAGCAAAATGCCTGGCTCGTGGTAGTTGAAACAACTGAACTTAGATTTGTTCCATCCAAGTTCTTTGTTTGCTGCTTCCTAGCTGTTTCTGTCGGTTCTCTTGATGAAGTTCTTGGCACGAAACACGACCATTGTCAATTGCCATTTGCCATGTGATGTCCATTTCTTCGATGTCGTAAGGATGGACTTCATGTAGCTTATCTTCCCCGATATGATTGGCAGTCAGCTTACCATCAACGAAAGCATTATAACAATTCATAACCCCCACCATAAATGCCAAACTTTCTTAGAACCATGAAGGGAGGTGTGAAGTTTGACGCAGTACTTGATGTGGCATGAGTTGGTGCAAATTAAACCGGGTTCACTTGTTTAACTGGGATAGCAGACGTGTAACCAGAGTAAATTGTAGCAGAAGAGTAGGTGGGTGCAGAACATCTGAAAAGATCCATTCCCGTGTTGCGAAACCAACGCAGTGTTTGAGGAAAGATCAACATGGTTGTAGCTCAAGGTATAATTGTAAAGTCTCTGCTTATGATCCATTTCATAGGATTTGAGTATAGAGATCAGTTCAGCTAGACTCATGCGGGTCAAGTCTTTTGTCCTCTTGATAAGTGTGACATTTGTATCCCAGTTCCTTGGAAGAGCATTCAACAACTTTTTGTTGACAACTGAATTTTGTAGTGGCATATCATGTGTTCTCATCTCACCAATTAGGGAAATGAACCTTTAAATTTAATTTTCAAGGGTTTCTCCCATAAATTGATTGAACATGTTAACCTTTGCATCAACATTTCCCTCGTGCTTTCTTTCATCTCCTCGTTCCCTTCGTACATTGCTAGAAGAGCATTCCACAACTTTTGAGCAGAAGTAGATTCCTTGACCCTAACATCAATTTTAGGCGCCAATGTAAAATGTAGCAGTGCTAGAGCCTTTGCATCAATATCAACCTTTTCCTGATCCTCTTCACTATATTGTGTTGTGGGCTTAACAGCAGTAGTTCCTTTTACCTTATCTACCACGTAAGTGATCACAGTTGGTCCATTACAAATAGACCTCCAAGCCTTTGGATCCTTGATCCTCAGGTACTGAATAAACCTGAACCCATTCTGAAAATGACCCCCCTAATAATAACCTGGGGATCCTGTTTTTGGTTTCTATGATGTTATTGAGATCCTAGTTTATTGCTGCTTTATCACTTAACAGGATCTGGTTAGTGAGTTCCATTGCTGAAAAGATAAACTATTAGTAATTTTTGAATATCAATTAATTTTAATAGTTTTATGTTTTTCAGTTGTTAGTATGGGTCCCACACTTCAATAGTCAAACAGTTCTAATTAGGTCTAACAGTCCAGCTTAGGTCGCACAGTCCAGGGATAAACAGTTCAAAAGGTCTCACATGACAATTCGTCACACACTGTCCTTTAAGTCGCACACTACTTGACTGGACCGCACACCCCTTAGAGATTTGGGCTGCACACTCTCAGGTTTTGGGCCGCGCACTTAGTTGAGCTCATAAACATTGAAACTGAGTTATTGAGTAACTTCACACTGATTTGTAAACCACACACGTTATTAATGGGCCGCACACTCCTATAATTTGGCCACACACTTAGTTCCGGCCCAGTTGAACGTATACCAGCCCACACACTTAGTCTGTCGCACACTTCGCCTGGCACACCAATTCCCGTATTGATGATTTTGTCGACAACTAAATCCTTATAAACTTGGAAACAAATTTGTAACCGAAATTATGAGATTTTTTTTATCAACAACAATTTCGTAAACCTGCAAACAAAATGTTATCCTACCCAAAACAGATCAAATATTAAATATTTTTATTAATTAAAAAGTAATTCAAATAATTAAAATATAGAGTTAACTTATTTTTCTTCTTTTTCTTCATGAGGTTTGATCATTTTAATCATCTTTATCTTAATAGTTTAAAAATAGGTTTATGTTTTTTGTTAGCTAATTTTTTCAATTAACTCTCTGGTCTTAAATCTATTCATAATGTTTGTTAATTAGAAGGGTATTTAGGTAATTTTAAAGATAAAAGTAAGGGTATTTGGTAATTTATGTTTAAAGATATTATATATTTCTATGTATATATATATATATATAATTTAAATAAACAAATCAAATAAAGTTTCTGTATTTTAAATTTTCTAGTCAAAATTTTCAAGACACAACCTGCTAACACATTGAAAAACAGAAAAATTAGTTGAATAAGAAAATATTAAACACAAAACTAGAATAAAAATCAACCTTTTCTATTTCTTCGAATCATCAAAATTCAAACAGCCTTGTTCTTCAAGCAATATCCGATGAAACCGAGCCTTTGAAAGACTTCCTAGGCTCTAATACGTATTGTAAGTCCAAGAACTATCAAACGGATATCACAAGACACCTAAATAAGTTGTGGAAAACCAAGAAAGATGTTGAAGAAGAAGGATTTGTATTGATTGAATATAACAATTGCACACAATCTCTAAGGGATCGTCTGGTACACACGTTTTTAGTGTTTGCAAAACAACCAACAACCAAAACAAGACCTAGGTGCATCCTAGTTATAACATATAGGATGACCTAATACAACCGGGCCAAGCCCAAACCCCTATTCGCACATACATAACATCAACCAAGCCCATAACCTACTAAACCAACCCAGACTAACATATACAAGACAAACGTAAACCTATAAGTACATTCCCTTACAAAAATATTCCGGCCTTGGGGGACTGTATCCCTGCTGACTCAGACCAATATGGCTGAGGGTATTGTTGCCTCTATAATCAAGGTAATCTCTTAAAAAAAACACCCAAAGTGCGGAAATCATCAAATGATACGTAAAACGAGTCGAAACCAAGTGATTCTATCTGGTTTATGTGTTTCTTTTATTTTCTTTTACTTAATTTAATTTTCTTGTCAAAACCTTTTCTCAAAGTTTGGGTCGATTAGACGTTGATGATAATCCTGTATTAAAAGCTCTTGTGTCCTTGAACGAGCTCGGTATCTTGCCATCACTATACTACGCCAAAGATGGGTGCACTTGCCCTAGCATGTTGTAGAGAGTGATAATTGCATATCGTTATTTTATAAATTTAAATCTTAAATAAACGAGTGAAAAGTACTTAAAATATATCTAAAAATTATACCCACGCTCTTGCACTTCAGTCTTCATACTCATCTTCAACGTGCAATTCTAAAACATATTATTCCAAATTATTTTCAAAATTGTGTTTCTGACACACAATATATATATTATCAACGTCTTCAAAAACAGGAAGTTCCTGTTCCACATTCTCACCCGGGGACCAATGAGGTGGGCTTCTATATGTGCAAACGAGTCACATAAAATTTTGAGCTTCTGGAGAGAATTGAGTCGATCGGGTGTAACCATAGTAGAAACTCGAGGTTGTGTAAAAAATTGTGGTGGAAAATTTTGGGCAAAAACATTTTGTTGGCATGGTTGTGGTTGTGTATAAAAAGTTGCGATATATACCCGTCACCACCCGTGCTTGACCCATCTCCTCCGGATTTCGAGCCGCTGCTCGAGATTTCGAACTTCGATTTAGTGGTTTTTTTTGTTTGAACCAAGAATTAGTTTTTGTTTGTCCATGGATGACAAATTTGGAGAATATTTGTTTGTTTGTGTGTGATAATTTTTTGTAAATTTGAGTGGTGAAAAATGGTTAAAATGGATTGTGTATATATGTTATTAAAGTTAAAAGATTTTTTGTAAATGGCTTTCGACGATCAAATGACTGTTGAATGGTCAAATTTACAAACCAAATTCTTCGAGTATCAATACATGTTATTCGAACCTATGTGCCATACCTGAGGGGGTAGCGGCGGTGTACCTTAGTCAGGTATATACCCGCATGCCATACCCGGCCTCCCTAACAAAATATACAAGACACAATGTATAAAATACAGGTAGCTTGTAAAAACAAGCCGAAAGAACAAAAATAAGGCTTGTTCGTGTTCATTTGGCTTTACATACAAATTTTCTTATTCATGTTTATTCTTTAAAGTGAAGGGTATCCATCAAAAACTATCAAATGCCACATCATATTTAATTATTCAAAAAATAAGTCTATTTAACAAGCATTTTATTTTAAATATTAAGTTAGATTATTTAACAAACATTTTTAATCCAAAAAAACATACAAGAAATATAAAAACTAACATTTTATTAATTTAATAATTAGATTACTAGCTCGTTCAACATCCTTTCGTGCTACTTCTTGTAACGCTTTAAATTCTTATTATATCTTGCATCAGAACGTGTTTGAAAAAATCAAAATTTCTCTCCATGTCACCAACAATTGATAAAATAGCGATTTGTCCATGCACAGGTGTTCTTGTTGGGTTGGTATCAACAAAGGAATCTTGTACAAGTCGAGCATTTGTGTTGATGCACTTTTGTATCTGTCGTTTGTTCTTACTTATGTCAATAATTGTACGGTCTTTGTTTATTGTGTCTGTATAATTGTACGACATTTAGTTTGTCTATGTTGTAAAACAGTTACATGTGTGCATACTGTTAAGTCTTGTGTTTCTGATATTGATGTCTGTAAGGCATGTCTGTTGGCACGTTCTCCGAAGAGCACTTATTCGTGCGAGTGAATGGTGCTTCGTACGAGAAAGTTGCTTGCTCGTATGAGCCATTACTTGTTCGTACGAGTCAGTTACATGATCGTACGAGTGACTCTATCAACAAGAACTTTATTTGTTAGTACGAGCTAACTAATTCCTACGAGCAATATGTTGTTTGTACGAGCAACCACTTCTGAATGTTCTTCGTGGTTTGTAGTACTTCATACGGCCAGTGACATTCTTCGTATGTTGCTGGGTGTTGGTACTATAAATACAGATATGCACTTCACAATTTAATAGAGATAGAGTGACACTGTGCGAGACACTAAGGGACAAGAGAGAGAGAGAGAGAGCACATAGAGAATATCCTAAGTCTGTATGAACATGTTTGTATGTGTTTGTATTAGCTCTCTTCATTTAATCAAGATAGTGAATCTTTGGTTATCTTGTGTTTGTTACTTTGCTTTGGTTTGCATGCTTACGTGGATTCCACACTCATATGTGTCTTAGATAAACAAGGAAGTAGGTTATATTGATCCTCCAAGTGGACCTACAAGTGGTATCAGAGCTGGCTCTCTTCCTTGTTTAAAAATCAAGCTTAGTGTTGTGTTTGAGCAAGTTGCGAGGGTTCCTGGAAGTGTTTTTGAACTTCTAACAAGAAACTTAAGTTTTTAAAAGATAAGTAGTTTAAAACTTAGGTAAAACTTGTTGTATCCAGAATTTTTTTTATAAAAACCTTGTTAGAATACGTGGAGACATGTTAGGATACGGTTTTTCTTGAAATTTTCTATCAAAGTTCAGTTGGACATATTTTCCGGTGAAACACCTGCCTAAAAACTCACCGGAATATTCTTTTTGGGTTGACCAAATCTCAGGACTTGATTGTTTTGACTAAAAAGCTGATGTTGGAATGTTTGTCTTTCTAACCGAAACTGTGTAGACAACTGACAACTTTCGAACAAACTCATAAAGAAGTCTCTGTTACAAAAGGAAATTTTCCCCACCCAACCCTACAAAAAGATTCCTCCCTGTGAAAAACCAAACATCAGCGAAAACCTCCGTGCGAGTAACCCATCCGCAGGAAGAACAAGATTGTTCATGCGGAAGACCAACTGACTCGCACGAAGAACCTTGTTTGCACGAAGTATTAGTGGCTCGCACGAAGAACAATGGTTCATACAAACAACCTGGTTCGTACAAAAAACAGTGATTCGTACGAATCAGTGGTTCGTACGAAGAACTAAGTTTTTTGTGATTTGTTATTCGTGACCAGTTTTTCAATACTTTGTGGTTTTAAAATTGGGAACTTTAACAGTAGACTGTTATTTTAAAATTAATCTTTGAAATTTTTAAATTGATTTTCATAAACAAGAAAACAAAATGGGTACAAATCCTTAGGATTGGAGGTGCAGTTCAAGCTCAAACCAAGACTCACCACAATGCTCCCCAACCTCATGGGTTAAATCATTGATGCCTCAAAAAACGGCCATGATTACTGCTAATCAATGGGCGTGTGTGGCAAATCAAAATCAAAGTATTTAGACTCTTCTTATTAGCTAGAGTGAATCAGGAAGTAACAACCGTCCACCGAAATTGAACCATATGAACGATTATCCTTCATGGAAAAGTCGTTTCTATACATATGTTCTTGGTCAAAATACAGAATTATGGACATGTTTTACTACACCTTAAAGGAATCTCTCGAAGACGCGGGATCAAAAACCTCTTTAGCCAACTTAGATGAAAATGATAAAAAGGCTTATAATTTAGAAAAGAAGGCATTTGCTATCCTTACACAAGCATTTCATAAGGATATTTATCATAAATTTGTGTACTGTACCACCACCAAGAATTTGTGGGATACTTTGGAAGCAAGAGGAGAAGGGAATGTTGCAACCAGAAAGATACCACATGATCTGCTGAAGAAAGAGTTTGAAGGTTTTCTGTTCATGGAAAATGAAACACTAAGCGATATGACAACCCATTTCTATCATCGACTTAGTGAAATGTATTCATACAAAGTGATTGCATCTCCACAAGAGATTGTAATGCGTTTTGCTGATGCCCTACCACCAAAGTGGAGTCAATTCATTGACTTGCTAAAGCACACATGCGTTTTGGATGTGATTAGTATTTATGAATTTGTTCAGATGTTGGAGAACAAGAATAAAGAGGAAATACGAAAACCAAAAAGAGTTCCTGTTCCACAAAACCCTAAAATGTACTTTGGAGGTATTAACACATGCGTTAGTACAACTCAGCAACCAAAACTACAAAGAGCTTTTGTATGAAACGTTAATCCCTTTCTACCACAACCAGTTCAAACAGATCAATCTGCTGGCTCAAGTACTCAAACCTATGGTCTAATATTTGATCCTAAAGCCTTTCTACCACAACCACAAGTTGTTACACCTCAAGTTCAACAACAAGCTTCTCAACAAGCTTTCCATGGTAACAACTTTCAACCTGCAAATCCTAATACCTTCAGACTTGATACTTCACATCTTTCCAAGGTCAGCGTCGAAGTTGCTCGGGAACACATGGAACTTTTGAACACTATGGTTAGTGCATACTGCTGACTAGTCGCCGGTCAAATTGTAAACATCAACTTGACTAATGAGGACTATCAACAAATAGACAGGGATGAAATGCAGTTGATGGATATTAAGTGGGCATTTGCTAGTGCGGTTAGAAGAGAAAAAGACTACATGAGCAGAACTAGAAGAACAAGTTTAGAAAGCAAGAAAAACACAAAGTATGGATTTGATAAAGATGCTGTTACTTGCTTCAACTGTGGTGAAAAGGGTCATTTCAAATGTTAATGTACTCGACCTAGCAAGCAAGGAAATCACCCTTTCCGAAATCAATCACGGCCATCTGACGTAACTCAAGTTAACAATGAACAAAGTATAGTAGCTGTTAACAACTCCAACCAGTCTGGGCCTTCAAACACAAGCAGAGCATTAGTAGTTCACGCAGATGAAGGATGTGATTGGTCAGTTCGGTTGGGAAACGAGAATCAAGGAGGAACTGCGTGTTATGCCAAGATAATCAATCAGATCAAACATGTTTGACTCTTCTGATAATGATGATAGTTCTGGGTATAATGGAAGTTCTGATGAGGAAAACTCAAGTGTGGGTGGGTATGGATCAGATTCGGATGTCAGGGAAAAGATTGATGCTGAGGTCGATGAGTTGCTAAAAGTAGCAGAGAAGATGAAAAGTCAAAAGTCTGGGTTGATAAAGAAAGCTGAAATTGAATCGAAAGAAATGGAGAAATTATTTACAAACAATGGACTTTTCTCTAATCACACTGCTTTTATGGCTAATGCTGCAGGTTCAACAAGTCAGGTAAAATCCGACTCTCCTAAGATATGCAATGACTGTGCTGACTTAAAAACTAAATTTGAAACAATAAATAGTCACAATCAAAGCCTAGTAGTTGAACTGTCAAAATGCAAAGAGGCAAATCTGGCTTTAACTCGAAATGAAAAAGAATTCAAATATGTAATCGAGACTGTTGATGCACTTTATGGTCGTCACTGTGCGAATAGGCTAGAAAGAGTGTGTATTGAATATTGTATAGATTTGATACGAATACACGACCCAAGTGCGAACGAGTGCTGGCTCGTACGAGTGACATGTGCCTCGTACGAGTGACATGTGCCTCGTACGAGTGACAGTGTGCCTTGTACGTGTGAATTTGTTACTCGTACGAGTGATAACATCTAACTCATACGAATGACCCTTCGTACGAGTGACAACATGCTCGCTTCGCACGATCTGTCATGTCTATAAATATGTGTTGTGTGTTTATTGTTTGTAAGTTTTGGAAGTTCCCTGAGGGGAAATGCTGGCGAATTCTCTCCAGGAACTCCGCCAGCCAGGCAAGATGTATACTCTTTCGGTATAAATGAATGAAATGAAAAGCTTCTGCTGATTCTGTGCCTACTCCATGTTTATTTCGTTCTGCGGAATCTGTACTATCCCCAAAACCTCCGTCTAGAACCGTCGTCGCCCCCGGGACCATAACTGAGACTCTTAAGAAAAGCGTTTCTGAATTAACAAAAACAGTTTTGAACAAACAAACAGGAACTAATAACTACATTAATATCCTTGAAGAAACAAAAAAGGAGTTAGCCAATGCCAAATGCGAACATGATGCAACTAAGCTTAAGTTGGAGGGTTATTCTAACTCCTGATATGTGCTTGATCACATCATTGATGTTCAAAACCTTAAAGGAGATGTAAAATGCATTGGGTATAAATCGTGTCCACCATCATTTAAACACAATTATACCAAATTGCCTGACGAAGAGGAAATGCCACGCTTTAAACCATCTGTACCTCTTAATCCTGAAGAGTTTGCAGTAGGATTAGGGTTTAAGTCGGACAATTCCTCAAAAGAATCCAGAAAAACAGAGAACTCACCATCAGTTGTTGATTAAAATCCATCTATAATAGAGGAAGATGATTCACCAGATGATGAGTCAAACAAGATCGATCGGGATCAATCTCTTGATGAAGAGAAAGGGGTAGAAATTCCTGCTACTCTCGATGTGCCATCTGTTACAAATCAACGGAATGATCCTATCAAAACTGTCAAGACAACTGCGTCTACATTTGAAAACGATAATGTGTTGTATACCTTGATTGGTGATGAGAAAATTTACTCAAACAAGGACTTTCCAGTCAAAAATGTAATCCAACTTCAATTGATCAAGTTTTGAAAATTCTACAACCAAATTTTTGGGAATGAAGAATCTAATCAAACCATAATCATTAATCGCTTCCAAAGGAAGACAACAAAAACAGCAAGCTGAAAAACCTAAGGTGTCACAACCAAAGGTTGAAGCTAAAGGAGCTCGCAACAAGAAGAAGGGGAAAAATGTTAAATTTGTGGGCTCAACCGGTACTGATAAAATCGAGACTTTTGAAAAAATGTCAAATATTGATTTTGTAAATCAAGTAAATATTTTAAAACGTAACAGTCAAAACAATTACACTCAACACACAAATGGGTGTGAAGATGGACCAAGTACCTATAGACCCACAAGTTCAACATCAAGTCATCAAACGGGATCTCCTAAGTTTATTGAAAGGAGAACATGTTTTAAGTGTGGGGAATTTGGCCACATAATAAAAAACTATACCAACCCAGCAAAACACAAGTTTGTCAAAAAAGCCCCTCCTTGAAGAGAATTGCCAACGTCGACTTGTGTCACCTAAACAAGACAAACGTATTGTTAAGGAACAAGAAGAAAAACAGAGACGTATACAAGTTAAAATAATTGAGAAGGCATTAAAACCGGATGTTTTAGAAAAGAAACCAAGTTCACCAAGTTTGACAAAACCAGAAGTATTTAAATCTGTAAATAATAGTCAATCTGGTAAACATCAACAATCTTGGAAACCTAAAACCGGTGATGTTTCAGGGGGAGGCACAAAGTTTCCAAATCATCAAGAAATAGAAATTACATTTCTTGATGATCAGGGTCGACCCAAGACCACTAAGGCTTGGGTCCCCATCTCAAACTAATCGGGTAATATAATGTGTAGGGTGTTCCAGGAGGAACTGTGAATAGTCATTGGATTGTTGACAGTGAGCATCACGGCACATGACAGGCGACTTAAGGCTCCTTTATGATGTGAAAAGCATTAGGGGAGATTATGTTGCTTTTGCTGGAGATAAGAGCGGATACATCACTGGAGAAGGAATGATCTCCAATGGTGTTGTTAGTTTTGACAAGATCAATTATGTAAATTGATCATAATCTTCTTAGTGTTTCTCAAATCAGCGACAAGAAGTTCACGGTTCATTTTGATGATACCGGTTGTTATGTGCTAAAACCTGGTTTCAAGATTCCCAAAGAATGGATTCTCTTGTCGGCTCCAAGAATAAATGACTTGTATATTCTTGACATGAGTCAAGCTATTACTACGTCTGCACAAGTCACATGTTTTGTCTCAAAGGCTACTGAAAAGGAATCAATCTCTTAGCATAGACGAATGGGACACATTCACTTGAGGAAAATGAACTACTTGGTAAAAAATAATCTTGTAAGTGGTGTACCAGTGAAGAACTTTAATTTACAAGATGTCTGTGTATCGTGCCAAAGGGAAAGCAAGCTCGAAAGTCTCATCCTATGAAGAAAATTAATACTGTTAATATGCCTCTGGAACGTCTCCATATGGACCTTTTTGGACCTATGAAACACAAGACTACCTTTGGCGATGCATATTGTTTAGTTGTTACTGATGACTCTTCAAGATTTTCATGGGTAAATGTTATGGCACACAAGAGTAAAGTTCCTGAAATCCTTAAGAATCTCCTCACGCTACTTGAAAATTTGTACAATTTAAAGATAAGGAGAATCAGAAGCGACAATGGCACCAAATTCAAGAATCATGTTATGAATGAGTTCTATTCTTCTAAGGGAATTTTACATGAATATAGTTCTCGTTACACTCCACAACAAAATGGTGTCGCTGAGAGGAAAAATAGAACTCTGATCGAGACTGCAAGAACTATGTTAGTAGAGTCAGAAGTTCCTGTTCAGTTTTGGGGGGAGGCTGTGGCTACTGCATGTTATACGCTGAATAGCGTTCTTACGGTGAAAAGGAATGGGAAAACATGTTTTGAATTGTTACATAAAAGGAAACCGGATGTGTCTTTCTTAGAACCTTTTGGAGCTCCATGCACTATGATTGATACACATGGTAAATTCGGTCCAAAGGCTATCGAAGGTTTTTTTTTTGGATATGCTACTCCAAATTTCAGAGTGTGGAATTTGTCAACGAAAAAGACTGAGGAATGGGGTGAAGTTAAGGTTCAAAGATACACTAAATCAGTAAGAGTTGTGGGTGCTCCTTGGATGTTTGACTATGATGGACTTTTTGACTCCTTCAATCTGCCTACTTTTGATGATGCGTCTGCAGCTGCTCAAATGCTACTGGAAAGTGATATCGTAGTTGACTCGTCATTAGTACGACCAATTATTGTTAACCCTCAAGTGTCTACTTCGGTTATTAATATTGTTCAGAATGAGGAATTTGAAGATGCTTCTAATTATAATGTTTTGTCAGAAGATGATGAGTTCCATGATGCAAATGAAGCTACTTCTGCTCCTGTTCCAGGAATGTCTGATATAATTTCAAATGTGCAAAATCAAGGAAAACTGAAGGTCATGCTTCTACATCTTCGTCGACTCAAGCCATCGACTTTGCTTTTGATCTAAATATAAAAAATTTGGGTTTAAATTCTCGAGTTCCCGATGTTCCTGAAAAATCGAATCCATAATACCCATCCAAAGTAGAATATTATAGGAGATGTCCAGAGTGGAGTGCAGACCCGTAATCAGCTAATCAGAATGTTGGTTTGTATACAGAAACTAGAGAATCTGGGGAACATAATGATTGGTCTGTTGCCTACTATGTTTGCCAAGTTGAACCAAAATCTTGGAAGGAGGCAATGAAAGAAGACTCATGGGTTGAAGCAATGCAAGAGGAACTTCAGCAGTTTCAAAAGTTAGGCGTGTGGAAATTGGTTGACAGGCCCGACAACTACAAGAAGATTGGTACTAGATGGGTTTACAAGTGTAAGAAGGATGACAGAGGTGTTGTGAGAAACAAAGCAAGATTGGTTGTCCATGGTTGTAATCAGGTAGAAGGCATTGATTATAATGAGGTTTATGCACCGGTAGCACGCCTTGAGGCCATAAGAATTTTCTTGGCTTATGCATCCTACAAGAAGTTTATAGTTTATTAAATGGATGTGAAAAGTGCATTTCTTCATGGTGTGGTTGAAGAAGAAGTATGTGTTGAGCAACCGCCTAGTTTTGAAGATCCAATTCATCCTGACAAGGTGTGGCTTCTCAATAAGGCATTATATGGTCTTCATCAAGCTCCACGGGCTTGGTATGAAAGGTTGTCTTCCTATCTTCTCAAGAATGGTTTTCGACGTGGTTTGATCGATTGTACTTTCTTCATCAAAGAAAAGAATGAGGATTTGTTGCCGGTACAAGTGTATGTTGATGATATTTGTTTTGGGTCTACAAATGACAAAATGTGCAAAGAATTCGAGCAGGTGATGCAAGAGAAGTTCGAGATGAGCGCCATGGGAGAAATGACTTTCTTTTTAGGTTTGCAGGTTATCAATCTAAGGAAGGGATCTTCATTCATCATACAAAGTATGTTGAGGATATTCTCAAACGATTTTAAATGGAAGACTCGAAGCCTTTGGGAACTCCATTAGCTCAAAATCATGGGATTACTCCTGATGGAATGGGTGAACATGTGAAACCCTCTCTTTAGTGTGCTATGATCGGATCTCTTATGTATCTTACTGCTTCAAGACCTGATATAATGTATCCATCATGTCTTCTAGCTCGCTACCAGTCAACTCCAAAAGTTTCTCACTTGATGGCTATAAAAAGAATCTTTCGTTATTTGAAGGGTCGCTCGGACACTGGTCTCTGGTACCCTAAGGATAAAAAGTTTGATTTAACAGCATTCAGTGATTCTGATCATGGCGGCTGCAAGATCGATGCAAAGTCAAGATTGGCAGGATGTCAGTTCTTGGGAAATCGTCTAGTCACGTGGCTATGAAAAAAGCAGACTTGTGTAGCTACTTCAACATGTGAGGCTGAGTATATTTCGACTTCTAATTGCTGCTCTCAGGTTTTATGGATCCAACAGCAAATGCGCGACTACAGTTTTGAATTTTTAACTATCCTATTTATGTTGACAATGAAGCTGCTTTACAGATCACTCGTAATCCTGTACAGCACTCAAAAACCAAACACACTGATCACCAATGTGCCGACCTGTTTACAAAAGCTTTTGATAAATCACGTTTTGACCATTCATTGGCATATGGTCTTGGTATCGAAATTTCGTTTGATAGTATGTCGAGGTTCTGAGATATGCGGTCTTTATGCTTGCTTATCATCTGGGTATCATGGTTGAATCTTTTACCGAAAAATAGCGGGACGCAAGTCTAGAACTTCCATGATACCATACATACGTATAAATACTGCATACGACCATCAATAAGTGATAAAAATATCACATTCACCCAACAATAAGTGATAAGAAATCACAGCTTTATGCGGGAGCTAAGTTCGTCTCTTTGTCGGTACGATGGTACTAACCTGTTCACGGACTTACTCATGTGCCCTGCATGCATCTGAAAATCAAGCACCTCATCAATAAGTGATTTAATCACATATGGCTTGTTTTCAATAAAAATAAGTGAGTATCTCACAATCTATACGTCAAAACAGATGATATGCAGTATACTCACCGGTAAGATTTTCTCTCGTGCATGTCTTGATACGGGAATGTGTCGTGCAGTGGTGGAACACCAGCTAGTAAGTATAATTCAATCATTAATCATATCTCCTAATCATGATTATATCTGATAAGTTGAGCTTATGTGGACAACAATACCAATAATTGTAGTAGAAAAATTTTTTTCTTTTTTAATTAATGTTTTAAATGAAAACTCGTTAATTTTTTTTGGCAAGATTAAAAGTTGGTATGATTCTCTTACCTTGAAACTCAGAAAAAGATTGCCAGTTATTGTACAGTTTTGTTCTTATCTGTTAGTAGTTATTTTAGTTTACTCGATTTTAAATTAAATTATTTTTTATTTAGCCGAAGATTGAAGCTCAAATGTTTTCTACCAAGACGCCCTAAAAATCATTTGCTTTGATATCATAATTTCATAAAATACTTTCTTACAACGGGGTAAACTCATTACAAAGAACAAAATATGTTTAATGTGCACATTTCCTAATTTATGATCTGTGTGAATATGTGCAAATATCTAAACAGGTCAACGAAAACCAAAGGTCCACGAAGAACTGATGTTCAAGTTTGGAAGAACCTGGATTTGTACGAATAAGTTGTTACTCGTACAAATCAGAGGTTCCTCGTACGAATGATAGCTCTTCGTACGATGAGCCCCTGGTTCTTTGTTCAAGACAGTCCTTCGTACGACTGGGTGTTCTTCGTGCGAACTAGTGTTTTTCGTGCAAGTAAAAGAATTTAGTATAAAGGGTGATGTAGCTCTTCAGTACAACTTCACTTTCACCTTGCTCACTTCATCCTTTCACCCTTGTTAAGTTGTTTCTGATATCTTTAAAGTATGTTTAACAATGTTGGTATACCTTGAAGATGAGTGGTTTGAACATTAACTGACTGTTTGACATTGCCTGACACGAACAACAAACTTTAAGCGAAGAACCTGTTGACGAAAAACGAGTTCTTCATGCATAATCTTCACTTGAAGTTCTTTGCGCGAACAAGTTGATTCTTATTCGTACGAGTGCATTATCACTCGTACGAGAAACTTGTGGTGCGTACGAGCCAGTTGCTCGTACGAGCGAATCACTTGTTTGAGTGAGTCAGTTGTTATTCATGCGAGACAGTTGTTCTTCGTACGAGTAAATTGTTATTCGTATGCGTCGGTAGTTCTTCATCAAGGGGCAACATACTTACAAAAAGTTCACAAGTAAAAACTTTTGAGTATGCTCCCTCGTGTATTTTTGTTTCTTCTTATTCTGGTTATCTTTTGTGTACAGGATGGCACCAAAAGAACAGAAAAGAAAGCGCGCAACGAAGAAAACTGACAAGTCAGAAGTGGAAATTGTGTCAGAGCCCAGACACAACATGGTTGCCTACTTAGATCCAGAAGATAAATTTGCTGAGTACAATGGTATAATGAAGTTTTTGCGCGACTCAAGGATACATTATGCTATCACGCATACAAGGATACATTATGCTATCACGCATAAAACTACAGTATACAAGACATTGATCACGGAATTTTGGGATCCAGCTAAAGTTGTTGAAGTGAATGGGCATGAAATTATCCACGGAAGAGTAAATGACTTAGACGTAGATATTTCCGTTGATCTAATAAACTCAGCATTACAACTTGGCGATGATCCTAAAGCTCCATACTCAGTTCCGTTGAAGTGTCAACGTGGATGTTTGCTTCGAATGAGATGTATCGGAGATTTTCTTATTGGACAACTAAACAAAGCATGGTTGCCGCTCCAATACAAGTTCTATCTACATGTTTTAATTCAGTGTTTAAGCATCAGACGAGGTGGTTATGACATGGCTAATAACGACTTAGTTGGGATGATGTAGCTTTGACATTGAACAAACCGTTCAGTGTTTCAAAGTATATTTTTGCAAAGATGAAGGAGAACCTGAGAAGAACTAAATTTGGTGGAAACAAGATTTGGATGTATCCTCGCTTTCTTCAGATGATCTTGAATATACAACATCCGAATCTTCAGAAGAACGACAACGATGTTCTAAAGTTGATGTTATGATGGAACATTCGTTGAAAATATTTAGAGGAGCAGCAGCAAGACGTTACAAGGAAAGCATACCTCCTCGTAAGTTGTTTGGTTTTCTGGCAAATGATGAATATGTTGCACCAGAAAACGATAAGTGGCACCATGATGATAGTCAGTTTATTAATGAAGAACCAACTTTGAAGAAGATGATCGAAGATAAGTTTGGTCGTAAAAAGGGAAAGGTGATGATGACAGTGATGATAATGGTGATGGTGGTACGAGTGGTGTAGGTGCTACAGGTGGTGATAAGGGTAAACAATCAGATAAAGAATCGGATTTTGATGACAATCTGCTTGAACCTGGGTATGAACGCTATGTTGATGAGCGTGAGGTTAGGCAGATTAGAAAGATTCCATCAGATCCAGATGCTGACTATGTTCCATCCGATGCTGAGACTGAACGAACTCGCAAAAAGAAAATTGCGGTTCATAGAAAGAAACAGAACAAAACATCTTTGGAAACCTCATCAGCTCAACCTGAAATCACACAACCTACAATCACACAACAAGAAACCGTACTGAAACTAATTGTAGAAGCTCAGTTTGTCTTCACAATAGAGGAGGCTGAAACTCTAATATTGGAACCCACTACAACCTCTGAACCACAACCTGCAAATACCACAGCAGCTGAAATACCTTCATTTAAGACTACTCCAGTTTAACAACAACCCACTACTTCTTCAGCTCAACAATCCCAGTCCACAATTCATCAACAAAGTACAAAACGAAGCAGTCGTTTATTCTCTGAAATGGAACAAGATGAGAAAGTGGATTTTCTGTTCTCATAACTGCAAGCTACGGCAACTCAGATTAACAAGCACTCGGAATTTATGTCTTCAAATCAAAATACAGTTATTAAGCAACAGTTGGAGTTAAATTCTTTGAAGGAAACTGTTGCAAAGCAGGCTACCGAGATTGCACAGTTAAGAAAGGAGAATGAGAGATTGAGGGCTGCGGATGCTAAAAGGGCAGCTCAACTACAACAGATGCGAGCGGCTGATAATGCCCATGGGATTGAAATGAATAGGCTGAAAAAACGTAGTGCGGCTGTACAACGATCTGCCGAACCATTAACTGCTAAACATGATGACATGAGAGAATGGTATCATTCTCATAATACTACACTGGTTGAAGGATATAATAGTATTAAAGACGTTTTTGAAATGAGCAGAAAATGGGTGCACATTCTGTGGAATGAAAGATGCAAAGCACAGGAGATCCAACGTAAACGTGATCATGATAGGGAAAAACCTGGTAATCCTAATGCTTCAGCTTCATCCATGCAACCAAAAGTTTCTGCTACAACTCCAGTGGTAGCGTCAAGCACACAACAGATCGTGGCCGATCCAGTTGCTTCCAGTGGTACTCAAGATGAAATAGGAAAGGTTTGACGTTTTTGGAGAATGTTGAAGACTTTGATCCTCAGTCAATGGTGGTTGAAAGTTTTCAGTGAATATGGATGCAGCAAGCCATTAGGAATGAAGACCCAAGACTAAGCAACAGCCAAGGGGGAGTTTGATGATGCACTTTTGTGTTTGCCGCTTGTTCTTAGTTACGTTAGTAATTGTACGGTCTTTGTTTATTGTGTCAGTATAGTTTAGTCGTGTCGACCAAATCAAGATATCATCCTATCTTGATTTAGTACGACGTTTAATTTGTCTGTGTTGTAAAACAGTTGCATGTGTGCATACTGTTAAGTCTTGTGTTTCTGATCTTGTTGTCTGTACGGCATGTTTGTTGGCACGTTCTCCGAAGAACACTTATTCGTGCGAGTGAATGGTGCTTTGTATGAGCAAGTTGCTTGCTCGTACGAGTCAGTTACATGATCGTACGAGTGACTCTGTCAACAAGAACTTTATTTGTTAGTACGCGCGATTTACTCATTCGTACGAGCAATAGGTTGTTCGTACGAGCAACCACTTCTGAATGATCTTCGTGGTTTGTAGTACTTCGTACGTCCAGTGATATTCTTCGTATGTTGTTAGGTGTTGGTACTATAAATACAGACATGCACTTCACAGTTTAATAGAGATAGAGTGACACTGTACAAGACACTAAGGCACAAGAGAGAGAGAGAGAGAGAGAGCACAAAGAGAATATCCTGAGTCTGTATGAACATTGTTTGTATGTGTTTGTACTAGCTCTCTTGATTTAATCATGATAGTGAATCTTTGGTTATCTTGTGTTTGTTACTTTGCTTTGGTTTGCATGCTTACGTGGATTCCGCACTCGTATGTGTGTTAGATAAACAAGGAAGTAGGCTATCTTGATCCTCCAAGTGGACCTACAATTTGCGGCATCATGGTCTTTATGCACATGTGTTCTTGTTGAATTTGCAGTCGGCTAGTAAGGATTCATGTACGATTCCAACTAGAAAGTAGAACCTTCGCGTATTATTTCTTCGTCCTCGAAAGTTGAATTTGTCGCGGGGGGGGGGGGGGGGGGGAGGGGTATAGGGTCGCCCACCCTGGATCCTTCCCGATTGCAGTATCGTCCTCTCTTAAGAAAATAAATGTGTTTGTTTTCATTTATGTTTATTCATTAATATATAAATGAACAGTTCACGAACATAACAATCTTGAATTTCTTTGAATTCACATCCTTGATTCTATAATCCAAATCTACATAAGCAAAGCATACGAATTAGAGATTCTCTCTAACGGTAGCCATGTGACTAAATATACTAAGCTAATACATTAATAGACCTAAATAATCATACATATAACTGGTTATAGCATTACATACAAACGATATATATATTTATATAACAGACTAACCATAAATATATGATATTTGGCGAATTTAAGCATACGGGTCGATCAATCTTTGAATAATCAAGAACATCAAGCTGTGAAACCGCGACTAAGTGAACTCCAAGGGTTTGAGGGGAAGGTGGTGCATGCTTGTGATGATGCAGCAGCCATCTGGTCAATTGTGACTCCAGCGTTGCACAGATTAGCGATGGATCGCATGTGTTTCATGCCATATTGTGATAGAGATCCACAATGTGTCTCGAACATCCTCACCTATACATACACGAGCATGAAATGTAAGGAAACTTCATCCGATAATAATCCAGAAGAGAGGATTTACAGGCTTACAAATGTTTTAAGGCAGGTCCAGTCATCAACTAGAGGTTTCCCGGCAGATCGAATGGTTTTTAGCACCTCAGGGCCCTTTTCCAATCCAAACAAAAGCTTGCCAATGAGCTGTATACTGCTGTCTATGTGCATTCTGTGAGACATGGCTTCCGTAAACTTTTCCTGAGCTTCGGTTTTCTTATCAGAACCTTTTGGAGCCTTCCGGTTCTGTCTCAAAAGAATTAAACTTAAAGTTGTCAAAATAGAGAATCCAGCAGATTGGGTAATGGGTCAAAAACTCAATCAGTTTTGAAGTGTGTCAAGACGGGTTGGCCAGTTGGGCCGAACTGCAAACACATTCTAATTATCATTTTCTTAAATCTTATAATAAAATTGGGCCCAATATGATTACAAAAAACCAAAACGTTTTAGTAAGACGATTTAGGAGATTCATTCCCCTTTTAAAGCTGACCAGTTACAGGTAAACATGACCCAAATTGACCCCGTTATAAGTAAATGGGCCGCAAATTTTGAGATTAATGCAGTGAATGATGAAGAAAGAAGGAAAGAACAAGGTTCGGGTTGGACAAACCTTATGCCAGAAATGTAAAAGATCAGCGTCACGCTGATTAACAGCTTTTGATGATCGAAATAGGGAGTTTTCTTCGTTAAAAGTGAAATTTTCGTTCGCAGGGTTTGTACCCATATACATGTAAAGATTATCTGTGCTGAGTGGCAAGTCCCCATATTGCATCACATGGGATCCATAATAATAATTGCCACTTGAGGTTCTTTCCTTAACCTACAAAAATTGAAAAAACCAACGACACCAAATATGTAAGTTGTTTTTTTACGGAAAAAGGAACTTCAAAAGCTAGATAACTTCAAAAATGTTTTGCATTTGTGATTTCAAAAAACCGAACTCGGCTTTTATAGTTCTTACGATTTTATACTGCTGCTTGATAGTTTCTGTTCGCAGGTTGTGAACATCACTGTAAGCATGAACAGAATCAATTACAAGAGTATCACACTAAATTGCATGTTATAAAAAAAGGCTACTATTTTTTATTTCCTTCCGAAACTAATAAAAGGGTATATTAGTAATTTAGCATACCAATCTTCCATCCAAGCGACACTATACAAGTCACCCAAACAGGTGTCATACTCCGGGGGTAGGCTAGGATAATCCCCAGGGCAATAGGTGCCCCAGCTGTTTTCGTACGGGTTAGAGGCTGTGGTTGCATAAATATTTAAACCTTGAGGAAGAAGACCGTCAATATACTTCCAGACTCACAAGCTTCAAGGTAAAATGCCTGGAGATATAACATATACAAATTCCAAAATCAGCATTTCTAATTAGCTACATATGATAGTACATTCAATAAAATAAAAACAAAATAAAAAGTACCAAGCTTTTGTAGGTTCCAGAAGCATGCTTTTGTTTCAAGACCTCATTAAGATCATTTGCATACATGTAAGGCATTGTTGGCATCCCTAATAACATTTACAAAATTACCAAAATATCAGTTGAATTAAATGATCAAGAATTCGGGAAATTAACATGGCTATTTCAGTTTAAAAGGAGCTAAGGAGCCAGTTGCTAACCGAGCACACCAGGACCACCATGGTCAGTGTAGTAGATGAAAATACGATCATTCGGACCGCTATCCACTACCTTTCTGCTTCCCCCTTTGACTTTACTTTTATCTCCAAGCAAAACAGCAAAAAAGTTGTCAACATTCACATCGTCCCCAGTGTAATCCTGTTTCAAGCAATTGTGGCACTTTTATTGTATTAAAAGGTCTTGAGAAACAAACCTTTGGGACTCCATGATACACATCATCACCATCCGGGCTGTTAATAATGGCTCCTTGCCTCGGATTCTCCGGATTATACGCAATGTCATCATACATGAAAACAACTATATTTTCATCCTTGAGGCCACCAGTTTTCAAGATTTGATATACATGACATACATCTGCCTGCAGCAAACAAAGAATGGCACTACAATAAATTTAGGAAAGTAGAGAACACACCAAACCATGAATTTCCCTTGGCTAATCAAGAACTCATCAATTATAAGTATTGCTTGATTAAAAATATTTTATTAGCCAGCAAAAAAAAAACATTTTTTTCTTTGTTGTTTGCTTTTTATGGCTGCTATATTTCTAGTCTGGTTTATTTTCTGTTTGTTTTCGAGTCGGGAGTCTCTATGAGAGCAGGCTATCTATCCACATGGGTACAGGTAGTTGGACCAGATTTTAACATTTATTCTATTAACGCACCCAAAGAATATGTTTCATATTTTGTTATAAATCAATTACACATCCAAAGAATATGTTTCTTATTTTGTCATAAATCAATTACACATATTTATAACTTTTAAATTATTTATGACGTACGCCCTTAGATTACCTCCAATACAGGTTACACAACTAGCAACAAAATACTCCAAAACTGACAAAACATAATTGACCAATAAAAAGTCAAAATTACTCAAATCGATAAATTCTGTAACAAATTTAACACAAATATCCTCCTAATATAAAATTTCTTAACATAACCGTAAAATCAATCCATAAATTTTGAAATATCTAACCAACGTGAGTGATAAATTGATCGTAATTCGTAACCTAATCATTTGATGTTATTTTCAGTAACAATCACCTGATGCCTGTAGTTGGAGTAACCGTTAGATCCGGCGATCAATATCGCCCATCTGGTACCAACGGAGTCATCGTCGGAAAAGTCAAACTTTTCCGACGGCAACCGGATGAGATCCTCTAGTTCAGGGCCGTTGACCGCTGCGATTATCGAGAATGCAAACAGAATGAGCAGATGGCGATTCATCTTGATCGTTGCTGGAGAAGATACTCGTTGAATGTTGATGCGGTCGTTAAGAGTGTGTAAGTAGATAGATAGATAGATCGATATATGATATGATATAATATCTGTAGCTCCAATCAGTAGTATACTATCTTGGGTCTAAACGTACAAGTACTCAATGCATAAAGTATAAGTGGGATTTAATTGTTGTAAAGGGCCTTACTTTTTGTTGTTTGATAGTTCTTCTATAAAGGGAAGGTAATGTTATGAAGCATGTGAAGTGGGGGACACATGAATATTCAAAGAGAAACTTGATTCAAGGAAAAAAGGTTTTTGGATTTATATGAAGACATGAAAATGATTTTACAATATGAAAAATAACATAAATGATTTTAAAAGTATGAAAAATAAGATGAATGATTTTTATTTTTTAAAATATACATCACATGTATTGTGCTTAGAAATATAATAGAGGATGATTTAACACAAATTTTTAAACGGTGCCAGTCTTACGGTTTTGATATTTTTAATTAATGTTAAATAAATATAAAAATACATGATATTAGGGTAAGTGGGGGGTAACCCATCAAAACCTGGTAATCACCAAATCACTGATCGACAACTCACCAACCCTATGTGAACTGATGGAGAGGGTAAAACCCGCGCGTTAATGATCATATTCTATGTGTTTTTAGTTAGTTTTGAGTGGTTATATGCGTTGAATGAGATAACTACAAGAACTGGTTGATTTTCGGGTTAACTGATTAATTCGGGTGAGTTAAGAAGGTTAGAGATGATGCGGAATATCTGTGATGCACTTGTGGAGTAAAAGATGCCAACTGGGACTTGTTCGGGCCAAGAACTAACTCGGAAACACAAGATAAAAGAAAGATTAGAAGTTGATGGGCTTACTGGTACTTTATTGGAAGTTGATATGCAAAGTGAAAAGAAATGGAGGAACCCGCCGTGGCTTACGGTCGATTGACCGTAGGCTACGGTCTACTTGAAGAAGAGAAGAAATCACCAGAGACATCTGACCGTAAGTTAAGGTATGCTAACTGTAGTTTACGGTCTACTTATATATAAGCAGAGTTATCTGACTGTAGCTTACGGCCAGTTAATGAAAAAAAATGCGCCTACATGTATATTAGGGTTTCTGATCAAGAGACTTCACTGATCACTTATCAAGAACGAAAAAAAGACTTCTAGGGCTCCAAAGTTCGAAGCTTTTCACTCTCAATCATCATTGTTCTACACCAAATAAACATCACGATCATGAATTCATCGATCTCTCACGCATTTGACGGTTGTTTGTACAAGATGAGCGGCTAGTCTTTTAATGGTTTCCTCTGGATGGAGGATTGATGTAAGTTAGATACTTTTATATGTTTTTGACAACTGTTTGGACTCGGTGATCTAAGCATTCGATGATTTTCACCTTCGATTTAATTAACTGATTGTAATTGATTGCATTTTATTGAACTTTAATCTTTAATCATTCAATTCTCGAGAGTTCTAAAATTGGGATATTTTGATGTGGGAATAGGGTTAGTAATTGTGATTGGTGCTCATGTGATAACCTTCCATTATGTATTAATCGGAGTACTTAGTCGGTGAGCATCACAACTGGTTAATTAGATTAACACTCATGTGTATACAAGTGTTTTGATTAAACATATAATTGTACTCTCCTTACCAATCTGAATTTCGGAGGAACCATTGTTTTTCTTATTGATAAAACCTAAATTTAGTGTGTTAATTTAAATAATCGACAAAATTCAAAATCAACTTTCATTTTCTAGTGTTAATTAATCGATACTTAACATTACAACACTTTCCACAATCATCCTCTGGTTCGATACCCGACTTATCCTATCTACATAGTTTAGTTGGTTTTTGCATGTTCTCCACGACAGACATCAAAATGGCGCCGTTGGAGGGGAGGCGTGTGCAAAGTGTTTGGTTAACATATATATAAAAAAAAGAATTTAATTGTCTTTTATTCAGAATTGCGCAAGATTTCTTTTGTTTTTGTTGTGCAGGTGATCTCTTCTTTGTATGAATCATACTCGGAAGTCCGGGCCCTCTTCACCATTAGTGTTTGATCCATAAATAGAAAGAACGGTTCGGCATACCCGAGTACTGCACAGTGAAAATCGAATTCTGCAATCACCAACACCAACAACAAAGCCAATGGAGAGCTCCAGTACTTCTGAGAATCAACTAGTCACTCCATCTCTGCAGAATTACTTCTCACCGACACCTACTCAGGCTGCACCAAATACAATCATACCACCTCAACAACCATCACAATCTACCCAGCCTGCTACTACACATTTACCACTGATACCACCACCACCATTCCCTAATATCAACAATCTTCCACCTTTTCCCAATAAAAACTATTCCCAAACCTCTAATATCCAGCAATCCTCACCATATGTGAGGATTGTCACCGATGACACCGTTATCCGCCTACTTAGACGGGACCGTCTACCCCAATCACTGACCTTCCTCCATCAACGCAACTGACGTACTACACATCCTCACAACAGCAACAACAGTATTCTGCTAGAAATTCAGCATTCGATCAAAGGGATGGTGCAGTGGATTCGGGGAGTGGATTTGACGCATATGAGGAATATGGGGAAATCAGTATGATCGACAGATGTTGGGTTTGGGAATCCACGAAGGCTACAATATGGGATTTAGGTCGGTTGATGGGGTAAGTTATGAAGCGCCAAGGTATCCACAACCAGTCAATGCTCCTGCACCAGTCAATCAGTAACCGGTTAATACTAGACCGATTAATGTGCCAATCTCACAGACACCCCAACAAAGGCCGATTCCTCCAATATCACAGCGAATTCCGATACAACAGGTGCAAGTTCCACAAAGACCACCTCCCAGAAATATACCTCCACCGATCAACCAATTTTAAGGTATTTCAAGGAGATATGATCGGGGACAAGTAAGGGGCGTTGAGAGCCACTTTAAACCGGCTATCGCCAATAACCCCTCACCGGTAGTTATCCCTCAATTACGAGGTCGGTCGTTCGAGGTAAGGGCACAATCAATTCAAAGCCTGCCCAAGTATCATGGGCAGGCTACCGAAAAGCCATATCTACATATCGCAGCTTATGATGCCCGATGCAATACCATTGGCGGGTAAGGGTTCACACCGGACGATGTGAAATTGGTACTTTTCCAGTTCACACTTGAAGACAAGGCACAACAAAGGTTTCATTCGCTGCCATCCGCTTCAATATTTACATGGCCCGATATGCAGCAATTATTTTTGGATGAGTTTTATACACCTCTACGGACAAATAACGCTAGAAAAGACATTCGGAATTTCTGATAGCAACCTGGTGAGCTCTTTCATGAGGCATTTAACCGATTCAAGATGATGCTAAAGAATTTTCCGCATCACGGGATTCAACTATGGGAGCTTCAGAATGCATTCCATGAGGGCTTGTCAGATGAAGATGAGAGGGATCTAAGCTCGACATCAAATGGAACGTTCGGTACAAAATATGAGCAGGTTGATTGGGAATATTTAGAGAGGAATGTGAGAACGTCGAAACGAAAAACTCAATCTTCAAGAAACACTCAGCATTCGAAGCATGATGAGTATATTCTCAAAGGTGCATGATGAGTATATTCTCAGATATGGTCGGGGATGCCTTAGAAATTTTTATGGATGCAGTGTTTGGTTTGTCATTTGATACATGTCTAAACAATTTATCTAAGGTTTTGGAATGGTGTGTCCAAACAAATTTGGTGCTTAGCTGGGAAAAGTGCCATTTCATAGTTCAGGAGGGCATTGTTTTATGACATGTAGTGTCTAGCAAAGGGATTGAAGTTGATAGAGCTAAAATCAAAGTGATTTCTACATTACCACCCCCTACGAATGTTAAAGGTGTTCGTTCCTTTTTAGGACACGCCTGGTTTTACCGTAGGTTCATAAAAGGGTTCAGTGTCATCACCAAACCATTGTGTAACCTACTTTTAAAAGATGTTCTTTTTGAATTTAACGATGAATGTGTTCAAGCTTTTAATGTGTTAAAGGAACAACTGGTACAAGCCCCGATTTTGCAATCACCATATTGGACAAAACCTTCTGAAATAATGTGTGATGCAATCGATTTTGCTATCGGGGCTGTATTAGGCAACGAGTAGATAAGAAACCAGTTGTTATCTACTATGCAAGCAAAACTCTCTCTGATGCTCAACTTAATTATACTATAGCGGAGAAAGAGTTGCTCGCAGTTGTCTATGCATTAGACAAATTCCGGTCATACATCTGGGGAAGTAAAGTAATCGTTTACTCTGATCACAGTGTAGTTAAATATTTGATGGAGAAGAAGGATGCTAAACCAAGGTTAATCCGGTGGATCCTTTTACTCCAAGAATTCGATCTTGAGATCCGAGATAAAAAAGGGTGTGAGCATGTGGTTGCTGACCATCTGTCACGACTACCTTTGGGGGTAGAAAATGTCACACCTGAGATTAACGAGCAGTTCCCAGATGAGTTCATTATATCTGTTAATTCTGAACCATGGTATGCTAACTTTGCTAATTATTTTTTTCATGTACAGTGCCGGAAGCGTGGAATAAGTGTAGGAAGCAGCAATTTCTGGCGCATGTGAAGAATTACATTTGGGATGAACCGGATTTGTTTCGGATAGGTGCTAATTAGATCATCCGAAGATGTATTCGAGAGACGAAATTTTTGGAAGTGTTACAGCATGTCCATTCATCGGCACGTGGTGGCCATTTTAGCGGTCAAAAGACGGGTCATGAAGTCCTTGAATGTGGCCTTTACTGGCCGACATTGTTTAAAGACGCATTTGCTTTTGCTAAACATTGCACTACTTGTCAAAAGATGGGCAGGATTTTGAAAAGGGATGAAATGCCAATGCAACCAATTTTGGTTGTAGACATTTTTGATGTGTGGGGAATTGATTTCATGGGGTCTTTTCCCAATTCAAATGGTAACCTGTATATCTTGGTAGCGGTTGATTATGTTTCAAAATGGGTTGAAGCAATCGCCACCAAGACTAATGATCATACCGTGGTCTGTAAGTTCGTTCAAGCACACATCTTTTCACGCTTTGGGATTCCCCGTGTGATCATCAGTGATGGGGGATCTCACTTTAAAAATTTCAATGTGGGCAGACTTCTTAAGTGGTATGGCGTTGACCATCGCGTTGCTACACGATATCATCCACAAACGAGTGGACAGGTGGAAGTGTCAAACAGGCAAATCAAAGAAATTTTACAAAAGACGATGCAAATTGACCATAAGGATTGGTCAACTAAACTGGATGACGCCTTATGGGCTTATTGCAATGCCTATAAAACTCCTATTGGCACTACACCTTATCGATTGGTGTATGGGAAAGGCTGTCACTTACCCATGAAAATCTCCCATCGTGCATTATCAGCTGTTAAACAAGTAAACACTGACTATTCTGATGCAGGTGCCCATAGGTTGCTGAAGCTGAGTGAGCTTGAGGAGCTGCGCAATGAGGCGTATGACACTGCAGCTGCCTACAAAGATAAGATGAAGGCGGTGCATGACGCAAAGTTGCGACGTCAAGTCTTTGCGGTGGTCAACGGGTATGGTTATTTAATTCCCGTCTGAAATTATTTCCAGGTAATTGAAAAGCAAATGGACGGGTCTGTTTGTGATCTTACGCGTGGGAAAGTTTGGAGACGTGGAAATTGAAGACCCAAATGACCAACGGAGGCAAGTTGTGAATGGGCACTGCTTGAAGCCATACATGGATGCCGATGATCTGAATGTGAAATCTATGGATGAGTTAAAATTTCTTGCAAGTTCACCGGAATACACGACAGCCTAGGGGTTGTGAGAAGTCTGTCACACCCCGACCCGCAGCGGAAAAGGTGATCGGGGCATGATTGGGTTATCATCAAAGCTCATGACATTTATTAAACGTTTCATATTCATTAATACAAATTAAATGGAAATTTACAATAATGTTACAACATGAACTAACTAACAATCTAACTTCTTTGTTCTCTTCTAAGGCATATCCTATGTTATCCTTGCTTCAACCTGTTCACCTGTATCATGTGTAAAAAGGTTTTTTGGATCAACATAATGTTGGCGAGTGAATCCTATGGAAAACATTTGAACAATTTATTTAAATTGATTATGAAATATGTGCACAACCAAACATGAGTAAAATTAGATGTAACTTGATCATCAATCATAATATGTTAAATGAAAACACACATGAACAATAATGGAACAATTAGAGGCACGCGATGCTCAACTCGTCTCTCACGAGGAACTGAGGGGCCTGATGAATGAATTGCATAAACATGATGATATGAATAACACACTACAAACAATATAAACTCAATGATACACACATGAATAATAATGAATTTGATGTGAAGCACGCGATGTTCTACTCGTCTCCCATGAGGAACTGATGGGCTTAATGTATGAGTTTCATATGACTTGACAAAAGGCAATAAGTAAATCACAACAATAAAAACAATCTAAGTTTAAGTCATGATGTGGTATGGCACAAGTTTAAATAAATAAATTAATTATTTTCATAACACATGACACACCCCAAAACGTGTAATTTAAAAGGGGGAATTGTAAGATTCACTCACAGTGGGTGCGTTCGGTTGATGACGTTGAATGCACGCGAAGTGGTTTTAACCACGAGTGAGATTTAACCTAGATAAATCGCATTATGGTTTGGTAAGTAAACGGATTTTATTAAACTATTTTAGTAGGATTGTTTGGTGCATTTTTGTGAGTTTGAGGCTATTTTCTAACCTTAAAAATGTTATTTTTAAGTATTTATAATTGATTTTTAATTAAAATAATTAAATAAAAAATAATAAAAAAAATATTTTTTTTCTGACCGTTGACCGGCCCGTTGACCGTTGACCTGACCGTTGACCGGTTCGATGGCATATTATTGTGCGCTGAGTGAGGCTCGAACCCGAGACCTCTCGTACGCGTGCACGCAGCTCTACCAACTGAGCTACGTGTCTAACCCGTTATATATCTGATTTTAATTATATATATATACTAATTAATTTAAACCGAAAATCATTTTATTTTAAAACAGTTTTAAATCAATTCGGCGGTGCGCTCCACAGGTCTCGAACCCGGGACCTGTGGTTTAATCTAACACACAGTCCACCGCTGGACTGTGTGTTCAACATGTTATATAATTTGATTTTTATTATACTTAAATACAAAATAGATATTTCCTTTTCTGCCTTATTTAAAAAGAAGAGATAATTGTCCGAGTCGGTGCTGAGGACCGGACTCGAACTCGTGACCTGTGATATAAACAAACACACAGTCCACCGCTGGACTGTGTGTCTAACTTCGTTATTATTCCGGTTAACAATATACTTAACATATATCTGTGGCGACTCCGGTTCAGTTAAACAAAAAAATGGTTTTTATAAAGGCAGCGTGTGTGAGACGGGAATCGAACTCGAGACCTTTGCATGTTTAACGTTTTATGTGCACACAGTCCACCGCTGGACTGTGTGTCTAACCCGAGTAAAATCCTGATTTATATTATACTTATATGATACAGAAAAACATCGTCTTCCTCGTCAAGTTTGAACCAGAAATCGGAAATCGACTAGTTCAAGATTTTTATCAGTTTATTAGTGTTTTACAGTTTATTACGGTGAGATAAATGAGAAAAGAAAAAGAAATTGGGCGAAGAGGTATACCAACTGGACTCTCTGTTTTCCGGCAGAAACTCCGGCGACAGAATTCACCTCCGGCGACGTGTTCCTTATAGCAGCTAGTCTCCGGAAAGCTTGGAAAAGGTAAGGGTGACTTCGGTAAAGGTTTAGGGGATTCAGTAAAGCTCAGAGATTAAACCTCGGTTTTCCGGCGACGAACAGGTTTATTCCGGCGAGTGGAATTACGCCGTGAAAAGATGTGTTTTTGAGCGAAAAGGTTTTGTCGTCGGTTGTGGGTCAATTTATAGGGGAAAAACGAGATGCACTTGGTCTGATTTCCGACTGTGTTCGTTTATTTAAATTTTCCGGCGGTTATGATTTTGGTCGCGGACTTCAAACATCGGTTATAACCGATGTCTGGTTAAAGGTTTACGTTATAACGTAAATTGTAGTTAAGACTCGCGAGTTTACCGGGATTCCGACGACTGAACTGTTTGGGCGCCGGTTTTGAATTCGTAACGACACTTTATCAATTAAATGATTCTATTATATAACAAACAAAACAAGCGGCGCAGTGGTTTGTGTGTGCGTGTTAAATCCGCTTGCTGATTCGGTACAGACCCGGGTTCGAAACCCGGCAGAGGCAATTCATTTTTATTTTGCGAATTTTGACAGTTTTTCAAAAACTAAATATATATTCCCGTATAATAATTGATTACGGATCGTTTAAAAATATTTTGGGCATTTAATTCGCAACGAAAATTTTGACTGACTGTTCGGTTGATAAACGGAGCGGGTTTGGTAAATCCGTTTTTGACGGATGTTACAGTATCCCCTGCTTTTTAGAAATTTCGTCCCGAAATTTAAATAATGATATATTTTGACTAAAAGGATGATGATGTTTTGTTTGACAGTTGTATGCTTAACAAAATAAGGGCTTAAGTTTTTGTTCGAGGCGGTAACGTTCCTTGGAAGGGTTAAGTACCCTATTCAGGAATCGCTTTTTGTTGCCTACTGTATGAGTATTGATAAACAGGAATGATTCGCTAAAAAATGATATCATGCATAAGAGTTTAGATACGTTTGGGAAAGTATGGTTATATCCTAAGGCAAAACTTCTAACACTACAACCTGTATGGAACATAAATAAAAATACAACAGCTGATATTTGAACATAGGTAAACGCAACAGCTCATATTCGAACATGAATAAACACATCAGCAAATATTTGAACATGAATAAACACATCAGCAAATATTTGATCATGAATAAACACAACAGCAAATATTTGAATTCACATTCTGATAGCATATATGTTTGAATGATGGAAGTTCCCTCTCGTTTATTATGATGGAGAGGTTAGTAGAAATGGAACACAATCCAATCTCTTTAAATAACATGATGATATAAATGTAACACAAATTCCAACCAAGGCATTACTAAAATCCTACATGGAACTTCTCATAACCGCCTGATAATGCCTCTGATCCTTTGGCAAGAATACTTATATATAGGAAGTACCAGCGGCGTATCCACCATATTCTTGCCAAATTTTCATTAGTTTTATCCACAAGTTATGATTGGTTACCAAGAAACTAATAAATCCTACATAGAACTTCTCATAACCGTCCGATAATGCCTCTGATCCTTTGACAAGAATACTTATATATAGGAAGTACCAGCGGCGTATCCACCATATTCTTGTCAAATTTTCATTGGTTTTATCAGTGAATTATGATTAGTCCTATAACTCTACAATCAATACAACAAACATAAATTACTGAAATGAAATATATCTGTGCGATCAAGGCTCAATCGAACGGAGCCGATCGTATAGCATGTACTGAAAATGAAATGGATGTGCGCTCAAGGCTCAATCAAACGGAGCCGAACGTATTGAATGTACTGAAATTGAAATTGTGTGCTCAAGGCTCAATCAAACGGAGCCGAGCGTATTGCATGTACTGAATATGAATAACTTAACCACACAAACAGCCTATGCATGGAACCTCTCATAACCGCCTGATAATGCTTCCGATCATTTGACAAGAATACTTATATATAGGAAGTACCAGCGGCGTATCCACCATATTCTTGTCAAATTTTCATTGACTTTATCCACAAGTTATGGTTAGTTCGATGCGACTCTACTACAAACACCACAACCACAAGATACTGATAATGAAATTGTCTGTGCGCTCAAGGCTCAATCAAAACGGAGCCGAACGTATTGAATGAAATTGTATGTGCGCTCAAGGCTCAATCAAACGGAGCCGAACGTATTGAATGTACTGAAATTGAACAACTTAATCTAAACAACCATCACACAATCAGCCTATGCATGGAACCTCTCATAACCGCCTGATAATGCCTCCGATCATTTGACAAGAATACTTATATATAGGAAGTACCATCGGCATATCCACCATACCCTTGTCAAATTTTCGTTGACTTTATCTGCAAGTTATGGTTAGTTCGATGCGACTTTACTACAAACACCACAACCACAAGATACTGTTAATGAAATTGTCTGTGCGCTCAAGGCTCAATCAAACGGAGCCGAACGTATTGCATGAACTGGAAATGTAAATTGAAATGTGCGCTCAAGGCTCAATCAAACGGAGCCGAACGTATTGCACGAACTGGAAATGTAAATTGAAATGTGCGCTCAAGGCTCAATCAAACGGAGCCGAACGTATTGCATGAACTGGAATTGTAAATTGAAATATGCGCTCAAGGCTCAATCAAACGGAGCCGAACGTATTGCATGTACTGGAAATGTAAATTGAAATATGCGCTCAAGGCTCAATCAAACGGAGCCGAACGTATTGCATGTATTGAAATGTAAAATGAAATAACCGATCAAGGCTCAAACAAACGGAGCCGATCGTGCGGGCACGCCCTGATCAACCCATAATAAAATGGGGATCAAACTCAACCTCGATGGATGGGGAGCTACGGCCTCGGCAAAAGCATATACTGAAAACAATATATAATATATAATATCCAATAATTTCTCTAACAGTCTACACATGTGATAAAGAAAAACATAAGACTAAACAATAGGAGTTGAATCTGGATCTTCGGCGAAGAGGACTAGCTGAGTATCTTCGTTTGGGCCGTCATTATCTTCGACAGGATTGGCGTTGATATTGAAGACTCTTCCTCTTGCTGGTGGCATAGTGGTTGGGTTTTCTTGGTTTACTTGGTTAACTGGGTTTGATTGGGCTTGAGTGTTGATAACGTTAACCAATTGAGGGCATGTGTTTCTAAGGTGGGTAGGGTCGCCACAATTGAAGCAAGCTCGAGCATATGGGAACATGGGGTATTGGGGTTGGTGATAAGTTTGGGCCATGTTTTGAGTAGGGGAAAAGGTTTGGTCTTGAAAGGTGCGACAAACATTGCTCAAATGACCATAGCGTCCACAAGTTGTACATAGCCGGCAAGGTAAAGTAAGGGGATGGTGATAAAAACAGTTGTTGCATCGAGGGTGAGGTCCAAGATATGGTTTCTTATTTGGGTAAGCTGAGTTGGGTGCCACTTGGGTGATTGGGATAGCTCGGATGGGTATGGCGTGAAAAACTGGTGGATTTCGTTGAGTAGCAGCGAAAAGTCGCCCGACTCTTCTTCTCTTAGGATTGGGTTGAGAAGGTGATTCGGGTTGAGTGGAGTCGGAGGTTTCAGTCGATTCTTTATCCTTCTTCTTCTCCTCCTTGAAGTCTTTGTTTCGGATTCGGTTCTCGGCGAGCTCTGTTGCTAGCTCCATTGCTGCTTCCAAAGTTGCAGGCTTGGTACTTATCACAGGGTCTTGAATCTTTGACGGAAGACCACGAATGTAGTGCTCGATCAAACGGTAGAGGGGAGTGAACATGTTGGGAACCATTTGATGTAATTCGAGGAACCTTTTGTTGTAGGTGGTGTGGTCTCCTTCCATTTGCTTCAATGAGTAAAATTCATCTTCTAACTTCTTGATTTCGCTCCTTGGGCAAAATCGTCTGGTCATGATTTCCTTCAATTCGTTCCAAGTTAAGGTCATAGCATCTTCAACACCTCGTTTTGCCTTCTCTGTATTCCACCAAGTAAGTGCTATCCCATATAGTCGACCGGTAGCATAACGCACTTTGTGATCATCAGGGCAATCGCAATTTAGAAAAGTATTCTCCATTTCTTCAAACCAATGGAGGAGTGCGGTGACGCCTTCAGTCCCTTTGTATTTCGGAGGGTCGCATGATTTGAAATGCTTGTAGGTACATTTAGTGGTATTTGGGGGAGAGTTGAAAATGTTTTGGTTTGCTTGATTGACGGGATTATCGGTGAGTGCTTGTTGAACTTGGATTACAATGTTGGGTATTACGGCAGCCATTTGTTGAGCGATTAAGGCAGCCATGCGTTCGCGGGCTTTTCTTGCTCTCGTCTTCCTACGGGCGAGGTTAGAAGACATCTACAATGAATACATGACAAGAGTATGAGTTGGATGCTTTTGAGATCATGGGTCGCATTCAAGAATGAACATTCATAAAATAATTATAGAAAAATACTACATCCATAGGATGTCTTGGGCTTTGCTCGCTGTTAGGCCCGTCATGCCGCCATACTTTACCTGTGTAATCATGTGGGCCCCCATGAATACCGGTTTTTCATATGGTTCGCACGGTTTCTGCCTGGTTGCGTACACAAAAACCCGGAGAAAATCGAGAAATATGTATACAACGTGTGATGTTCGGAATGTGTCCAGGTGTAGACACGGTGACACCTCAAAGTAGGGTTAGTTCGAACGACGTTTGGTGTGGCATGCTTTGGCCTAATAGGTCCTTCGTACTCTCATCGTTGGTCCCCAGGTAGGCAAACTGGTCCGTTATATTGGATTTATACGAATGCCAGCCTAGACAGGACTTTCCGACTACCGGTACTTGTACCCTTCCAGTTACTACATGCCCGTCGCAGAACTTACTTTGATGAGATTTGAAAATTGCATAAAATCTTTGGATAATGAGAATATGAAAATAAATTGAATACATGAACATCGATATATGTATAATGAATATGTATATATGTATGATGAATATGTATACAAGCATGTATGTTTGACTGAAATGTAAACAAGTATGAAACAAATAAATATCACAAGTTTGTATGTAACCACCTAATCAATTTAAAATTTAGGCAGACTATAGTATAGGCTCTAAGGGTCTAATAACCTATCCTATATCCCTATAGTCATGGCTCTGATACCAATCTGTCACACCCCGACCCGCAGCGGAAAAGGTGATCGGGGCATGATTGGGTTATCATCAAAGCTCATGACATTTATTAAACGTTTCATATTCATTAATACAAATTAAATGGAAATTTACAATAATGTTACAACATGAACTAACTAACAATCTAACTTCTTTGTTCTCTTCTAAGGCATATCCTATGTTATCCTTGCTTCAACCTGTTCACCTGTATCATGTGTAAAAAGGTTTTTTGGATCAACATAATGTTGGCGAGTGAATCCTATGGAAAACATTTGAACAATTTATTTAAATTGATTATGAAATATGTGCACAACCAAACATGAGTAAAATTAGATGTAACTTGATCATCAATCATAATATGTTAAATGAAAACACACATGAACAATAATGGAACAATTAGAGGCACGCGATGCTCAACTCGTCTCTCACGAGGAACTGAGGGGCCTGATGAATGAATTGCATAAACATGATGATATGAATAACACACTACAAACAATATAAACTCAATGATACACACATGAATAATAATGAATTTGATGTGAAGCACGCGATGTTCTACTCGTCTCCCATGAGGAACTGATGGGCTTAATGTATGAGTTTCATATGACTTGACAAAAGGCAATAAGTAAATCACAACAATAAAAACAATCTAAGTTTAAGTCATGATGTGGTATGGCACAAGTTTAAATAAATAAATTAATTATTTTCATAACACATGACACACCCCAAAACGTGTAATTTAAAAGGGGGAATTGTAAGATTCACTCACAGTGGGTGCGTTCGGTTGATGACGTTGAATGCACGCGAAGTGGTTTTAACCACGAGTGAGATTTAACCTAGATAAATCGCATTATGGTTTGGTAAGTAAACGGATTTTATTAAACTATTTTAGTAGGATTGTTTGGTGCATTTTTGTGAGTTTGAGGCTATTTTCTAACCTTAAAAATGTTATTTTTAAGTATTTATAATTGATTTTTAATTAAAATAATTAAATAAAAAATAATAAAAAAAATATTTTTTTTCTGACCGTTGACCGGCCCGTTGACCGTTGACCTGACCGTTGACCGGTTCGATGGCATATTATTGTGCGCTGAGTGAGGCTCGAACCCGAGACCTCTCGTACGCGTGCACGCAGCTCTACCAACTGAGCTACGTGTCTAACCCGTTATATATCTGATTTTAATTATATATATATACTAATTAATTTAAACCGAAAATCATTTTATTTTAAAACAGTTTTAAATCAATTCGGCGGTGCGCTCCACAGGTCTCGAACCCGGGACCTGTGGTTTAATCTAACACACAGTCCACCGCTGGACTGTGTGTTCAACATGTTATATAATTTGATTTTTATTATACTTAAATACAAAATAGATATTTCCTTTTCTGCCTTATTTAAAAAGAAGAGATAATTGTCCGAGTCGGTGCTGAGGACCGGACTCGAACTCGTGACCTGTGATATAAACAAACACACAGTCCACCGCTGGACTGTGTGTCTAACTTGGTTATTATTCCGGTTAACAATATACTTAACATATATCTGTGGCGACTCCGGTTCAGTTAAACAAAAAAATGGTTTTTATAAAGGCAGCGTGTGTGAGACGGGAATCGAACTCGAGACCTTTGCATGTTTAACGTTTTATGTGCACACAGTCCACCGCTGGACTGTGTGTCTAACCCGAGTAAAATCCTGATTTATATTATACTTATATGATACAGAAAAACATCGTCTTCCTCGTCAAGTTTGAACCAGAAATCGGAAATCGACTAGTTCAAGATTTTTATCAGTTTATTAGTGTTTTACAGTTTATTACGGTGAGATAAATGAGAAAAGAAAAAGAAATTGGGCGAAGAGGTATACCAACTGGACTCTCTGTTTTCCGGCAGAAACTCCGGCGACAGAATTCACCTCCGGCGACGTGTTCTTTATAGCAGCTAGTCTCCGGAAAGCTTGGAAAAGGTAAGGGTGACTTCGGTAAAGGTTTAGGGGATTCAGTAAAGCTCAGAGATTAAAACTCGGTTTTCCGGCGACGAACAGGTTTATTCCGGCGAGTGGAATTACGCCGTGAAAAGATGTGTTTTTGAGCGAAAAGGTTTGTCGTCGGTTGTGGGTCAATTTATAGGGGAAAAACGAGATGCACTTGGTCTGATTTCCGACTGTGTTCGTTTATTTAAATTTTCCGGCGGTTATGATTTTGGTCGCGGACTTCAAACATCGGTTATAACCGATGTCTGGTTAAAGGTTTACGTTATAACGTAAATTGTAGTTAAGACTCGCGAGTTTACCGGGATTCCGACGACTGAACTGTTTGGGTGCCGGTTTTGAATTCGTAATGACACTTTATCAATTAAATGATTCTATTATATAACAAACAAAACAAGCGGCGCAGTGGTTTGTGTGTGCGTGTTAAATCCGCTTGCTGATTCGGTACAGACCCGGGTTCGAAACCCGGCAGAGGCAATTCATTTTTATTTTGCGAATTTTGACAGTTTTTCAAAAACTAAATATATATTCCCGTATAATAATTGATTACGGATCGTTTAAAAATATTTTGGGCATTTAATTCGCAACGAAAATTTGACTGACTGTTCGGTTGATAAACGGAGCGGGTTTGGTAAATCCGTTTTTGACGGATGTTACAAAGTCTGGCTGAAGACGTAAACTTAGCGCTACCGGGAGGCAACCCGGAATGTGGTACATATTTCCTTTGTTGTTGATTTTTGTTTTCGTGTTCTAGTGTCTTTTGTAGTAACGGTTTGAATAGGTTGTTTGTAAACGCCCCAGTGCATGGTGCAAGTGTGGGAATGTGGCAACTGCGTAGGTATGCATTTGAATTAATTGTGTGTGGCGGTCGACACGAATTTTCATAGGGGTGGAGCAGGTGAGTAAACGAACAAAACAGATAATAATATTGCATAGTGCATGTCTAAGCCTAGCATAGTACAAACAAGTATTCAAGTCTATTTTTTGTAATCATTCAAATTTAAAAAAATAAATAATGTGGACCATAACCTACGGTTTGAAAACCGTAGGCTACGGTCAAAAAGAAAAATGAGGCCAGAAACTCCTGACCGCGGTTCAGACCGTAGGCTACGGTCCAAGTGTAGTTCATTCAGAGTATATGGACCGTAAGCTAGGTCCTGACCGTAGCTTACGGTCGGCTTCAGTCGGGTTCTATTGGGTCGGGTTAGCACTATTTTAACTGAATAACTCACTAAATCATACGGGTAAATGAATTAGATCCGTGATCCAACACCCTATATCAGATTACATCACCTCTTTTCACCACAAAATCATTATCATCATCATCATCTTCTTCCTCAATACACCCAAAACCTCGATAACTATCTTCATCTCCCATATTCTTGTTACTCAACCAAATCAACTGATTCAAGAGCCTATCTTGCTTAGAATTTCGAGAGGAACATAATCCCCATCTTAGTTTCTTCCAAAAACCACTAGATTGTTGTAAATCAGGCTGGCAACAAAGAACCCTAAAATTCAAATTTGGGGCTTTTCGTTCAAACTTTAATTCAAGCAAATTGAGCGTTGTCTAGGCATCTTAAGTGATAAAGGTATGATTTTTACCCCCAATTTTTCTCTTAATAGATGGAGTTAAGGTAAGGTTGCTTAATTATTTTTATATTTACTTCATTAGTTATGTAATAACTGAGTAGGTAGGTATTGAGTTATGAACTGGTAATTTTACCTTGATTGTCAAATTACAAGAGGGTTGGGGAATGCATGTGAGCTTAGATGAAGATTATGACTAATGGGTACGGTAGGGAGTTTGTTTAAAGATTATTGAATGCAAAGAATTCTGATTGTGTTAGAAATTTTCATGAGTACATTTATCAGTAAATAAACGCCCACAGTACCAAATTAGTCATAACAGAGAACAAGTGTGGGGAGGTTAACATGATTACACACTTGTGCTTGGTTATTTTATGAATTGAAGTAAACTAAATGGTCTTTTTGTTTGTTGTTTGGTGTATGTATGTAGATGGTGCGGGAGAGAAGAGTAGGGAAGGAGAAGGCTGTCGAGCCGTCTGCAGCTGCTCCTACAAAGTCAAAGAGAAGAAGAGGGACATGGGTAGAAATTCGAGAGGAAGAAATGGAGGAAGAGCAAGAAGTCCAGTATGGTCATGGTGATGTGTCGTATAGACCGACATGGACAAAAGGTCCCCTTAACAAGCAACGGAAGGAATATCAAGTTGAGTTATTCTATGCCAAGATAGGGGATGACCATTCTGTTAAGGACAATACCTGTTTTGAGAAGGTTGTCTATAAACCGGATCTTAGGACATTGGGACTCTCTGAAAATTGGTAGGGCTTGGGTGGAAGGCAATTGTAGACTTCCGAGGTAATGATAAAGGGGATGTATACATCAAGAGTGTTATGGCTTGGTTAAGCACATTAGAGAAGGATGATGGAAATAATCCACCAAGGACCGTCACACTTACTGGAATGGTCAATGGGAAGCAGGCCACCATGTCTTTAGCTACGTGAGGCAAGTGGCAAGGTTCGATTCCAAAGCTGACAGTTTCTATCATTTAGTGGAGGAGAATGATTATTTCAATGAATAGAAAAACCTGGTCAGAGAATATGTGATGTATATAGAGTTGTTTCTGCTGAACAAGGGGGTCGAGATGAAGTGGGATATCTAAAGCCGCTTGTGAGGGTACTGTTGAGCTTTGTGATGTCAAATGTGGCTCTGCGGATGGGAGATAGAGATAAGGAAATGGGAGCTTCCGGTTCTTTATGCCATCATGATTGGCCAGCCTCATCTCTTGTTCCGACAGTTGGTCATGTTGCATGTCTAGCAAAGTAGGAATGCAAAGTTGAAAAAGTTAATACCTCATGCTAGACTTATAAGTGCATTGCTTGAAAGACAAGGGGCACTGTTGCCGTCAGAATATCCGTTTTCCAAACCGCATGCCATTTTCTCCATTGCAGATATGTGCAAAAGTGACCGCATCTCGTGTAAGAAAACGAATTAATGGCACAAAATTCAACATGGAGATGGGTCCAAATTGAAGGTGTTGAAGTGGGGGAAAATAGCCCCTCAGCAGGGGGAGATGGATGATCTTGACTCCAGTGACGAGGAGTTAATACGGCGGAAGCGAGAGGCTGGTTTAGAAACAGGTGAGGGGTCGAGCAGACAACCGGAAGAACAGAGGCAGTCGACTCACTTGGGGGGGGGGGTCTTTGATGATGAAACACAGGTGTTTGTTGATAGGCGGCGACCATCAGATTATGGTCAATCGGAAGTGCCGCAGCAAGCTATTTATGATCAGGGATCTAGATAGGATGTTGAGAGGGAATGTCAGCATAGGGAGTTGATGGATTTTATGGCTCGAACCGAGAGGATCTGCCATATCGAGTCACAAATGGAGCTGAATATGAGGGCTTACGATGAGAATCAGACCCGACAACATATGGATTATTATCAAGGGGTCCCGTGTGTTGAAAATCCACCTTATGTGGATTATAGTCAAGAGCCGCCATATCAGCCAGGTATGCCTCGACATCCAATGCCTCAAGTTCATGGGTCAATGTGGTTGCCACGGGAATACACAGACCCGCATTTTCAAAGCTCGTATCCATATCAACCTCTGCCGTATGAGTATCCATCACAGCCGCAACAGCCATAATCGTCATACCAGCAGCAACAATAGGATCAACCAGAAGGAGGCTTGGCCAATATCTTTGATATGAGTGCATTGAACATCTGGGGGGTACTATTGACACCCACCGGGTCCATCATATCACTGAAGCACTCACTGATCCTCTGCATTGATCAGGTCCATATTCTTGATCTCGTTTATTATTTAAGACAATTTTATTTTATGTTATTTGGTGGTGTTTAACTTTATGTGTTTACGGAATGGTTGCATTTGTTATGATAAGGGTTAGTCGCTCTTGGATGTCGGTTGGTTTTCTCGGGTTAGTTTTTATTGCACCATACATTAGGGACAATGTATCCCAAGTGTGGGGATGTGGGAACCCAGGAAGGAACAACTGGTGGGTAAAAGTTTGAAGAGAGTGAAAATGATGGAATTTGATGAGAAAATATTGAAAAGTTGGGAGCTTTTAAAATTTATGAAAAAATATTATCGCCTTAAGTATACTAATTGGTTATGAAAACCTAAGGTTTCAATCACTAATGGGTTCTACATTAACTACAAGCTTTGTCAGGTTGTCATTAACATAAGTAGTCACGAAAAATTGAAGAGATGTCTATGTGAGTAACATCTTTAGATTGCATTGTACATGCGGTAGGCCTTTACTTTCTTGTGAGATTTTTGAGCTGTAGAAGTTTAAGAAAGAAAGGTCATATGTGAAGCAGGCCATATGTTATCTATGTGGAACATTGTGTAGATTTGATTAAATGCTAAAGATGTGGTAACCTTTGACCTTGTGCAATAAATGATAGAGATTGGATTTAGTTAAAAGTAAGCATGGATTATTGTACACAATAGGTGTTGGTTTGTGTTATATGATGATAAAAGGCAGTTGAACACAAAAAGAAAAGTATTAGTGAAAAAAAGGGAATTGTTTATACTGTCGTGGGTAGAAACCAACCCAAATGTGTGAGTTGTGTATATGCGAATAAAGTTGTCATGGATTGGTTGTCTGTTGTAAGCCATTTTAAAAAAGGGAAGAAAAACCATAAATTTCTCTACCCTTAGCCTAAAACCTAAACCAAAAGTCCTTTCGATATGTGTTGTGTTACATGTACGGGGAAGTGCGATTGTTATACAAGTTTATAATTGCAGGATTTCATATTGATTTATGAGTGTATACACACTAGCACATCACATGCTAGTTCAGATATTTAAGCCGAGAGGAGAGTATATTGTGAAGGGCACGTAGTATGTGTTTGAATTGTAAGAATGTTAGTTTTAGATAGACAAGTCTTGAGTTTGAAGTTGCATTAAATATTTGTCAGACTGTCTATCTTGATTATGTTAGTCTATGGGACGAGTATGACTTGGGAACTTAGATTGTTGAATCGGTTAAGGGATCTGTTGTATTGTTATTATGGTGAGTGATTTAGAATTCGGTTGCTTGAGAACAATCAAATGTAAGTGTGGGAATGTGATGGAGAGGGTAAAACCCGAGCGTTAATGATCATATGTGTTTTTAGTTAGTTTGAGTGGTTATATGCGTTGATTGAGATAACTACGAGAACTTGTTGTTTTGTAGGTTAACTGATTAATTCGGGTGAGTTAGGACGGTTAGAGATGATGCGGAATATCCATGATGTAGTTGTGGAGTAAAAGATGCCAACCGGGACTTGTTCGGGCCAAGAACTAACTCGGAAACACAAGAAAAAGAAAGATAAGAAGTTGAGGGGCTTACTGGTACTTTATTGGAAATTGATATGCAAAGTGAAAGAAATGGAGGAACCCGCCGTAGCTTACGGTCGATTGACCATAGGCTCCAGTCTGCTTGAAGAAGAGAAGAAATCACCAAAGACATCTGACTGTAAGTTACGGTATGCTAATTTTAGCTTACGGCCAGTTAATGAAAAAAATGCGCGTACATGTATATTAGGGTTTCTGGTCAAGAGACTTCACTGATCACTTATCAAGAACGAAAAAAAGACTTCTAGGGCTCCAAAGTTCGAAGCTTTTCACTCTCAATCATCATTGTTCTACACCAAATAAACATCACGATCATGAATTCATCAATCTCTCACGCATTTGACGGTTGTTTGTACAAGATGAGCGGCTAGTCTTTTAATGGTTTCCTCCGGATGGAGGATTGATGTAAGTTAGATACTTTTATATGTTTTTGACAACTGTTTGGACTCGGTGATCTAAGCATTCGATGATTTTCACCTTCGATTTGATTAACTGATTGTAATTGATTGCATTTTATTGAACTTTAATCTTTAATCATTCAATTCTCGAGAGTTCTAAAAATTGGGATATTTTGATGTGGGAATAGGGTTAGTAATTGTGATTGGTGCTCATGTGATAACCTTCCATTATGTATTAATCGGAGTACTTAGTCGGTGAGCATCACAACTGGTTAATTAGATTAACACTCATGTATATACAAGTGTTTTGATTAAACATATAATTGTACTCTCCTTACCAATCTGAATTTTGGAGGACCCACTATTTTTCCTATTGATAAAACCTAAATTTAGTGTGTTAATTTAAATAATCGACAAAATTCAAAATCAACTTTCATTTTCTAGTAGTAATTAATCGATACTTAATATTTCAACACTTTCTACAATCCTCCTCTGGTTGGATACCCCGACTTATCCTATCTAAATAGTTTAGTTGGTTTTTGCATGTTCTTCACGACATACAACATGAATCTGCAGGAAGTCGCATCTAATATCTTCGGGGTTCTCGTGAAACGCCCTCCCCCTACGTTGTCTTCCAACCTCAACACGCAACTCTCTCATCATATTTCAACGGGTACTCATCACCGATTTTCTTACTCGCTTGAAGTAACTCAAGGGTAGGTGACACTGTAGCCGCAATACCAGCGATACCCGAATGAGGGTACCCGGAGAGTGTCCTGTCCACGTGTATTATCCTAGTTTGCAGCACAGTCGTTCTTTCATTTTTTTACTTAGACCATTGATGTGTTGGTAACAACACAGTGTAAATGTAGTCGTTTTGTTTATGTTTTAGCATTTTATCGAGTAGTTTTCTATAGGTTTTACTATACTTATGTTGCATAGTATCTTGTAGGAGTTCATGGCTTAAAAGTGTAAAAACAAGGCTTAGAATGGAAGAAACGCGCACAGGAAGAAGTCCAGAGATCAAAAGTGTAGAAGTGTGGAAAGTAGGCTTCCGCGCTACGTGGAAGAGTGACAAGAAGCCCCCTCGATGCGCAGGGGGAGCAATTTACCAAAAATGCCCCTAGGGTTCAACTTCTATTACCCACGCCTGTCCTTTTATTTTGGTGTCCTTTTGTTTTAATGTAACATCTATATTTCTTACCAAGTAAATGTAATTACTATAGATGTTCCAATCTCGGTATTTAAACTTGTAAAAATATTCATCATATTAATTTATTTTGATGAAACTATGTAATATAAAGTTGAATTGTGATAACAGAAAACGTTTTTATATTATAAAACTAGGTTAATAGACCGTGTACTACACGTGATTAGATACAAGAAATGATGCAATAAAAATATTTATAATAAATAATTACATATTACATGTAATAATGAAAATTACAAATTAATATTACATTTATAATTTACAAATCTATTGATACAAATTACAAAACTCTAAAAATTTCTTTGTAGACAACATTAACTGTCCTACTTGGAAGATTACCATATTTAATAACAATTAACAGTTTAGGCCCATCTCTACTTTTGACTATGAAAAAAACCACATTCAGACTATGTGAAAACACTAATTATTTTAAAAAGAAAACTACATCTGGATAACGATTATTCGTAAATTTTATTTATTGTAATCGGTAAAGATACAATGAGAGAAAATTGTTTTCTTTTATCTCATGTGTTACAAATACATGAGCCTAAATAAAATAAATATACGTATTTATTGATGATCTTTTAAATTGATATTTCTTAAGCTATATATTTTTTTATATAATCTAAACATATTACTAAACTCAATAGTAAACTTGTTACTAAAGGACGACTATAAATGAGAAATTTAATTCATATATTAAAATTAAAGATAAAAAACAAAAAAATAGTTTGGAAATAACTCAAGTATGAATTAAATATGATATCATATCAATTAACTTAAATACGATATTGAATATTTAACTTATCAAAAGCTGGTAGACATGTGTATTACATATGTTGAACAAATGTTTCTTTTAATATATTTAAATAACATGTCTATATTTATCAAAATCTATAGATTATCAGAAGTTAACACGTGACATCTAATATTTAATCTAAAAAAGAAGTGAAAAAACTAAATTTTATGTGACTTACACAGTTACGTCTTCCATTATTTTATTTATTAGAATATTCTTATATATATATATATATATATGGTATTGAATTGTTTAACATAAGTAAAAATAATTTCATAATATATAATAATAAAAGGTTAAAACCTATGAATTGTATTGGTTTTAATGAACTAATTACAGTAATTTAAAATATTATAATAAAAAAAGAAAAAATAAATAACACCTAAGGTTTATTTAGTAATAATAATAACAATATAATAATATTACTATTAATAATAATAATAATAATATATGATAGAAATAGATAGATAGATATATAAACAAGATATATTTCTAATAACTTAACTATGTTATTAGTAAGTTAAAGGAGAAATCTAATAATAATAATAATAATAATAATAATAATAATAATAATAATAATAATAATAATAATAATAACAGTCGAGCCAGTTCTGAGTTATCTACACCCAAGCTCAGTTCGTTTAATTCATGAGGTTTGAACTCAGCTTATATCAACCTTTATTTATAAATCTCGAACTCATTAATTATTAAGTAAATTTTGTACCTTTATATTTATTTTCAATACGCTACTATTATAACTTTTATACACATAATAGAAAATATATTGTTGAGTTATCTTATGATAATTTTATACAATTAATTATATACATATATACGTAACTTTCTATACAATTAATTATATACATATATACGAAACTTATTAGAGCTCAATCTTACTATTTTCACGAGACCACCATGAAGACTCTTACTACTTGGAATCAAGAAAAAAAAATTGAAAAACTGAGTTTTAGAACGTTGGGATCGGTTAAAAATATATATTCAATTCATTTGTTTAGCCTTGTTATAAAGCAAAACAATTAAAAAAATAATAAGTTTCCTCATCATTTCTTTGAAATTTAAAAAGTTGATAACGAAAATTTATCACCGTATATAAATCCCTAAAAATAATATTCAAACATATCATATCTTTTAGCATTTAATAACAACATCAACAATTATTATTATTATTATTATTGGTATGTGGTTTAATAATAGAGTTTAATCTAATATGTCTTCTATTCTAATTTAATTTATTAGTATTGATAATATCGATGGTAATAATAATAATATATATTGGGTAATTATTAAAAATATATTGAATAAAGTATAAATATAAAATAAGAAATTAAAGAAGAGAATGCCATCTAGCATTTATGAAGTCTTTTATTAAAATTTAGATATTTAATAAAACAAAAACCATCATACACTTTGTAAAATCAATATTAAAGTTTTTTGAACGACAAATATTAAAGTTAAAAGACATTTTCACAGTATTATCCAACAATAAATTATTAATATGTGGTGTCCACTAGGAAATGACACCAACGGTCGATAATAGTTGAAATTAACTAGAAAAAGATATGCAAAACTTAAAAAAAGGTAAACTAGATAATATTGATTGAAATCCAATGCATTTTGAAGAAAATGACATTGACGGGTTTTGTCATTGATTGATGGTACCAACATTATTTTATTAAAAATTTATCAAAATTAACATTTTACCCCCTTAAATCTACAAAAAGAAATATAAGAATTTGAACCCTTTCACTTAACATTAATTGAACTAGGACCAAAAACCACTCGAATAAGGCAAAAATGCTTTCAACAAAAAACAAGGCTTCACAAAAATGTGTCATTAGAAGCATGCAACATAGACATAGTATGTCGACTTAAGACATGAGTTGGTACGTGGTACATTATGCTGAGTTGCATAACATGAGTATATGAAGAGGACCCGCACTCTAAAAGTGCGCATTGTGCCAGTTCGTCTACAACACACACAAAAAAATATTATTTTTAACTAAAAGTGGTTACAGATAAAATTTTATAAAATTTATAAAGTTACACTTCATCATATCTAGTTAAGTTTTGTTTTCATTAAAGTTATATTAAATAAAATCTATAAAAAAAACAAAATAAAATAATTTTTGACCAAATGAACCGACTTAATGTTCACATCTATGTTGGAGGAAAAATGAGGTGGCTGGCTCAGTGTGCATTTATTAGACGAACGTGTTGTGTCAATTTGGTGCGTTTTCTAATGTTGCGGACCCCACTGCTTTGAATCATCGGCTCATTATTTCCCTTGTGTCCAATCATAGAAGGTGTCACCTAGAGGTGTGCAAATCGGCTTTTTTCAAAAACTGGTTTCGGTTTTCTAACCGAATCGGTTTTTCTCTTAAAAAATAACCGGTTCCGGTTACTAACCGGTTTTTCAACTCAAAACAATAACCGGTCCAACTGGTTAGGACCGGTTTTTAACCGGTTTATGCCAAAAAAAACCGATTTTTTATAACCGGTTTCAGTTTTAAAACCGGTTTTGAAGCTCGAGATCCCTAACCGGTCTACAACCGCCGGTTCGGTTCGATTTTAAAACCAGTTATAGAAAAACCGGTTATATGGTAATATTTTTATATGGTAATGTACCAATGTTGATAAGTAAAATTTAAAAGTACATATTTATTTTGTGCATTTAAATGGTCACATGTTTGTTTCGATGCATATTTTATCTATTTTAATATTTGAATATGAAATTTATATCATTATAAATTTATTCAAGGGTTATATTTGTTAGGTATCAAGCGGCATAGCGGAACAAACCAACACATACGCACAAACGAATATCCGAACATAAAATGATAAATCATCGACACAAGAATTTTACATGGTTTGGTCCCAGTGGAGAACCTACATCCACGGGCTGCAACTAAGTTATTTCATTAAGCTCAAGGCACAAAGATCACAATTACATGACTGGATATATATAGAGATCTAATAAGGTTAAACAACTTAGGGACCACGAAAACTAAACCGGGCCTGGCCCATGTCTTTTAATGTCAACCCTAAAAGCCCAATAAACCAAGGACTTCACCAACCTAACAATCTCCCACTTGAAGGCCTTATGAATACTCTCGCCTATTGTTCAAGTGAACAATCAACTCAGTCATCCAATAACTCCGGTAACCTTTAAACAACATAAATCCTCCAAGCCTCCAGTTCCAAGAACAAGCTAAAACTTCAACAACAGAAGTTCTCCAAGCCTCCAGTTCCCAAGAACAATCTAAGACTTCAACCAATCTACCTAGTTACAACAGTCTTTCTCATCAATAACATAACTTGAAAGGCCAATTGAAGAACTCGACAGCTCCAATACGTTCATCACAGACCCAGTCATGACAAAACCAGCCAATAACTCATCCTCAATCTCAACTGACTCCAAACTGATTCACACTAACAACTCAAGAGGACAGAACATTCTCTTAAAAAACAAGCACCCAGGAGAGATTTTCATTCGGAATTCCAGTCTCAAAACCTAGCATCTCAATGTAACTGTGCCGGAACATCTATCATGCTTCCACTGTTCTCAAATCCCCGTCCAAGTATAAACCTCCGAATACGCTTGAGCTTACATCCCCGTGGCTCCAGGATTCATGCTTGTCAAATGAAACCAATTAGCTTTACCCAATTCAGCGAGCCAAGACTTTATTACTTGGAAGTTGGTTCAATTCTTCCAGCGAACCATAAAACCATACCATCCTAAAGTCTTTAATGAGATTCACCAATTCTTCACTACAATGGGTAATATGAAATGAAGCATACCGGAATCTCGAACCCCAGAGTCTTCATTGCCTTCCACTAAGTCACAATGCATCATATATATATATATGGCATACACTCTAAAAGATGTCCACGCCTCAATGCAACTCTACCAAGTCAACTATGCCCGGTTTCCATTGTCCCTATTATCCCAACCCATGCCAAAACAACATTCCATGAGGCGCATCTCCACTCGTATTTCCCCAACAAAAAACCTTCGCCTAGTACTAGTACAAAGATCGTCTCAAATGTCAAAGCACTAATCACCACCAAACAAGAATAACTTCACAGTTCCAGACCAGCTAACAGGAAAATGGTTATAATAGCAGTCGAGCTTTCAATGGATAACAAGAGGTACCAAGGGTTCTACGACCGTAAACACATCAGTTAACGCAAACCCAAAGCGCAAGATCATCCAGACGAGCAATATTTTACATGACTTGCCACTAACCTTTTTTTTCACTTATGTCGTCACCGGCAGACCTGTTGGTTCTATTTTCTCAGGTTCATCCATCGTCAAGTACCACATCCAAGTTTCTTTGCCAAATTAATCAACCGAAGCCTATAACCGTCAAACATTCCAACTAAAGAAATCTTGTCTTCAGTTATAACAATAACAAATGAGACAAATTAGAAATAGTGAACATACACAGCAATGGCACATGCCTGAACTTGACGACTGACCTACAGAACACTATCAAACAAACCGATTTTGCTCTTGCAAAACTGATAAATCAAGTAATTGTAATAAATAATCTATACATCATTACATCAGACTATCTCTTATAAACAACAAGAAATTAGATAACGGCTACAGTACTCGTCCACAAGCCCAAGGATTCAACGGATTCTCTTGCCTTTTAGCCTATCACAACCGACTAAAGGCGCCAAGCCTACCCAAAACCCTAATCGCCACTTCCGAACTCGCACGAGTTATACGAACCTCCTACAACCGTCTTCAACATGTTCATGTGTACAATGAGCCAAAGCTCTGATACCATTTGTTAGGTATCAAGCGGCGCATCGGAACCAACACACACGCATAAACAAATATCACGCGAATAGAAAATAATAAATCACTACAAAAGAATTTTACATGGTTTGGTCCTTGTGAGGGACCTACGTCCATGGGCTGCAACTAGGTTATTTCATTAAGCTCAAGGCATAAAGATTACAATTACATGACTGAATATATATAGAGATATAATTAGGTTAAGCAACTTAGGACCAAGGAAACTAAACCGGGTATGACTGATGTCTTTTCATGTCAACCCTAAAAGCCCAATAAACCAAAGACTTCACCAACCCAACAATATTTACCCTTGAAACCCCGAAAGTTTCATGTATTTCATTCATGTAAAAGTACCATTTATGGATGTATTCGTGCCAAAAAAATAGTTACTGGGATAGATTTATTTGGCAGTCTATTAAAAGTAATACATATTCTTCTTATTTTGATCCATCCAATAAAAATATGACACTTTAGAATTTGTTTATTTTTACATATTTCCTTTTCTCGAAGGTACTATATAACTAATTTTTTAAGTAGGGAATTATTAATAAATGACTTTAGCAGGGGGAAATATGTAAAAACCCTATTATATATTTTATAAATTAACCCACATACATTCTAATCGTACACCTTTGTCTAATATGAGACTTTAACCATCGATTTCATGTGAATGGACACCTTTCCATACACCTTGGGTTATGGTACCTATTGGGAACATCAATTAAAGATGAGCTTCATCTCTTTGTCTGTATGGAAATACTAACCTGAGCTCTCAAGGTCTCGCAATTCACCCCATTTAACAGATATCAGTTAGATATATTCACTTGTGAAATGATATTCTGGGAATCTCGATACGGGAGTATATTTTAAGATAGGAAACACAATTATTTCATGTTCCTTAAATATTACCAACATATCTTGAAACAATTGAGAAACATGTAGAGGTTTAAGTGGATAAGTATATTGGCAATCTAGTTAAATTTGTTTAAGAACTTATGATACTACCAAGATCAACGGTACTTGTGATTTGTTTAAATACTTGATATGATCCTCTTAACACAAAACTCACAAAAATATGTATGTATATACATCTTTACTTGTTATATCTTTTCAGAAAAATCCCAAAAAGATTTTCAGCTTTAGCAATTTATCTTAGATTTTAGTCTACCGATGATGAAAATACCGATAGTCCAAGTCAAAGCGACATATTGCTGGAGGAAAGCTGAAGTCCACGGGTTGGGAGCTAATCATGAAAAGAGAAGTTTACCTGAACGTCAACAAAGTTCATTAATTTGAAACTTTATATTTTTAAATAAATCTGTTTTGGTCAAACAATGGTCAACCAAGGTCATTAACTTGGACTTGGTAGGCAAATTGGATAACCAGGGTTATTAATTTGGACTTGGTTAACTGAGTGGGTTATTAAACAGATAAAATTTCATAAAAAATCAAAAAGATAGTCAAAGTGCTTAAGAACTGACTCGTACGAGTGACACTGACTCGTACGAGTGACAGAAGTCTTCATTCGCATGAGCCATCGCCCGTACGAGTGACTACTGAATGAGTATAAAAGGATGACTCATTCGCATGAGTCAGACTATTGACTCTGTGCGATTGAGAGCAAACTTTCGTGCGAATCAGTTCTTTACACTTCCTTTTCTTGATCTATTGTGTGTATCTAGACGTTGGGGAGGTTGATTTGCACACCTCTTTCAATGGGCAAGGTACTAATGCTCGTTTTAAGCCGTTATAATGTTAAAATTGGACCAAATGGACATAAAACATAGATTTAGGATAATTGGACCGGTAAAATATAAAATTGAACTAAAAATGTTAAAATCGGCCCTGTTAACCTATTAATCAACCTTCAAATTGTTAAAATCAACACGTTTTAAGTTCGGTTTAACTAGGTGTTTTTATTTGGTACGATTTGCAATTCGTACGAATATTCGCTCGTACGAGCAAGTTTTCAAATGTCAGTGTAACATATTCACTCGTACGAGTGAGTATTCATACGAGTAGGTCCTTTATTGTTTATAACTTGATGATTCGTACGAAGCATCACTCGTACGAGGAAGTTCTGGTCAAAACTTAAAATTTGTTAAGTATATTTTCATTCATGTGAAGTAGTGACTCGTACGAGTGAGGTTTTGACTTGGACTTAATTTCTTGTCATAATGTATGACTCATACGAATGGTGATTCGTACGAGTGATTAAAAAGTTGAAATTTTTTGAAAATGTTTCAAAGTGTTGAAATGTCTATGCTTGCAGATCAAGAAATCTTCATTTTCGCCGTTCCACAATATTTGTTGTCTTTTGGATGATACTATTCTAGAAATTGTTGCATATCGAGAAGTTCTGGATTTTCTAAGTAGACTTCCTATTACGAAAGCCCTCACAGATCGCCACACAACATATAGATCTCACGTCGAATATTTCTGGAATGCTACTGAGTTTGACGAAGATGAGAATGTGATTTTGTCGGCAGTTCGGATAAGCAACGAAGATGTTCAAGTAAAGATCACTGAAGAGCTGATCAGAACTATGCTAGAGTTCAACGACCATGAAGACGACCCTACCAGTTTTTCTGAGTACATGTTGAAAGGGTGTTTTTACAGAATGGGTTATGCTAGTTTTGTAAACGCAGCTCCGTTAAAAAAGGCTAACCTCAGTGCTCCATTCTGATACATAGCACACTGCATCATTCACGCTCTTAGCCACCGAAAGGGTGGATTCGATGATTTAGTTGATTATCAGACGTGTGTGATCACTGCTCTTGTTCTGAACCTGCCTTACAACTTCTCAAGAGTGATCTTTTCCCAAATGGTCTAAAACACGCAACGAGAGAAGTTCTTGCAGTATCCTCGTTTTGTTCAGATGCTACTTGACCATTTACATCCGAATCTGAAGAAGAAAGAAGATGATGTGTTAAAGCTAGAGCATATGGATGTCTCGACATTGAAGAAAATGAACTTGCATCTCAAGACCTTCCCAAATGCAAAGTCAGTTTTTGGAGCAATTATTGATAAAGATTGTGTGGCTCCATCACAAGGGAAGTGGAGAAAAGACAGCAGCGGAGACGAAGATGAAGAGCTTGAAGCATTAGATGGTTTCATTGCTAAAAGAAGCGCATGGTTTGTGAAAGAAGAGAAAGGGGGGGGGGTAAGGGGAAGAATTGAAAACAAGCGTCCACATCTTCCTCCAATGCCCTTCAGAAGAAACAACGAGCATCTGAAAGCTCGAGATTGATTGATGAATCAGAGCCTGAAGAGAATACCGAAACTATGGTTACTGAAATCGAAAAGAAGTATTTAGTGTTCGAGAAGGAGAGGTTGAAGAAGCGTCATCTTCGAGTACTGATATAGAAGATAGGATTGCTGGTGAAAAAGAAAGAGCGAAGGAAAGAGAGGTTGAACGTCTGGCAGAGCTTAAAGGTAAAGCCAAAGAGAAGAAATAAAAGCATCAGGAGAAGATGATTCGACATATGCGCCTTCGGGTTCTGATAGTGATACTCCTGTTCGTCAAACTCCTAAGAAATCTTCTAGGCGTCTTAAAAGGCCAGCCGTTAGAAGCTCTGATTCTCCTATAGACAAATCCAAAAGAAAAGTTCAGAAAAAGATTATTCAAGAAGAGAATATTGAGCCGTCTCCACGACCACCACCTTCACCGGCTCCTCAGTCAACTCCACAGCAACCACCATCTCCACCACGAAAGCAAACACGACAACCACCACCTCAGCCGACATCACAACCCTCACAATCTCAACCCTAGTTCAAATTTGATTTTGATTTCGGTGACATACCAGGGGAGGGGGAAGATTTCTCTACAGAGATGTTTAACGATGCATGTGTTGAAGAATTAGAGAAACAAGTAATGTTAAACAGTGTCAAAATTGCTGAACTTCAGGAGCAACTCAGCGGGCTGAATGCTGAAAAACAGCAGTTAGAAGATATTATAGCAAGTATCGTGTCGGAGAGTGAGCGTTTGAGAAATAGAATGGCAGAATATGACAATGAACATCTCAAGAACCAACGAGAGATGAGCTTATTTGAGAAGATACTCACAAAGAAACTTGGTATTAACATAGCTATTGAAACTGATGAAATTAAGAGAGCTGAAGCAAGAGAAAGGGTTTCCGAGCGTGAACGTATGGCTAAAGAACTATCTGATGCTCAAGACAAAGGTAAGGCGAATGTAGGTGAGGATCCTGTGATTGTTTCAACTAAGCTAGAAGCTGAATCTGCGCCAGTAACTTCTGAGGTGGTAGTGTATTCGAGTTCGAAGAAGTTTGTATTGGTGGGAAAGTATAAAGATGTTGATATTGACACGTCTACTCTTTCTCCTAAACATCGTGGATGGCTGAATAAGAAAAAGTTGGAGAAAGAGACAGAAGCTGAGATTGATGAGTTTATTGAAGATCCTGAAAAAGAAACTGAAGACTTAGACGATTTTGATAATGTATTTTCTAATAAGTCGGATGACGATAGTGATGGTGGTGATGATAATTTAGGTGGATCGGGTGTCCTTGTAACAGAGTCTGATTTGAATGATGATATTGACTTTTCTGTGTACTTGGATGACTCAGTTGAAGAAGATAGAGATCAGGGAAAGACTGATAGCTCTAAGGATGCTCAGCAGGCAGGAATTTTCACAGTGACTGAAATGTGTACTGTTCCTGTCGTGCCAAAACCCAAGATATTATATTTAGAACATGATGTAGAGGAATGGGAGTTTTTCCACAGCTACACTAAAGAAGAAATAGCTGATATGCTGGGAGTGGACGAAGAAAATTTTGAGTTTGATTTCGAAGAGGAGCTCAATGATATCAGTGCTTTCAAGCCTATAGATTATGTCTTCGAACATGTTTCGGATGCACATGACTATGATAAAGTTATCGTGGAGGATGATTCTGATGAAGATGATACATATATTGCCAATAAGGGTACATATGACTCCCCAACTTTTAGCGATTTGTTTGCAGCTGAAAGTGATGATCTTTTGAGACGTAAAGTTGAAGAAGTTGTTAAACAAGGAACCGTTCCTCAACAGTTATCTGCTGAAGAAATTGCTGAGATGAGGAAGCGGTGATTTGAAGTAGCACCAGCTGAGCAAAAGTTCAAATGTCCCTAAGCATTCTTTACGCGTGATGCGGAAATTTCTTTGGGAGACATTATTAGCTGGGGCTGGATCGAGAAGCTAAACGATTATGCTATTAAAAAGGGAGTATGGGATCCAGTATTTTTGATACTTGAGCGATATCAAGACCCTACCATACTGGGATATCAAAGAGCTTGTGCAAACAAAGATGATAAATCTTAAGATGAGATTCCACGACCAGCGGCTGTGGAATCTGATAAAGCTTGAGGCTACGCATGATTTTACACACTGGAAGCCGCATTTCCCTAAGCGAATTACAAAGATCGATCCAGTAACATAAGAAAAAGATGTGACGCTAATCATAAAGAGGCCGAAAGTGATTAAGAATATGCCTCTTATCAAGATGGAACAAGACTTCTACAAGATCTTCAAATGGTGGCACTATGATTCAAGCACGGGTGAAGCCGTTATTTGTGTGCATCCAGATGATGATTCTTGGAAGATTACTGAGGAACAAACCGAAGCCGTCATAGCTCACAAATGTATATACGGATTATGGCGTGGCATTTGAGTACTAGACCCGATGTGGCTAGTCAATTGTTCAAAGAAAGATATCGAATGCTGTTCTACAGCAAGATCAGTTTTGAAGAGAAAGATAAAGAACAAGCGTTCCAGTTCCAGAAGATTGTTAATGTATGTTTTTGCTAACGATGTACTTTCAGGCATAACAGGAACACTTCTTGGAGAAAGCTGGAGAAGATTGAGCAGAAAAGGAAAGATAAGAAAGAAGAAAGAATTGCTGAGCGAACAAGAATTGCGTCGCTAAGAAGTTTTCGGTTTGGCAATACAGTTAACCGACCTCCTCCTACAGATCAAACGCCGATAGCTTTTGAGGAGCGTCGCAAGCCGCCGAAACGTTTCTTTGGTCAATAAATGTCAGATCTTTTGAAGATTTTTTGAAGACTATCCAAGGCTGCGGCAACATCCAAGGGAAAGTTTGTTGGTGCATAATGTCTATTGCCTACGCCTAGGATATGTTGTTTATGTGTATATGGCTTAAAACGTCAGTTGGTATATGTTCATATATGTTTTATTTGTTTTGAGAATGAATCATAGAAGTGAGTCTTTTGACTCGTACGAGTGACACTTTGTCACTTCACTCGTACGAGGCATCACTCGCACGAGTCACACTCACACACGCTCTCCTCCTGTGCGAGTCATGTCGACCTATAAATAGAGGAGCCTGAGCGTTGTGTTAGAGATCTGTTGGTTGATGTACGGCCAAGCCCTGTCGAACTGTTTACTTGCTCTGTACTTGTTCACATTTATCAATACAATTCAAGGCATTTAAAGAGTATATCTCACTTGTTTGTTTGTCAAACTTGCTAACAATGAATTCCGCCTCTATTAGTTGAGTCAGATCGGTCCGGTGCTTATCGAAGGAGAGCCGATCCCCTCTCACATGTTCAAGTTTTGGGTTGTTCAGGTTTGTTTGTCAGTTTTTGTTTTGGCCGGTTATTATTAACTTGGAACTAGGTAACTTTAGTCTATTTTTCGTTTGTCATTATGGGTGAAGATGGAAAATTGGTGATTGGAAAGTTTGAGGATTCGGATTTTAGCTGGTGGAAAATGTAGATGATGCATTGTTGGTAAAAAAAGACTTGGATATGGTACTAGAAGAAAAACCAGAGGAAATGGATTAAACTAAAGAAGCTTTGCGGAATGCCAAGGACAAAAAGGCTAGAGGCTTTATTACGTTGTCACTAATGAGGGGCATCACTTTTAACATCATGTGTGAAACCACTACACGTGGTATGATGTTGGCCTTGCCAAACATGTATGAAAATCCATCTATAGCTAATAAAGTGTTCTTGATGAGAGAGTTGTTCACGGTGAGAATGAAAAAGGGAATCTCAGTGACCGAGCACATAAATAATTTGACTTCTATTCTGTCATGATTATTGTCCGTGGGAATGAAATTTGATGATGAGACCAAACCTGTTATTTTGCTATCTTCACTGCCTGATAGCTGGTCCATGACAGTGACTGTATCACTAACTCAGTAGGGCCTGGAGGGTTAACATTGAAAAAAATATGAGATTTGGTATTGGGTGAGGATGTTCGCCGCAGGAATACTAAAGGGTCATTTTCTAAGATGTTACATGTTGGCAGGAGAAGGGATAACATCAGGAATAGTGGGAGCAGCAAGGGTCGGGGCAGGAGCTCGTCTAGGGCTCGTCCGAGTATGTGTTGTTGGGACTGCAACGAAAAGGGGGCATTATAGGAGTCAATGTCCGAATTAGAATTCTTGTGGAGGATTAAAGAATTCTAGTGGATTGCACACTACTGTAGTAAGAGACTTTGAAGATGAGGCTTTGATACTTTGTATTGAAAGCAATGTAGAATCCTGGGTCATGGATTCCGATGCATCATTCCATGCTACCCATAGCAATGATGGCATGCATAATGTTAAAGAAAGGTGATTTTGCAAGGTTAGGCTCGGAAACACTGAAATTCTTGATGTGACTAGCATGGGGGATTTGGATCTAGTTACTACTTTGGGCACTACTTGGAGTTTATGTGACGTTAGTGTCATTCCAAAACTTGAAACGAAGTTGATCTCTATTGAGCAGTTGGATGAACAAGGCTTGGATGTTAAGTTTGTTGGTGGAAAGTGGAAGGTCGTTAAGGGTAATCTCATGGTTGCTAAGGGTTTGAAGAAGGAGTTGTTATATATGGTGCATGTTCCATATGGGGAAGTGACCACCCAAGTTAAGACGAACGCCAAAGTCAGGCTCGCTGATTCGAAAGTTAAACGACTCTAGTTTGCAGAAGACGACTTGGGGACTTCAGGTAATCAGCTTGAGCGTATTCGAAGGTTTGAAAGTGTACGGGGTTTTTTTGTAGCAATGGGAGCATGAGAAGTGTTCTGACATGTTCCGGAAATCAACGTTGGGTTTAGAAGACCAAGTTTCCGAATGAAATCTCTCCTGAGAAGTTTCTACTAGTGGGGAGTGTTTCTCTGCGAATCCCTGTATATGATGGTTTGAGACTATGGGAATCAATTAGGATTGAGGATGTCAAGACGAGGTCTTTTGAGACTGGGTTGAAGCTATCTGGGGCTTCAACGAGCCCTTATGTTTACTGATGATGATTGGGCCGGCTGCAACTGGGTTGATTGGGGATACATGGTTTAAAGTTTGGTCTGTTCTTGGGAGCTGGACCTGGATAACTTCTGTTCCTGTGTGTTTATGGGTTACATGGATTGCTTTGTGCTTGTTGGTAGACTTTGTGTTTATTGCAAGGCATTCAATTGGGCGATTGTGTGAAGCCCTTGGGCTAAATTAAGTTCTATTGGACTTGGACGATTAGAAGATTTGGACGATTAGAAGACTAGGATGGAGGCTAGTTAAGTTTTCTTGTTCATAAAGTTGTTAACCCTAATGCGTTCTCTCTATATATAATGTCCATTGTATTGTAATTCTCGTACCAAGCTTAATATAAAAGATCCCCTGTTGCAGCCGTGGATATAGGTCCCAACTAGAACCGAACCACATAAAATTCTCATGTTCGCGTGTTACTTTATATTTTCACTTAAGACCCAACAGTTTCGCTATGCTATAAGCACTTTAATTTTTGGGTAACTATGATGTGGAACTTTTGCAAGATTTAAATCTAAACACCTTTCACTTTGGCATATCTTCTTTATAACTGAAAAGCTATAGACAAAAGTTGAGTTGACTGCACTATAAAAATGTAAGGAACAAACACAAATAATCCGAGCTAGGCTTGGGACAAATACTCTTTTGTATTTCATTCCGGCCCTATCCTGAGGAATGCACAAAGTATTAATAAACTTTATCGCAACCATGAGAATCTTATCTTATGCTCCATGTAGTGTAGCAGAAATTGACAAATTTTGAAAACTAAAGAGCTTTTGAGAACTAACATTTTTTCTTACGTGAGTTTTGATTACTAAATTCCTATTAGAAGATCTAAAACGATTGTTAATGTTTCAATATTGTTGGAAATCTTAAATACGCATCTACATGGTTCCTATTGGGCAATGCGAAAATTAAACATTATCGATCCATAGCAACATGATTGGCCCACATCCGTTGCAAGCTTGGCGTATCAAAAGCAATTTGTTATTTTTTAGACGTCCGAAGAAGGACCCATCGCCTTTGGAAGTTCTGTTTTCTTCATGCGTTGATTAAAGTAGGTATTTCATTTTACAGACATTTTTTTTGTGGTTGTTGCAATAAGTTGGAACTGTGTTGACGGGTTATAAAAAATAGTTGGTGGGTTGAACGTATAAAATATATTTTTCTTAACTTGGTTATTAATTTGATGGGTCGACCTGTTTAATTTTAGTACAACGCGAATATATCTTAATTAATTAAACATGTTGAAAAGATCAATGGACGAAACTGGAAGGTGTATGGCAATTTCCTAATGCAAAACGGGCGCCTAGTACTCGTTTAAACACAACCACATGTATCTACACAACGCTTGATTTCTCTTCATGTATTGTTATCATCAACTACACTAAACAACCCCTCTCCATTTCTTGTAAATTGTTTCTAACTATTGGCTCTTGATTACTAATCCCTAACATGTGTATCTTTAGTGTCAGGTGAAAATGATTATAAACTTTTAGGTATTCAAAATTTGTAGTTCCTCTACATAAAATACAACATAAATGACATTATTATAGGTCCAAAGTAGGTAAAAGAGGAATGAAGAAAGCATGGTAAGGCAAGTATATCATTAGAAACCAACACTATTCCTAAATGCTTCCCTATAAAGCTCACATCTTCAATGTTTGCTAGCACAAAGTGTCAACCATGGAATCATGCTATCATTCCTCAAGTAATGGTTGGCAAAAGTTAGCAGCAAAAAGGTTAGTCTACTTGTTTTAATTTCACTCTTTAACATTAACATAGAACTTACATTACTTCTAAAACAATTTTGACACATTTACCTTATAAACATGGTTATATAAGTTCATGCATAATTTTAAAAATATAGCTACTTATAAAAGTTGGTCAAGTGAATTCACATGAACTGGTTTTATTTAGAATATTATATTATTAGTGTAGTATCATATTATTGTGGCTAAAGGTAGAACAACACTTATTTACAAATTCAAGAAAAGGACCAAAAACTGTTATAGGTCATCTAGCTTAAACCCATTTATGGGTTTATATAATGGGTCAGACAGATAAAATTTTAAATACTTGGCTGCTACATATGTGAGTCAAATGGGTCAAAAATTGCTTATATGAATTCATATTCATATACTATCTTAAATCTATTATCATTGTAATAATATAATCTTACTCGAGAGAGTTAAACAAACAACTACTGATAAAAAATTCAAATTAATTAACAAAATACGTATCACAATTGTCCCCTACGTGATTTAGTCTTCTATAAATGGTGAATTACAACTTCATTTGTAACACCTTCAACTGCTTCTTTTCATCAACGCTTCAAATTACACAAAACGAATGGATTTTCTCTAAACAAATGGTCCATTAATTAAGTACCTTCTTCACAATTTTGTTTCTATCGACGGGATCCCAAGGAAGATGATGTTTTTTGTTTCACAAACCTTTCCATAGAACTTATATACAAGTAAATGTTGTCTGTGAATAACAAAAAGACAATAATCAATCATTTTGACATGAAGTGCATCATCAAAAAAAAAACTATAATTAAGCCAAAAACTGTCAAAGATTAGTCAAATTCCCATTAGTAAAGTCTAAACCGTAAGCATCAAGCATGAACCAAAATTTGTAAGCATCAAGCATGAACAAAAATTTGTTAACTATTACCAAGTACCCACTATAAAAAATTGGATTGCAAAAAATAAATTGGGCTTAGAAAAAGACTTTTAGAAATTGGGACTTTTAGAGTTTGGGCTCTTAGGGAATGGGGCCCTGGATCTATTTTTACAAGTGTACAAAGCAATTAGGGATGTGATACCGGTACTGCAAAACTAATATTGAATTGAACAAAACTAGGTATCAAATATATTGGTACGAGTATTTCGCTACGGTACCCGTTTTGGTACAATTTTGTTTTTATTTAGTTTTTGAGCACTCTTACGAGTACTAAATATGTAAAATTGACATGCGTACCAATATAGTACGAGTACCAAATATGTAAAATTGGTACGGGTACTGATATGATACGGGTACCATATAGGTAAAATCAATACGAGTATTATAAATATCATAATACGAAATAAAACCTAATATAAAAAAAACTTTTAAAGATCTATATAAAATTCGGTACCAGTACGATGGTACCCGTTTTTACCGTACCCATACTAATACCGAAAATAGCGAATACCAAAATCAATAAAACTAGGTCCCTATACATGTGCCGAATATCTAAAATCGATACGGATACAGGTACAGATACTGTATTCCGGGAAAAAAGTCCATCCCTAAAAGCAATATCTATCTGGTCAACCCTGATTATAAAAAAAAACGTTTTATGGGTCAACCCGATTAGACTGTTGCTTCGGACCCTTGACACAACTCCACGACCCTACTATAATGTGTTGTGTTTGTAAGTACAAACAAAAAGTTGCATACGTACAATTTGCTTTTCCTCTTATTTTTATGATGTTAACTAATAATATGATCATCAAGACCTTTTACACATATAAACAATTTACATTTCTTCCGGTTTGAAGGTTGATCGGAAAAGTTGCAATTGTAACGGGTGGCGCGAGAGGAATCGGAGGTGCAACCGCAACATTATTGTTCGAAAATGGGGCGCATGTTATAATAGCTGATATATTAGATGAAGTTGGTGTAAATCTTGCTAAGTCTATTAGAGGCCTTTACGTACATTGTGATGTCTCTAAAGAATCTGAAGTTGAATATGCAGTTCAACTTGCTCTATCTTGGAAAGGCAAACTTGATATCATCTTCTGCAATGCTGGAATTATGGTACGAAAACATTAAACTTCTTCAGGTTTTCATTGTATAACTTATCTAAAAGAAAATATCGAAATATTTTATCTTTTTGTGTGTACATCAAATATTAGTAAAATATAAAGCCTTAACAAAGAAAATATAAAAAAATATGTAGTAATAAAAAATCAGTAAAGGAGAAAAAAAAGAAAATTAAAAAAATCACTGGTCCGGTACAACTGGCGGGCTGTGTGTCTTGTTCTGGTCCAGCTCTGAAAACACTGAGTAGGCGTTTGCTTATCCAAAATCATGCATCGAGTGATCAAACCGTGTGCTAGAAACGCATAAATGGATGTCCTATGTTTCAACTTAGCTTTCACTAGAAGTAGCAAAATGAACAATTAATTAAGGAGTGAAGGAGTAATGGTTCGGGTCAAAAACAGATAATTTTTAAAGTACATCTCATAACGGTTTGGATTCGCCCATAAACACTTAGTTTTGTGAGTTTTCAACAACTAATATCTTAAATATGATTAAACTGTTACAAGTAAAAGGATCTATAATTAGGTTAACTTGAATGAATTTTAAGTGCATTTTGACCCGTTTGACATATGGCGCTTGTCCTCTCTATTTTACTCGTTTGACTTGTTAGACAACGGCCTAAACTGACCCCTACTCGTAGGGACACTTTGCGATGTCCTTTCTACCTTTTATTTAAGCTACATTATATGGTTCACTTTGTGACACTTCACTTCTCATTCTTATACAATTTCGTTTTAGATAACGGAAGGAGCATTACAAATCTTGAAACGAACAAAATGGCGACTTTAATCAACGTTAACGTTAAAGGTGTAATACATGGGATAAAACATGCAGCACGAGCAATGATTTCAGCAGGCAGTGGCGGTTCAATCGTGTCCTCATCAAGTTCAGCAGCAATCATGGGAGGCCTTGCATCACACGCATACACTCTAACCAAAGGCGCTATTCTTGGAATAACAAGAAGCGCAGCGTGTGAGTTAGGAGTTCATGGCATTCGTGTAAATTGTGTTTCACCGCATGGAATCCCTTCGGAAATGCTTGTGAAGTCATATCAAGAGTATTTAGGGAAACCAAATATGACCATAGAGGAAGTGAGTGACATAATAGGTAGAGAAGGAAGCTTACTAAGTGGGAGATGTGGAAGCTTTGAAGATGTTGCACAAGCTGTGTTATTTCTAGCCAGTGATGAAGCCGGATATATAACCGGACATAATTTGGTTGTCGATGGGGGCTTTACTTCGGCTTCGGTTGAGATGAGTTCTTTTTATAGTGACAAATGATCATATGATTATGTTGTGAATCACCGAGACATTGTTTTTATTGTACGTTTAGAAAATGAGACTCAAAAGTTCTATATAACCTTAAAATCTTGTGTCATGCTAGAATATACTATAAGCCTCAAAAGTTCTATATATTCTTAATATCTTGTGTCTCATGCTAGAATATACTATGAGCCTCAAAAGTTCTATATGTAGCCCGAAAAGTTCTATATATTAATGCTGAAAAAAAAAAAATTTTTAATCAACCCCGTGTATGGTTCTCATAAAACACTATTTTGCTAGAAAAATGTTTGTAATTTGACAATAAAAATAAACTGATTTAAATATGTCATTTAGATAAAGAAAAATATTTACCCCACAAAACAGACACTATGTCATAGTTTTGCATAGAAATCTGATTAAATTACATCAATTAAATAAACTGTTTAAACCAAAGCAAAATAAAAACCATCAGGGCCTGATAATTATCTTCTTTCTTGGGGTATAGATAACTTTAGTGGCTGATATAAAATTATACATAAATGTTCCGTAAATTTGAAGAATGTATATTGCCTGACTGAAATTTCACCTGGACATCTTTTTCATCAAATTCTTTATATTATAAAAAGTGGTTGTAACAGCATTTACATCTTTTCTTTCATTTTTATTTTATAACTATACTAAAAACAACCATCTTTTATTTTTCTTTCAATTAAATAATAAATAATATTATTTATATATTTATTATTATCCATTTTCTCTCCTCAACTAACAACCACTTTCAAAATATTTTAAATAATTACAGAGGGTGAACAGTTTCCATTCAAACATACAGATAAACAACAACATTTTTCTCTTTCAACTTACAATCATTTTTTATAATATAAAAACCTCCCTCACAAAATTTGGTGAATGGGTTGTGAATAGGGATGAGCAAATGGTAACTGGTACCGGCGGCATTTCTCAAACCGAGTTGATTTTCAGTACCGACATTTAGTGTTTCGGTACCGCTTTGGTACAAGTCCGGTACGGTACCGGTTTGGTACCGCTATTTACCGAATTTTACCCTCAAATGCCGGTCCGTACCGGTAACAAACTGTAATGTAACGGGTATTTTCGGTACCGGTACCCGTTTTTTGAGATTTTCGATACCGAGCTCATCCTTAGTTATGAATGCTATAAGTGGTTGTGAATGAAAAGAGAAAAAAAAGTTAATGCTCATCTGTATATAAGGGGACACTATTTACCATTTATAATTTTTTAATATATTTTGAAGTTGGTTGTGAGTAGAGGAGAAAGAGAAAAAGTAATGATAAAGATATAAAAAATATTATTTAACTGAAAGAAGAGAAAAAAATATAAAGATTTTTAGTATATTATAAGGTAAAACATAATATGAATGCTCCTGAGTACCTTTTTATCTTCTTAACAACCTAAAAAAACCACCTTTGTTTGATAACCAAGAAAGTAGGTGTTAAGTTTTGTTAGTTATTGTGATTTTGCTGTAACAATAGCAAATGGAATTTTATTTTTTTAAGAACGATTTTGTGAAAGATTTGAGATTTTTTAAAACACTTAAATAAGTTGGCAACGTTATGTGTCAGTTTGAATAATATCTTTATTCATTGCTATTGAAGGCCTTATATGATAATGAAAAGGCAATTAAAAATAATATCTTTAATGGGGTTCTTCTTCTAAATAATGGTCTGATCTTATATCATGTTTTTTATGTCGATGACACGATGTTCATTGGTGAGTGGAAAGAGAACAATCTTTAGAATCTTGCTAGGATTCTTAGGCCACTCGGTGTGGTTGTGGGGGCCGTTCAGGCTCGGCTTGGACCGACGACGCCTCCAACACCGCGCCGGGTGGCGCGTCGGCGTCGTAGGCGTCCGCCTGTGGACGTTGGAGACGAGGCGATTTCTTTTTTAAATTATAGCCATCCTCAACGTCGTCAAACCTTCAAATGAAGATGATGCAGATTTTTACAGATGAAAATCTTCATGAATTGAGCAATTGAGATCAATCTACCGTCAAATTAGTACAAGAAAGTCAAACAGATGCATCAAAATATGAAGAGCAATTACAATACCTGAAGCAGAGGTTAGGGAAGAGTGGAGAAGAGACACACAAGTGTTGACCAGAAGAGGGTCTCTGGAGATGAATTTCTGGCAAAGCCAGTTGGAGAATTGGTAAAAAGAGAAGCCAAAGATGAGCGGAAGAAGCTCCGTACGCTTGTTGAAGAGAATTTCGAAGAAAACAGAGACGGCCCACATGATGAGAGTAGCCATGAAGAAGAAGAAAGCACCTGTTCCGTTTTTCTTCTGAACCCGACGATGATCGCGGCCATGGCGCACCTGAACTTGAAGATTTGGTGGTTCTTTGTTGACTGTGGGATTGATCATCTAATAGGCGTCGATGTGGCTTATCTAATACCGCACGCTTTGTGAGACTATGTAGCCCTTCAACTTAATTAAAAAAATTAAATTAATTAGGTGGGGTCGGGTCATCACCCATTTCCTAGCTTCCATCCCTGGAGGGGCGTCCTTCAAGGACTCTGACGTGTATGCTGACGTGGCAGGTCATCCTTGAGAGAGGTCCGTCACCCACACCGAGTAGCCTTACATGTTTTCACCTAGCCTCGGGTCTCAAAGTTAAGTTTGGTAAAAGTAAGGTGTTTGGCATTGGGGTGGCGGAGACTAAAGTTAAAAATTTGGCTTCCATCCTTAAATGTGAGCATGCATCGCTCCCTTTCACATTTCTTGGGATTCCGATTGATGCAAACATGCCTCTTTCAAAAAATTGGGATCCTATTATGACCGTTTAAAATCCAAGCTTAGTTCTTGGAAGGCTTCAACCCTTTCATTTGGAGGTAGAGTCACACTTCTTAAGGCGGTGCTTGGGTCGTTGCCGGTTTACTTTCTCTCCATGTTTAAAGCCCCTCGTATATCCATTGAAGCCATGGAAAAGGTGAGGCGAAAATTCCTTTGGGGCGGGGGTGATAATCATAAAAAAGTTAATTGGGTGGCTTGGAGTAAGGTGGTGATGCTTTTAAATTTGGAGGGCTTGGTGTGGGTAGTCTTAGATTCATGAACTTGGGTATAAATGCATAAATGCCATCCATAATGTTGATAGTGGTGATGATGGTAAAATGGCCTTAAAAACTTTTATGGGTCCTTGGCATAATATTTGCAACATTGATGAGGATATCATTGCCTTGGGTATCGAGCCTAAGTCAATGTTTGCAAGGTTGGTGGGTCGAGAAAATCACACTAGATTTTGAAGAGATGCTTGGGTATGTAGATACCCTTTAAAAGACATTTTTCCAAGGCTCTTTGATCTTGAATCTGCTAAATCATGCTTGGTGGAGGAGAGGGTTGTTTGTGTGAATTGCACTTTTGTTTCAGCATCATGAAAATGGCGAATTTTTTTTTAATGATGATGAGATTGAAGAGATGCAAGATCTTCAGGATCTTTTGTGTACGTTCCCGTTTGTTAGTGATTCAAACAAGTGCTATGGAAGCTGGACACCATAAAGGGTTTCTCGGTTCAGTCGGCTAGAAAGCACATGGAGCAAGTTTGTTATGGGTCGGTAAGTAGGGTATGTGAATGGATAAAATGGCTGCCTATTAAGGTCAACTGCTTCATATGGAGGCTGCTGCAAAACAGAGTTCGGTTGCTTCAAATCTGCTTACGCAAGGGGTTGTGGTGAATTCCGGGTGTTGTGTAGACTGTTCCGGGAGTTGTTGAATCAGTGGAGCATGCTTTTCATGATTGTCCATCTGCCAAAGACCTGTGGAGAAAGGTTTCTATGTGGGCCGGGTGGGATTTCACGGGTTTTACGAGCCTAGCCCAAATGTCACATCAAATTTTAGAAGAGGATGGCGTCATCAGAATAATGATTTTGATGTCTATTATGTATACAACAATTTGGTTGTTGTGGAAAGCGAGGAATGGCCCCAAACACGCAAAAACTCGGCTGATAAGGTGCACGATGAGATAGTCTCCACGCTGTTTTGTTGGATCAAACACAGATCTAAACATTCAGATTGGTTGGTGCTGGTCTAGTTGGAGGGTGAACCCACTTAGCTGCAGCTAATCTTCTTTATGTTATGTTCCTGTTATTTTTTCCTTTTCTGTGTAATGTTCCAGTGTTTCGCTGGCTTCTTTTCTTTGCTATAAAAGTACCATTCTAAAAAAATGTGTCAGTTTGAAGAAAGACACTCGTTGAGGGACCTTATGGTCATTTTTACAAAAAAAAATCCTGGAACATAAAGCAAAGGATATAATCCTCATTGGAGGAATTCTGAGTTGTTAACCATGGATTTTAGAAAGTAAAGACACACCATAATCTAAAATAGAGTCAAAAGGAATTCTGAGTTGTTAACCATGGATTTTAGAAATTGAACTTTTCTGGTGAAAGTAAAGACACACCACAATCTAAAATCATCATTGGAGGTAACTAGGAGACAATGAAAAATTGGACATTTGACCACTTTGATTACTATGACATTTGACCCCTTGGTACTTTTCTCAGAAATGTTACTCATGATGTTTAGAACCTGTTGGACAGACTTAATTTTAGAATCAAAAACATTTTAATATGCAGTTGAATGGAGAAAAATATAACCCAATATGAAAATTTTGAGAAAGTGGTTAGTCAGACATCTTTATATTGATTGTATATGTTTAGATCTGTGTTTGATCCAACAAAACAGCGTGGAGACTATCTCATCGTGCACGATCAGAAGTAACCACCCCACACCAGCATGAATGGCTACAACATTTGTATGATCATTAGAATATATAGCATGCTGGATGCTCAAAAACAATTCCTTACTAATTGTATAATCGGTTAGTCTTGTAGTCACTAGCTGGAGAGCTTTGAATCAGTTACTAAACACTCGTACTAATTGTATATTGCATATTTCTTATTAATGCTGTTTGGTTGGTGTTATAGCTGAGCATTTAAACTACATGTTTCTGATAATTGTAGACAAACAATCCTTGCACAACATAACACAATTTAAAACGGCTTAGTTTAAGGTTTAGCAAAACTTGTTTGAAGCACAAGATTCAAAACACAAGTTAACAAACAGCAGAAACTCTATAGAAACATAAATTAAACAAAGTGCAAACCTGAACTGCAATCTAAGATGCAGGAACCAATGCAAACAAGTGCAAGTGTCTTCTTGTGGTGGAGTTTTTCCAATGGAAATCTTGTTTGGTGACTCTATAGAGGTAGCATGCTTTCGACATAACACCTGATATGATTGAACTTCACGGTTTTGAGCACCGAAGTTGATGAGTGAGTAAATTGTAGTGATTTAAAACACCCGCTCTTCTTGTTATAGATAAGTACACTCATCACATTCCCGGACACTTTGCTTGAAGAGAAGATACTCTCGTCCATATTAACCGAATCTGAAGGGAAAGGGCAACCTAACTCGAACCAAGACTCAGGGAATGTAATGATTTTCTTAACCCAAGCACGGTTTCATAGTCTTGCAATATCCATATATGCATATAGTTGTTTTCTACCACATGATCATGACCAACAACTCCTACACAGCCATTGATTTTTATGATTCGAGGTTGGTTATCACTGACCAAAGTTATACGATTCCTATTGTAAACACTACTGGATACACAGGGCACAAAACTTTGCGGAATGCTAATTACTTAAAACTTCTCTGTTCTCAAGTCAAACCCTAAAATGTCGCACGAGACTAGAAGACTAACATGTACAACACTATTGACACAAGCGCCACTTCCGGGGATGACATGCATAGGATCCCAGCTAACACCAGCTGGAATCTCCGCATCAATACTTCTCCATAAATAACTTGTCATAGAGAAAATCATAATCTCTAGTGTAGGAGGTTCAACAAGTTTCCTAATCATCAAAATCTTATGTTCGTTTCTAGACTCATCGAACCCGAATAAGTATTGTTTAATGTTCGCTGGATTCATCAAAGAATAAGGAGGATCAGGGAGTTGAAAAATCTTATGGGTGCTAGGGTGAACTACGTACCCAGCGCGAGTGAGATTGTAACCCGAAACCCATTCCATGCAAGTAAAAAGTAGTAACCACCCGTTCAAATGTTCGACTTCTGTGATATCAGCAGAATCAACATGGTCCAGTGTCATGAGACGAGTGACTGGTCCACCGCCATGAGCAGCGGAGAGAAGGTGTGATTCACGACTGATAGAATCGTAAGCAGAGATGAATAAGGCAGTGTGGTGGGCGCGAGTAGAGTGGAGTTCGGTGAATGAGGGATAGGAGATGAGCCAGAGCCATGGCTTGGAGACGGATTTGAATCGGAGAATGGATTTGACAGGAAGTCTGGAGAGGATAGCCTCGATGATTTCAGTTGGGATTGAAATCTTTTTTTTTCTTAAGGAAATTATTGATAGATTTCAGTTACACAATTATCACATATGTAAAAATAAAGATTGAAAAGAAGATAAGAACACCAATGTCAAAGAAATAAACTAGGATGATTGTGAAGTTGTGGTTATGGTTGCTTGGACCAAAAAGAAGAGTATCATATCATTACAAGATGTGGGTTGTCCATGTTTTCTGTAATTAAAATCGGTTGTTTTGATATAATCATTCATGTCTAATGAATCAATACACGATTAGTTTAACTAGTTTTTTAAAAGAGTTTTTTTATAATCAGTCATTTTGAACCTGGAATCTAATGTGAATGCATTAGCTTTCAAGAAAATACTGATGACCACATCAAAACTATTATACAAACACAACAGCCGGAAAAACGAAGATGATATACGAGAATAGAGCACACATTATTTGATTTCATAAAGTAGTTTTGCTAACTTATAAGTTATAAGAATGAAATTCAATCACTCACAACATCCAATCAAGTTCCGCCACGTCATCGAGCTTTATTCCATCACTAGTGATAGATTTTAGTGGAAATGCTCATCACTAGTGATAGTTTTTTTTTAAAATTATAATTTAACAATAAAATTATAAATTATAAATTTCATTTAAATAAATCCTAAATTACAAACTAAGAAAAAACTAAACACCACAAACTAAAAAATGTAAAAAATCTGCATCATCTCCCAACCCCACTTTTCACATATCTCACGTTTGTGTTGAAGTACAATCGATTTATACGATTCGTCAAGATTGTCGTGCGGTTGTAACAAGGCGTTTAAATCACTATTTTTTTTTCTTTTGCGCTCAAGTGTCTAATATACGCCTCCTTACATTTAAGTTTTGCCGCCACAAGTTTTTCTCTTCTTTCTTTGGATTCCACCATTTTCACCAATATAGCCTCTTTGAATTCAGCGATGGACTCCGCCACCACTTCCTTTCCTCTACTTGACGAATCACCACTTTTCTTGCGGTGCAGCCTCGTGGGTGTATCGTTTTGATTTGGTTCATCATCGGGTTGTTCGTTCAAATTCATTTCAGGCATGTCACCGGACTTGGAAGTAGTGTAGTTCCCGGACTCGGAAGTTTTTGATCTTTTGGGACCTCCTCTTCTCGTTGGATCCGTTGGCCTATGCATGTTGACCAAGCCAACCGGCTCCCACTTCGGATGATGTCTCGCAACCTCCCATGCCGCCATGTGTGGAAAAGTTTTATGCTTGTATGTTTGGCAATAGTCTTCTAAGGCGTTTTTTATGATAGTCGCCTTGCTCGCTCCGCTTTGTGGATTTTGGGACTACAAAAAATACAAAAAAAAACTATTTTATAAAACAAGATAAAAAAACAGTTTTCTTTTTAAAAAAAAAATAACAGTTTTCTGTTTTTTTAAATAACAATTTTATGTTTTAAAAAAAAGTTTTCTGTTTAAAAAGACAGTATTCTGTTTTAAAAAATAAAAAAAAACAGTTTTCTTTTTTAAAAAATAAAAAAAAACATATAGAGAAAAGTTAAAAAAACGTACCAATTGAATGAAATAAGCATTAAATTTACTTATTTTCCGGTTCAAATCTCCACACTTCGAAGTCATTTGATCCATGTTACGTTCGGTCGAACTGGGAAGTTTGCCAAAATGAGAGATAACTCGTCTAAAAAATAAGTCTCTTCTTTGTTAATTCGAATATTTTTTGCTTTCGGAGGTGTGCAAGTATGGCTTGACCAAGGCAACCTCCTCCGCCCTCGTTCACGGTCTCCGAACAGTTGTTGGGACGTTTTCAACTTCTTGATCTTCTTCTTGAACCGGTTCACTATCGTCATCGTCATCAAATTGTTGTTGTGGTTCGCCGTATGCACGGGCGAATTGGTGAATGACATTGTTTTGGGTCGAGGTTGAAATGGTGGGTTTGAAACGGTTGTGTTTGAAATTGTTGAGGTTGATATTGTGGAATGAAAGGTTGGTTTTGATATTGTTGGGTTTGAAATGGTGGAAATTGTTGGGTTTGAAAGGGTTGGTTGGGAAACGTTTGGGTTGGAAATGACTGGATTTGGTCATGTTCGTATTGCAACCGAAATCTAGCGATCTCGCCAAGATTAGGTCGAACCTTTGGTCGTACGTGTTTTTTCTTCGAACCTGAATCTCGTTTGCTTGAACCTTCCATTTTGGGTTGGATTGAATTTTTTTCGTAGTTTGAAAGAATGTATTTTTTTTTTGTTGGGAGATTGATTGTATTTGGTATTTTAAAAAATTGATTTGTGAACAACCCATCAAACGGTCAAGTTCCAACGGTCGACTTTTTTTGAAATTACAACGCGTGATCACCACAACGCGTCATGAAGTCCACGCGTGCTCGATACCACCGGCAATGATGTTTAACGTGGTGTAACGCGTGATTCTCGGTCGATAACGGAGCGCCCCGGGTGCTCTTACAGTGACTAAAATAATCACTGCACAGGGGCAAACTTGGGTTCAGGTAACCAGTACTTGAATTGTACCTGTAACAGGAGTCATGTGTCGGAAATATTATGATTTGTAATTTGCCCTTTGGGCGTCATGGGAAAGTATAAGTCATATCCTCATCAATGTGGCTAAAGTATTGTTCTTCATTAATGTTTATAAAGATTGTCTATCTGTCTAGAAAGTTTTTGTAACAGATGTCTATTGGATTTGTATTTTAAGGAGTATGTTCTTTGTCATTTTATTGTATTTATGCAGTTAGCTGAAACGTGTATTTATATATAGATATAGCGCTAACTGTATATGTATATGTAGTTTATTAAAGTTGTCATCTGTTTAGTTAAGTTGACTATTATATAGTTGAAGTTGACCAACTCATAGGAATGTTTTTTGAAGTGTGTTTGAAAAGTTAATTTGAGAACATTTAAAGAGGAATCCTTTTTTAAAAAAAAAACCCGTGTTTTTATTAAAAAACAAGGGACTAGCAAGTAGATAGAACTTAAAACATAGTACAAAGATCATCCAGCAATCAAAAAGAAAAGGAGCACCAATCTCGCCATTCTAGCGACTTTATCTTAGACCGACTTGACACCCAAAGAAAGTCTGTTGACTTGATGTCTTCTATAAATTTTTGAAGACTGTCTCTCCATTGTAAATCTTCTTGTTCCACGCATTCCAAATAACCGAGCTGGCTGTAAGGACAATGGACTGAATTGCAATCTTTTGCGTTGGCGATTCTAGTAAATGTGTGGAGCTGCATCAGATCCTTAGCTGGGAATACAAAGAATTGTGGCAGTTTGCACCACAAACTAATGTGCCGCCATACGAGAGTGGGTAACCCACAGCCTGTTAGGATCGATATATGGTCAATGGTTTCCTCTAACTCACCAAAATAAACGCAGCTGGAGGAACCTGATAAAATCCTTTATTAGTCTATCCATATCAATTCCAGCAGTAACTGGGTCCGCTTTGACCCATTTCTCAAATTTGGGTTCGTATCAAAGTGTTTTCTATTGACACCAGTAGAACATAACCTATAAAGAACTTTCAGAATGGCGAATGGCAAAAGCTGAGGAGTTGGATAAACTGACAGCTTTCAGAACTTATCTTCTGTGATTCCTGTTGGAAATTTATGTAGTGTAAATAAATATTAATTTAGTGAAATTATAATTTAGTAAAATTATAATTATTTACTAGACTCTTCATATGGATGATAAACTCTTAAGAGAGTTTTTATGTTAATTTATTTGTTATTGTTAAAGTTTATGTCTATAATAAACTAACTAATTAAGCGAGACTTTTCACTTATTCTCAAGTCTTGTAAAAATAGTAGGCTGTGTGCCTCATTTTAATATAGAGAAAAAAAAGGCTAGAAAAATACAAGAGAAAGGGATACAAGAAAAATAAATGAATATATAAATTATAGTTCTTGGAAAGAACAAATACTTGAAGATCCATGTGTTGGGTACTTAGAGAAATATGTTTTCTCTATACCATTTCATCATCTTCGTATCATATTTTTCCACAAGTTCTAACACTATAATTTTATTAAGCGTAACCTCTGGTGCATGAGCCATCCCTGTTTCGAAGATCTGACGTTCCCTTTTGTAACCTTCGGATTCTCTCCCACCTTGAGATTGCTTGGGTGATGCTGACAATTTCTTGCGATATGTCCAGCAACGCCACATGTGTAGCATACTTGACGTTTCACATGTGGTTTTGTCTGTGGTCCATTAGATTTAACAAAACGTGAGCACATGCGTGATTTCTGAAATGCAGATGAAACAAGCTTAGTCTGTTTAACCGGAATTTTTGATTTTTCAACAGATGGAACATATTTTGTTTTATCTTTGTTTTGAATATGTTTTACCAATAGATTTTTAGATTTATCAAATTTATTTGGCAAAACAACTGAATTCATGCAACTAGAATCAAAACAAACATCAGAACAATTTTTGCTGTTAGAAACAGATCCTACAATTCAAAGTATTTGATGAAATAGAAATATTGTTTGAATTTTTAGAAATTAAATCAGTGTCTTTCGAAAATTTATTATTTAAAACGGCAAAGTCGACATCATCTTTATCATCTTCATCAACCCACTCTTCGATGATTACTTGGTCTGCACTTGAAGCAACAGGATTACTAACATTCACGTTCGCACAGAGATTTTCCGAAGAATCAGAATCTTTTGTGTTTGAAAGTTCAACAGGGGCTCCTATAGTTTTTTCATCATTAGGCCCAACAGGGGCACCGGACTTTGATTCTGATTCTACATTGGTCAAATGTGACTCAACCATTTCAGGTGACACGGCTTCTTTGGGTTATTCAAAAGTTTCTGTTTCATGTAAATCACTTATAGATTTACCCGAGGAAGCTGCTTCAATCTGTTTGCCATTTTTGAAATTTTTCATAAATTCAGCCAACCTTTCATCATGGCAAACTCAACATTTTCATTCTTTATTTCAGGCTCTGATTTATTTGGTTGTTCTTCAGTTATTATCTAACACTTGAAACTGTTTATCGATTTCAGCATTATTCTCAAAATTTAGGGTTTTAGTGTGATTTGACACATTTTCAGGTTTGATGAAACTTTTCAGTGTGAAATTTTTTAAAGAAGTCTGTTTCTCTAAAATAACTTTGGTTTATCAGGCCTTGTAATTTTGATTTTTCGTGACTTAGCAGGTTCGACTTTCTTGGACTCGGATTTTCCAAATTCCATGTTAGGCATACTTTCTATCTCCTCTTCAGTCATGGGATTTGAGGTGTAGTTGTGATTGTAAGGTGGAGGTATGCTTACAAATCCCAACCCTTTATTCTTTACTTCTTTTTTGGCATAAACTAACTGTCGATTAATCATTTTCTCAACCTTCTCATTGGATACGTCAAATTTTTTGAAATTGAAATTTGTGTTTTCAAAGGTTGTTTTTAAATTACCAAGTTCAATGGTCAATTTTTCAGATAATTCTTTAAAATGAAGATATCGGCATCTTGCCTCACTCAAATCGTTGTGCAACTTACGGATATCATGCTTTTGCGCCTGCACCATATCTTTATATCCATTTATTTTCTTTTTGATCTGATATTCATCAGATTTGGATAATTTAAGTTGCATAACGAGAGAGTCTGCCTGCTCTTTATACCCATTATGTTTTTCCCTACAAGCAGGCGTATAACATATATTGTCGACACATACCTCAGTTTCAGATGACGGAGTTTCATTAATCTGTGCCATTAGGGCTTGATAGATCGTCTCCTCGGCTGTCTCAGAGGCCGACTCCATGTCTTCTTTTACATGTGCCACAAGAGCCTGATTTGCCTGAAACAAGTTGTCTGTAGTGATCTGAAGATCATGCATTTATTGAGACCAGTCAAAACCCCGTCCTTCCTGAGCCACTAATGCATTTCCTGGATGTTTAGTGGAATTTGATCCAATCCTGGTATTTTGATTTCTGGAGGGTGAGTTTGGAGGAACACCGACCCCTACACGCGAGACACTCAGGTTTGAAGTAGACACAGTGTTCGAGTTAGGTCTTGACACAGAACTAACTGTGATTGTCACGTTTTGAATCTGATCCTTCTTTTTTGGGTTGACGACATTCACGAGCAAAATGACCGGGTTTGTGACAATTGAAGCATCTGAGCTTCGACTTGTCCCAACCAAGCTCCTTGTTGGATATTTCCCAGGTGTTTCTTCCTGTATTTTTCATGAAATTCTTTGCGCAAAACAACCATTGCCATCTGCCAAGTAATGTCCATTTCTTCAACTTCATCAGGATGGACTTCATGAAGCTCATCAGTACCAATTTGCCATGCGGTTATCTTGCCAATAACAAAAGCGTTGTAGCAGTTCATCAGTCCAGCCATAAACACCATGTTTTGCTCAAATTCTTTAGGCATTGTAATTTGAGATGCGGGCTGAGTAGGCACAGTAACAAATTGAGGTGCATACTAAGGTTGGCTCATCTGTTGGGCTGAGACTAGAATGTAACTGGATTGACCATTGTATGGTAACTGAACAGTGGATAATGCAGTATAGAGAAAGAATTTCGAACTCCTTGCTACGAAACAAGGGCAGTATTTGTCAATACACCCGCGTTGTTGTAGCTTGCCGTGTGATTGTACAGTCTCTGCCTGTCATCCATCTCATAGGACCTTAGCAATGAAATCAGCTCTGCAAGATTCATCCTTGATAGATCCTTGGTCCTCTAATGAGAGTGCGTTTGTATCCCAGTTTCTTAGAAGAGCATTCAGCAGTTACTTGTTGGTGACAGAATTTTGCAGTGCAATATCATGAGTTCTCATGTCACTAACCAGGGAGATGAACCTTTGAATTTGATTTTCTAGTGTTTTGCCTGGATAATGATTGAACATGTTAAACCTTTGAGTGAGCATCTCCCGTCTGCTTTCCTTCATCTCTTTGTTCCCTTCATACATTGCCAATAATGCAGTCCATAATTCTTTCGCAGATTTTGCCTCTCGAACACTAATATCAATTTCTGGGGCAAGTGTAGAATGCAACATAGCCAGAGCTTTGTCATCTATATCTAGCTTCTCACGATCCTCTTCAGTGTACTGTGATTCTAGCTTGAGTTTGATGGTTCCTAAAACTTCATCCACCATGTATGTGATCACTGTTGGTCTATTGCAGATTGACTTCCAAGCCTTTGGATCCTTGATTCTCATGTATTGAATGAACCTGAACTTCCATTCTGAGAAGGATCCCCCCAAGATCAGCCTGGGAATCCTATTGTTTGTACCAATGATGTTGTCTAGATCTTGGTTAATTGCTACATTTTCACTCAAAGCTAACTGATTTGTGGGATCCATTTCTATTCCACCGATGAACAGCCAAAATCTTCAAGATATCCGATTTCAACCGAGCCTTCGCAAGACTACTTAGGCTCTGATACCAATTGTAAGTCCCAATAACTCAACAATCAGATATCAAACACCAAACAAGTAGCGGAAATACAAGTAAGATGTAGAAGATTAAAGCTAATTGTATTGATTCAAAACAAATGAGCAGACGATTATCAAATCTTCTGGTACTCTCATCGATAACAAGCACACAAGTTTTTAGAGAATCAACAACCAAAAACTAATTAGGAACCTCCTATTTATAATTACATAGGAAGCCCTATTGCATAACCTAAAGCCCATGTTCAACTAACAACCAAATATATACTTAAGCCCACAGACTCGATTCAATAAAAAAACTACATACAAATCAAGACAAAACAAACCTATAATAAAATATGCCCTTGCTTCGGCTGTTGTACCCTGGGAAACATACGCGTCGTCTTTAGTAGAGGCGCGGAATCTGTTTTAAGGGAAGCGTGTTGAACACGTGCCTCAACCACAACTGTCAACATTAGTTTATTTATTTTTTGCAGCCAAGAAGGATCGCACAAGGATACGCAATTCAAGTTCTCGTAGCCAAAATTGTACAAGAAGATGCTTCTCAAGCTCTTGTCAAAAGAACGATTTGAATTGATTTATTTAAATATGTTGTATTTCATATTTGATTTTGTATGAATTTGTACACGATACGGGTACTACAATTTTCCAAAATTACGTAAAGAGAGTATCTTTACAATTTTATATTTATATATATATAATTTTCATTATAATTGTGACCCATGTTCTACAAATTAAAACAGATTTCGTGAGATTGTTGCTACAATTTTAAGATTTTATTTATAAGGATTTTGGGTTCACGAAAGGATTTATAATAAAAAATATATTTTTAGAGATTATGATCTTATAAATATTGTTTTGGGAATATGTATGTAGTACAACTTGATGTGTTTGAATTTATTGAGATTGAATACAATCTTAAATCCTATACCGTGATACAAAACGAATAATTTTGGTTCAACCGTTTGGTTTTGAAGCGATTTTGTAATCATTAATTTTTCTAACCTTTGTGTTATCGGGTTTATTAGAGTAACCATACGTTTTTCGTAAACGTTAAAATTCTCTAACGTGCGCGTTTGACCAGCTTAGTGTTAGAAATAGTTTATTTTGTGTAAACTATAAGTCTTGTAATGATTTTTGTAATCATTTATTTCTAAATGAGCATGTTAGAATCATGTTTTATATATAAACTAATATGTTTTATAACGATTTCTGTAATCGTTTATTTCTAACGAGCCTGTTAGAAGCTATTTTTTGATAAGTATGATAATGATTTTTGTAATCATTTATTTCTAACAAGTATGTTAGAAATTATTTATTGATAAGATTTATAACAATTTTTGTAATTGTTTATTTCTAACAAAAGTGTTAGAAACCCTTTTATAAAAAAATGCAAATGATTTTTGTAATCATTTGTCTTCTAATATGCGTCTTAGAAATGGTTCATGAAAAGTGTTAGAAACAGTTTATAAAAAAATGCAAATGATTTTTGTAATCATTTGTCTTCGAACATGCGTGTTAGAAACGATTAATGAAAAGTGTTTGTTTGGAAGCAACTTTTAGTTGTTTATTTTTTAACATGTGTATTAGAAGTGACTTATTTATATGAACCATATATGTGTTTATAACAAGTCGAATTAACATTTAGTGGAAATGTTAATATTTCTAACGTGTGCGTTAGATTTTTTTTTCATTTTAACATGATTGTTAAAAATGGTTAGAATACAAATGCCTTGAAATGTTTTATATAAACATTTTACATAAGTAATTTGTTGTAGAATTGATTTTAGTGAATATAAACACATAGTAAAATATCTATAACTTACATATAAAAATAGTAAAAATTGCAAGTTTTGAGTTCAGAACTTAAAAGTTTGTGTTTTTACAGTCAGAAAGACAAAACCTCATATGGGATGTGAAAAAGACATATTTAACTCTTATAAAATGTGGTATAAATTGTCTGATATTAATATCACGAGTGATCACGATGTTTGATTGGCTTCAAGGATTAAATCATCATAAAGTGATGGTGTTGTTGTATGGGATTTATCACTAACTTTAATTTGTGATTTCTAAATCCAAATGGTAATGTTTTATATATATAAAATGACTTCAATTTTCTAACACGTGTATTAGTAAATGTGTATCACAAATACAAGGTTAGAGATTATTCTTTATATAAGGAATGTAAATGTTTTATGTAAACATTTAATTACCTATGTATGCATTAAAAATGTTGAGAAATGGTTGATATTATTAATATAGTATATTGCAAAACTAAGGAAATGTTTTAGAGTGATTTTTAAAACAAAGTTTTTCATAGTATTGATAATTCAAATGGTTTGCTACTCTTGCTAGAAGTAGCATATCATGAACAAGTAACAATCTCATGGATATTATTTGGTGGAAAACAACTTGGTGTTGTTGTGAACAAATTTAATTGTTCAAGTTCACTACTTAAATGTAGTCTTTGTAACAACTTGGTGTTGTTTTATGTAGTCCAAGTTTAAAGTTTCAAGATGAAATGAGAAACTTGTACTTACAAGTGCATGGAGTCTTATTGAGGGAGTATCTCAAGACATGCCATGGGATGATATCGTTGAGAAGATTTTGGCCAGATTATAAAGTGTTGAAGATAAAAGCACTTTGATATTTGATGTCTACATATCGTCTATGCTTCCATTTAAATTTCAAAAGTGTTTGGAACTTATGATTTAGTTTCCAATGTATTTTATTGTTTGTGTTCAATATCTTCGGATAACACATGCAATTTTTTACAAAGAAACAAATCACTAATGTTTGTGACGTATAAATTATTTTTATGAAAAGTAATTATAACGTCAACTATACATTGTTGAAAAGAATATGGCTTTAAACGGATAGTACATGAAAATATCTAGACATAAAAAACTTGATAGTTGTTGCATTGACTAAAAGTCAAAGACGAAACATCAAATGTATTACTATATCATGAGAGAATAATGAAAGAACGTACTGAGTGTATTGAGATGAAACACACAAACAAGATCCATGTCGATATACTTTGGTAGAAGTCATTTGACATTCAAAAGTGTGAATTCTAACATACAAAAGAAAAAGTACTATATGTTATTGTATACCTTTAATAAATCTGGCGAGATTTGTTCTGAGTGATATATACGTAGACGCGTCTACTACTTGATTATTGTTAGAACTATATGGAGATTTTACCTTCGTTTGGGAGAGCATCCTAAATATACATATCTCCTAATGAATACCAATAGATGTGTGAAAATTACTTATGACAAAATTATGAATGCCATGTTTGTTGAGTGTCGATTTAGTTGACTCTACCTCACACATAATAGTGATTGTAGACGAGGAACATTCATCTCGTTCGTGATGAATGTGTTCACCAAGTGTCTTGGATTAAGACTTATGTTTAAGTCATTATGAGTCAATGGTAAAGCGTTGGAGATCAAATGTAAATAAGTTATGTTCCTTAATTGAATGATAAAATTTAGCTATGTGCTATATACAATAATTTGTGACACCTTCCTAAATATTGATGTTTTAGGATTATGAATAACTCTCATTATTTAGTCTTAAGAAGTGATGAATGTTGCATAGTGATATTATGATATCCTTAGGGCTGTGAATAGTCAGAATGATGCATCTTCTGTTCACATGCTTAAGTATTGTAGTCTAAAGCATGATAGACTAGTACTTGGTTAATTATGGATATTGACAAAGATAATTAACTCTAAACATTCAAATGTGTATGAACACAAAAAGAATTGTGTATAGACAAAGTTGAGGTTGAATTTTCATTCATTATAAGGAAAAGACATGCAACTTTTGTAGAGTTTTTCCAAAAAGCTAATGAGGAGAACTCATTGTCTAGGCTTCTTCTATATGGTAAATATGAATCATTCTAAGTTGGTGACAAACTTATGAAAATGGCATGTGTTGCGTTGGTCAACTTATGTAAGCTAATGCAACATGATAAAATTCATTGATACAATGAGGTTGATCTTGTTCAATCATATGTGTATAAAGGTCGTCATAAGTGAAGTTACGGAAATGTTGATTAAATGACAAGAAATGTGGGGGAGGATCCATTTAAAAAAACAACCCTATAAGGGTATGTAGAAATGGTTTTCATTACTCCATCTAGATGTTATCCAATAACACTTAAATGTGGGGGTGTCTTGCATTTGTACCATAATATTTTGGCAATAAGGATTTTGTAATCCAATCTAACATTGTAAACAGACGAGTAAGTGGAAGACACAAAGGTCATAGTGTATAATGGAGATGTGTTTGCCTTAAATTATAAATGTATCATTCTAAGACAAATATTATAACCAGATTCAGGTGGCCACTGGGGTTATAGTCTTAGAAATTGACAATAGTCAATGATAACTTTCGAGTTACGAACACGTCATGACAATTGATCTCAACTGCAAAGTTATCTTCAGTGACTTATCAATGACAAAGATAATGTTATGGATCCAACAACCTGAGGATTTATTAGAGATCAAGTTCTGGAATGAGACTAAAGCCCATGGAAAAAGGGTGTGTGAAGGAAACCTAACTTAGTTGACTTGAGATCCCAAGATCTAAGTTCAATAGGACAATGAATTCATCTGTCTAAGGTGGTCACTGTGGGGGCATAGTTGATTGCATAAGCTAGTATATATGGTTATATATACCCCCTAAATGATAAAAGGGTGTTTAAATGTCACACCCAGACCCGCAGCGGAATAAAAGTCGGGGCATGATTGGGTTATCACCAAAGCTCATGATGTTTACTAAGAAGTTTAATATTTATTAAATTCAAACTAAAATTCAAATATCCAACAAAAATACAAACACAAATAATAATCTAAATGCTTGTTCCAACGAAATAACTTGATTATTCTTCTAGGTCATTCTAGGTGTTTCTTTCCTCAACTTGATCACCTGTATCATGCATAAAACAGAGGAAGTTTTTGGGTCAACAAAAGTTGGCGAGTGAACCTTGATAAAACATTTAAGTAAATCAATTTTATCGTTGTTTAAATAAGATTGTGCATAATCACATGTGAACAAATGTATAATGTAGCACATCACAAACCACATTGAATGAATATATGACATGAATGACGATGTATCTGAGATCAAGGCTCAATCAAACGGAGCCGATCTAATGAGGCACCTGATGCTCAGCCCGTATCCCACGAGGAACTGATGGGCCTAATGAAATGAGTGCACTGAAATGATAAAATGTATCCACATATAAACCACACTACAAGCAATAGACACTTGATCACGAAATGATATTAGCACAAATGTTAAATAAAATAAAGAAATGATACGACACATGATACACCCCAAAACGTTATTAAAATGGGGAATTTGTAGAGATTCACTCACAGTGGGTGCGTATTCTTGATTGAAGATGAGAGCGCACGAGTTGGGAATTTAACCGATGAATGAGTACTAACCTAAAATAATAATGCGATAACTCGGTAAATAAATAAACTAATATTTAACCTTTGTTTTGATTTTTAAGTTAATTTTATAATTTTTATGGATATAATTAAGCCCTTGAATTTATGTATTTTTAAGTATTTTAAATGTATTTTCTTTTAATATGAATTTTGAAATGAAATAAAAGAATATAAAAGTAGAATAAAATAAATTAAAATAATGTCAGTCTGACAGCTGTCAGACCGGTTTAATCAGGATTTTAAGCATGCGTGTTGAGACTCGAACCCGTGACCTTTCGGTTGCGTGCATGCAGCTCTTCCAACTAAGCTACGTGTCTAACCCGAAAGAATCTGGATTTTAATTATACTTATATACATTTTAGGTTTATCCAAATTCAATTAAATTTAAAAAGATTATACTGGATCGAACCGGACGCGCACTATGGGTCTCGAACCCGAGACCTCAGCCGTGACTTGCACCCAGCTCAACCAACTGGGCTGGGTGTCTAACCCGTTAAACCCTTGTTTTTTATTAATTTTATATACAGATCAAACCATTTTAGTTTTAAGTAATTTAAAAAGAATTTGAAATCAATTGAACCGCATAATAAGAGGATCTCGAACCCGCGTCTGAAGTGGGTTTGCACCCGGCCTAACCAACTGGGCTGGGTGCTCGACCTGATTATAAACCAATTTATAATATCTATATACACATGCTGCAACTTCATCTTCTTCGTTTGAAAGTTTAGCCCACAACATTTACCCGCCCATTTAAACAGGAGTGTGATTAATCACTCCGATTAGTCTCAACATCGAATCAAAACAAAAATAGGTAGAGGGTCGATACTGATAGTGGCGTTTTCCTTTGATTCTCCGGCAGGGAGTGGCGATTTCCGGCGAAACCAAAAAGAGGGTGTCGAGCAGAGCTTCTTACAGTTGAAGGAAAGGTCTGGTGCGAGGATTTTAGGTGTGAGATCAATGGTATTTATAGGGCAGGAGTACGTGGTTCGTGAGTTGATTTCGGCCGAAAGTTTGTGGAATATGATTGGCAATCGGCCAGAATTGAATCCTAAAATTAACTTAACCGCGTTTGATTTGGTGACAAAAGGGTTGATATGCTTATATTAGGAAACCCACGTCGAGGATTTTTGCGAAATCCTCGGTCGGAAATTGCAGGTTTGCCTTTCAGTGAGTGTATATGCATAATTTGTTTTCAAATTCTAACCGATTGGTGTGTGTGGCTCGGTGGTGTTTGCGGTGTGTGCTACTCAGGGAACCCGGGTTCGATCCCGGTTTACCCATTTTTTTGAGTTTTTATTTATTTTCTTCATTCTAAGTTTAAACAGTTTTAAATTCTAAATATTTAATATTTAACTGATTCTATATTTTATTTTATTAAGATTCATTCTTTTAAATCTTTGTTATTATTATGCATACATATATATATATATATATATATATATATATATATATTAGAGAGAGAGAGAGAGAGAGGGGGAGAGAGAGAGAGAGAGAACTTCTAATGTATAAAACAATAAACAAAAAAAGTTAAAGAAAACAAATAAATACACTTTATTTGATAACTTGGGGCGGGTTTTCGAAACCCGATTTACACAGATGTTACAGTATCCCCTACTTTTAGAAATTTCGTCCCGAAATTTAAGTAGCAGTTGTAACCGAAAAAAGATGCGGGTACTTTTCGCGCATTGAGTCTTCACGTTCCCAAGTAAACTCGGGTCCTCGTTTTGACTCCCAACGCACCCTGACGATTGGAATACGACTTCGCCTCAAACGCTTCTCACCAAAATCCATGATTTCCACTGGTCTTTCAATGAAATGCATTGATTCATCGACTTGAATATCTTTTAGAGGGATATGGAGGTTTTCGTCAGCGAGGCACTTTTTCAAGTTTGATACGTGGAATGTGGGATGTTTTCTGTTGAGTTCTTCTGGTAGGTCAAGCTTGTATGCTACAGGACCTACTCTTTCGAGTAGCTTGAAAGGTCCTACGTAGCGTGGTGCTAGCTTGCCCTTTTGGCCAAAACGAACCACTCCCTTCCACGGTGATACTTTCAAAAGTACTTGATCACCAACGCAAAACTCCAAGGGCTTTCGTCGTTTGTCAGCATAACTCTTTTGATGACTTTGAGCCGCTAGAAGATTGTTTCGAATTTGAAGGATTTTGTCGGTTGTTTCTTGAATCAACTCAGGTCCGGTGATTTGCGCTTCACCAATTTCGTGCCAACATACTAGGGATCAGCATTTACGACCATATAAAGCTTCAAAGGGGGCCATACCGATACTTGAATGGTAGTTGTTGTTGTACGAAAATTCGACTAATGGTAGATGAGCGTCCCAATTTCCCTTGAAGTCTATGACACATGCTCGAAGCATGTCTTGGAGGGTTTGAATGGTGCGTTCAGATTGACCATCAGTCTGAGGGTGAAAGGCGGTACTGAGGTCTAAACGTGTACCCAAAGTAGTTTGTACGGCTCGCCATGTGCGTGAAGTGAAACGACCATCACGGTCTGAAATGATGATTAACGGTACACCATGACGGCTTACGATCTGTTGATATAGATACGAGCTAACTTCTTGTTCTTGAAGTCCTCGCGAATCGGAATGAAGTGAGCTGATTTTGTAAGACGATCAATGATTACCCATATGGTGTCATACCCACTGGAGGTGCGAGGTAACCCGGTAATGAAGTCCATGGTTATGTTTTCCCACTTCCAAACAGTTTTTTGGGTTGGACTAGAAGTCCTGAAGGTCTTTGATGTTCAGCTTTCACTTTGGAACATGTAAGGCACTTGGAAACAAAAACGGCGATATCCTTTTTCAAGCCAGGCCACCAGTAGGTGTATCGTAGGTCTTGATACATCTTATCGGCTCCTGGGTGTACAGAGTATCGTGTTTGTGCCTCACTCATGAGGAAATCACGAAGGTTGTCGCGATCAGGAATCCATATGCGGTTTAAATAATATAGAATACCGTCGGATTTGGTTTCAATTTTGAGTTCAGCTCCACATGACAGCTCATCGCGTACGTCATTTTCCGTTACAGAGATATGTTGAGCTGCCCGGATTCGATCCTTGATATCGGTTATGATTTGCGAACACAGAAGACGAATAGAGTTCGCATATCCCTTTCGACTGAGCGCATCAGCCACCACGTTTGCCTTGCCAGGATGATACTGAATCTCGCAGTTGTAATCGTTGAGCAGTTCGACCCATCTTCGTTGCCTCATATTCAACTCTTTTTGGTTGAAGATATGCTGGAGACTCTTGTGGTCAGTGTATATTTCACACTTGGTACCGTAAAGATAATGTCTCCATATCTTGAGAGCGAACACAACGGCTCCAAGTTCCAGGTCGTGGCTGGTGTAATTTTTCTCATGAACTTTGAGTTGCCTAGAGGCATAGGCTATCACCTTTCCTCTTTGCATCAATACACAGCCTAGACCTTGCCCTGATGCGTCGCAATAAACCACAAAGTCATCGCAACCCTCGGGGAGTGTAAGGATAGGTGCGTCACAAAGCCTTTGCTTTAAAGTTTGGAAGGCCTCCTCTTGCTTAGGTCCCCAAATGAAGGGTTTTTCCTTGTGAGTCAAGGCCGTGAGCGGAACGGCGATATGGGAAAAATTGGCAATGAAGCGTCGGTAGTAACCAGCCAAGCCAAGAAATGACCTAACTTCGGTAGGGGTGCGTGGCGCTTGCCATTCTTGTATTGCCCTGATTTTCGAAGGATCGACATGAATCCCTTTGTCATTGACGACATGACCAAGGAATTGTACTTCTCTTAACCAGAATTCGCATTTTGAGAACTTAGCGTAAAGCTTTTCAGTCCTTAAGAGTGTAAGAATGAGTCGAAGGTGTCGCTCATGATCGGATTTTGACTTGGAGTAGATAAGTATGTCGTAGATGAAGACTATGACGAAACGATCGAGATAGGGTTTGCATACCCTATTCATCAAATCCATGAAGACAGCGGGGGCGTTGGTTAAACCAAAGGGCATAACCATGAACTTGTAATGACCATAACGAGTTAGGAAGGCAGTTTTTGGAATATCTTCTTCGCGCACTCTAAGCTGATGATAACCAGAACGAAGGTCGATTTTGGAAAAACAGGTGGCGCCTTGAAGTTGGTCTAGAAGGTCATCAATACGAGGCAGTGGATAGCGATTCTTAACCGTCAACTTGTTGAGTTCTCTATAATCAATGCACATGCGAAACGTTCCATCTTTCTTCCTCACAAAAAGAACGGGCGCACCCCAAGGCGATGAGCTAGGACGTATGAATCCTTTGTCAGTCAGCTCTTGCAGTTGACTGGCCAACTCTTGCATGTCGGATGGGGCAAACCTATAGGGAGATTTTGCGACCGGTGTAGTGCCAGGCACAAGATCGATTCGAAATTCGACTTCTCTCAAAGGAGGAAGTCCTGAAACGTCGTCGGGAAAAACTTGCGGGAATTCTTTCACAATTGGAATATCTTCGAGCTTCCTCTCCTTGCCTTCCTTCTTGACGACGTGAGCTAGAAATGCGACGTAATTCTTACGAAGATAACTTCAGGCGTGAAGGCAGGACATCAATTTGAGCCCTTTCGAAGGAGTTTCCCCAAAGATACGTAGTGTCTGACCGTCAGCGAGAGGAATACGAATAAACTTTTCATGGCACACCACTTCAGCGTGATGCTGGCTGAGCCAGTCCATGCCGATGATAACATCGAAACTTCCCAATTTCATAGGAATGAGATCAATTGAAAAATCGTGATCATTTAGGGTGAGAGTACAATCGCGTATAATAGAATTTAATGAAGTGGGTTTTCCGTCAGCAACTTCCACCGTCAAAGATTCAACGAGATTATCACGAGGTTGGTCGAGAATAGATTCGAATTCTAAAGACATAAAGCTCTTATCCGCACCAGTATCGAATAATATGGATGCATAACTACCATTTACGAGAAACGTACCATTGACCACATTGTGGTCAGCCCTGGCTTGGTTGGCGTTGATATTGAAAGCTCTTCCTATAGCAGGTGGAAGAGCTTGGTTAGCTTGGTTTACCGGGTTTGCTTGAGCTTGGGCATGGATGTTGTTCACCAGGCGTGGGCAAGTATTCCTGAAGTGGTTTGGGTCCCCACAATTAAAACAGGCTCGTATAGATTGCATCATGGGGTAGTTGGGTTGGTAGTAAGGTTGGGCTGCGAATTGTGCAGGTGGTAGAAGTAAGGGTTGTTGGGCTTGGCCCACCATTTGATTTTGGGTTTGGGTTGGAGGTTGACTGCGGTTTGATCGCTGAAGGGTACCGCAGGTTTGGATAGTGTGACCCGCACGGCCACAACTTGTGCAATGTTGGCAAGGGTTTTCAGGAGGGTGATGGTATTGGCAACGGTTACACTTTGGGTGTGGGCCAGTGTATGGCCTTTTGAACGGTGCGACTGGAGGGGCAACTTGGGTGATTGGAGCAGCAGTGATGGGAGGGTTGGTTTGGGTGACATCAAAGTTCTTGCCATTTCGCTTCCTCTTACCAGCAAACTTCAAGGATGAACCTGAGTGGTTTGGAATTGGGGTCTCGATGGGTGTTTTCTTCTTCTCATCTTTAAAATTGTCATTTCGAATGCGATTTTCAGTGAGTTGCGTAGCTAACTCCATTACGGCTTCGAGTGTTGCAGGCGAAATGCTTAAAACCGAATCTTGGATTTTCGAGGGGAGGCCTCGAATGTAGTGTTCAATTAAGCGGTATAATTGGGTTAACAGATTGGGAACCATTTGGTTCAACTCAAGAAACCTCTTGTTGTAGGAGGTGTGATCCCCTTCTTTTTGCTTTATAGCATAGAATTCATCTTCAAGCTTCTTGATCTCGCTTCTAGGGCAGAAACGTCTTGTCATGATCTCTCTTAATTCCTCCCATGATAAGGCCATGGCATCATCTACACCTCGCTTACCTTTTTCCGTGTTCCACCAGGTAAGGGCTACCCCAAACAATCTTCCAGTCGCGTAACGTACCTTACGGTCCCCAGGACACTCGCAATTAAGAAACGTACCTTCCAGTGGAGGAGAGCGGTGACACCTTCAGTCCCTTCATATTTTGGGGGATCGCAAGACTTGAAGTGTTTGTAGGTGCATTTAGGGGTTTTGGGAGGAGGGTTGGCGACGCTTTGGTCTTCTTGGTTGGGAGGGTTAATGGGATTGGCGGTGAGGGCTTGCTGAACTTGTAGCACGATCAGGAAGCACTGTGGCCATTTGTTTAGCGATTTGCGTGGCCAAGCGTTCGTTTGACTTTCCAGACCTTCTACCTCCACGTAATTGCCTAGCAGACATCTACATGAATATATGTAGGGAGATTGTGAGTTCAAGAATTTCCTAGGTGTCATGTGTCGTAAAAAGAATGAAAACAACATAACTGAAAATAATTTAACTACATCCATAGGATGTCTTGGGTTTGCTCATGTTTGGGCCTCCAAATGTCCCCTATACCATTGCCTGTGTAGTCATGTGGGCCCCCATGACTATTGGGCTTGGTAGGATTCACATTGGTGTCGGCGGGTTAACACTCGCAATACCCGAATGAAAATCGTAAAACATGATTGCGAGATGTATGGTTGGAGTGTGTCCAGGTGTGGACACAATGACAACTCAAAGTGGGGTTAGTTCACACGACGTTTGGTATAGCATGCTTTGGCCTAATAGGTCCTTCGTACTCTCATCGTTAGTCCCCAGGTAGGCAAACTGGTCCTTCATTTTGGATTTATACGAATGCCAAGCCTAGACAGGACATTCCGACTAGCGGTACTCGTACCCTTCCAGTTACTACATGCCCGTCGTGAAAACTCACTTTGTTGTGATTTGAAAAATATGAAAACATTGCAAAAATCTTTGAAAAGAAATGACGGAAATTGTGAAATTGTGAGGTGTGTGCTTTCATAGATATGATATAAGGGTATGATCTATGATGAGCATTGCATATTAACATGTACTTGTGAGAATGTTTGCATAATGTTGTGTGTGAATATAAACATGAAAAATATAAACATCATGAATTTTTGCATGTAACACATAAACAATTTAAATCTAGTCAACTATAGTATAGGCTCTAAAGGTCTAATAACCTATCCTATATCCCTATAGTCACAAGCTCTGATACCAATCTGTCACACCCCGACCCGCAGCGGAATAAAAGTCGGGGCATGATTGGGTTATCACCAAAGCTCATGATGTTTACAAAGAAGTTTCATATTTATTAAATTCAAATTAAAATTCAAATATCCAACAAAATTTCATACAAACACAAATAATAATCTAAATGCTTGTTCCAACGAAATAACTTGATTATTCTTCTAGGCCATCCTAGGTGTTTCTTTCCTCAACTTAATCACCTGTATCATGCGTAAAACAGAGGACATTTTTGGGTCAACAAAAGTTGGCGAGTGAACCTTGATAAAACATTGAAGTAAATCAATTTTATCGTTGTTTAAATAAGATTGTGCATAATCACATGTGAACAAATGTATAATGTAACACATCACAAACCACATTGAATGAATATATGACATGAATGATGATGTATCTGAGATCAAGGCTCAATCAAACGGAGCCGATCTAATGAGGCACCTGATGCTCAACCCGTATCCCATGAGGAACCGATGGGCCGAATGAAATGAGTGCACTGAAATGATAAAATGTATCCACATATAAACCACACTACAAGCAATACACACTTGATCACGAAATGATATTAGCACAAATGTTAAATAAAATAAAGAAATGATACGACACATAATACACCCTAAAACGTGACTAAAACGGGGAATTTGTAGAGATTCACTCACAGTGGGTGCGTATTCTTGATTGAAGATGAGAGCGCAAGAGTTGGGAATTTAACCGATGAAGGAGTACTAACCTAAAATAATAATGCGATAACTCGGTAAATAAATAAACTAATATTTTGATTAAAAACCTTTGTTTTGATTTTTAAGTTAATTTTATAATTTTTATGGATATAAGTAAGCCCTTGAATTTATGTATTTTTAAGTATTTTAAATGTATTTTCTTTTAATATGAATTTTGAAATGAAATAAAAGAATATAAAAGTAGAATAAAATAAATAAAAAAAATATCAGTCTGACAGCTGTCAGACCAGTTTAATCAGGATTTTAAGCATGCGTGTTGAGACTCGAACCCATGACCTCTCGGTTGCGTGCACGCAGCTCTTCCAACTGAGCTACGTGTCTAACCCGAAAGAATCTGGATTTTAATTATACTTATATAGATTTTAGGTTTATCCAAATTCAATTAAATTTAAAAATATTATACTGGATCGAACCGGACGCGCACCATGGGTCTTGAACCCGAGACCTCAGCCGTGACTTGCACCCAGCCCAACCAACTGGGCTGGTTGTCTCGTTAAACCCTTGTTTTTTATTAATTTTATATAGAGATCAAACCATTTCAGTTTTAAGTAATTTAAAAAGAATTTGAAATCAATTCAACCGCATAATAAGAGGGTCTCGAACACGCGTCTGAAGTGGGTTTGCACCCGGCCTAACCAACTGGGCTGGGTGCTCAACCTGATTATAAACCAATTTATAATATCTATATACACATGCTGCAACTTCATCTTCTTCGTTTGAAAGTTTAACCCAAAACATTTACCCGCCCATTTAAACAGGAGTGTGATTAATCACTCAGATTAGTCTCAACATCGAATCAAAACAAAAATAGGTAGAGGGTCGATACCGATAGTGGCGTTTTCCTTTGATTCTTCAGCGGGGAATGGCGATTTCCGGCGAAACCAAAAAGAGGGTGTTGAGCAGAGCTTCTTACAGTTGAAGGAAAGGTTTGGTGCGAGGATTTTACGTGTGAGATCGATGATATTTATAGGGCAGGAGTACGTGGTTCGTGAGTTGATTTCGGCCGAAAGTTTGTGGAATTTGATTAGCAATCGTCCAGAATTGATTCCCAAAATTAAGTGAACCGCGTTTGATTTGGTGACAGAAGGGTTGATATGCTTATATTAGGAAACCCACGTCGAGGATTTTTGCGAAATCCTCAGTCGGATATTGTAGGTTTGCCTTTCGGTGAGTGTATATGCATAATTTGTTTTCAAATTCTAACCGATTGGTGTGTGTGGCCCGGTGGTGTTTGCGGTGTGTGCTACTCAGGGAACCCGGGTTCGATCCCGGTTTACCCATTTTTTTGAGTTTTTATTTATTTTCTTCATTCTAAATTTAAACAGTTTTAAATTCTAAATATTTAATATTTAACTGATTCTATATTTTATTTTATTAAGATTCTTTTAAATCTTTGTTATTATTATACATACACATATATATATATAGAACTTCTAATGTATAAAACAATAAACGAAAAATGTTAAAGAAAACACTCGACTTAAACAAATACACTTTATTTGATAACTTGGGGCGGGTTTTCGAAACCCGATTTACACAGATGTTACATTAAATACATCCTAGTTCATTCCTATGAAATTCAGTGACAAATTGTGAGGCTAAGCATATTATGTGGTAAATGATTTTGCGTAATCATGTTAACCATGATACTTTTAATGATTTAAGGAGAATCACCTATGTTAGAACCAGGAAAGTTTTCCACAACCATTAAGACATAACTATGAGGGGATGACCCGACTAAGGAGAGTATTGTGTGAAGTGTATTGTCGTCTATATAAATGGGGATTTGTTCAAGGACATCGCGTCTACAAACCGCTAGGAGACTAAGTATGTTTCACAACGGAAAGTTCAAAGGGAACACCTACTTATCCGACAATACTCAACTATCGATGTTCCATTGGAAATTTTATGTGTTTTGAACAATCTTCATTCATGTGGAGGATTCTTGGAAATTTATGTAGTGTGAATTAATATTAATTTAGTGAAATTATAATTTAGTAAAATTATAATTATTTACTAGACTCTTCATATGGATGATAAACTCTTAAGTAGAGTTTTTATGTCAATTTATTTGTTATTATTAGAGTTTATGTCTCTAATAAAATAACTAATTAAGTGAGAGTTTTCACTTATTCTCAACTCTTGTAAAAATAGTAGTCTATGTGTCTCATTTTAATATAGAGAAAAAAGGCTAGAAAAATACAAGAGAAAGGGATACAAGAAAAATAAATGAATATATGTAGAGTTCTTGGAAAGAAGAAATACTTGAAGACCCATGTGTTGGGTACTTAGAGAAATATGTTTTCTCTATACGATTTCATGACCTTCGTATCATATTTTTCCACTAGTTCTAAACTATAATTTTATCCGGTGTAACCTCGGGCGCGTGAGCTATCTTTGGCAGTACATACTGCTTCAGCTGTTGTACCCTGGGAAACAGACGCGTCGTCTTTAGTAGAAGCGCGAAATCTGTTTTAAGAGAAGCGTGTTGAACATGTGCCTCAGCCACAACTGTCAGCATCAGTTTATTTATTTTTTGCAGCCAAGAAGGATCGCACAAGGAGATGCGGTTCAAGTTCTCGTAGCGGAAATTGTACAAGAAGATGCTTCTCAAGCTCTTGTCAAAAAGAACAATTTGAATCGATTTATTTAAATATGTTGTATTTCAAATTTTATTTTGTATGAATTTGTACACGATATAGGTACTACAATTTCCCAAAATTATGTAAAAACAGTATCTTTACAATTTTATAATTATATATAATTTTTATTATAATTGTGACTCATGTCCTACGGTTCCTATTAGTAGTGTTCAAAAGGTATTTCCGCAAAGTTATCTGATCTATATTATATCAAGATCTGATGTTCTGGGAACAATTTGCCTACCTTTTCTCTTGAAGTTAGAAGTGGCAATCTTGACCTATTTACTCATGAGTCACTCGACTTATGTTTTCTCTCTTATATGCTAAGCATACAAAACAGAAAATATAGCATACAAAGAAATGGATCAAGTGGGTAGATTTATTAAAGTGTATTTGATGTATAAAACCTCCTAAATCCGTTTCATTTGGAAAGTTCCATTGAAATAACATACTCTGTAGTTATATATGCCATACTAATTCTATATATGGAAATTATATTTTTTTGCCGGAAAAGTGTTTCCGGTCTACATGACATCAATAGTTTTCATGTTTCATTTTAAAGTTGTTCTCTTAAGTTATATAATATACCTCTTTAGCACAATTCAATTTTTTTTTTATTAATTTGCTTTTCTTTAATAATTTTCGTTTGTTAACAGCTTAACATGTTAAAAAATAAAACCTTAATATGTAGTTGTGTTTATTTTTTCTCAATATTCCCATATAAATTTTGTTGAAACAAAGTTGTATTCAAAATAGAGTATTTTTTGGTATTGTAAGCTAATTCAGTACATTTACCATATCGGTACTGCGACAAACCTAACTGATACCCACCAAACAACATGGTACTGGTATTGGTATTATCGGAATTTGTATGCGTATTCGTTTTTATGTTTTTCGATTGTAAAACACAACTATTTTTTTGGGTTACATCATACAACTTTTTTGTAATAAGACACTGTAGATAATTGTTGTTTAACCGTAAGGTATATTGCATAACGGTACCACAATAAACCGAACCGATACCAACCATCAAAACTGGTATTGGTATTATCGAAATCTGAATCGTATTTGTTTTTATGGATTTTGTTTGAAGTAAAACACGTGTCGCTATACTTTGAGACATGTCATGACATAGCTTTGTGTAATTAAGAGGAAAAAAGTGTTACAATATTATCTAGTAAGAGAAACATCACATATTCCTGCTTCTTCTATGATTAGTTATTTGTCAATCCAGCAGGTGGAATATCAGGTTGCCTATTTTCACTACATATTCTGATTTAAAATATCCTCATGTTGTTTGGTTTATATTTTAACTGAACTTTCTAAACGGCCTATTCTGATTATTGAAAATTAACATAACTTAAACAGGTTTGGTTTAGGGTTTAGGAACACAAGAATCAAGAAGGGGTTGGTTAAAAAGCTATTTACTAGTAGAAACTCTAAAAACATGGATCAAAGAGATACCAGCAGAACATGTGTTGGTGTCAATGTGCTTTTGCTCAATCAGGTTGGCATGTTATTAATCTATGGTGCAACACCCCTGCCTTTTTTGCATTTGAAGTTAGAGATCTTCTGGAGATGCATATGTTTTTTTATGCATTCATCGAAGAAGAGAAAGGTGGTTCATGCTATAGTTCTGGTATTCATATGGTGTTTGTGGAAGGCTCGAAATAACCTTGTGTTCAGCCATAAGTCTGTTTCCCTGGCTAACATTATTGAAGATGTGAAAGCTCTTGGTTTCTTGTGGGTGAGGAATCATGCTAAGGCGTTGTCCATTACACGGGAAGACCGGATGAAATTTAAAGTATAGTTTTGTTGTGTATGGTCTTGTGTTGGTGGATATTTCTGTTTTTGGTGATGTACAATTTTGGTGGATGGGTATAGCTGTTTGCCATCCCTGTTCATATATATAATTGTTTTTTTTTGTTGGACGTTAAAAAAAAGTAGTGTAGATAGCTTTAAATGTTCTTTTCCTACCTACTATTTGGAGATTTCTTCCACTCAGTTTGAGAGAATGGATCTAAGACCAAAAAAAACATTTACAACCACTTCCTTTTGATTTTTTAACAAGCAACACATTAATTAACCTAGGTAACTAGTTTATGAGCTAAGTTATGCCATTACATGTGATACTGTTTTCAAGTATGCAGAAAAAACATTTTGATCAGGTTGGAGTCAAACTCCCATGAGATTCAACATTCTATAATTAGATTTTTTTAACGGCAAATTTCTTTTAATTTGTGTCATCCATGAGACTTGTACCCAAGACCTCCCCCTCCCAAACCCAGGTATTTAAAGGCTTTGTTTTTGTCAATGAACCACCACCCCATTGGTAACATTCTATAATTAGATGCTCATAAACGATTTTTAATTCTCCTAAATTCTTTCTAGTAATTCTTGTAGTCAATGAACAATCACCTGTGATTAAGAATATGGTAGTCGTAGTTAAAAGAACATATCCTGATACCCAATTGCTTACAACATCTGGATATCCAATTGATTGCATACTGCTAAGTGAATCAAAAACCATCACATATTTCATCAGTTTCATTGCATAATTCTGTTTTTTGAAAGATTTTCATGTTGTTTGGTTGGAATAAAACTGATCTTTTAAAAAGCGTATTTCTGAATCTACTTGTAGAGTACAATCCTTCCAAAACGTAACACAATTTCAAAAGGTTCGTAAAACACTATGTAATACCAGAAACATAACATCATTAAGAACTACCAACAAAATGCAAACATGAACTGTAAAGTAAGATGCACAAACCAACATTTTCCAGCCCATGGAAGAACTTGTTTTGGATCCTCAAGTCTTGTCTTGTTCCTCTACAAAGGCATCATGCTTTCAACATACACCTGATATGATCAAGCTGCAATGTTTTTGACAGCAGAAATTGATGACTCGAAGCGAATGTAATGATTTAAAACATCTACTCTTCTTGTTATAGACATGTACACTCATCATACTGCTAGAAAAATTGCCCGAGGAAAAAATAATCTCGTCCATATTAACAAAATAAGGAAGGGAGATTGAGATGAGGATGCTAAGGTGGATGTGTGGGCACACTAGGTTGGACAAGATAAGAAATGAGATTTTTAGGGAAAGATTAGGAGTTGCTAGTATTTCAGACAAGATAACGGATGGGAGATTGAGATAGTTTGGGCATGTCCTGAGGAGACAAATGACAAACACAATTAGAATAGTTAAAACACTCACTGTTGAGGGAAGGAGGAGTAGAGGCAGGGAGAAAATGACTTGGGATGAGCGGATTAAGAAAGATTTGCTAGATTTGCACCTCTTTGAGGACATGGTCGAGGACAGAACCTCGTGGAGACGTAGGATTAAGGTTAAGGACATTTAGGAGTTTGGCCTGGTTTTGGTTTAGGTTCTTGTCTTTTTAGTTTAATTTGTCAGTTTCTATGAGGTGCGATATAGATTTTTATAGGTTTTCACCAATTCCTGGTGTCGTAGTAGTACTAACAAATACTTATTTATTTATGTGTTTATATTTATTAGTTTTATTTCTACATTTTCTAGAAGTTGTATGTTTTTCCAGAAGCTTATGTCGTGGTTATGGTTTTAGAGTTGGGGGTTTGAAGCAGCCTCTCTATCCCTTAGAATAGATGTAAGGCTTACCTACATCCTACCTTCCCCAGACCCTATCAATAGCTTCGCCATAGAAGAGATTATACTAGGTATGGTGGTTGTTGTTGTTGTCCATATTAACAAAATCTATAGAGAAAGATAAACTTAGCTCAATCCAAGGCTCGGGGAATGTAATGATTTCGCTGTCCCAAACACAGTTTTCATAGTCTTGTAATATCCATATATGTGTTTCATAGGTTTCCTCCATACAACAATCAACTCCTATGCAACCATTTATTTTTATGATGTAAGGATCGTTGCTCCAATTATCCGCGTCGAGCCAAACACTTTGAGGATGGGCAATTACTGTGAACTTCTTTGTTCTCAAGTCAAAGGCCAAAATGTGAAACGAGTGTGCAAGCATCAGATGTACCACACTATTGACACAAACACTGTTGAGGTGTCGAAGCACAAATTATCCCAACCAACAGAAGGATCTGCATTAACCTTTCTCCATGAATAACTTGCCAGAGAGAAAATCATTATCTCTACTGTCGCAGTTTTGTAAAGTCTTATGATCATCAACACCTTATGCTCGTTTCTAGACTCATCAAACCCAAACAAATAACAGATATTCCCCTTTCCATAGGTGTAACAACAGGGAGTTTAAATATCTTACGCGTGCTAGGGTTAACAACAAAAACGTAAGCATGAGCCTAGAAGAAATCAGTATGTGTGATGCAAGTACAATATATTAACCCGTTCAGATAATCGGATTGGGTGATATCATCTAAATAGGCATGGTCGATGTCATGAGACGATTGACGGGTCCACCGTTATGAGAGGCGTAGAAAAAGTGTCGTTTGCGACTGGTTTTATCATAAGCGGAAAGAAGGAAGGCGGAGGTGACGCGAGTGAAGTGAAGTTTGGTGAATGGTGGATTAGAGATGCGCGAGAGTCATGGTTTAGAAACAGATCTGAATCGGAGTATGGATTCGATTGGGAGTCTAGAGAAGATGTCTTCCAAAATTTCACTTGGTAATGAAATCTTCTTCAATCGATCAACTATTCTTCTAGGGTTTCCATTTTCTAGAGACGTGAATGTTGTAGGTCAAGTGTTTCTTAAACTTTTCTTAAATGCCGAACTTTTTTAAGCATTTTAACTAACTTTTCTTTTTTCAAGTAAAGTAATACTAAAATAATTCTTGTTGTTTCCTTATTTTAAATTTTTAATTGAATTTTTTATTCAATTTATAAAACAATACCATAAATTAGTGATAAGAATATACGATTTGTAAAACGATAGCAATTACAAAATAGAGATAAGAATAGGGTTTTAAATGACGGAGTCTGAACAAAGGTTTACTCATTTGTTAATTATTTTGTTAGTTACTTTTATTAGTTATGATATGATTATCTTTAATTTATTAATCATTTTGTTAGTTACTATATTAGTTATAATATTATTATTTTTATATATTATTTTAGGCTCGGATCCAAAATTGTTCTAAGAAGGATTAAACAAATATTTTATAAATGCAACTTTCTCTATGAGGAGGTATTATTATGTTTCAAGTGTGGAATTTAATAAGTTGAAACTACAGTATATGGTTCTTATCGTATCTGGAGTCAAGAAGTGAGTTGACATGTGAAAAAAAAAATCTTAAAATTACCCTATAAAGTAAGCAAATAGTTTTTAATAGTAAATAAACTTTTTACCCTTTGATGAAGTAGCTAATAATCATATGTCTAATTCCATTATGTTGGCAATTACATTGGTAGTCATAATTTGTGTCACATCCCGAATTTCCAACCAAATCCCAATTGGTCTAGGTGGAGCGTATCGTGAAGTAAGATTGGTATCGTCATAGTCAAACAATCACAGATAGCATAAAGGGAGTCTTGGATTTAAATTATTACAATATAAATATCCAAATGTTTAAAATATTTTACAAACGGATAGTATATCTACAGGCGGATTGGATAGAATACAAAGCGATTATGTAAACAGGCTACTAGGCTTCAATGCAATGAGTTGCAAATTCCTCTTAAGCATTTACCGGGCAACTTCCAGCCTATTTACGTATCCTTGCAACAGGCGCTTAGTCTTTTGAAGATACGTCAGTTTACACTGGTATATACAAATAACCGACACATTTGGAAAATATTTCAAAATCATTTTATGTACACAATGGTACATATATTTTCATAAATAACTTGGGACAATTATAATAATCTTGTATACAGTATTACACGTCTGTCAATACATATGTGGTCAGGTGCTGAAACTGAATAACATGATTAACCGACACATCACTTTAACCCACAAAGGGGTATCCCCAATATGGGTAAGAAAACATTTTAAAATAGCATTAGTATTTGTCGGGTGTATGCCTACACCCCGTGCTTAGTCGTGGCCATTAGCAACTTAAATGAGTCGAGGATATCCAGGACACGGTCATGTTAACCACCAATGTTTAAGTTATCAGACAAAACAGATTAAAATGGGTTATGCAGATTTTCTAGTCATAACCCGACATATGATCCCATACCCGACCAAGCAATAATAATTTACCGTATCCTAAGCCCGTATAGGGAAAATAGGTTAAGAGTATTTACCTAGGCTAAAACTCGTCTTAATATACAAGAATTATAAATAGCTCAGCCGTAATCAATTAACTAAGGTTGTTTGCAATTTACCTGAAGGCCTTAGTCCAGAATGAATGGTTTAAATAACCAATTAGAATATCAACGGGTCCTTTTTAAGTCGTAGACTTGGACCGATTAACTTAAATTAATGAAAAATGTACGATACGCTTGATTAAACGATGATCGGAATAGAATGTGGTTTAATCCCAACAAGTACCAAGACTTGTATAATATGGGTAAGTAATATACATTCTGGAATTTGAAGTAAAAATGATAAGATTTGACCCGTTTCGTAAACTTACGTAAATTAGTTGTATAAGCTAAACTATACACATATAAGCGATTCCGGGTAGTCGGATGAGTTAGGGACAAGTTCTATATGCCAATATACTTTAAATAAGTTGTAACATTAGTAGGTTATCAACTTAGTTGACCATTAAGGTTTTAAAATCAAAATGTGCGCCACAAAGGCATTTTAGTCATTAACTGACATAGTTTGCGAACTTCTATAAAAATCTAGGTTATGATCATGTACCTTCTGCGAAAAAAACTTTAATTATGTTATAATATCAGTAGGTAATAAGTTTTGATTGATAGTTATGGTTAAAAACCATACTATGTGCCAAAAGGGCATTTTGGTCATTAAATAACACAATTTACGATCTTATATGAAAACTCAGTTTATTATCAGTTTAATAACACCAAAATATGTTAATTACATTAACATATCAGTACATAAGTCATTTGAAGTTCGTTATTGATTAAAACCTTATCTCTAGCAAAAAGGGCATTTCGGTCAAAGTATGGCATAATATCGAAACTTATACAAAAACTCAGAATATGAGTATGATCATGTATTATAACCTCAGAGGGTTATGCTAATTAAATTACGATCATAATGCAACTTTAAATCAGTAGCAAACTAATCTAAATCGGGTCTAAACCGAAAGTCAAAGCAATTATTGAATTTGCTTGACTTTTGGCTTTAAAAGCCTAATAAACAAAAATGTAGCTGAAAGGAGCACTTACAAGTGATCCTTAGATTAAAATAAACTTGAATTGGGAGCTCTTAAGGACCAGAAACCTCCAGGAGTGATGAGAGGGGTATTTTATAGAAGATGCAAGTTTAAAGTGTTGCAAACACTTCTATTTATAGTGTTGGAGCTGGAAGGAGATGGTTCTAGGTGTTAGCAGAGTTGGAGGATGAGGACAAGTGTCCTAGAACGTGGTATAGCAGTCTTGAAGCCCATGGTTTTGAGTTAACGGTTTTTGGCAGCTTTGTGTGGGCAACAAGCCATAATATACTACAATCTCTACTGAAGTCTAAATGTCTAAGGTCTGCTATAGCTAAGCTCTGTTGAAGACAAAGCTCTACTGGAGATCAACAGAGGAATATCATAAGGTTTTCTATCAACAGTAGTTAGCTTAGCAGTGCTTATCATCCTTGTGTTTTCTATCAGCAGTGGTTAGCTTAGCAGTGCTTATCATGAGTGTTTTCTATCAGTAGTGGTTAGCTTAGCAGTGCTTATCATCAGTGTCTTCTATTAACAGTGGTTAGCTTAGCAGTGCTTATCACCAGTGATTTCTATTAGCAGTGGTTAGCTTAGCAATGCTTATCACCAGTGTTTTCTATCAGGAGTGGTTAGCTTAGTAGTGCTTATCACTAGTGTTTTCTATCAGCAATGTTTAGCGTAACAATGCTTATCACCAGTATTTTCTATCAGTAGTGGTTAGCTTTTATATAAATTCACAATTGGTGCTTCTCATCTAACGAGTGGCTCATCTGGACACTATAAAGGGTCACTCAGATGCATAGTTTTAGCATGTTGACACCTTTAGTCCCTCCACATCATATTTTCATATATTGACAAAAATTAATCCCTCTCAACCAATATTAGGCACAATTGAGAGTATGGACACGTGTCATTATATTACTGGACACAAATTTACGAGGTGTTACGATTTGAAAGTCAAATAACTAAAACAAAGCTATGTATTTAAACCAAAGTTTATGAAAACAATAAAGTCAAATAGTAGATTGTGAATGTGCGGAAGGTTTGGGTTTTCAAATCGAAAACCGTTCGCATATTAACCCATTATTTTAGGCATCTTTAAAAAATTCTTGTGAACTAGTATTTGATTGGTTTATATTGAATTTTGTAGGTATAAAGAGAAAATGGGCTAAAAAGGTATATATATAGGTTTTTATTAAAACGACCTTAGTTCAAAGAACTAGAAAATAAAACAATTTAAATAAATTTATTGAGTGAGTTGAAAGTAACTAGAATGAAGATTACCAAGTTAAATTAATTTAATCTCATTGATTTTATTAATCGTATTTAGCACTATTTGTAATTTTCCTTCAACTAAAACAATCAACAATAAAAGACATAGAGTTGTGCAAAATGATGGAATTACATGACTTAGGTTGAAATTTAACATAAGCCTATATTGTATATAGTGGACCTCTACCCGTCGAATAAAAAGAAAACCCAAGTAGTAACACGTCAAGAGGGGCGCCGCCATTATTACTTGGGGAATTTATCAAATAAAATAAAAGAAAGGAAAAAACTAACCATCTTTTTTTAATAGCAAAACTACTATATATCTAAATATAAAGATACACCAAGTCACCTAAAAACTTACAACCCGAGCCAAGGGGCGAAATCAAACGACAAACCACAACATGTTAACAACATTAAAATATGACCAAGATTCCCAAGACCCAGCTAGGTGATTACATCTATTGTTGACCCACATATAAGACTCTTTAATTCTCTGAACTGTCTCACGAACTTGGATGAACTTGTTCTCGAAAGTCTTTATATTTTGGGCTTGCCAGATAGAACAAATCGCAACCATCATCACTGTATTAACTTGTCTTTTCCAAGTTTTCAAACTAGGGTTACTCAAGATCGAATTCACAAGTCTGAATTGGTGTTCACATTATTCGGCCAAGGAACTTGGATCCACATAAAAATGTTCCACCAAATACACCTTGCCATGAGACAATTGACAAACGAGTGATTCGCATCCTCAATCTCGTAGCCGCACCCGTCGCATAATTTTTTAGAAAGAACCAAACCTCTTTTGCTCAGCTCCGCTTTAGTCGCGACACGTCCCAAAGTCGCTCTCCAAGTAAGGAAATTACTCTTCGAGGTGGCCCAATAATTCCAGAAAAAAGAGTACTCTACAGTGAATTATCCCATGCCACTGCAAGCAAGCTGGTGTCTGATGTTTTTAACCGAAAAGTCGACTCTGTGTTCATTATCCCATAACCATATATCCCTTTCCCATTTGGAAGATTGCTGCTTAAGAAGACCCATAAGTTCACTAAGATGGGCCCATTCGTTGGAACTGTGGGGGTCTTTATCCCAAATCCACCCCCAACGCATACTCCTATTCACACTGTTAAGTTAACATGGGAGGCCACGATACCGTCCTTATTGGCCGCTAGGCGAAACAAATCCAGGTATAAATCCTTCAACAGCTAGCGGTTCAACCACCGGTCTTTCTAAAACCTGGTTTCTTGCCATTTCCCACTATCACACAAATTTTTTCTTCAATATTAATACCCAACTTCAGCAGATTCGACTTATTGCCTCCAATATCTTTCCCAACCCTGGAACCTATTTTTTAATAGGGATCATCAGGCCATCTTTTTTCAGTTTATGAATACTTCTAACCATAGTCACCTAATTCGCGGTTTGCTCTAGTTCGGATACGTGGTTCGGATTCGCGATTCGCTAAATAGGACGAATTCCGTATGAAGGGGTAGGTTCATTTCGGCACGATCCAATACGGTGAACAATTGAGTCCGGTTCAGTATACACAAATTAAAACATGAATTATGATATGCGAAAAATGCAACATATAATTTACATCAAACAAGACACAAAATCAACCCCTTTTCGGTACTAATGTTGGAAAAAGCATGTTTCTTTGTTTACTTTTAAATTATAGGATCAAAAGAGCTTAAATGAATAAAAAAAGCAAATTGACAACCAAATCCAACACCAATACAAAGAAAAAAGATTGACACGATCTGCCGAACCCCTATCCACATCCAAAACAACAAAAATAACGAAGACAGCAGCTTAGGCACAGGCCATGCCCACCAGGCATGGGGCTGTGCCCAATCAAGATTCTCTGTAGAAAAGAACATACAACAAAAGACAATCTACAAAGGGTCCTGCCAACTTAACACGGGTCGTGGTCAACTTAAGATTCGCAGAATCTAAGATAGTACAATAAGTACACTGACCACGGGACCGTTATCTGTCACCACAGGGCGTGTTAGTGCAATGCCTGATATCTCTAGTTAACGAAGGGAGAGAAAATGAAGCTCACGGGCCGTGGTCGCCATATGTTTCCAACTATAAATAGAGGTATTTCGTTCATGAGAAAGACATCCCTTGGCAAACCACTTCTCTTACACTTGCCATCAGTCCACCACCACCACTACAACACCAACACCCACCAGTATCATCTATCTTTCATCTTTTAGAGTGTGTAGTAGTCTTGAGTTCCAAGATTGATCGTAAGATATCTTGTCAAACAAAGGCCATGCTTGGGTAGATCCCTTACATCACTCGGAGAACACAAATCTTTTATGTATTACTTTTGATTTCCAATCTTTGGCAACTTTTTACTTGGGTATGTATTAATAACTTTAATAACTAGTTTTTTTATATTGAAAGTGAACTTTATTTAACCATTTCTTCATGTTTCGTTGATCACTAATTCGTGTATTTACGGGCTATATAAAGCGCGTTAACTACCTTGACGGAGGTTAGAAGGGTGTTTGGGTAAAGTTGTTGTCTCGTTCAGTGTATGGATCTTGCGAAAACTTGGTTCAAGCTTATTAGGACTTCCTTTGAGGCAGTTATCATCAAATCAGGGAAAGTAAGAACGTGTTAAACCCCTTATAAATAAACTATTATTAAAACTTTATCCAGCCTTGCGGGACTGTATCCCTGCTGACTCAAACCAATATGGCCGAGGGTAACGTCGCCTTCACAAGAGGGCCTACCACTTTTCGCATTAATAACTTATTTAATTATCTTTCAATATTCCGACCTTGCGGGACTGTATCCCTGCTGACTCAGACCAATAGGTTGAGGGTAACGTCGCCTTCACAAGAGGGCCTACTACTATAACTAAGATAATCTCTTAAAAATCTCAAAGTGTGGAAATTATCAAAAGATATATAAAGAGGAGTCAGAATCAAGTGATTTTTTTCTTGTCTATTTGTTTTTATTTATTTCTTTATGTTCTTACATTTAGTTTTTATGTTTTAAAACTTTCAAACTTTTATCACAAATTTGGTTGGATTAGACATTAACGATAAGCCGCTATTAAAAGCTCTTATGTCCTTAGATGAACTCGGTATCTTACCATCACTATACTACGTCTATGATAGGTGCATTTGCCCTAACGTGTGGAAAGTGGTAGTATTGTATTGTTTTTTTATAAATTTAAAGCTTAATCCATGAATTAAAAAAGTGCTTTAAATATAACAAAAATTATAACCACCATCGACCATGTCAAATTACAAATAACCAAAATCCAATATAGCAAATAGAAAACAAAAATATATAGTTCTAATAACACATTATTTTTTTTGTTTGATTTACTGAAAACCCCTTAGCTGTCAAACAATATAATCCAACCTTATAATTTTTTGAGTTAAATGCTTGGTTGGTCCCTGTGGTTTGCAAATCTTGCAGACTTGGTCCCAGTGGTTCACTAATTACACACTTGGTCCCAGTAGTTTCAAATTTTGCACTCGGGTGGTCCTTACCACTAACCTTTGTTAGATTTCTCAGTTAAGTATATGCAAAATTACTATTATACCCCTCGTCTTCTTCATCCTTTCTCTGCTACCACCTGCAACTACTCTGCTACCACCACCCTCACCCTCGCCGCCTTTCACCACCATACCACTCAGCCATACCCTCGCCGCCTTTCACCGGAATAGACCTCAACCTGTGGTTGGTTGAATTGGTGTGGGACGAACCCGATTTGCTACAAAACGTGAAACGAGTCAGCCCGTGGTTGGTTGAATTGGTGTCGAATGTGCCATCGATTCATCTATCGCCATTTTCGCCTCCAAGAAAGAAGCTTCGGATCCAACCACCGGATTTCCCCCTTCTTTCGATGCCACCGATGATCACAAACCACATTCCCGCAAGCATTCAGGGAGCCAGGCAGTTTGGATTTGATCATCATCATCATCCGCAACAACACTTCAACAACATTCAATCTTTTCCATTCGGGTTACCGCGATTTCCTCCAAGATCCATGGGAATATCCCAAGAAGCCCAAGCAAACAAATTTGAAAACGGAAGCGCAAACGCTTCCTGTTTGCTAACAATTGGGAACATTAGTAACTCGAAAACGAGCTTGAAAGCCGAGAAAAAACCAACCTTTTTGTTGTTTGGTCAGCCGATATTCACCGAACAACAGCTTTCCGATAGCAGTTCTGGCGACACAGTGGCCAACCAGTCTGATGGTTCGGTGGTGGTTCAAAATGGTCCAGTGGAGAGCTCATCCGATGAAGCTGGTCCATGGTTCAAGGACCTAAGTTCCGAATTTGGACATGAGACCGGGCATTGCAAGATTTTCATGGAGTCCGAAGACGTGGGTCGGACTCTTGATCTGGCTGCTTTTCATTCATATGAAGAGTTGCACCGAAAGCTAGCTGATATGTTCTGTGTCGAGAAATCGGTAATGCTCAACAACTTGATTCACCGAACCACATCGGGTGCAGTTAAAACGTGAAACGGGTTGAGGTAACCAGCAATGTCGCCGCTGGTCGGAGTAGACCCATCGGTTTGGTTTGTAACCGTAATGTGATGACAGTAATCCAACGGTTTTCTTCGTTCCGTTAACTGAGAATCTGGTGGATGGTTGTGGCAATGGGGAAGATGGCGGTGAAAGGCGGCGAGGGTATGGCTGAGTGGTATGGCGGTGAAAGGCGGCGAGGGTGAGGGTGGTGGTAGCAGAGTAGTTGCAGGTGGTAGCAGAGAAAGGATGAAGAAGACGAGGGGTATAATAGTAATTTTGCATATACTTAACTGAGAAATCTAACAAAGGTTAGTGGTAAGGACCACCCGACTGCAAAATTTGAAACTACTGGGACCAAGTGTGTAATTAGTGAACCACTGGGACCAAGTCTGCAAGATTTGCAAACCACAGGGACCAACCAAGCATTTAACTCTAATTTTTTCCACGAATAAGAAAAACCCAAAACCAAAACCTAAAACCCTAGAAATGCTTTAATAGCAGCACACACAAACTATTTCTCTTTTTATTTCTTTTTCTTCACTAAACAACACAGAAACCCTAATACTTCTACCAGCCGCTCGTTTTTCACATTACCACCCCACTTCTTCTCCTTCTTCTTCTTCTTTGTTTCAATCAGACACAAACAACAATCAAACATATACGAATAGTAGACCAAGATCAACGAGCAAATTGAACCAGATACATACCAATTTGAACCTGGTACGCCTAGATTTTTAGTCAAATTCGTCGTACCTGACCGAATTAGAGCGCTGTACCCGATTAAATTGGTTCGCCGTACCATGGCGTTTTGGATCGCTAGCGACTTGTGATTGGGTACACCAAGATCCAATTCGTGGATCGTGGACACCCTAGCGATTTAGGTAACTATACTTCTAACCACTTGAGCCCGAAATTGATTCGGGTCATCTTTGTAGCGCCACCACCACTTAGAGATCATATCCACATTAAGGTCGCTAATCCGCCCAATACCGACTCCGCCAATAGCCTTAGGTCTCAAAAACATACCCCACTCAATCTATCTAATTTGCTTCTGCGCTGACCTGTTTTAACCTAGACAAAGTCCCGCCCAATGCCTACCAATTGCATTAAAAGGGTTTTAGGGGCATGAAATAAGGAGAGGGGTAACCAAGGACCGCCTTCGCCAAGCTAACCCTACCGGCTAGGGATAGGTGTCTCGCTTTCCACCCTGAAAGTTCTCTCTTGAATTTTTTCACAACAGGCCTCCAAAAATTGCTTCTTTTTCATATTCACCCAGATCAGTATTCCCAAATAAGTAAAATGGAATGCGCCAATACCACAATTGAGGATGCGAGCCATCCTACTAACTTCCTCCTCCTTGACCCCAACACCAAATAAGTGGCACTTATGGTTATTAACTTTAAGACCCGACACGAGGAAAAGGCACAACCTTAGGAAACGATTCAACTCACCACATTGTGTTCCAACCACTCCCTAAAAAATCAAGATGTCATCAGCATAGTAAAGGTCTGAAAAGACCGGCCCATTGTTTGGGAGGTTAAACCCTTTGAAGTGGCCCATGGAAACCGCTTTGTTAATAAACATAACAAGACTTCCATAGCAAGGATGGATAAGAACGGGGAGATCAGGTCTCTTTGTCTTAATCCACACTTATAAGAGAATTCTCCCATCGGAGATCCGTTAACAAGGACCAACCTCCTACCGGAGCTTAGAGAAAGAGAAATCTAACTCAATCAAAGGGTCGGGAATGTAATAATTTCCCTGACCCAAACACGGTTTTCATAGTCCTGTAATATCCATATATGCATTGCGTTGTTTTCCTCCATGCAGCAAACAACTCCTATGCAACCATTTATTTTTGTGATGTAAGGATCGTTGCTCCAATTATCCGTGTCAGGCAAAAGACTTTGAGGGGGGGGGGGGCAATTACTATGAACTTCTCTGTTCTTAAATCGAAGGCCAAAATGTGAAACGAGTGTGCAAGCATCAGATGTACCACACTATTGACACAAACACTGTTGTAGGTGTCGAAGCACAAACTATGCCATCTAAAACCAACAAGAGGCTCTGCATTGACCTTTCTCTATGAATAACTTGTCAGAGAGAAAATCATAATCTCTACTATAGCAGGTTTATAAAGTAATCTGATCATAATACCTTATGCATGGCTCTAGACTCATGGAACCTAAATAAATAACGGATATCACCTTTTCCATAGGTGTAACAATGGGGGAATTTATAAAAACACGTGCAAGGGTTAACAACAAATGCGTAAGCATGAGCCCAAAGGAAATCAGTTTGTGTGACGCAAGTACAACATATTAACCCGTTCAAATAAATAAGTAGTGTCAATTTTCATGAGATGATTGATAGGTCCACCGTTGCGAGAGGCGGAGAGAAAGTGTCGTTTGCGATTGGTTTTATCATAAGCAGAAAAAAAGAAGGCGGAGGTGGCGCGAATGAATTGAAGTTTGGTGAATGATGGATTAGATATGTGCGAGAGCCATGGTTTAGAAACAGATCTGAATTGGAGTATGGATTTTACGGGAAGTCTGGAGAAGATGTCTTCCATGATTTGAGTTGGTAATGAAATCTTCTTCAATGGATCAACCATCGTCTTCGTTGATTGTTCTTCAAGGGTTTCCAGTTTTTAGAGACGTGAATGTTGCAGGCCAAGGTTTCTTAATATCCAACTTTTTAAGTCTTTTTATTTAATTTTAAACCTTTGTTTTTCAAGTAAACTAATGCTAAAATACTTTTATAAAAGGATGCCAAATATGTGAAAATAATCCCTCCATTATTTAGGAAAAATACTTGGTCTCATACATTCACTATTCAACTTAGTACTACTTTTTATGCTATTTCTACTACCTGTAAATCCACATCCATTTAATAAATACACATCTAGCACTTCCCACCTATTCCTATTATGCCCTCTAATAACAATGAAAATTTAAACTATCACTCCCAACCATTAAACCAAGAAAAACATGTTTACTTTTGCATCACCAATCAAACAAACGTACATATATTACTCTATATATATATTAATTGATAAAAGTTGATGCAATAGTACACTTTCATTCTGTTTTAACCATTAATTGACTTTTACTTTCTTATGTTGATCACTACATGTGGCTAATTCTAAACCATCCACTCAATTCCTCCACCACAATGTCTATAAGGGTTCGTTTACTTGGTACACGAGGCTATTTTCTTTTTGTGCTTTCTTATTAACCACATGGTCCTCATTCATATATCTTTACTGTTTATAACATTTTTTACATTTATTTTGTGATTGTATAATACTTAGGTTTTTTAAGGTTCATATGCTTTATATATCTAATTATAAGTTTGGTGGTAGCATCTTTCCAATAACATATTCTTTATATTTATTTTGTGATTGTTAATACTTAGGTTTTTTTAAGGTCCATGCGTTGGGTATTAACGACTCAAATGAGCCTCACAACTCAAATTCGTGACACATAACATGAAGCTCTTAAACTGGAGTTTATCATGGAAGAATCTCTACGTGGTATGGAGAAACAATTGGAACCTATGCAATATGAAACTTCCATGACTCGAGTTTGGGATCTATTGTTTGGAGATCTATGTGAATTGGTACTAGACGAAGCTCATATGTCTAGGTACTAAATTCAACTAGGTGCTAATAAAATGTACCAAGATTTGAAAGAATTTTAATAGTGGCCAATCTCAAAGATGATATTGTGACCTATGTGGGTAAGTGTTTGACTTGTTCCAAGGTAAAGGCCGAGTATCAGAAATCGTTTGATTTGTTGCAACAACCTGAAATTCCGGTGTGGAAATTGAGCAAATTTCTATGGATTTCATTACAAAGTTACCTTGAACATCAGAGGGGAATGACACCATTTGAGTAATATTAGATCGTTTAACAATGTCCGCTCACTTTTTACCAATTCGAGAATTGGGTAATATGGATAAGTTAGCGACATTGTATCTTAAGAAAGTGGTGACAAGACATGGAGTGGCAGTGTCTATAATTTCGGATCGTGATGGTCGCTTCGCACCAAGATTTTGGCATTCCTTTCAACAGGTCTTGGGTTCCCATTAGGATACGAGTATTATCATTCTCAAACGAATGGTCAAAGTGTACGAACCATCCAAACTCTAAAGAACATGCTCCGTGCTTGTGTGATGGATTTCGGTGGTAGTTGGGATACTCATTTACCATTGATTGAGTTTCATATAATAGTTATCACACAAATACCAAGGCTGCTCTGTTTCAGGCTTTGTACGAAAGGCAGTGCTGGTCCCCATTATGTTGGACAGAGGACATTGTAACATCCGCCAAAAACCGGATTTACCAAACCCACTTCGTTTATCAACCGAACAATCAGTTAAAAATTTCGTTGCGTATTTAATGCCCAAATTAATTTTAAACGATACATAATTACTAAGTATATTAGAATATAAAATTTATTTTAGAAAATGTACTAAAAATAATGAAATAAAAATAAAATACTGGTGCCGGGTTTCGAACCCGGGTCAGCCAAAGGTTACACAAAGCATTAACACATATCTCTACAACCGCTCCGCCACTTGATCATTTTGTGAAGTTCTGGGGAACAATTAAGTCATATGTGCAACTGAGAGTCAACCTGTTACGCGAACTGAAACCGATATCGGCTTTCAAACCGATCAAGACGTTTGATCTCTCGCGGAATCTTGATCATAACCGATAAAACCGATATCTTAAATCAATTCGACGTTAATGAACTTAAATTCAGGTGTTGTTTGGTTTTTATAACCGAAAGCTTTCATTCTGAAATTACTTCAACAAAACACTCATCTCGCGATTCAATTTCATTCCCAAAGCTTCTAGTTTTGTATTTATTCTATTTTCTGGTCGTCGGAAGTGCTTTCTGATCCTCGCCGGAATTCTCTGCAAGTCGCCGGAAAACCGAGACTCAACTTAAACCGGTAAAATACCTCGACTTTACTGTCTCAATCAATTGTTAGAACCTTACTAACATTAACCCATCGCTCATAATCAACCACAGACGACATTGATGGACTTTCTGTTTTCACCGGAAAACTCTTGGATTTGTCGGAAACTCGCTGTTAACCGGTATGCTCATTCAAACAAACTGATAATCATTACTCATTAGTTCAATTTCACATCTAATCCCTCCAACCTGTTAATTGATTCTAACAGCCGAAGGTTCCAAAACAGAGCCGACGAGCTTCGCCGGATTTTCTGAAGAAGACGATCTGTTCGGTATTTTCTTTCCCCAAACTCTTCGATTCAATACTTTCCAATTGTTCATCTTGTTCATTAACCGAATTAATCAAGTATCAGTTGCTTTGACTGATGTCTGTGTTTTGAACGAAGAAGACAAGTTCAGATATGACATAAGATTAATTAAAATCGGAATTATAAACGGGTTAGACACACAGTCCAGCGATGGACTGTGTGCAAATAAAAAACATACACGTTCCGAGTTCGATTCTTGATACACACCTTCACAGTAATAAAATTCCTTTTTGTTTAAAACTGAACCGGGTTAACTCCGCTATATGTTAAGAATAATAAAAACTAGGATATTTACCAAGATAGACACACAGTCCAACGGTGGACTGTGTGCCAAACTAAACCACTGGTCCCGGGTTCGAGACCTGTGGAGCGCACCGAGTCGTTATGTTAAAATCTTTTTAAAAATAAATGATTTCGGATTAATCTAATTAGTATATAAATATAATTAAAAACAGAAATATTTCGGGTTAGACACGTAGCTCAGTTGGTAGAGCTGCGTGCACACGAACGGGAGGTCTCGGGTTCGAGCCTCACCCGGCGCAAACACATACACAATAAAACGGTCAACAAGTCCACGGTCAACGAGTCAACGGTCAAAAAGTCAACAATTTTTATTATTTTTATTTATTTATTTTATTCAAAAATCAATCAAAAATACTTAAAAATAACATTTTAAAGCTAGAAAATAGCCTAAAACTCACAAAAATATATCCAAAAATCCTATTAAAATTGTTAATAAAATCCATTTATTTACCTTACTTCCTTTATTAATTAGGTTAATTATTGCTCGACGATCAATCCTCTAAACTCGTGCGCATTCATCATCATTCACCGAACGCACCCACTGTGAGTGAATCTCTACAAATCCCCGTTTAAATCACGTTTTTGGGGTGTATCATGTGTCTTACTATTTACTGTATTTAAATCATTTGCATACATCATATCATGAATAAATGTGTATTCAGTTTGTGTGATTATTGTTTAGATTAAATTTATTATTTTCAAGTACATGCAATTTCATAGGCCGCCGCTCCCCATTACATTATGGGCGTTGAGCATGTTCACCATTACTTTATGAGCGTGAACCTGGCGTGCCAACATACGATCGGCTCCTTTTGATTGAGCCTTGATCGCACAGACATTTTTCATTTTCAGTACATGCAATACGATCGGCTCCGTTTGATTGAGCCTTGATCGCACAGACATTTTTCATTTTCAGTACATGCAATACGATCGGCTCCGTTTGATTGAGCCTTGATCGCACAGTTTATTTATGTTATTTATTTATGCCTGTTGATATGTTATTGTATGCTGTTGATTTGTTAATGTATGTTATTGTTTGTTGTGGTTTGATATCGTATGCTAATGGTTTGTTGTTGTATGCCAATTGATGTTATTGTATGTTTATTTACATTTGTTCATGTATGAATATTGCACGATTTTTTCATATTAAATACAACCAGAAATAAATAATAACTGTTTTCTAACAAGGTTCACTCGCCAACTTTTTGTTGATCCAAAAACCATTTCTACATATGATACAGGTGAACAGGATGAAGCAAGGAAAACATAGGAAATTGCTTTAGAAGAAAAATAATGAAGTTTAGAAGGATGAATTGAACATGTTGTATATGTTTGATATGATTGTATGACTTCTATTAAATTGAAATAATAAATATGAAACATTATAATAAATGTCATGAGCTTTGATGATAACCCAATCATGCCCCGATCACTTTTTCCGCTGCGGGTCGGGGTGTGACAGATTGGTATCAGAGCCATGACTATAGGGATATAGGATAGGTTTTTAGACCCTTAGAGCCTATACTATAGTTGACTAGATTTTAATTGTTTATGTGGTTACATGCAAACTTATGATATTTATTTGTTTCATATTTATTACATACACAAATGCATGCAAACATTTCCAATATTACAGTTTGTGATACATAGTGAATTATACTTGCAGTCAAACATACATACTTACATACATATTCATCATACATGTTACAATATTCACATATTCAAATCATATTCATACTTCCGTTATTCAAGATTTTGTCGCATTTTTCATTTTTCAAATCTCATCAAAGTGAGTTCTGCGACGGGCATGTAGTAACTGTAAGTGTACAAGTACCGGTAGTCGGAACGTCCTGTCTAGGTTGGCATTCGTATAAATCCAATATAACGGACCAGTTTGCCTACCTGGGGACTAACGATGAGAGTATGAAGGACCTATTAGGCCAAAGCATGCCACACCAAACGTCGTTCGAACTAACCCCACTTTGAGTTGTCACCGTGTCCACACCTGGACACATTCCGAATATCATACGTTACATATTTCTCGATTTTCTCCGGGTTTTAGTGTACGTAATCAGGCTAACACATGCGAACCATATGAAAAACCCGGTAATCATGGGGGCCCACGTGATTACGAAGGTGAAGTATGGCGGCATGCAAGGTCCAATTACGAGCAAAGCCCAAGACATCCTATGGATGTAGTAGGTTTATTTTGCTATGTTTATTTTATAAATGTTCATTCCTAAATACGACACATGATCCCAAAAGCATCCAACTCATACTCTTGATATGTATTCCTTGTAGATGTCTTCTAGTCTCACTCGTAGGAAGATGAGAGCAAGAAAAGCCCGCGAGCGCATGGCTACCCTAATCGCTCAACAAATGGCTGCCGTAATACCCAATATTGTAATTCAAGTCCAACAAGCCCTTACCGCTAATCCCGTCAATCAAGAAGTTCGAAATATTGTCAACCCTTCCCCAAATACTACTAAATGCACCTACAAGCATTTCAAATCCTGCGACCCTACAAAATACGAAGGGACTGAAGGTGTCACCCCTCTTCTCTATTGGTTTGAAGAAATGGAAAACATTTTTCTAACTTGCGATTGCCCCGATGATCGCAAAGTGCGATATGCTACTGGTCGTTTATTTGGAATAGCACTTACTTGGTGGAATACAGAGTAGGCTAAACGAGGTGTTGAAGATGCTATAACTATGACTTGGGAAGAGTTGAAAGAACTCATGACAAGACGGTTTTGCCTAAGGAGCGAAATCAAGAAATTAGAGGATGAGTTCTATTCGTTGAAACAAAAGGAAGGTGACCACACTACCTACAACAAGAGATTCCTCGAATTAAATCAAATGGTTCCCAACTTGTTCACTCCCCACTACCGTTTGATCGAGCACTACATTCAAGGTCTTCCTTCAAAGATTCAAGACTCTGTAATAAATACCACACCTGCAACCTTGGAAGCAGCAATGGAGTTAGCTACAGAGCTCACCGAGAACCGAATGCGGAACAAACACTTCAAGGAGGAGAAGAAGAAGGATAAAACATCGACTGAAACCTCCGACTACACCCAAATCGAATCCCTTTCTCAACCCACTTCTAAGAGAAAACGAGACGAGCAACTTTTCGCTGTCACCCAACGTAACCAACCAGCCTTACAAGACGTACCCCTCCAAGCTATCCCAATCACTCAAGTAGCACCCAACTCAACCTACCCAAATAAGAAACCTTATCTTGGACCCCACCCTCGATGTAACACCTGTTTTTATCACCATCCATCTACCGTACTTTGTCGACTATGTGCGAATTGTGGACGCTATGGTCATTTGAGCAAAGTTTGCCGCACCTCTCAAAACCAAACCTCACCCCCTACTCAAAACATGATCCAAATGTATCAACAACCGCAATACCCCATATTCCCATATGTTCGAGCTTGTTTCAATTGTGGCGACCCTACCCACTTTAGAAACACGTGCCCTCAATTGGTTAACATCATAAACGCCCAAGCTCAAGCAAACCTAGTTAACCAAGCAAATCAAGAAAACCCAATCACTAGGCCACCAGCAAGAGGAAGAGTTTTCAACATCAACGCCAACCCGGTTGAAGATAATGACGGCCCAAACGAAAACACTCAACTAGTCCCCTTCACCAACAATCAAGATTCAACTCCCACTGTTTAGTTTTATGCTTTCTTTATGTTATCTCAATTCTCACGTGTCTCAATTTTAAATTGGAAGTTTATCCAAGGATCTTAATGCGAATTATTATTTCAGTTTTGTTTTACACCCATTGATTCAACATTCATACCATCATACATCTCAACGTATTTCAATCTCATTATTTAAAGAAGTTGGGCTGTGTCTCACTTCTACATAGACTAACCTCTCCATCACAACAAACGAGAGAGGGACTGCCATCATTCAAACATGTATACTATCAGGATTATAACTCAGGCATTGTTTGTTGTGTTTATTTATGTTTTAGAGTCACATAGGACTAATCATAGCTTACTGATAAAACCAATGAGAATTTGACGAGGATATGGTGGATACGCCGCTGGTACTTCCTATATATAAGTATTCTTGTCAAAGGATCAGAGGCATTATCAGGCGGTTATGAGAAGTTCCATGTAGGATTGAGTAATGTTTGGTTGAAATTTGTTTTACACTCACTGGTTTGACATTCATACTAACTCATCATTTAAAGAAATTGGGTTGTGTTCCATTTTCTACATAGACTAACCTCTCCATCATAACAAACGAGAGAGGTATTGTTATCATTCAAGGACTCAAGTTTTGGTTGTTGTGTTTGTTTATGTTTTAGAGTCACATAGGACTAATCATACGATAAAACCAATGAAAATTTGACAAGAATATGGTGGATACGCCGCTGGTACTTCCTATATATAAGTATTCTTGTCAAAGGATCAGAGGCATTATCATGCGGTTATGAGAAGTTCCATGTAGGATTTAGTATTGTATTGATTGAAGTTTGCGTTATACTCACTGATTTAGCATTTATATCATCTCATCCTTTAAAGGAATTGGATTGTGTCATCAATCCAACATGTATGCTATCAGAATTAGGACTCAGATATTGGTTGTTATGTTTATTTATGTTCTAGAGTCACATCATTGAACCAATCATAACTTACTGACAAAACCAATGAAAATTTGACAAGAATACGGTGGATACGCCGCTGGTAATTCCTATATATAAGTATTCTTGCCAAAGGATCAGAGGCATTGTCAGGCGGCTATGAGAAGTTCCATGTAAGTTTTAGTATTAGAAGTTTATTTTAGGATATAACCTAATCTTTCAAGCGTACCCAAACTCATATGCATAACATCATACTTAGTCAATCAACTCTGTGTATCCCTGTTCCGTATTCATACACTTTAGGCAACAAAAAGCGATTCCTGTAGTAGGGTATTCAACCCTTACAAGGAACGTTACCGCCTCAAACAAAATTTAAACTCTTACTCTCTTCTAAGTATGTAATTCTCAAATAAAAACACCATCCTTTCTAGACAGATATGCCACTACTTAAATTTCGGGACGAAATTTCTAAAAGTAGGGGATACTGTAACATCCGCCAAAACCGGATTTACCAAACCCGCTTCGTTTATCAACCGAACAATTAGTTAAAAATTTTGCGTATTTAATGCCCAAATTAATTTTAAACGATACATAATTACTAAGTATATTAGAATAAAATTTATTTTAGAAAATGTACTAAAAATAATGAAATAAAAATAAAATACTGCTGCCGGGTTTCGAACCTGGGTCAGCCAAAGGTTACACAAAGCATTAACACACATCTCTACAACCGCTCCGCCACTTGATCATTTTGTGAAGTTCTGGGAACAATTAAGTCATATGTGCAACTGAGAGTCAACCTGTTACGCCAACTGAAACCGATATCGGCTTTCAAACCGATCAAGACATTTGATCTCTCGCGGAATCTTGATCATAACCGATAAAACCGATATCTTAAATCAATTCGACGTTAATGAACTTAAATTCAGGTGTTGTTTGGTTTTTATAACCGAAAGCTTTCATTCTGAAATTACTTCAACAAAACACTCATCTCACGATGCAATTTCATTCCCAAAGCTTCTAGTTTTGTGTTTATTCTATTTTCTGGTCGTCGGAAGTGCTTTTTGATCCTCGCCGGAATTCTATGCATGTCGCCGTAAAACCGAGACTCAACTCAAACCGGTAAAATACCTCGATTTTACTGTTTCAATCAATTGTTAGAACCTTACTAACATTAACCCATCGCTCATAATCAACCACAGACGACATTGCTGGACTTTCTGTTTTCACCGGAAAACTCCTGGATTTGTCGGAAACTCGCTGTTAACCGGTATGCTCATTCAAACATACTGATAATCATTACTCATTAGTTCAATTTCACATCTAATCTCTCTAACCTGTTAGTTGATTCTAACAGCCGAAGGTTCCAAAACAGAGCCGACGAGCTTCGCCGGATTTTCTGAAGAAGACGATCTGTTCGGTATTTTCTTTCCCCAAACTCTTGGATTCAATACTTTCCAATTGTTCATCTTGTTCATTAACTGAATTAATCAAGTATCAGTTGCTTTGACTGATGTCTGTGTTTTGAACGAAGAAGACGAGTTCAAATATGACATAAGATTAATTAAAATCGGAATTATAAACGGGTTAGACACACAGTCCAGCGGTGGACTGTGTGCAAATAAAAAACATACACGTTCCGAGTTCGATTGTACACACCTTTGCAGTAATAAAATGCCTTTTTGTTTAAAACTGAACCGGGTTAACTCCGCTATATATTAAGTATAATAAAAACTAGGATATTTACCAAGATAGACACACAGTCCAGCGGTGGACTGTGTGCCAAACTAAACCACAGGTCCCGGGTTCGAGACCTGTGGAGCGCACCGAGTCGTTATGTTAAAATCTTTTTAAAAATAAATGATTTTCGGATTAATCTAATTAGTATATAAATATAATTAAAAATAGAAATATTTCGGGTTAGACACGTAGCTCAGTTGGTAGAGCTGCGTGCACACGAACGGTAGGTCTCGGGTTCGAGCCTCACCAGGCGCAAACACATACACAATAAAACGGTCAACAAGTCCACGGTCAATGAGTCAACGGTCAAAAAGTCAACACTTTTTATTATTTTTATTTATTTATTTTATTCAAAAATCAATTAAAAATACTTAAAAATAACATTTTTAAAGCTAGAAAATAGCCTAAAACTCACAAAAATATATCCAAAAATCCTATTAAAATTGTTAATAAAATCCATTTATTTACCTTACTTCCTTTATTAATTAGGTTAATTATTGCTCGACGATCAATCCTCTAAACTCGTGCGCATTCATCATCATTCACCGAACGCACCCACTGTGAGTGAATCTCTACAAATCCCCGTTTAAATCATGTTTTTGGGGTGTATCATGTGTCTTACTATTTACTATATTTAAATCATTGTGCATACATCATATCATGAATAAATGTGTATTCAGTTGTTATAAACTGTTTGTGTGATTATTGTTTAGATTAAATTTATTATTTTCAAGTACATGCAATTTCATAGGCCGCCGCTCCCCATTACATTATGAGCGTTGAGCATGTTCCCCATTACATTATGAGCGTGAACCTTGCGTGCCAACATACGATCGGCTCCGTTTGATTGAGCCTTGATCGCACAGACATTTTTCATTTTCAGTACATGCAATACGATCGGCTCCGTTTGATTGAGCCTTGATCGCACAGTTTATTTATGTTATTTATTTATGCCTGTTGATATGTTATTGTATGCTGTTGATTTGTTAATGTATGTTATTGTTTGTTGTGGTTTGATATCGTATGCTAATGGTTTGTTGTTGTATGCCAATTGATGTTATTGTATGTTTATTTACATTTGTTCATGTATGAATATTGCACGATTTTTCCATATTAAATACAACCAGAAATAAATAATAACTGTTTTCTAACAAGGTTCACTCGCCAACTTTTTGTTGATCCAAAAACCATTTTTACATATGATACAGGTGAACAGGATGAAGCAAGGAAAACATAGGAAATTGCCTTAGAAGAAAAATAATGAAGTTTAGAAGGATGAATTGAACATGTTGTATTTGTTTGATATGATTGTATGACTTCTATTAAATTGAAATAATAAATATGAAACATTATAATAAATGTCATGAGCTTTAATGATAACCCAATCATGCCCCGATCACCTTTTTCGCTGAGGGTCGGGGTGTGACAGACATTGAAAAACAATTTATCATCAGAAAAGTTACGCGGATGTTTGCGGAAACCGTTCGCTTTCATGGTCGGAGACTAGGTTTTGTTAAAGGTCTTGCGTAGGAAGGGTATTGCAAGGTTTCGTAAGCTTAATCCAAGGTATATTGGGCCATTTGAGATTATGGCCAAAGTTGGTAGCATGACGTACAAGCTCAAGTTACCACAAGAGCTTAGTGGTGTTCAGGAGACATTCCATGTGTCAAACTTGAAAAAGTGTCTGTCCGATGAGACACATATTATCCATGTGGATGAGATCTGCATTGGCACATGCTTCACTTTGTGGAAGATTCAAAAGCTGAGGAGAAGTCATATCAAATTGGTTAAAGTTAGTTGGAACTCAAAGCATGGACCTAAGTTTACTTGAGAACGTGAAGATCAAATGAAAGCTAAGTATTCCCACTTGTTTGAGAAGATTCCTGTCTAGGATTACTCGGCTTGAATTTTGGGAAAAAAAATTGTTTTTACACTGGGAGAATGTGACATCCGACAAAATTACAGGTTAATCTGTACAACCTAAACATGGTTTGGTTATCATTTGTGTGCATTTAGACATTGTATGTTAATTGAGTCCATAAAGTCTAGCAATATCCAGGTAAATACATGAGTGTGCATTTTCTAATCGTTGGTGGTTATCCGGTAAACAATTTCTAGCTGAGATTGTTCCAATATGCCTGGAACATTATATCAGTGGCGTTATTTTGTGTTTAGCGTGAAAAATAGATAAAAACATAATACGGATATAAAAGTATCGTATCTTACTTACGGGTTTATCGTGTATTGTGTTTGGATGAACCACATTACAGAACATACACATAGTTCATTTTACCATTTCCAATATTAACAAAACACAAAAAACCCACCCAACCCTTGCTTTCCTTCACCATAAACACTAAAATCTCTTAGGTTTAACTTAATATTTATGTATTATAAGTCTAAGGAGCTTAACTTGGAGCTATAACCAATACACTAGCTTCCATCTATCCAATTTTAGAAGATTTGTGCTTGTTGTAAGAATCTTGAACTTGTTTAGTTATACATATTGTTTAGTGTTAACTTGTACAAGTATGATCACCAAAGAGATATTAACAAGTGTCTTGATTTAACAAGTAAACTCTTGGTTAAAAAAGGAATTTTGGAAGTGTATCGGTGTGCATATGTAGCCATGAGTATGTGTGTGTGTTTATATGATGTTGTTTGATTTAGTATGTTGTAAGAACATGCATGGTTAGTAAATGATGTTGTTACAACTTGTTTGATGTTACATGTATAAGGATGGGTTAAAATGAGAACCACCTTGAGTAGTAAGAACTATGAGAACTAGGCCATCCAAAAGGTTTTTCCGAATTTTTTCTCAAAAGTCATAAAAAATCACTTGTTTCGGCAAAAGAAAATAAAAAAATGCCGCATACCCACATGTTACATGAGACGTAAATAAAAATATTTATCTTCATACAAAATTTACACCAGCACATAAAAAAACTTGCATTAGTCAAAAAAATACCGACCTAACAATTTTGTTTTACTTTTTTTATAGATGTGTTTATAATATTTTCATCTACGTTTGTGAAAAAAAAATATGGCCCAACTCGCGCGGGAAGAAAAAGTTCTCACGGTTCTCACAACTAGTGGTGGTTCTTAGTTGAAGAGATCCCTATATATATGGATGCGTTAAAATGAGAACCACATTGAGTTGTAAGAACTGTGAGAACTAGGCCATCCAAAAGGTTTTTCCGAATTTTTTTTCTCAATAGTCATAAAAAAGATAACTTGTTTCAGCAAAAAAATTAAAATAAAATAAAAAATGCCGCATACCCACATTTACATGAGGGGTAAAAAATATTTATCTTCATGCAAAATTTACGCCGGTGCGTAAAAAAACTAATATCATTCAAAACTATCGGCTCGACAATTTTTTTTACTTTTTTTACAGATGTGTTTATAATATTTTAATCTACGTTTGTGCAAAAAAAATTGGCCCAAAGCGCGTGGAAACAAAAAGTTCTCACGGTTCTCGCAACTCGTGGTGGTTCTCATTTGAATCGAGCCCTATATATAGGGGATGGATGATGAGAAAACTACTTTAAATGAGAAAACCAAAAAACAAACTAAAAAATCATTAAAAACATACCAATTTTTAATTAAAAATCGCAATAAATAATATATTAAAAACTTTTTTTTCAAGAAAAAAAAAAGAAAAAAGTTGTACTACACATGTTCAATAATACGGAAAAGCCTAAACCACCGCCCACCGACACCCCTAAAAACCTAAACCCCCACCCCCAAAAACCAAAATCCACCATCCCACCAAAACCCTAAACCCCCACCCCCCAAACCTAACCCCCCTCTCTCAAAAAACCTAAACCCCTCACCCACATACATTATGTGCTTCGTGCTTGGTATGGAATCGTATACTTTTGGGAATATGTGTTGAACGTGTTTACGTGGTAAAGTTGTATATTCATAACATATAAATATGTATGTGAACGAATATTAATTGATACGTGCTTGTTGTATGTATGTATGTATGTATCTTGAGCAAAGTGTTCGTATCTAGGGTCGTCCAAACCGCTCGCCGCTCGCTTGGAAATTGCACAGAAAATGCTCGCTCGAATTGTGGCTTGGTTGTAAACATGGTCCTTTGCTTGGTTTGATTTACAAACGAGCCAAGCATGAGCAAAGGTTCGCTCGGCTGGATTATTATTTTTAATTAGTACATATAAATATACATATACATATAGTGGAGAGTTCAAATTAGAAGAAAAATTTTGTAAGAATAAACAAAATAACTTTTAAACCAATAGAAATTCTCCATTTACTTCATTTAATGTGTGTATTTAATGTTATGAAAAAAGGCATATAGGTAAATCTATAATTGTCATTAATTAGCTAATTAATTAAACTTGTAACTCATTTTTTTTCATATATACTATTTCAAGATAAAATAATTTATGGTGTAGGACAATTTTCGACACGTGTACGATAAATTTTAGTATGTGTAGGATCAATTTTGAAATGTGTGGGGTAAATTTACATGTGTGTAGGGTAAATTCCGGTAAATATAAGACATATGTAGGATAAATTTTGAAATGTATAAGATAGAATGTTTTTGCTTTATTAATTAGAGATAACATAATTAAAGAGAGGAGTTATAAACTATTTAATATTTTACCATTATGTCCTTTCTTCTTTTTCTTCACACATTAAATTTCTTCTCAAATGAAACTTCCCGTATACATATACATATACATATACATATACATATACATATACATATACATATACATATATAAACACGTAAATACACAAATGTAAATTATACATATATACACGCCCACCTATATATATACATACACATGTATACATAAATATAAATTAAATTTATATTTTTATATATACCAATCTATTAGATTTGGTCAACTATATACATATTTACAATTATATCTATATGTGGTAGCCCAATCACACTAATAAAAAAATTAACACCAAATCTAAAAGTTAAACCCTTAGTCGCTAAACAATAGTCTGCTCATCACCACCACGTCTCATGTTGTTACCTTAAATCGATCGTTCCATGCTCTCAACGTAATTGTCCATGCAATATGATCATCACCTCATCGGCCAAAACATTGTTATTCATAAGAAAAATAACATGCCATGAAATATGCATGTTTTAAAGTAATAAAAACTTGAGACCCAACATTGTCACTATCTCTCTCCGTAAATTTAAATCGGGCGACACAGTTGTCAAAATCACACCAAGATTGCTCGATGCTCGCTCGGAATATTCCCTGCTCTAAAAATCCTCTTTTGATTTGAGGCTCGATTTAAATGAGTCGCTCAGCTCAGTTCGGTTTGTTAATGAGCCAAGCACGAGCAAAGGTCCGCTTGGTTCCGCTCAGCGCGTGAACAACCCTATTGTGTCGATGAACGGGTATTCGATAAATATATATAAATAATATGAAAGAAATTATTTCCGACTATTTATGGTACATGGAAAACGAATATACATTTTAGGAATAAATATATACGGTTTGATCGTGTTCGACTTACATGTTTTGTGGAACGTCGTTCCATGGGAACAAATGTAGTATTATTCAATATATATATATATATATATATATATATATATATATATATATATATTGGATGGTGTAGTTCGTTTATTGACACCAGATCGTACTTGAGGTTTTGGGACTAGGTCCCAGTATTATATGTGGCATTTAGAGATTTTATACTAAAGGGTATAAAGGTAATTGAATAATTAACTTATTTATGGAAGATTTATTTCTTAAACAAAATAAGAAGATTTTTAAGGAAATAATATATCTTTTAAGAATTCAAAATTGTCAGTTACTTATAATACAAATAACGTATACCGAACAAATTAACATGATATGCGACATGAACAAATTCTTGATGTTGTGTTTTAGGAGTTATTAATTTAGTCACGTTTTGTTATCAGTTACAAGTGTAAACAACTTACATTTCTGTATAACACATCAGTATAAAAAATTTAGATTCCGTATAATACACCAATATAATAACTTACATTTTGTATAATACACTAGTATAAACAGCTTACATTCCGTATAACACACCAGTATAAACAACTTAGATTTCGTATAACACCACAACTTCGATCGCCAGTATAACACATTAGTATAAACAACTTAGATTCCATATAACACACCAATATAAACAACTTTAATTGCAGTACAACACACTAGTATAAACAACTTAGATTCCGTATAACACACTAGTATAAACAACTTCAATCGCCAGTATAACATACTAGTATAAACAACTTATATTCCATATAACACACCAATAAACAGCTTAAATTCTGTAAAACACACCATTATAAACAGTTTACATTTTGTATAATACACTAGTATGAACAGCTTAGATCACAAAAATGTATTAACTTTTTTGGGAATATATTGTAGTGTTATTGTTCTCCATTGTTTGAATGTTATTGAATCATGTCGGAGTGAATCTTCTTTAGTTTAGATGTCTATATCCATGATTTTAGAGATTGGTGGGAAATTAATGAAGAAATGGTTAGCATAAAGAAATTGATGGTAGTTTCTTTATTTAAAACACGGTTAATGACCACAATGCCCTCGTCCATTAAATAAATCAATAATTAAAACACGAATATTACAAAAGTGTCACCCAACTAATCTCAATCATTAATCAAATATATCCAGTGGCACAACATACTCTACACTTTGTACAAAAACACACACTTTGTAGAGGAACCTCATCGGACTCATTGTTATTTGCTATCGGTGTGGAGCGCTTAGGTGAGTTTTCATATCCCCTTTTAGTTTTAAATGTTTATTTAAATTTGAGGGAAATTCATGCTTGGTTACAGGGTATGGTAGTTGGGGATGAAATCCATGAGATCTGGTATCTATGCATAAGTTTGGTTGGTTTGAGCTCGAGAGGCCCTCGTAGTGGTATTTCAGTTTAGTAACCAATAGTCATGGTATGTGTCACACCTGCTCATAGGCGGAAGCACGAGGTGTGATTGTGATTGATTCTCATTGCATACAATATAAGTGAACATACTAAATGAATAACACAAACTCCAAATGCCATTGCCATGATAGTTTCAATACGCAACATAAGGTTAAGTATATTATTTACAACCCATCAAACGAAAATATGTTTCCAAAAGTTATACATCAAAATGCAAGTTTTTAAATGTTAAGCTTTTGACCACTATATCACCTCAAGGAGGAGGTATATAACGGGCAAACCCTCCAAAAGGTGGCATGGAGTTCCAACTCTTGCTTTCCTGAAATGAAATCCCTACATAGTCCACTAATTGCATGAAGTACATGTTAAGTTGAAAAACGTCAACAAAGTTGGTGAATTGATGTAGTTGTTTTTGTATCAAATGAATCTTTAAGATTTGAGTTGTATTTGTATAAAAATATGGTACGTTAAAGCGTCAATGAAATCGTTGATCATTAATGTGTAGCTAGGACATTAACATGTGTGTCAACATAGAAAGCAATCCAACCCTAGACGATTTTTGTGTCGATTACTCTTGAGTGGGACACAAAAACACTCTTCCGTGTGGGTCCCATGACCAAAAGTGGGGCTCGCCAAAACCCGATAGATCTACCCCTTTCGTTCCTTGGTCTAACATGATTAATGGTGCTTAAGTTCACTCTATTCTTACATGATCTAAGTGTGTTTCATTTCCTAGCATATCATACCATTGTACATGTATCTCCCCCGATAGTTGTAAAACTGAAAGCGTTTAAAATGAAAAGGAGACATGAACTCACTGAATTGTTTTCCGTAGCATACTAAAATCACAAATGATCTTCTTGTCTTGCAACGTAACCTACAAGTGTCCTACATCCCGTTAGACACTTAAGTCTACGATTGATCTATGTGTGATATCCCGGGTTTTTCGGATAACTTACACGTGACACTTGTCGAATAATATGTGTGCTAAGTATTAAACGTGCATGGAATGAATACGTGATGAGTGTTTGTGTGATTATTTAGTTATAAAGTAATTATTGTAGATATGTACACGAACCGAACCGCGACACGAACCAAAGAGATTCATGGTGACCCTAGGAGTTAACAAGTTTTAAACTTTAACTCAAGTCAAGTCCTCAGCCAAGATCGAATCCAAACCAAGAGCAAACCAAAACCCTAAACCAAAACACTCTCGGCCGAGATCAAGTTCAAAAACCGCGAGTTCAAACCCAAACCGAATCCACCCTAGTACTTGGCCGCGAGATCACATCCAAACCAAACTAACTCACCCAAGTCCCTCGGCCATAAACCCCAAACCAAACCGTAAACCCTATCATTGTTGCGCCTATATATACAACACCCATACATACTCTTTCACCATCCGAAAACCCTAACAAACAAGACAGCCGTCGGCAGCTTGTTCTCGCTTCTTGTGATCGTAATCAGCTATTTTCTTGTTCGTTTAATCCTCTCGGTCGCAGCAGCAGCAACAATCTCCATCTTCATCTGCATTCAATCGCGAGATTAGTCTTTGTTCACCACTAGTCGATCAAACAGCCCACTTTATCAACAAGCCCTTCTCGGTCGCGAATTACTTTCAAGCCAAACCCATTCACATCCAAGTTTCGGCCGCTTACCTTGTCACTTAAGGTTAGGATTTATCTTTTGTTGCTAGATCATGTTCGGTTATACGTGTCTTGAGTGTGTTGTGTTCGGATTTGCATAATAGAATATGATAGATGATTGTATTGTTTCGGATATATATATATATACATGCTTGAAAGAATTGATATAAATGTTTCGGATACATGTATGCTCGAATGGTTAATTGTTTCGAAATTATGTGTCTTGATTGTTGCTGTTCTCAGGTTGCATGATGATATAGTTTCGGATTGGTAATACTAGATTGAGAGTTGGAATGAGTTTTAAAGTTGAATACATATAGGCTGTGTTTTGTTATAATAACTAGAAGTAAGAACTAGGGTTTGCATGGATGAGATATTGGTATTAATCTAGGATTAGAAATCGGTTTTAGATCGCTTCGGTTAATCGCATGAACGGATTACACGAGTTATAATAAAGATATGCTGAAACAGGATGCTGATTAAAAGTTACAGCCGATTTCATCTGGCTGTAACTCGGTCGTTAGTGGTCGAAAAACGGATTTTCTGATGTCTAGAGCGTAGAGATTTGAATAAGGAATCTAATGGCGCTAGATTCATAATTTTCTGAAGTCGTTTGATATTTTTAAAGGGCTAAACAAGTTCAGTAGCTAAAGCTGTTAAAATGCTGAAATTTTGTTGATTGTTTATCAGGTTAGATTTTAAAATCAGTAGGGAGTTGAGTCATGATTTTTGTACAGCAACTAGGTATGGAAATTTCCGGGCAACTCCAACTGGAATTTTGTTAATCGGACGATCAGAAATTTTTAAATAAATTCTTCCGTGGACTGCAGTCAGAAAGCGGTAAACCTGACTGCAGCTTAATGAATTAATATTTATGGTTAATTGGTAAAGATTTAAGACTTGGAAAAATTATATAAATTTCTATGGTATAAATGTCACCTACTGTAAAAATATGGGAATTTTTGGAATGTTAGAACTATTTTATAAAAATCCTAGAAAACAGCTGAATAATTGAGTGTTAAGCAGAAAGTTGATAACTTGTGATTTTATGCATTAAAGTGTTGCATGGATTTGGAATATGTTCATGATAAGTTGTTTGATTACTATGATCACATGAGAATACTTGCATGCATGTTTGAGTGTTAGATATGTTGTTTGTGTGTATCACTTTGTGAGTAAATTGCGTGCGGAATTTGTATTGGTGTGATTTCACACTGACGTGTAATTAATTGGTTTGTTAGGACGCAACTAGTGGTCCCATCTCTTATAACATCTTTGCTACACTAACCGAGCAAATAAAGGTGAGTTCACGGCCCCTAACTTTATCCGGTTTTTAAACAACAGGGGGAGAAACATGTATACACTCTCAAACTCAAACTCTTTACGTTATACGAATTTAACGTCACATAACTATACGGTAACTAAGTTAATGTTAATGTAATGTTATGGGCACTAAGCAGCTTTATCACTTAAGTCCTCGACAATCTCCTCGGATCGTTAGTATTTGGGTTAAATAGCGGGGAATTATAAGTAGTACTACTGGGTCTGACAAGCCCCATCCGAGCTAGTCGCGCTAGCCGACCTGGTATGGTCAACGGGTGAATAATTGGCCTAACACCGCCAAGTTCATGTAATAGGCCTGGCAAAACGGAGGCACAACAGTCAGCTTCGATCGCGAACACTTAGTGACATGACTTTAGGCTAGCTACCTATATACATTAATATTGAACTTAATTACGGATCAACTTAATATTCCGGGTTTGGAATATTGGAAACATCAACTTATTATCCCGGGTTGGGGATAATGGAAACAACAACTTAATATTCCGGGTTTGGAATATTGGCAGCAACAACTTATTATTCCGGGATTGGAATAATGGAACTGATACTTTATCCCGGGTTGGGGATAACGGAATAAACAAACGAATTTACGAAAACCTGTGAACTCACTCATCTTTAATGTTAACACTTGTTTTTTTTACATGTTTCTCAGGACGCTAGGAGCTCTAGGTGCACGCACATGCATTGAACAGGACATCTTTATCGAGTCTTATATTGTTAATATTGTTTTGGGATTTTTCATTTGTTTTGGCGTTTGTGTTGGCGCCCGCATCACTATTTATTTATGCTTCCGCTCAAACTTTAAAAAAAAAATAATGCTCTGCTAAATATTGGTAATTGATATAAAATCTACAATGAACGATTTTGGAAAACGTATTAACAAACCATGTAGAGTCGTTCGACTTACTAGTGTTTCAGATTCTGGTTCGTTCACACGCCTCGCGGTAAAACTCCGCAAGTGGAAATTGAGGGTGTGACAGATTGGTATCAGAGCCACTAGCTATAGAGAACCAGGTTTGCATTAGAAGTAGACCTAAACTATAGCTGATATCACGACACTAGACTTAGTTTGGCACCGAATTATTATATCTTGTTATGTAATATACCACGACTGTGTTTGGTAGATTATGCCTTTATGATAAGGAATGAAAACAACTCATAACTAACTACACGACCGAACAGGCAATGTCATCATCCTCATCGTCATCATCATCCAACAGACCTACGCCACCAAGGGCACCAGGAAAGGCACCATTGGTGGAACCCATACCACCTTACGGCATAGGGACACGCTCAGCGGCAAGGAAGAGGCTCGCTCTGGGGGAGGAGTCATCGCTACGCCCAACTATTGCTGTACCTGTTGAACCGGTTAATCCTGTAGAAATAGGAATTGACATGCTTAGAATCCTGGTACATACACAACAAAAACAGTTAGAAAGAATGCAGGAAACCATCTTAGCACAAGGATGGATGATCCGACACCTTACAGGAAAGACCGACTCGCTCGAGAAAGAGCATCGTACGAGTAAGATAGCTCGTAACACCATAGCCAGAGATCTGCGTGCTGAGCAGATAAGAGCTGACTGGCTTGAGGACAGAGTCCTGGAAAATAGTTAGAACATTCAGGAACTGCAAAATCAAGCACTTGAACCAGCACCGGCCCCTCCAGTGCCGGTAGAGGAGGATCCAGAAGAGGATCCAGAGGAGGATCCTGAAGAGGATCCGGAGGAGGACCCAGCTGAGGAAGCTGGAGATGCCGCACAGGATGACGGCAACGATAGTGACTTGGGGAATGGAGACGTAGACGACTGACACGTCTCGTTTATATTATTTGTTTTCCTTCAGTTTATTATTTTCCCACTTGTATTTAAACCTGAGACTTTATAGTGAATTCGTATGTTTGATTTGCACTTTTGTAAGACGTTGAAATTTCAGTTAATCAAGTATTTCTTTTGACTATTAACATATTGAGTTGACATAACTTAATAATTATTAAAGTACAAAGTAGGATAACTATATTGGATATATAGACTTATCAGGTGTGTTTGTGTTGTGTTTCGAAGATCTAAATGGCGACTGGAAGACGTGGAAACCTTAACTTGACGCCCGAAGAGCTAGCTGCCATGATTCAGGAGCATGTGAACGCAGCTTTAGCGGGTGTTCAGAACCAGCCGGCAGGTAACCATTATTAAATTTTCGCGTGAGGTTAGTACAATTCCTTGCTGACTTCCTGTTCTCTGTCAGCAGGAGGGGGCTTTAACCCCTATAAGATGTTCCTTGACGCAAAGCCAAGCAAGTTCTCGGGGGCGGAAGGACCCATTGGACTGGTCCGCTGGATTGAAAAGTCGGAATCCGTTTTTGAAATGTGCAACTGCTTGGAGGCCAACAAGGTCAAATACGCCGCCTCAACACTGGAAGAGGGGGCACTGACATGGTGGAATGCCCAAGTCCAAACACGTGGACTGTTAGCTGCAAATGCAATGGCATGGGCTGAGTTCAAGGCCCTAATTAAAGAGGAGTACTATCCACGAGACAGAGTGCAACAGTTAGAGCAAGCTTTATGAAACCACAAGATGGTGGGATCGGAGATTGAAGCTTACACCGCAAAACATCATGATTTAGTATTTCTGTGTCCCGAATTGGCCAACACTGTGGAGAAAAGACTCGAGTTCTATCTCGGGGGTCTGGTTCCGGAAATTCAGGGCATGGTAATGGCTAGTAACCCTGTAACAGAACATCAAGCAATCCGATTGGCTCACAAACTCACCGATAAAGCGGTGGAACAGAAGAAACTGCCAGCACGGGGTACCACTGAAGTCGCTCCAGATAACAAAAGAAAATTTGAAGACTCCACTGTTCGACAGTCTTCGTCATCACATCCGCAGCAAGGGAACCAGAAACGGTTCAATCATTACCACAGCCACCGGGGTCATCAAAATCATCCCGCCAACAACAACAACAACAACAACAACCAGAATTCAGGCGGCTATGTAGGTCGAAAGCCGCAGTGCAACCGCTGTAATCTCCATCATAACGGCCCTTGTGCCGGAAGTCGCTGCCAAAGATGTGGCAAGATGGGACATGCAGCAAAGGATTGTCGTGGGGAAATCATGTCTCGACAAAATCAGAATCAGCCCCAGGGTCAGTAGCAGGGTATAAACCGGGGATGCTATCAGTGTGGTAGCACTACTCATTTCAGAAGAGACTGCCCACAGTTGCGCAACAACAACAACAATGGTGGAAACAACCACAACCACAATAACCACAACAACAATAATAACAACAACAATAATGGGAACGGTGGCACAGGAGGTGCCAAAGGTCGTGCATTTACATTGGGCCGCGGAGAGGCCAGAAACGACACGAACGTGGTCACCGGTAAGTTTCCCCTTAATGAACATTTTGCTTCTGTGCTTTTGATACGGGTGCGGATAGGAGCTTTATATCTGAGTCTTTTAGGAAGAACCTAAATCTCACGCTTGAATCATTAGAGACCCCTTATGTGATAGAATTAGCCAATAGTAAATCGGTAGATGTGACCCAAATCGTATCTGGCTGTCAACTCAAACTCGCGGGCCGCACTTTTACCATCGATCTGATGACAACTACCCTGGGTAGTTTTGACGTGGTAGTCGGAATGGACTGGCTATCCGACGTCCGGGCTGAAGTTCTCTGCTTCGAAAAGTCTATCCGTATTCCACTCTCGAACGACGAAATCCTGACGGTACAAGGCGATAAGGCAAGCGCCGTCACCAACATTATCTCATTTATGCAAGCTCAGAAGTATCTTCGGAGAAAGAATTCCTTCGCTTTACTCGCACTAATTACCGAACAGCCTAAGGACGAGAAACGTATAGAAGACATCCCTGTCGTCCGTGATTTTTCCGATGTATTCCCAGAAGAACTACCTGGTCTTCTACCACATTGACAATTGGAGTTTGAAATCGAATTGGCAAGCAATGCAACTCCTATCGCCAAGGCTCCATACCGCCTAGCTCCAGCCGAGCTGCAGGAGCTGTCTACCCAACTTCAAGAGCTGTTGGAAAAAGGATTTATCCGACCAAGCGTTTCGCTATGGGGAGCTCCAGTCCTGTTTGTCAAGAAGAAGGACGGGACTTTCCGCATGTGCATCGACTATAGGGAACTCAACAAGGTTACAGTCAAGAACCGATACCCGTTACGATCTCTTCGACCAACTTCAAGGGTCAAGCTACTACTCCAAGATTGATTTACGGTCTGGTTACCACCAGCTACGCGTCAGGGAGGAGGATATCGCTAAGACAGCATTTCGCACTCGGTATGGCCATTACGAGTTCTTGGTCATGCCATTCGGTCTCACTAACGCACCTGCGGTGTTCATGGACCTCATGAACCGTGTGTGTAAACCATACCTCGACAAATTTGTCATTGTGTTCATCGATGACATACTCATCTACTCCAAAAGTGAAGAAGAGCATGCTGAGCATCTGCGATTACTGCTAGGGTTACTTCAACAGGAAAAACTATATGCCAAGCTTTCGAAGTGTGATTTCTGGATTCGGGAAGTTCAGTTTCTCGGGCACGTCGTGAATGAAAAGGGTATCCATGTAGACCCTGCCAAGATTGAAGCCATTAAAAACTGGGAAGCACCTAAGACACCGACGGAGATCCGCCAATTCTTAGGATTGGCTGGTTACTACAGACGCTTCATCGAGGGGTTTTCAAAGATTGCACAACCGCTCACTACCCTCACCCAGAAAGGCATCAAGTATGCTTGGGGTGAAAAACAAGAAGCAGCATTTCAATTGCTGAAGCAGAAACTTTATAGTGCACCCATTCTGTCCTTGCCGGAAGGGACAGATGACTTCGTAGTGTATTGTGATGCTTCCATTCAGGGATTGGGATGCGTACTCATGCAACGCGATAAGGTCATCGCGTATGCGTCACGACAGCTGAAAGTTCACGAGAAAAACTACACTACGCATGACCTAGAATTGGGAGCAGTAGTGTTTGCACTTAAGATTTGGAGACACTACCTCTATGGGACAAAGTGCACAATCTTTACTGACCACAAAAGCCTCCAACACATCTTTGATCAGAAGGAGTTGAACATGCGACAGCGTCGCTGGGTCGAACTTTTGAATGATTATGAGTGTGCCATTCGGTATCACCCGGGTAAAGCTAACGTGGTAGCTGATGCCCTCAGTAGGAAGGAACACTTGAAACCTCGTCGCGTACGAGCACCACAACTCACTATTCATTCGGGGCTACCCGATCAAATACGCGACGCCCAGTTAGAAGCAGTTAAGGAGGAAAACATCAAAGCCGAATCAGTGGGAAAAATGGAACTCGATTGGGAAGTAAAGCCCAATGGAGCCCGGTATTTTATGAATCGCATATGGGTACCTCTCTACGGAAACCTCAGAGAGCTAGTCATGGATGAAGCTCACAAATCTCGATACTCTGTCCATCCGGGTTCGGATAAGATGTATCAAGACCTTAAAGTTGCGTATTGGTGGCCCAACATGAAAGCCGATATAGCCACCTACGTAAGTAAATGTTTGACTTGTGCAAAAGTCAAGGTGGAGTATCAAAAGCCATCGGGGCTACTCCAACAACCAGAGATCCCAGTGTGGAAGTGGGATCAGATCTCAATGGATTTCATCACTAAACTCCCGCGAACCTTGGGTGGTTGCGACACCATCTGGGTGATTGTGGATCGTTTAACTAAGTCCGCACACTTCCTAGCTATCAAAGAAACAGATAAGATGGAGAAGTTGACTCGCATCTACATCAAGGAAGTAGTTTCTCGGCACGGAGTGCCAATGTCCATCATCTCAGATAGAGATGCTCGCTTCACGTCAAACTTCTGGCAGTCACTCCAGAAAGCGTTGGGAACACGCTTGGATATGAGCACAGCTTATCACCCTCAGACTGATGGTCAAAGCGAAAGGACCATACAAACCTTGGAAGACATGCTTAGGGCATGCGTGGTGGACTTCGGAAATAATTGGGAAATTCACCTGCCTCTAGTAGAATTCTCATATAACAACAGCTATCACACGAGTATTTTGGCAGCACCGTTTGAGGCATTATACGGTCGTAAATGTAGATCACCGGTCTGCTGGGCAGAAGTCGGTGACAGTCAACTCACAGGCCCTGAGTTAATACTTGAGGCCACTGAAAAGATTGTACAAATCAGAAACCGCATGGCGGCGGCATGAGATCGACAGAAAAGCTACGCTGACCAACTACGCAAACCGCTCGAATTTCAAGTAGGCGATCGCGTCCTACTAAAGGTGTCACCCTGGAAGGGTGTAATCCGCTTTGGAAAACGGGGCAAACTTAACCCACGGTACGTAGGCCCGTTTGTAATCTTGAAACGAATCGGACCCGTAGCATACCAATTAGACCTTCCTGCCGAACTCAGTGGAGTTCACAACGTATTTCACGTGTCAAATCTGAAGAAGTGTCTATCAGATGAAACATTAGTTATTCCATTGGATGAGATCCAAGTGGATGAACAACTACACTTCGTGGAAAAGCCTATTGAGATCATGGATCGTGAGATCAAAACTCGAAGGCACAGCAAGATTCCAATCGTTAAAGTTCGTTGGGACTCTAAGCGTGGACCGGAGTTCACGTGGGAAAGAGAGGACCAAATGAAAAACAAATACCCACATCTCTTCGCAACTGAGCAGCAAACTAACGATACCAGTACCTAAATTTTCGGGACGAAAATTCTTTCAACATGGGGATGATGTGACAACCTGGAAACTTCTCATACTTTCGTGTACTATTGTTGACTAAATTCTTGTGCACGGCACTTGGAAATCTTTGTGTATGACACTTGGGAACTTCTTGTAACGTTGCGTACCATCATTAACGAACTAACTCTTTGTGCGTGGCACTCTAAACATGTACGTTACATGCTAAACCGCGTTTACTCAATTTTCGGGACGAAAATTCTTTCAACATGGGGATAATGTGATATCCCGGGTTTTTCGGATAACTTACACGTGACACTTGTCGAATAATATGTGTGCTAAGTATTAAACGTGCATTGAATGAATACGTGATGAGTGTTTGTGTGATTATTTAGTTATAAAGTAATTATTGTAGATATGTACATGAACCGAACCGCGACACGAACCAAAGAGATTCATGGTGACCCTAGGAGTTAACAAGTTTTAAACTTTAACTCGAGTCAAGTCCTCGGCCAAGATCGAATCCAAACCAAGAGCAAACCTAAACCCTAAACCAAAACACTCTCGGCCGAGATCAAGTTCAAAAACCGCGAGTTCAAACCCAAACCGAATCCACCCTAGTACTTGGCCGCGAGATCACATCCAAACCAAACTAACTCACCCAAGTCCCTCGGCCATAAACCCCAAACCAAACCGTAAACCCTATCATTGTTGCGCCTATATATACAACACCCATACATACTCTTTCACCATCCGAAAACCCTAACAAACAAGACAGCCGTCGGCAGCTTGTTCTCGCTTCTTGTGATCGCAATCAGCTATTTTCTTGTTCGTTTAATCCTCTCGGTCGCAGCAGCAGCAACAATCTCCATCTTCATCTGCATTCAATCGCGAGATTAGTCTTTGTTCACCACTAGTCGATCAAACAGCCCACTTTATCAACAAGCCCTTCTCGGTCGCGAATTACTTTCAAGCCAAACCCATTCACATCCAAGTTTCGGCCGCTTACCTTGTCACTTAAGGTTAGGATTTATCTTTTGTTGCTAGATCATGTTCGGTTATACGTGTCTTGAGTGTGTTGTGTTCGGATTTGCATAATAGAATATGATAGATGATTGTATTGTTTCGGATATATGTATATATATACATGCTTGAAAGAATTGATATAAATGTTTCGGATACATGTATGCTCGAATGGTTAATTGTTTCGAAATTATGTGTCTTGATTGTTGCTGTTCTCAGGTTGCATGATGATATAGTTTCGGATTGGTAATACTAGATTGAGAGTTGGAATGAGTTTTAAAGTTGAATACATATAGGCTGTGTTTTGTTATAATAACTAGAAGTAAGAACTAGGGTTTGCATGGATGAGATATTGGTATTAATCTAGGATTAGAAATCGGTTTTAGATCGCTTCGGTTAATCGCATGAACGGATTACACGAGTTATAATAAAGATATGCTGAAACAGGATGCTGATTAAAAGTTACAGCCGATTTCATCTGGCTGTAACTCGGTCGTTAGTGGTCGAAAAACGGATTTTCTGATGTCTAGAGCGTAGAGATTTGAATAAGGAATCTAATGGCGCTAGATTCATAATTTTCTGAAGTCGTTTGATATTTTTAAAGGGCTAAACAAGTTCAGTAGCTAAAGCTGTTAAAATGCTGAAATTTTGTTGATTGTTTATCAGGTTAGATTTTAAAATCAGTAGGGAGTTGAGTCATGATTTTTATACAGCAACTAGGTATGGAAATTTCCGGGCAACTCCAACTGGAATTTTGTTAATCGGACGATCAGAAATTTTTAAATAAATTCTTCCGTGGACTGCAGTCAGAAAGCGGTAAACCTGACTGCAGCTTAATGAATTAATATTTATGTTTAATTGGTAAAGATTTAGGACTTGGAAAAATTATATAAATTTCTATGGTATAAATGTCACCTACTGTAAAAATATGGGAATTTTTGGAATGTTAGAACTATTTTATAAAAATCCTAGAAAACAGCTGAATAATTGAGTGTTAAGCAGAAAGTTGATAACTTGTGATTTTATGCATTAAAGTGTTGCATGGATTTGGAATATGTTCATGATAAGTTGTTTGATTACTATGATCACATGAGAATACTTGCATGCATGTTTGAGTGTTAGATATGTTGTTTGTGTGTATCACTTTGTGAGTAAATTGCGTGTGGAATTTGTATTGGTGTGATTTCACACTGACGTGTAATTAATTGGTTTGTTAGGACGCAACTAGTGGTCCCATCTCTTATAACATCTTTGCTACACTAACCGAGCAAATAAAGGTGAGTTCACGGCCCCTAACTTTATCCAGTTTTTAAACAACAGGGGGAGAAACATGTATACACTCTCAAACTCAAACTCTTTACGTTATACGAATTTAACGTCACATAACTATACGGTAACTAAGTTAATGTTAATGTAATGTTATGGGCACTAAGCAGCTTTATCACTTAAGTCCTCGACAATCTCCTCGGATCGTTAGTATTTGGGTTAAATAGCGGGGGAATTATAAGTAGTACTACTGGGTCTGACAAGCCCCATCCGAGCTAGTCGCGCTAGCCGACCTGGTATGGTCAACGGGTGAATAATTGGCCTCACACCGCCATGGTCATGTGATAGGCCTGGCAAAACGGAGGCACAACAGTCAGCTTCGATCGCGAACACTTAGTGACATGACTTTAGGCTAGCTACCTATATACATTAATATTGAACTTAATTACGGATCAACTTAATATTCCGGGTTTGGAATATTGGAAACATCAACTTATTATCCCGGGTTGGGGATAATGGAAACAACAACTTAATATTCCGGGTTTGGAATATTGGCAGCAACAACTTATTATTCCGGGATTGGAATAATGGAACTGATACTTTATCCCGGGTTGGGGATAACGGAATAAACAAACGAATTTACAAAAACCTGTGAACTCACTCATCTTTAATGTTGACACTTGTTTTTTTTACATGTTTCTGAGGACGCTAGGAGCTCTAGGTGCACGCACATGCATTGAACAAGACATCTTTATCGAGTCTTATATTGTTAATATTGTTTTGGGATTTTTCATTTGTTTTGGCGTTTGTGTTGGCGCCCGCATCACTATTTATTTATGCTTCCGCTCAAACTTTAAAAAAAAAATAATGCTCTGCTAAATATTGGTAATTGATATAAAATCTACAATGAACGATTTTGGAAAACGTATTAACAAACCATGTAGAGTCGTTCGACGTACTAGTGTTTCTGATTCTGGTTTGTTCACACGCCTCGCGGTAAAACTCCGAAAGTGGAAATTGAGGGTGTGACACTATGTACAAGTCTTCCGTCTTAAATATGTATTAGGACTTGTATTAAGTTGTATAGAATTGTTGTTTATTGAATTATGTATTAAATGAATAAATTTCTATGTTGTTAATATATATTTCATAAAATATATATTTTTGTATATTCGTGAGTTGTATGAATGGGCCTAGCCTTCTTGTGACTTTGCGCCTCGCACGAGTGATATGTATGTGTCCGTAACTTGTGTAGGGCCGAGCCCTCTTGTAGTCGGGTTTCACACATTTTGACTCGATGGCGTCGTTAGTGAATATATTTTATCTTGTTACAATATACCTTATTGTTCAATGTGATCTTTAATCACCTTATAAGTGTATGAGTATATATATTTACAAATATATATATATATGTGTGTGTGTGTAATATATAGAATCCAAGCTCGATCGATGTTAAAATTAATATATTTTTAACTTGATTTTGTATACGTATACTTATACTATCTTATGTATTCTTGTCTTGTATTCGTTTGACCAAGTCAAAATAGATGCATAATTGTATTATTTCCAAAATTAAATATATAAGATTTTGTTAAATAATATCTTTAATATTATTTTGGTATAAGTATACTTGTTTAATTATTTGAATATCTTGTAATTTCTTCATATGTATACTTAGACAAGTATACATGTATTTAGGTATAAATACCCATGTTATTTGTATTTAGTGACCAAAATTATTTCTTATGATTTTTATGTTTCCCAAAATCATCTTTCTTAAAACTAATATTTTTAAGGTATGTTGAAATATATATATTTTTCTTATACTTTGTTAAGTATATATATTTTTTGTAATTGGTCTGATCATGTATAACTTCCACTAATTCTTGTTAATATATATATATATATATATATATATATATATATATATATATATATATATATATATATATATATATATATATATATTCGTTAATCCATATGTCCATAATTTGTCCAACTCTTGAATAGATATAAATATATGTATTTCTTTGTATTTGTCCATATGCCCAAGTATGGGTAAGTATGTACTTAGCCACTTTGCATGTATTTTGGGTGTATTTTTGTATTTGTATTCTTGCGAGTATTTAGTGAAATTTACAATTTCCTACATGTACACTATAATACATATAATATACAAATAATCACACAATTTTCGGTGACCACTAAATATATATAATTTGCCCTAACTATATATGTTTATATCCATTTTATCTTTATGAAAAACTCTATTTTTCTTAAATTATATTTTGTATAAAAATTTAGGAAAAGTTTATGTTTAATATTTTTAAACATTTAACTAGTAAGATATTGTCAAAAGAAAAATATATTTTTCTAAGTGTTAGAATTTTACAAAAATTTTGCCATACTTTCCTTTGTAACATAGACTTTTCCCATGCTCAAAAACATGTGTTTTAATGTTGAAGACTCAACAATTCATCCAACAATTTAACAAGACTTTTTATACTAAAATTCCAAACAAGTATGAACTTGTAAATAATTTAAATCCTTCAAATCCACACTTTTCTTATGTTCATCCACACTTTTAATTAGTTATTGTTAAACTTTTAAAGTATACTTTTTAAGATGAAAGTTCATAAGCATGATTCTTACATATTTTTCCATGTTAAATTTCATAAAAATCATTTGAACCACACTTTCAAGTTCATAACATTAAGTTGGTGGATCTTGCTAGATTAACATTTTTATGTTAGATCTATGCTTTTAACATAATGTTAACAAGATCACTTGGTCCATGACCATCATCTTACTAGATCTAGCATATAAACAACTTAAACAACCAAGTAAACAAGTTACATTTTTAGTATTAGTTATGTTTACCATGTATTTTAAAGTGAGCTTTAAGATGGTTTTCTTGTATTTTTATAACTACATAAGACATGAAGCTTAAACATGGTTTTAGAGGACTTACCACTAGCACAATGGCTAGAGAAGAACAAGTGAAAAAAAAAAGAAGATGAAGATAAAAGTCTTGGATAAAAGCTCCTAGATGAGGTCCTTGCACTTCCAAGACTTGAAACCTTCTTAGTTGGACTTGAGACACCCTTGAATAAGATTGAATATTTATAAGATGAATAAAAGATAAAGAATGAAGTGGAGATGGTTAGGGAAAATGGAAAAGAGTGGAGAGAGTTATGTGTGTTTGATCTTTCATGAAATAAGTTTGGGGTGATAAGATAAGGTTTCGAGACATATGGATATATAATCTCCACTTTATTACAACCCTTTGGATAATAACAAGCATCTTTGACTTCAATAGACCAAAGTTGATAAAAGACCATCCTAAGTGGACCCCATACATGGTGGACGGCCATGGGTCTAATTGGGTGTTTGGTTTTGTTTAATTTTTGTGTTAAGCTATTTAGGTACTAAATTATTTAGTATAATTGTCATACATGATGTTCATGATATGTATTTTGTGAGTTATCATGTATAATGGCCTTTACTAGCCTTGTGATGTCAAAATAATATTAACTAGTTCGTGTACTGTGTCCAATGGTAGTTCAGATACTTGTTTGGTGCTAGTTTCATTACCGGATCGTTTAATGATCAACTTATATAAATTATATGGCATGATGTGTTCTTGTGTTTTAATGATATTTTCGACACTTTTTAAGTTGTTTATGATGTTTAACATCATTTTTGGATATAGTGTAATTTACCAAATGACGAATTTTGCGGACAAATTGTTAGTTATGGTCTAAAGCGGACATTTTTAGAGCTAGTGTATTTTTCGGAAGATGATAATGCATATATTTGTTTAGGTCTTAAATATGTCATTTAGTTGAGTACCAGAACTGTACTGACACAACTAGTCTAGCCAGTAAGTCTACTAGTTGTTTCAGTGCACTTCTTAGACTGTTTTGAAATGCGACAATTAAAATGAATGATATGCATAACTAAAATGTATTATGCCAAATTTCTAAATGTATAAGATGTAAGCATGCAATATTGACGTTTTTAACACATAGTTGTATAATATAAATGACTGTTTAATTGTACGAAAATTACCAGAAAGTGCTGACTGTCAAAGTATGACAACCGAATAATCGAATATATCTACTGGATTATATTGGATTTAACAAGCCCCGCTCCTAGCCAGTTGTGGCCCTGTGGGAGTGCAATTGTGTCCTACTTGTTGTTCATCACCTTGATTGGCGATGTGGTGAGGCAACATTGTTATGGTTTGGTTATGCGCTTATGTCGGCACATACGTCATTGTTCTTGCAAGGATATGATTTGATCACCAGACTTTCTTTAGGCTATGCATACTAATTTTTATCAGATGATTTCGGTTTCATTTGTGTCATTTAAACCTGTGAACTCACCAATATTATGTTGACGTTTTAAGCATGTTTTTTAGGTAAGTGAATGGCGTTCCACAACTTTGGAAGTCTAAAAGGGGGTTTTGCCTTGTATTTCTCATCTGTATATGAGATATATTTGTCAAAGCCATCGGTTTTAGAAACAATGACTTTGGTTGGTTATTTTGGGCATGTTAAATTTGGTTGTATAAATCTAAACATGTTACTATGGTTTGTATGTAACACTCCAACCTGAGTTAGGCTGGCATGTCACTATTACAGATATCAAAAACACAAGTTTCAATAAGAAACAGAAATCCAAGAAACAAAATGTCTTGAAACAACCAGAAAGCCTATGTCTTATACTATTTAGTTACTGAAATAAAAGACAATAACGAAAAGCTTTACAAACTTGAACTTCATATTCCTCTCGCTCATCCCCGTTTCCCCTGATTACCTGTAAACACATAAGACCAAAAACAAGAAAGAAACTACTGCTGAGCCAAACATTTGCTCAGTAACAGAGAAATCAACAGTAAAATTAAGGCAGGCATACGAAACCAAACGATCGGTACAGACACTCAACAAATCTAAAAGATGGCTCTGAAACAGATACTTACATAACCTGAATCCCAAAACTTATACTGAACAGATAACAGATACTGAACATAATCAGATGCATATAAACATATCATAACAGAGACAGGAGATACGTGATACCATATAACAAATAAATAAAAAAAAACGTCACCCACCCACGAGCCTAAACAGAGGGGTACACAGCTATAGTCTATGCACCGAGACGGTGCATGTAGGCGGACATACATTATTCCATCTCAACAGGAGTCAGGAGTCAGGAGTCAGGAGTCAGGAATCAGAGCTAAGATCGATCTATTCGCCTCTAGGGGCCAGGTGCTACACAAGCAAAAAATAGAGACGCCGTGAACTTTAGTTACGCACCGTCACGATGAGTGCCATGTCGTTGACGCCCCAACGACAAGACTTAACAAATAACTGCTCGGGTGACAGAGTGCAAAGCCGTATAAGAAATAAATGTATCTTGACATAAGTCAAAAGGGAAGCATGCAATAACGAGCACAAAATCTAAGATATATTGCATGCTACGATAAACACTAATCATATAACAATACGAACCGAACATCTAACGAAAACATCCGTACTACAAAGTAACATATATGAATAAAATACTATGATGTAAAAGAAACAGAATACGTACCTTGTTAGCCAGCAAAGCAAGCAAACACCAAAGTCAAGACGTGCATAGACAATCAACAACCTATAGTCCCGTTATAACCCAAATCATCAATTTTATGAACATTATTTGACTGGTCGTTAAGAAATTCCCGGCGACCAAGGTTTATGTTTGAGTTTATTAACAGTTTATTATAGAGAAGAAACTGTGACTAACTCGTTTAAACTATTATTCCACATATTGTTATATTCTACATACTTTCCCAACAACCGAACAAAAGTTAATCCCAACTATTACACATTATTTTTAAAGAGTATTCATAGACTTTGGTTGTGGTAACTTTCATCTGATTAATAACTATATTTATTGAATAAATAGAAAAAAATAATGAGAATTAGTAAATATACATTCGAACTCATATATGTTTATATGACAAAACCACTTAGTTATGCTATACTTGCAATTTCATGAACCTACCAGCTCTATTTTTCTTTAAGAAAATAGTCAAATATCAAGAATAAATTGCATAAAACATCCTTTATGTTTCCTCAAACTTGCAGCTTCCAGCCTTAATGTTTAAAAGTTGCTAAAAACAGCCTTTAAGTTTATTTTTGTTGCGGGTTCAATCCTTTACAGCTAACCACGTTATTTTCTTCAGTTAAGTTCCCTCACATGCATAACATGTGAGGGTATTTTCGTCATTTTGGTTGATCTTCCACCCACGTCAATTATAAGAAAAAAGAATATTTAAGGTTTAACCTATTTATATAAAACAATTAACTCTCTCACTCAAGACTCATCTCTCCATCTCTCTCAAGACTCAATCTCATTCCTTCAATTTTCTGTCTCTCTACAATCAGGAACCACCACCGCCGCCATAGCACCACTACCATCACATAACCACCCACCTGCCACCACCACCACCTCCTCCCTCCCGAAATATCTCCCAAAAATTTCACACCCAAATCCAACACCAAATTCCTTTAATAAATCCACAAAATACGAAACCAAATTCATTGCATCTCATTTAAACTGATTGTGAATCTGTAATCAAAATATTGATCTGCAATCGATGGGTGAAGAAGTGAGCAACGACGATGATGACGATCGAGTTTCAGTGTGGGAACAAGGGTTACCTACCATCGATGATCTGATGCCACTGCACCATGCAACTGCCGTATTCGAAACCCTAAATCAGATCTGCCTCTGCCGTTCCACAAATCCAGATCCAGATACCGTCATGCTTGGTACGGTGGTGGTCGATTGGTGGTGGTGACAAATTTAGGTGGTTGGTTTGATTGGAGGTGACAGTTGGTGTGTGGAGTGTCGAGGTGGTGGCTTGGGATTATTGGTCGCCGGAGGTTGGTGGTAGTGGTGACCGGAAATCTGTGGCCAGGAAGAGGATAGAGAGAGTGTAAGTGTATTTATGGAAGATGCGGTTTTGGGTAGGTTGGTGGTGGTGACAGATTTAGGTGGTTGGTTTGCTTGGTGGTGACAGGTGGTGTGTGGAGTGTGGAGGTGGTGGCAGGTGGGTGCTGGCTTGGGATTCTTTGTTGTCGGAGCTTGGTGATAGTGGTGGTGATCGGAGATCTGTGGCCGGAGAGAGAATAGATAGAGTGTAAGTGTATCTGTGTTTGTGTTTAGAGAGAGAGAGAGAGAGATATGAAATGAGAGAGAGTTAAGAAAGAAAGGTTGATTTTTTATTGACGTGGGTGGAAGATCAACCAAAATGACGAATATACCCTCACATGTTATGCATGTGAGGGAACTTAACTGAAGAAAATAACGTGGTTAGCTGTAAAGGATTGAACCCGCAACAAAAATAAACTTAAAGGCTGTTTTTAGCAACTTTTAAACATTAAGGCTGGAACCTGCAAGTTTGAGGAAACATAAAGGATGTTTTGTGCAATTTACTCAAATATCAATCATTACGATTTATTAGTAGTACCCTCTATCAACTATTTACATATATATCATGTTCGAAATATTTTATATGTATACGTTTATTGTATAAGAAAAGAGTGGCTATATTAATTTAATTCTAATAAGAAATTCTATGAGTTGGGGCCTTGACTACACATACACATACTTACCCCACAAGTTTATAAATATAAATTAGCAATTACGTCCATTTCCTTTTACACCCAACTTCCATTTCCCTAATAAAACAAAACCCGATTCTGTATTGCCCGCCGCTAAATGGCCCCGGGAAGACCATGAAAGTGATGATGAACCAAAAAGTAATAAAAATCTTGCGTTGGGGTATTCGTCTTCTGGAAGTGAGAATGATGGTGGTGGTTTTGGTAACACAAAAGCAGTGGAGTCCACACGCATTCTCACTAGTTCTGATAGTGACTAAGTGAAGAAAAGAGGTACACTTATATCTTATATTAATTGAAAGTACTAGTTATATCATGGTTGTTTGGCTAATTGAATGTTCCACATGCGCAGACAAAAGTTGAGGAAAACAGAGCATAATGAATTTCTTAAAACTATATATCATCCAAAGGAAAACAATAAAACACAACAAAACAGAGCATAAGTTGGTTGTCGAACCAGAAGTCTAGTTATTCAATTGACATTATTTTTCGTTTAGATACTTATAAACTTTAATCGCCGGTACGAACTTAAACCAGAATTTAAAAATCTAAATTCGCATTGGACGAGAGATCGTTTGGGTACCTTAATCGTGATTCAAAAATCGCTACTGGTGTTGATGAAACTCCGCGTGGCGGTCACAACGGAATGCGACTCACACGAGAAGATCACGGCAGTACGGTACCGACGCTGGTTCGGTGGCTACTGGAGGAACTATGATAGTGTGTAGCGTGACCGGAAGCTCCTGGCAAACAAAGATTTACCGGATTGCGACGGTGGTGATAGCCTAAACGAAACTGAATATGAGAGTGGCTAGTGATCCCAAGGTCATATCCCAAAATCTTTGGCAGATCGGTTGGCTTTGAATGTGTGATAGTGAGAATGATGAACGGATAAGGTGACCAACAATTTGAAAACTTATATCCTATATGCGCCTTATAATAAAAGATGTTTTTACTCATTCCTTTTTTTCCCATGCACGTACACCCACCAAGTTGGTTTAAGGAAAAAATATTATCTTTTTATTTATTTTTTTTTTTCAAAATTAAACATGTATCCTATAACTAGTTTACACTATTTAAATTATACAATTCTCATAAATAGTTAGACTTTTATATGGTTTTAAAATTTATGAATATTACATTGTAACTCTTTAACTCTTGGCATCATACTGATGTTTAAAATATACAAAAGTTTGCTACTGGATGTTATGAAAACCTTTCGTGTCATACCTCGTGTTTCCGCCTTCGGCGGGGTGTGACACAAACCACCACCACCACTACCATAACCACCACTACCACTACCAAAACTACCACTATCAACCAACAAAATATTAAACCACATAAAAAAAAGATCCATAAACAAGCTAGGTACAAAATACCTAATTTTTCACCACTACTACCATCATGGAGAAACGCTGAAATCTGTATCTTCTTCGTATTCTACCCCAAAGCTTCCCTCCGGCAAATCATCATCCTCATCATCTTCATCTTCCAGAACATCTAAGCACAGAACCTGAGCCTTCACAAGCATCTCAAGATGTACTCCAAATGGAGTTTCAATTTGGTTGATCAATGTAAGGTCAGCCAACTCCCTCAAAAAACCAAGATCATCAAAAAAACAAATGAAATCTGAATCGTGTTCTTCAACATACCATTAACTCCAGCTCACCAACACCTTTACTTCATCCAACAAGAATTCTTAAGAGATTAATACTGATTACTTCTCTATACCGTTTGTTAATAACAACAAACATCTTATCGGTTTCTTCACCCTCACTTCCCTGTGGTCTTCCTATTTGGTGCAACCTCCTCAATACAGGTTCTTGACAACTCACTAGCACGCTTTTGGTAGAGTGGCAGATTATTTTGCTTTCGTCAGTCATCCTCAAGTAAAATTTCCTTTCCGTATACCACCAAGAACAACCATTGCCTCGGCCATTGTGCTTTTCTAAGTGAATCTAGTAAGGTTTTATTTTGGAGGTGTAGAACTTCTGATTTGTGAGAATGGGAAATGGTCGGTCGATTTTGATCTGATTAGTGGGTTATTTATACCACTTTTTTGCCGTCAATGCTAACCCTACTTTCATCATTAGAAATTTGCATCAAGATGTTCAATTTACCAGGCTGACGTACTGGCGATGTGAAAGGGTTTAACGATCGTGGCAATTGGCAATGACTGGCTTAACCGTGTACATTTATTACCTTTAGTCAAACAAAAACATTTTAACGTGACCATTTCAAACTTTAGACACACATAAAATCGAACATGCCATGGAAATTGGTAACATTTGGCCACACAAATGTCACGAAACATGTGACTAAAGGTTTAAAAGATATGTCAAATGAACAAAAGCTCAAAACAATACTATAGCAATTGGTAACATTTGGACACCTGAAACTAATTAAATGTGACAATAGACAACTAGTAGTCACATGATTTGTATTTTCCAGGCATTATTGAAATCTTTTAGCCACACATAATACTTTAACCGTGACCATAAAATGCTTAATAGTTATTGTTTTTTTAATTCTAATAAGTGGCTAACAAACAATGCTCTTTGGTCACACAAACTCGTTAGTGGCCACATGTTTTAGCTTTTGGCCACATCATTAAAAACGTACCATGGCAGTTAGTAACATTTGGTCCCACCCTTTAACTATGGCTAGTAAGTATCACATTTTTTATTGAAAGTGTGGCTAAAGGTTTTGAAAAATCTGTTATGGTCACATAAATAAAAATCAAACAAATAAAGTCGTAATAGATCATATTTGGCCACTCTTTTCTAGTTGTGGTTAGTCAATGTCACATATTTTCTAAAGGGTGATTGTAGCCCGGTTTTGACATAGTGTTAATCAGATAACACATAAATATTTGCTATTCAACAGCCTAACTGGTATCACATATGCGTTTTAAAATGTTGGACCACTATGGACTAGAGTTCGATCACCGACGTACTTTATTTTCATTTCCCTTTTTAAATAATCAATATTAATATTGTTTTTTTTAATAATTACATTTAATAACTTTTATTTAGTGTTTTATATATGAAAACCTAGAAGAAATATTAGTTTATATTATGATAGAATTTTGTGATTATAATAAATAAAATAAATATTTTGTTAAAATATATTATATTATATGTAAACATAAATTTTATAATAATAAATTTTAAAATATCTAAACTGTTTTATTTTTATAAAATAATAAAATAGAAGACTTAAGATTTATATTTATAAAAGTTATCTTATTAATTAAATTTTATAAGTTTTACCCACTTAGTATTTTATCTAGATTTTATAAACATAAAATATAAATTTAGTTAATAAAAGTTATTTCAAATAAATAGTTTTTATATACATACTAATTAATCAATTAAAATTATTTATAAATTTAGTTGACTAATTTTCCTAATATCTTAAAATAATTAATTAATTATTTAAACTTTTATAATACCCAAATTTTTTTTAGAATTCCCAAAATTAGCTATTTGTCTTAATTTTCCCTAAACTTAAATCCAAGTTCATTTATTAAACCATATCTTTTAAACTAATTAGGATAATTCTTTGAAATTTTCCAACTTTAATGCATCAATATCTATCGTGTTTGCTAGCTTTATCTAGGTGAGTTTACAAAGCCCTTTTCATTTAAACTTTTGTCGGTGAAAAATGTACACTTACTTAAACAATAGCAATTACTTATGCTATAACATGTTATCTTCGAACTTTTTGTCTTAAACATTACTTTGTAAACTAACGTTAGAAACAGTACAATCATTAACTTTGATCAAGCCAAATGTAGTAGACTATAGTGCTATAGGTCTGACAAACCCATCCAACGTTATTGGGATGACTGAAACATCATTAAAAAGTTGGTTAACTCATAGAGTTGAACCTGCATCAGTCCTTCGGTTTGATTGTACACCATCATTTGTTCCAAGGTGTTTGTTTTCACAAGATAGTTTTCGATAAAACTTTGACAAGCTAATTGCTTAATATGCCTTTCATATACAAAACCTATGTATGCTCACCAACTATTTATAGCTGATCCTTAATTAACATATTTTAAGGAATAATGCATGAAGTCTTCTGGGCGTTGAATCACACAAGAGGGAATAATGCTTGAAGTCTTTTGACCGTTGAATCACATAAGAGCTGGGACTTAGTTTAAATACTAATTTGGAACATTTTCTTGTTTGAATTGTTTGTTTCTTTGAATTATTGTCTGAATTTGTTTTTAGTGAAGTATTCAAACTTTAGTTGGTCAAGAGCTTATGAAGAATTCCGTATTGCCCCGTTGTTTCGCAATCGAACGGGGTGTTACACTACGTATTCAGGTACTAAGCATACTCAAAATTCACATGTATGTTTTGTTGAGCTATATGAAGGTTCAACCTTTCATTTACACCTTCGAAGAATGTACGATTATGCCAAAAAAAATCCATAAATTCAGGTCGATAAATCCTAAAAGGAAATGTTCATCGAATGGATTGAGAAAATGCAAGTGTTCCAGTTGCAAAATCACAAACCCTAATTAATAATTGTTTCTTAGTTAAGTGTTTTTTTTTTTTTTATTTCTAGCTCAATCACTAGTCAATCGACTAAAAGGACCAATTAAAAGTCTTAGCATGTAGACCCAGCCGTCACGTTTGGTCGCATAATTCTTAAGTCAATTAGCGTATTTGTAATATACCAAGACTCAAACATTGACTGCGTACGTGCTACGTTTGCGTTTGTAATGTATATTGTAGTTTCATTTTTGTACTTATATTAATTATAATGCTACAGTGTTTGACACTCGATCTTGTGCATACATTAGGATAATTAGATAGATTGGTTGTCATTGTGAATGACAATGAATGTTTAAAAATATAAAAAAAGATTAAAATAGTTGGTATAAATGTTTGATTTACAGTCATTAATTCGTTATGCTGCCTGAATTTCTATAAAGGAGTAGGATTAGATTGACTAGATACTTCATGAGACACATGCTTAAACCGAACCCAACTTAAGTACCAACACATGTTGTCCGTGATCGCTTCTAGGTAGATTGTTACCGTTTTTCAATTTTGATTTCAAGAAATTTAAATTTAATTTTTAATCAAAATCAAAATTAGTTACATAATTCCAATTGAAATTTGCTTGTGAGTGTCCAAACAAGTCGTCAGTAATCCGTCAATTACATTGCAATCCATATTCCGTCATTATATAGTCTGTTAAGCATATTTATTTTCGCACCAACAACCTATTTGTGATCCGTTGGTAGATGTGTTTTTGATAATCCGTGTGTTATTATGTCAGTGTAGTTTTTAGTAATCTATTAGTGATATCATTCATTGGTGATCCTCAATGAATTCTACCTATAAATTATTTTCAACGTCACATTTTCAGACGATGTATATATCAGTTGTTCTTGCTATTACTGAAGAACTTCCGACGAATTTATCCGTCACAACTTAAATGTATGAAATAACATCTAATTTAGTGTTACAAGAGATGATAAAACATATGAATAAGAAACTGAGAATAAGGCTTCTAATATAGATGAATCACTGTAAACTTAGCCTTAAATCATAAGAAAAATCCAAAGTTCATTCTTATTTTCACTTTTATAAATACATGTTTCTTTTTATTCTAAACAAATACAAATATAGTGATTGGCAATCTACTTAGAAATTATTTTTATGTTTCTTTTTATTCTAAACAAATACAAATATAGTGATTGGCAATCTACTTAGAAATCAACTAAAAATACCTATGAATGAAGTAGTTCAAGGTCTCTTGACAGTGTCTCTTTGAACCTCATAATATTAAGCGTTACATATTGTTTATCTAAATAAATAGATTTATAGACACTCCATCCTTTCCTTCGAATCGACAATGGATCCACCAAATGGTTAAGTGGGTATTGATCAATCAATGTGCTTTCCCTTGGCTTATCTTATATTCCACAAGTCTTGATTTATACTTTGTTACAACTCCTTTTGCATTTCTTTTAATCTTAAAAACCCATTTTAAAACTATGGCTTTTGCATCTTTTGGAAAATTCGTTAGATCCCATGTGGCATTTCTTTTATTGAAACCAACTCTTTCATCGCCTTTCCCAGTTTTTATTACCCTTAGCATCCACATATCTCAAAGGTTCATAATTCACAAACAAGCATGATCAGCTAATAAAACATAATCATCGCACCTTTCTAGAAGTGAAGCATGTCTCAATGATCTTGTCAGTTCTTCCACACTTTTAGTTTCATTCGTTTGCTCATCATTAGGTTCAGATTTTGTCTTGTTTTCATGGGCATCAGCACGATCATGGCCACTATTATGTTCTCATTAGGGCCTCATCATGATCTTGGCCGTTGTTTACGACGAACCATAACTGGTATCTAACTGAACCTGAAACTCAACCCACTATAGTACGTCTTCTATACCCATAGTTTTCTTATGTTTCGTCCAATCAAAGCTAACTTGTTCTTCAAATTTCACATAACGTCTAAAATGAATCTTATTTAGTGTTCGATCATAAATAAAGTTTGAATACTTCCGAGCTGCGTTCACTTCCAATTTAGACAAGTGGAATGCTTCAATCATCGAGTTTGAAAGTGTTCACTGCGCTATCTCCATGTATGCTTTACAACCAAAAATTTGTAGATGTCTCACACTTGATTTCTTTCCATGCAATGCTTTGTAGGGAGTAACATGCATGCTTGAAAGCGATAGTTGGTACTTTGTTTCCTTGAATAGAAGCTTCGGTTTAAAACCGACAACAATTGTTACATGTTGGACCTACAAAAGAACAAACGATATTCGAAAGCCAAAACATGACATTTTGATCAAGAGATAAATAGTTGATGAAGCATTCTCCTCCAAAGATAGTGCATCTTGAATACTAATCAGAACATCTATTAAAGACATAATAACATTTGTTCAAGCCTTTGAATCACTGTTGAAAAAGAATCAAGCACTGATCAAAGGCCAAAGCCCTTTTGAAGCAAAGCTCTGTGCAAGAAGACCAAACATCATTTTAGGCCAAACAGATGTTTGATATAAAGCAACAGCGGTTTCATCAATGTAATAGTATTTTGCTTGTAACAGAGTTTCAATGTCTTAGATCAGATGATAGATTCCTACAGATTTTGCTAACATTTGTGGAATCTTTTATGATAGGAATGTTAGATGTCAGTAATGATGTCAGGTGATTACAAACATAGCTTTCATACTTGTATAAATAGATCTCACCTATTAGAGATCTGACCATCACATTCATTACTTTTGTACGAACAACAAAGTGTGTGATTAGGCTAATGGGGAGTTTGTATAATCATTGTACTGTATTTGTAATCATTTGATTTCAATAGAAAACAATTTTGATATAGTTTCCTGCTTGTGTGTTTCTATTAATTGCATTACAATTTATTAATTGTTTTTTATTCATTGTTCTATATACATAAGTTATATAGACTCGGATCCTTTAATTGGTATCAGAGTTTGGTGACATTAAACTCGATTTCACAATTAGTTTAATATTAAAAAATCAGCTTACAAAGAGACCCAATCTGTTCGTTATATCTAAATTCGGAGTTTAAAGTAAAACTTACAAAAGTTTACATAGTTTGTTTTCATATAAGATCAAAAGGAATGGCTCATAACAATCGTGATTCCATAATTTCGGTTTCAACAACAAACAACTGATGCTTTTTAAATCAGAGTATAATACCTGGAAACATAGGATGGTACACATGCTTGCTCAACATAACATAGGATGCTGGAAGTCTGTTATACTCGGACCTCACATTCCAAAGGTAATTAGTGCCGAAAATTCAAATGTTCATGAGCCAAAGAAACTGGAAAATTACTCTAAGCTAGATTTTCAAAAACTTGAGATAGATGCCAAAGCACTGAACATTGTTGCAAAGGCTCTACCAGATGAGATCTATGTTGAGCTATCACATTGTAATAGTGCAAAAGAGTTACGAGATGATTTTAAAGAAAATTTTAGTAAAACAGAGGAAATTGTGAAAAACAATGGAGAGATTCTCAACCAACAAGATGTTGAAAATGCATCTAACGAAATACAAACAACAGTTTGTGAAACAGTTGATGCAGATATTGTGAAAAACAATGACCCTTGGAATCCCATGGAATATGAGTGTGATTGTGATAGTGCATTAATGACTACAAAAAAATTGGAGTCTCCACATGCTTAGACAGCCTGGAGGATCTAGACACATGACTTGAAGCAAAACTCTACTAACAAACTTCCTTACACATGGGTGGGGTTGTAGGGACGCTAATAGGTTTATGCATTAGTTTGGATTAAGGATTGATTTGTTTTAATTGTAATGGCCTTGGGTAAGGGCCTTGGGCCTAAGAGATTAGGGTTTTAGAGCACTAACCTTCTTGTATATATAGCTAATGATGTATTAGGGTTTAGTGGCTCTTTGATTGCAATTTCACTTGTATTAGACAAATTCCAATTTGTATGCAAGTTGAATCCTTTCATCTTCATCCTTTTCTAAGATCCTTGTTTGTGTGATATCAATTAGATCCGGTTTTTCAGGACCAACAATTGGTATTAGAGCCTGTTTGAACCTGTTTCCAGGCTCAGATCTGATATCACATGGATTTTTGTTTGCGTCTGCTTGAACATCTCGAACCATCTCGGATTATCTCGAATAGTCTACTTGAAAATTTCAAACTATCTTGGATTGTTTGCTTGAAGATCTCGAACTAACTTGGACCATCTCGGATCAACTAAACTCGCATCTCGGATTGTTGAACATTCATCTCAGAATCATCTCGGATCATCATTTTCTCAGACTGATCACTGTTCTGGAATACTGTTGACATCTTGGATCAACTAGAGCATCTCGGATCAATTATTACCATTTCGATTCAGCTATTACCATCTCAAATCCACTGTTCAGAGTTACTGTTCAGTGTTACTGTTCAGAGTTACTGTTCGGGGTCACTATTTCTAATTACTGTTCACTTTTCTATTTGATATCTTTTCACCATCTTGGACAATGAATTCACACATCATTCTGACAGTTGCAGATCTTACCAATGCTACCTTAACGACCATTCATTCTCAGACTCTGGCATTGCATTAGGAACTGGACCAAAGTATTGGAACGACTACCAAAATCCCAAGATTGTTGTATAGAGATGAATACTTTGAATGGACTTGGCGCTTTGATCAGTATTGCAAAGCAAATTAACCCGGAATGTGGAGGTGCATTCGTGATGGTCCCCGCACAATCATGTACGCAACTACAGATGATCCAAACACTCAAATTCCAAAACTAGAAAGTTTGTGGTCTGATGAAGATCGAAAAATCAAGGATGAAGACGATAAGGACATGGCAAATCTTACCATGGCACTTGGTCCTGACATTTCAATTGTTGTTAGAACTGCACAAGTGCAAAAGAAATCTGGAATGTGCTAAAATTTTGTATGAAGGAAACACTGACATGAACGCTAGTAGGGTGAATATGCTAAATCAGCAGTTCAGTTCTTTTAATCACATTTACGGAGAGACTGTGGAAAATAAAGTCAAGAGATTCGTCAAACTTATTTCACAGATGGTTAGTGCTGGAATTTCGATCAATAATAGTGGGATGAATCGTCAACTGTTGAATTCTCTACCAAAGTCTTGGGATGCCGATGTTTCAATGATCAAACGTACCAAGAATTTGAATGAAGTTGCTCTTACTGAACTAACCGCCACCATCAAATCATGTGAAAAAGACAATCAGCAAAGAGATCTGAACCACAAGAACTCTATGATGGCTGCAGGGGTGACTGGCTCTAACACTGCCCTGATGTCTCAAAGTCATCCTAATCTTATCTTTAACCCCATAACAAACAACAATCCAAATGTTGTTTTCAGTCCTTTGACTCAAGCACAGCTTCAAGCTCAAAAGACACGAGCGCCGTCCAATGTCAAATATTCGCACTGGATCAGTCAAGGATAAGCTGAGATGCTACAGATGTCATAAACCCGAACACTTCGCTAGAGACTGCAAGAAGACACCCATGGGATATGAAGCAACTGCTGCTGCTAAGACTTCAGAAAGGTCCATGGTTCCAGTTTCTTCAGCTCAGACATCATCATCAACCTCATCAAGTCAAGGAGGATGAGAAGCAGGAAGGGCCCAAATGGTACAAGAGCAGCATGGTTTCAGCGGGATTGATGCTTCAGCTCAAGTGGAATCTCTGAAGATTGCCGAAGTTGTTGAAGATCATCTTAAATGCTTAATGGCACAAACTAAGGAGCCCAAATCTCTATCCGAAACGGTAAATTCTCTTCTATGCTCAGAAGATCGTAAACATAAAATGGCACAAATGATAGCTTATAATCTCAGTGTCATAAATGATTACAACAGTGCCATGTCAAAGTACATTGGTCTTCGTGAGAACAATAGAATTCTGTACGAAAAGATTGATGCTCTAAAGAAGGACATAGCTCAACTCCACCGAGACGTAAACCAACAGCAATATTGGGTTGGGTTCATGATTATAAAACCAAACTTGATTCAAAAACTTTGGAATGCGACTTGGTAAGAGTTGAGCTGCGACTTGTCAATGAGTTTCAATAAAATGAATTGAATATTAAGAAATATGATACTTCCAGTGACACTGTTCGCAGTCTGTGCAATATACAAATGGCATACAAAGAAAACAAAGGAAAAGGGTTGGGTTATTCACAAGTCCCTCCGCCGTACAATCATAATTATTCAAGAATGCCACTCACTGAGCAAGAATTGGAAAATTATGATAAAATGGCGTATGGTAAACCAAGTGACTATGTTCCTTGGGAACCTTTCAAGCATAAAAATGCCAAATCAACTGATTTTCAAAAGCCTGTAAGTTTTGTAAAAATTAATGATAAAGAGTGCTCAAATGAGTCAGTTAAAAATTTAAAAGGTGAAAAGGAGTCAACAACAACTCCATCTGAAGAACTTGTGAAAACAATTTTTGCTTCTAATTCTAAAAAGGAAGTTAACTGCTTTAGTGAATGTGCAGTGTCAGTGATAGACGAGGAGCAATCAAAAGTGGATAATGAATTTCATCCAATTGTTGTTAATGACATAGATGTTTCTTTATGTGATAAATATGTGACTATGTTGGAATTTTGTTCAGTCTTTGGTTTTTGAGACTCGGGGTTTTTCTGATGTTATTGAAACTGAAAATTCAAATGATATGGTTTTTGATTCAGTACATGATTTAACTGACAGTCGAAAGGAGTCTGAGATTTCAATTTTGAGTGATTCAGAAAACTATTTTAGTTCTTCTGAAACCTCAACGAGTACCTCAGATATCTCTAGATCTAGTGAAACTGAAAATATTGTTGTGATGGACTGTTTGAATGTAAAAGTTTGTGAACAGGAGACATCTGATATTTCTGGAAATCAGATCGAAGATTCTAACTCATCAGATAATGGGCAAGACAGTTACGACAGTCAAAATACTGACAAAACTTGCTCATCATTCGATGACCAAGAATCCTCTGATTCTGAGAGCTCAGTTCCAAATGAAACCACTTCCAAAGAAACTCAAACAGTCGATTCTGAGAATTTAGTTTCAGAAGAAAAGGTTTCAAATGAAACTAAGACTACAGAATCCACTCCTACAAAGAAAAGACGATCTAGAAGAACCAAAAGACAATGCACAATGAAAATTCAGGAGAAAGTTTCCTCAAGTCTTGTTAAGCAAAAGAAACACCCAACTAAAAAATCAACTGAATCAAGATTGAAGGGTGAAGCTGTCAATACTCACTTTGTGCTGATAATTATGAGCAGGTTTCTCCTAAGAGTAAAAATGCAAATAAGAAATCAGCACCTACTGGAAAGAAGAGACCCACTCAGCTCCCTAGAATAACACAAGCCGAATTAAGAGTCTTTTTCTCAAAAAAGGCAAACTTGCTTCAGTTGTGGTATTCCGGGGCACATAGCTAGAAACTGTGTTCATCGTCCTTTTGGGTCTTATCCGTCCAAAATTTCAATTCATCTGACGGCTTCGTATTATCAACGTCAAAGTCATCAAAAGCCTTCTGATGGAGACTGGAATCTAGCAAAGAAAAACAATAAAAATTGTTCAAACTCAAATGGTTTCGTAAATCCATACAAGAAATTAAACGCATCAACATCACATGTATTCTCAAACAATATAGAGTTAAAGATTTGGAAACCTAAAAAGATTGCTAGATCTCAGTTAAAGCGCTCTCACTTGCCAAATCTCATTTCCTCATCTTCTCAAGCATCAAAATCTTATAACCAACCGGATTGAAAAAGATCTGGGTTCCCGTCTCCCACTAATCTTGTTCTATGTGCAGGAACGGCTTTGGAGGGCTGTTCTTAGAGTTTGGTTTATCGACAGTGGCTGTTCCAGACACATGACAGGGGACATCTCCTAGTTGAATGATATCAAAATCTTCGATGGTGGATTTGTCACTTTTGTAGGGGGAGAAACGAGAAGAATTACTATGAAAGGCACAGCCCGAAACGGGGTTCTCAGCTTCTCTGATGTCGGTTATGTTCCTAAACTCAAACACAGTCTTCTCAGCGTCTCTCAGATGTGCGACAATGGTTTAGAGGTTTTGTTTACAAAAGGTAGATGTGTGGTCCTGAAGCCTGGAATTGCCATACCAGAGGATTGGTACTTGATTGAAATGGAACGACGGGGTAATGCTTACGTGATCGACATGAACAAAGCCCTCACTGATCAAGTTACTTGCTTATTCTCTAAAATTGCTGAACATGATGAAATGTTGTGGCATCGACGACTTAGGCATCTTAACATGAAGAATCTTAATTGGCTGGCAAAGGGAGGTATGGTCAGAAATTTACCAATCAAAGATTTCATGCAAATTGAAAAATGTGAGTCCTGTGCTTGTGGAAAGCAACACCGTAAGCCTCATAAGCCTAAGCTTGTGCACAATACATCCAAAGTTCTGGAACTGCTTCACATGGATCTTTTTGGTCCTGTCAATGTGCTGAGTATTGGAAGAAAAGCAGATTGCCTGGTTATCACTGATGACTATTCTCGTTTCACTTGGGTATTTTTCTTTGAACAAAAGAGTGAAACTGCAAGTCTGATAAAGAAATTTATCACTCTCATGGAGAACCAAGCGAACGAGCCAGTGAAGATTATGCGTTGCGACAATGGAACGGAGTTAAAGAACGTCGAGCTGAACAATTTTTGTGCATCAAAAGGGATTGATCGTCAATACGGTGCAGCTCAAACTCCTCAACAAAATGGAGTCGCAGAGATGGGTTGGGCTATGTTTCAAGTTTATATAAAGCCCATCTCTAGTCATTTCGGATCATTTTGAATTCTTGTTTATCCGGATCTCTTTCATCTCTGTCTCTGAGGTAGTGTTCTTCATCTCGGATGCATCTTGGATGCATTCCAGATGCTCTTATATGAACCATCTCGAATGACAAAGGGTCATTAACTTGAACCCTTATCATTCGAGTTTATCTGACCTGTGAACCTCTGAACTTCAGTTATCCTTTGACCCCCTGACCTTCACCTCTGAACTGCTAACTGGTCAATCAAGTTGATATGTCATAACAGTTTAGAAGAAATTAATGTTTGCTATGAATGATGACATCTCTATTTCAAGGGCAGAAAATGGCACAGAAAATGATGGATAAACGCAAGCTGGAAGTCGAAGCTTTTCACAATGAAGCCTTCTATTTGTCTGATCCTCCGCCAGAATATAGGGAGAGATTTGATTCTCTGGTTATTGGACTAAGCAACTGCCGACTCCTCATGCTCTAAAGACGAATCCTGTAATCGATGAAGACATGATTCAAGACTTCTGGATCAACGCTAAAGTCAAGGGTGGAGGTGCTTACATTGAAAGCACGATTGGAGAAAGAGAAATTAAGGTTTCAGAGACAGAAGTATGAGACACATTACAATTTGGAGACAGTGAATGTCGTCCTACTGTATTCGACAAGGATAGTGTGATGAAAGCTCTTTGTCGAATGAGCTATGAAGGAGCATATCCAACAGTGTTGAAGAAGCTTTTCCCACCATACTGGAGGTGTCTTGCTCACATATTTTTACAGTGCATTTCAGAAAATAAAGGCGGCCAGGACCAACTGAATCAGACACAGACTGCAGCCCTTATTGCATTAGTAAACGACTAGAACTACAACTTTTCGGTTTAGATTTTTGACAACATCAAGAGTATGCTGGAGAGTACAAAGAAGAAGGTGTTCCTGCTATATCCAAGATTTGTGTAGATGATTATTGACAAGAAGTATCCAGAGCTGATTAAAGGCGCAAACCACCTGAACTTAAAGCTGCCAGGACCAAGTTGTTTTGAAGCAGCATGCAAACAACGAGACTCTGCTAAGGTCAAGTTCGTGGGTCGATATGAGCTTATTAAACATGGAAAATCCAAGGAAATTGTGTTTGCTCCTAAACCAATGACAGCGTTCGTAGCTGAAGAGCATGATTTTCAAATTGTAGGAGGACCAAGACAACCTGAACCTGTCGTTAAAAATCATGTTTCAGAAGAAGAAAAAGAAGAAGCAACATCACAGGCTGAATCAGAGACAACTGAGGAGATTGTGAGAGAAATGAATTTGATTTCTGCTGAGAATCTAGAAGCTTTACTTGCATCTCTAAAGGGTGATTCTGAGATCCCTTCTCCTAGTATCATTCCTTCTGATGAAACATTATTTGAAGATGATGAAACTGAGAACATATTTGCATCTAAAGTCTCTAATCTCCCTAAGCCCCCAAGCTCAAGCTCTATTCCTGATCCAATATTTTAACCAGAAAGTTCTAGTGGAGGTCGTGGTGTGGCAGGTAGTTCTGGCGGTAGTTTATCTGAGAATGAAGAGGCTGCAATGAGAATGGCAGTAGAAAAAATAAAGATTATCGAGCAATTTGATAGCGATGAGGATGAAGCTGTGGATGTTGGCAAGCTATAGCAAAGAGTAGTGCTGCTAGAGCAAGAAAATGAATTGAAAAACGCTCAAATAGCTTCCTTACAGAATCAGATATCTATTAGGGATCAAGCTATTGAGCAACTTCAAGGAGATGTGAGCCTGCTGATGACAGAGATTTATGAGATGAAGGCTAAGTTGCAGAAAAAGTTTGGAAGTGAATTTGCGGATAAGGATGATGATCCAATTAACGTTGCCCATCATGAACGAACAGAAGTAGAAAAGGCTGCAGCTGATGCAGAGAATTAAGCGGGATTGAATGCATATCTTTCAGCTGAAAGATCAAAGAAGAGAAAGCAGTCGCAAAAAGGGAGTACCAGCAGCAAGAAGATGCTCGTAATGAAGAATCAAGATGTGAATCCACTCGATGAAAATTTTCAACCAAAGGATCCTTCCAAAGTATCGGATCGATATGTCATGGCGATCAGATCAAGCCATTATGATAAAGTTGGAAACAAGTCAGAAGTGAAATGTTGGAGATATGATCACGACAGGAACTTATGGATAGTTATGAGGGAGAGCGGACATAGAGAATACTATTCGAAACAGACACAATTTGAATCCTGGACTAAGATAGATCTGAAAAGTCTATTAAGAGCTCACTACTCTGACTCAGATCCGAATCAATGAGGTCCTGGTTGGGCATTTCACTCAAAGCTTGAACATGAAGTAACTCATAACTTTCCAACGATGAAAACTCCTGAATCATATCTAAAGAAAAGCCAGGAATCCGAGATCCTCATACTCATAAGCGGCTTCAAAATGTTATCTGGCCACCGACTGACAAAGACAAGGTCATTCCAGCTGCTCCTAAGTTTCCCAAAGGTGTATTACAGAATCTCTACTATTGGGCCAATGATCCAAGAATGGCTGAAGCTGTCATTGTTACAAAAGAAAAGGCATTTCGTCTGGCTGATACTTTGGACTTAATCAGCTTTCACGAGGAGGACATTCTGATGCTGGGTGCACATCAAATTCAAGCAAGTGACAATATGAAGAATGTGCAAAATCCCGGATTAGTGCTGTGGCGACAGTAATTCAAAACAAATTATTTGCACATGATTGAGTATTCCGAAGCGTATGGCTAGTTCCTAATGTAGTAAACCTAGGGTGAGATTGTAGGGACGTTAATAAATTTATGCATTAGTTTGGTTCAAGGATTTATTTGTTTTAATTGTAATGGGCTTGGGGAAGGGCCTTGGGCCTAAGAGATTAGGGTTTTAGAACACTAACCTTCTTGTATATATAGCTAATGATGTATTACAGTTTATTGGCTCTTTGATTGCAATTTCACTTGTATTAGACAAATCCCAATTTGTATGCAAGTTGAATCCTTTCAGCATCATCCTTTTCTAACATCTTTGTTTGTGTGATATCAATTAGATCCGGTTTTTCGGGACCAATAGGGGTGATATATCTTTTAGAAATAACTCAAAAGGTAAAGTGTTGTGGTCAGGAACTGTCCATGCTGGTAGGCTACAATTTGAAGATTTTAATCTTATTGATAATTTGAAATTCAATCTACTCATGTTTCACAAATAAGTGATAAAGGCTATGGCACATCTTTTACTAAGAAAACCTATAAAATTGTTGGACCTAAGGTAGTTCAAAAGATTGACAAATCATAGCTGAAAGCATTGCACAACTTGTTGCTCACAGAAGTAACAATGTTTATGTAGTGGACACATTAAAAATAACCCCATGACAGATGTATGCCTATTTTCTGTTGCCTCAACAAAAGAAACATAATTATGGAATAGAAGGTTGGGACATATTAACTTACAAAAAATTAACTCTCTAACAAAACAAAACCTTTTAGAGATTTACCAACCAAACAATTTAAATGTTATGAACATTGTGTTTCTTATTTGAAGGCCAAACAACACAAAGCATCATACAAACCCATTGAAGAGTCCAAAACAACCCAATGCTTACAAATGTTGCATATGGACTTGTTTGGCCCAATAAAAATTATGAGCTTAAGAAAAAAGAGATATTGTTTTGTAATAGTTGATAATAAAGGAGTTTGTCATAAAAGTTGAAAAACAATATGATTTGCCTGTGAAGATATTCGGGAGTGACAATGGGATAGAATTTAGAAACCAAGAGCTTGATGAATTATGTGCATCAAAAGGAATAGTGAGACAATTCAGTATTCCTAGAACACCAAAACAAAATGGGGTTGTTGAAAGAAAACACAGAAGCCTAATTAAGGCTGCAAGAACTTTGCTTGCAGATCCTGGCCTACCCTTGTCATTTTGGGCAGAAGTTGTGATAATGCATGTTATGTTTAAAATAGAGTCTTAATTAACCCTAGGCATCAAAAGATTGCCTATGAAATCTTGTTCAATATCAAACCACAAATCTCATTTTTTAAAATCTTTGGCTGCCTATGTTTTATTTTGAATCTTAAAGATTCAGTTTCAAAATTTACAGCCATGGTTGATTGTGGTTATTTCTTGGGATATTCTTTACAGCCAAGGTCTATAAAGTGTTTAACACAAGGGTCATGACTATAGAAGAAACACTAAATGTATGAAAATCCCTAAAAACTTGCAGAACTGTTTGATCTTATAAATTTAATTTTGAAGAATTTACTACAAAAACTAGTGTTGTTACAAGAAAATCAAAGGCAATGCAGCGTGATACAAATTTGACTTTAAGATGCCTTCTCAATATAAAGTCTCTTCTAATCCACAAAGTTCATCTGTTCAGAACAACAGTCAAGCAACAACATCTGAAACCACTGTTGACCAAAGTCAACCTCAAACCACTGATCATACATGTGGTAAAAACCACTGATCTATCTTCCACAACAAATTCACCATTTGGGCCGATACCACCACTTTATTTCCAAACCGTTGTTGACCATAATACAATGGCAATGAAGGTTTCATCAGAAAATTCTCAATTATGCACTTTACTACAAAATTCTGTTATTCTCTATATTGGGAACCATCTGTTCCTTAGATCACATCCACAAGAAAAGGTCATAAGAGACATCACTGCAGGAGTGCTCACAAGAAGCCAAACCTCAAATGTATGCATCTTTGCTGATTTTCTAGTCACTAACCCAACCTTCAAATACCAAGAGGCATTAAGAGACAATAATTGGGTAGAAACCATGCAGGAAGAGCTCCTTCAGGTTAAAAGACATCAAGTATGGGACCTCATTCCATTACCAAAGGATACAACTCCAATTGGTACACACTGGGTCTTTAAAAACAAAACATATGAAAGAAGCATTGTTATATAAAAACAAAGAATAAAAACAAAGCTAGGCTTGTAGTCCAAGGATACAGACAAGAAGAAGGAATAGATTATGATGAAATCTTTGCACCTGTAACAAGGTTGGAGGCGATAAGACTCTTCTTGGCCTTTGCTAGCAACCACACCATCAAGGTATATCAGATGGATATAAAGTGTGCTTTTTTCTATGGAAAAATCTATGAAGAGGTCTACGTGTGTCAACCACCAGGATTTGAAGACACATTTCATCCTGATTATGTCTACAAGCTAAATAAAGCTTTGTATGGACTAAACAAGCATCAAGAACCTGATATGATACCTTATCCACTTTTTGTCACATCCCGACCCGCAGCGGAACAGGTGATCGGGACATGATTTGGTTAATCGAAAGCTTATGACTTGCTATTACATGTTTTAAATAATCATTAATCCATATCGAATGTTTCACAAAAAAGATAATCCAAATAAACAATTTAAATATATGAGACATTGATCATAACCACTAAACTACATTTATTCGTTTCTTGTTAACCAAGACCCATTCTATGTCCGAATCTTCTCTTCAAGCTTGTTCACCTGTATCACGTGTAAAAGTAGTCTTTGGGTCAGCAAAGGTTGGTGAGTGAACCTAACTGTTATTAGGAAAATAATATATCTAGTTTGTGTATTGGGAAAACGTGCGTTAACCAACGTAAGTAAATATGTTCTATGTCATACGTCAAACCTCATAACACAACCTCAAACAATAAACAAATCAACTGTAATGATTCAAATGAATGTATGTATGTTGCACAGTATTATAGTGTGCTACAAGGTCTAAGCTCAATCAAATGGAGCTGACCTCATATAGTTGGCAACATCAATCTACGCCCCATGTGTAAATCGCAAGATACGCCCCTTGTGTAAATCGCCATAATGGCGTGACTTATTCTAAGTTATTAATAATAAGATATAGGATGTTATTTGTTTTATTTTCTTATCACGATCTGAATTATCTATTATTGATAAATAGCTTGTTTTTTTATATCTTATTTATATATAGTACATAACCAGTTAAAGTATTAGGATTTGATTAAATTATAATATATAAACAATTTATTAACTTAAATAATAATAGAAATTGTTTTAGGATATAACCATATATACAACTTATTAGTTATAACACCTGTTTTAATATCAAAACTGCTTCATTCTTATAACTATTTCTAAAGATATACTGAACAAAATGAAATAATAAAATATAAACAGTTTAAAAGAAAGAAAAAAAAACGGTGCAGACCGCCGCCGTACTTGGATCGAGCCCGAGTCCTCCGGGTTGTAGTTCCTTCCTTTAACTGCTGGTTTGGTTAGAGTTTTCTTGGTGAATAACTGAGTTTTAAGTACTTTTAGGATGGTACTCCATCCTGTTTAAGGGTTTCGACAGAACAAAAGAATAAAAACATAACGCATCAGGGCCTGGTCGAACCCGGGACCCCGTGTTCATCGGAGGTATCTAGTACCACTAGGCCGGCTTGATTCATGATGTTGGCTTTCATTAAGCATGTTACTTGAACGCTTCACTGTTGATCATCCTTTATGTTTTATAATCCAAACCGACTCCCTCCCTATAACCTTGCATGTTCAGCATTTAGCAATATATAGAAGACGAAAACGGACAGAAGGGAAAAGAAATACGTAAGAGAAGTATACCGAGACAAACCCGTTGGTTCTCCGGTGGGTTTTCCGATCTCCAGCGATGTTCAAGTAACCCGGTGCGGCGACATCGTTCTATCGTTTAGGGAGAGGTGGGAAAGTGGTAAACCGTCCGAGATGCTTTTAGTTTCAGTTATATAGGGTTCATATGCTCTAGGTATGACTAGCATTTGCATAAAGGTTATGAGCTGTGATAGATCAAGTTTATATGGTTAGGTTTTGATGACTCGTAATAATGTACGTATACACATCCAAGTTATTGGATAGCGGGAATGGAAATGTGTGTAACTGAAATCAATCAATGGAATTAGATAACAAGTTGCCATGTTTGTCATGAAGAGTTTGGATGGCATTTTTGTTTTAAATTCCTAGGTTTCATTATGTGTGAATTTAAGGATTTAAAATTGTGATGTTTATCAAAGGTTGAATGTGGTGGAGTGGTTTGATAATAGATATCTAGATTGATTCTGGTGGGTGACCTTGGTTCCCAACGTCTTTTTTTTATTTCTGTTTCTTTTTTTACTCAACAACCCTTCAACTCTAACCTTTACAATTTATCCCCTTCCTTATTAACCAACTCATTTTATAACATATAAGTTTGCATGCTTTTGTTAAAGCCTTTACGCTTGTCGAGTCATTGTAGTATTTTGACGTTCAAACATATATATATATATATATATATATATACACACACACACGACATAAGCATGGTAAACTAATAATAATAATAATAATAATAATAATAATAATAATAATAATAATAATAAAAATGATAAACCCAATATTATTTGTTAAAAAAATTTGCATATAAAAGAGAAGTCATGGGCATTTTAGTGGATCGAGTTTTTGGGATCCAAATTTAACGGATGCTATATGGTTCTCTTATCCAATAAATTCAAAAAAGGTAAAATTGATAAAACTTTGTTTCTAAAATGGAAAGGAAAAGATTTGTTAATAATACAAATCTATGTGGATGATATCATTTTTGGATCCACATGTAATAAAATTTTTGAAGAATTCAGGAAATTAATAACAGCTCAATTTGAAATGAGTGCCAAGGGAGAGTTACAATGTTTTCTTGGTCTTCAAGTAAAACAACTTGAAAATAGAACTTTCAATAATTAAAACGAATATGTTAGAACACTTTTGAAAAAAAAATTAACATCAATGACTGTAAACCATATGGCACCCCCATGAGTACAAGCAAACCATTCATTTCTGATGAAAAAGATGAATTGATAGATCAGACACTTTACAGATGCATGATTGGGTCATTAATGTATTTAATTGAATCAAGACCTAATATCATGTTTGCAACCTATGTCTGTGCAAAATATCAAGCATCCCCTAGAAAGTCTCTTTTAGTAATAAAAGGATATTCATATATCTCAAAGGTGCTCCCACACTTGGTATCTTGTATCCTGCTAATGGAAATATTGAGCTTTCAGGTTATTCAAATAGTGATTTTGCTGGTTGCCACACAACAAGGAAGTCCACATCAGGAAGTTGCCAATTCCTTGGGAATGCCCATCAAAGCAAAAAGCAAACAACAGTCTCTAATTCTACAAAAGAAGCAGAGTACATAGTTGCTACAAGCTGCACAGCACAACTCCCGTGGCTTCAAAACCAATTAATTAAATTTTGGTATAACTGCTCGAAGGACACCATTGAAGCTGGACAGTCAAGCAACTGAAAACATTATCAAGAACCCAGTTTTACATTAAAAAACAAAGCACATTGGTATTCGTCATCACTTTGTGAGCGATTGTTACCAAAAGAGTTTGGTTTTTCTTCATTATATTCCCACTGAAGATCAATTAGCAGATGTGTTCACAGAAGCATTGGACACATTTACTTTTGAAAATTTGATCCCTAAAATTGGGATGCTAAACATGGACTAAAAGAAAAGTTTTAGTTATTTTAATAAAACATTACAATTTTGTTTTGAAAAACAAGAATTTTGTTTTAAAATCATTAAAAATTGTAAAAAAAATAAAATAAAAATAAAAAAAATCATCAAAAATAAAACTCTGTTCAAAGGAGTGAAACATTTATTTTAATGGTTCAAAACTTTGTTTATCTTTTGTTTGTTATTAAATTTATTACTTAACTTAAATGTATTGTTTAAGTAAAAAAGTCTATGGAACTCGACACCCTAACTTTAGGAAAATCTAGGTAGGTCTAAGGCCAAGTGAGGAGACAAATGTAGAGAAAGTACAACGAGTAGGGTGGAAGGGGTGCTTCTCATATTGGAAATGGTAAACTCTCCATTTAGCCAATCAATTCATGTCCTGTCAACTCCCATCTCTACTCTCCATTTTGCACTCAAACACATGGAGTGCTCCAACCATATAATTTTTTTCTTAAAAAACAAAAGAATAAATGTGTGATTGGTTGGAAGAGATTGGAATCCACTATTTACCCCCTCTCTCACCTCTTCCCCAATGCGGTAACTACTCATCGATAATCAAACTTCACCAACTCAAATATGTTTCCGGCGTTGTTATGCCCGCGCGGTGACCCTCATCCTACACCAATTCACCGAAGGTGTCACATCCCAACCGATGGCGAAAACATCAGAGCGGGACAAACGAGATTGCTAGAAACTTCATAACGCTAAAATATGACAAGTAATTTAAGTGACAAGATCTCATTTCATTGATTGAATAGCAAGTACATAGTTTCAAATTTGAATACATCTTCATGAAAAACAAAATACAAATACAACAACTTTCTAATGCATTCTAGGTAATTATCCAAGTCGTCCTACTTGATTCCATGAGTCTTATCATCAATATCAACCTTCAATACATGTTAAAGTATTGTTCAATACACAAGGCATTGGCGAGCATACAAGTTTGGATAAATAACATAGTATAAAGTTTTAAACGAATCCTTATGCATCAATGCCTATTATCGAGGATAACATGTAATATACAAGCATATGAATATACCAGTCAACCCAAAGTTTACCGCATGCGTAATCTAATCATAGCAATGAATAAACTGTATGTGTTTAACTTAACATGACCTCACGAATACGGGCGATGCATTACTCCTATAGCACTATACATGTTAAGGGAGACTTGATCAAAGTTAATGACTGAGTATGAGAATTCAAGTATAAGCATGTGTGATTTCAAGTTTAGCACAAAGAGCATGTATAAAGATTGTTTTGTGATTTATGAATAAGCATGTTTGTGTGAATTGATATAGTACATGTATTGCACCCCAAATGTGTAAAAGTAAAATGGGGTTGAGTATACTCACAATTTTACGAGCTTCCTAGTATTCCGTGTGTAGAGTGTTCAAGTGATGCAACCCGAAGTTACCCTACATGGGGTAAACAGGTGGGCATGAGTATACTGAGTCGGACAATAGGTCCAGATTCTGAAGCAGAAAGTACGGAAATTAAACGGGAAATATGTCACTTTGTCCTAAGTGACAGTCCACTTCGTGCGAAGGGTCTGTTTTTGTAACGTTTTGGCTCATTTTGCACCCGTTTCGACACTGAATTTTTGAACAGGGTATTTTCAAGGAGGTCGAACAGTCTAGGACCATAATACTTAATCAGAAAGTGATTAAGATTCTGTTCCGACTAGTTTATTAAGAAAATACAAAAATTATGTGTGGTTTAAGTATATAGATATTCAAGTTGGTCATAGATGTCAAGTATGGAGATGTCAAATCTCATTATATGATTCACCTCAAAGCACAAGGTTGCAATAATCCGGTTGGTCATGAACGTACGGAAAGTAAATGCAACTATTCAAGTGAGGTGTGGAACGTAATTCGGGTAGCCACGGCTCCCGAACGTTCTCACTAGCTAGAACACTAATCCCATCCTATGAGGATGATGGACTAGGTTAGCTTACAACACTTGGTACAAAGAAAAATAGTAAGAGAAGAAGTTATATAATTGCAAAATGTTAGTGAGTTAAACTCACTTAGAAGAAGATAGTGCTGTCGAGAATCAAGAAATTCGAGAGTGAGAGTGAACGGGAGGTTGGAAGTGGTGGAGTGTGTCTGTATTTATAGGAAAAATGGCTGCCAACTCTCTTCGTGCGAGGTGTGCCACTTCATGCGGAGTGTGCTCCAAATCCGCTTCATGTGAGGTGTGCACACTTTGTACGAGGCATGTTCAACTTCGTACGAAGGGGTCAGTTGAGGTTGGTTTATACGTATTTTAGTTGGTTTTAAGTATTTTGAGCATGCATGAATGATGTATCAGTGTAATCACACGTAAAACTGAGTATTTGAATATTCTAAGTATGAATCCCTTGCATATAATCACGTATTCAAGATTGTAACCTATAGTTTAAGTATGTAATATGTGTAAGTATCAAATAAATTTCCATTATGATCAAAATATCAGAGTACAACGGCTGAAACGAAAGATACGATTACGATACAAGTTTCCAAAAATAGAATTACAACAATACTTTCTAAATATGGAAAGTAAAAGAATGCGAGGCGTTAAAAAAGGCACCCCTTCCACCCTAAGAGAGGGACTCCTACCGCTACCATCCTTATGGATAGGGGTGTGAATTTCTGACACGACCGAAAACCCAACACGAACCTAACACGAAATTCGTGGGTTTAGGTTTCGTCTAAACGGGTTCGGGTCAGTTTCGGGTTGAACCCGCGAACCCGTTTAGGTTAACGGGTCAGGTTCGGGTCAACCTGGTTTTGTTGGCGGGTTGACCGGTTTAACACATTTATACTATATTGTATTTTTATAATATATTTTATGTCATAAACTAAATTGAGCGTGTATTTTATGTCATGAATAACTTACAAAGAGAAATTAACATAGATTTTATAATTTAAATATGATAATATTATATACATTTGTGTTTTTTTAAGTAATTTTTAATTTTAATATATTAATTTCGGAATAAAAATTTAAAAAATTTGGGTTAAACGGGTCGTGTTCGGGTCAACCCACGAAACTTCGGGTCGTGTTTGGTTCATATATATGATACGATTTTCGGGTTCGGGTCGGGTTCGGGTTCATGTAAAATTTTTGGGTTCGGGTCGGGTTGAACCCGCCAACCTGCAAACACGACCCATTTAACACCCCTACTTATGGATGTGGAATTGTTGCTGATGACTAAAAGATGTATAAAATGTGGTTAGCTCATGTTTATTATTTTCCCATAAAGTTTAAAATCAATTGGTATTCCGAAAAGTGAAAATTGTGACTGCATAGGGTGAAGTGGTGCCCAATGCCATCTCAACACTATCCGCCTTAGTTAAAGGGAGGCGGCAAAGACTCTTCCTCCGAGACAACATCAATGATTTTTATATGATTTTAAAATGTAATATTATTATATTAACAATCTGATTTTTAAACGAAATATATAAGAGTGTAATTTTTTTTTTCCTTTTGACTGGATTTTGCTCTTTCATCCGTATTACATGTTTTTATATTAAGCCTTTTATAAATTTAGTCATTTCTATTTAAAAGTGACTTGGTTATGCCGACAACCACTGAGGGAGGTGAATGTTAACGTCAATTTTGTTCATACATCACTACAACACTAATACAATACATCTACAGCACCACTATATGTGGTAAAACAAAATGGTTGAGTCGGACGAGGTAATAGGTTATACCGGGTTCGCATGAGAACAGGTCACCCCTAAAATGTTTTCTTTTTTTTTAATATTTTTTTGGTAAAGAGAGGCGAATACTAAAAGAGTTGGAATTTTTGGGACATTCATCTTATTTCCTCCAAAAGGCTAAACTCTCACAATTAACTAGACTTTGGGCCTTAAACAAGTGGGTCACAAACCCGACCCAAATATTCAACTCACTATCAAATTTATTAGGTTTATACACAGCCCACTATGAATTACAAAGATGCATCCAAAAGAATTACAAGACTTGAAACAATCCAAAACAATTATATGATAGCACAATTAGACATGAATGTTGTCAACAAAACAGAATGAGAATACCCCAGAAAACATGACTACTTTTGGACCGAATCCGTGTATCCAGGTATTGAAGAGGGAATTCTTTTTTTAGTGGCTACATCATTTATCCATCTAATATGCTCTTCGAACTGTCTTAAAGACCATACCTGATTGTTACATGGATTAACAGGCTGCCTATATTCTGGCATTAACATCATTCAGAACAATTAGAATCCATTAAGCTTCTTATTGTTATTTTCGTCACATTATGATCACCACTTAAGAAACTATTAACCTCACAGAAGCAACATATCAAGCGGCATCTGAATCTGACTCGAGTTTCCACCAAACACGACTTTGATGTGTTTTAATTTCATCGGAAATCAAGTTACTCACATCCAAATCAGCCATTTGACATCATCCTCAAAACATGAACCCTATACCTACCTCTACCTTTCATAACTAAACGTCAACTTCACTGCATCATTTTAAGCCATTCCCATAATGATCGCTTGCCGTGAAAAAGCAGCATCCGAAACCCTTTTGAGGGCCCCATCATTGCTATCACCCACAACCACTGTTTTCTAGCATCTCAATCTTGTGTCCTTAATAACCTCCACAGTTTCAGAATCATCTGACACAAGTATCTAACACTCTGTCTCTCGCTTATCCATCATATCCATCATGTGGTTTCTCAGTGCAGCATCCGCAGCTTGTGGCTTATATATGGAATGAGACGAGCCCAATATCCGGCCCATTTTAACTCTTTCTCCTAACCCATACCCAACTTTTGGAGTTCAAATATCTGTTGCATCATTATAATACTTAAATACATTTAGTTCATGGACCATTTTTTCACTAATTATTACCCTTTGACTACCTCTAGCTGATTCGATCTGGCTCACTCATCTCTTGTGTTCACGATAGTTCGTTTGCTTAAAAAGATTGATAAGCAAAAGATATATAGGGATCTACCAGTTTAACAAGACCCTTAATTTTAGCTGGTTTAATGTTTTCCTATTTCTCCTATGTACCCTAATCTCATGGGTGACATAATCAAATGAATGTTGATTAGCATAACCTATCTTGTAACAAACAACCCCAGATGATTCATCAGCCTAATAGCAGCATCAAGCAGAGATACTCATCTTGGTGGTTTGTTGTCTAGCTCCCAGAAAACAGCCACAATGTTTCGGGCAGCAGAAGAAAATAGGTATGGAATTTTAGGAGTTTGGTTCGTGACTTCATTTTAAACTGAAAATATATGATTGCTCTAACAACTAATGTACTTAAGGTTAGCATTGTTGAGGAATCTAATCACTTATCACTAACACATCATCTTAAGGTCTAGCTTTGGATACACTAATATTCCCTACAGGAAAAATTCACCAGTTTTAAATTGCATGTTACGCGACTCGCCCCCCTCATATTTGCAGGTGTAACCATCAAAGGAAAGGGAGAGTGAAATTAAGTTTTGAGATTATGTTGTAATGATGTATGCAACAGACAGATGTTTGTAGATTCCTTAAAGACCTACTAGTTTAAAATTAATGATACTTTTTTCTCTGTCAATTCAACAAGTAGGGATCAAATAGCTAGGTGAAGAGCTCTTAATAAACTACCAAAAGAGGAACAAAAATTAATGTTCAATAGATATTACCGGTTTTTGAAATATATTCTAGTTGTTTGGTTGGTATTATAATGTAGTTTTTACAGCATATTTCTGATTTTTTAAAAATAATTTTGTGTATGACAATCCTTCCAAAATATAACACAACTTAAAACGGTTTGATTTACGGTTTAATGAAGGTTGTCTAGGAACACAAGATCCAAAGGGTTGGTAAAAATACTATTCTGCAGCAGAAACTGTATGCATCAAAGAGATACAAACAATGTGCAAACCTCAATTGTTAAGTAAGATGCAAACAAGTGCAAGTGTCTGCTTGTGGTGGAGTTCATATAATTTCTACATTAAAAAAACTTCTTGACAGATAAACTTTATAAAAAACTCATACAGAATCTTTAAGTCTTGTTCTGCTCCTCTATAAAGGCACCGGGCTTTCAACGTAACAGCTTATTTGCTCAACCTTCATGGCTTTTAAGCACAGAAATTGATGACCCAAAGTGAATTGTAATGATTTAAAACATCTATTCTTCTTGTTATAGGTGAGTACACTCATCACCTTATTCCTAAACACCTTGTTTGATGAGAAGATAATCTCATCCATATTCACAGCATCTAATGGGAAAGGGTAATTTAAATCAATCCAAGATTCAGTGAATGTAATGATTTCTTTAACCCAAACACGTTTTTCATAGTCTCGTAATATCCATATATGCATTTCCTTGCTTTCCTCTACACGTTCATGAAAAACAACTCTTAAAAAGCCATTGATATTTATGATGTCAGGATGGTCATCTTTGAATAAACTTTTGCGGTTCCTAGTGTAAACTGTAGAGGATTTGTGGGGCACAACACCTTGAGGAGTTCTAATCACTGAAAACTCCTCCATTCTCAAGTCGAACGCCAGTATGTCATACGGTCCACAAGGCATTAAATGTACTATACTATTGTCACAAACGCTATCTTTGATCATGTCGGTGTTTAAATTATCCCAACTAACACCACCTGGAAGCTTTACATGGATCTTTCTCCATGAATAACTTGACATAGAGAAAATCACAATCTTCGTTGTAGTAGATTTAAAACGTACATTCCTCATGATCAAAATCTTATGCTCGTTCCTGGACAATCACGATTCCTCAAAGAATCCGGATCAGTGAGTTTGAAAACCTTATGTGTGCTAGGGTTAACAATGTAAATGTGAGCGTAATTGTAATTGAAAACGCTTTCTTACAAGTAAAACATACTAAGCCGTTCAAATGTTGGACATTTGTGATGTCACTTGAACAAGCATTGTCGAGTGTCACGAGATGAGTGACGGATCCACCGTCATGAGCGGCGGAGAGAAAGTGTCGTTTGCATGTAGAATAATCGTAAGCGGAAAGGAATAAGGCGGTGCGGTGGGCGCTAGTAAAGTGGAATTTGGTGAATGAAGGATCGGAGATGTGTGAGAGCCATGCTTTGGAGACTGATCTGAATCGGAGAACGGATTTGACGGGAAGTCTGGAGAGGATGTCTGCGATGATTTCAACCGGAAGTGAAAGCTTTGCCTTCTTGGCCAATTGATCATCAGAACAACAGTGCACATGGACTCGTGGGTTCTTTGCTTTTGCTTTTGTTTTTTTTATTTTTCTTTTCTCTAGGTTTTTTTATAACTATGTTATTTCACCACGCATTATTGCGGGACGTTAGCCCAAGCATTAGATTGGTATCGGTTTGGTTCACTAAATTATAGTACTGATACGATACATGCACTCCATATAGAAAGCAACACATATTTTACATCGACCGAGAACCATAAAAACGAACACACTTACCTACACCGATGGTGTTCGAACGATATTGATTGGTTTAGATCGCCACAGTATTGGTATGGATTTTCATTTATTGTCACATATAGATAAATGAAAAATTATCCAAACCATAAAAATGAATACAGGTCTTACCGATGTTTGGTAGAGTACGATATCTACACGGTGTCAGCTTATTGAAAGCAAAAACAATAAATAAATACTAGTACCAAAATCGATTCACTACTGTAGTGGCATGATATCCGTTAACGGTACCTATGTTGCTCGGCTCGGTTGATAACGATATGGTGCCAGTTCGTCGAAAGTAAAAAAACATTAAAAATAAATATCGGTATTGTTACGAATGTTGTTCAGTCATTGGAGTTCGGTTTGGTATGTTAACGGCACAATGGCCGTTATCAATAATTTTTTTATCGTGACCATGAAAAAAAATAAACACAAAACATAAGTTATTAGAAAGAAATCAAAATAATTAATGATGAATAAAACATTCTAAAAAGTAAATAAGTCCATCAACATAACAAACTACAATTCCAAGACGGTTCTGATTTGGTTTGATACAACAGTGGCATGGTGTCTGTTTTTAATAGAACTTATATCGCAATGTTGGAACAATATATACTTGCATATTTAAATTTTTGAAAAATTAACAAAGCAAGTTGTTAGAAAAATATTAGATTGAATGATGAATAAAATATGAAATAAAAATAAGTAAACACATTAAAATATAAATCACTGTTCATGACCAATTTTAATTCATCTGTATAACTAGTGAGGTTCCCCCGAGCATTGCGGCGGGTGTCACTATCGTACTAAACCGAATTTAAATCGACTAAACAACATATTGGTACGATACTGGCACTTGTTAAAGCAATTAAAAGGCAAAACCCAAAAATAAAGTCATTATAGGCTTAAAAGGATATTGACGCATATTTTTCATAAATTGAAAACCATAAAAAAGAATATTAGTAATTTCTTCTGAAATGAATATCAATATTCATTCTGATAGTACCGGTACTAATGTTGTTCGATTGGAATTAACATGGTACCAATACTCGATATAGTTTACGATGTTAAAAAAACTCTATACTACTATCAAAGTTGTTCGCATGGTATCAGTTCAATTCGTCATGGTAAAGAACAGCGTCATGGTAAAGAACAAACGATATAAGTTCGGTTCGTCAAGGTACCAGTATGGTATTCATCCTCTCTGTAGTTGATAACATAAAAAGATACTATATACCGCTATCCAAGTTTCGCATGGTATCTAATCGGTTGATCACAGAAAGAACAAATAAAAATCAATTATATTGATTCTTTTAGTTTTGAACAAAACTTTTTGCGATACAAAGACAAAAGTAAACATGTCACCCATATTCGGAACTTTATAAAAAAAATACACTATACTATTAGAATAACGAAAAAAGTAATGTCAATTTATATATAAAAGTAATGAAAAAAGTAATGTCAATTTATATACAAAGTTTTAAATGTGAGTTGGGTTTGATAACATGTGCGTTTCCGCTTCAATTACTTAGTTTCGCCACTCACAACTCAATATTGGGAAAAAAATGTATCAATATAAAGAAAAATTTATGCACGTCGCAACAACATACTCAAAATTATATGAAATATCGAATCTTAATAGTTATAAAAGGAAAAGAACATACAAAATCAATTAAAATATGATAATAAAATAATTCAATATTAAAAACAAACAATATTAAGATAATTTTAAAACATTATTTATGGTGATTTTCTATTAATGTATATTAAAAAAATCAATTAAAATATGATAATAAAATAATTAAATATTAAAAACAAACAATATTAACATAATTTTAAACACTATTTATGGTGATTTTCTATTAATGTATATAACATATAAAATATAATATAATTTAAGTTTTCTTTTACGAAAAACTTCGTAAATGTGTTGAAAAAAGTAAATAAGGACCAAAAACGATAACTGAATATATTTATATATCAATATATATATATATATATATAAAAGAAAGAGTTAAATGCCATTTTAATCCCTTTGGTTTGAGCCATTTTGCCAGTTTAGTATAAAGGTTTCATTTTTCATATCTAGATGCAAAAAGGTTTCATCGTTGCCATTTTGGTCCAACTGACTTAACTCCATCCATATGTGTTAAGTCTGCCAAGGGCATTTTAGTCATTTTATTTTTCTTTTAATTAACTATTTATTCTTTATTGTTTATTCCTTTAGTCTTTATTGTTTCCCTATAAATACACACCTCTTACGTTGATGAGAGCATAACAACATCAAAACCTTCCCCAATCCTAAAACTCTAACAACGATAACGATTATCGAGTATCTAAATGCGATTTAGCTGATTTAGCTGTGAACGAGCATTGTGAGGAGTTTCTGAACGATGAGCGAGCCTTGGTGTGCTCATAATCCTAATGAAGTTTTCAATCCAGAAGAGGCATACGGTAAGTTCATGTTAAATACTCAACATTTTGTCTAAATTATGTCTTTTGAAAGTGGATTGATCACTTAATTGAAGTTTATTTGTTCATTGATACAGTAAAATACCCTGAAAACTTTTCATTGGAAATACACCATGGGGGGTTTACAGAGTTTCCTAGAATGATATATGCTAATGGTAAGGTTATTTATGTTGACAAGGCTAACTCAGACTACTTTTCAGTCATTGCACTGAAGGATATGATGGTGGATATTGGGATTGAAGAAGAGGATGAAATGAGATTTATGTATAGGTTGCCAGGAGAGGATCTGAATTTAAGGCTAAGACCACTGTAAAGTGATGTCTATATTCTGGAATTTTTTAAAGTTATCTAGAACTACTAAACTGATTGATGTGTTTGTAGAACATATTAAACCAGATTATGAAGGTTTGCAAATAAGAAACAATGCACATCATGATATAAATGAAAATGTATGTGATGGGGATGGCAGTAGTGCAGCTGATAGGGAGCTCATTGTTGAAGAGATTGGAAGTGATGGATCAGATGATATCAATTATGAACCTAAGGCAGGTGAAGATGAGCAGGATGATAGTAGTGATATACGTGAGGGTTCTAAGTTAGGAAAAGGATCTAATGTAGGAAAGGCCAAAGTAGATGAGGGTTCTAATGTAGGAAAAGGCAAAGCAGTTGAGGGCGATAATTATGCATCTGATGAAGACTTAGAATATTATGGATGTTGATAGCATTATTGAGGAGTATGATGTTGATATGGATGAGTTTAGGGTTGCAGTAGATTTTGATTTAAGTGATGATGGAGCAGACTTAGATATTGGAGATGATGTCAAGTTGGATGTTGAGATTGACTTAGAATAATTTGATAGTTTGACTGATGATGAGAATGACACAAAGTTGTAGAAGAGCACGAGGGCTCATAGGAGGAAGCATAGAAAAACCAAAAAAACGAGGGTTGTCCTTTTTATCTAGGTCAAATCTTTATTAATAAGGAACAAATAAAAACTTAGTTAAAAAACATGCAGTGGAAAGTAGGAGGCTACTGATGATAGTAAGAAATGATACATCCAAGTTTCGTGTAGTGTGTAAGGGGTTCAATCCTAAACTGGTCAGGGGTGAAACAAAACCAAAAGATGGGCCTGTTTCTGAAGATGTAACAAAAAATAGGGGTGAACCAGATAAAGCAAAAGATGGGCCTGTTGCTGAAGATGTAACAAAAAACAAGGGTGAATCTAGAAGTTCATTAAATGCTAGGGGTACATTTTCAAATTCAAAAAAGGTTAGGGGTACATCTGTAAATTCATCAAAAAATGCAAGTGGGCCTAAAGTTAAACATAAACCTAAACCAAGGGATATAAATCCTACACGTCCTTGGCTGCTACACATATCAAAGAGCAAGAGTGTCAGCTTTTGGATAGTTAAAACCTTCTTCAAAGAGCACATATGTTTAAACACAAGGGATATTAGATTGTGCACTATTGGTTTGTTGACTAAGGAGATAGAAGGTACTATTCAGAGTAATCCTACTATTCCACGCAAATCCTTACAAGATATGATACAAAAGAAGTTCCAGGTAGAAGTTAGTATCCAACAGCTGTTTAGGGTTAGGGTTCAGGCAACAAAGAGAGTTCAAGAAGATTATAATGCTCAATATACCATGCTTAGAGACTACTGTGAAGAATTGATTAGGACTAATCCTAGTACAACAATATAAATAGAGGTTGAGAGGGAGCCTAACCCACATACTCCAACAAGGCAGTTTAAAAGGATATACATTTGTTTAGCTGGTTTCAAAAGGGGATTTCAGTTAGCCGGTAGGGTCTAGATGGATGTTTCATGAAGGGGCCCTATCTAGGACAGGTCTTAACTGCAGTTGGTATAGATGCAAACAATGGCTTCTACCCGGTAGCCTATGAATTGGTGGAGTCAGAATCTAAAGCTTCATGGACATGGTTTTTGATGTGCTTGGGAGCTGATCCAGGGTTGGATCCCAACTCATATTTCACCTTTATAAGTGGTAGGCAGAAGGTATGTATCATAAACTGACATAATTGTTTGCTTATATAACTGATTTAATTGTTCGCTTATGTAACTGATTTAAATGTTTGTTATGTAACTGATTTAACTATTTGCTTATGTAACTTTTTAACTGTAGGGTATAATACTAGCAATAGAAAGGGTGTATCCAAATGCAGAACATAGGTTCTGCCTAAGGCATATACATGAGAATATGAAAACAAGATGGAAGGGTGATGTGTACAAAGATTTTTTTTTGGAGTTGTGCTAGTGTCCTTACACCAAGAGGTTAGGAAAAGTAATGAAGGCAGTTGAGGATGAAGATAAAGACTTACATGACTGGTTAAAACAGATACCTCCAAAGCATTGGTCTAGATCACATTTCAGCGATATGGCATAAATAGCATAAAGTTCTTTATTTTAGTGTACACCTTCATAACATAAACTTATGCATATACAGGTAGGGCAAAGTGTGATGTACTCTTGAACGATCTGTGTGAAGTCTTTAATAGGCAACTGGTGTATGGTAGGGACAAATCTATCATCACCTGTCTTGAATTCATTAGGGAATACCTAATGAAAAAGATTGTGGGTGTCAAACAGCTTATTGCCAAGTCTAATTGTCCTTTAAAACCTGCTGCTACCAAGGTTTTTGATGCAATCAAGGCTGAGGCCTCACAGTACAGTTGCATTTGGGCTGGAGGAACAAAGTATCAGGTTAGTCATGGCTTAGATCAAAGGGTTTTTAATCTTGGAGAAAGGACATGCTCATGCAGGAAATGGGACCTTACTGGTATGCCTTGGAAGCACACAGTGGCTGCAATCTGAAATCAGAGTCTACATGGAGGTGGGGAACCCATACTAGAAAGGTGGGTTGATCAAGCATACTAGTTTGAAACATGGAAGCTAGTTTATGAGAGTACCACTGAACCAATCAATGGTATGGATGAATGGCCAAAGTCAAGAAGCCCCACCACTTTGTTATCTCCTAAGCATCATAACTAGATAGACAGACCTAAGAAAAAGAGGAAGAAGTCAGCACAGGAATTAACTCAAACAAAGACATAACACAGGATACTTGACGGGTGGTCTTTTGGACAACCCGTAAGTGAATTAAAATGATAATATTCCAAACTTCAAACGTTTATTTGTTACGGTTTGATGTCTACGGTGTGTTTGGCTTTTTAGGTACCGAAGAGCATAATGAGGGAGTTTAAACGTGCTTTAGCGGGTATTTACAAGAGCCTAATCGAAGATGGGACTCAAGAGATTGAACAATAGCAAAAATGGAAAAATTAAGCTGACCACCGTAAGCTACAGTGGTGTCCCCTTTTGAAGACCACCGTAAGACAGAAGTTTGATCCGTAATGAAATTTTGCCCACCGAAAGCTACGGTGGGCACTGTAGCTTACGGTGGTGAGCTACGGGAAATGTGTAACTACCCAATTCAAACTGAGTTATGGTGGCCTTTCACATTATCAATCATTGGAACGAGTTGCAGAGAAAAGAAGAGGCGATTTGGAGTGTTTTTCATTGATTCTAACAAGTTCTAAACAATATTTTGGTGTGTTTGATTCGTATGAATAAGACAATTGAAGTTTGTTTGATTGTGAGAACATGAGTGGCTAAACATTTCGGTGATCATCTTGTGTTGAAGGTTCGGTAAACAATTGTGTTTCAATTTACTTATTTCTAGAATAATTGCTATGTTATTGTGATTGTGGTGTTGATTGATTGTTTGTAAGTTGTTGGTTGACATTGTGCTTATTGCCTATTTCGTACGTTCTTGGTGTCGTTGACAATCAAGATATCACGGGAAGGTTTACGGGTTGGGTATTAATCAATTGGTCATCGGGTAACAACCTCGCATTTCAATCCGAGTACTTTGTTCCCTTTTATCACAAATAATTAATCAAACACGACTCATGTCTATGTGACTCTTTCTAGTAAAATTGAAATACATGCGTTTGAACCGGAAACCCAAGATGATCATTGCCTTATTAATCTGTTAACAAACCAATTTTTGAATTGTTAAGTAGTTAAAGTCTAAATCCATCACTAAGAATATGAAATTAAATTATTGCAAATTAGGTAATTAGTTATAGTAGCACAATCTTTTGATAGCATTAGTTCCACAAATCCTTGTGTTCGATACCCACTTACCGCTAACTAGTAGCAGTTTTTGGGATTAAATTTGCGTGTGACAACGACCTCACGTCAAATTTTGGCGCCGTTGCCGGGGATTTGTGCCCAACGTGTGTTATTGTGTGTTAGTATAGTTTGTTATTTATCCGGGTTCACACTGGTTGTGTTAGTGTGCAGGTTCTCACAGGTGTATGCATATTAGAGGATCCAACAAGCTATCACCATTGGTATTTGATCCGGAAATTGAACGGACTTTACGACGCAACAGGGTTTTGCTAAGGGAGAATAAAATCAGTGGTTCCCCAACAACACCATCAACGCCTATTTCACCACTCCACACCATGGAAAATTTACCAACCACCACAAACCAAACCTCACCATCTATACCTCCACCAAATTCCACCACTCACCCAACTTCGACACATGAAGTTGACCCATCTAACGCTGCATCACTAATACCACAATTCTCATCTTTCTTTCCCACATCCGGTCAATCCTCATCCACCCAATACCCTTTACCAAACCAACCTTTACCTAGTTCCACCATTATCCATACTTCACCTACATTTCAACCATCAAACCAACCGGGTTCTCATAATCCTTCTTCACAATTTGTGCAAACATCGGGTGTAGGAGACGACGGGTATGACGATGGTTATGAAGAGGAATTTGGAGGATATGAAGATGAAGGTTATTATTATGGGGGTGATGGAGGTCATTTGGGACTGCAAGGGGGAATGGGTTATCCACCAAGGGAAGCTACGGGGGTGCAACAAGTTCGTCCTCAAGGGCCACCATTTCAACAACCAATGCCTCTACAACAAATTCAAGTTCAACATCAACAACCACAATTCCAAAAACCGATGCATCAACCTCCACCTCAACAACACTTTGTACCTCAAGGGTTAAGACAAGGTCCGGTGGGCCGACCAAGAGTACCATTGGGTGCCCGCGTCGACAACATCGGGAAGTAGTGCGCGGGGTTGAAACGCATTTTCATCCGGTTATTACCAATAATCCTTCTCCGGTAGTAATACCTCAACGCCCGGACGAAAGGACATTTGAAGTTAGGACGACTGCCTTGCAAAGTTTGCTGAAGTATAAGGGTCTAGCAACGTAGGAACCCTACTTCCACTTGGAAACTTATGATTCCATTTGTAATACTATTGGGGGGCAAGTGTTTTCATCGGATGATGTTAAGTTGGTTTTATTTCAATTCTCGTTGGAGGATAAAGCGAAGAGGTGGTTTCATACTTTACCGTCCGCATCTATATATATACTTGGGCCGATATGCAACAACGATTCCTCGAGGAATTCTTGTCAGCCCAAAAGACAAATGAAGCGAGGCGGAGTATAAAGAGCTTTCAACAACACCCAAGTTAAAATGTTCCATCATACGTTTGAGAGATTTAATATGATGCTTAAAAATTGCCCTCATCATGGTATAGCATTGTGGGAGTTGTTAAATGCATTTCATGAAGGCTTAAGCTCGGAGGATGCAAGGGATTTAATGTCTATCACGAATGGTACATTCGGAACAAATTATGAGCAGGATGATTGGGCATTTCTAGAACAAATGGCGGTCACATCAAAAAGAAAAGCACAATCATCGAGGCGAGCTAGACATGTAATCACAAGGCCTCAAGTGTATGCGGTGGAGGATGGAGAAGCACAAGCATCAAACCTGGTATATAATGTTTGTACTAATTGTAACGAACTTGGTCATGCAGCGGAGGTGTGCTTGGTGGGAGTAAATGCAAATCAAGTAGAGGAGGTGAATGCAATTGGAGGGGTGGTCGGAACTTTAACATGAATTCGAACACGTACCACCCCGGGTTACGGAATCATCCAAATTTCCGCTATGGGAACCCGGCTAATCAGGCTAACCCTAATTTCCAAGGAGCTCAACGGAGTTTTGCTCCTCGCCTGCAATATAACCAAGGGAATTTTAGGGGCGGAAATAATCAAGGGTATCAAGGTCAAAGTCAACAAGGGGGTGACCAAGGTGGAAATATGGGTCAAAATTCATCGAGCGGTGATGAAGTGATGGATATGCTCCGCATGATGCAACAATACATGCAACGGAGAAATCAACTCGATGAAGGTCGTTTGCAAAAGGATGAAGTCCGGGACAAAAGTATCCAAGCACTCACCACACAAATGGGTCAACTTGCATCGGAGGTAGCGGATCTTAAGAAAGGTAAGGGTCAACTTCCGAGTGATATAAAGGTAAATCCCTCTCATAATACTTCACGTAATATCAATATTAACCATGTAAGTGTCTTACGAAGCGGTAAAGAATTTAAAGCAAATGTAGAACGTGTTTTGGTTGATGGGGTTGTTGAGGATATTACGGGTAATGAGAGCGATGAGGATGATATCTCATCACAGATGTGTCAAAGGAACCTCTTGTTGAAAATGTAACTAATAAACTGGGTTTGGGTGAATTGTTAAATAAACCAAAGGAGGAAGGGGGACCGAGTCAAGTCCCATTTCCTTCCGCTTTAGTCGACCCTGGAAAGAAAAATTTTATTTCAACAAGGGGTCCCCAAAAGGAAGAACTCTTAGATTTTTTCTAACAAGTGAAAGTGAACCTTCCATTACTTGATGCTATTAAACAAGTACTCGCTTACGCAAAATTCTTAAAAGAATTATGCACTCAAAAACGACAAAAAAAAAGAAGTTACCTAAGCGGATAGATCTGACCGGACAAGTTAGTGCGGTGCTAAAAGGAATTCTTCCTCCAAAGCTCCAAGATCCGGGAACGCCTCTAATCAATATTCAAGTTGGAAACTTTCCAGTGTTAAAAGCGTTGCTAGATCTTGGAGCCGGGGTCAGTATTTTACCGGGTGGGTTAAATGACCAATATGATTTTGGTCCATTGGCTCAGGTCGAGACGACGGTAGTTTTAGCCGATTTGTCCCACAAACTACCCCGAGGGATGGTCCAAGATGTAATTGTAAAAGTTGATGAGTTCTACTACCCAGTAGACTTTTTGGTGCTTGACTACTCGTCCACCGACCCAAAACAACAACAGAATGTTATTTTGGGCCGGCCATTCTTAAGCACCGCTCATGCTGTAATTGATTGTCGACTTGGTACGATTGACATGACATTCGGCAACAGAAAAATGCGTTTAAATGTTTTTACTAACATATCTAATTCTGTTGGTGTTGACGAGTGTTTCATGGCAGATTCAGTGGATGGGTGCAACCCACATGAATATACGGAAGAGGATACTTGTGTTTGTGTTTGTGATGTGTTTGAACAGGTACATGCTAATGGCTTGCGGGTGGAGGAGGAGAAGCAAGATGTGATGGCATTAAGAGAGGGGCGACCACCGTGGACTCATCAGTTCGAGTGTTTACCAGCGGAAATGATTCGGGAACGAAACCATCTTTAGAAGAAGCCCCTATGTTGGAATTAAAAGAGTTACCAAGCCATCTGAAATATGCATTTCTAGGGGATAATGACACATTATCGGTCATTATTGCCTCTAATTTAGAGGTGGCTCAAGAGAAGGAATTGCTAAAAGTGCTCAAAGCGAATCAGGCGGCTATAGGATGGACAATTGCTGATTTGAAGGGAATCAGCGCATCTATTCTGATGCACAAGATAATTACAAGTGAGGATGCAAAGCCGACGAGGGAAGTACAAAGGAGATTAAATCTGAACTTGCACGAGGTAGTGAAAAAGGAGGTAATAAAACGGTTGGATGCAGGTATTATCTATCCTATATCCGATAGTGCTTGGGTAAGTCCTACCCAAGTAGTGCCTAAAAAGGCCGGTATTCAAGTTGTTAAAGATGAAAATGGTGAACAAATAGCCACTCGACCGGTCACCGGGTGGCGAGTTTGTATCGATTATAGAAAACTGAATACCGCAACCTCTAAGGACCATTTCCTATTACCTTTTATTGACCAAATAATTGAAAAACTTTCGGGTCAAAAATATTACTGCTTTTTAGATGGGTATTCAGGATATAATCAAATTGTAATTCACCCCGATGACCAACACAAAACTACCTTTACTTATCCTTATGGTACTTTTGCCTTTAGGCGAATGCCATTTGGCTTGTGCAACGCTCCGGCAACTTTTCAACGATGTATGATGAGCATTTTCTCGGACATGGTTGGAGAGTCGCTTGAAGTTTTCATGGATGACTTCTCCATTTTCGGCACAAGTTTTGAGTCGTGTCTCGACGAATTAGAAAAAGTTTTAAAGAGATGTGTTGAGAAAAATTTAGTGTTGAGTTGGGAGAAGAGTCATTTCATGGTCTAGGAAGGTATTGTGTTGGGCCATCTTGTGTCCGAAAAAGGGATGGAGGTAGACAAAGCAAAATTCGGGTAATTTCATCGCTACCTCCTCCTAAAAAGGTTAAAAGGGTAAGGTCATTCTTGGGATATGCGGGTTTTTATAGAAGATTTATTAAGGGATTTTCTGTAATTACCAAACCCTTATATAATTTATTATTGAAAGATGTTCCGTTTGATTTTACTGATGAATGTTTGCAAGCCTTTAATGTTTTGAAGGGCCAGTTGGTGAAGGCCTCTATCTTGCAGCCACTGGATTGGTCAAAACCATTTGAAATCATGTGCGACTCCAGCGATACAACTATTGGTGCGGTTTTGGGGCAAAGGGTTGATAAGAAACCGGTGGTGATATATTATGCAAGCAAAACTCTATCCGAGGCACAACTGAATTACACCACAACCGAGAAAGAATTATTAGCGGTGGTGTATGCCTTGGATAAGTTCCGGTCATATATTTGGGGGAGCAAAGTAGTGGTTTATTCTGATCATAGCGCGGTGCGGTATTTCATGGAAAAGAAGGATGCTAAACCTCGGTTGATTTGATGGGTACTTTTATTGCAAGAATTCGACTTGGAGATTCGAGACAAAAAGGGAAGTGAAAATGTGGTGGCCGATCACTTGTCTCGAATTTTGGTTAAGGGGTTGATGATCCAAGTGTGATTAATGAACGATTTCTGGATGAACAGTTGCTCGCTATCTCGACTTCGACGGCTCCCTGGTATGCACATTACGTAAATTATTTGGCTACGGGTGCTATTCCCGAACATTGGACAAAGAGAAGACGGCAACAGTTCATGGTACAAGTTAAACAGTATATTTGGGATGAACCGGACTTGTTCAAAATTGGGCCGAATCAGGTAATCAGAAGGTGTTTTCCGGAATTGGAAGTGGTTGAAATCTTAACCCATGCTCACTCCTCCGCTTGTGGGGGACACTTTAGCGGTCATAAGACGGGGTACCGGGTGCTCACGTGCGGGTTCTATTGGCCCACAATTTTTAAAGACGCATGTGAGTTTGCCCGGAATTTTCTGAATTGCCAGAAGTTGGGGAGTATTTCAAAGAGGGACGAAATGCCGATGCAACCTATCTTGGCAGTAGAAATCTTTGATGTGTGGGGGATAGACTTCATGGGGCCGTTTCCAAGTTCAAATGGCTTTTTATACATATTGGTGGCCGTGGACTATGTTTGGAAGTCGATTGAAGCCATACCGACGTGGACTAACGATCATTCGGTTATATGTAAGTTTGTGCAATCGAATATTTTTGCTCGTTTCGGAATTCCACGTGTTATCATCAGTGACGGAGGTTTGCATTTCAAGAATTTTAATTTTGGGAAATTATTGAAGAGATATAATGTGGATCACCGTGTTGCCACACCATATCATCCACAAACCAGTGGATAGGTCGAAGTGTCTAACCGTCAGATCAAAGAAATTCTAATGAAGACGGTGCGAACAGACAGAAAGGATTGGGTAAGTAAAATGGATGATGCGTTGTGGGCATACCGCACGGCTTACAACACTCTTATTGGTACGACCCCTTATCGGATGTTGTTTGGGAAGGGGTGCCATTTACCAATGGAGTTGGCACATAGATCGCACTGGGCCATTAAGACGGTAAACGCTGTTATGATGAAGCAAGAAAGATCCGAAAACTTCAATTAAGTGAGATCGAAGAGATTCGAGATGAAGCATATGAATGTGCAGCTGCATACAAGGATAAACTCAAGAAGGTTCATGACGCAAAGATTCGGAAGCAAACCTTTGAAACGGATCAGAAAGTATGGTTGTTTAATTCGCGGTTGAGGATGTTCGCAGGCAAGCTTAAGAGCAAGTGGATGGGCCCATATGTTATTACACGTGTGGGAAGGTTTGGAGATGTTGGTATCTTGGATGAGCGGACCAACAAGAAGCAAACGGTGAATGGGCATCGGCTCAAACCGTACTTAGAGAGGAATGATAACAAGCATCTTGAACTGGATAAAGTGGGCTACATCTTGCGGCCCTTAGACGAGATCTAATGAAAAAGGCACAGGTTTGGTATTGTAAAATACTTGTTGTTGTTTAGGTGTTTAGTTGGTTTTGTGTCTTTTTTCGTACTTGTTGATTTGTGTTTGAAACAAGTGTGGGGAAGTTTTTCGAAATTTCTCGTACATGGTGTTGAGGACAACACGGATTATTCAAGGGGGTGGTATTAAAATAGGTAAAAGTGTTAGTTAAAAAAAATTGAAAAATTTATGCACAATGCCCAACGTAGCTTACAGTCCCCACCGTAAGCTATGGCGGGGTCAAAATATCTTACGGTCCTAAGGGACTGTCCTACGGTGTCAATATAAATTCTTGGCCACCGTAGCTTACGGTCCCCACCGTAAGCTACGGCGGCCTCTAGGCGTAATGGGGACCGCAAATCAGGGTTTTAACACGGGAAACTCCCCAAGCTCTCATTTTCTGTACAACTTTCAGCCACAACTCCCTTTCTTCTTCTCCTCCATTAAACCTCAAGAACACCTACCTTAATCCACCTAAATCTTTCAATTCCTAACCAAATCAAGCGATTTTTGGGTCTATTTTAACTAAAATTTCGCAAGGAATTTGATTGTGTGCTTGCATTTGGTCGAATCTATTGTTTTGGGGATCAAGTTGGGCACTTTTTGATCCGAAAATTTCTAGGGTTTTGTGGGTTTTTGATACTCTTGAAGTTTTTAGGTTTCTTCATCTTCTACAAGGCCAAGGTATGCAATTTCTTACATTTTTATCATTGCATTGTAGGATTCAGAGATTTTGAGATGAACTAGGTTATCATGATCCCACACTTGCTTATATTTGATAATTTTGAGATGAGTTTTGAATGATTATGGTCATGGAAGTTAGCTAGGTGATAAAGAGATGATTTTTGAGTAAATTTCACTAATTTAGGGGAATTTGTTCAAATTGATGCATATGATGAACTTCAAGTTTTGTTTAGTTTTCATGACCATATTAATAAGCAAGTGAGGGGATAGTGTGGGTGTTTGAAAGGGTGAATAATATGTGTTCTTCATGTTTATGTCTTGCAGGATTACAATGGGTCGAAAGGGTAAAGAAAAGGTGGGTTCATCTAGTAACCCGGCTCCAAGGAAAAGACGACTAGTAGTGCAAGGCAATAATGAAGAGGATATAAAGGAAGATGTGCCCGATCGAGGGCCAAAGCCACGATGGACATTCGGTCCATTACATGATCAACCGCAAGAGTGGCAGGCCGAACTATTTAATGATCAGATTAACCAATTAGCGCAAAGGAAGGAGGCATTCATTTGTGAGAAAGAGGTTAGGGAGGTTGATTTTTGGTCCGTTTGGGATCACGGACAAATTCAGGGCTTTAGGATGGGAAGCAGCTTTAAAGTGCTATAACTATGAAGGCACCAATCTCTATGATACAGAAATTCAAGAGTGGATGGCCACTCTTAGGTGCCCTCCATACAAGGGTGGAGCATCAAGAATGAGGTTAATTGGCACTGTAAATCGCGTATATGTGGAGATATGTTTTGATTCGTAGCGGAGGGTTGCGAAATTCGATAGCAAACCAGTTAAGCAATATATGCTTCCGAGATTGGAAGATCTTTATTTCGAACCCGAAAAGCATCCGTGGTTGAATACCATGTTAGCTTACCTGTTTTTACCGGGTACTACTCATGGGAAATTATATCGGAAGAATCTCAAGATCGAGGGGAAGCTCATGCTCGCCATTTGCATGCAGAACGTCATCCTGAGGCGGGGTGATAAAACCGAAGTTCGAAGGCCAGAAGTGCCAGTGCTCTACGCTTTGTTAATTAGGGGTCCCATGTTTCCATTCCGTTTTTTGGTGATGAACAGTACTTGGATCAGTCGAAACAGCGACCAGCGGAAAATCATTCCACATTGTCGTCTCATTACTGCTCTATTGAAGATGTATGGGGTGATTGATGCTGATGATAAGGGATCTTACAAGAAGTTTAAGCCATTTGACATCCGCCAGCTGGGAGCTGGGTGGAAGTATTCAGAGTCTGAGAGATATCATAAGCTGAAGAGTGAAGGTCAACGATGGAGGGTTCTAAAGGTTAATGTGCGACCACTTCGGTCGGGGGAAGAGGATGACCCCGAAAGTGATGAAGAAGGCCCGAGTGGCGATGATGATTAAATAGATGAACCGCAGGTTGCCCCATTGAATGTGGAACAAGGGGGGTCGAGTAGTATTCCGACCGGGGGGTTTTTTGATTTTCTAGATTTCCTTATGAGCCGAATTGGGCTCATGAAGGTACCATGCAGGAAGTCATAGAAAACCAAAGGCCCTCGATTTTTGATAGCTGGAGTGGGGCCGAACGGACGTTTTTTGATCACTAAACATATATGGGCGCAAGCATGAAACGTGCGTTAAGGCACAATTTTGATAGACAAGAATCTTGGAATCGTACACATGCTTACGCCTTTGAGCAGGAGATTAACAACCGTTATTTGGATGATCAGCAATGAAGAATGCATGAAGATTGGCATGCAGGGCGTCCCGTGGTTGTGGAACCACCGCCAGTTGACTACACCACCCTACCACCCTATGATGGCAGTGTTTCTTACCCAACACCACCGATGCATCATTCTCAGTGGGTGGACCCTCGGTATGGGCAACAGCAATAGAGTTCGGAACAACAACAAGGAGACGAAGGAAGTGGCGCATTTGCGTTTATTAATTTTCGGAGATGATGACTTCCATCTTCGGACCTCCTCAGCCGCGCTACTACTACTTAGGTTCTGTTCTTCCTTTGTACAGTTTGTAGTTTTTTGTTGCTTTGTGTTTATGGTTGGGAAGGTCGGGGGTGTAACATGGTTGATAGTTTTGTTGGGTTGGTGTTTGGGGTTGAGTTTTTGATATAAAAAAAGAAGAAATATTGGGATTTGAGAGTTTTACCAAAAGGTGATTTGGAAGATAACAAGTGATCATTCCTCTAAACTCATACATTGGGTACAATGTATCCCAAGTGTGGGGATGGGGGAAATTTTAGGAATTTTGAAAAATTTTTGTGAAGCAAACGAAACAGTTGTTAAAGTTTGAAAGTATTACCATTTTATACATGACACATCATTATCCCAATTCCATTTGTTTCTTGGTGAGGATTGATCCACACATACATGTCATTGAGAATTTATTTTTAATTTGGTTGAGAGGCGGTGTGTATAGTGTGTTAATAGAACTTGGATAATATATGCTTGTCGAAACCTGAGTTTACATGTTGGTGAATATGATGAGGGCATTTAGATAGCCTCGTCTGGATGTGTGTCGAGTGTGGTTTTGGGGGGTTGGACCTCATAAGTTATGAATATGAGCTTGGTAGTGAGCGGGACAGGGGGTTGGACATTAGTAGCCAAATCTGAGCTTGTAGCCTTTCAATTGTCACCCAAACTTATGTCCTAAAAATTCTACCTTTTAATCGACCCGGTTTAGATAATTGTTCTTGTTATGTTAGTATGTTCTCTTTCAATAGTGTAATCCAATATGAAAAAAAAAGAGAGAAGAAGGAAGATTAGTTGTACAAGTTGAGTGTGTTATTTATATTGATGTAATAATAAATCGGGTCGATTAAGCAAGCTAAATGAATATTTCCCACCAATTCCCACCTATACACCTAGCCATGATACAACCCGAAAGTCCTTCTGATTCACGAGCATGTTAGAGGATTTGTAGGTAAAGACTCGATTGTTATCCAAGCTTATTGTTGCACATGTGCACATTTATATATTGAGTGATTTAGCACCATCTTGCTAGTGCTACTTTGTCGCCGAGAGAAGAGTGTAGTGAGGGATGTGTTATGTGTTATGATGGTAAAAGTTGATATCGGGGCAATTTGTTTGTGTTTAGTTTTATATGATGATCACTTGTTTGTTTAAAACTTTTGTGAAATGGTTGCTTGGGGCAAGCAACGTTTAAGTGTGGGGATGTGACGGGTGGTCTTTTGGACAACCCATAGGTGAATTAAAATGATAAATATTCCACGCTTTAAACATTTATTTGTTATGATTTGATGTCTATGGTGTGTTTTGCTTTTCAGGTACCGAAGAGCATAATGAGGGAGTTTAAACGTGCTTTAGCGGGTATTTACAAGAGCCTAATCGAAGATGGGACTCAAGAGATTGAACAAGGGCAAAAATGGAAAAATTAAGCTGACCACCGGGAGCTACGGTGGCCACCGTAGCTTACGGTGGTGTTCCCTTTTAAAGACCACCGTAAGACAGAAGTTTGATGCCGTAATGAAATTTTGCCCATCGTAAGCTACAGTGGGTACCATAGCTTACGGTGGTGAGCTACAGGAAATGTGTAACTGCCCAATTTAAGCTGAGTTATGGTGGCCTTTCACATTATCAATCATTGGAACGAGTTGTAGAGAAAAGAAGAAGCGATTTGGAGTGTTTTTCATTGATTCTAACAAGTTCTAAACAATATTTTGGTGTGTTTGATTCGTATGAACAAGACAATTGAAGTTTGTTTGATTGTGAGAACATGAGTGGCTAAACATTTCGGTGATCATCTTGTGTGGAAGGTTCGGTAAACAATTGTGTTTCAATTTACTTATTTCTAGAATAATTGCTATGTTATTGTGATTATGGAGTTGATTGATTATTTGTAAGTTGTTGGTTGAGATTGTGCTTATTGCTTATTTCATACGTTCTTGGTGTCGTTGACAATCAAGATATCATGGGAAGGTTTACGGATTGGGTATTAATCAATTGGTCATCAGGTAACAACCTCGCATTTCAATCTGAGTACTTTCTTCCCTTTTATCACAAATAGTTAATCAAACACGAGTCATGTCTATGTGACTCTTTCTAGTAAAATTGAAACACATGCATTTTGAACTTGAAACCCAAGATGATCATTGCCTTATTAATCTGTTAACAAACCAAATTTTGAATTGTTAGGTAGTTAAAGTCTAAATCCATCACTAAAAATCTAAAATTAAATTATGGCAAATTAGGTAATTAGTTATAGTAGCACAATCTTTTGATAGCATTAGTTCCACAAATCCTTGTGTTCGATACCCACTTACCGCTAACTAGTAGCAGTTTTGGGATTAAATTTACGTGTGACAACGACCTCACGTCAATATTGAAACCCCTATTCTAGATGCGGGAAAGTTGACTAGAAAGGGAAACACTGTCACCTGTGAGATTTGCAAGGCAAGAGGCCATAACAAGAGGACATGCAAGAAGAGATAGGAAAAAGAAGATGCAGATGCAAGTCAAGGTGGTTTAACTCAAACTGGTGCAAGTCAGGTTGGTTTAGGTCAAGATGGTGTAACTCAGTTTGCTGCATGTCAAAGTGGTGCAGGTCCAAGTTAAATTGTTGCTTAGGTCTTAGGTCCTTTGGTATGTAATTTAGTAAAACACATTATGGTTATGTATTTTGGTATGTGTAATCTGTTATGATTAGGTATGAAGGTAAAACAGTTTATGGTTAGGTCTTTTGGTCAAATCTGTTATGCTTATGTATTTTGGTATGTTATATGTTATGGTAAAACAGTTTGGTATGTAATCTGTTGTGGTAAAATAGTTTGGTATGTAATCTGTCATGGCAAAACAGTTTGGTATGTAACCTGTTATGGTAAACAGTTTGGTATGTATTTGCGCTTTAGTATGTGTTATGTTTCAATTTTTAATGGGTTAGTTTAGTTCAGGTCTTTTGTTTTAATTGGCTACAATTTATAATCACTTTGGCTGCAAGTTTAGTTCAGGTCTTTTGTTTTAATCGGCTGCAACTTATAATCACTTTAGCTGCAAGTTTAGCTCAAGTCATGTTTGTTATAGTTTGTAATGGGTTAGTTTAGTTTAGGTTTGTTACAGTTTGTAATGGGTCATTTTTGGCCAGTTTCTTATAATGGCCATTTTGTACAATACATCGGCTACAATTTAGATTCATATAGAACACCAACAAATCGGCCAATTAAAATCACTTGGGCCAATTTACAATCATTTTGTACATCAATCATTTAAAATCATCAGCATCATTCATATAACACCATTAACATAGTTCCATTAACTAAAGCAACACATTCAATCATTCATACCATTCACGAATTATAAAGACTCGAAATAACCTAAATACACACCATTAACTCTACACACAGTACAACATGAATAAACCCCAACTAAGACAAAATAGCCACTTCAGTCTCCTATTCTCTTCTTCATGCCTACAGATGGATTTCAACTGCCCTCATATAATTCCTACACATCTTTGACACAACTCAGCCTCATCCCAAGCAAGAATGCACAGCCCCTTCCCTATTAACAAAAAGTGACAAACATATGAAGATGATGAAAGAAAACAAAATACCTATCTATTGCAACAATAAAAGTCTCTCCCAGGGTTTAAAGAGATGCACGAAGTTCGAATTACAGTATTGGCACCACATGGGCATTGCACCCTTGATGAAGATTGAAGGTAGGTAGGAGAGATGATTTGTTCGAACTATGTTATGTTGGGAATTTAGGGTTTCAGGGTGGTTATGTAGAGGGTGAAAGGGCCGGAAAATGAGAGGGAAACCAATAAAACAATAAACAATAAAGGGTTAATTGATAGAAAAATGAAATGACTAAAATTCCCTTGGCAGACTTAACACATATGGATGGAGTTAAGTCAGTTGGACCAAAATGGCAACGATGAAACGTTTTTTTGGATCAAGATGTGAAAAATGAAACCTTTGGACTAAACTAGCAAAATGGCCCAAACCACATGGACTAAAATGGCATTTAACTCTAAAACATATGAATAGCAATATCTTATTCGAAACACGAAGAGTGAGAAACATTCAAGAAGTTAGGGGCTATTTGTTTGCCTCTTAATGGTTCTAATAAGAGGTTACCTCTGAACCGGTCAAAGGTACGTGTGTTTGGTTCACCAAAACACCACCTCTTAAGGGTTCCATTCAGATCTGAATGGTTCAGCTAAAATAACACGCTGAATGAAACACCTGAAACTTTTTCCCTAACAAGATACAGCGCCTCCTCCCATCACGTTCTCATCTTCCCTCCCATCTCCTCGCAGCTCCTCCTCCCCCTCCACTGCTACTCCACCGTCTCTTCTCCACAACCATCGTCTCCCCTTCCACTACTCCTCCACAGCGTCGTCGTCTCCCCCTCCTTTGCTCCTCCACACGCCGGCGCCTCCTCCTCCTCCTCTGCTCCTCCACAGCGCCGCCGCTGGCCTCCTCCTCTTCTGCTCCTCCACAGCGCCATTGCCGGCCTCCTCCACAGCGCCGCCATCGGCCTCCTCCACAGTGTCACCGTCCATCACGTTTGCAGCAAGTATTTCACTTTATTATAGGTTTCATCAGTTTTAAGGTTTAATTTGTTGACTATTGTGGCTTATGATTATATGTGTTAGCCGAATTTTTTATTTTTCATGTTCTTTTCAACAGTTTCCGCATTGTAATTTCAGTATTATAGTTTAGAATTAACGTGGTTGAGCGTGGTTATAATTTTTGTTATATTTTAATAACTTTTTATTTGTGGATCAAGCTTTAAATTTATAAAATACAATACGATACTATCACTCTGCATATGTTAGGGCAAGTGCATCCATCGTAGACGTAGTATAATGATGGTAAGATACCGAGATCGTCCAAGGACACAAGAGCTTTTAATACCGGCTTATCATTAACGTCTTATCTAACCAAATTTTGAAAAAAAGTTTTGAAAGTTTTTATAAAATAAACTATATGTAAAAACGTAAATAAATAAATAAAGACAAATAGACAAGAAAAAATCACTTGGTTCCAATTCCTCTTTTATATATCCTTTGATGATTTTCGCACTTTGAGCTTTTTAAAAGATTATCTTAGTTATAGTGGTAGGCCCCTCTAGTGAAGGCGACATTACCTTCGGCCATATTGGTTTGAGTCAGCAGGGATACAATCCCGCAAGGCTAGAATATTGAAAGATAATTAAATAAGTTATTAATGTGAAAAGTGGTAGGCCTCTCTTGTGAAGGCGATGTTACCCTCGGCCATATTGGTCTGAGTCAGCAGAGATACCGTCCCGCAAGGCTGGATAAACTTTTAATTGAAGTTTATTTATAAGGTGTTCAAGCCGTTCTTACTTCCCCCGATTTTATGCTATGTGCCTCAAGGGAAGTCCTAATAAGCTTGAACCAAGTCCTCGCAGGATCTATACACTGAACGAGGCAAGAACTTTACCCAAACACCCTTCTAACCCCATTCCAGGTAGTTAACACACTTTATATAGACCGCAAATACATGAATGAGTGAATCAATGAAACATGAAGAAATGTTTAACTAAAGTTCACTTTCAATATAAAAAACTAGTTATTAAAGTCAGTAATACATACCCAGTTAAAAAGTTTCCAAAGATTGGAAAATCCAAAGTAATATATAAAAGATTTGTCTTCACCAAGGGATGTAAGAGATTTAGCCAAGCATGACCTTTGTTTGACAAGAACTCTTACAATTAATCTTGGATCCCGAGACTACTACATACTCTAAAAGATGAAATGTGGATGATGGTGGTGGGTGTTGGTGTTGTAGTTGTTATACCCATGTTACATAAAGTCAACAAAATACTAAAATTTCAAACTTTTGTTTCCAATTTACATAATTACCAAAACACCCTTTTTATGTCTAGTTCGAGTAAACACAATTTTCCAAGGTTCGTCATGAGTGTTAACCCGAACTACCATAACAAAATACAAGTTCATAACTTACTTACAAAATCAAAATATTTAGTCAACATGAACAACCGAAAGAGTTTTGACCCGTTGGACGTGTAAACATAACCAGAAGCGCATAAGGGCAATAAGGTGTGTTCGTTCCAAAATCGCCAATTCTAGACAAGCGATTTACGTATCATTCACATTACAAAAACATAATTAGTAAGAATGTAATAATAATCACTTGACTACGTTAATCATTATCTTGGATTGTTTGACCCATTCATGTCAAGTCAACATCATGACTATTTTATTCTTTTAGTAATTCGTTCACCTTAGCTCATTTGACAACGAATCATATCATTTCCAAGAACAATATTTAATTACCTCTATCCATCCTGATCCGTTAGTAACGGATCCAAACGGGCATCTTTTACTCTCTCATTTCTAAAGGTTATTTCAAGCTCAAGTCATCAATCTACTACATCTATACTACCATTTTTTAATAGAATCAATATAAAAATATCATCTTAAATCACAATAAGAGTAGACGAAGTTCATATGAACTTACAGTGATCTTGTGTTTCAAGTGCTTCCGATTGGCTTGTATCTCCTTCTTTCTTCACTCCATAATGTGCAACATCACATGTTTAGCTTCTACAATATTCATTACATACTCATACTTCGACTTTCGATTATGACGTTAATTAATCGCATATAATCCCATTTCCATACTAATTCAGCAATATAACAAGTTTTAGCGTTAAAACCCAATTCATGGCATTTCATCAAACATGTGGTGTGCGTACCATCAATTAAGCATGATACACAAGTAATTTAAGCACATTCTTCCTAGTTCATCTATGGATTAATATGACTATTCAGTTCTCATAAATCATAATCATAACCACATAACTTATATTTTATATCAAGTTATCTATCAAAATACATTCCAAACACTATCCCAACATCAACATCACACTAATTTAAACATAAATTTCTCTAACCTTCATCACTCTATAAACATAAACGGGTTTTATCCTAAATCATCAACATAATCAAAATTAAGCACACCATAACTCCTACACATTGATAATAACCAACATTCATGTTTAATTTCATACTACATTCACAATTTACACATAACCCACTTCATCATTCATCACTAGAACTCAAAATTTAACTTACTTGGCGTTAAGAACACTTAGATGGTTATGAATATTAGTTCATGCACAGATTCTAACTTCAATCTTCCTTTCAATTTTATAGATTTGTGATGTTTAGGTCTTCTCCTTCTTCTCCTGCTTGTAGTCGACACACACACACATCACTGATGTGTGTGTGTGTGTTTTTATTTAAGTTAATATTAATTCAACTTTCATTCTATTCACTATTAGTCCCTAAAGTTTGGTGCTTATTTTAAAAATGGCTAGGACTTTATTTTCATATTTATTTATCTCTAATTTTTATTAATTAGTATATGAAATTTGGGTGTTACAAATCCACCCTCCATAGAGAAGGTTTCGTCCCCGAAACTTGAATACATACCGAATAAAGTTGGCTAATATCTTCGCATTTCATCCTCTGATTCCCAAGTGAGATTCGATCCCCTCCTGTGTTGCCATTGAACTAACACTTGCTTAACTTTCTTGTTATGTAGAATCTATACTTTGGAATCTTTTATAGGTACTGGTCTTTCGGTGTAATTCCTTCTTTCGTCCATTACAATGTCTTCAAGTGGTATGTGAGCCGTTTCATCCGCAAGGCACTTTCGTAATTGTGACACATGAAAGGTGTTGTGAATTCCATCTAAGGCTGGGGGCAATTCTAGCTGGTATGCTACTTTTCCAATACGAGCTAAAATCTTATATGGTCCAATATAACGAGGACCCAACTTTCCTCGTTTACGAAATCTAATCACACCCTTCCATGGGGAGACCTTTACCAATACTCGGTCCCCCTCTTTGAATTCAATAGGACACTTTTTCTTGTCCACATAGGACTTTTGTTGGTCCTGAGCCGCCTTTAGCCGAGCTCATACAAGATTAATCTTTTCATTGGTTTTTGCCACTATATCCTCGGAGCGAGCTCTCTTTGTCCTACTTCTCCCAACATACAGGGGTTCTACATTTTCTTCCATACAACATTTCGTACGGCGCCATCTTAATACTACTTTGGTAGCTATTGTTGTATGAAAATTCTATTAGTGGCAAGTGGTCGTCCCAGTTCCCCCTAAAATCTAAGACACGTGCTCTTAACATATTAACCAACGTATGTATGGTTCTTTTTGATTGACCATCTGATTGAGGATGGTATGCTATACTTAATTGCAGCTTCGTGCCCATATCTTCGTGAAATCTTTTCCAATAACGATAGGTAAATCTGGCGTCTCGATCCGAGATAATAGATACAGGTACCCCATGACGGGATGCTATTCCATTCACAAATATTCCCGCCATTCTTTCTGAAGAGTAAGCCTCTCGTATTAGCAAGAAATGAGCATTCTTTACGTGACGATCGACAATAACCCAAATGGCATCGTGACCCCTTTTTGTTTGGGAAGTTTAGTTATTAAATCCATGGTCACATTTTCCCACTTCCATACTGGAATTTCCAACGGTTGCAATTTCCCGTATCGCTTTTGATGTTCCACTTTCATTTGTAAGCATGTTAAACATTTGGATACATACTTGAAAACATCGCGTTTCATCCCCGGCCACCAATAATTTCTTTTCAAATCTTGATGCATTTTGGTAGCTCCCGGATGAACCGAGTAGCGGGATTTATGCGCTTCTTCTAGTAATAGAGTCTTCGTATCACAGAAACGTGGTATCCAAATCCGATCATACCTTGTCTTAATTTCATTTGCGTTTGTTTCAAGTTTGTCAACAAACCCTTTCGTTCTTTCATTCTTTGGACCATCTTCATTCAATGACTTAATTTGGGCTTCCCGTATTGTTTCAATAAGGTTAGGGGTGACTATCATTCTCATTGATTTCACTCGGATGGGCGATGAATATTCTTTTCGGCTTAAAGCGTCCGCTACGACATTGGCTTTACTCGGGTGATACATATTGTCACAATCATAATCCTTGATTTACTCTAGCCACCTTCGTTGTCTAATGTTAAGGTCCTTTTGTTCAAAGAAATATTTGAGACTCTTATGATCTGAGTAAATGGTACATTTCGTTCCGTACAAGTATTGTCTCCAAATCTTCAAGGCAAAAACTACAGTTGCCAGTTCTAAATCATGAGTCGGGTAATTGTTTTCATGCTGTTTAAGTTGCCTTGAGGCATAAGCAATGACTTTGTACTCGTTGCATTAAGACACATCCCAACCCTTAGTGCGAAGCATCCATGTATACCACTAATTCTTCTGTTCCTACTGGTAAGGTCAAGACCAGAGTACTTGACAGTTTTTCCTTTAGCATTAGGCTTTCTCTTGTTCAACGCCCCATAAATTTTTTTCTTCCTTCTTGGTCAATCTAGTTATAGGTAGGGCTATTGTAGAGAAATCTTGGATGAATCTCCTGTAATAACCAACTAAGCCTAGGAAACTTCTTACTTCGTTAACATTCTTCGGAGGCAACCAATTAACTACGGCTACTACTTTAGACGGATCTACTAAAATCCCTTTTCATTAATCACATGGCCCAAGAATTACACCTCTCTAAGCCAAAACACACATTTAGAAAACTTGGCGTATAATCTTTCCTTACCGAGTGTCTCCAGCACTACACGTATATGATGAGCATGTTCGGGTTCGCTTCGAGAGTACACTAGAATATCATCTATAAATACTATGACAAATTCAGCATACTCTATTTACTAAATCAATAAATGCAGCCGGCGCGTTAGTTAACCCGAAGTACATTACTAGAAACTCATAATGTCCGTAACGAGTTCTAAATGCAGTCTTATCTATATCTTCTTCCCGTACTCGTAACTGGTGATATCCCGAACGTAAGTTAATTTTTGAAAACCAACTTGTCCCTTATAGTTGATTGAAAAGATCATCTATTATCGGTAAAGGATATCGGTTTTTCACTATGAGCTTATTAAGCTCACGATAGTCGATGCACATGCGCCTCGAACCATCTTTCTTCTTTACAAACTTGACAGGTGCTCCCCAAGGGGATACACTAGGACGCATATAACCCCTATCAAGGAGCTCTTATAATTGGACCATTAATTATCGTACTTCAGCGGGTGCTAACCGATAAGGGGCTTTTGCTACCGGCTTGGCTTTTGGTCCTAATTCAATCCGGAATTCTACTTCCCGTTCAGGTGGAACTCCTGGCAATTCATCTGGGAATACATCCGGATATTCATTCACGACTCTTGTATATTTTATTGTTATAGCATCGTGTTTAGTACCGACCACATAGGCTAGGAATGCCTTACTTCCATTTCTTACATACTTAACCGCTTCAACAATGGTACATAATTTAGTCTCTACCCTTCTTTCCCCGTAAATGCTTACCCGCTTCCCTTTAGGAGACGTAATATGTATAATCTTACTTTCACATAGAATTTACGCATGGTGTCGGGATAGCCAATCCATGCCTATTACCATCTTGAATTCTCCCAAAACCGTGGGGATAAGATCGATGTCAAATTATTCATCCTTTATGGTGATCATACATTTTGTACATATCTCATGTAATAAATAACTTTTGCAATCAACAATTTCTACTTCTAGAGGTATGGGCATTCTTTCTATTACAAATGAGGGGGAATGTATAATTTCACTTGACACAAATGACCTACTAGCTCCCGTATCAAATAATACATATGTAGGTATAGAGTTTAGCATAAATACACCTGATACAACATTCGGGAGTGTCCTTGACTCTTCCGACGAAATCTGGAACATTCTCCCTTTAGCTTTGATGGTCTCCTCCTTTTCCTTCCTTTCTTGTTCCTTGTTTAAGTTTTGGGCATTTAGATTTCACATGGCCTGACTCATTACAGTTGTAGCACACTCTTTAGGATTAGGACAATTGTAGTATGGATGCCCTTCTTGACAACATTTATAGCATCTCCTTTTCTCCATTAAGCATCCACCCGAATGGAGTTTCCCACATGTCTTACATCGTGGGAATCCTCCTTTTATAGTTTCCTTCTTACTATGATCGTGAGTCTTAGGCTTTTAAGGAGTGCCTTGAACTAACCCCCTTTCGATTTGCCTCTTCTCCCCTCGCTCTTCTTACCTTTTCAATTCGATCTCTCTATCCCTTGCCGAATTAATGAGCTCGTTCAAAGTTTCACATTTAGAAGGGGTAATGAACTCTTTGTACTCGGACTTTAACGTATTTTGATAGCGGTTAATCTTCATCCTCTCCGTCCTTGTGAACTCCTTACAAAACTTCATTTTGTAAAGGAAAATGTTTGTGATTTCATCGATTGTTTCATTTTTTTCTCAAAGACGAAGAAAGTCTTCTTGAATCCGATCAACAACCGATTGCGGACAATGACATTTCATGAAAGGTTCTTTGAATTCTTGCCATAGTTAAGGGTTTATCCTCTCCAATTTCTTTACTATAAGCATCCCTCCAATCTTTAACGTATCGCTGAAATTGTCCCGTAGCGAACATAACTTGGTCTTCTTTCTCATAGTGACTTCGGATGAACACTCCTTCTATATTAGAGATCCATCTCTGACATTCTATAGGATCTATTTCTCCATTATAAGATGACGGTTTACATGCCATAAATTCTATGTATGTACACCGTTGTGCTTCCTTCTTACTTTGCATCCCGCTTATCATTTCCTTCAACTCATCCATCTTACTTGACATCATGGTTTCTACCACATTTAGCACTTGAGTTTCCACTTCTTGTGCTATACCAGTGATGTTTATGTCAAGTGCCCTTCCTACTTCTTCCACAATTAGCTTATTTAATTCATCTTGACTTATTTGTTCCGTAATGTTTGAACTTCCTTCGTCAGTCATCTATAATCGCATACTTATGTTAGACATCATACTATTCATTTATATGTATATATATATATATATATATCATTCTATACATTGTATAATTTTCAACACCTCATTCCCGTTGGTTACGAATTTATATGATTCTTATCACAACATTCATGTTGTGCCAATAGAAACATACTTCCATCTTTGCACACAACTTTCTTATTCATTTGTACATTTGTTATTGGTATATATATAGGTTAACTAGCTTGCCATCATGTTTTCATTTACATTCTGGTGCCTTTCTAGAGCTTAACGAGGGTTCGGGACTTGTTTAAAAGTTTTAGTATTACAAAATAATAAAACAGCTACATTCTTCAGTAAATGGCGTCAACAACGACCCAACACAGCGTCGCCGACGCAATCAGGAAAGTTGCGTCGCTATGATTCCTGCGTAGGCAGTAGGTTAGTGCGTTGGGTTATAGGGGTAGCGTCGCCGACGCCATAAGGGGCTGTCGCCGACGCTACTTCTGGTCTGCGGATGCTGTTTTCAGCTTAAACAGCTTAAAAATCCACTTTTGAACCCCATTTTGACCTCTTCGCAGTCTCGTATCATTCCATAACATTCTGTAATATTCGTACTCAAGTTATTCTAACGAGACTTTCACAATTTGTTTCCGTTTCAAATTCTAAAAGTATAAGCATTAAAACTTTAAAGAATACTTACCGAATTGCGCTTTGGAACGAACACAAACTTGTGTGAGCTCCGGTTTGAGTTCAAGTACTCGAATCCCTCAAACCTTGGCTCTGATACCAACTTGTTATACCCATGTTTCATAAAGACAACAAAATACTAAAATTTCAAACTTTTGTTTCCAATTTACATAATTACCAAAACACCATTTTTATGTCTAGTTCGAGTAAACACAATTTTCCAAGGTTCGTCATTAGTGTTCACCCGAACTACCATAACAAAATACAAGTTCATAACTTACTTACAAAATCTAAATATTTAGTCAACATGAAAAACCAAAAGAGTTTTGACCCGTTTGACGTGTAAACATAACCAGAAGTGCATAAGAGCAATAAGGTGTGTTCGTTCCAAACTTGCCAATTCTCGACAAGCGATTTACCTATCATTCACATTACAAAAACATAATTAGTAAGAACGTAATAATAATCACTTGACTACATTAATCATTATCTTGGATTGTTTGACCCATTCATGTCAAGTCAACATCATGACTATTTTATTCTTATAGTAATTTGTTCACCTTAGCTCATTTGACAACGAATCATATCATTTCCAAGAACAATATTTAATTACCTCTATCCATCCTTATACGTTAGTAACGGATCCAAACGGGCATCTTTTACTTTCTCATTTCTAAATTTTATTTCAAGCTCAACTCATCAATCTACTACATCTATACTACCATTTTTGAATAGAATCAATATAAAAATATCATCTTAAATCACAATAAGTGTAGACGAAGTTCATATGAACTTACAGTGATCTTGTGTTTCAAGTGCTTCCGATTGGCTTGTATCTCCTTCTTTCTTCACTCCTATAAGGTGCAACATCACATGTTTAGCTTCCACAATATTCATTACATACTCATACTTCGACTTTCGATTATGACATTAATTAATCGCATATAATCCTATTTCCATAATAATTTAGCAATATAACAAGTTTTAGCGTTAAAACCCAACTAATTCAATTCATGGCATTTCATCAAACATGTGGTGTGCGTGCCATCAATTAAGCATGATATATAAGTAATTTAAGCACATTCTTCCTAGTTCATCTATGAATTAATATAACTATTCAGTTCTCATAAATCATAATCATAACCACATAACTTATGTTTTATATCAAGTTATCTATCAAAATACCTTCCACAACACTATCCCAACATCAACATTACACTAATTTAAACATAAATTTCTCTAACCTTCATCACTCTATAAACATAAATCGGTTTTATCCCAAATCATCAACATGATCAAAATTAAGCACATCATAACTCCTACACATTGATAATACCCAACATTCATGTTCCATTTCATACTACATTCACAATTTACACATAACCCACTTCATCATTCATCACTAGAACTCAAAATTTAACTTACTTGGCGTTAATAACACTTCGATGGTTATGAATCTTAGTTCATGCATAGATTTTAACTTCAATCTTCCTTTCAATTTTGTAGATTGTGATGTTTAGGTCTTCTCCTTCTTCTCCTGCTTGTAGTCGACACACACACACATCACTGATGTGTGTGTGTGTTTTTATTTAAGTTAATATTAATTCAACTTTCATTCTATTCACTATTAGTCCCTAAAGTTTGGTGCTTATTTTAAAAATGGCTAGGACTTTATTTTCATATTTATTTATCTCTATTTTTTTATTAATTAGTATATGGAATTTGGGGTGTTACAGTAGTGTTGGTGGACTGCTGGCAAGTATGAGAGAAGTGGTTTGCCAAGGATGTCTTTCTCATGAACCAAGCACCTCTATTTATAGCTGGAAACAGAGGGTAGCCACGGCCCCGTGCCTACCTTGCCCGACCCTATGGTCATCTTTTTCTCTCCGTTCATTAACTGGAGATGTCAGGTCTTCTACTAACATGCCCCGTGGTGTCATAGCACGACCCAATGGTTAGTGTACTTTCTGTACTATCACATATGTTGCGAATCTTATAATTGACCACGGCCCGTGTTGGGTTAGCATAGCCCTGTGTTGGTTTGTCTATTGCTGTATTTATCTGTAGAGAATCTTGACTAGGCACGGCCCCGTGCCTAAGGTTTTGTCTTTGTTATTTTGTTGTTTTGGATGTGGTTGGGAGTTCGGTAGGTCGTGCAAATCATTCTTCTTTGTATTTGTGATGGTTTCGGCTGTTAATTTGCTGCTTTTTCCAACATTAGTACCGAAAAAGGGTTGATTTTGTGCCTTGTTTGATATAATATGTTACATTTTGCGAACATCAAATACCCCTATACAGGAATCTTTGCTTGTCCTCAAGCAAAACTAAAAAATGTGGCTTACACACCAAAATGGAATTGGTCGAAGAGAAGTTTTGGGTCTATCTTTGGAGTGCCGGGAATCCAAGTTCTAAATTTATTTTATTTTTATTTTATTTCCAATCTTATTCATCATGGTTTATTTGAACACATTTTAGGAAAAAGTTTATTTGGGCATAACATGCCTTTTTAAAATTCTATTTAGTTATATACAAATTTACACACCTCACAAGTGGTTACTCAACACTCGGTGATGTTTAAGTGAAAACGCTCGGATCCGGGGGAACTTACGCCTACTATAGACTTGACAAACAATCAAACCTGCTCCTTTTTGACGTTCAATCTTTGTAAATATCAAGAGGGCTTTTAGAGGGTAGGTTTTTGCTACGGGTAGGTGTTTTTGGGTAAAATGGTGAAAAGCGTAAAAAGTGTCCTTTTTTTCGAGAAATCATGCTTTGTGGCTTAGAAAAAAAGAATCTTTAGCCAATGTTGTTCTTTTTTTTTGTTTAATAATAGCCAAAGTTGAAACTAAAATAAAGGATGTAAATAAAACGTTTTATGGATGTGGGTAGTTGTTTTTGCAAAAGTTTTTATTTTTGTAGATTTAGAAACAAAAGGGTTAAGACTCAAAGGGGTTTAACTAGGGAGATATTTTTGGTAGGGGATGAAAAGAAAAATAATGGTTTAGAATGAAAAATGGGTTGTAGTCCTAGTGCCTCCATCATTTACTTACTTGGATTTATGTCGATAAGGATTGGGAACGTATTGTTTCGGCAAGTTCTAGATTTTTAAGAACCAAACAAGCTATTCACACAAGAAACGGAAAATTGAGCAATTAGTATAGATATGTATTTGTATGCTCGGTAAAGGCTCAAAACTCACTTTTTGTGGGAAAAGGGTATAGTGTAAAAGTGTGTACATAATCAAATTTTACAAAGATTTGTTATGCCAGTTTTTATAATTTTCTTAATTTGGTTCTTTTTATCATGACGCTGTCAGGTGTAAATTAGTAGAAAAAACATAATTTTTTGAACTTATTTTTCCCAAACTAAACTAAGATAAGTAAAAAATGAAAAATTTTTAAAAATATTTGGGGTGATTGGCGGTTTTCCAAGGCGAGTTTTGTGTAAGGCTTGTTTTTAGGATGAAAGATTCAAGATTTTAATATCCCCCCATACTTCAATTATACATTGTTCTCAATGTGTCCCAAATATGATTTGTTTTGATTAAATGTGCAAAGACTGGGGTTAAACAACAAATTTTTAAGGTTACTGGGCACGGGGGCATGCTTGGTGGACACGACCCCATGGCCAAAGTGCCAGTAACGAAATTCAACAGAAGAGTTACAGTATGGTGGGCACGGGGGCCTGCCTGGTGGGCACGGCCTGTGCCACCTCTTCTACAGAAAATCTTTTGCATGAGACAATTGGGCACGGGAGCGTGCCTGGTGGGCATGGCCCCATGCTGCAAACTTTGTTTAGTAGTTTTTGAAGAAGGAGGATCTGGTTTACGTGCATGGGGTCCCTTTTTTGTCAGTTTTTCACAACATTCTACCATTTAAAGTATGCTTTATTCCTACAAATGAAAAACTTAAAACAAAATGCTTTAAATTTAAACTTCATTTTATACTAATTTATCTAGGGATAGTTCCATGAAATGCCTTCATGGTGCGCCACGTTTATAAGGGTCCTTGGCTATACCCAAAGTCGGTCAAATGTTACCCGAGCGGGATGGTTCACATCCCGAGTTGCATCCGTTGAAGGGTGTAGTCTAAGCTCGAGTCTATTTCCTTGATGTAGTTGACCAGATCATCCTCTACTCGTTGTCCCACTTCAAACTTGATTTCCTTGTCACCAACCCTCAATGTGATTCTTCCATCGCTTATATCCACCATGCTCGGTGCGGTGGCAAGGAAGGGTCTTCCTAGTATGAGAAGGATTTCAGTGTCTTCCTCCATATCTAGGATTATAAAGTCGGCCGCCAAATAAATTCCCTGACCTGTTACAAACAAATTTTCTATGACATCTTGAGGGTATTTTACCAACTTGTCAGCAAGCTGTATGCTCATCTTTGTGGGGTGTGGCTTGCCTAGCCCAAGTCGATTCAACATAGAGGTGGGCATTAGATTAATGCTAGCCCCTAAGTCGGCTAGTGCATTGCTTGTTGGTGATTCTCCAATGGAGCAAGGATGGTGAAGCTTCCGGGATCAATATTCTTTTGGGAGAGCTTATTGAGGAGTGCTGCCGAGCACTCTTTCACTTAAGTTAACTTGTTGAATGGATTCAATCTTTCTATTGTGAGTGAGGAAATCTCTCATAAACTTGGAGTATTTTGGCATTTGAGTGAGGACTTCCACAAAAGGGAGATTGATGTGAAGTTGTTTAAGAAAGCTTACGAACTTAGTGAATTGCTCGTCGGTCTTTTGCCGTAGTAAACGACCGACGTAAGTGACCAAGGGTGGTTTGGTTGTTTCAGTATTTTGGGTTAAGTATTTTCTTAGTTATTGGCAATGGGTGATTTTGTAGGGAGTGAATCGGGTTGTTGTGGTGTTGGTTCGTTTTCGGGTCCTACCTTACGGCTTATTAAGTTGATTACGTTTACTTGGGCTTTTGGGTTTGTTTCGGTGTTGCTAGGCAACGCTCCTTATGGTATATTAGAGAAATTTTGGGCAAGTTGGCTTACTTGTTTTTTGATATTTTGCATGCTGGCCCGTTGGTTCCTAATTTTGGTCTTGGTTTGTAGGAATCTTTCCATGTATTTTTTATCGGATTCGGGAAAAAGGCGAGTGATGAGGTCCTCAAGCCTTTCTCTTCCTCCTTGTTGTTGTGGTTGGAAGCCTTGTTGCTTAGTTCGGGTTGTTGAAAGTTGGATCGTTGGTTTTGGTTTTGTTGGTTACTACCCCTCGAATCCCGCCAACCAAAGTTAGATTGATTTCGCCATTCGGGGTTGAAGGTGTTATCTTGACTACCCGGTGGACGAGGGAGGTTTTTAAGGTAGTTTACAAATTCCGTTTGATTAGTACCCATCTTTCATACAACTCCAGTTTTCATGTGGCCCACCGCACCCCTCACAAGCCATAACCGAAGCACTTTTGCTAATTCTAATTTTTTTTCGAAGCTAGAGCTTCGATTTGGGCTTGTAAAGAAGTGCTTTCGTCCACTTTATGGGCCCCCGAGGCTATGGATTTTGAGCCCCGAGGGGTGTGCCATTGAAAACTGTTTTGAGCAATTTCTTCGATTTGTTATAAGTTTTGGTGCGACGACGATTACCAAGTAGGTCCCCAGAGTTGGACTCAAGGATTTGTCTTGTGTGTGGAAAAAGTCCATTATAGAATGTGGAGACATGTTGCCACACTTCTGAACCGTGATGAGGGCATTTCCTTAAAAACTCTTTGAACTTTTCCAAGTTTTATACAAAGATTCCCCGTACTCTTTAGAATTAATTTCAGTCATTAATTTAGCCATTTTAGTGGGAGAGAAATATTTGTATAAGAACTTTTGAGCAAGTTCAACCAAAGTGTGGACAGATCAACTTGGGAGGGTATTGAGTCTGAGTCTTGGCTCGGTCTTTTAGTGAAAATGGGAACATACGGAGCCGGATAGCATCGTTGGAGGCTCCATTGATCCGGAAGGTACCACATATTTCCAAGAAATTGGTAATATTTAAATGGGGATCTTCGTTAGGTAGGCCGTGGAAGGTGGCGGAATTTTGGAGCATTAAATTAGATGGGGTCGAAGCTCAAAGTTGTTAGCATCGACATTTGGCGGATTAATAGCGACTCCAAGATTACTGACCGTAGGCCGTAAGTAATCCATCAAAGTACGTTGATCCACCATGGGAGAGTTTTGGCCCGAGGCTTTTTGTTGATTTTTAGATTTTAGTCTTTTTCTGAAAAAGCGCTTGGGTCCTTCTAGTGGTTCTTTTATGTCTTTGTCGAAGCTGGAACTCATGCACCAATTCGGGTTGCGAGCGGAGTCCCTGTTTCTGCGATCAAAAACACAAAATTTTGGTTGATTAGAGGGTTAAACACGGCCCGTGCTTAATGAACACGACCCCGTGTTGTGTTAAAGTTTTCTTTTTTATGGATCCCAAGCTACTAGATTTCGGGCATGGCCCGTGTCGCACCTCCACGTCCTCGTGTATGTCCCTCTCTAGCTCAGAAAACAAAACATATTCCTTTTTAAACTTACGCACGGCCGGTGTCTGATCTGGCACGACCCTGTGCTACAGTCTGTAGAAAATGCAAGAATTGCAAACACAAAGAAAAATCCTAAAATTAAAAGAAAAAGATAACGAATGATTAGGTCGTCAATTTTAAGGTTCCTTAAAATCCTTGTGTCCCCAGCAGCGGCGCGAAAAAATTGACGTGGCTATAGTTTTTATTATATTTTAAGCATTTTTTACTCGTGGACTGTAACGCTTCGCATTTGTACCTTTCCGTTTTTAGCAGTCTGCTTCGTGTTTCTATTTTTGGAAAGTCCAAACTTTGTATTCGTATTTCTATCCTTCAATTCATTGTATTCTAAGGCTTTGATTGTAAACAAGATTAATCAATTATGCTAAATTCGCAAACTTTATTCGCATTTAAACTTATGATCACACTATACTTTATTCCTTCATAAATCAAATCGAAACGACGTGTAAATGTGTGATGAATGTTTATCAATCATATACTAAACTCAAGCAAGACAATTAGTGGTGTTATGCAAGAAATTCAAGCTTCCACTATCATAAAATCATGACTGAATATGTGTAAGAAAATAAATATTCTTAGTTGTTATTTTAAGGTTTTTACACAATGTTTTCACATGTTATTATATCATTTCAAGGCCCATACATGTAACACATATCATAAACATCACCTACGGCCCAAAGAAATTAGCAAATGAATAACTAAATGATCAAAAAAATAAAAAATAAAAAAAGAAATATGCAGCCCATGTTGCGGCCGCAACATGGGGTCTTCTCCCACACTTTTTTTAATTCAAAATTCCCCCCAATTACATTAAATGCAACCCAAACCCTAACCCTAATGCTTCCTCTATATAACCCAAGGTTCCTCCACCCATTTCTCACTTTTTCTAGCCTCCATACTCTCCAAACAAGTCCCAAACTTCTGAATTTCGTTGCTGAAAAGCAGCAGCTTGTAAGTGAGTTTCAACTCACTTTTCTCCTTCTTTTTACCTTGTTTTTCTTTCTAACACTCTTGGATAACCTCTAGGAAGGTTCTCACAAGTTTGCTTGGGCAAACTAAGGTGAAACCACACCATTTTGAGGTCCAAAAGTGAACAAAACTTTCTGCCCAAATTTTTATCCTTCAATCTTCAAATTTTTCAATGTTTTTGCCTTGTTTCTTCCTCAACAATGTTTGCTAAATCCCTATGGATGTTACCATTGGTTTTTCATGGAAAACCAAGGTGGAATCACATCATTTTTAGGGCCAAACTTTATGTTTTGGATGATAACTTATAAAACTTTTTCAAACATATTTTAATCATAACAATTCTATGCTATGTATGCCACTAACCAAACTTATGGTTAGTGTGTTAAGCTAGACTTATTCACATACAATCAAGAGGCATATCTTGTCTCTAAACTTGTGGTTTTTATTAGGGTTTCAAACCCACAAGTGTTGAGCCATCCGAGCTTTCAAGCTTGTGATGGTGTAGGTGTGGTTACATGAAGGCCTTGGCCATTCAACTATTCAATCCACCCCTCACTTGATGATTTCTATAATTCTTGACTATCCAGATTGTCCTCGTGTCAATCTTTTGTAATGGTGAATCTATGAAAGAGGTTTAGGATGGTTAATCCTCCTACCTCCATGCATGACTTATATGACTTCCATGAAATACATGAACTATATGATTTATGATTAGTAATATAACTATATGTAAATACTTAATATAGCCGAAACTTAGACCATGACCAAATGGTTAGTTGTCTTAAAAAGTAGGTTATTTTATCTTAGACATAGCAATCGTTATGATTCTATTGGGCATGACCCATAAAAACACAAACACCCTTCGGGGCTTATTAGTGTTAAATGTCTAGATAAATACTTTCGTATATATACTTTCTCGTACAATTTAAATTCCTAAACTCATTAAACTCCCCGTCAATCTAAAACTCATACACCTACGTTTGCCTTGTGTAGGATAAACTTGGTGTTCCAACCCCTAAATCAACTTAACTCTCTCACGGATAATACTTTGCAAAACCGTGAGTACACTCGACCCCTTTTTATGCTTTCCACTATTTGGGTGCAACATGTTAATTTACTAAAACTACACTAAACCCCACTTTATTCTATACACAAACAATCCATCAACATGCTTTAGTCTTATGCTACTTGAATTGTTACTTGTACATTCTTATGTGATCTAAATGTCATTAACTTTGATCGAGCCTCCCTTAACATCTATAGCGCTATAGGAGTAACGCCCGCCCATATTCTTGTGGTCATTGTTAAGTTGAAATCCATTTTGTGGTACACTAGAGGATTGACTTGCAGATTCACATGCCTTGTTTACATTTATCTTTTATGCTAGCTAATCATGTGGATTTGTTTAAATTGGATTTTATACTTATGCTATGATATTAAACTTGTGTACTCGCCAATACCTTGTTATTGAACTATACTTTTTAACATGTTGCAGGTTGACGAAGTTGTATGATGGAACTTAGTAGGAATGGCATAGAAACACGTGTAGAATACTAAGTAAAATATTATGTTATTGTTGAACTTATTTCGTTGATGTTACTCTTATTTGGATTTTGTTGTAATATGTCAATTAATGTTTTAAATGAAATGAAATTTGGTTGATTTAAATATTGTAGCAAATAGTGTTATGATGCAATGAGCAATCTAGTCGTCTCACTCCGATGTTTCCGTCATCGGTTGGGGTGTGACATGGACAAGCTTTAAATTTATAAAATGGATACAATACTATCATTCTACATGTTAGGGCAAGTGCACCCATCGTAGACGTAGTATAGTGATGGTAAGATACCGAGGTCTTCCAAGGACACAGGAGCTTTTAATACGGGCTTATCGTTGACGTCTAATCTAACCAAATTTTGATAAAAGTTTTGAAAGTTTTTAAAAGATAAACTAAATGTAAAAGTGTAAAGAAATAAATAAAGACAAATAGACAAGAACGAATCACTTGATTCCAACTCCTTTTTTATATATATGTAACACCCTGTAAAATCGTGTCCAATAGTATAGTAACACGTGTTGTATTTTAAATATAGTCTATTAAAGACCAATAAAGACTAAGGGCGTCAACATGCTGAAACTGAGCCTCTGAGTGACGGTCCAATGTCAACATGCTTAATTCATTAGCCTCTAAGTGACTAATATGTCAACATGCTTAAATCATTAGGCTTTGAGTGAATGATATGTCAAGATGCATGAAACTAGGCCTCTGAGTGACTGATATGTCAACATGCCCAGCCTCTGAGTGACTGATATGTCAACATGCTTATAATAAGCCTCTGAGTGATACTTTGCGAAATCCTAACTCTCATACGTGCCAATTGTTGGACGAGAGGGTTCAATTTTTTAAATATATGAAAGTTGGATAATGGAGGGTTAAAAGTGTCAACATGTTAATTTATACCTCTGAGTGACCTCTTAACGACCCGAGAGCTCGATAATGTCCGGGCATAATCCCGGGTATGCCACGTATTGGCTACGGAGGGCTAAAAGTGCCAAAAGGGTGTTTTAAAAGGGTTTTAGAAGCTTTATAAAGTTAAGGGGTTAAAGTGTCAATTTTTAAAACTGGCTAAGGGTCGATCGCGGGCCGCGAGAGACCAGGCCTGGGTCTCTCGCGGGGCGCGAGAGAGGCTCTGCTGCAGAAAGTTTTCTTGGCTGCCACACAAAGCACCAAAAACCATTTGATCGAAACAATGGCTTCCCAAACTACTATGCCACGTTTTAGGACACTTGTAAGCTCCCTCATACACCCCTAAACACCAGGCATCACCACCTTTGAGTTCTCCAACTATAAATAGGTGCTTAAGTTCACCATTCCAACTTGCACCTTTCTCTTTCATACAATCTTCTCCCTCCTCTGAAAGTTCCTAACTGAAAGGAGCATCAAATTAGTTCTCTTGCATTCTAGGAACCTCTTGTAAGTGTTCCTTGCTCTTGCATTTACGTTTTTAGGCTTTTATAGCCAAAAGTCAAGCGTTTAACGGAAAACGCTTTGATTTCAGTTAAGACCATTATGGTACAGCCATTGTTCGAAATGAACAAGGCTAAGTGATCATAATAAGGTAGGTGTTAATCCCTATAAAGGGCACCTCCTGAAGATCACGTTTGCTAGACCAATTGACGGGTCAAAGTTATGATATTAAAAAGTTAAACAGGCCATTTTTCGGAAAAATCATAAATTGATCTTATATATGTTATGAAACCTGTTTTGACACTTAAACAAGTTGGTATAATTATTAGAACATGTAAGAACATGTTCGGGTCGTCAATTTCAGTTTTAGGGTCCGTTCGCAACCGAAAGTCGTGAAGTTTGACTTCTGCTTTGACTTTCGATTCTGACCCGATTTAGATTAGTTACCTACTGATCTAAAGTTTCATTATGATCATAATATAATGTAGCATAACCCTCTGAGGTTATAATACATGATTATAATCAGAATCCAAGTTTATGCGCAAGTTCCATAATTATGCCATCTTGACCAAAATGCCCTTTTTGCATAAATCAAGGTTTTAATGATAATGAACTTGAAAATAAGTTTCCTACTGGTATAATATTATAAGTAGGATTATTTGGGATGTTAAACCAAGTTATAAATTGAGTTTTCAAGCAAGTCCTTAAACTATGTCGATAATTACGATTTTAGCCCTTGTGGCTCATAAAATAGTTTTAATCAAATCTTTTCAAGGTAAATATTTTACCTACTAATATGTAATACTAAATAACATAACTAAGAATCTGACCCTAATGTCAGTCTTCATTAAATATCGCATAAACGTCATTTTACGACATAAGCGTCGTTTCGGCGCATAGTATGGTTTTAAAACCATATTAATTAAACAAGACATGTTACCTACTGATTTAAAACTTATTTAAACATATTTACAGTAGGTACAGTTTTAAACTCAGAATTCCAAATAATTTACAAACTATGTGTAAAATGACCAAAATGCCCCTTCGGTGCATAGTTTGGTCATAAAAGATAAAATAAAAATATAATTGATATCCTACTGATATTGTATCATAAATAAACTATTTTTCCAAAATACTCATGATTATAAACTTAAATTATATTCAAGTTCCTTTTATATGGTATGAAATTACCAAAATGCCCTTATGAGGCATAGTTTCAATTTAAAACCATGACGGGCATAAAAGTTGATATCCTACTAATATTACAACTTATTTAAAATGTAATAGCATATAGAACTTATCCATGACTTATTAGGTTACCCGATATCACTGATATGCGTGCGGTTAAGTATATGTAACAAGTTTACGAAAATTAACCGAAACGGGTCTAACCTTGTCATTTAAATCTCAAAATCCAGAATGTTTATAGTTTATCCATATTACACAAGTAAACGTACTTGTTGGGATTAAACTAGATTCTATCTAATCATCGTTAATCTAACGTTATACGTATTTGATCAAGTACGCTACTTGGTCTAAGTCTATAACTTAAATAAGACCGTTAGTATTTAATTGGTTAGCTTATGCCATAATCCAGACTAGAGACATTCTGGTAAATGCTATCTGCACTTAGCTCATTTTGAATACAGTTGGGTTATAATCTTGCATTTTAAACAAGGCTAATTCGGGTAAATACTCTCGACTTATTTCCCTTATACGAGCTTGGGTTACGGTAAATTATTACCGCTTGGTCGGAAATGGGATCTATCGAATGCCGGATTGTGGCTAGTAAATCCGCATATTCCATTTTATTCAGTTTTGTTGATAACTTAAACATCGGGGGTTAAATTACCGTGTCCTGGATATCCTCGGCTCATTACATTAGATAATGGCCACGACCTTAGTGCGGGGTGTAGGCATACACCTGACAGGATCTCAAACGCAAATTACCCAAGACGTTGGGGATAACTCCTTCGTAAGTTCTAAGTGTTGTGTATTTAACCATGTCTCGGTCTCTGTGCTGGGCCCTGTATGTATGGACAAATATGTGAAGCTGTTTACAAGGTTGCAACGTCAACTTTCCCAAGTTATAAAATGATTTTGTGCTGATACGCACTTAAAACAATTTTTGAAATGTTTTCAAAATAAGTCAGTTGGCTGTATTTACCGGTGAAATCTGACGTATTTTCAAAAGGCTGAGCTTGCAGGCACAATACAAAAATAGGCTGGAAGTGCTCGGTAGTGATAGAGGATCTTGCAAATCCTAGATCTAGCCTAAAGTCTGTTTTATATTCTTTCTTTATACATTTTATGATCCGCCTGTGGATCTTCTATTACGAGCCTGTATATTATTTTATTTCGAACATTTTGGTTTGTAATAGTAATTTTACTCCAAGACTTCCGTTGTCCCGTGTTTAATTGACTATAATGTTATCAATTGACGTCACGATACTCCCCACCCGGGCCCACCGGTGTATGGATTTGGGATAGAAATCCGGGGTGTGACAGGTTGGTATTAGACCAATGTTTGAGAGAATTAAACACTATCCTTCTTGTGTTTAATCTCAAACTTACATGAGCACATTCCTTAGACTTCCAAGTCTAAGCATTGACCTAGGATTACTCATTTCATTATTAAGTTATTAGTATTGTTTTTGAATTGATTTTTAACAGGAAAATGCCGCCACGTGTACAGTACAAAGCGGGGGAGAAAAAGGTCCAATGAGGGGAGGACCATCGGTGATGCCTTCCCCTCAACCTCACAACCCAGATGCCTACCAAGAATCAGGAGATTCATCTCCTTGGCAACCAGCGAGACGCTCTGTCTCTCTTAGATCGCCCCCACATTCCCAAAATTCTTACCACTCTCACCACTCCTATCATTCTCACCATTCTCATCATTCCCATTCACACTCTTACCATGAAGAATTTAACCCTAACCACTACTTTAACATGCCTCCAGCCGATCAAAATCAGTTGGATCAGCTAAACCCTATGGACGAGGACTCCGACCCGGAGATGCCGCTGTCAGGATCAAATGCGCATCCTATAGAAATTTTAAGCGATTCGAACTCTTATGTCGGATCGCCCTACCAAGGTCCTAATGACTGGGACCAATATTGGAATCAATTTACTTTCGCCCACACTCCTTCTCATCACTCTCAACCACCTCCTGTTCAAGAAGATGTCCACATGGAACCGGTGGACCAACCTCAACCACCACCAGAACCACTAAGGAGGAAGCGTGGAGCACGTATGTTGGTACGTGCAGGACAAAGGTCGGAATCGCTGCCACCTTTGCCCAACTCCTACACCACAATTCAAGAGGACCCATAAATGGGTGGACCCTCTAACACCTCAACTGTGGTGGAACCAACACCAACACCTATAGTTCAACCACCACCATCGGGTAATAGTAACCCAATTCCCACATATCCAGATAAGACTGGATGATCCTTTTAACCCGTCAACACCAATAGACTATCAAGCATGTTCGCAAGACCCCTACATGCAAGCAGTTATGCACAATGCACTTTACCCGTCTCCTGTCCCACTTACTTATCCACCGACTAGATATCCAACTTATGGGTACCAATATCCGGTTATGCCACAACCATAACCACAACCTCCGCCGCCACTAGAGGCCATTAATGAGGCAATGAAAGAAATGCAGCAGCAGGCAGAGAAAACAGAGAAGAAGACAAACAAGTTCTTCAAGAAACTCTCCAATTTGGTCAAAGGAAAGAAGGACGAGTAAAGTCTCTTCTAATTATATGTAGTCCTTGCGAGGACATTGTTATTTCTTTAGTCCCTGATGGACATTTTTATTTCTTTAAAGTCCTTGCATGGCAGTTTATTTCAATATTTCTAGTATTGTAATATCTATTGAAATTTAATGAGGTACTTTTGGAATTATATATATGTATTTCTTCCTCTTCAAGCGAGCGTCTCGATTTTACTCGAAATTTATGCTCTGCGATATAATTCCAAAAAGACCTTAATGGATTGATTATGCCAAGTGGCACAGACCACACATTGGCCAAGTGAAGATAGTTAAGGACGAAAGGGTCTTCTATCAGGATAGTTAAGGGAAGTTATCCTTCTATCCAGAGGTGCTGAATTAAGTTCAAGCCTCCAAGGTTGTTAAGGTCCAATGTGACCGGGACCATTAATCAATCATTAAGGTACTCTTATGTAACATTAAGGAATGTTCATACTCTTGGTAGTGTGGCTTGAGGAACCACACTAACTGTCCAACGTGACAGGCTGATATGCCGCATATATGTCCAATGTGACAGGTTGATATGCCATAAATTTACATCTGTTATGATGTAGGCTGATATGCCATAAATGTACACTTGTAATGATGTAGGCTGATATGCCATAAATTTACATATGTAATGATGTAGGCTGATATGCCATGAATTTACATCTGTTATGATGTAGGCTGATATGCCACATGTATGTCCAACGTGACAGGCTGATATGCCACATTTATGTCCAACGTGACAGGCTAATATACCATATATTTACAGCTGTTATGATGTAGGCTGATATGCCATGAATTTACATCTTTTATGATGTAGGCTGATATGCCACATGTATGTCCAACGTGACAGGCTGATATGCCACATTTATATCCAACGTGACAGGCTGATATGCCATAATATACATATGTTATGATGTAGGCTGATATGCCATGAATTTACATCTTTTATGATGTAGGCTGATATGCCACATGTATGTCCAACGTGGCAGGTTGATATGCCACATTTATGTCCAACGAGACAGGCTGATATGCCATGAAATTACATCTGTTATGATGTAGGCTGATATGCCATGAATTTACATCTGTTATGATGTATGCTGATATGCCATGAATTAGATCTATTATGATGTAGGCTGATATGCCATAAATTACATCTGTTATGATGTTGGCCAATGTGCCCAATTTATGTCCAATGTGACAGGCCAATGTGCCTAATTTTATGTCCTAAGTGACAGGCTGATATGCCATATGTATTATGTCCTGAGTGACAGCCTGATATGCCATATATTATGACCAAAGAGACCGGCCAATGTGCCAAATTATTATGTCCTTTAGTGACAAGCCTATGAGCTATATATAATTATCTATATGACAACGACAGTTGTGACATTGCAATCCACTGTCTAATAATATATGGACTACGTCCAAAATGTAATTTGCCTATGATGGTCCTATTAAGACCTAGGCCAAATATAGATATGTTAAGCCCAAGAGTTGTGATGTCATTCACACTAGCATAGGCAATGGATTGTTATATCCAATGATTGAAATCTAATATGGTTGATATACCATGGCTAAATGAAGTTTTAATGATATGTAGAAACCAAAGCTTAAAGATGGCTAACTCGAATGAGGCACAAAGTAGCCACCGGGATATTGACGCTAATAATGCTGAAAACAGAGCCATTAATAATGACGACTTCCAAGCTTGCATTGATGCGGCTATTGAAAAGGCCATAGGAAGGGCCATAGAAAAGCTTAGAGAGTCGAGTGCTACTCGCTCTAGACCATTGTCGGTTACCCCATCTTCAGCTCATAAGGATAGCTCCGTTCACTCTTCCAATGCGAAGAATGAACCAAAGAAACTATAATTTACTGATAGGACCCGTTCTCTTAAAGGCGGATGTACCTACAAATACTTCGTCTCCTGTAAGCCCCGAGACTTTAACGGGGAGAAAGGAGCTGTGGAAGCCTTGAAATGGCTTGACGAGATGGAGATGATTGTAGATATCAGCGGTTGTGCTGATAAGATAAGGATGTGGTCAAGTATGTATCACAGTCATTCAAGGGCAATGCCCTAATCTGGTGGAAAGCCATGATTCAGTCTACAGGTAAAGTGCACCTATATAATTTGGGATGGTCCAAATTTATGGACCTTGTAAAGGAAACATACTGCCCACTTCATGAAGTGGAGAAATTAGAGACAGACTTTTTGTCTCTTTCCATGAAAAACCTAGATTGTCAGAAATATGTTTCCGATTTCAACTCCCTATCTAGGTTAGTTTCATATCTGATTACCCCAGAACCCAAACACATTGCGCGTTTTATTAATGGGTTAGCTCCTGAGATTAAGGGCATGGTAAAGGTTGCTCAGCCTAGTACCTATAGGTCCGCCGTTGACCTGTCCCTATCCCTCACCCTTGGTCTAGTGAGGCAAAAGTCAGTTAAGACTGAAACTGACTGGAAAAGGAAGAGGGAAGACGACAACTCCCAAAGGTTTAATAAGAAGAATAAAAGGGAGATTCGGGTTTAAAAAGAACCAAGATAAGTCGGGTGTGACACCGACATGTCAAAACTGCAACCGTAAGCATTGGGGACAATGTAGTATAGATCCACAAACTAGACCATGTGGTATCTGTAAGAAAAGAGGGCATAAAACCTTAGAATGTAAGGATCTTAAGAATGCCGTCTGCTACATCTGTAATGAAAGGGGGCATATTAAATTCAACTGCCCCAAGAACCCCAAAAGTAATGATACAAAGCCTGGAGAGGCCAAGAAGGGGAATGCTCGTGCCTTCCAGATGAATGCTAGGGAAGCCGTTAATGACAATAATGTCATAACATGTACATTCCTCATTAATGATATTTGTGTTAGAGTTCTTTTTATTCGGGTGTGGATAAATCATTTGTTGACCATAGGTTTAGTAAACTGTTAAACCTACCCATAAGAACTCTAGATAAACTTATGAGATAGAACTTGCTGATGGAAGTTTAGAAACAACATCTTCCATTCTTGATGGATGTTTCATATCCATTAAGAATCATTCAATCCCTATCTCTTTGCTGCCAATGAATTTGGCAGGGTTCGATGTAGTTTTAGGCATGGATTGGTTATCTCATAACCAAGCCCGCATTGCCTTGGATAAGAAGCTCATCGAAATTAAAACCCCATCGGGTGAAATGATCACCATCTCTGGAGACTCACACTATGGATTGCCAGACAGGGTGTCGTTATTTAAGGCATCCAAGTGTTTGAGAAAAGGTTGTGTCATCTACATGGCACAAGTCACCATTAATGAGCCTAAGCCAAATATTAAAGACCTACCAGTTATCTCGGAGTATTCCGATGTCTTTCCCGAAGAGCTACCAGGCCTACCTCCAGACAGACAAGTGGAGTTCAGGATTGATATTATACCAGGATCAGCCCCCGTGGCTAGAGCTCCATATAGGCTAGCACCAACCAAAATGAAGGAGTTGAGGACTCAATTAGATGAACTCTTAGAGAAAGGCTTTATACAGCCTAGTTCCTCACCTTGGGGAGCTCCTATCCTCTTTGTAAAGAAGAAAGACGGTTCGATGTGAATGTGCATCGATTACCGAGAGCTAAACAAGTTAACAATCAAGAATAGATATCCTCTGCCCAGGACCGATTATTTATTTGACAAACTTCAAGGGGCTAGTTACTTCTCCAAGATCGATTTGAGATCAGGATATCAACTGAAGGTTAGGAGTGAAGATGTTCCAAAGACAGGCTTCAGGACCTGTTACGGTCACTTTGAATTCCTAGTGACGCATTTTGGGCTCACAAATGCACCTGCAACATTCATGGATCTCATGAATAGAGTCTGCAAACCATATTTGGATAAGTTTGTCATTGTGTTCATAGACAACATACTCATTTATTCTCGAATCAAGCTGATCATGAGAAACATCTTAGGTCCATCTTAGAACTGCTAAGGCAAGAGAAGATCTATGTTAAATTCTCTAAGTGTGAGTTTCTGCTTAGAGAGGTCCAATTTCTTGGACATATGGTAAGTGAGCGTGGTATCCAAGTGGATCCCGCCGAAATTGAAGCCATAATGAATTGGGAAGTGCCCAAGACCCCATCGGAGATTCGTAGTTTCCTAGGATTGGCTGGATACAATAGAAGGTTCATTGAGAACTTTTCAAGAATAGCCACTCCTTTAACTACCTTAACCCGTAAGAATGTTAAATATAATTGGGGTCCAAAACAACGAGAATGTTTTGAGATTCTGAAACACAAGTTGAGCAATGCTCCTGTGTTATCCCTACCAGAGGGTATCAAAGATTTTGTAGTCTACTGTGATGCATCGCACACTGGCATGGGCTGTGTACTAATGCAAAAAGGCAAAGTAATTGCCTATGCATCACAACAATTGAAGGTGCACGAAAAGAATTACACCACCCACGATCTGAAATTGGGTGCCGTTCTATTTGCACTAAAACTATGGAGACATTACTTATATGGCACAAAGTGTATTATATACACAAACCATAAAAGTCTCCAGCATCTATTCAATCAGAAGGAGTTGAACATGCGACAAGGTCAATGGATGGAAACACTTAGACTATGATTGCGAGATTCGCTACCATCCAGGCAAAGGAAATGTAGTTGCTGATGCCCTAAGTCGCAAGGAACAGATTAAACCTATAAGGATTAACGCCAAGAGCATTGATCTCAGAAATAGCTTAAGTGAGAAGCTATTACATGCGCAGAAGCAAGCTCTATTAGAGGGTAATATCCCTAATGAGGGATTAGGCAGAATTATTGATTAGTTATCGCCTGGAAAGAATGGAATCCTTAGACTCAATGGAAGAATCTGGGTTCCAACCTTTGGGGGACTTAGAGATCTAATCCTCCAAGAAGCGGATAGTTCTAGATACTCAGTTCACTCGGGAGGTGACAAGATGTATCAAGACTTGAAGATGAATTATTAGTGGATGGGTTTGAAGAAATCCATAGCCACCTATGTAGCCAAGTGTCTGACGTGTTCGCAAGTTAAGGCCGAACATCAAAAGCCGTCAGGACTTCTACAACAATTGGAATTTCCCACATGGAAATGGGAAATGGTAACTATGGACTTGATTACCAAGTTACCCAAGACCAAAAGTGGAAACGACACTATTTGGGTCATAGTGGACAGACTGACCAAGTCAGCACATTTCTTGTCAATTAAAGAAACGTATAATTCAGACAAATTGGCTAAATTGTATGTGGACAAGATTGTGTCCCTACACGGTGTGCCAGTATCTATTGTATCTGACAAAGATACTAGATACACATCTCATTTTTGGAAAAGTTTCCAACAATCTTTGGGCACACGATTGAACTTTAGTACGGCTTACCATCCGCAGACTGATGGTTAAAGTGAGCATACTATCCAGACACTGGAAGACATGCTTAGGGCATGTGTGATTGATATAGGTGGAAGTTGGGATGACCACTTACCCCTAATAGAATTCTCCTACTCCTTTTGAGGCCTTGTATGGGAGAAAGTGTCGAACGCCCGTGTGTTGGGCAGAAGTTAGGGAGGCCTAACTATCAGGACCATAGATCGTCCTGGAGACCACGGAAAAGATTGTGCAAATCCGTGATCGTCTCAAAGCTGCCAGGGATAGGAAAAAGAGTTATGCTGACAAGAGGCATAAACCTCTTAAGTTTCAAGTAGGGGACAAAGTCATGTTAAAAGTAATACCCTAGAAAGGTGTGATGCACTTCGGAAAGAAGGGCAAGTTAAGCCCAAGATATATAGGACCATTCGAGATAATCAAATGTGTCGACACTGTAGCTTATAAGCTCAGATAGCCAGAGGAGCTTAGTGGAATCCATGATGTATTCCACATATCAAATCTTAAGAAATGTCTAGCCGATGAGTCGCTAGCAATGTCACACAAGGATGTGCAAATTGATGAAAACCTGAGTTTCATTGAGAAACCAATTTCGATCGAGGATCGACAGGTTAAGAAGCTTCGAAGGAAAATGAAACCTATAGTAAAGGTTAAGTGGGACGCTTTTAGAGGTCCCGAGTACACATGGGAGGTTGAGTCCATTGTGTGACAAAAGTACCCCCATTTTTTTGAATAAAATCTCGAGGTCGAGATTTCTTTTAAGGGGGTGAGGATGTAACACCCTGTAAAATCGTGTCCAATTGTATAGTAACACGTGTTGTATTTTAAATATAGTCTATTAAAGACCAATAAAGACTAAGGGCGTCAACATGCTGAAACTGAGCCTCTGAGTGACGGTCTGATGTCAACATGCTTAATTCATTAGCCTCTGAGTGACTAATATGTCAACATGCTTAAATCATTAGGCTCTGAGTGAATGATATGTCAATATGCTTGAAACTAGGCCTCTGAGTGACTGATATGTCAACATGCCCAGCCTCCGAGTGACATCGGAGTCAACATGCTTATAATAAGCCTCTGAGTGATGCTTTGCGAAATCCTAACTCTCATACGTGCCAATTGTTGGACGAGAGGGTTCAATTTTTGAAATATATGAAAGTTGGATAATGGAGGGATTAAAAGTGTCAACATGTTAATTTATACCTCTGAGTGACCTCTTAACGAACCGAGAGCTCGACAATGTCTGGGCATAATCCCGGGTATGCCAAGTATTGGCTACGGAGGGCTAAAAGTGCCAAGGGGTATTTTAAAAGGGTTTTAGAAGCTTTATAAAGTTAAGGGGCTAAAGTGTCAATTTTTAAAACTGGCCAAGGGTCGGTCGCGGGCCGCGAGAGACCAGGCCTGGGTCTCTCGCGGGGCGCGAGAGAGGCTCTGCTGCAGAAAGTTTTCTTGGCTGCCACACAAAGCTCCAAAAACCATTTGATCGAAACTATGGCATCCCAAACTACTGTGCCACGTTTTCGGACACCTGTAAGCTCCCTCATACACCCTTAAACACCAGGCATCACCTCCTTTGAGTTCTCCAACTATAAATAGGTGCTTAAGTTCACCATTCCAACTTGCACTTTTCTCACTCATACACTCTTCTCCCTCCTCTGAAAGTTCCTAACGGAAAGGAGCATCCAAATTAGTTCTCTTGCATTCTAGGAACCTCTTGTAAGTGTTCCTTGTTCTTGCATTTTCTTTTATAGGCTTTTACAGCCAAAAGTCAAGCGTTTCACGGAAAACGCTTTGACTTTCGGTTAAGACCATTATGGTCCAGCCATTGTTCAAAATGAACTTGCTAAGTGATCATGATAAGGTAGGTGTTAATCCCTATAAAGGGCACCTCCTGAAGATCACGTTTGCTAGACCAATTGACTGGTCAAAGTTATGATATTAAAAAGTTAAACAGGCCATTTTTCGAAAACATCATAAATTGATCTTATATATGTCATGAAACCTGTTTTGACACTTAAACAAGTTGGTAATAACTATTAGAACACATAAGAACATGTTCGGCTCGTCAATTTCAGTTTTAGGGTCGGTTCGCAACCGAATGTCGTGAAGTTTGACTTCTGCTTTGACTTTCGATTCTGACCCGATTTGGATTAGTTACCTACTGATCTAAAGTTTCATTATGATCGTAATATAATGTAGCATAACCCTCTGACGTTATAATACATGATCATAATCAGAATCCAAGTTTATGCGCAAGTTCCATAATTATGCCATCTTTGACCAAAATACATTTTTTGCATAAATCAAGGTTTAAATGATAATGAACTTGAAAATAAGTTTCCTACTGATATAATATTATAAGTAGGATTATTTGGGATGTTAAACCAAGTTATAAACTGAGTTTTCAAGCAAGTCATTAAACTATGTCGATAAATTACGATTTTAGCCCGTGTGGCTCATAAAATAGTTTTAATCAAATCTTTTCAAGGTAAATCTTTTACCTACTGATATGTGATACTAAATAACATATCTAAGACATTTCAATCTGACCCTAATGTCAGTCTTCATTAAATATCGCATAAAACGTCATTTTACGACATAAGCGCCGTTTCGGCGCATAGTATGGTTTTAAAACCATATTAATTAACCAAGACTTGTTACCTACTGATTTTAAAACTTATTTTAAACATATTACAGCAGGTACATTTTATAAACTCAGAATTCCAAATATTTACAAACTATGTGTAAAATGACCAAAATGCCCCTTCGGTGTATACTTTGGTCATAAAAGATAAAATACACATATAATTGATATCCTACTGATATTGTATCATAAATAAACTATTTTTCCAAAATACTCATGATTATAAACTTAAATGATATTCAAGTTCCTTTTATATGGTATGAAATTACCAAAATGCCCTTATGAGGCATAGTTTCAATTTAAAACCATGACGGGCATAAAAGTTGATATCCTAATGATATTACAACTTATTTAAAATATAATGGCATATATAACTTGTCCATGACTTATCATGTTACCCGATATCACTATATGCGTACGGTTAAGTATATGTATCAAGTTTACGAAAATTAACCGAAACGGGTCTAACCTTGTCATTTAAATCTCAAAATCCAGAATGTTTATAGTTTATCCATATTACACAAGTCAACGTACTTGTTTGGATTAAACTACATTCTATCCAATCATCGTTTAATCTAGCGTTATACGTATTTGATCAAGTACGCTAGTCGGTCTAAGTCTATGACTTAAATAAGACCGTTAGTATTTAATTGGTTAGCTTATGCCATAATCCAGACTAGAGACATTACCGTAAATGCTATCTGCACTTAGCTCATTTTGAATACGGCTAGGTTATAATCTTGAATTTCAAACAAGGCTAATTCAGGTAAATACTCTCGACTTATTTTCCCTATACGGGATTGGGTTACAGTAAATTATTGCCGCTTGGTCGGAAATGGGATCAATCGAATGCTGGATTGTGGCTAGTAAATCCGCATATTCCGTTTTAATCAGTTTTGTTTGATAACTTAAACATCGGGGGTTAAATTACCGTGTCCTGGATATCCTCGGCTCATTACATTAGATAATGGCCACGGCCTTGGCGCGGGGTGTAGGCATACACCTGACAGACGTTTAAATGCAAATTTCCCAAGATGTTGTCCTTTGTGAGTCCTAAGTGGTGTGTATTTAATCATGTCTCGGTCTCTGTACTAGGCCCTGTATGTATGGACAAACATGTGAAGCTGTTAACAAGGTTGCAACATCAACTTTCCCAAGTTATAAAATGATTTTGTGCTGATATGCACTTAAAACAATTTTTGAAATATTTTCAAAATGAGTCAGTTGGGTGTATTTACCAGTGAAAGCTCGTATTTTCAAAAGGCTGAGCTTGCAGGTACAATACGAAAATAGGCTGGAAGTGCTCGGTAGTGATTGAGGATCTTGCAAATCGTAGATCTGCCCTAAAGTCTGTTTTATATTCTTTCTTTGTACATTTTATGATCCGCCTGTGGATCTTCTATTACGAGCCTGTATATTATTTTATTTCGAACATTTTGGTTTGTAATAGTAATTTTACTCCAAGACTTCCGTTGTGTCGTGTTTAATTGACTATGATGTTATCAACTGACGTCATGATACTCCCCACCCGGGCCCACCGGCGTATGGATTTGGGATAGAAATCCTAAGTGTGAGAATATCCTATGATGATTTCCGTACTTTGGGCTTTTTTAAGATATTATCTTAGTTATAGTGGTAGGCCCCTCTTGTGAAGGCGACATTACTCTCGGCCATATTGGTTTTAGTCATTAGGGATACAGTCCCGCAAGGCCGGAATATTGAAAGATAATTAAATAAGTTATTAATGCGAAAAGTGGTAGGCCCCTCTTGTGAAGGCGACGTTACCCTCGGCCATATTGGTTTGAGTCAGCAGAGATACAGTCCCGCAAGGCTGGATAGAGTTTCAATAGTAGTTCATTTATAAGGGGTTCAAGCCGTTCTTACTTCCCCCAATTTGAACCAAGTCCTCGCAGGATCTATACACTGAACGAGACAAGAACTTTACCCAAACACCCTTCTAACCCCCTTCCAGGTAGTTAACGCACTTTATATAGACCGTAAAGACACGAATGAGTGAATCAATGTAACATGAAGAAATGTGTAATTAAAGTTCACTTTCAATATAAAAACTTGTTATTAAAGTCAGTAATACATACCCAATTAAAAATTTGCCAAAGATTGGAAATCAAAAGTAATATATAAAAGATTTGTCTTCACCAAGTGATGTAAGAGATTTAGCCAAGCATGGCCTTTGTTTGACAAGAACTCTTACAGTCAATGTTGGATTCCGAGACTACTACACACTTTAAAATATGAAATGTGGATGATGGTGGTGGGTGTTTGTGTTGTAGTGGTGGTGGACCGATGGAAAGTGTGAGAGAAGTGGTTTGCCAATGGATGTCTTTCTCATGAACCAAGCATCTCTATTTATAGCTTGAAACAGAGGGCAGCCATGGCCCCGTGCCCACCTGGCATGGCCCCATGGTCATATTTTTCTCTCCCTTCATTAATTGTAGATTTCAGGTCTTTTAGTTACACGTCCCGTGGTGTCATAGAACGACCCCATGGTAAGTATACTTGTTGTACTATAACAGATTCTATGAATCTTATAGTTGACCATGGCCCGTGTTGGGTTAGAACGGCCCCGTGTTGGTTTGTCTGTTGCTGTTGTCTTTATCTGTAGAGAATCTTAACCGGGCACGACCCCGTACCTAAGCTTATGTCTTTGTTATTTTTTGTTTTGGATGAGTATGGGGGTTCGACATGTCGTGTCAATCCTTTTTCTTTGTATTTGTGTTGGTTTCGGCTGTTAATTTGCTCCTTTTATTCGTTTAGACTCTTTTGATCCTGTAAGTTAAAAGTAAACAAAAAAAATGCTTTTTCCAACATTAGTATCGAAAAAGGGTTGATTTTATGCCTCGTTTAATGTAATTTATATGTTATATTTTGCGTACATCAAGAATTTACAAAGTATAAATAGTTAGTGCAATTGTCTGTTTGTGATTATTGTGGCTTATGATTATTGTTGATTGGGGTAGGATTATATGGTCTTTAGGATCACAATTTCAATATGATAGTTTAGAATTTAAAATTTTGTATGAGGTTTTACGGTCTTTAGATTATATTGGTGCTTATGATTAGAAATAGTTTGTGAAATAGAATGTTCAAAGTATAAATAGCTTGTGCAGTTGTTTGAGTCAGAACGCTAAACAAACAAATATATTTCAGTCAGCACAAAGTAGTTCTGAAGGGTAAAAGTGTCATTTTACACAGTCGTTCAGAGGTGCAACCACACAGCACTTTACTGGTTCAGAGTCCCTTAACCATTCAGACCTCTTATTCATTCAACACTTATTGGTTCAGATGTTGCCAAACAGCCCCTGAGATATATATTACATAACATGTTTTAGTGCATTTTGTTGAGTGAGGGGCAGCTCACTCACAAACATGAGAGGTAGCCGCCCAAATAAAGAAAAAAAACTAATGGTATTTATACGTAAAAATAACAATCGTCCCCTTAAAGTTTGGTTATGCCTCTCGATTGCCCATGTTGAAAAAAATCATTGATCCAAGAATCAAACACCTTGAATGGAATTTGCCCAGTATAAGTCGGGACTGTTGTTAGAAGGACAAGGCAATGGTCCGAGCAATACCTTGGCAAGGCCAACGAGGTAGCCCCATGCCACATACCAATATAATCCGTACACATAAAGATTCGATCCAACTTACTTCACTTAACTCCCCTAGTTCTACCAAATAAATATATTAACATGACACACTCGAAAGAAAAGACACAGGTAGTGTTTGGTATGCTGGATACTGGTATGCTGGATATAGATGCGGAATGAAATGGATCATTAAAGGGAATGAAAAAAATGGTATTTGGTTGATGAAAAGAATGGAATCACCCATTACATAAGCCATTCAATTCTCTTAAAATCATTCCATTTGCTTCCATGTTTTTTTTTCATTCCGTCCCCTCTTGCACCACTAATAACAACACAACCCACCACTGTTGCGACCACCCACCACCGATGCCCACCGTTGTCGCCACCCACCCTCCACCGTTGCCACCCACCACCGCCGCCACCAACCACCATCGACACCCATCACTGTCGCGCCACCACTGCTACTCACCGTCGCTTCCATTAACCACCATCGTCGCCACCAACCACCAGCGACGGTCACCACCATCGTTGCCACCTATCGTCGCTGCCACCATCGCCACCGCCTCCCACCGCTACCACCCACCACAACATCCGCCGCTACCACCGCCCATCACCGCCACCGGCCTCGCCACCCACCCTCCACCGTTGCCACCCACTCCGCCACCAACCACCATCGACACCCACAATTGTCGCCGCCACCACCGCAACTCGGCGTCACTGCCATTAACCACCACCGCCGCCACCAAGCACTAGCGACGACCACTACCACCCACCTGTCACTGCCACCTATCATCGCTGCCACCATCGCCACCGTCGCCCATGCTTACCACCCATCACAACCTCCACCACTACCACCACCCATCACCGACACCCACAATCACCGCCACCCACCACCACCACTCACCCTCAATTTTATTCCTTCGTCTTTTCTTGCCTACCAAACAATACTCGATAATAATTCATTACATACCCACATGGTAATCAAACAAGACATAGAATGGTTATGATCCATTCCATTCTCTCGTTCATTTCATTACCTTATCTATTCTATTCCCTCGCCCTTCCATTAACACATACTAAACATACCCTCAGTGCTTACTTAATTCTGAGTTCTAATTTTGATATATTTTTAGTTAAATATCAATGTAAAAGACGTGTCCATACTTTTTGGCATATCTCTTTTGCTTGTTGTAACGTGTGTCTTTATCATAACAATATTGTAACGAAACGAACCCAGCATACAAACAAAATGTCTACCGCAAACTGCGAAGAATTCCATTAGTTAAAAGAAAGAGAAAATATTACAATAACCCTCTAATGAATTTTATTTAGAAAATGAATGAAATATTAGGATGTATTTTTGTCATAGAACCCAAAACACCTTCACTTATGTTCATTGTTTTGAAAAAAAAATTGTGGAAATTATTATTTCATATAGAACTAATAATTTGAATTTTCTAAAACTTTAAACTTTTTTTTGAGAGTTTTGAAATTTTGAAAATTTTTAAATTGTTGATGATTTTTGAAATTTTATATTATTTTCTGAAAATGTTATATTTTGAATGTGGTATGTAAAAATAACAAGAAAAGATTTATACTTTTTAAATAATAACAAAAAAATTAAAATGTATTTTTTTTTAAATGTGTATATTGATATGCCTATCGTTGACAGTGGTCGTGGCCGGGGCGGAGTGGTCGGGCAAGGCCGTGGGGGACGGTGGCCCAGATATTGACTCGTTGCTTGATCACCCGTATATAGCGTTCGAGGGTGGAAGCGAGGCTTTTCACGGAAGTGAAAAGTTTCAACGGATGGAGATCGGCGGCCATGCGACCTTCGATTGGGTTGCTCTAGAAGAGGTAGACTAGGCAACTAGAGCCTGAGATATCATGGAACATCAGACTCTATGGGACAGGTATACTATTTATTAACTTGTATTATTTGTTTTGTATATGAAATACTAACCACACTGTGTGACAGGTTGTTCGACCTAGCGTTTTTGTCGTCATATCGGGTCATGATGTGCGATTTTTATCCTCGTTTGAGTTCATTCTGAGACTAGAGGATCACCTAGAGGAGGATGACGACTTCGAGCACCCGTGGGTCGAGGTTAGTTTTTGATATAAGGAAGTTTACCATAAACACCAGCTTCTATACGTTGTTGGAGACGGAGACCCCCTCTACACCAAGGCGGTGCACGAGGTACCCCGATCGACACTAGTTAGATTCTAGGGAGTGACCGGTTGGGTCCCTTTGGCCGGTCGAAAGCAAGGGTGTCACATGTTATAGACCCCCTATACCGTTATCTACACATGCTTCTCGCCACATCTATTGCACCACGCGAGCAGAGTTGCGAGTGGTGCAATCAGGGGGGTTTGTTTTACATGTAATATTTGATATGGGGGCAATTGTGCACCCTCCAGTACAGTCTCGCCCAATGGTTTACGGCGGTGCACCATCGGCAGGACCGGTCGTTGTTGTACGGGGGGGGGCATACATCACATATTGCCCTCTCATTGTGCCTTGTTCCTCATGAGGTCCCACAGTTCACCGATGGGGGCCTGTCGAGCCGACCAAATTGAAACGAGCGACGCGGATCAACATGCACATCACGCATGACTTTCCTAGTGTAGGCCTTCGCTTTCGTGATTGCGATGGCCACGTTTATCTCCCCGTCAACCTCCCTGACAAGTTACCTCTAGAGGAGTCAGTCGTGACAGGTTGTGATGCTCATGACAATAATGATAACACCGGGCCACACGACGCTCAGCCAGACTGATAACTCACATCATCGCCACCACAGTCGTAGGGGGTGCCTAGTACCCCTAGCACGCACGTTCTGTACGACCAACCCCACCAGCTGCAGCGCCTCAGCAGATGGAGGGCTGACTACATGTGCGGATGGACGCCAACTATACCCATACCGAGGCCCTTTTGATGTGGGAGATACATGACGATATCCAGGCGTTTATTGAGCATGGTCGGACCCCATTACCGATGCCGACGTTTTCGCCTCGCCATGGATAGGATCCAGGGCCGTCTGGTACCGCTCAGGATCCAGGGCCGTCAAGCACCACTTAGGATCCTCAGGATGTGGACCCGACGGTTTAGGATAGCTTGTTGTACTTATTTTGTATTTTAACTGTTTATGTATTTTGGATTATACGATGTATATATACAAACTTATTATATATTTAAATTTGCAGTTTTAGTTTATTTATATTTGTGATTGTTTAGTTCGAGTATTTAGATTGGTTGGTTGGTTACGCATAATATATAATATGATATGACACGTCGCAATACAATATGATACGTCACCATACGATACGATACGGTACGTCAGCATAAAATATAATAAAAAATACAACTATGAAACTACACGATAAATATAATACAAAATATAAATTTGATACATCACCATACAATACAAATACAACTTATAAATACGATACGTCACGATATGATATAATACAATACGTCAGGATAAAAATATAATACAAAATATAAATACCATATGATACATCATGATACGTCACGAGAGAATACAATACAAATTATAAAACCCATAATAACAAAAATAACCAACAATAAACACCAAAAACCACACCAAAATGCCAAATTTAAACCAAATAAAAACATGGTCTCAATACGGATTGTATAGCCCTATGCGACCCGTATGAGCCTAGCCATTAGACAAAGACTGACTCTGTCAGTCTACCATATCTAAAAATTAATCCTATACGAATCGTATAAAACTATACAATTCGTATTGAACAAGCAAACGTGTGAGAATAGAAATCCCGATGTGCCAACGGACTTGTGTACATTTATATATTTTAGTGTTGTTTTATAGTTTGCTTAAAAGGGAAAAGGTAAAATAAATACACAATAGACTAAACACAAAAAGTCTTCTGTGAAATTTTACTTCAACTTGTAAGAGAGTGTTTAGGACTCTGCTTATTTTAGGCTATAATTTATTGATCTTTTGAAAACTTAAGTAACGTTTGAAATTAGAATTAGAATTAGAAGTATATTTAAAGAGAAAAAGTTAACAAGTCACTTCATTATTATTTATTGATTTTTCCAAAAAGTGATAAGCGAAGCACCCCTTATTTTGCTTTTCTTCTTATAAAATGGAAACCCTAGAAGATGAACGATCAACGAAGATGGATGATCTATTGGCAGAGAAACCAAAGATTTCAGTTCCAAGCGAAGCAATCGAAGAGATCCTTTTAAGACTGCCCGTCAAATCCATACTCCGATTCAGAACCCTATCTAAACCATGGCCCTCGCACATATTAATCCATCATTCACCAAGGCCCACTTCAGTCGCCCCACCGCTGCCCACCGCACCGCCTTATTCATTTCCGCTTACAATGAATACACTCGCCAATGACTCTTCCTTTCTGCTGCTCACGGCGATGGACCCGTCGCTCATCTCATGACACTACTACCGTTACCACACAAGCAGAAAATTTGAACGGCTTAAGTCTTTTTTACTTGCGTCAAATTGGATTCTGATGACGTAAGATTTTTAAGCTCCCTCATCCTTAGACTGATGATGAAGAAGGGGATCTCTGTTACTTATTTTGGTTATATGAGTCTAGAAATGAACATAAGATTTTGATGATCAAGAAGCTTCTTAAAGACCTACTAGAGTCCAGACTATGTCTTTCTCTCTGTCAAATTATTTATGGAGAGTGATCGATGCGGAGCCTCCTGTTGGTTTTAGTTGGGATAGTTTCTACTATGAAAATAGCGTTTGTGTCAATAGTGTAGTACACATAATGCTTCTAAGCTCGTATGACGTTTTGGCGTTTGACTTGAGAACCGACAAGTTTTCAATAACTAGCACTCCTCAAGGTGTTAGGTCCCATGAATCCTCTTGGAGTGGTAGGATTTTGCTCAAACGTAACGGAGTTTGTATTATAAAAATCAATGGTTGTGTAGGAGTTGTTTGTCATTATTGCGTAGGGGAAAACAATGAGATGCATATTTGGATATTACAAGACTATGAACATCGTGTTTGGGTCCTCGAGCCTTGGATCGAATTAGATGGCTCTAGCCCGTTTCCTTTCCCACTAGATGTTAACTTAGACGAGAATATCTTTTGTCCTCAAAATAGGACGAGACTTTATGTTCCCCAAGTCTTGGATCAAACTGGCCTGGTGTATGGGAATGAGATGAGTGTACCTATCTATAACAGGAGTAGATGTTGGAAATCATCACAATTCACCCTCGGTCATCGATTTCTGTGCTCAAAAGACGTGAAGTTCTATGAAATCAAGTGTTATGTTGAAAGCATGTTGCCTTTGTAGGCTTGATGATCCAATGCAAGTTCTTCCATGGCCAAAGTTTGGTTCCTGCATCTTACTTTGTACTTCAGGTTTACACTTTGTTGGTATCTCTTTAATGTATGTTCTTATGGAGTTAAATTAAGTTTTACCAGGCCCTTTGAATCTTTTGATTGTAAATTTCTTTTCTAAATCATTTAAGTTATGTTACATTTTGGAAGGAATGTTTTCAACAAGAAGATTCAGAAATATGTAGATTAAAAGCTTGCTCTGTTGTGTAGTACCAACCAAACAACATGAGAGTATATCAAAAATCAGCTGAAATATATAGTGTGTAATTGTTTGTGTTCCATGTAACGTAAATGCACTTGATGTACTACACCTAAACGGCACACTCTAATGTACTTTTAAATAATGTGTGTGAGGTCTTGAATTCCAAGCTTTTGGCTGGTAGAGATAAACCAATAGACATAGTATTAGAGTACATCAGAGAATATCTTATGAGAAGAATTATAAATGTCTTTCAAGTGATTGACAAAAGTGATGGTCCTTTAACACCCACTGCTACCAAAATTGTTTTAAACCATTAAGAAGGATACTACAAAATATATTGTTAGTTGCAACGGAGGTGAACAATACCAAGTTGCTGGTCCTTGTGGTGATAATTGTATTATAGATGTAACACAAAAAACTTGTTGGTGTAGAAGACAGGAAATCGTAGGAGTGCCTTGCAAAAATGCAGTGGTAACAATTTGGAATATGGCAAGTTATGGTCTACAGGATGAGATACCATAATCTTGGGTGCTACAAGTTTACAAGTGGAAACATGAAACATGTCTGCAGTTTCAAGATTATCCCAATAAATGGCAAGTCTTTATGGCTGAAGTCCCAACTTCCAACTACCATTGCACCGCCCATTCATCACAAGCCTGTAGAAGACCAATAAAGAAAAGGAAGAATTCTGCATTTTTGAACTGCATACGATTAGGATGTTCTAACCAGGTTAAAGGATGCTTAATGTAATTTTGTCTATAATTAATATTTTGCGGTTAAGTAAGTCTAACTTTTGAAATAAAACTATATTTTTTGGATGGCAAATTTCTTTTGTTATTTGTTGTCTGTGGGACTTGAATCCAAGACCTCTTCCTCTAAAGGTGTTTAAAGCCGTCTTTGCCAATAGACTGCAACCCCATTGGTTGAAAGAAAGTTTGGTTTGACTTGGGATGAAAATCATCCATGTATATCCACCATAAATACACCTATTTTATCCCATAGTTGCCTATTTTAAGTTATTTACGGTAGAATGTTTTGATTGTTTAGTTACTTGTAAATATATTTTGAGGAAACTGAAATCCAACCCAAATGAAAAGGGAAAATCATGAAAGTAGTCCCTTGTCACGCCGTCTTTGTCAAAATAGCCCACTAACACGGCTTAACAAGCCGTTTCCGTAAACGGAAGCGGCTCAAGACTAGTCTAAACCGATGACCAATGGAAAGCTGCCACATGTCCGACAAACACTGAAACGGCTCTGAGCCCTGTTAGGTAAGGAAAGCTCTCAGACAAGCCATTTCACATGGCTCAAGCATCCAAGCCGGTTAAGGACCCGGCTCGTCCCTTAGCCGAGTACCTTCAGCGAGCCGAGCTGGGTTGACGCGGCTTAGAGCCGTTTTCGTACCGTCACCTGTTCACGCGACTTAGAGCCGTTTCCGCTGTTCTTGACACGGCTTAGAACCTTGTTGAGGCGGCTTAGAGTCGTTTGTGTAAGTCCCGTAAACGGATCAAACATGTATCACTAACCTAATCAATAGCAGAAATTATGATTAGGAAGAAGAACAACTTGAATAACTTCAATGATATAACTTGCATACACCAAAGATGTCTGATACAAGTTTTTGCTTTCAACTCTCTAACATTTACTCTATGACCTAGCCCTTCTATTTATAAGCATCACTAAGCCCATAATTACAACCCTCGGCCCATTAGGCACTAGGAAGCCCACATTAACCCCAAAAGCCCAAATACATCCCTAATGAATAAACCTTTAATGCTCCAAGCCCAACATTCTCCCTCTAGGTTTACTTCATTGGTCATTCAGTTGAGCATCCACACCTAGTCGTCCAGCAATAATGCCAGCAACCGCAGTAGTCCAATCCTTAGCACAAACTTCGTACAGCTCAGCAGTTCTAATTTCATGCGATGCAAGAACCTGTAAATCTTCGTCATGAAAGCTAACCAAATCCACCACATCGTTCACCCTAAACGCCTTCTCTTTGGTCACAATAGCAACACTTCCGACTTTAGGATCGTATAACCAAAAGTTGAAGTTCTTCAGAATTCCCCTCGGAAAGGTAGGAGCAACCGGGATAACTAATTCTTTGTCTGTTGGCGGCCACATCACCGATTTGAACCTCTTGTCTATGTGCGCATCGCGAACTCCCTTAGCCACTCTCAAGTACGGTTCAGCAGTCTTCATATTCTTAAATCCGCTCCTAACCTCACGTTCAAGCTTCTTAAAGAATCTCCACCCCGGTCTACGCTCTGTAGTGTCATCATCAGTATATGGAGCTCTTAAAAGATCAGTCAATGCAACTTTAATCCATGTCTCAAATTGCGACTCTTTTGAATAGTATTCACGGGTTCCATCCTAGCGCACGATGATCCACATATTTTTAACATGATCGTACATCCAACTGAGCACCTTCGACTTGTTTCCTACCTTACTATAATAACTTGATCCCAACTCCATCACATATCTCTGGGACAAATTGGTTGGATCCTTCAACTGAAAATTCTCGTCTAGTGGATTTATGTTAACATTCTTCATTAAGACCATTTACTTCTTCTTCTTCTGATCAGCAGCACGTTTCTGACTAGCGGTAAACTTTCTGTGTGGATCGCTCATATAATCATCGAGACCTGCTTGACGTCCGGCTGCCAACTGCGCAGCTGCCAATCTTTGTTCTTCAGTTTCTTCAGCCATACGCTGTTGTGCCGCAAGATGTCTAGTTTCAACGTTCATCGGATCATCGGTAGGATCACTAAACTCCCTTCCAAACTTGTTTTCCAGCTAGCCCCTTAAATGAGACACAAGAGTCATAAGCATCGTGACATCTCCCTGCAGCTGATCAATAGTTTGATCTCGAACGTCTAAGCGATTCTGCAGAGAGGCAATCTGAGCATCCTTTAAAATAACCTCATGTTCCAATACAACCACCCGTTTCTTCAAATCAACTACATCTACCTCTGTATCATCGTCATCATTGTCCAATCCGCCGAACTCGAATGCCCTTTTCTCAGATCTTCGCACATAATCGTTAGCAACATCATCAGTATAACCAACTCCACTACCACCTGCTTCCGAACCACTAGCACCTGACGAACTGCCTCCAAATTGTCACACCCTGGTCGTAGCGGAAGCGCAAGTGTGTGACTACTAGGTAATCATTGCATCCAATATAGTAAACATTTTAAATTAACAACGATGCATGACATTCATAAGTTTCACTTCATATTTACAATCATCAAAAGTTAGAATCACATTGTTATCAATTTCAGCTTACCATTACAAACATAGTTTAAAAGACATTTTTCCAAAATAGGATAGTGTTTTCATCACAATTTCTTGTTGAGGCTTTGACCTTTATATACCCAAACGAAGTTGGGATATAAAAGGCAAACCCTCCAAAGATAATGCATCGTTGTCTTGACAGTTCCCAAACTCGGACCTCATCACCAGCTCAAGTCCTGCGTCCTGAAACATATGAAATTTTAAAAAGTCAACATAAAGTTGGCGAGTTCATGTAGTTTAATGTTTTCGTATCCAAATGTCATCTTTGAAAACCTGTATTGAAATCCAAGTATGTTATTAGCATCAATGAGTTAATTTAGGATCTATCAGTGTGTCGCGAGCACCCTGACATACTAGTGCCATAAGTAAGTAACCAAACTGAGACTTCTTTGACATGTTGGGATCACAAAAGCACTCCAATGGGTATACCAACCAGGAGTGGAGCGGGTCTCAAACTCAATAGATCTACCTCTTTTGCACCTTGGTCACTAAGTGATTAATGGTTACTACTGTTCTTTCCTACTTATGCACAGTGATTTATTATCTGCTAACTCATAGCTAACATACCGTTTCGACATGACATGTAATTCCCCTCGATAGTTTAAAACAAAACATAAAATAAGTGAAAGGAGGGACATGAACTCACAGTTTTTGCATTCCGTATAAGTCGTACTGTTTATCGTTCGGTGTCCGCAACGTAACCTACATGCGTATTGGTTTCATTAGACACCTAGGTCTCAGTGGACCTTATACTCGTTGTTCATCTTGAGTTCTTGTTATTTATTTACTTGTTATGATTGAACAACTTATAATGTGATCATAGCGTTGGTAGTTTGTTCGTGAAATTAATGTCGGTATATATATTTCTTAAAAACATATATATATTATTGTTTTTCAAACCATGTGTGAACTGGGCCTTGCCCTTCACATGTCATTGGGCCTAGCCCATGTTTTCTTATCTTTGGGCCTAGCCCATGTCTTTTTGTCTTTGGGCCTAGCCCATGTCTTTTTGTCTTTGGTCCTAGCCCATGTCTTTGTGTCTTTGGGCCTAGCCCATGTCTTTTTGTATCCTTGGGCCTAGCCCATGTATTTTTATATCCTTGGGCCTAGCCCATGTATTTTTATATAGTTTTGGGCTTTTATTAGATTTTGGGCCACCCCATAACATTATGGAATTTGGGCCTAATATATGATTTTCACAATTTGGGCCTAGCCCAAATATATATGTATAAAGCCCATTTTTATTATAAGTATTTTACTTATAATTTTTCTAACTTTTCATATACTTAACTTTCCGGATTTTTCATTTCGATAATAATAAACATGTTGAACGTCTAAATATATATTTAGACTCGTTGTCGGCGTCGTTTATTACATGTTTGGTTTCGTCGAGAACCGTCCGTTGTCGTCGATGTGAAGGTGTAATCTTGAGTGTCCGCCTATTGTTCACATTTGTTTTAATTGTCCGATTTGTTGTTTCGACGCTTAACGAAATATATTTGTCATGTTACCAATACTTGATGTGTTATTTCAAGTGTTTGTATTTTGTATATGGTGGGGTATTTTTATTGTGAATACCCTAAGTTTCTAATACATACATATACAATACACACGTGTATACATATTATTTATTAGCACAATTATACATACAACACTTTGTATTATTTTTCTTACAAGAAAATATATATATATATATATATTTGTAAAAGTATTTATTTTTCTTATAAATATATATTTGTGACTTTATTTAAACACTTATTCATGTTTAAATCCTTATTTTTATACTAAATCATACAAGATCATCTTACTTTTATCTCATAATATAAACATAAACAACTTCAATATACATTCTAACAATCATATGAGCATGTAATCAACACAAAATAATCAATATTTATTGTTAAAATTATGTTGTATTTTAGGGTTTTTGATGTATCTTTTATTGATTTTCAAGATGATCAACTTGTACACTAATAATCTAAGCATGAAAATAAGTTAGATTATGGAGGAGATTAGCTCACAGTGGGTGCACAAGATTCTTGAAGATTATGGAAGAAAATTAGCTCCTTAGAATGCCCTAATAAGCTCCATCCATGCAAGCTCCCTTAGAGGTCTTGACTAAGCTTCAAAGTGTGCTTAAAGTGGTGTTCTAAGGTGGCTTAATGGTGGTGTGTGGTGGATGTATGGTAGCCGTGGGATAGGGGAAGAAGAATGAGAGGAAAGTGTTGAAATTTGGTGAATAAAATGATAAGAATCATAAGAGGTTTATTTATATGATGATCCATATCTTCCATCTCATCAGGTATCCATTACACCATGCTTAAGATCACAATTTTTCAACAAAAATCAAGTGGGTGGGACCCACTTTGTAGCCGTGTAAATGGGGGAGGGGTAAAGTGTAAATTATTTTTTACCACATGTTGAAAATAGAGATATTTTGGTGTTTAAGTTAATTATGGTGATTAGGGTTAATTTTCTAGCATCTTAAGCATAAGACTTGTGTTTAGGGTGTAATTACATGGCATTTAATCCATATGATCCTCCAAAATAAGTTTAGGATGACGGATGTGTCGCTAGATCGTTCATCGTCGAAGTATTCGCTAATAAACGGAACTATATATTTATTACCGGAAGCGTTTGATTTCGATTACCATAACTAATATGGTGTCAAATTAGTGCATTTCCAGTCCAAAAATATTCACGACTAGTTCGCTAGATGAATACATGATGAATTAGGGTTGCTGATATGTCTGCCGTTCGACCATTCGATCGATATCGGCACTTTTATGATCCGCCGTCGAACTTTTCCGAAAGTTGTGTTTCCGTGACCTCATGTTAGTTGAATGGAATCCGAGTTCCAAATAATGCTTAACTAGTTCACTAGACGCTCGGATGAGGCTATCGGTCACTAAAATATTCGTCGTTTCGACGATCAACCGCTTTCCGGTCGAATTGTGCAATGTTTGCCGTATGACCGGAAACGACGTGTTATGTGCATTTTTGCTATTCTCACATTATTTTAAGATGTTTATCATTGTTTTATTCTTATCTTGGCATCCGGAACCCTCCGAATTAGTCTTGCGGACAAATCGCTATTTGTCGCATTTTTGGTCAACGGACAATTTTGCAATTTAGGCGTTATACCGGAAAATTATGTATTATTGTAATAGTTGTTCTCAAATATGTATTTTCATTTGTATATGGACTAAATTATGGCATTAACATGGCGTCATTTCTTGTTCTGATTCGTTTCAGCGGGTTTTCCGACACGGTTAGTGTCACCGCATTTAGTGCATTCCGCACTTTCTACCAACACTTTTAGGGCATTGTTTTGGTCTGTTTCTCGTCGTAACGGAAACCAGTATATGTTATGATTAGATTTACTTGCCCTAATAACGTACGACTCAGTTTTGAATTTAAATTACGATAATCATGCCTGAGATTATAATATGAAATTAGTGATTACATTGTAGGGAATTTCCAGTTATTTGCCAGTTGTCACACAAATTCCATCATTTGAAGAACCATGTCAGCAGGAATCGACACAACGGTAGACTGAGTAATAATAGGAGTGGTTTGCTGTGCAGATGAAATAGGCGTGTCAACCATCGATGTGTGAACAACAGATTCAGAAACGGTAACCTCAGCAACAGTAGACGTGATCAAATCAGAATTAGCAACAGTGAAAATAATGGGAACGTCAGGTGTACTAGATGAAATGCTCGGCCCAGTTCTTCGCCTCTTGATAAATGGTACCTCATCTTCTTCGTCTTCGTCATCTTCTTCAATCTGAGTGGTTGGTGCAGCAATAGATAGAATGTCGAGTGGAGGATCACCCTGTTTCTCTTGGATATCTTTCAAGTGAGTGATCAAGGCTTCTAAGTCCTCAGACGACAACTCTGGCAAAGCGGGAGTCAAAGTGGCATTAAACTCATCAAGATCGTCAAGAAAAGCTTGGCCAACATCATCTTCATCATTAGCGACTAAATCCTCTACCTCTATCTCCTTTTCTTTTGCAGGTATGTCGTGTTCTTCGGGCACTATAGCGTTTACTGGAGGAGGAGGAGGAGGAGGAGGAGGTGGTGGTGGAACATGCAAACCAACAACTTCAGAAAACTTCCCGAACTTCTTCAGAGGAAAACGACCTACAAACACTGTCTTTGACGTAGAGCGGTTCTTCTTCATTATGGCAAAAATAGTAGGCCCCATCGGCTTCATATTCAGCAGGTTGGCATCTGTAGCATCCTTTGCCAAATCAAGATAGTGGGCATCAAGTATGAGCTGGACAAAATGTGGGTATAACACGAACATCCACTTCTTGGACTGCTCTAATATTTTCTTCATGTTATCAAAGATATAACCAGAATAGTTATACTTCCAGTCCATGACAACGAAACTATCGCAGATGTCTATGCTTGATTAGGCTGATCCAGACCGCCCATGTTTTCCGACACACACTGCATGAACATGTGAACGAGCAATCTCCAGTATGCCGGAAACATTTTCTTCAAAAGTGGCGGATAAGAACCCTCATATCCCATCTCCATAAGCACAGGCAGCACCTTTTCTTTGGCGTAAGTGGTTGGATCACTGAAAGTATCTGTAAGCTGCAGCACCTCTCTCACAAAAGCTTCGTTCACCACAATCTCTTTCCCTTGAATCTGCGAACGTAATGGTCTACCATCTTCAACCCTCGGCTGAATACGTGCTCTTTTCCAAAACGAATGGACTAGATCTCTATATATCACAGGGTTAGCACGGAGGGCATATGCAATCTTGCAAGCGTTAAGCCCCACTATCATCGCCTGAAATTCTTGAAAGAACTCTGCTGGCGGGTCTGAGAGATACCCGGCCTGATTGTGGAATTGCTCCTCAACCAGCATCACCGCGTCAAATGCTTCTTCCACCATATCTGTCAAAAATCAACCAAATTAAATCCAACTAACAGAAGTTAATGGAGTTTAACAATATAGCAGCTAAAAACTAACTTGATAGGTCAAACAGAAGTCAAGGTTCAAATTATATGAGTTCAAATTAATTAAGGGGTTCAACAGTTGAAAGGGTTCAAAACTTCGCATCCGGATTACTGACAATTTAAAATGAATCCGGAATGAATCCTTTCATCAATCCGGATTGAAGGAGGTCAAACAACATGGTCAAAGATGCAATCCGGATTATGTATTGTATCTCAGATGGATAGGCATTACGGATGAAGATCCAATCCGAAATGGTATCCGAGTTCATCATTTCGGATGAATACCAATCCGGAACGTAATCCGAAATGCTTAAAACTTGAAGATCAATCCAGAATACAATCCGAAATGCATTAAATATACATTACTTTCATCCGGAATACATATGTTTAATGCAGTTATACCTAATCCGGAATGAGCTGTCCGAAATGCACAATTCGAAAGAGAGAGAGAATCAGAGAAGACAATACTAATTCGGATGTTGGATAATCCGAAATGAAATCAGAGATGCCAATATATATTTCCGAAATGGGCTTGGGCCTGGGAATTTGAATCCGGATTGGGCTTGTGACAGGCCCAATCCGGAACAGTAACATAGTGGGCCTGTCCAGAAAAGTCCAAATGGGCCTTTCCAAAAAAGCCCAATCCGGAACAGTACATGAGTTTTCAGTTTTTAGACTTTAAACCAATTTCATTAGGCTGGCCCAAATCCCAAAGCGTACTGAGCCAGTCCAATATCTCTTGACAGAAAACATCCCACCAAAATTCATCAAGTAAACTAACCAAGCATCCAACCATCTTTTAACATTTCATACGGAGGAACTATTTAAGACAGACATAAATATTTAACACAGCCTTGCTAAGGGATCAAATCGTTTCAAAAGCTAACTAAGAAACATTTTTCAGTATGAGCAGGTTCAGTTGGTCTAAGCGATTGTCAATATACTTGTCCATTTAAATCTAAAACTCAATCCTTGTAGTTTAGGCATTATGATACGCTTAAGGTAATATTATACTAAGATACTCGTGTGTCCCATACCATGACCTACCCCCGCGATCAAGGTAAGCACAACAGTTCATCGTAGCAAGTGAGTATACTGTGGTCATCCTTTATTTTACAACATCAGGCTATTGGTGAACAGGTCAGTACTTCCGTACAGTAGAGAGACCAATAGTGACTGACGAGGGCTAGGCAAATACCTTATGAGGTACGTAAGAACTTATGAAGAAGGTTCTGTTCTCTTAGGTTTTGGCTTTTCCATTTTGGCTCTTTTACAAAGATTTCATGACTGTGCCTAGGTCTGCATATAATCTGGATGCAACAGAAGGGCAGTCAAGATATCCCCGGATGACTCAACAGCATAAAGACCCGAAACCTCAGATGTTGGCTATCTATCAACACAAGATTTAAGACCATAAAATCAAACGCCTACAGTAAGTGACCCACTGAGTACATAGTTCGTTATGTTTATATCATTTTACTTTCCCCATCCTGTTGAGTTTTAGACCTACCGACACATCACTTTCGATCCAAATCTTTTGCGCTTCTACACCTTACATGTGTTAGTCAAACATTTTATCACTAATATTCATTTCATTTCCCTATCCTTGCAAAACCTTTTTTTAGATTTCTCCCCCTAAATTTGTGCATATATATATGAACAAATTTATGAAGCAATGAAAAGAAAAGAAGAACAGTAAACAAACACGAAGACAACAGATGCCTAGGTAGAAAACCGAATCATTTTGAGAAGATCCACAAGCACTTGAAAACGCGTGTTACTAACGGGTTTCGTGAACAAATCCGCCACATTTTCATCAGTGTGGATTTGCTCAAGCTTTACGAGACCCTTTTCATAGCAATCATGGATAAAATGAACTTTAATGTTTATGTGCTTGGTTTTTGAGTGGAAAACAGGGTTTTTAACTATTTGGATTGCGGCATCATTGTCACAGTAAATTGTTATGTTTAGATAAGTCAAACCGTAATCCGCAAGCTGATGCTGCATCCATAAAACTTGGGAGCAGCAAGCAGAGGCTGCAACATATTCTGCTTCTACAGTGGAAAGCGAAACCGTCTGTTGCTTCTTGCATTGCCACGAAATTAACCGATCTCCCAGAAATTGGGAACCAGCCGAAGTTGAGCGCATGTCCCTATCTGTACTCCATGATTGCTGTCAGAGAAAGCAAATAGTTCAAATTCAGAATTTTTAGGATATCAGAGGCCTAGTGATGGAGGCCCTTTGAGATACCTAAAAATTTTTTTAACAGCATGTAAATGAGAAAGTTTAGGAGTAGCCTGATAACGAGCACACTGGCAGACGGCAAACATGATATCTGGCCGACTAGCAGTGAGATACATGAGTGATCCAATCATTGAGCGATACATAGTAGGATTAACAGGAGTTCCTTCAGCATCTTCATTTAGCAGAGGCCATTCTGCAATAGGGGAAGCCATAGGCTTGGAATCTGTAAACTTGAATTTGGCAAGAACGTCGTGGACATAATTTCCTTGATGAATGAGTATACCCTGTGCTCTCTGACGAACTTGAAGTCCTAGAAACATGGTCATCTCCCCCAATGAGCTCATCTCAAATTTCTTCTTCATTATTTCTTCGGATTCGCGGCACAAACCATCATTGGTGGAACCAAAAATAATATCATCAACGTAGATTTGGATTAGAATAATGTCCTTATCAACGCGTTTGATAAACAGAGTTTGGTCAATGGTTCCCCATGTGTAGTTATGAGCAAGCAAATGCTCTATAAGAGTAGCATACCATGCGTGAGGTGCTTGATGCAACCCATACAAAGCCTTGTCTAGTTTGTAAGCATAATCTGGCTTGTCAGGATCAGTAAAGTCCGGTGGTTGTGCCACGTAGATTTCCTCTTTCACCTTGCCTTATAGAAATGCAGTCTTGACATCCATCTGATAGACAGTAAAATCCATGTAAGATGCGTATGCCAAGAAGATGTGTATAGCCTCCAAACGCGCGACAGGTGCATAGACCTCATCATAATCTAAACCTTCAATCTATCTAAACCCCTGAACCACCAGTCTAGCTTTATTCTGAATGATAACTCTAGTGTCATCCTGCTTGTTGCGGAAAACCCAACGAGTTCCAAGAGCACGCTTGCCCTGAGGCAGCTTCACCAATTGCCAAACACCAAGTTTTTCAAATTGATTGAGTTCCTCGTGCATGGCATCAACCTAGCCTGGTGCCTGCAAGGCAACATCAATACTTTTAGTTTCAATTTCGGAAATAAAGCAAGAATAGAGACATGTATTGATATCCCCAGATTGACTGCGTGTGCGAACAGCAGCGTTGACAGGACTAATAATATTCTCAACGGGGTGAACATGCTGTAAACGCTGCGGTATTAGGGTAGCGGGAACCAGAACATCTGTTTGCAAGTTGGTAACACTAGCTGAAGCGACTCCAGATGTCTCCCCCTCAACAGAGGCACCAGTAGAAGTATGTGGTGAGGAATCCACCAAACAATCGAGGGGAGTAGGCTCGGGAAACAAAGAGGAACCCAAAACATCAGGAGGAAGACCTTCATTATCGTAGGAGGCTCTGAATCAGAAACCACATCTTCAGGAAGATCCGTCTGAGCAGGCGAAGAGATAGTTGGTTCTTGAGAATGCGAAACTATGGAGGAAGGCGAGACAACGTCATTGAATCCAGGAGGATCCACACTTAGCTGCTTTAAAGTCTCATTTAGCGCGGCAGCGTCAGCATCATCTTCAGAAGTAATGGGCACCGTTGGAAGGATAGAATGCGAACTATTACCTGCAGGCACATTAGAAGACACATAAAATGATTAAATAAAGTGGAGTAGTCATACAGCCAGTCAGGACCAATGCGTTTGTCCTTGGGATTTTCCTCCAGCCAACCCACATTGTAGGTTTCAACTACCATCTTCTTGATCTTGTTATAAACGCGATATGACGTATTTTTATAATAACCAACAAAAATGCAAGTATCCCCGCGTGCTTCAAACTTTCCATTAGAGTCCATGAGCAGGAGAACACAAGGACATCCGCATTTGCGGAAATGCTTGACCGAAGGTTTGCGACCTTCAACCACTTCGTATGGAGTCTTCATGTGGCGTTTATTGATCAGGGCATGATTCCGAATATAGCATGCAGTGTTAATTGCTTCTGCCCAAGAAGATGAGAGGTAACTCGGATTCAACCAGCATAGTGCGTGCAGCTTCAATAAGTGTGCGATTTTTGCGTTCTACAACCCCATTTTGTTGTGGGGTTTTCTGGTTGCACTAAACTGTCGATCAATCCCCTTAGAGGAGCAGAAAGAGTTTAAGGTAAGATTCTTAAACTCTGTCCCATTATCACACCGAATAGCCTTCACCGTAGTATCTGTCTGGTTTTCCATAAGCGTGACAAATTTTTTGACTGGCTTAGCGGTTTCACTTTTATGTGTGAGAAAGAAAACCCAGGTGAATCGAGAGTAGTCATCAATAATAACCAGATAGTAAGCCTTCCCCCCAATGTTGCGGATGTCTGTTGGACCGAAGAGATCCATGTGGAGGAGTTCTAAGACCTGAGAAGTGGAGGGTACGGCTTTGGTTTTGTGCGGCTGTCGATGTTGTTTCCAACGAGCGCATGATTCACATTTTTCGATCTGCATGAAGTCACGAACTCGTAGATCTTTGATTAAACCACCTTTTGCAAGACGATTTAAATTCTTCATGTTGATGTGACCCAGTTTGCAATGCCATATGTTCGGCTGTCGAAGAGAAAAGGCAAGTGAGCTTGTCAGAAGGAGCCTGGTTCATATCAATTACATACGTGTTTCCTTTATGTGCAGCTTTCAGAAGAATCCAATCATCTGGAATGATAAACCCGGTTTTAGCACATAACTTCCTTTCTTTATGAAGAGAACATCCAGATGATTGTCGCAGAGTTGAGACACACTCAACAGACTGTGCTTCAATTCTAGTACATAATTGACATTCTTAAAGCTCAGCGCTCCATTGTAAACAGTTCCTTTCATTGTGATTTTCCCTGTTTCTCCACCTGCGAAGGAAACAAACCCGCCATCGAAAAACTGAATGTCATTCAATAGCGAGATGTCTCCTGTCATGTGCCTGGAATAGCCGCTATCAATATACCATAATCGAACAAGAGCGCGCCAGAGTTATTCCTGCACATTTCAACAAGTTCTAGTTAGAAACGGGAACCCAGGCCATAGAAGATCTGGGCTTGCCATTAGCATCAACATAAGTAACCTCACAAAAGATCAGATTAGTTGAGGTTGAGGTTGATAATGCTTTTGATTTATTAGTCAGTGGGGTAGTAGACTGATTCTTGGCCACTAACTTAGGCCTCCAGGTTACCGAATCAGACCTCTGCACAATCCTTGGAGTGCTAGAGGGATTTTGGGAAGCTGAAGGTCTCAAAGGTTTAACATAATTTTTCTTGGCCAAGTTCCAGTCTTGATCAGAAGACTTAGCCACAAATCGAGCCTCATGTGGGCGATTATACATAGCCTTCTGATGTCTTGAATACAAAGTTGTGAAAGAGGTAAAGGTCTTTTGACAATTTCTGTCACACCCCGACCCGCAGCGGATAAGGTGATCGGGGCATGATTGGGTTATCATCAAAGCTCATGACATTTATTAAATGTTTCATATTCATTAATACAAATTAAATGAAAGTTTACAATGATTGCTACAACATGATCTAACTAACAATCTAACTCCTTTGTTCTCTTCTAAGGCATATCCTATGCTATCCTTGCTTCAACCTGTTCACCTGTATCATGTGTAAAAAAAGGTTTTTGGATCAACATAATGTTGGCGAGTGAATCCTATGGAAAACATTTGAACAATTTATTTAAATTGATTATGAAAAATGTGCACAACCAAACATGAGTAAAATTAGATGTAACTTGATCAATAATCATAAGATGTTAAATGAAAACACTCATGAACAATAATGGAACAATTAAAGGCACGCGATGCTCAACTCGTCTCTCACGAGGAACTGAGGGGCCTGATGAATGAATTGCATAAACATGATAATATGAATAACACAACTACAAACAATATAACTCAATGAAAGCACACATGAACAATAATGAATTTGAATTGAAGCACGCGATGTTCTACTCGTTTCCCACGAGGATCTGATGGGCTTATTGTATGAGTTTCATGTAATTTGACAAACGGAAAATAAATCACAACAATAAATCAATCTAAGATTAAGTCATGATGTGGTATGGCACAAGTTTAAATAAATAAATTAATTAATTCATAACACATGACACACCCCAAAACGTGTAATTTAAAAAAAGGGGAATTGTAAGATTCACTCACAGTGGTTGCGTTCGGTTGATGATGATGAATGCACGCGAAATGGTTTTAACCACGAGTGAGATTTAACCTAGATAAATCGCATTATGGTTTGGTGAGTAAACGGATTTTATTAAACTATTTTAGTATGATTGTTGGGTGTATTTTTGTGAGTTTGAAACTATTTTCTAATCTTAAAAATGTTATTTTTAAGTATTTATAATTGATTTTTAATTAAAATAATTAAATAAAAATAAATAAAAAAATTATTATTTTTCTGACCGTTGACCGGCCGGTTGACCGTTGACCTGACCGTTGACCGGTTCGTTGACAGTTTATTGTGCGCTGAGTGAGGCTCGAACCCGAGACCTCTCGTTTGCGTGCACGCAGCTCTACCAACTGAGCTACGTGTCTAACCCGTTATATATCCGATTTTAATTATATATATACACTAATTAGATTAAACCGAAAATCATTTTTATTTTAAAAACAATTTAATCGAAACGGTCATGCACACCACAGGTCTCGAACCCGTGACCTGTGGTTTAATATAACACACAGTCCACCGCTGGACTGTGTGTTCAACATGTTATATAACTTGATTTTTATTATACTTAAAGACAATTTAATTATTTCCTTTTCTGCCTTATTTAAAAAGAAAAGATAATTGTCCGAGTCGGTGCTGATGACCGGACTCGAACTCGTGACCAGCGATATAAACAAACACACAGTCCACCGCTGGACTGTGTGTCTAACTTGGTTATTATTTCGGTTATTAATATACTTAACATATATCTTAGGCGATCCGGTTCAGTAAACAAAAACAATAGTTTTTATTAAGGCAGCGTGTGTGAGACGGGATTCGAACTCGAGACCTTTGCATAATTAACGTCTTATGTGCACACAGTCCACCGCTGGACTGTGTGTCTAACCCGATTAATATCATGATTTATAATATACTTATATGATATAAAAACATCGTCTTCCTCGTCAAGTTTGAAACAGAATTCGGAATTCGACTAGTTCAGGTTTTTTATCAGTTTGCTAGTGTTTTAGGTTAATTATTGATATTATAAAAGTGAAACGGAGAAGAAAACTGGGCGGAGAAAGTATACCGACAAGACTCTATGTTTTTCCGGCAGAACTTCGGCGACAGAAAACAACTCCGGCGTCTGGTGTCTCGCAGCAGCAAGTCTCCGGAAAGCTTGGAAAGAGTAAGGGTAACTTCGGTAAAGGTTTAGGGGATTCAGTGAAGTTCAGAAATATGAAAGTCGGTTTTCCGGCGAAAACAGGAAAATTCCGGCGAGTGGAATTACGCCGAGAAAAGGTGTGATTTTTGTGCGAAAGTGTTTGTAGACGGTTGTGGTTGAATTTATAGGGAAAATATGAGATGCATTTGGTCTGATTTCGGACTGGGTTCGTCGGTTTAAGTTTTCCGGCGGTTTTGATTTTGGTCGCGGACTTCAAACATCGGTTATAACCGATATGTGATTAAAGGTTTACGTTATAACGTAAATTAGTGTTAAGGCTCGCGTATAATCCGGGATTCCGACGACTGAATCGTTTGGGCGCCGATTTTGAATTCAAAATGTTATTATATCAATTAAATGATTGAAACATATAACAAACAGAACAAGCGGCGCAGTGGTTTGTGTGTGAGTTGTTAATTCGTTGCCTGACTCGGTACAGACCCGGGTTCGAAACCCGGCAGATGTATTTAATTTTTATTTTGCGATTTTTGACAGTTTTTCAAAAACTAAATATATATTCGCGTATAATAATTGATTACGGATCGTTTAAAAATGTTTTGGACATTTAATTCGAAACGAAAATTTTGACTGACTGTTCGGTTGATAAACGGAGCGGGTTTGGTAAATCCGTTTTTGACGGATGTTACAGTATCCCCTGCTTTTTTAGAAATTTCGTCCCGAAATTTAAATAATGGTATATTTTGACTAAAAAGGATGATGACGTTTTGTTTGACAGTTGTATGCTTAGAAAAATAAAAGTTTAAGTTTTTGTTCGAGGCGGTAACGTTCCTTGTAAAGGTTAAGTACCCTATTCAGGAATCGCTTTTTGTTGCCTACTGTATGAATATTGATAATCAGGAAATGATTCTCTAAAAATGATATCATACATAAGAGTTTAGATACGTTTGGGAAAAATATGGTTATATCCTAAGGCAAAACTTCTAACACTACAATCTACATGGAACATAAATAAAAACACAACAGCTGATATCCAAACATGAATGAACACATCAGCAAATATTTGAACGTGAATAAACATAACAGCAAATATTCGAACATGAATGAACACATCGGCAAATATTTGAACATGCATAAACACAACAGCAAGTATTTGAACATGAATAGACACAACAGCAAAAATTCGAACATGAATAGACACATCAGCGAATGAATAAACACAATAGCCAATATTCGAACATGAATAGACACATCAGCGAATATTTGAACATGAATAAACACAACAGCAAATATTTGAATCCACATTCTGATAACATATATGTTTGAATGATGAAAGTTCCTCTCTCGTTTGTTATGATGGAGAGGTTAATTTATGTAGAAATGGAACACAATCCAATCTCTTTAAATAACATGATGATATAAATGTATCACAAATTCCAACCAAGGCAATAATAAATCCTACATGGAACTTCTCATAACCGTCTGATAATGCCTCTGATCCTTTGGCAAGAATACTTATATATAGGAAGTACCAGCGGCGTATCCACCATATTCTTGCCAAATTTTCATTAGTTTTATCCACAAGTTATGATTGGTTACCAAGAAACTAATAAATCCTACATAGAACTTCTCATAACCATCCGTTAATGCCTCTGATCCTTTGACAAGAATACTTATATATAGGAAGTACCAGCGGCGTATCCACCATATTCTTGTCAAATTTTCATTGGTTTTAACAGTGAATTATGATTAGTCCTATAACTCTACAATCAATACAACAAACAAAATTACTGAAATGAAACATATCTGTGCGATCAAGGCTCAATCGAACGGAGCCAATCGTATTGCATGTACTGAAAATGAAATTGTGTGCTCAAGGCTCAATCAAACGGAGCCGAACATATTGAATGTACTGAAATTGAAATTGTGTGCTCAAGGCTCAATCAAACGGAGCCGAACATATTGAATGTACTGAAATTGAAATTGTGTGCTCAAGGCTCAATCAAACGGAGCCGAACATATTGAATGTACTGAAATTGAAATTGTGTGCTCAAGGCTCAATCAAACGGAGCCGAACATATTGCATGTCCTGAATATGAATAACTTAACCACACAAACAGCCTATGCATGGAACCTCTCATAACCGCCTGATAATGCCTCCGATCATTTGACAAGAATACTTATATATAGGAAGTACCATCGGCGTATCCACCATATCCTTGTCAAATTTTCATTGACTTTATCCGCAAGTTATGGTTAGTTCGATGCGACTCTACTACAAACACCACAACCACAAGATACTGATAATGAAATTGTATGTGTGCTCAAGGCTCAATCAAACGGAGCCGAGCGTATTGCATGAACTTGAAATGTGAATAAATCTGTGTACTCAAGGCTCAATCCAACGGAGCCGAGCATATTGCATGTACTGAAATGAGAATAAATATGTGTACTCAAGGCTCAATCAAACGGAGCCGAGCATATTGCATGTACTGAAATGAGAATAAATATTACGTAACCGATCAAGGCTCAACAAACGGAGCCGATCGTGCGGGCACACCCTGATCAACCCATAATAAAATGGGGATCAAACTCAACCTCGATGGATGGGGGAGCTGCGGCCTCGGCAAAATCGTATACTGAAAACAATATATAATATATAATATCCAATGATTTCTCTAACAGTCTACACATGTGATAAAGAAAGACTAAACAATAGGAGTTGAATCTGGATCTTCGGCGAACAGGACTAGCTGAGTATCTTCGTTTGGGCCGTCATTATCTTCGACAGGGTTGGCGTTGATATTGAAGACTCTTCCTCTTGCTGGCGGCATAGTGGTTGGGTTTTCTTGGTTTACTTGGTTAACTGGGTTTGATTGGGCTTGAGTGTTGATAACGTTTACCAATTGAGGGCATGTGTTTCTAAAGTGGGTAGGGTCGCCACAATTGAAGCAAGCTCGAGCATATAGGAACATGGGGTGTTGGGGTTGGTGATAAGTTTGGGCCATGTTTTGTGTAGGGGAAAAGGTTTGGTCTTGAAAGGTGCGACAAACATTGCTCAAATGACCATAACGTCCACAAGTTGTACATAGCCGGCAAGGTAAAGTAAGGGGATGGTGATAAAAACAGTGGTTGCATCGAGGATGAGGTCCAAGATATGGTTTCTTATTTGGGTAAGCTGAGTTGGGTGCCTCTTGGGTGATTGGGACAGCTCGGATGGGTATAGCGTGAAAAACGGGTTGATTTCGTTGGGTCGCAGCGAAAAGTCGCCTGACTCTTCTTTTCTTAGGTTTGGGTTGAGAAGGGGATTCGGGTTGAGAAGGGGATTCGGGTTGAGAAGGGGATTCGGTTTGAGAAGGGGATTCGGGGGTTTCAGTCGATTCTTTATCCTTCTTCTTCTCCTCCTTGAAGTCTTTGTTTCGGATTCGGTTCTCGGTGAGCTCTGTTGCTAGCTCCATTGCTGCTTCCAAAGTTGCAGGCTTGGTACTTATCACAGGGTCTTGAATCTTTGACGGAAGACCACGAATGTAGTGCTCGATCAAACGGTAGAGGGGAGTAAACATGTTGGGAACCATTTGATGTAATTCAAGGAACCTTTTGTTGTAGGTGGTGTGGTCTCCTTCCACTTGCTTCAATGAGTAAAATTCATCTTCTAGCTTCTTGATTTCGCTCCTTGGACAAAATCGTCTGGTCATGATTTCCTTCAATTCATTCCAAGTTAGGGACATAGCATCTTCAACACCTCGTTTTGCCTTCTCTGTGTTCCACCAAGTAAGTGCTATCCCATATAGTCGACCGGTAGCATAACGCACTTTGCGATCATCAGGGCAATCGCAATTTAGAAAAGTATTCTCCATTTCTTCAACCCAATGGAGGAGTGCGGTGACACCTTCAGTCCCTTTATATTTCGGAGGGTCGCATGATTTGAAATGCTTGTAGGTGCATTTAGTGGTATTTGGGGAAGAGTTGAAAATGTTTTGGTTTGCTTGATTGACAGGATTATTGGTAAGTGCTTGTTGAACTTGGATTACAATATTGGGTATTACAGCAGCCATTTGTTGAGCGATTAAGGTAGCCATGCGTTCGCGGGCTTTTCCTGCTCTCATCTTCCTACGGGCGAGGTTAGAAGACATCTACAATGAATACATGAAAAGGGTATGAGTTGGATGCTTTTGAGATCATGGGTCACATTAGGGATGAACATTCATAAAATAATCATACAAAAATACCACATCCATAGGATGTCTTTGGCTTTGCTCGCTGTTAGGCCCGTCATGCCGCCATACTTTACCTTATGTAATCATGTGGGCCCCCATGAATTACCGGTTTTTCATATGGTTCGCACGGTTTCTGCCTGGTTGCGTACACAAAACCCGGTGAAAATCGAGAAATATGTATTCAACGTGTGATGTTTGGAATGTGTCCAGGTGTAGACACGGTGACACCTCAAAGTAGGGTTAGTTCGAACGACGTTTGGTGTGGCATGCTTTGGCCTAATAGGTCCTTCGTACTCTCATCGTTGGTCCCCAGGTAGGCAAACTGGTCCGTTATATTGGATTTATACGAATGCCAGCCTAGACAGGACGTTCCGACTACCGGTACTTGTACCCTTCCAGTTACTACATGCCCGTCGCAGAACTTACTTTGATGAGAATTGAAAATTGCATAAAATCTTTGGATAACGAGAGTATGAAAATAAATTGAACACATGAACATCGATATATGTATAATGAATATGTATATATGTATAATGAACATGTATATGAGCATGTATGTTTGACTGAAATGTAAACAAATATGAAACAAATAAATATCACAAGTTTGTATGTAACCACTTAATCAATTTAATATTTTAGGTAGACTATAGTATAGGCTCTAAGGGTCTAATAACCTATCCTATATCCCTATAGTCATGGCTCTGATACCAATCTGTCACACCCCGACCCGCAGCGGATAAGGTGATCGGGGCATGATTGGGTTATCATCAAAGCTCATGACATTTATTAAATGTTTCATATTCATTAATACAAATTAAATGAAAGTTTACAATGATTGCTACAACATGATCTAACTAACAATCTAACTCCTTTGTTCTCTTCTAAGGCATATCCTATGCTATCCTTGCTTCAACCTGTTCACCTGTATCATGTGTAAAAAAAGGTTTTTGGATCAACATAATGTTGGCGAGTGAATCCTATGGAAAACATTTGAACAATTTATTTAAATTGATTATGAAAAATGTGCACAACCAAACATGAGTAAAATTAGATGTAACTTGATCAATAATCATAAGATGTTAAATGAAAACACTCATGAACAATAATGGAACAATTAAAGGCACGCGATGCTCAACTCGTCTCTCACGAGGAACTGAGGGGCCTGATGAATGAATTGCATAAACATGATAATATGAATAACACAACTACAAACAATATAACTCAATGAAAGCACACATGAACAATAATGAATTTGAATTGAAGCACGCGATGTTCTACTCGTTTCCCACGAGGATCTGATGGGCTTATTGTATGAGTTTCATGTAATTTGACAAACGGAAAATAAATCACAACAATAAATCAATCTAAGATTAAGTCATGATGTGGTATGGCACAAGTTTAAATAAATAAATTAATTAATTCATAACACATGACACACCCCAAAACGTGTAATTTAAAAAAAGGGGAATTGTAAGATTCACTCACAGTGGTTGCGTTCGGTTGATGATGATGAATGCACGCGAAATGGTTTTAACCACGAGTGAGATTTAACCTAGATAAATCGCATTATGGTTTGGTGAGTAAACGGATTTTATTAAACTATTTTAGTATGATTGTTGGGTGTATTTTTGTGAGTTTGAAACTATTTTCTAATCTTAAAAATGTTATTTTTAAGTATTTATAATTGATTTTTAATTAAAATAATTAAATAAAAATAAATAAAAAAATTATTATTTTTCTGACCGTTGACCGGCCGGTTGACCGTTGACCTGACCGTTGACCGGTTCGTTGACAGTTTATTGTGCGCTGAGTGAGGCTCGAACCCGAGACCTCTCGTTTGCGTGCACGCAGCTCTACCAACTGAGCTACGTGTCTAACCCGTTATATATCCGATTTTAATTATATATATACACTAATTAGATTAAACCGAAAATCATTTTTATTTTAAAAACAATTTAATCGAAACGGTCATGCACACCACAGGTCTCGAACCCGTGACCTGTGGTTTAATATAACACACAGTCCACCGCTGGACTGTGTGTTCAACATGTTATATAACTTGATTTTTATTATACTTAAAGACAATTTAATTATTTCCTTTTCTGCCTTATTTAAAAAGAAAAGATAATTGTCCGAGTCGGTGCTGATGACCGGACTCGAACTCGTGACCAGCGATATAAACAAACACACAGTCCACCGCTGGACTGTGTGTCTAACTTGGTTATTATTTCGGTTATTAATATACTTAACATATATCTTAGGCGATCCGGTTCAGTAAACAAAAACAATAGTTTTTATTAAGGCAGCGTGTGTGAGACGGGATTCGAACTCGAGACCTTTGCATAATTAACGTCTTATGTGCACACAGTCCACCGCTGGACTGTGTGTCTAACCCATTAATATCATGATTTATAATATACTTATATGATATAAAAACATCGTCTTCCTCGTCAAGTTTGAAACAGAATTCGGAATTCGACTAGTTCAGGTTTTTTATCAGTTTGCTAGTGTTTTAGGTTAATTATTGATATTATAAAAGTGAAACGGAGAAGAAAACTGGGCGGAGAAAGTATACCGACAAGACTCTCTGTTTTTCCGGCAGAACTTCGGCGACAGAAAACAACTCCGGCGTCTGGTGTCTCGCAGCAGCAAGTCTCCGGAAAGCTTGGAAAGAGTAAGGGTAACTTCGGTAAAGGTTTAGGGGATTCAGTGAAGTTCAGAAATATGAAAGTCGGTTTTCCGGCGAAAACAGGAAAATTCCGGCGAGTGGAATTACGCCGAGAAAAGGTGTGATTTTTGTGCGAAAGTGTTTGTAGACGGTTGTGGTTGAATTTATAGGGAAAATATGAGATGCATTTGGTCTGATTTCGGACTGGGTTCGTCGGTTTAAGTTTTCCGGCGGTTTTGATTTTGGTCGCGGACTTCAAACATCGGTTATAACCGATATGTGATTAAAGGTTTACGTTATAACGTAAATTAGTGTTAAGGCTCGCGTATAATCCGGGATTCCGACGACTGAATCGTTTGGGCGCCGATTTTGAATTCAAAATGTTATTATATCAATTAAATGATTGAAACATATAACAAACAGAACAAGCGGCGCAGTGGTTTGTGTGTGAGTTGTTAATTCGTTGCCTGACTCGGTACAGACCCGGGTTCGAAACCCGGCAGATGTATTTAATTTTTATTTTGCGATTTTTGACAGTTTTTCAAAAACTAAATATATATTCGCGTATAATAATTGATTACGGATCGTTTAAAAATGTTTTGGACATTTAATTCGAAACGAAAATTTTGACTGACTGTTCGGTTGATAAACGGAGCGGGTTTGGTAAATCCGTTTTTGACGGATGTTACAATTTCGAGCAATGTGCCCGGGAGATCCACAATTGAAGTAGGTCTGCCTCTTCTGGAAGAAACAGTCCGTTCAGCTTGGGAAATTCTGGGCAAGTTGTCTGTCAGTTTCTTGCTGGCGGGTACTGACGGGTGATGCACGGTCTTGGTCTTGACGGTGTCCTGCGCACAACCATCAGCACATTTGTTAGTTTTGTGATTTGAATTGAAGGATTTTGAACATGGAGCTTTTGGCAAAATTTTAACTGATATCTGTTCAGCTGGTTGCTTAACAGATTCAGTGTGCGACTGCTGAGTTGATTCCTCAGTTTGATGAGAAGACTCCGCAGTTGCCGTTTCAATTTTTTTAGACGCTTGTTTGGTTTTCATCTTTTTAGATCGGCGTGTTCTTCTCTTTTTAGTCTTACTCTTCAAATCACACTTCGTGACAGATACTGTAGAGGACACGAGTGGCTCTACAGGGACATCATGTTCTGAAATTTAAGCAGATCACTGTGGAACCTCGCAATTTTGAGAAGTTTGAGGTTCCGATTCAAAATCAGGTTTAATATTTTCATTTGAATCATCAGGAAAAGTGTGTTCATCTTCTGTCATCAATGTTTACAGAAACGGTTGGTTGGTCGATTTTCACACTGTCAACCCTAGGAGATGCATCAACAGACACGACCTCTGAAGATGAACATTCGGTATCCTCAATTGAAGATGAACATTCGGTATCCTCAGCTGAAGCTGATGAAGCCGAATCATCTGTTGATGCAGAACCTGCAGCTAAATGTATTTTCTCATCACACAAGTTATCACAGTTATTAGCATCGTTCAAAACATCAGTATTTGATGAAAAACCAGAATTAAAACAATCTAAATTCTCAACACAACCAACACTGTTTGAGCATGTAAATTGTTCAGCAAGAAATTGATTTAAAATGGGAAAGGCAGGTTTATAAAAAGCATAATCATCAGCTGAATTGTCTGAATGTGTATTCAGACATTCCTCTTCATCACCCTGTGTGATATCCTCAACTAAAATTTCTTCTGCACATGAATTAGACACATTAGTATCGTTCACAAATTTAGTTTGAGTATCAGAAGATTCTTTTTCGTTAGATTTTGTGGAGGATGTTTCTCCCTCAGGCACTTCTTTCTCCAATCCATATGTACTTTCAGAGGGACGTTTACCAGTTTCACAAGGAAGTGATGTAGAAGCCACAAAGACATCATCCCTCTTGAGTTCAGTGGGATTGGAGAACTTTGGGTAATAGGGCGTCCATGGTTTGGATAAATAATCTGGCGATTTACCATACATCATTTTTTCAGCATTTTCTACCTCTTCCTCGGATTCAGGCATTCTAGTATATATGATTATATGGTGGAGGCGCCCTATTGTACCCAAGACCTTTAGTAAAATTCTTTTGATAATTAAGCTGGAGGTCACATAAGTCCTTGACTAGTTTACTAGAAGTTTCAAATTTCTTAATGTTTATTCCGTTTTCGTGAAGCTTCTTTGTTAAAGAATTCAGCTTGGCTAAGGCTGCTTGAAGTTCTACGTCCTTTTCAGCTAGTTTTAGCTTGTAGTCGTAGATCCAACATTGTTGTTGGTTCAACTCTAGCTTTAGCTGAGCCACATCCTGTTTCTGAGCTTCGACCTTCTCCATAAGAAGCTTGTTCTTATGTTTAAGGGTGATGTTCTGTGACGCATCTTGTTGATATTCAGCCACTAGAGTTGAATTGTGGGCGCGCATTTGTGATAATTTAAAACGACAACTATCATAACAGAGTATTCGATTTACCGTTTTTGAAAGATCGGGCGTTTTAGTTGTCTGCGCCATCACGCAGTGGTTGTTGTTCTTGGATAGATTCAAGGTTTCCATTTGAGTTGCAGCATCTGCCCAGTTGAAACCCTCATGCTGTTGGGCCACCAGTGCTGTGGACTTCCTGCCTGAGCTGCTTGATGGACTCGTAGTTGACTTGGAAGGAGAGACGGGAACCAGCTGTCTGTCACTGCTCTGTATATCAGCGACCCTGGATGATACATACCCTGACGGTGACTTCTTGCATTCCCTAGCGAAGTGTCCTGGTTCGTGACATCGATAACGTCTAAGTTTGTCCTTTGTGAGACCAGTCTTCAAGTTTGACAAGGGTTGCCTTCCATACTTTTTCTGAAACTTGTTTACCCGAAAAGCAGCCATTGCTAAATTCCAAGAGACATCGATCTCGTCCAGGTCCTCCTCCATGATCTGATCAACTTCTGTTGGAAGAATAGATGGAGGGGTCAGATCACCTGCCAGGAAGGCGTTTAAGCTTTTGATCATTGATGCCGCAATAGCTAGTTTCTCTTTGTTTTCCTTAGTGAGAAACGCAGAGTTGGGCGCGGGTTGAGCAGGTCCAGGGATTGGTGCAACAATTTGAGGAATGACGCCTTGTTGCACTGTTTGAGGAGTTACAGGACTGAAAACCATGTTAGGATACTGAGCATGGTATTGTGTGTGAACTTAAGTAGCTGAAACCGTTGTAGGATTTGGAGATTGAAAACCATACACATAATGAGTGTTTTGAGGCGTGGCAATAGGACTGTAAACCACATTTGATCCACCCAGTGCTTATGCATTTCCTTGCAGAGGACTATAGATGAGATTTTGTGACATTAAAGCCACGTTCTGCCCTGTCATCCCTGTGGCCATCAAACTGCTTTGATGGTTGATTTCCCTATGCTTGTTGTCAATCTCACAAGATTTGATAGTAGCTATCATCTCAGTAAGAGTGACATCATTCAAGTTGTTCCTCTTTTTTATCATGCCCACGTCTGCATCCCAACTCTTTGGCAGTGAATTCAATAACTATCTGTTCATGGCACTGTTGGTGAGGGTGATCTCAGCTGAAATCATCTGGGAAACCAGCTTAACATAGCGACGTATCTGGTTTTAGATGGTTTCCCCATATATGTGATTGAACGAGCTGAATTGCCGATTCAGCTGATTCACCCTACTTGCTTTCATGTCCGCATTTCCCTCGTAGAGATTTTGCAACTCACTCCAAACCTCCTTTGCGGTTTTACAGTTTCTGACCGCTATAGAAATATCAGGTCCTAGAGCCATGGTTAGAGTTGCCGAAGCCTTCTCATCTTCCTCTATGATCTTGATGTCCGCTGGAGTCCATAGGTGCATGGGCTTGGGAATTTTCGTTTCAGGATCTTGCTCTGTGCTGTACACTATGGTTCTTGGACCATTCATGATGCATCTCCACACGCCGGGTTCTTTGGCCTTGCAGTACTGTTCGAAGCGGAACTTCCACTCGTAGTATTCATCCCCGTACAATAAACATGGCACTTTGGTGGAAGTGCCAATTACCTGATCCAGCTCTTGGTGGAGGGCTAAAGTTTGCGATTGCAGGGTAGCCAAAGTGGCATTTGTCAAGTCTTGTGCGGTCATGAATCCAGCCATTGTAATTTAAATTGATTAAAACTTTACCAAATCGATTTAAAATTGATTAATTTTAGTGTGTCTGATGAACAATGCTAAATCCGAATTGGTCAACCTGTAGTCAATGGCGGTCAAACCCCGAATCTAATCCGAAATGGTCAAAAATGGTCATTCCGGAAAGACTATCCGAATTGATGAGTAATCCGGACTAAAGAATCCGAAATGAGCAAATCGGATTGCTGAATCCGAATTGAAAACCCTGACTTTGAAAGATCCGAAATGGAAAACCGGAATGAGAAGAATCCGAAATGTAGATCAGAAATCCAAATCTGAGATTGAGAATCCGAGATGTATGAACCGGAATAACCAACTCTGAATATAAATCCGGAATGGAGAATCCGAAATGCCTGTCTTATCTGCTAAAAATATGGAACAGTGATCCTTATCCGTAACAGTGACCCGCCTTTTCTGCAACTGAATTATGAGATTCAAGGAATTCAAAAACCACAACAGTAACTCGAACTACAATCTAGAACAAGCAACAATCCGGGTTCAATCTGAGATGGATGATCTCCTTCGTGTTCTTCGGAATCCGGTACAGTGGTTGATCTGAATTATGAGAACCTTCTTCGTGTTCTTCGGAATCTGGAACAGCACCAGATCCGAATTCTTCACTAGTTCTTCGAGTTCTTTGGAACAGTAGCCTCCGACGATGAACAGTAATCTGGAACACCAAACCGACGATCCAAACAGCAGCAACACACTTCGAAACTTCTTCAATCAGCAATACCCGGAGCCTGTATTAGAACAACAGACTCTGATACCAATTGTAAGTCCCGTAAACGGATCAAACAGGTATGACTAACCTAATCAATAGCGGAAATTATGATTAGGAAGAAGAACAACTTGAATAACTTCAATGATTCTAACTTGCATACACCAAAGATGTCAGATACAAGTTTTTGCTTTCAACTCTCTAACCTTTACTCTATGACCTAGCCTTTCTATTTATAACCATCACTAAGCCCATAATTACAACCCTAGGCCCATTAGGCACTAGGAAGCCCACATTAACCCTAAAAGCCCAAATACACCCCTAATAAATAAACCTTTAATGCTCCAAGCCCAACAGTTAGTGACCTGCTGACGCGGCTTAGAACCTTGTTTACGTAGCTTAGAGCCGTTTGTGACCTATTGACGTGGCTTAGAGCCGTTTTCGCTGTTCAAGCTGTTGCTGACGCGGCTTAGAGCCGTTTCCCTTACGTCTATGAGCCTACACCTGGTTTAAGCCGTTTCCACGGCCTGTTCAAGCCGTTTCCATGCCCTGTTCAAGTCGTTTCCGTACCACCTAACATAATATAAATATTTAAGTGGTCTGTGTTTCAATTCTATCTCAAACACGAAAACAGAGAAAAATGTGTTCCAAGTTCATCCCGTATATCCATGCATGTAAGTTGGGCAAGAGTGATATTATGTTCAAGTTCATAACGACGTTTTTCTTAGCTTTAATCATTTTTATGTTCGGCAGAATCATTGAATTGTTCGGAATTGTTCCAGAGAAGATGATGTTTTAATCACTATTATATTTGGCAGTTCCACTTCCTAAACCTTCGATGGCTCTAAAGCTTTAGGGTGGTAGATGAGAATAGCAGCACATCAAAGTGTTAGCTAGATCTGACCAAACATCACCGAAGCTGCAGAATCATCGAATTGTTCCGAATGGGTCCATGTACTTAGTGTAGATGGAACTTACCAGTTGAAGACACACCTTTATCATTGCTACGTGTTTTGATGCAGAGTCGTCGAATTGTTCGGATTAGTTTTTTAGATGAAGTTATTTGGTGTATTCTAGTTTAAAGGTTGAATGTTTGTTTTTTTTATTTTTTAGTTGTTTTTTTTATTTTTTTTGTATTTAATAATAATAAACTTAGTGATTGTATCAATTTTACATGCAAAAACGTAACATAATTTAACACCCGTTTTTACCTCTATAAATCATTCACCCCACCCACCCACCCCACGCATTCACCCCACTACAAATAGGCAGTCCACGCGTTAAACCTAAACGCACCCTAAACCCACGTTGTTTTACTGCCCACCGTTGCACAGACCCCACGTTTGCAATCGTTGATCAATGGCTTCCAATTCTTTCCTCTGGACCGAGGTTGAAGACATTGCCTTATGCGAGGCATATTTTTAAGCCGTGTGTAAACCACGCCATCAAGGTCAGCGTGGCCTATGGGTCCGTGTTCAGAGGTATTACTCGCAGCTTCATGGTGTCGAACAACAGAACCGTGGATGCCCTGTCTTCTAGATTTCGGGTGATTCGCTTGGACTTTGAAAGATTCGAGCGAATCTACCACGCCGTTGAGCTACTAGAGGGGAACTTGGCGAGGATGACATTAAGGAAGTCGCCCTCATCAACTACCGCCACGAATATGGGCGTGATTTCACACACGTTATGGAGTGGGAAACCATTAGACTTTTTTAGATGCATAGTTTTTTTTTCTATTTATTTTAGTTTTTATGTAATTTTTTATATATTAATATAAATTATGTGTTTATGTTTTTATCTTATAAATCTATTTAATAAAGACGACACTAGCATCCTGTCATGAAACATGACAGACTTAATATAAAAGAATTAATATTTGGGTAAGAAACGGGTTAGACACGCAGCCCAGTGGTAGGGCTGCATGCACACAAACTAGTGCAGGCGAGTTCGAATCCCGGCCAGGGACTGTCTTGGACCTGTTTTGAGTGTTTAAAGATGGAACCTGTTTTTTAAAGAATAATAATAGAACTTAATATAAAAGAATTAAGATTTGGGTATGATACAAGTTAGACACGCAGCCCAGCGATTGGGCTGCGTGCACGCGAGTTCGAATTCTGGCCAGAGCCTGTCTTGGACCCGTTTTCAGTGTTTAAAGATAAAACCTTTTTTTAAAGAATAATAATAGAACTTAATATAAAAGAATTAAGATGTGGGTATCAAACGAGTTAGACACGCAGCCCAGCAGTAGGGTTGCGTGCACACAAACTAGTGCACGTGAGTTTGAATCCCGGCCAGGGCCTATCTTGGACCCGTTTTGAGTGTTTAAAGATGAAAAAAATTTTAAAGAATAATAATAGAACTTAACATAAAATAATAAGATGTGGGTATCAAACGGGTTAGACATGCAGTCAAGCGGTAGGGCTGCGTGCACACAAACTAGTGCATGCGAGTTCGAATCCCGGCCATGACCTGTCTTGGACCTGTTTTGAGTGTTTAAAGATGAAACCTTTTTTAAAGAATAATAATAGAACTTAATATAAAAGAACTAAGATGTGGGTATCAAACGGGTTAGACACGCAGCCCAGCGGTAGGGCTGCGTGCACATAAACTAGTGCACGCAAGTTCGTATCCCGGCCAGGGCCTGTCTTGGACCCGTTTTGCGTGTTTAAAGATGAAACCTACTTTTTAAAGAATAATAATAGAACTTAATATAAAAGAAATTAGATGTGGGTATCAAAAGGGTCAGACACGCAGCCTAGCGGTAGGGCTGCGTGCACACACACTAGTGCACGCGAGTTCGAATCCCGACCAGGGCCTGTCTTAGACCCGTTTTGAGTGTTTAAAGATGAAACCTTTTTCTAAAGAATAATAATAGAACTTAATATAAAAGAATTAAGATGTGGGTATCAAACGGGTTGATAAGTATCGCCTAGCGGTAGGGCTGCGTACACGCGTACTAGTGGACATTATAATGGCAAAACTTTTTAAATCATACTTATAAATATTGTTATTCTTTCATTTAAAAATAGACATATTATTTAAATACTTTAACATTCACGTCAATAAATAAATAATAATAAAACTTTTAAGTCATACGCAACCTTGCAACAGTTTGATAATATAATTATTTAACATTAGGTCGTGGCAAACAACGCCAAAAATACAGTTTATCAGCCATTCATCGTCTATATGATAAACTAATTTGTCTCAGGTCTCCAGTAATGTTGATTGGTTTTTCCGTAACGAGATGCTCCATAAGTATGCAAAGATAGACCGCTTCATACTAGCGATTGACTGGTTTGAAATCACATAGTCCTCATTAAGCTCATGGGTTATGGTTTTTTCTGGTTTCCCCGTCTTTTTCCAGTACCGCAAATGCACCAACAAAGCTACTAAATACACGTTGGCCTTTGTCAACCTTGTGAGAATAACAGATGTAAATTTGTTCCCCTCACAAACGTTTTCAAAGGGATAAAAAATTAAAACCTGAGACGCCAACTCAAGGCGTGCTAAAAGGCATAAGTTATTTTCAAGCGGTAGGGGAAAAAAACACGAAATCCACGTCGAAAATGGAAGGATATGGGTTTACTTTACTATTTACATAACCAACAACGTTCTTAGGAACTGAGTCAAGTAGCGTGTCATAGAATTGTGGTGGAAGAATTGTCCACCGCAAATTTAATGTGGGATCCCTTTGTAGTTTTCTACTTCTCCAAACCATTAGTCTGCCAACCCATCCTTCAATATGCTGTTTATAATATATTATTTTAATATTAATAAAAGTAATAATATGTTTGGAAAAAACTTTTAAGAAACTAACCATTGATGTTAGGTAGCTGTTACAACGAACGCCTAACAGGGTTCCCCAAAATTTTTGGTCCATCTTTACTGGGCCTGTGAAAACTGCTAAATAACAGAATGAGGAGTCCCCATTATTGTAAAACGTGACAACATCTTTCGACCAATTTTCAGTTTCGTCGTCTGGAATCGCCCATCTACCTTCTCTGTTCTGGTGTAAACTTTGTCTATTGTTAACAAAGTTTATTTTTTCTGACTCCTGGGTTCGTGAGGCTTTGGACGACGAACCGTCATCCATCTGTTTAGGTGCTCTCGATTTCTTTAGTATCCACGATAATGCTTTGTTAACTGGTTGAGAGGAGTATACGCCACTGTTAGTGTTGTCAGACATTCTGCGTTTCTTTTCTTATAAGATTTTTGAATTTAGGTGAACAAATTTACAAGCGGCCCTGTATTTCTCCATATTTAAGTAGGAAAAAAAAGACAAAAATAAAATCTGAGCCATTTCAGCCAAAGCCGAGCCGTTTACAAATTCTTAAGCCGTTTCACCTGACACGTGTGTCATCCTGTAAGCCGTTTCAACGGACACGTGTCAGGGTCCAGACTTTTGAGCCATTTCAACTGACGCGAACCGTTTCAGACTTTTGAGTCGTTTCAAATGACATTTGAGTCGTTTAAACTGACGTTGAGCCGTTTCAACTGACGTTTGAGCCGTTTGAACTGGCGGTTGAGCCGTTTAATAACCGGGTTACGGTTTGGCCACAGTTCTTGGGCACCTGTAGATCACCAAAATTCTTTTAAAATAGATTTTTTCCATACCGATCTCGAGTTAGTTTTTCAAAATTATTGATTTATTTAATAACGTGACGGCATATAATGATGAATACGGCACAAGAATATGTCTTCTAATGCTTATAGGTCAAGGTTTTCTGGGAATGCAAAAAACCAATCTTTTTGATAATTTTCTTTTACACCATGTGGATGATCTGGAAGCTTTGAGACAATATCCATGGGGTAATTATTTTTGGGATAGTACATATAATGCTATATATAATTTGCACGTACGTCAAAAAGACGACACAATCGGTTTTTCGTGATCGGGATTCGTATGGCCCTTCAAGGTACGCGTGATCCCTTCCCTTTAATATACGTGCCTAAATTTTTAGATTAAAATTTTAAAACATTCGTTTCACAGATGTGGATTTTGGTGGTGTTCCCCGAATTGAAGGGTTCAAATGATTGGTTTGAATCTGAGACAATTCTCAGATTTTTGGGATGGAAGGAAGGTCGTAAGTTCATGAAGGTTACTGTGGACCATATGCTTAAAAAGGCGGTAAAGGTAAAATATTTATATTAAATTAAAGATATGAATGTGTATTATTTTTATTATTTTTAATAATTTATTGCCTTTAAAATCGCAGAAACGTGAATATAAGCCGCTTTCGTTTATACTGGCCACGAATAATGAAGTTATGTGCCCATGGTATATATCTAGTTTAGATTATTTAGACGCTGAACGTCAGATGTATGCTAATGCAATGCCGGGTGAAATACCGGTTGTCGACGAACAACAAACGCGTACGGAATTCCTGGGTCCAATTCCACCCCCTATGCACTCCGCTACCGCCGTTGACCGACAACAAATGCAGTCACTTATGAACAATTTGTTTGGTGACGATGCCACAAATCAAGGTTTCAAGCCTTCACCGGCCCGACAGGAAATACCGCAACAGAATTTTGGTACCGTTCTGTCCATTTGTGGAGTTGATTATGACCGGTTTAAATCACTGTTGGACGAGAACAACCAAAAACTGACTTACATGATCAAGTCGGAGGTGTTGCATGCGTATCGTGCGGCCCCTGTCGGTTCACCAGCCAACGCGCGAACATCACAAAGGGAAAGTGAATGTAATGTTTAAATTTGGCAATTATTTTTTTATAAATTTAAATACAATATATAATAATGACCTTTTAACATTTCATGTAGGCTGTTGCTGATTCTTTTGTCAACTACGACAATGTCTACCATGTCTCTATGACCCCGATTATAAACGATGGATCTATAAGTTTTTACATGTTTTAGTATAACAGTTAATTATTATTTTACGAGTACGAAATGTCAACTCTTACGGATAAGCATTTTTTTAGAATGAGATCCTAATATTACAAAAATAAGACGATCGGAAAGGCTTGTGAAGCCTGCTGCCGCTTTGCTATCCCCATACGTAGCGTATAAAACGTTAAAACAAAAACAAACAAAACAGTCAAATAATGAGGATAGACAAATTTCTTTAATCGAGCAGTGGTATCCAAGTAGTGGCAATAAATATCTTTCACTATTAGCGGGTGGATGTGCCCGTCCTAATTTCTGGGCGTCTGTGCTGGGCAAGGACGGTAGTGGCTGGTTAAGCGATGATGTAAGCCTTGACTATCAACAAGTAAAAAAAAATTATACATTTTTTTATATTTTTTCACACTAAATTTACTTTTTTACCGCGTATATTTGGGTGGATGATCCACTTGTATCACTCAAGAGATGCAAGAGAACGTTGGAGTATTTTACCCCTTATTTTCAGATGAATCTTTTTAATTCGGGTGGGCACGACCACACGTTCAAGGGTTATTGCACCGGGGCGGTGGACCCCTTTCCACCAATAAGTACAGTTGACGAGGTATTGTAGAGTATTCCAATCAGTTAGTTGTTACATAAATTTATATTTATTATTTTTGTAATTTATTAACGAACCACTTACTTACTTATTATGTAGGTGTACGTAGCGTTGTACACACCAAACGTACACTAGTTTTTAGGCGTTTTCAATCTTATTAATTACACACTTATGATGTACGATAGGTATTTTTCCCGATTGAATCTCATTAATACTTTAATATTTTTGCTGCTAACTATTGTTATTTTTTTGTGATTATACTTTATTAGCTTTAAAAACTTTGGAAAAGGGAAGAACGGAGGTGGTCTGTCATATAAATTTTGTTTTTGACCACTAGCTACGGATTAATGGTTATCATGCCGACAGGCCGTTACCGTTACATTATCCCTTCCGCGTTATTTATGCAAGCGATGCTCCTCAACAGTCCGGAGTTTTGGGAGACTGTGGAGTTTGGGTTCGCATATATCTACAAAGGTTGATAAATAAACAACAGTTGCACGATGGTGAAGATACTGCGTTAACTGCATACAGAATGAGACGTAAACTAGCTATACTTTTTTTTGAATCAGTATTACCCGAGAATGTAGAAGACAACGTCGAAGATGACGAAGTTTTATTTGGAAGATAATTGTAAAAATGTAGTAAATGATGTAAAAATCTTATTATGTATAGAATGGTTATTTATATATTTTATTTCTATTATGTTTTAGATACATGTGTACTCTTTGTGTGTGTATATGTGTGTGCTACCATTATGGAAACACATGTTACTCAGATGGATCCACAATGGCAAACCGGAGTTAGTCGTCAAATGTTCTTGAATTCTATTACGCCGGTGATAGTCCAAGTTGCTATTCCTCATACATGGGGATAACACCACTCGGAAAAGACTGGTGGGGTGGACTACTTGGATTTAGTGGAGATGACCATGTTCAAGAAACGGTACCTTAATAACAAATATTTTCGTTTAATAATTAGGCTGTTAATTTTTTTTTAAAAAATCTTTACCATTCTTTTATAGCACGTGAAAGCATGATGTAACAAACTTATGTATCAACAAGAGGTTGAAAGACAGGCAAGGACGATGTCTTCAAAGGATTTTCGTTGGATGGTTCTACCACCAAATTTTGTCAACATGTTAAATGGACAAGATAGTGCGGCAAACACATACGCAGATGGGTCTTCAACTACATACCCTCCATTTTGGGAAATAGATACGGTAGATTCATTTTTTTATATATTTTATTTTATACGTATCTTTCATACTCCACGTCTATATAAACAAATGTTTGTGCACTCCTCAACTTGTGTCTTCCTTTTCCAACATGGTCGAACAACAACATAACATTCATTACACTTGCATATCCACCTTAACATTGAAGAACCAAACCCACCCTCAGAGAACACCGAACCCAACTTTTCCCAACATAACATTCATTTACACTTCCGTAACCACCTTGACACTGAAGAACCAAACCCACCCTCAGAGAACACCGAGCCCAACTTTTCCCAACCGTCGACCTAACCAACAACAGTGGAAGAGCCAAGACGTGAATGTAACCCCACTGTGCAACAGCAAAAAACTGAAGAAATGGAAAGTGCGACGGCTGGTGTAACATCCGTCAAAAACCGGATTTACCAAACCCGTTTCGTTTATTAACCGAACAACCAGTTAAAAATTTCGTTGCGTATTTAATGCTCAAATTAATTTTAAACGATAAATAATTAATAAGTATATTAGAATATAAAAGTTATATTTGAAAAAGTATTAAAAATAGTGATTTAAAAATAAAGTGCTGAAGCCGGGATTCGAACCCGGGTCAGCCGGGTCAACCAGGTCAGCAAAGCCTTAACACACACACATCCAACCACTCCGTCACTGGTGTTCTTTAGTAATATACCAAAACAATTAATTCAAATACCACAATGTCGAATTCAAACTGACGCGCTCAATCGCAGTCGTCAGAAATCCCGACGATTTCGCCGATAATTGACGGTTTCTTCTGATTTAACCGAAGCATTAACCTCAACATCGGTTATAACCGATGTCCAGTCCGCGAAATCAGTCATAACCGCCGGAAAAATTATTGACCGACGAATCAAGACGGTAATCGGACTAAATTCATCGATGTTTTTCCCTATAAATACACCCACAAGCTTCTGATAACTTTTTCGCTCACAATCACACAAATTCTCGACGTAATTTCACTCGCCGGAAACTTTCTGCAACTCGCCGGAAAACCGAACCCCTTCACCTATGTGCCTAACTCTAAAAACAGAACATCTAGAGCTCATACCGAAGTCACCCACACTCACCTCAAACTTCTTGAAGAACCTCTGCCGCAAGATACACGTCGCCGGAATAACCTGCTGTCATCGGAAACTCGCCGGCGAAACAGGGGATCTCTGTTCGGTATATCTTACACCTAATCTCTCTCGTTTTTATTAATCTCATATGTAGCTAATTACAACTTACTAAAGAAATTGATTAATTTGTCGAAAACAGTCAGATATTGGTTCTGGGTTAAGTTTAACGAAGAAGATGAAGTTTTCGGTTATATATATATTTAATTTAAATCAAGTTATATCTCGGGTTAGACACACAGTCCAGCGGTGGACAGTGTGCAAATAAACACGCAGACGTCCCGAGTTCGATCCTTGACACACGCACACTCGCTTTAATAAAAATGTTCCTTTTTTAACTGAACCGGGTCCACTTGCAAATAAATGTTAAGTTTAATGAAAACCGGAATAATAACCAAGATAGATACACAGTCCAGTGGTGGACAGTGTGCGAGTTTAAATCATACGTCGCGGGTTCGAGTCCAGGCTACCGCACCGGTTCTGGCAATTATCAAACTTTTTATATAAGGACATAAATGAATTTATCTAGTATGTATATAAGTATAATAAAAACCAGATTATTTACCAAGTTAGACACACAGTCCAGCGGTGGACTGTGTGCCAAACTAAACCACAGGTCCCGGGTTCGAGACCTGTGGCGAGCGCCGAGTCGATACATTAAATCTTTATTTTAAAATAAGTGATTTTTTTATTAACTTAATTAGTATATAAATATAATTAAAAACAGAAATATTTCGGGTTAGACACGTAGCTCAGTTGGTAGAGCTGCGTGCACGCGTACGGGAGGTCTCGGGTTCGAGTCCTGCCCGGCGCATACATATACACAATAAAACCGGTCAACAAGTCAACGGTCAACGGTCAACAAGTCAATGGTCAACAGTCAAAAATCAACATTTTTTTTATACTTTTATTTATTTATTTAAATTAAAAATAACATTTTTAAAGTTAGAAAATAGCCTTAAACTCACAAAAATATATCCAATAATCCTACTAAAAATTGATCAATAAAATCCGCTTATTTACCGAACCATTATGTTATTTTCTAGGTTAGTTTCACTCGTGGTTAAATCCAACTTCGTTGCGCATTCAACATCATCAACCGAAGCACCCACTGTGAGTGAATCTTACAACTCCCCTTTTTAATTACACGTTTTGGGGTGTATTATGTGTCACTTAAACTAATTCATTTATTCAAACTCGTGCCATACCATATTATGAATTGTTTGTAGTTATGTATTACTTATTGTCAAATTGTATGCAAATTATTTGTTAGGCCCATCAGTTCCTCGTGGGAGACGAGTTGAACAACGCGCGCCTTAAAACTCATTCATTAGGCCCATCAGTTCCTCGTGGGAGACGAGTTGAACAACGCGTGCCTCAAAACGATCAATTGTTGTATGTGTGTGCAATATCTAATATTAAGTGTTTTGTGAATATATTTACATTGACATTTACTCATATGTGGTTATGCACTTTATTTAATAATCAATTCAATAAACTTGTTTAAATGTTTTTCATAGGATTCACTCGCCAACTTTTTGTTGACCCAAAAAAACCATTTTTACACATGATACAGGTGAACAGGATGAAGCAAGGAAAACATAGAAAATGCCTTAGAAGAAAATAATGAAGTCTAGAATGATGCGTAGGACATGATGTAATTATGATTGTATATTTCCCTTTAAATTGTAATAATAAATATGAAACGTTATAATAAATGTCATGAGCTTTGATGATAACCCAATCATGCCCCGATCACCTTTTCCACTGCGGGTCGGGGTGTGACACATTGGTATCAGAGCTTTTGACTATAGGGATATAGGATAGGTTATTAGACCCTTAGAGCCTATACTATAGTTGACAAGATTTTAATTGTTTATGTGGTTACATGCAAACTTATGATATTTATTTGTTTCATATTTATTACATACACAAATGCATGCAAACATTTCCAATATTACATTTTGTGATACATAGGGAATTATACTTACAGTCAAACATACATACTTACATACACATTCATCATACATATTTCAAAGTTCACATATTCGAATCATCTCCATACTTCCGTTATTCAAGATTTTGTCGCATTTTTCATTTTTCAAATCTCATCAAAGTGAGTTCTGCGACGGGCATGTAGTAACTGTAAGGGTACAAGTACCGGTAGTCGGAACGTCCTGTCTAGGTTGGCATTCGTATAAATCCAATATAACGGACAAGTTTGCCTACCTGGGGACTAACGATGAGAGTACGAAGGACCTATTAGGCCAAAGCATGCCACACCAAACGTCGTTCGAACTAACCCCACTTTGAGGTGTCACCGTGTCCACACCTGGACACATTACGAATATCATACGTTACAAATTTCTCGATTTTCTCCAGGTTTTAGTGTACGTAACCAGGCTAACACATGCGAACCATATGAAAAACCCGGTAATCATGGGGGCCCACATGATTACGAAGGTGAAGTATGGCGGCATTGCAAGGCCCAATTACGAGCAAAGCCCAAGACATCCTATGGATGTAGTAGATTTATTATTTTATATTTATTTTATAAATGTTCATTCCTAAATACGACACCTGATCCCTAAAACATCCAACTCATACTCTTGATATGTATTCCTTGTAGATGTCTTCTAGCCTCGCTCGTAGAAAGATGAGATCAGGAAAAGCCCGCGAGCGCATGGCTGCCCAAATCGCTCAACAAATGGCTGCCGCAATACCCAACATTATAATTCAAGTCCAACAAGCCCTTACCGCTAATCCTGTCAATCAGGAAGATCGAAATGTTATCAACCCTCCCCCAAATACCACTAAATGCACCTATAAGCATTTCAAATCCTGCGACCCTCCAAAATACGAAGGGACTGAAGGTGTCACCGCTCTCCTCCATTGGTTTGAAGAAATGGAGAACACTTTTCTAAATTGCGATTGCCCCGATGATCGCAAAGTGCGATATGCTACCGGTCGTTTACTTGGATTAGCACTTACTTGGTGGAATACAGAGAAGGCTAAACGAGGTGTTGAAGATGCTATGACTTTGACTTGGGAAGAGTTGAAGGAAATCATGACAAGACGGTTTTGCCCAAGGAGCGAAATCAAGAAATTAGAGGATGAGTTTTATTCGTTGAAACAAAAGGAAGGCGACCACAACACATACAACAAAAGATTCCTTGAGTTAAATCAAATGGTTCCCAACTTGTTCACTCCCCTCTACCGTTTGATCGAGCACTACATTCGAGGTCTTCCTTCAAAGATTCAAGACTCTGTAATAAGTACCACACATGTAACCTTAGAAGCAGCAATGGAGTTAGCTACAGAGCTCACCGAGAACCGAATCCGGAACAAAGACTTCAAGGAGGAGAAGAAGAAGGATAAAGCATCGACTGAAACCTCCAACTCCACCCAAACCAAATCCCCTTCTCAACCCATTTCTAAGAGAAAACGAGACGGGCAACTTTTCGCTACCACCCAACGCAACCAACTAGTCTCACAAGCCGTACCCCTCAAGCTATCCCAATCACTCAAGTAGCACCCAACTTAACTTACCCAAATAAGAAACCTTACCTTGGACCTCACCCTCAATGTAACACCTGTTTTTATCACCATCCATCTACCTTACCTTGTCGACTATGTGCGAATTGTGGACGCTATGGTCATTTGAGCAAGGTTTGCCGCACCCCTCAAAACCAAATCTCACCCCCTACTCAAAACATGATCCAAACATATCAACAACCCCAATACCCCATGTTCCCATATGTTCGAGCTTGTTTCAATTGTGGCGACCCTACCCACTTTAGAAACACGTGCCCTCGATTGGTTAACATCATAAACGCCCAAGCTCAAGCAAACCCAGTTAACCAAGCAAATCAAGGAAACCTAATCACTAGGCCACCAGCAAGAGGAAGAGTTTTCAACATCAACGCCAATCCTGTTAAAGATAATGACGGCCCAAAGAAACCACCCAACTAGTCCCATTCGCCAAAAATCAAGATTCAACTCCAACCGCTTAGTTTTATGTTTTTCTTTATGTTATCTAAATTTTCACGTGTCTCAATTTTAAATTGGAAATTTATCCAAGGATCTTAATGCGAATTACTATTTCAGTTTTGTTTTTATACTCATTGATTTAACATTCATATCATCATACCTCACGACATATCACAGTGTCATCATTTAAAGAAGTTGAGCTGTGTCTCACTTCTACATGGACTAACCTCTCCATCATAACAAACGAGAGAGGTACTGTCATCATTCAAACATGTATACTATCAGAATTAAGACTCAAGCTTTGGTTGATTGTGTTTGTTTATGTTTTAGAGTCACATAGAACTAATCATAACTTACGGATAAAGCCAATGAAAATTTGACAAGAATATGGTGGATACGCCGCTGGTACTTCCTATATATAAGTATTCTTGCCAAAGGATCAGAGGCATTATCAGGCGGTTATGAGAAGTTCCATGTAGGATTTAGTAATATCTTGGTTGAAATTTGTTTTACACTCACTGATTTAACATTCATATCATCTCATCATTTAAAGAAATTGGATTGTGTTCCATTTTCTACATAGACTAACCTCTCCATCATAACAAACGAGAGAGGTACTATCACCATTCAAACATGTATGCTATCAGAATTACGACTCAAGCTTTGGTTGTTGTGTTTGTTTATGTTTTAGAGTCACATAGGACTAATCATAACTTACTGATAAAACCAATGAAAATTTGACGAGAATATGGTGGATACGCCGCTGGTACTTTCTATATATAAGTATTCTTTTCAAAGGATCAGAGGCATTATCAGGCGGTTACGAGAAGTTCCATGTAGGATTTAGTATTGTCTTGGTTGAAGTTTGTGTTATACTCACTGATTCAGCATTCATATAATCTCATTATTTAAAGAAATTGGATTGTGTTCTATTTCTACAAAAACTAACCTCTCCATCATAACAAACGAGATAGGAACTATAACCATTCAAACATGTATGCTATAAGAATTGGGACTCAGACATTGGTTGTTGTGTTTATTTATGTTCAAGAGTCATATCATAGAACCAATCATAACTTACTGATAAAACCAATGAAAATTTGACAAGAATATGGTGGATACGCCGCTGGTACTTCCTATATATAAGTATTCTTGTCAAAGGATCAGAGGCATTGTCAGGCGGTTATGAGAAGTTCCATCTAGGATTTAGTAATGTCTTGGTTGAAGTTTGTTTATTACTCACTGATTTAGCATTCATGTCATCTCATCATTTAAAGAAATTGGATTGTGTCACCATTCAAACATGTATACTATCAGAATTAGGACTCAGACATTGGTTGTTATGTTTATTTATGTTCTAGAGTCACATGATAGAACCAATCATAACTTACTGATAAACCAATGAAAATTTGACAAGAATATGGTGGATACGCCGCTGGTACTTCCTATATATAAGTATTCTTGTCAAAGGATCAGAGGCATTGTCAGGCGGTTATGAGAAGTCCATGTAGGTTTTAGTAGTAGAAGTTTTGTTTTAGGATATAGCCTTATCTTTCCAACCCTATCAAAACTCTTGCGCATGAAATCATATTTAGTCAATCAACTCTGTTTAACAATAGTCATTATCGTAGGCATCAAAAAGCGATTCCTGTAGCAGGGTACTCAACCCTTACAAGGAACGTTACCGCCTCAAACAAAAGTTTAAACTCTTACTCCTTTCTAAGTATGTAACTGTCAAATTAAACACCATCCTTTTTAGACAAATATGCCACTACTTAAATTTCAGGACGAAATTTCTAAAAAGTAGGGGATACTGTAACATCCGTCAAAAACCGGATTTACCAAACCCGTTTCGTTTATTAACCGAACAACCAGTTAAAAATTTCGTTGCGTATTTAATGCTCAAATTAATTTTAAACGATACATAATTAATAAGTATATTAGAATATAAAAGTTATATTTGAAAAAGTATTAAAAATAGTGATTTAAAAATAAAGTGCTGAAGCCGGGATTCGAACCCGGGTCAGTCGGGTCAACCAGGTCAGCAAAGCCTTAACACACACACATCCAACCACTCCGCCACTAGTGTTCTTTAGTAATATACCAAAACAATTAATTCAAATATCACAATGTCGAATTCAAACAGACGCGCCCAATCGCAGTCGTCGGAAATCCCGACGATTTCGCCGATAATTGACGGTTTCTTCTGATTTAACCGAAGCATTAACCTCAACATCGGTTATAACCGATGTCCAGTCCGCGACATCAGTCATAACCGCCGGAAAAATTATTGACCGACTAATCAAGACGGTAATCGGACTAAATTCATCGATGTTTTTCCCTATAAATACACCCACAAGCTTCTGATAACTTTTTCGCTCACAATCACACAAATTCTCGACGTAATTTCACTCGCCGGAAACTTTCTGCAACTCGCCGGAAAACCGAACCCCTTCACCTCTGTCCCTTACTCTAAAAACAGAACATCTAGAGCTCATACTGAAGTCACCCACACTCACCTCAAACTTCTTGAAGAACCTCTGCCGCAAGATACACGTCGCCGGAATAACCTGCTGTCATCGGAAACTCACCGGCGAAACAGGGGATCACTGTTCGGTATATCTTACACCTAATCTCTCTCGTTTTTATTAATCTCATATGTAGCTAATTACAACTTACTAAAGAAATTGATTAATTTGTCGAAAACAGTCGGATATTGGTTCTGGGTTAAGTTTAACGAAGAAGATAAAGTTTTCGGTTATATATATATTTAATTTAAATCAAGTTATATCTCGGGTTAGACACACAGTCCAGCGGTGGACTGTGTGCAAATAAACACGCATACGTCCCGAGTTCGATCCTTGACACACGCACACTCACTTTAATAAAAATGTTCCTTTATTTTAACTGAACCGGATCCACTTGCAAATAAATGTTAAGTTTAATGAAAACCGGAATAATAACCAAGATAGACACACAGTCCAGTGGTCGACTGTGTGCGAGTTTAAATCATACGTCGCGGGTTCGAGTCCAGGCTACCGGACCGGTTCTGGCAATTATCAAACTTTTTATATAAGGACAGAAATGAATTTATCTAGTATGTTTATAAGTATAATAAAAACCAGATCATTTACCAAGTTAGACACACAGTCCAGCGGTGGACTATGTGCCAAACTAAACCACAGGTCCCGGGTTCGAGACCTGTGGCAAGCGCCGAGTCGATACATTAAATCTTTATTTTAAAATAAGTGATTTTCGGATTAACTTAATTAGTATATAAATATAATTAAAAACAGAAATATTTCGGGTTAGACACGTAGCTCAGTTGGTAGAGCTGCGTGCACGCGTACGGGAGGTCTCGGGTTCGAGTCCTGCCCGGCGCATACATATACACAATAAAACCGGTCAACAAGTCAACGGTCAACGGTCAACAAGTCAATGGTCAACAGTCAAAAATCAACATTTTTTTATACTTTTATTTATTTATTTAAGTTAAAAATACTTAAAAATAACATTTTTAAAGTTAGAAAATAGCCTTAAACTCACAAAAATATATCCAATAATCCTACTAAAAATTGATCAATAAAATCCACTTATTTACCGAACCATTATGTTATTATCTAGGTTAGTTTCACTCGTGGTTAAATCCAACTTCGTTGCGCATTCAACATCATCAACCGAACGCACCCACTGTGAGTGAATCTTACAACTCTCCTTTTTAATTACACGTTTTGGGTGTATTATGTGTCACTTAAACTAATTCATTTATTCAAACTCGTGCCATACCATATTATGATTTAAACTTAGAATGTAAATATTGTTTGTAGTTATGTATTACTTATTGTCAAATTGTATGCAAATTATTTGTTAGGCCCATCAGTTCCTCGTGGGAAACGAGTTGAACAACGCACGCCTTAAAACTCATTCATTAGGCCCATCAGTTTCTCGTGGGAGACGAGTTGAACAACGCGTGCCTCAAAACGATCAATTGTTGTATGTGTGTGCAATATCTAATATTAAGTGTTTTGTGAATATATTTATGTTTACATTTACTCATATGTGGTTATGCACTTTATTTAATAATCAATTCAATAAACTTGTTTAAATGTTTTTCATAGGATTCACTCGCCAACTTTTTGTTGACCCAAAAAAACCATTTTTACACATGATACAGGTGAATAGGATGAAGCAAGGAAAACATAGGAAATGCCTTAGAAGAAAATAATGAAGTCTAGAATGATGCGTAGGACATGATGTAATTATGATTGTATATTTCCCTTTAAATTGTAATAATAAATATGAAACGTTATAATAAATGTCATGAGCTTTGATAATAACCCAATCATGCCCCGATCACCTTTTCCGCTGCGGGTCGGGGTGTGACAGCTGGCACCCAAGAAGACCCTGACCAGGAGTTGGATTTTGAAAGATATATCGATTTACTGCGTTTAGAGGCTTACACAGCAGAAATGGAAAAGTGATTAGAGTATAATTCAGAGGCAGAAGACCACACCGACTAGATTAGACCTGTTTACTAATTGTGGGGGTTCCATATGTAATAAGATCTTAAGCATTTTATTTTGTAGTGATCTTTAACATAGTAATTTTAACGGTATGTTATATACTTTCTTTTTAGACACAGGCTTACATTCCTATACCGGAAAAGGAACAACAATGGTTACTTCTAAAGATAAATTTAAAGTCACTAGAGATAACTGTTTATTTTACAAATACTTGTGACATGATTAACTGTGGAGATTCATTTAAGAATTCATCAAACTGTGATGGAGTTTGAGTCTCTATTCATGTGGTTTCTGGGTCATACCGGGTATTGGCAACACGTTGAAGTAGATGAGACGGATGCCATGGAAATAGTAGGGGATGCCCTCTGGCCTGATCAAAGAGATCGTATTGGCCGAAATTCTAGAGTTATCATATGTATGCTAATGGAAAAGCTTCTTCGCAACCGCTCGTTAACATGGACGGAAGGAAACCTTTAGGATGCTTGTTTTGGATACAGACGGTACATGGCAAATGAACTCTATGCTGGGCGCTTCACGCCAGTTAATTTTTGATGGTTTTGTGTATGCATATAAAAAAACTGCGTAATTTTATTAATTACAGTACTAAAAAATAGATACCGTTAAAAGTGTCCTAAGTTATAGGACGGAAATTGTGTAAACTGGTCAGGATCGCCCCAGCTTTCTTTCTCTTTCCCTTTACCCAATCCTTTGCGAGTACGAATTTGTGACAGCATGGGCTGTGAACACAAATCACGATGATGACCGTATGATTTACACCAGGAACAATATGGCAGCGTAGGTTCTTCCCCGAGGGATAAGATCCGGTTGTTATCTCGAGGACGACCCGCCTAACGCTTTGTAATATGCGGCAGTTGAAGATTTATAAGATCTTATGGAGTCTCCCATTCAGACTTATGAGGAAGAGGATTAATCGCTTCTTCATAAGTTCTTTTATAGATTTTATTTGAGTAATACGGGAAGGAATAATGACTGCAATCGGTTTAATCTAAAATTTAGAAACCGAAATCACATGCCCACATGGTAGACCAGAAACTTGCCAAACTCGACAGCTACATGTTCGATTATACAAATCAACAAAACCGCGCTTGCTCCCGTCTTCAACATCATAAGTGTTTAACCCAACACCAGCAACAGTCCACGTTCTAGACGCTTCAATTTTTTTTTTAAATTTCTTTTGAGCCCCCTGTGTAAGAAGGTGTGTTTCCTGAATACCCTGCAATCGGCGTTCATAAAACCATTGTTGTACGGACTGATGGAAGAATTCTATAACTTGTGTTATCGGCATTTTGTGCTGGTGTCTAGAAAGAGCGTTAATGGACTCCGCGCTGTTAGATGTCATATAATGATATCGATTACTAGGACAATGTGCTCTTGCCCATCTACCGAACCCAATACTTGTTAGAATTTGACATACTCTGGGAACGGCAAGACAAAGAGCGTTGAATGACTCATTAAAATCAGACATCCGGTAAGATTTGCATGTCTTCCACCATAAACTCTCGTATTCTTTTTTTTTATTCGACGACAAACGTAAGTTCATCATTAAATGACGACAACACAACCCGTGATAAGCACGTGGAAAGACGTTACTAACAGCTAAGTGTATAGAATTCGCCCTATCCGATATTATCGCCATATCAGGTATTTCACCAACACACTCTCTAAGCTTAGAAAGAAACCATGTCCAAGATTCCCCATCCTCTGATTTTCCTATTCCATAGGAAACTGGTAAAATCTGGTTGTTTCTATCCATGCCAACTGCTAAAAACAGCGTACCTTTAAACTCACCTTTCAGGTGTGCTGCATCGAGGATCACAACCGGTCTTATATTACGCATAAAGGCACGAATCTGAAACGACAAATTCATAAGAGGTCAACCGCGTTTTAATTTAAGATAACTAAATAAAAAGTAAAACGCATAACATTACAGCAGCACCGATGGCGACAAAGACCAATTCAAACCGATTCTCGTCATCAGTCTTGATGCGAGTGATAGTACCCGGGTTTGCCCGCTCTAAATTGTAGCAGTAAAGCGGTAGTTCAGCAAAGGAATGAGTGCTTGTTCCTTGTAGGATCTTTAGCACGTGACTTTTTCCACGCCAAGCTTGACTCTAACTTATGTCAACTTGGAATCTTTGTTTAAAATCTTTGACAATATCCTTGGACCGATATTGTCTACCACTATCTTTTAGTGATTCCTTTAAATAGTGAGCCACAACCATTGGGTTTGCCTGATGAAGATGGGGGTACGTTAGCGTCTTTGAGCACGTGTGTTTATAGTTCATATACTTAACAACAAACATCGCACTGCCAGCAACATTGCGTGCCCTAAAACGCCATGAGCACCCATCCACCAAGCATGACACGTCATACCTGGTTTTAGAAGATCTATCTACTTTAAACTCAAAATGTTCCAATAAACATTTTTTCCCTAGCTCAAGTTTCATTTCTTCTTTGTTAGTGAATACATAGCCTAGCTCAAACTTAATTGATGGAGACAGTGTTTGTGTTGTACTATGTAAATTATCGAAATTCGTTGTATACTCGTTTAAAACATCATCATTAACTTCATTAACAGGAACATTTAAATCAGGAACTTTAAATGTATCTTGATCAGAAGCAAAACTAGATGACCCAACACATGACTCCTAAATGACGTACAACTTATATAATTCAAAAGGATTTTGCATAGCAAAATTAAATAAAAAAGCGAGATCACCATCATCAGTATATCGAAGACATCCAGTACGATAGCTTTTTAATGTTTGGAATTCCACACAACTTAGAAACATTACTTAAAAGAGCAATGTACGAAAGATTGGTTTCAATTTCTAAACCACGTCTACTTGCATCGGCATCAGCAACATACTCCAAGTTTCCATTAACAATCTGCCACTTTCCACCGCTGTATACAACAAAACAAAGCTTCATGTTGTAAAAATCTTATTTTACTTTAAACATAAAACGCCTTAAACTAATTGTAAATAAATAACATATGCACGGAATCGTAAAACGGCTTATATTCGTACTGAAACGGCTTGAACAGTGACTTGAAACGGCTCTAAGCCGCCTAAATAGAGGTTTTAAGCCGCGTCAACATGTAAGGAAACGACTCTGAGCCGCGTCAACCTAGCTCGGCTCGTTGAAGGTACTCGGCTAAGGGACGAGCCGGGTCCTTAACCGGCTTGGATGCTTGAGCCACGTGAAACGGCTCGGCTGAGAGCTTTCCTTACCTAACACGACTCAGAGCCGTTTCAGTGTTTGTCGGACACGGGTCAACTTTCCATTGGTTCTCGGTTTAAACTACTCTTGAGCTGCTTCTGTTAACGGAAACGGCTCATTAAGCCGTATCAGTGAACTATTTTGACAAAAACGGCATGACATAGACTAGTTTCGTGATTATCCCAAATGATAACCTTATGCTGATATATAATCATGATGTTTTAAATGGCTATATGGCATTGTGCTTTTTGCTGTCACTTTAGAGGTTTCAATTCCAGCTTTAAGTATTATTTTATACCAAAATATAATTTGCACCTACTTACAAATTAATCAATAGTATATTTTATACTTCTTTATAGTTATCTATCTGTATAGATGAACATGGGGACGACTATGACCAAATGATAATTAATACACAGATGCAAATCAGCTTATTTTAAATTATCACTTCGTCTAATAAAAATACAATATCTGCAGATGTTTATAAAATTTGTGTACACATGCATATGTTTCATCTTAATTGCCCGTTTTCTCTTGTATTCACAAGCAACAACTCCTAGAGGTCTGATATTGTATGTGCAAAAAAAGAGTATAATTTCACATTTTATTTGTAAAGTAATTTAACCAATAGAAATGTTTAGCTTCAGATTCTACTACAGTCACATCCACAAGACTCTTGGATCTACACCATTTTCATTTTTAAATCGCACTATTTGGAGGTGTTTGAGAAGAACGTAAGATGTAAGATCGCGTCTGGAAGGGTCGCTTAATTGAGGTGTCACAACTAGCGTTAATAACTTAAAGAAGGTGATTGTTCACAACTAGTAGGATTCCCCATACGTTGCAGCAAACGTTCTGTCGGTATTAGTTTTGTTTGTTACAATAATGTACAATAGCGATACTCGGTAGAGTAACTAGAAGATATATGCCAAAAAAGATATTGAGACGTGTCTTACATACATCGAACCATAACCTAATACACGTACCGGTGTTATGTAGTCAAAAACGATATGTTTGGTCACAACACTGGTATGAACGTCAATCATAAAACACTAGTACAAAACCAATTTTTTGATGGTGTTAGTTTTATCTTTTTGGTGCTCTCTCATTAGACAAAGCACAAAATAACAACATTGCCCCGCTATTAAATAAACATACCATCAGAAAATATATTAAACACCATCATTAGATGCTTTCAAGTTAGCCGTCATCATAAATTGATTTTTTGAGGCTGGAAATAGCTAATAGCACTAAAATATACCATAGAAATGATTTTTTAAGCTGAAAGTTGTAAATAGCACCAAAATAATTCAAATTTTATAACCAGTTCTCGACCCTTACCCAAAAAAAAAATCAAATATAAAAATTCAAATGAAATCCCTAAAATTCATTTTTAATATCTTTATTAAAGTTTATAAAAAAATAATAGTTAGTTTACTATTATTTTACTTAATTTTTATTATTATTATTATTATTATTATTATTATTATTATAACATCTTTATTAAAAATTAATAAATGACTGTTTTATTGATTTAATTATTATTATAATTTCATCGTTTTGCACTCCCTCCAAAAGTTTTCATTCTCCCCATAACTAATTCATACTCCCGCTCAAACCCTAGACTGCCTTGACCTCGTTTTCTTACTATCCTTATACAATTTCATTTTCCTTCCCCTTTCCCTCCTAGTATGGATTCTACATAGATCAACGACTGCGTGCAAGGGCAGCAGTGGATGCCGATTCACCACGTTGCTCCAACATTAGAAGCCATTGCTTCGATCGTCGATCTGACATGTTAAGCCCTATCTCCCCAATTACCCCCTTTGAAGGTATTTTTATGCCATTAAGCATCTACATTTTTTTGGTGCTATGTAGATCTGTGATTATTTGGTGGTGAATGCATATTGCACGTGTTAGAGATTTTTGATTTTTTGGTGGTGTGTGTAGAGATTTAACGGTGGACTAACTTAGTTTCTATCATTGATTATTTGGTAGTGTGTCCAGAGATTTAATGGTGCTCTTATTTAAAAGGCACTAACAAATCCCATTATTTGGTGGTATATTTGTTAGTGCTTTCTCAAAAAGGCATAAATCCCAGCACCAAAAAACTACTTTTGTACTAGTGAAAACGAATGTTAATAACAGTAATGATGTTGTTGTTCGGAAGTCTTGTTCGGTTCGTTATTAATGACCAAAAATATCATATTTGATTTGTTCAATTTTGAATGATAATTTAAAACATGAGATAAATTTTAAACATAAATATAAATAAGCACTTGGTGACTTAACACTGGAAGTTAATTTTATTAAATATGGTAGAACCGAAATATGTTAAAAATATAATTATATTATAATAATAAAAAACAGAAAATGCATATACATATAGAACGATTGGCAGCTGGTTTTGGATGATTTGAAATGAAAGTGCTCATTTTAGAAAAGGTAAAAGTTAAATAAGAAATAACAAAACTAGTGCGTTTAATTCACAAACAAACGTTCGCTACAGTAGAATAATTATTTTATATTGTTATAAGTTTTTTGTTTTCTTTAGGTTTTTTATCTTAACCTTTTATTTTCAATATTGGCACTTCCGTGCTTATCTTTTATGTACGATTGGTCAAATATAATACGTTTCGATTTTATTTTTATGTAAGTTTTTTATTAATCTACGTTTTGTCATAAATTTTGTTTGAAAATAGATTGGGTCAAATAATACGTTTTCACCACATAAATTTGAGTTATTGTATGTTTCAAAGATGCGCAGCACGTGAAACCATTCTTTTAAATTAAAAAAACACTATCTTCTTACATTCTTATTTTTAAGTACATTTTGGTATAAATTCAGGTTAGTTTACGTTTCGACGTAAACTTTTATCCGTAACGAGTTATGTCAAATATAATAAGTTTCGTGTTTATGTTTATATTTTTTTCAATTGGTTATATTTTAACGTAAATTTTGTTTGGAAACAAGTTGAGTCAAATATTTGACGATATTAATTCAAGTTATTTTAAGTTTCAATACCACCGCAACATACGACGGATCAAAATACTAGTTAGATATATAGAATAAGATTACGTCACACAGCAATCTCACATGTAAGGTGTTTTTTTTTCTCATAAGTCAGTGTTATAGTATAGTTTATAATATAGTTTATAGTGATTGTTGTTGTAGAAAGATATATCTTGCACTCACTTCTGGTAATTAAGATGCAATTGTAATTGATAATTTAGGTAACAACTATAGATGCAATCGTATTTGATAATTTAGGTAACTATAGGACCCGGGATGATAACCAAACAAACATCTATCTATATTATTACTATATAAAGAATTTCCTATTTACAAAATGGTAAATTTTCATCAAATTTTAAAATAGCATATAAATAGCCAAGTTAAAATGTCTAACTTTTTGTCATTTTCTTCTATATACACCCTTCATCAATGACATTTATATTTAATAAATCTATACTATATATTAGATTATTTATAAATAATATTAAATATAATAAACTCATCACATTCATCAATAACATATATTCAGAAATACATTCTATTGTATTTTTGTATTTGGACTAAAAGACTAATCAGTGAACCAAAATTAATCAAATTTAACATAAAATGTATATTGTAATTTTAGACTCTGCCACAACGCGCGGTTTCCCACGAGATAAAAAATGTTGAAGTATACTATATAATGTTTATCATAAAAGTTTCTCTGTTTATCATAAGGGTTTCTCGTGCGTGGCATCCGCGAAGCGCAAGTTACACACAACGTATATAGGATTTTTTTAACGTTTTTAGGTAATTATGTTCTCGAGTCATATTATCGACTCCGCTGTAACGTGTGGGTTCCCCACTATATAATAATATATAATATATTCTTTTGTCGTGTGATTCAAGAGAATTGTCTTTTATTGTCACATGAATAACGTGTATCTATGCTTTACTTTTTATTCGATACCGATCATATATAAATGTAATTTATAATAGTAGAACCAGTAGTAAATTGTCCAGGTGATTTGGCTACACACAATAATCTCAAAAATAAATTTTTATTTGGTTATTTAGCATGTTAAATGAATCGGTTTTTGGATGATTGGAATCGGATTATTTGAACTTTGTATTTCAAAAATGAATGCCTTTCCAAGCCATTGAAAATTAAGAAAACCTATCCGAGTTTGTAAATCCAGATTCAGATCAAATTTGAGTTGATCGGATGAACGGAATTATGAAGTAATATAAACAACATGGTGGAGTTCGGCTACAAAGTCCATTTTTCCTACAAAGAAAGTCATAAAACAACACAATTTCAGACATTATACATACTCAAAACCCACAAATAACAACGTGAACACTAAAACACAATATCGAACGATTGAGTGCCGATTAGTTATACCGGTTCCCGTATCTGTGTTTAATCTGGACGACACGTATGTTATACCGGTTAGCGAGCAAGCCACTAAGCGAGCAGGAATTGTAGCGACATTCTCAAAGACGCTAGATGAGATGATGGCTGATTCAATGTGTCACTCGACGATTTTCATGACTAGTTGAAGATTTTCAGGAAAGACATTCATTTGAAGGGTAAAGACACATGTAGCAAGAAAGTACCGAACGCGTAGCTGATTGCTGACACGCTGGCATCCTCACAGAAGGCGATGTGTCATGTTCCAAGCTGCACGACTTTAGGAACATGGGATGTGGAACAAACAAGTGACTGGTCGGACCGGATGAGAAGGCTGCATCAAAACAGAAGAAGAATCCAAGGTTGTGCAAGACCTGTCTCTAGTACGTCGTAGGATATGACTGACGCAATTGCCCTTTGAAGAACCAGGACGAGGAGGCGTAAGAGAAGGCGCATGTTTTTTGGAAACGGGTTATTTTTTGGAGCCACCTAGCGTTGTGCGTTGTTTTTTGGTTAGGGGGTTTTAAAAAATTTGTAGGTGATCACAATGCTACACTTTTAACTTTTTATTCCCGTTGTATTGTTTTTACATTAACGTTTAAAAAATGGACCGTCCTCGTTTTGGGTGCCGTTATATCTGGCGCATATGTGGAGGTTACCCATTTTTTGTAATCCCCTATTTCTTGGTTATTGTGGAGGGGGGGTTGGTGCTTATGAATATATAAGAATGGTATGTATTTTCAGACGACCAGGTGTTTGTGGTTTGTTTTTTTTTTTTTTGTTGGATCATTTTTTTTGGATTTCCACTGGGGGCATGGGTGTCACGGGCCCGACAACATTACTCGTTTTTAAAACATCAATATTAACAAACAACGTAGAAGGAAAACACACTTTTCATCTTTCTTACACAAACAACCATTAGACGTTACAACAAGCGAAACACATGGGCAAACGGTTACATGGCCAAATGATTACTTAGTACCAAACAAACAAAGTGACCAAAAACAAATCACACAACTCACAACAGCGGCCAATTTAACTTCTGCGACTTCAACACCCTTCCGGGCTCCACCTCGCATCAGGGTCTGTCTCATTATCGGAGGGCCAGTCAAACCCGCGGGAGCTGTCGACGGGATCATGATTAAAGGTTGGACGGGTCCTCGTACTCAGGCACATCATCATACTTAGAAACATGGGGTAGGGACGGGGCTTCCCATGGCTCCTTGCGCCTAGCTTTCTTCGTTTCAGACAAGCTATCACCCAGAGAATGGACTAGCATTTGAGTTAGTTGGGACGTGGGGGGTTCTCGTCAACATCGCGCGCGTCGACCACGTTTGGGTTTGATGCCCCACGAACCGAGTACCTGAACAACTCACCATGGGGGGAGCTCTGCCAATGGCCCGGCGAACAAAAATGGTAAAGTCTTACGGTCCACAGGATCCCCACCACTACCATGGCCAAACCATACGGGCAGCTGGCAAAAAGCTTGGTGGCGGCATTAGACCGCGGTTTGGTGGCGGGGTTTGGGCAGCATAAGGGCGTGGCTGAACAACAGGTTGGGCGGGGGAGGATGAGCCCGTACTTTGGATACCTCAAGTGGGCTGGATCCCACACCTGGACGAGTTTACCCCTGCGATCGTTACGCGGCCATGGCCGCCAAGCATTTGGGTCATTAGACATTTTCTTTTCTCGGACGCAGAAAAAACCAACAAACCTGCAACAAATTTCACAAAACAAAACATAAACATCTCTTAATAAGTTGCCGATAATTCTTTACACAGCCACATTAATTTTTTTAAAAGGAACAACTAACATATATTTTTTACGGATGTTCATGTCTAACTAAAGGAAATAACAAAAGGTAAAGACAAACCAGCAATGTGTGTGACTGTCCCCTATCTCTCGGAACAAGTGAAACCCCACACACATCTATCCTTTTTCCACTAAACCACGTATTTATAATGTGGGAGAACCATATGTAGCTTGTTTGGGGGGAGGAGTCAAAGAAGTAATCATCATACACACTTGATTTAAGAATAACGTCCTTTATTATTCGGCTGAAAATGTAGGAGTGAATCTTTTTTTTTTCTCAGGACATGTGCAAACAAGGTGTTTCTTTTTGGAGGGAAACTATTTTTGTGAAGGGTCACAGGTTTGCCAATGCAGGCTGTCACATTTTGTATAGTGTCCACAAAACAGTTAAAAATGGTCCACATATATAAGCCAACCAACTAAAACACCTCCAAAACGGGCGCAAGATAATCAACTGTTTTTTATCAGCAACATGGTGAGTTTTAATTTTTTACGGGTTCCGGGGGCTTAAAAAAACGGGAACACGGGTTGTTTTGAGACACCACAACAATGTTAAATGGAAACACATCAAACTTGTGTTAAGCCAAACTTAGGGCAACGGTCGAGTACATACATACAAAGACGACAACCCAAAAAACACCAATGTGTCAAAAAGAAACCCACCCCAAACACACCCCACACCGACCCACGTATTTTAAACGGCGACAAGGGGTGGGAATTTTAAAAATGGGGGCCTTCGGCACAATACGACCCAATGCACACCTATTCCCCAGAAACATTACTATTAAACATTGTCCCAAACACTACACACAACCGAAAATAAAAGTCAAACCAAAAACCTAAAACAGTTTTCTTGCAAACAACACCAACTATAGGTCACTTCACGGTTTCATAGTTGCCTACCCGCACCCTCAATGCATGCAAGCACGCTCGAATGGTAGATGTTAGTAGGTGACAAAAGGATTTACAACGTAGTTTCTCAACGGGCTACGACTCGAGTGGTTTATCGCGCCCAGGTATTCTAGGAAAATCTCTTTCTGCGGGAAAAACAACAAACGTGGTTAGCGCGAGGCCAGAGTTGGAACTAAAAGTGTGTGTGTTGAAAAACACAACATGAACAAGCATGGAATCTGATAAATTCCAGAACACATATACTTCCAGAACACATATACTTCCAATAAACTAATTTTTTTTCTAAACACTTCACATTTTCGGACAATGAAGTTTCTCTGACAGAATAGGTGTCACGAATCAACCTAAACAACTTTGTTGGTGCATTATTTGTGTCTGTTACTGTGCGAATAGGCTAGTTAGAGCGTGTGTTGGATATTGTATGGTTTTGTGTGAATTGGTGCACAAGACTCATACGCACACAGGAGTCCAACGTACGCATGAGTCGTACACACGTAAGAGTCATACGTAAGGGTCCTATGCCTAAATAAGGCCTAGTGATGTGCATGAACTCATTAAGTTTTGGAATTGAGAGGAGATCGAACTGCGTGTTCTCCCCCAGTGTTTAATGATGTAAATAATTTCGGTATGAAATGGAAGCTAATAAAATCGAGTTGACTGAACATTAAGTTGTCGAAATTTCTATCAGAAATAGTTTACCTGTATCCAAACTTCTGTCTAAACACTGTTTCGGGTCCTAGCAAACTTTTCCAGATAGAACTATTTCAAGAAGTAGTCTAGAAATAATGTTTTTATCCGGACAGAGTAATGACTTGGAACAAGATGTTTTCCAGACAATTTAACTATTTTGGAACAATTAAGTGTTCGGGAGAGTAAACTAATCCAAATGAGTAGATACTTCTGGGAATAACAGTCAGAGTGTGATAAACACACTAAGACTATAGGTTATTTCAGGATGACTCTAACAACACTTAAATTTTACTTGTTTTAGACTAAATTTTCACCTAAATCAATCTAAACCACAATCTGATCCAAAACCTAGTTAAAATCCATAGCTGGAATGATGAAAACTCATTTAATATATGTTGAAATCGCTAAAAATCATTGAAAAAATGTTGTAACACGTCTCAAACACAGAAATCCCTCAAATCTAAGCCTCAAAACAACCGCCTATAATGATATGAGCACTCTCTATACAGAGCATGCTATGATACCACACGTGAGGTCACCTAGTCTCTCAATCTTAGGATCTATCACGAACACGTAATCACGTATGATGTGCGGAATCCATCATACATGCACTATAAACTGTAGAATGAGTAGAAGTAAGAGAATTCACAAAAATTGTATCCACCAACGATAACACATAGTTACAACTGATTACAAATGCTCAAAAGTCCATACAGTCTAGCTACAAACAAGTATTTATAGCCTAGATGTCATTTCCGAATAGACACATCTTGTTCGAAAATGTTTCCACGAATATGAACTAACCTTCAGGGAAAGACAAAGACATATTCCCTGAAGTACATCACACACATACTTCAACTATTATTTCTGGACTACATCAAGGAAACAAACATTCCTTAATGTTTACAACCTTGTCCAGAAATATGACATTTCCTTATTAACTATCACACTTAGACACTTTTGACCCTAAACTTCTAAGTGTTTATCTTCGACGCTTTCATCACTAGTATCTGCACTCCAATAATTAATATTAATATTTAACTGGGTTTAGCCCAAAGGATATAACGTGCAAAGTTTGTGAAGGTTTGATAAATTCGATGCCATTCTCCTTAATATCGATCCTATAAATACAAGAGGCTCTCCACTATTTTTGGTAGAAGATAACCTTAAAACCAATACATATTTATCTCTAAATATACAAAATATAGATCTAATCTAAATATACAAAATTGATCTAATCTATTACACCCCCCAGTCGAAGCGAGAGGATGCCGAATGCTTAGACTGGACCGAAAATCATCAAATAAGACCCGCGGAAGACCTTTTGTAATGATGACAGCTATTTGGTAGCGGGACGGGATATGAATAATCCGCACATCACCATGTTGAACCAAGTCACGAACAAAATGAATATCCAACTCAATATGTTTGGTACGTGGATGTTATACCGGGTTTCCAGATAAGTAAACTGCACTTATATTGTCACAATAAACCACACTGGCCTTCCGAAGTAAACTGCACTTATAGTTCCAACAATAAATTCCGAATACAACACAACTCGGCGACCACATTAGCAACACCCCGGTATTCTGCTTTCGCACTAGAGCGGGATACCACAGCCTGACGCTTAGATGACCAAGATAACAAATTAGAACCAAAATAAACACAATAACCTGAAGTGGAGCGTCTAGTGTCCGAGCAACCAGCCCAATCAGCATCCGCGTATACGCGTAAAGAAAGTTCACTGAATGTGCCCAAAGTGATACCAAAGGAGGGAGTGCCCTGAATATATCAAATAATCCGTTTAAGGGAATTCCAATGATCAACCCGAGGAGAATGCATATGCATGCACACCTGCTGAACTACATAGCTAATGTCAGGTGAAGGTAAGATACTGAAGTGCACCAGCCAGACTACGATATAAGGTAGGGTTCTCAAACAGAATCACTAGAATAAGCACTAAGTTTGGATTTTGTGTTCACGGGAGTAGCAACAGACTTGCAAGACAACATACCGACCCGATCAATAAAATCCAATGCATATGATTGTTGCAATAAAAACATCATATTTTGCTATCGTGTCACATTAATCCCCAAAAAATGACTCAATGGTCCAAGATCTTTCATATCGAACTCAGCGGCTAGTTGATGTATGTGAGTAGCCCGTAGTGTATCATGAGATGTTGTAAGGATAATATCATCAACATAAATAAGTTGATAAGCCATGTCAGAACCCTGATGAAATACAAATAACGAATTATCACACTTACTTTGCTGAAAACCAATGGACAAGACGAAATCCGTGAACCGCTGGTACCATGCACGCGGTGCCTGTTTTAACCCGTATAAAGATCTCTTTAGTAAATAAACATGATCCCGATACTGACGATGTCGAAATCCCACGGGTTGATACATGTAAACAGTTTTGTTGATGTTTCCATGTAGGAAAGCATTAGTAACATCCAATTGATGTATAGGCCATGACTGAGATAAAGCGAGTGTCAAAACAGTCCGAATGGTGGTTGGCTTAACAACCGGACTAAATGTCTCCCCACAATTAATACCCACTTGCTGAATACTACCATCACATACTAACCGAGCTTTATATCGCTCCAGTGTACCATCAGAACGGTATTTATGTCAAAACAACCACATGCTACGTATCACATTCATGTCTGCTGTGCGAGGGACTAATTCCCATATCTTATTTTTAATAGTGCATTGAACTCAATAGTCATGACCTTGTACCAATCCGATTTGGACAAGGCTTCGGTAGGGTTTTTGGTATAGGAGTGACAAGAGAAGCGTTAAGGTTAAAGGGTTGTTTGGGCTTAGAGATGCCATCCATAGATCGAGTGCATATGGTACGGCCGGTGTAAGTTTGGTACGACTGGAGGAGGGGAGGGGTGTGGTGGTGTGTCGGGTTTGTGTGAGATTTGGGCCGGCGAGAATATGTATGATTAATGGGTGGTTTAGGAGGGGGTTATTGGGCTGATTGTGAGAAAACTCGGTGGAGGTGGGGGGTCGGTGGAGAGGGGTTATGAGTAGGTGGGCTAGTAGGAGATATGAGGGAAGCAGGGGAAGGAATTTGGGCCGAGTCGGGTGAGGTAGGGGAAGAGGTAACATGGGTCCAATAGAAGGGATGTAGAGGAGTGGATAGAAAATCATATCAAGATAAGGACTTTTGTGGAGAAGTGGAGAAAGGGAATGTCGTTTCATCAAATATGACATGACGATTTATGAGAATTTTATTGGTGGCGAGATAGAGACATTTATATCCACGATGATTAGGGGGATATCTGAGAAAAACACAAGTCATGGACCGATGTTCAAGTTTATTGATAGTGTGTGAGGAATTAAGGGATAACATAAGCAACCAAAGACACGAAGGTGGGTATACGAGGGTTGAGTGAGGTAGAGAGATTGAGTGGGGACTTGTAGGTGAGAAGTTTGCTAGGGAGGATATTAAGGAGATAAGTGGCAACATCGAGAGCGTGGTGCCAATAGATGTTAGGCATAGAGGATTGAGCGAGAAGTGTTCGAATAATGTTGTTTAATGGTTCGAATTTTTGGTTCGGCTTTACCATTTTGGGACGATGCATGTGGGCAGGAGAAGCGGAATTTCATGCCTTGAGTGTTACAAAATTATTAAATTAAGCATTTACATATTCTTTGCCATTCGCATTGAAATTGTTTATTTTACGCTCAAATTGAGTTGTAATGTAAGTGGAGAAGTTTTGGAAGGTTGAGAAGGCTTGTGATTTGTGGCTGAGGAGAAAGGTCCATAAAAAAATAGTGAAATCATCTAGAAATAAAATGTAATAACGATGGCCACCACTACTAAGTATTGTTGAAGTCCATAAATCACTATGTATTATATCAAATGGTAAAGATGTAGAATTAATAGAATCAATAAACGGAAGTCGAACATGTTTACCAAAAACACACTATTGACATAGTTTAGTTTTTGATTTATTACAATCAATAAAATTTGAACTTTTAAGAGAGTGCAATAAATTTGTGCCAGGGTGGCCAAGGCGTTGATGCCAAAGATCTTGAGACACAGCAGTGAAGGTAGATGGTGAGGTGAACTTAGAGACTTGTGTGGGATCCAATGTGTAGAGGTCACCAGAACTATTGCATCGTAGGATAGGAGTCCTGGTCTTGAGATCCTTCACAATAAAACCAAAGGGTCAAATTCTATGAAAACTTGATTATCTTTAGTGAAACGACGTACGGAAAGTAGGTTTTTGATTAAAGATGGTGCATAAAGGACATTATTTAATTTGAAGGATGGAAAGGGTGGTTGTAAGGTTTGGTTTCCCTGTCCAAGAAAATGTATGGTTTTGCCATTACCAACTACAATATTATGAGAAATGCAATTATTAAATAAAGATGGAAAATTAGTAGAAGTCATATGATCTGACGCACCTGTGTCAATTGTCCAATTTTGATCTGGCGGATGAAGTGCCATGTGATAGAGAGCCTAGGTCAGGTGCGTTGGTGTGTAGCTATCCGTAGATGAAGCTTGACTGGCTGCATAAGTTTGGGCTGGCCGAGGCCCAAAACACCTGGCCCAGCACTATTCGATTTGGGGGCAGTGGGTATGGGCAGGGGAACAGTCCAATGAGCCTAATGTTGTGGCTGTTGTGGGCCGGCCCAAGGTGAGGAAGAATAGGAGTGCCAGTTAAACTGTGGAGGCGGCATAGTTGTGTTTGAGTTGTTCCAGCCGCCGCGTCCAGCCGGGTAACCAGATTGACTCCATCCACCGCGACCTCGACAGGACCCTCTGCCCCTCCCACGCCCTCTACCACGGCCGCGTTCCGAATCAGGCCGATTTTCAGGTTGTCGTGCATCTGAAGTTCTTCTGTTATCAGTGGTTGCGGTTAAAGCCGTGCCGGCGAGGTGATCAGCTTGTTTGGCTTGATTTATTTTTTGGGTCTCTGCCATACATAGTTGGGACCTGGTTTCATAGAACGTGGCAGGGGTTTTGTTTGTTGAGTGATGAGAGCTACACTCTCGTACTGTTTCGGGAGCCCAGTCAAGATCTGTAACACAAGCTGTTCATCGGTGATCCGAGATCCAATGTTTGTGAGCTGATCATATATTACTTTCATGGCTTGACAGTAGGCGGTCATGGATGAGAACTGATCAAGACGGGTATTGGCAAATCGGTTGTTTAGGTCGATTGTTCGAGAAGCTTTATTGTCTTGGAACAGATTTGTGAGTGCGGTCCAAGCATCATAAGCAGTTGTGTTGGGTTTCAGAATGGTGTGTAGAAGATCGGAGGAAATTGTATGGTAAATCCATTGCAGAACAATCGAATCCAACCGTTCCCAGGTTTCGGCCGGGGCTTGTTCTTTGTCTTTGTCTGATGACGAAGTAGCAGGAGATACACGAGGCTGGAAGTGATCATAAACTTGAAAAGATTTGCACTGGATTTTGAACAGTTCCGACCACATTGTGTAATGGCCGGTTTCAATATCCAAGGTGACGGGAATAAGGGTGCGGATGTTAGAAACGGTGACTGCGGGGTGAAGTTGGGAAGCCATAGATGTGAAGATAACAGAGGGGATTGGAATAACAGTGGGGGAGAAAGAAGAAAAGAAAGGTTAGGGGATTAGAACTTGCACTCTGATATCATGCAGGTTTGATAAATTCGATGCCATTCTCGTTAATATCGATCCCTATAAATACAAGAGGCTCTCCACTATTTTTGGTAGGAGATAACCATAAAACCAATACATATTTATCTCTAAATATACAAGATATAGATCTAATCTAAATATACAAAATTGATCTAATCTATTAGTTTGTAAAGATAAGTATGAATACTGCCAACTTTAACGACAAATGACAACTTTTGTCGATATGAAATGTGGATTATATTAACGAGTAAATTAGATAGGTTTGTGACTTGTCGTTCCGTAAAAATGATTGTTGAGGTCAGTTAAATTGGTTTGAAAAAAGTTAGAAATAAGTTAGTTTTAGAAAACGTCTGTATTTATTTATGATATTTTTTGGAATTGCGAATGTTTCTGAAGGCGGGTAGTTGTTACAATAAAAGCTTAACACAAATGTGATTTACTTGATGGAAAAAGGGCGATCTTCTTGGAAATTTTTGAGCAATGTCGAAACGAATGTTGTTAGAAGTGATTTTGATGGTTTATGTATAACGATATAAGTAATAGTTGTTAATATTTTTTAACTAATTGTAAAATAATAAGAGTACAATGATATGTTCATAACCCATATAATTTACGTCTTAAAAATTAAACTTTAACAAAAGTTTATCCAATAATAATTTTATTTTTTATCCTTCATGTTTATACTATATTTCAGTAGATGTCATTTACTTTCATAAATGCCAGAAAAAATATGCTTTACGTTTAAGAAAGACCCCTCTTTGATTTTCCCCTCATTTGCTTACCAACTTCATCAATTCATCCATCTGACTCACGTTTTATCGCAACCACCTGAAGTCGGAATTAGGGTTCATTCATCAAAAGCAATAATCTTTAAAGGCAACAATGGGATTTTGCAACCTCATGGACATCTCAAAACACAGATCGTTGTCGGTTTCATGATCTAAATTGTCTTTGTTACTAAAATATTGATCAATATGTCGATTCATTGGGTGGTTTGGCCATAAATAGTGTCAAAGATGTATGGCCATCATCCCTGGTTTGCTTAGAGCAGAAGAGTAGAACAATCTTGAAAACAAGGGCAAAGCAAGTCAAGCAGAAGTAAGCAAACTGAAAAAGATGTTGATTTTTCAGTTAGATGTGCTTCATAATCTTTGTGTTTTTTTTAAAGAGAAACTAGCTATATATGTTGTTAGCCCCTTTCCATTTCAAGTCATTGATGTCTAGTTTGCAGTTTGTAGTGTTCTAACCATGTAATGTTGCTTCAGCTCAAATTCAAGTGCCAATACTACACATTTTGGTATCGATTCTATGTTTTACGAATTTGGATAGTCAAAATGCTATGCTAATAGAAGGTCAAAATGGACCTTTAAAACTACATATTCAAAATTGTAAATTTGCAAACCAAAATGAACGTCTAAAAATGCATAATTGCATATCAAATTACTACACACCAAAAGATTGCATTACATATTTAAAATTGCACCAAAATGGACATCTAAAACCACATAATTGCATAGCAAATAATTGATCAAACCGATTGCAATAGATAAGACAAAAGATTCGAACAATACATAACCCAAATGGATAAAAACAATTACATAGCATTATCATGGCATAGTGATCAAACCCATTACATTATTCCATATTTTAAAACAAACATAACGAAAGATGATTCCTACAAAAGACATGTTCATACTAAATAGGTTCTAACATACTAAAGCAAGGTTCCAAAAGACAAATCAAAAGAGTGTAGATGTTGAACTAAGGTTCTAAAATACACACCAACTATAAAATGAAACTATTATCGTTCAGCTTGCCCCTTGCATGTTCTAATATTATGACCTTTTTTTCCACACTTGCCACATGTTCCTTTAATGTTTTTTTTATAACCTACCACCTTATATGATTCCCCACTTTACCTGATGATCTCTTCCTTGCCTTCATGGGTTTACCCGCTTGTTTCTGATGATTGGGTGGTCTTAAGGTTGCAGGAACTTGAGACTTTGCCCATAAAGACAGAACATTGATTGGGTTTATCTTACAAGAATAAACCTATCTTCGACTCCCTGCTGTATAGATTGAGTAAACTTGTGTTCACCTCTCTGTTGTATAGACTAGATGACCCAACATCCAAATGCCCGAACCTTATTGCCCATTGGTAGCCAAGAACAAAAATTGTTGAGACTGCATGTTTGCATGGCGTACCTGTGAACCTTTTGCCTACTGGTAAACAAGAACCAAACTGCTGAGGTAGCACACTTTCATTGCATATCTTTATAAAGTTTCCCACTAAAACTTTCCTTCGAATTCTTATGATTGTGCCTAAGACATTATCTTTACTTAGCACAAGGAAACAACCTGTAATAGCAGTAAGAATTCCATGTTCAAGACCACAATAAGTCCAAATTAAAACATGTGAAATAGTTATATTGTTGAGGTAAACAAAGACCATGCCTTTTTCCTATCACGGATGAATGTAAAATTCGAGTTTCTACCTAACTCTAGATCGTCACGTAAGAGTTCTAGAAACCAAGTCTAAGAGCTAAGATTTTCTACCTCTAAATTGCAAAGCATACAGGGTAGATTCCATTGTTGGGGTTAACACCTACTAAAGTCAGAATTTGACCTGGATATGGACCTTTTATGATTGCACCATCTAGAACCCGCTCTTCCCTCCTAAATTCCTTAAAGCCATGTTCTAAAGCTCTCAAATAAACACAGATCCTTTTGAACTTATTGTAGGTTCCTTTGGATTTTTTCCTTGTTCAATATCTATCCTAACAATAGTACTTGGATTTTTATTCTGCAATTCATTGACATAATCCCTTAGTAAAGCATACTATGAGATATAATCTCCTTCAACCTGTTTCTTAGCTTTAGCCCCAGCCCAGTAGTTTTCATCCTAAAAATCCTAAGCTCATATTTACTTTGAAACTACTCTTGAACACCTTTCATAGGAATTTGAAGATTTTCTTTAACTTGCTTTAGCATTTGTTGAGATAATAAAGTGGATGTGCAAGCATTGATTTTTCTAGTTTTAAGGCATTTATGTCCGGCGATTAAAGTACTCACCAGTTATGGTTAAGAATCTTTTTACTTCAGAAATTAATAAGACCAAGGATATTGATACGATGAGGATTTGTCTTATTCCCCTCCCACCAACAAGTATTTCAGGTCCTTTACCTACCCTTTTGTCCACATCTTCCCTTTTTTATATCCTATTTTTGAATTTTTCCTTTTAACTTTACCCTTGTACAAGCTAGCCATGTTTTCCATACCCTTCTTTACATCTACCATTTTACATTTACCTTTGTTCACTACATATTCCTTTTCTTTAACTTTTTGTACACTAGCAATATGGATTCCATTTTCATAAACATCAAAATCTGGTTCATGACACAATGCCCTTAACCCCTCCTTATCATCCTTCAAAATTCTAATGAGGCTTCTAGTTTTAACATAATGTGATTTTATCAACTTCTTCCTTTCTTCGTTAGTTCCAAATACTTGACCTAGGTAAAATTTTGCATGTTTTCCTTTGAGCTTCTTAGATAATGAAGTTGTGTCTCTTAGTGCTTAAATCTTGTACCATTCTCACTAGAAACTGACCCACTTTTCAAATCCTCTTAGTCTAGCACATCTTCTTCAACTTCTTGCTAATCAATGTTGGTGTCTTCTACATCTATGTCAATATTCAAAAAATGATCCCTCATATCTATTTCATGGTTAGCCATACTCTTATTCTTTATCCATAAGAAAATTGCTATCACTATCATCCTCATCATTACCATGTACAATATCTTCATACATACTACGTCATCTACTTCATGGTCAACAAACTATTATCTTTATCATACTCTTTGCTAAATGCACCATCTACGGATTCCTTTTGAACATCCCATTCACCATCCAAGACATTATCCTCTTGAACATTCTCTTCACCAGCATGTGAAAACATGTCATCATAACCGAAATCATGATTGTCCAATACACTAACACTTCACTGTCCAACCCCACTTGATTGCTCAACCCCTACTACATTGCCTAATCCAACTATGTTTCCTAACATCTGGTGAACTGCACTACCACCACACTACCAACCAACCTTGATTGTCTAACCGCTACATTGCTCAACACCACTGCACTGCCCAACCCCACGTGACTTAGTCTTGTACAAACAATAACATAAGGTCTAGCTGTATTGCTGACCAAAAAAAGCTTTTATGTTTTTCATCCCATGTAGAGTATAGACATTAATGACCTTATGCTCTGCCACATCCCAAAACATCTTTGTCACTACATAGGTCTTCAATACCTTTATTTAAGTCATTTTCAGGTTGCAAGAGATGGTAATATGATTACAAACTAAAAGTCTGAAGTTAAACAATTGTTAAATATGATTACAAACTAAAGAACAAAAAAAGGGTTATGAAATACTGCAATATTGTAAGATTACCGTATAGTTCAACTATCACAACATGATCAAATGATTGTCGTATGTACCAGCCCTCTCCTTGCGCCATTGAAGATGATCGTCAACAAAGAAGATGATGAACCAAATGATGTAATGTGATTGTGATTGAAGGAGGTTGAGGGTATGATGATGAGGGGGAAATCAAAGAGGAATCAGAAAAGATGGTGTTGACCTCACGTGGGGTCCACGCGACTAGATTTAACCTTGAAAATAAACACGATTTAAGGCAAAGTACGTAATGTGTAGGCTTTCTTAAGAATAAAATATGCATTTCACATATTTATATTTTAAGGTAAATGACATCTATTAAAATATAATAAATTAATATAAAGGATGAAATTTGTAATTTACTCTCATCTAAAAACACATTATTGAAAAATAAGTGAACCAAACGTTACTTATAGCATGCCATATACTTACAATTCACAAGTGTTCCCATTTATGTAAAAATCATACCACTGGGACTATCTATAGAATTTACTATTATTGTTATTCCAAGATATTAGGTACATATTATCAAAAACAATGTCAACGCCCTTTAATAACGGTGTATTTTAATTGAATTCTACAATTATTTAGGATATATGAGTAAAATAATACATTGAATATAATGAGAATCTTAGTAACGTCTAACAAACATTACATAAAATACTCAACATTCATTACATAGGTTTTGACGTGCAACAGCAATGATATTTTAAAACCAAAAATATTTTATGAAACAAGTAATTTCATACAGCTGTGTTAAGGATCAAGTCTATATAAGTACATGTTAGCTCCTCATTCATGATGCACATTATATCAGTGAGGAAGAAAGATTTATTTCAAGGTGGCTGGGCATTCAATTTCAGGTATGTTCTAAGTCTCCTTGTGGTGTCATGTTACTGTATTTAGTTACCATTGGTATATATGAACGTGCTGCAGAGATACAATTAGCTGCCGGCTTAGGAGATGGTAACCGACTCAACCGATGCCAAGCAACAACCACAACACCCAAAATTCAATCATCCTCTTGAATTTGATGGTAAGTGCAGTCTGGGTAGTCCCTGAACATTCAGAACTAGAAAGATTCACATACAAAACTGAATATTGATTACAACTTTGACACCACTTAGATCCTTACACTTAATAATTTTGGTTTAACTTTCAATATGGTCATACAAGAAAGCATGCCTTTGTTTCTTGTTGGTGAAATTCTCCCTTAGTAACTTGCTGCATAATAATCATTGATGCTTAGATTTTAGAACGTTATTCTATGTACAGAACGCTAACTTATGTAATATTGGAATTACTTAGGAGAAAGAAGAGATTACATTCGCGTCGTTGTTCCTCTCCATAGAGCATTAGCCAAAGGAGACTTAAAACGTGTAGAAGAAATCTTTAAGGATCAAGAAGATTTGGTATGCTATAGTATCAGTGCAAATAAGGAAACGCCACTACACGTTGCAATCATGAGTCAAAGCACCGAATGTAGATTATCACTAATTCTCACTAATTTTTTTCCAAACCATACAAGGTTTCCACTATTTCTTTCCAAACCAAGGGTGTTCCCAGAAACCCCCAAAACACACCTGGAGCTTGTGCGCTATCTTGTGGGCAAGATGAGTGAGGCAGACTTGAAACTGCAAAATAGTGATGGCAATACAGCCTTCTGTTTAGCAGCTATTTCAGGGAATGTTGAGATGGCTGACATTATGCTTAAGAAGAATCCGGCACTGTCATTAATTTACGCTACAGAAAACACAATGCCACTCTGTCTGGCAGCCTTTCACGGAAAACATAAAATGGTGGATTTTCTCTTTCGTCAGTCTAATAAGATGAAGGGTGACGGTTGGACAAATATGCACAGGAATGTGGTTTTGTTGAAATGCATCCAGGCTAACATGTTGGGTACGCAAGTGTTCCTTATAAAACATTTGTACTTTGTTATGAGGATCACAAATGTGGTCTTGATTTTAGTTGCTTTTTAATTTCTACTCATTCGCGTAATTGTCAAGCCTTTTGTAGAATTTGCAATACAAATATTGGATGACAACAAAGAACTTCCTCAAGATAAGTATGCACTGGATGTGCTGCAGAATTGGCTCAAAAGCCAGAGGAATTTAAAAAAAGTACAAGTCTGATCGGTAAGCAATATCCTTCAATGAACATTTAATATCTTCAAGTAACGATTTTGGTTCATCGATCTTCTTGGTTTCTTATTTGCTTGTTACATGCAGGTCGGGCACGCAGTTGTTTTTTGAACAGACCTGCAGAGAAAAATACGGCCACAAAATTACTAGGATTACTTTTGGAAAGGGTAACCGAAAAGCTGGAGGATATTACTCATGAGATGCCGAAGACTAAGAGAGATCAAATTGAAACATATCTATCTCAAATTCTATTTATGGCTGCAAAAGAGAACAACAAAATATTTTTGGTTGAGCTGATTAATAAGTATCCTGATCTTATATGGCAGAGAAATGATAAGGGACAAACTATCTTTCACATTGCTGTTGCTAATCGTCATGGTGATGTCTTCAATCTAGTCCGTGATATTGGCTCAATGAAGGATTTCATAACTTCTATCACAGACAAAGACGGCAATAATATTTTGCATATGGTTAGAAAGATTCCGAAGAAAATTTGTTATGATGACTCGGAGGTTACTAGTTATGAAATTCTTTGGGAATATTTTTGGTACGAGGTAAACTTCTTCAAATCTTTCATATGTTGTTTTTTAAACAGAAAACTCACACATGTTTCTTATGTGTCCAGGTCTGGGAATTTTTTCTCACTATTTTTTTTCCAAATTATACAAGGTTTTCACTAATTTTTTTTACCAACCAGAGGGGTTCCTGAGAACTCCCAAAAACCCCCTGGATCCAAATCATATAAGCTATTGTTTATTGGTGTTTTATTGATTTATTTCTGTTGCATGTTTGTTTTCTTTATTTTCCAATGAACATTAGTTAAGAATTTGCTGATTTAGTGACTAATATTGTCTTCTTGTTAATCGATTGTACAAATACTCATTGTAGGATGTAAAGTGTACACTCCCTGAGTCTAGTAGAGAAGTGAAGAATATCAAGGGCAAAACACCTCTACAAGTATTCACATATACCCACAGGAAACCAATTTCCCAAGGTTTTAAGTGGATATATGATACAATTGGTCAATCAATGGTTCTAGCAGCGCTTATATGCACCATCGGATTTTCAATAGCGTATTCACTTCCTGGTGGGTTTGATCAAAACAATGGACTTCCTCAATTCCGCCGAAGCAAACCTTACATTGCATTTATAATACTGGTTTCCACATCCTTTTTCATGTCTGGAATTTCTATGCTCGCATTCGTATCCATCATCCTTTCTCGCTTCGAAAAACGCCATGAAATAATAATTAAAAGATGGATGACTGCTCAAGAAATACTCCTCGTATCTTTAGGTACGTTAGTCATGGCCTTTATTTCCAGCTTCTTCCTTCTATACCCTAACAGCATATTGACATATATAATCACGGCGATTGCTAGTGTACTCTTTGCAATGTACTTAAAGCAGCACCAATCTTTCGTGATGATGGGGTTTTTTATGACATTTAAGGTCTGGTATTTCAACTGGACGACAAACCACCCCAGGATCTACCACCGAAACCCCACGTACTAAATGTTTTTGTTATGGTTAGTTTTGAATTTGAAGTTCCAACCGAATGTAACTCTTTTATTCATGGTCATATTGTTACGACTTTGATGATGTGTATTTCAAGAATTGTTGTCTTTTTTTTCTTTTTTGAATTTTGTATGTGTTGTAGTTATCAGTGATATCAGATAATTCGTGATTCTATTGAATGGAAAAAGGGCTTAATTATATAGCCAATATACTAATATACTGAGAGATTGCATGAGAATAATATAGAAAGGATTACAAAAATGACTAAGAATATTTCGGTACTAAATTAAAAACTCATGACAGGTTGAATCAATTAAATATTAAATAGCTAAGTTATTGTTATACGGAAAAAAAGAAAGGAAATCGTTGAGAAAAACTATATTAAATAAATGAAAATATTAATAAACAACTGAGAACAATAAGGGGAAATAATTTTATTCCTAAAAAAATAAGCGGAACAATTTTTAAAAGATTACAAAAATCTTGGGCACACATAATTCTAACATATAACACGGCTAGATACTTATTTATTCGGTATAATTTACTACCAAATATGAGTAAAAATTTATATTATTTTGATGATAATATAACATTCTAAATATATTTATTTTCATTAAATTTAATCTTAGAGCCACTTTCAAGTGATTTTCCTCCTCATTTTAGACTACTATTATTTAATTTTTAACCGTAGATCCGCTAGGGATACAACACAACCCAAATCAACTCCACAATAAAATGGGTTGAAGTTGCCACATCTAAAAAAATATAAAAACATATGTAAAGAACTAAAATAAATCATTATATAAATGGAGATGAGAATAAAAGAAAATAATTACTTGAATAATTTTCGCTATAACGTACATATGACAAAAAATACAATGAGATTCGACAAACTATAACAAATATTAGATCTGTGAAAATGTAAATATATGACTGAATGTTTTTTAATTCGATCATAAATAACTATAAAATCATTTTCAGTTCGTAAAATTCATAAAAATATGATTAGTTGAACAATTTAAATGATAAAAAGAAAATTTGATATAAAAAATTGTATATAAAAATTAAAAATATTAAAAAATTTAATTATCTAAAATAACGAAGTTGATTAAAATCTAAAAAGTATAATACCTATGCATGATAAATTTAATAATAAATTCATTTATTTAATTATATAATTAGTATTCATAATTAAATTTATATTGATTAACTACATATACATTCTTTTAATACTAATATCATTAGTTAATAGAAGACAGAAGTGTAAAAAATATTATTGAAGATTATTATTTAATAGGAGAGGGGAAGGGAAATAAGGATGATGAGACACCATACACTAAAACGTGTCATAAAAATTTTCAATTATCATATAGTATATGTTTAAATATTTAAATTTAAATTCTTTGGAGGGAACTTCAAAGACTGAGGCTTTGTTGGAGACTCCAATCTTGGAACATAACTTGTGAAAGACCCGTAACGACCCAGCAACAACCCTCTTCAACAAAAAGTTGTAATCAAGAGCAACATGTATGCTAATGGAAAAGCTTGTTCGCAAGCGCTCGTTAACATGGACGGAAGGAAACCTTCAGGATGCTTGTTTTGGATACAGACGGTACATGGCAAATGAACTCTATGCCGGGCGCTTCACGCCAGTTAATTTTTGATGGTTTTGTGTATGCATATAAAAAAACTGCGTAATTTTATTAATTACAGTACTAAAAAATAGATACTGTTAAAAGTCTCCTAAGTTATAGGACGGAAATTGTGTAAACTGGTCAGGATCGCCCAAGCTTTCTTTCTCTTTCCCTTCACCCAATCCTTTGCGAGTACGAATTTGTGACAGCATGGGCTGTGAACACAAATCACGATGATGACCGTATGATTTACACCAGGAACAATATGGCAGCGTAGGTTCTTCCCCGAGGGATAAGATCCGGTTGTTATCTCGAGGACGACCCGCCTAACGCTTTGTAATATGCGGCGGTTGAAGATTTATAAGATCTTATGGAGTCTCCCATTCAGACTTATGAGGAAGAGGATTAATCGCTTCTTCATAAGTTCTTTTATAGATTTCATTTGAGTAATACGGGAAGGAATAATGACTGCAATCGGTTTCATCTAAAATTTAGAAACCGAAATCACATGCCCACATGGTAGATCAGAAACTTGCCAAACTCGACAGCTACATGTTCGATTATACAAATCAACAAAACCGCGCTTGCTCCCGTCTTCAACATCATAAGTGTTTAACCCAACACCAGCAACAGTCCACGTTCTAGACGCTTCAATTTTTTTTTTAAATTTTTTCTTTTGAGCCCCCTGTGTAAGCAGGTGTGTTTCCTGAATACCCTGCAATCGGCGTTCATAAAACCATTGTTGTACGGACTGATGGAAGAATTCTATAACTTGTGTTATCGGCATTTTGTGCTGGTGTCTAGAAAGAGCGTTAATGGACTCCGCGCTGTTAGATGTCATATAATGATATCGATTACCAGGACAATGTGCTCTTGCCCATCTACCGAACCCAATACTTGTTAGAATTTGACATACGCTGGGAACGGCAAGACAAAGAGCGTTGAATGACTCATTAAAATCAGACATCCGGTAAGATTTGCATGTCTTCCACCATAAACTCTGGTATTCTTTTTTTTATTCGACGGCAAACGTAAGTTCATCATTAAATGACGACAACACAACCCGTGATAAGCACGTGGAAAGACGTTACTAACAGCTAAGTGTATAGAATTCGCCCTATCCGATATTATCGCCATATCGGGTATTTCACCAACACACTCTCTAAGCTTAGAAAGAAACCATGTCCAAGATTCCCCATCCTCTGATTTTCCTATTCCATAGGAAACTGGTAAAATCTAGTTGTTTCTATCCATGCCAACTGCTAAAACAGCGTACCTTTAACCTCACCTTTCAGGTGTGCTGCATCGATGATCACAACCGGTCTTATATTACGCATAAAGGCACCAATCTAAAACGACAAATTCATAAGAGGTCAACCGCGTTTTAATTTAAGATAGCTAAATACGCATAACATTACAGCAGAAACCGATGGCGACAAAGACCATTTCAAACTGATTCTCGTCGTCAGTCTTGATGCGAGTGATAGTACCCGGGTTTGCCCGCTCTAAATTGTAGCAGTAAAGCGGTAGTTCAGCAAAGGAACGAGTGCTTGTTCCTTGTAGGATCTTTAGCACGTGACTTTTTCCACGCCAAGCTTGACTCTAACTTATGTCAACTTGGAATCTTTGTTTAAAATCTTTGACAATATCCTTGGACCGATATTGTCTACCACTATCTTTTAGTGATTCCTTTAAATAGTGAGCCACAACCATTGGGTTTGCCTGATGAAGATGGGGGTACGTTAGCGTCTTTGAGCACGTGTGTTTATAGTTCATATACTTAACAACAAACATCGCACTACCAGCAACACTGCGTGCCCTAAAACGCCATGAGCACCCATCCACCAAGCATGACACGTCATACCTGGTTTTAGAAGATCTATCTACTTTAAACTCAAAATGTTCTAACAAAACATTTTTTCCCTAGCTCAAGTTTCATTTCTTCTTTGTTAGTGAATACATAGCCTGGCTCAAAGTTAATTGATGGAGACAGTGTTTGTGTTGTACTGTATACTCGTTTAAAACATCATCATTAACTTCATTAACAGGAACATTTAAATCAGCAGTGGATTCTACATAGATCAACGACTGCGTGCAAGGGCAGCAGTGGATGCCGATTCACCACGTTGCTCCAACATTAGAAGCCATTGCTTCGATCGTCGATCTGACATGTTAAGTCCTATCTCCCCAATTACCCCCTTTGAAGGTATTTTTATGCCATTAAGCATCTACATTTTTTTGGTGCTATGTAGATCTGTGATTATTTGGTGGTGAATGCATATTGCACGTGTTAGAGATTTTTGATTTTTTGGTGGTGTGTGTAGAGATTTAATGGTGGACTAACTTAGTTTCTATCATTGATTATTTGGTAGTGTGTCCAGAGATTTAATGGTGCTCTTATTTAAAAGGCACTAACAAATCCCATTATTTGGTGGTATATTTGTTAGTGCTTTCTCAAAAAGGCATAAATCCCAGCACCAAAAACTACTTTTTTACTAGTGAAAACGAATGTTAATAACAGTAACGATGTTGTTGTTCGGAAGTCTTGTTCGGTTTGTTATTAATGACCAAAAATATCATATTTGATTTGTTCAATTTTGAATGATAATTTAAAACATGAGATAAATTTTAAACATAAATATAAATAAGCACTTGGTGACTTAACACTGGAAGTTAATTTTATTAAATATGGTAGAACCGAAATATGTTAAAAATATAATTATATTATAATAATAAAAAACAGAAAATGCATATACATATAGAACGATTGGCAGCTGGTTTTGGATGATTTGAAATGAAAGTGCTCATTTTAGAAAAGGTAAAAGTTAAATAAGAAATAACAAAACTAGTGCGTTTAATTCACAAACAAACGTTCGCTACAGTAGAATAATTATATTATATTGTTATAAGTTTTTTGTTTTTTTTATGTTTTTTATCTTAACCTTTTATTTTCAATATTGGCACTTCCGTGCTTATCTTTTATGTACGATTGGTCAAATATAATACGTTTTCGATTTTATTTTTATGTAAGTTTTTTATTAATCTACGTTTTGTCATAAATTTTGTTTGAAAATAGATTGGGTCAAATAATACGTTTTCACCACATAAATTTGAGTTATTGTATATTTCAAAGATGCGCAGCACGTGAAACCATTCTTTTAAATTAAAAAAACACTATCTTCTTACATGCTTATTTTTAAGTACATTTTGGTATAAATTCAGGTTAGTTTATGTTTCGACGTAAACTTTTATCCGTAACGAGTTATGTCAAATATAATAAGTTTCGTGTTTATGTTTATATTTTTTTCAATTGGTTATATTTTAACGTAAATTTTGTTTGGAAACAAGTTGAGTCAAATATTTGACGATATTAATTCAAGTTATTTTAAGTTTCAATACCACCGCAACATACGACGGATCAAAATACTAGTTAGATACATAGAATAAGATTACGTCACACAGCAATCTCACATGTAAGGTGTTTTTTTTTCTCATAAGTCAGTGTTATAGTATAGTTTATAATATAGTTTATAGTGATTGTTGTTGTAGAAAGATATATCTTGCACTCACTTCTGGGAATTAAGATGCAATTGTAATTGATAATTTAGGTAACAACTATAGATGCAATCGTATTTGATAATTTAGGTAACTATAGGACCCGGGATGATAACCAAACAAACATCTATCTATATTATTACTATATAAAGAATTTCCTATTTACAAAATGGTAAATTTTCATCAAATTTTAAAATAGCATATAAATAGCCAAGTTAAAATGTCTAACTTTTTGTCATTTTCTTTTATATACACCCTTCATCAATGACATTTATATTTAATAAATCTATAGTATATATTAGAATATTTAAAATAATATTAAATATAATAAACTCATAACATTCATCAATAACATATATTCAGAAATACATTCTATTGTATTTTTGTATTTGGACTAAAAGACTAATCAGTGAACCAAAATTAATCAAATTTAACATAAAATGTATATTGTAATTTTAGACTCTGCCACAACGCGCGGTTTCCCACGAGATAAAAAATGTTGAAGTATACTATATAATGTTTATCATAAAAGTTTCTCTGTTTATCATAAGGGTTTCTCGTGGGTTGCATCCGCGAAGCGCAAGTTACACACAACGTATATAGGATTTTTTTAACGTTTTTAGGTAATTATGTTCTCGAGTCATATTATCGACTCCGCTGTAACGTGTGGGTTCCCCACTATATAATAATATATAATATATTCTTTTGTCGTGTGATTCAAGAGAATTGTCTTTTATTGTCACATGAATAACGTGTATCTATGCTTTACTTTTTATTCGATACCGATCATATATAAATGTAATTTATAATAGTAGAACCAGTAGTAAATTGTCCAGGTGATTTGGCTACACACAATAATCTCAAAAATAAATTTTTATTTGGTTATTTAGCATGTTAAATGAATCGGTTTTTGGATGATTGGAATCGGATTATTTGAACTTTGTATTTCAAAAATGAATGCCATTCCAAGCCATTGAAAATTAAGAAAACCTATCCGAGTTTGTAAATCCAGATTCAGATCAAATTTGAGTTGATCGGATGAACGGAATTATGAAGTAATATAAACAACATGGTGGAGTTCAGCTACAAAGTCCATTTTTCCTACAAAGAAAGTCATAAAACAACACAATTTCAGACATTATACATACTCAAAACCCACAAATAACAACGTGAACACTAAAACACAATATCGAACGATTGAGTGCCGATTAGTTATACCGGTTCCCGTATCTGTGTTTAATCTGGACGACACGTATGTTATACCAGTTAGCGAGCAAGCCACTAAGCGAGCAGGAATTGTAGCGACATTCTCAAAGACGCTAGATGAGATGATGGCTGATTCAATGTGTCACTCGACGATTTTCATGACTAGTTGAAGATTTTCAGGAAAGACATTCATTTGAAGGGTAAAGACACATGTAGCAAGAAAGTACCGAACGCGTAGCTGATTGCTGACACGCTGGCATCCTCACAGAAGGCGATGTGTCATGTTCCAAGCCGCACGACTTTAGGAACATGGGATGTGGAACAAACAAGTGACTGGTCGGACCGGATGAGAAGGCTGCATCAAAACAGAAGAAGAATCCAAGGTTGTGCAAGACCTGTCTCTAGTACGTCGTAGGATATGACTGACGCAATTGCCCATTGAAGAACCAGGACGAGGAGGCGTAAGAGAAGGCGCATGTTTTTTGGAAGCGGGTTATTTTTTGGAGCCACCTAGCGTTGTGCGTTGTTTTTTGGTTAGGGGGTTTTAAAAAATTTGTAGGTGATCACAATGCTACACTTTTAACTTTTTATTCCCGTTGTATTGTTTTTACATTAACGTTTAAAAAATGGACCGTCCTCGTTTTGGGTGCCGTTATATCTGGCGCATATGTGGAGGTTACCCATTTTTTGTAATCCCCTATTTCTTGGTTATTGTGGAGGGGGGGTTGGTGCTTATGAATATATAAGAATGGTATGTATTTTCAGACGACCAGGTGTTTGTGGTTTGTTTTTTTTTTTTTCTTTGTTAGATCATTTTTTTTGGATTTCCACTGGGGGCATGGGTGTCACGGGCCCGACAACATTACTCGTTTTTAAAACATCAATATTAACAAACAACGTAGAAGGAAAACACACTATTCATCTTTCTTACACAAACAACCATTAGACGTTACAACAAGCGAAACGCATGGGCAAACGGTTACATGGCCAAATGATTACTTAGTACCTAACAAACAAAGTGACCAAAAACAAATCACACAACTCACAACAGCGGCCAATTTAACTTCTGCGACTTCAACACCCTTCCGGGCTCCACCTCGCATCAGGGTCTGTCTCATTATCGGAGGGCCAATCAAACCCGCGGGAGCTGTCGACGGGATCATGATTAAAGGTTGGACGGGTCCTCGTACTCAGGCACATCATCATACTTAGAAACATGGGGTAGGGACGGGGCTTCCCATGGCTCCTTGCGCCTAGCTTTCTTCGTTTCAGACAAGCTATCACCCAGAGAATGGACTAGCATTTGAGTTAGTTGGGACGTGGGGGGTTCTCGTCAACATCGCGCGCGTCGACCACGTTTGGGTTTGATGCCCCACGAACCCAGTACCTGAACAACTCACCATGGGGGGGAGCTCTGCCAATGGCCCGGCGAACAAAAATGGTAAACTCTTACCGTCCACGGGATCCCCACCACTACCATGGCCAAACCATACGGGCAGCTGGCAAAAAGCTTGGTGGCGGCATTAGACCGCGGTTTGGTGGCGGGGTTTGGGCAGCATAAGGGCGTGGTTGGGCGGGGGAGGATGAGCCCGTACTTTGGATACCTCAAGTGGGCTGGATCCCGCACCTGGACGAGTTTACCCCTGCGATCGTTACGCGGCCATGGCCGCCAAGCATTTGGGTCATTAGACATTTTCTTTTCTCGGACGCAGAAAAAACCAACAAACCTGCACAGAGGAATTTAAAAAAAGTACAAGTCTGATCGGTAAGCAATATCCTTCAATGAACATTTAATATCTTCAAGTAACGATTTTGGTTCATCGATCTTCTTGATTTCTTATTTGATTGTTACATGCAGGTCGGGCACGCAGTTGTTTTTTGAACAGACCTGCACAGAAAAATACGGCCACAAAATTACTAGGATTACTTTTGGAAAGGGTAACCGAAAAGCTGGAGGATATTACTCATGAGATGCCGAAGACTAAGAGAGATCAAATTGAAACATATCTATCTCAAATTCTATTTATGGCTGCAAAAGAGAACAACAAAATATTTTTGGTTGAGCTGATTGATAAGTATCCTGATCTTATATGGCAGAGAAATGATAAGGGACAAACTATCTTTCACATTGCTGTTGCTAATCGTAATGGTGATGTCTTCAATCTAGTCCGTGATATTGGCTCAATGAAGGATTTCATAACTTCTATCACAGACAAAGACAGCAACAATATTTTGCATATGGTTGGAAAGATTCCGGAGAAAATTTGTTATAAAGACTCGGAGGCTACTAGTTACGAAATTCTTTGGGAATATTTTTGGTACGAGGTAAACTTCTTCAAATCTTTCATATGTTGTTTTTTAAACAGAAAACTCACACATGTTTCTTATGTGTCCAGGTCTGGGACTTGAAGGTTTGTTAGTGTTTGTATCCACAGGATCGATATCAAATTATACATGTGAGAGATTAGTATCCAAGAATCTATTCTTATTATGACAGATCCAGGAATTTTTTCTCACTATTTTTTTTTCCAAATTATACAAGGTTTTCACTAATTTTGTTTACCAACCAGAGGGGTTCCTGAGAACTCCCAAAAACCCCCTGGATCCAAATCATATAAGCTATTGTTTATTGGTGTTTTATTGATTTATTTCTGTTGCATGTTTGTTTTCTTTATTTTCCAATGAACATTAGTTAAGAATTTACTGATTTAGTGACTAATATTGTCTTCTTGTTAATCGATTGTACAAATACTCATTGTATGATGTAAAGCGTACACTCCCTGAGTCTAGTAGAGAAGTGAAGAATATCAAGGGCGATACACCTCTACAAGTATTCACAGATACCCACAGGGAACCAATTTCCCAAGGTTTTAAGTGGATATATATTACAATTGGTCAATCAATGGTTCTAGTAGCGCTTGTATGCACCATCGGATTTTCAATAGCGTATTCACTTCCTGGTGGGTTTGATCAAAACAATGGACTTCCTCTATTCAGCCGAAGCAAACCTTACATTGCATTTATAATACTGGTTTCCGCATCCTTTTTCATGTCTGGAATTTCTATGCTCGCATTCATATCCATCATCCTTTCTCGATTCGAAAAACGCCAGGAAATAATAATTAAAAGATGGATGACTGCTCAAGAAGTACTCCTCGTATCTTTAGGTACGTTAGTCATGGCCTTTATTTCCAGCTTCTTCCTTCTATACCCTAACAGCATATTGACATATATAATCACGGCGATTGCTAGTGTACTCTTTGCAATGTACTTAAAGCAGCACCAATCTTTCGTGATGATGGGGTTTTATATGACATTTAAGGTCTGGTATTTCAACTGGACGACAAACCTCCCCAGGATCTACCGCCGAAACCCCACGTACTAAATGTTTTTGTTATGATTAGTTTTGAATTTGAAGTTCCAACTGAATGTAACTCTTTTATTCATGGTCATATTGTTACGACTTTGATGATGTGTATTTCAAGAATTGTTATTTTTTTCTTTTTTGAATTTTGTATGTGTTGTAGTTATCAGTGATGTCAGATAATTCGTGATTCTATTGAATGGAAAAAGGGCTTAATTATATAGCCAATATACTAATATACTGAGAGATTGCATGAGAATAATATAGAAAGGATTACAAAAATGACTAAGAATATTTCGGTACTAAATTAAAAACTCAATTAAAAATTCATGACAGGTTGAATCAATTAAATATTAAATAGCTAAGTTATTGTTATACGGAAAAAAAGAAAGGAAATCGTTGAGAAAAACTATATTAAATAAATGAAAATATTAATAAACAACTGAGAACAATAAGGGGAAATAATTTTATTCCTAGAAAAATAAGCGGAACAATTTTTAAAAGATTACAAGAATCTTGGGCACACATAATTCTAACATATAACACGGCTAGATACTTATTTATTCGGTATAATTTACTATCAAATATGAGGAAAAATTTATATTATTTTGATTATAATATAACATTCTAAATATATTTATTTTCATTAAATTTAATCTTAGAGCCACTTTCAAGTGATTTTCCTCCTTATTTTAGACTACTATTATTTAATTTTTAACCGTAGATCCGCTAGGGATACAACACAACCCAAATCGACTCCACAATAAAATGGGTTGAAGTTGCCACATCTAAAAAAAATATAAAAACATGTGTAAAGAACTAAATCATTATATAAATGGAGATGAGAATAAAAGAAAATAATTACTTGAATAATTTTCGCTATAACGTACATATGACAAAAAATACAATGAGATTCGAGAAACTATAACAAATATTAGATCTGTGAAAATGTAAATATATGACTGAATGTTTTTTAATTCGATCATAAATAACTATAAAATCATTTTCAGTTCGTAAAATTCATAAAAATATGATTATTTGAACAATTTAAATGATAAAAAGAAAATTTGATATAAAAAATTGTATATAAAAATAAAAAATAGTAAAAAATTTAATTATCTAAAATAACGAAGTTGATTAAAATCTAAAAAGTATAATACCTATGCATAATAAATTTAATAATAAATTCATTTATTTAATTATATAATTACCATTCATAATTAAATTTATATTGATTAACTACATATACATTCTTTTAATACTAATATCATTAGTTAATAGAAGACAGAAGTGTAAAAAAGATTATTGAAGATTATTATTTAATAGGAGAGGTGAAGGGAAATAAGGATGATGAGACACCATACACTAAAACGTGTAATAAAAATTTTCATTTATTATATAGTATATGTTTAAATATTTAAATTTAAATTCTTTGGAGGAAACTTCAAAGATTGAGGCTTTGTTGGAGACTCCAATCTTGGAACATAACTTGTGAAAGACCCGTAACAACCCTGCAACAACCCTCTTCAACAAAAAGTTGTAATCAAGAGCAACATGTTTCAATCTAAAGTGGTATAGTGGATAGACACAAGATACGTGGCACTAGAATTGCTAGAGTATAACCGAGGAAGAAAGTGGATATCAAGGTGTAGCTCATGTAAAAGATTTTCAACCCAAGCAAGTTCTGCAACAGGATTTGCTAGAGCTTTATATCCAGCCTTCATAGAGAACCAATTATACTATACCTGATTTCCAATAGACCAAGTTAGATCCAAGATAGACTAGATAAGTAGTCATGGACCGACACCCTCAAGAATTCGACCCCCAATCCGAGTTAGTGAAGCTTGTGAGATTAGAAGATGTGCCACTATTTAGAAATACTTCACAATGGATGGTGCCTTGGAGTCATCGGAGAACATGTGTTAAGGCTTGCATGTGCTTTGTTGTTGGAGCATGTATGTACTGTGAGAGCTTATTTGTTAGGATCTGAGTTTAAAAGCTATGATAGTTTAAAGATGGAAATCAATGGAAGATGATAGATACAACAGAAATGTAAACTTGTATCACAACAATGAAAAGAATGTTTTCATCAACATACTTTTATAAATCATAGTTTACGTATGCATGAAAGATATACAAACTCCCTCTTAGCCTGATCACTCTGATTTGTTCGTACAAGAAATGTCAAGGAGAAGTAATAAATAGAACAGTACATGCACTTTTCTATTTATAGTACAAAGCAAACCACTGAGGAATCTAAGCTGACATCACCTTGACAGTGACATCTAATGACCTAACAAACTCTAACATCTTCTAGGCTAAAACATTGTTACATTGAAATATAAATATTCTCTATTGATAGCATATGTTGAAGAAACATCTGATGAGCTTTTATCCTCTGTTGGTCCAGCAGACCTTTGCTTCAACAGTCTTTAATCTTTAAAGGCTGAGGTTACATTAGACTATGAGCAGAGCTTATCTTCAACAGTTCTTGTAAAACAGACTTTAGCTTAACAGACCTTTGAGTAGGAGATGTTGATGTCTTTACCTTTGGGGGGGAGTATATCTTCTAAGCACTGTTTATTGATGATCAGATGTTTATAGATTATTTTGGATTTCCAATCATCTGTTCTTTTATTAGGTTCAATAGATCCAACAATCTCCCCATAGAACAGATGATGCTAAAACTCTTCTTTATTGCTGATCTTTATTCCTCATCAACATTTCCTAGATTTGCCCTTTGAATTATAGTTCAAAGTTCAAGGAATTCATGTCTTCAAAATCCCTTTGTAATTCAAGATTCAACAGATCTTGAAGGTCATCTTCATTCAGACCATATACATCCTCCATCTTTAGCTTTTGAATTCCACCATCTGATCTGAGCAGGGTCAATTCGAGGTGTCTTCTTTTTTCATTTGCTTAGCATGTTCTTCTTCAATCAGTTTAGAAGCCTTGCTTTCTATTGTATCTTGCCTTTTCTGCTTTTCTAAGGCAATTTCTTCTGCTTATTTGTTCAGGGTCTTATCAATCCCTTTTTGAACTCCAAGATCTGATGCCTTAGCAGAAGTTTGGTTTTGAGCAGACCCTAGCTTTTGTTACACCTTTGAATCTGGCTGCAACTTTCTCAGTTTATCACCCTCCCCCTTTTTGGCATCATCTTCTACTTCTTCTTGAAGAACTGTTGTAGGGGCAGAGCAAGTAGTCTTTACCAAATGCTCTTTTATGGCCTTAATATCAGCTTGAGTGACTTTGTATCTAGCCTCAACCATATTTCTGATGAGTTCCCTATGAGTGTTATGGTTGATATCAGCCAAATTCCTTTGAGCTTGGATAATTGGTTGCACTGATTTCCACAGCTCATTGGCAATTTGCTGAGGTGAGGGTTGACAAGCAGAGGTTTGTAACAGTTTTTTCATCATTCCTTTAAGCTCATATATGGAAGATTCCATAGAAGTCATCCTCTCCGTCAATTCCTTATATCTTAATTCATCACATAATTTAATAGGATCATCTGAATCCCTACCAGAGATAGTTGTATTTGGATCCTCTACAGGGAAAACTCCATGTTATTAGAACCAAATGCCCCTTTATCTTGGTACTGGGGACTTCTAACTGGAGCAGAGGTTACAATTGTTGCCTTAACTGTTGCTTCCTTTAAGGAAGACCTATTGATATAACACTGTCCAACTAAAACACAGTGTGTCATCAGTTATAGTGGCTGCTTCACTTCAACAACCACTAAGAGTTACTTGTAACTCATGGGGTGTAGCCTCCTCATCTGTTTCTAGGTTAGCAACTTGACTCAGTCACTTGTGGGGGTGTACTCTCTTTGACTAATGATTGAGAGGAACTAATTTGTGTCTGAGTTTAATCAATTGCATGAAACAGAGGTATAAATATAGGTGGAATTGAGGGAGATGGTTGTGGAGTGGAAAGAGAGACAGCCCTAGGAGAGGGGCTTGGAAACAAACTTTCAAGTGAAATGTCTACTTCATAATGTGGTGGCCCTGTACTTACAACTTGATCCTTTTGTGAGGATACAAGAGGAGCTTGGCTTTTGGTGGAGATCTTTCCAACTGTTGTGAGAAAGTGGCAACAGTGGTTTCAAGTGGCTTTTATGATACCACAAGGTGATCCTCTGGGATCTCATCTTCCAAAGATGCCTTTTTATGTAATTTTGTTTTGGTGGGCTTTTTGGATTGGGGCTTTTCTTTTGGATTTTGTTGGTGTGGGTTTCACAACCCGGTTGTGATGTCATGATCACCAGGATCAGTGGGCTCAGCAATAGAGGTTTAAGCAATAGATGTGGACTCATCCAAAATAGGCTCATCCCCCTTTGCTTTGTTTTGGAAACTTTTGACTCTTGAATTAACATTCTTGTAAAAGTTTCAATTGTTAGAATCTTCATTCTAAAAACTACACCTTGTTGAAAATCTTTTTTCAGATACTTTCTTTTGAAGGTAATAGCTTAGGAGTCTAGGATACAAAAGAAAAGCTTTATTTGTTTTTATTTTATTTATATTTGCCACCAAGTCAAAAAACAGTGCCTATGATAGATTAAAATCAGATTTTGTTAAAATAGCATATCCTGGATTTTGAATGTTTTGTGGAATCTCATTAAATGCAGTGGTCTTGGCTGAAAGACAAATAAGAAAGGTATGGAAAAAATATCTCATTTCAGTAGGAAATTTTTGTTTAGAAATTGTAACACCAGTCAATTGACCTTCATACCCATGTTCAATGAACTCTATGTGGAGTTCTTGCTTTTCAGAAGAAATTTTACCTGCTTGGTCGTCCAATGCAAATGTTGTGGATATGGAAGATAGGGATATTTGGACAAGAGTTTCTCTGATCTTTGAAGTTATAGCATATGGCTTTTTGTTTTTAGATTCAATTTTAGCGTTGGCCCAAAATTGTCGGAGAGTGTCCACATAAATAGGTGCATCAGCAAGCATAATGTTTTTGTATTTTGATGATGTGAAAACATTAATTATTGGGCGAAAGGAAGTATTTTTGTCGTTTTTCTCAAAAGTAGGAAGGTAGTTATGTGCAAGTTTGATTTGTAGAGTCATGATCGGAGAAGAAAAAGAGAAGTAGTAGAGAAGATGGTAATGGAATCTGTTTTTATGAATTTTTGAATTCAAGTCGGCAATGAAAAACTCTGTTTGGGGGAACAGGGATTTATAAAGGGAAAAGTAAATGCTGACGTGGCAGTGGTTTCAAAAAATCTGATGGCTAACATCTGTCTGTGTGGCAACCTCTGTTAAAAAATGGATGACAGTTGTTGTGTAACCTCTTTTGGGAAGCAACAGAGGTTGGGAACAGTGTATAGGAATATTGGTGATTTTACTCTATCAGAAGTTAGGACAACCAATGGTAAATGGGAACAGAGGATACCTTTCAGCAGTGGATAGAATTATAACCAATCAGAGGTTTTAAAAACAGTGGTTTAAAACAGACTTTAAGGATTTATTGAAAATTTTAAATTTTAGAACTATTTTTAAGGATGAATTTTTTATTTTCTGAAAATATTTTAATGCTTTTTATTCATGGAAAACAAAATGTTCCTTTTAATCCGTGTTTAGTATGCCAATTCTAGAGATCAAGCTTTCAAAGGTAGATGTGTCTAAAGCTTTTGTCAATACATCTGTCAATTTGATCCTTAGTTAGAACATGATCTAGAGAAATCAAACCTTTTTCATAGCAATCCTTCACAAATTGATGTCTGATGTCAATATGCTTGGTTGTGGAAACGGGATTTTATGATGTTTTCATCTTCTTGACTATCTAACGTGAGAAGAGTCTTTAGAGCAGTTACACCAAAATTCAACAATTGGTTTTGAAGCAACAGAAGTTGAGCAGTGCAACTAGCAGTAGAAATAAACTCAGCCTCTGTTGTGGATGTTGAACCTGCAACTTACTTGTAGGATGGCAACCAGCAAAGTCACTATCTGAATAACCTGAAAGCTCAATATTTCCATTAGCAGGATACCAGATACCAAGTGTGGGAGCACCTTTTATGTTATCTGAATATCCTTTTTACAGCTATAAGGTTGGACTTTCTAGGTGCTGACTAGGATTTGGCTCACACATGTGGCAAACATAATGTCTTGCCTTGATGCAGTAGGTACAGCAAAGACCCAGTCATGCTTCTTTAAAGTGTTTGATCAACCAAGTCATCTTTATCATCAATAGTGACCAATTTTGATGTGGCCATGGGTGTGCTACATGATTTACAATTATTCTTTGACATATTTTCTATGATGAATGAATGTAACATTTTGCATCTGCTTAACTTGGAGACTAAGAAAACACTGAAGCTTACCCATGGCACTCATCTCAAACTCTATTGTCATGAGTTCTCTAAATTCTTCACACATGGCATTGCATGTGGATCCAAAAATAATGTCATCCACATAAATTGGAACAAGCATCAAATCCTTTCCTCTCCATTTTACAAAAATGTTTTATCAATTTTACCTCTTGTGAAGCCTATGGATAAGAGAAAGGTGGATAGACTTTCATACCAAACTTTAGGTGCTTGTTTCAAGCCATACAAAGCTTTATTAAGCTTGTAGACATGATCTGGATAAAAGGCATCTTCAAAACCAGGAGGTTGGCATACATATACCTCTTCCTTAATCTTACCATAAAGGAATACACATTTGATATCCATTTGATACACCTTGATGTTGTGGTTGGCAGCAAAAGCTAAGAACAAAATGAGGGCCTCTAGTCTTGCTACAGGAGAAAATGTTTCATCATAATCAATGCCTTATTCTTGTCTATAGCCTTGAACCACAAGTCTAGCTTTGTTTTTTACAACAATACCCATTTCATCTGTTATGTTCTTGAAGACCCATTTTGTGCCAATTGGACATACATCCTGAGGAAATGGTACAAGTTCTCATACTTGTTGTCTTTTGAACTGTAGGAGCCCTTCTTGCATAGCTTCTACCCAAATGTTATCTCTTAGTGTTTCTTGGTACTTAACAGGTTGTGTGAGTGATAGAATGCCAACAAAAAGACAAATGTTTTGGGATTGACTTCTTGCGAGTACCCCTTCATTTACGTTGCCAATAACTTGGTCTGGTGGGTGAATTTTAAGGTAGATCAGATCTCCCTTGTATGGAATAATGGCATTGAGAGGTGAAGGCTGCAGATGGGAATCATCTGAGCTAACATCTGTTGGTAATTTTGAAGAGCCAACAGAGGTATAGGTGGGATAGGGGTAAAAGTGGGTTGACTTTTGTTCACAGAAAATGGACTTTTGTCAACAGGTGTTTGACTTGATGAGCTGGCAGAGGTTTGTGGATTAACAACAGTTGATGCTGTGTGATAGAGTTTTCACAGTTGTTAGTAACATCTGCTCCTCCAGTGGTGGAAGTGACTTTATATAGTGGGTTCACAATGTCAAATCCATAATCTTGAGTAAGAGATTGTGGTGTCCCTGCATGGTTAGACTTGACAGACACATCTTCAAATGTAAATTTATCTAAATCAAACAACTCAGCAGGATTTGCTGGGATTTTTAATGTAAAAAGTTCATTGAACTTTACATTCAAGGTCTGTTCTACACACCTAGTTCTTGTGTTAAACAGTTTATAGGCCTTGACAATAGTTGAGTATCCCAGAAAATAACCACAATCTACTTTGGCTGCAAATTTTGAAATGGAATCTTTTAAGTTTAAAATGAAGCATGAGTAGCCAAAGATTTTGAAATAAGAGATCAATGGTTTGATCTTGTACAAAATTTCATAAGTAGTCTTTTGATGTCTAATCAAAACTGTGTTTTGCACATAGCAATAGTGTTTACAGCCTCTGCTCAAAAAGCCAGGGGTAAGCTTAAGTCTGCAAGCATGGTTCTGGCAGTTTCAATAAGAGTTTTGTTCTTTCTTTCAACCACCACATTTTGTTCTAGTGTCCTTGGGATGCTGTATTACCTCACAAGCCCTTTTGACACACAGAAATCATCCAACTCCTTATTTCTAAACTCTGATCCATTGGCACTCCTGAAGATTTTTACAAGCAAGTCAAATTTCTTTTCAACTTTTCTTACAAAGTCCTGCAAAATGCCTGCAGTCTCATCTTTGGAGTGCAAAAAGTAAGTCCATGTAAACCTTGAAAAATCATCAATTATAACAAGACAATACCTCTTCTTTTTTAGACTCATGATTTTAAGAGGGCCAAACAAGTGCATGTGTAACAATTGTAAACACTAACTTGTTTTGGACTCTTCAACGGATTTGTATGAACTCTTATGTTGTTTGCCTTTTAAACAGGAAACACAATGTTCATCACAAGTGAATTGTTTTGATGGAAGACCTTTTGTCTCTTTATTTGAGGCAACTGAGAATATACATGCATTAGACATTGGATTATCTTTCAACATATCAACCACATACACATTGCCACTCCTATGAGCAACAAGTTGTGCTTTGCTCTCAACAATGATGGTGTCAATCTTTTTAGCCACTTCTGACCCAACAATCTTACAATGCTTATTATTGAAGAATGACCCATAACCTTTGTCACTCATTTAAGACACACTAAGAAGATTGAACTTAAGATTGTCAATAAGATTGACACTTTTAAACTTGAGTTTCCCTGCTTGAACTGTCTCTGACCCTAACACCTTACCTTTTGAGTTGTTACCAAATGATATATCACCCCCTCCATGTGCTAGAAAATCTTTGAGAATAGCTCTACATCCTGTCATGTGCCTGGAGCCTCCACTATCTACATACCATAAACTATCAAGACAAGTAGAAGCTCCCTTCACATAAGTAACATGTTAGTTTCATGGGTGTCCAAAGCCAAAATGGCTTTCGATGGGGTCACAGACATTTCAGCCTCAAGTCCAGGAGAATGGTCAGAGTTTTGAACAGATTTTGAAACATCTGTTGTTGACCATTTCCTGTCAGATGATTATAACCATGAGGATGCTTGTTTACTCTTGGTTTTGAAGGTCTTTTGTAGATCTCATAACCAAGTGGCACACTCTTATAAACTGGTTGGTGATATCCTCTTGGAAATTTGTTTGCTGGTGGTGCATCTATTACCTGAACCTCTTTGGGAGCAGAGGTTATATTCAATTGTTTGGTAACAGATATTTGGATTGGGACAAAGGTCTGTTTGGATTTTTTTTCCAATTTTACCCTGCGAACTCTCAAGTGTTTTTGTTTTATACTCATTTATTTTGACCTCAAAATTTTTGAGATAAACGCACTCTTGAGTTTTACGATCTTTCTTGCCACAGATAATACAATAAGGTGCATCAACTATCACACTTGTCTTGTTTATTTCATATTCTTTTAAGAGAAAACAATTTTTGGTAACATGATTTTTCTTTTCACAAAATAAGTTTGATATTTTTTCTCTCTTCTTCCCTTTTCACCCTTTTAATCAATAGATAATGTAACATCTGCTGAAAGGTGTTTTAAGGAAATGATCTTGACTTGAGCCGTTTTCACACCTTCAATGGTTGAGAAATCCATTGTCTTAAAGTTTTCAAGAATGTCACACTCATCTGACCAGGTAGGTTTGAATTGATATTTTTCAATTTCCTCAAAGGTTGAGGATCCTTCTAGTCTTTCTAAAACAATTTTTCTTACCATTAGGTGCAGTGAAGTCTTGACCAGCCAAGTTTGTTGGAATGATCTCAACCAAACCACAATCATTTACAGCAGTGTTTTGTGGAACTTGGTCATTTTTTTTGAAAACCTACATCAAATTTTACATTGCTTTTGATTTGTGATTCTAACATCAACTTAAAACCTTTGCAGGATTCTTCTCATTTTCACATGTGATCTTAGTAGATTCAAGCTCCATTTTACAACTTTTACATTTGTGTATCATAGTTTGGAGTTGATCCTTGGTTATGCTTGATTCATGTTTGAGACTGCTGATTTCACTATCTTTCTCAAACAGTTTTGATTTTAACTCTTTTGTAAGTTTTTCAAACTAAATTTCATCATCTAAGATCTTCTTTCTAAGATTTTCATTCACCTCTTTAATGTTAGCAAAAGCAATAATACATTTGTCTGAACATAAGGCTTTAAGGATTTGAGGTGATACCTTAGTAGCAACCATCATGGCATAATCACACTATCCTTCACAAACACTTGAATCCCATGAGCCTAAAAGAGGATCTATTTCTTCATCAACTTTTTCTTCTAAAACATCTGTTGCAACATTTTCACAAACCTCATCAATATTGGACACCATTTCCTCAGACTCAACCCCTTACAAAATAGTGTCTAGTGCCATAAAACAAAAATTATCAGTTTTCTTTTCAGAATTGGCAACTAGAGCAAAATTTTCATCAATTAATTCTTCAGGTAAGCTACACCAATCAACAAAGCCTTGTGTAAAGAAACTCTGTTGACTAGTCTCTGTAGGAGCAGAGGTTTGTGTAGCTTGTGGTGCAGGTTGCACTTAAACCTGAGGAGCCGGGGCTTGAACATATTGTATCTGAGGAACAGTGGTTTGGACATACTACTTGAACAGTGGTTGCAGGGTGTGCAAAATGAGCAGTGTTTTGCATGTGTGGAGTAGGGGTATGTTTGTAACATCCGTCAAAAACGGATTTACCAAACCCGCTCCGTTTAGCAACCGAACAGTCAGTCAAAATTTTCGTTGCGAATTAAATGTCCAAAACAATTTTTAAACGATCCGTAATCAATTATTATACGCGAATATATATTTAGTTTTTGAAAAACTGTCAAAAATCGCAAAATAAAAATGAAATACATCTGCCGGGTTTCGAACCCGGGTCTGTACCGAATCAGCAAGCGTCTTATCTCTCAACACACAAACCACTGCGCCGCTTGTTCTGTTTGTTATATATTTCAATCATTTAATTGATATAATAACGTTACGAATTCAAAACCGGCGCCCAAACGATTCAGTCGTCGGAATCCCGGAATTTCCGCGAATCTTAACTACGATTTACGTTATAACGTAAACCTTTAATCACATATTGGTTATAACCGATGTTTAAAGTCCGCGACCAAATTCATAACCGCCGGAAAATTTAAATAACGAACACAGTCGGAATTCAGACCAAGTGCATTGACGATTTGTCCTATAAATTGACCCACAACCGACGACAAACACTTTCGCTCAAAAATCACACCTTTTCTCGGCGTAATTCCACTCGCCGGAACTTTCCTGTTTTTCGCCGGAAAACCGAGTTTTAATCCCTGAGCTTCACTGAATCCCCTAAACCTTTAACGAAGTTACCCTTACCCTTTCCAAGCTTTCCGGAGACTTGCTGCTGCAAGGCACCAGACGCCGGAGTTGTTTTCTGTCGCCGGAGTTCTGCCGGAAAACAGAGGAAAACGAGTCGGTATACCTCACGCTTATTTTCTTTTCTTTTTACTTCTATCCTACCAGTAATTAACCTAAAACACTAATGAAACTTGAATAAAAACTCGAACCAGTCAGACCCGATTTCTGGTTCAACATTGACGAAGAAGACGATGTTTTTCTATATCATATAAGTATATTATAAATCAGGATTTTACTCGGGTTAGACACACAGTCCAGCGGTGGACTGTGTGCACATAAGACGTTAATCATGCAAAGGTCTCGAGTTCGATTCCCGTCTCACACACGCTGCCTTAATAAAATCTATTTTTTTGTTGTTACTGAACCGGAGTCGCCTTAGTTATATGTTAAGTATATTAATAACCGGAATAATAACCAAGTTAAACACACAGTCCAGCGGTGGACTGTGTGTTTGTTAATATCGCTGGTCACGAGTTCGAGTCCGGTCTTCAGCACCGACTCGGACGATTATCTATTCTTTTTAAATAAGGCAGAAAAATGAAATAACTAAATTGTATTTAAGTATAATAAAAATCAAAGTATATAACATGTTAAACACATAGTCCAGCGGTGGACTGTGTGTTAGATTAACCCACAGGTCCCGGGTTCGAGACCTGTGGAGCGCACCGCCGAACCGCTTAAACTGTTTTTAAAAATAAAAATGAATTTCTGTTAATTCTAATTAATGTATATATATAATTAAAATCGGATATATAACGGGTTAGACACGTAGCTCAGTTGGTAGAGCTGCGTGCACGCGTACGGGAGGTCTCGGGTTCGAGCCTCACTCAGCGCACAATAATCTGCCATTGAACCGGTCAACGGTCAGGTCAAAGTCAACTGTTCAAAGTCAACTGTAGCAAAAATAAAATATTTTTTTATCATTTTTATTTAATTATTTTAATTAAAAATCAATTATAAATACTTAAAAATAACATTTTTAAGATTAGAAAATAGCCTCAAACTCACAAAAATACACCCAACAATCCTACTAAAATAGTTTAATAAAATTCGTTTACTTACCAAACCATAATGCGATTTATCTAGGTTAAATCTCACTCGTGGTTAAAACCACTTCGCGTGCATTCAACGTCATCAACCGAACGCACCCACTGTGAGTGAATCTTACAATTCCCCCTTTTAAATTACACGTTTTGGGGTGTGTCATGTGTTATGAAATAATTATTTTATTTATTTAAACTTGTGCCATACCACATCATGACTTAAACTTAGATTGATTTATTGTTGTGATTTACTTATATTCCGTTTGTCAAATTACATGAAACTCATACATTAAGCCCATCAGTTCCTCGTGGGAAACGAGTAGAACATCGCGTGCTTCAATTCAAATTCATTATTGTTCATGTGTGTTTTCATTGAGTTATATTGTTTGTAGTTGTGTTATTCATATTATCATGATTATGAAATTCATTCATCAGGCCCCTCAGTTCCTCGTGAGAGACGAGTTGAGCATCGCGTGCCTTTAATTGTTCCATTATCATTCATGAGTGTTTCATTTAACATCTTATGATTGTTGATCAAGTTATATCTAATTTTACTCATGTTTGGTTGTGCACATATTTCATAATCAATCTAAATAAATTGTTCAAATGTTTTCCATAGGATTCACTCGCCAACATTATGTTGATCCAAAAACCTTTTTACACATGATACAGGTGAACAGGTTGAAGCAAGGAAAACATAGGATATGCCTTAGAAGAGAACAAAGAAGTTTAGTTTGTAGTTAAATCATGTTGTAGCAATCATTGTAAATTTCCATTTAATTTGTATTAATGAATATGAAACGTTTAATAAATGTCATGAGCTTTGATGATAACCCAATCATGCCCCGATCACCTTATCCGCTGCGGGTCGGGGTGTGACAGATTGGTATCAGAGCCATGACTATAGGGATATAGGATAGGTTATTAGACCCTTAGAGCCTATACTATAGTCTGCCTAAATTTTAAATTGATTAGGTGGTTACATACAAACTTGTGATATTTATTTGTTTCATATTTGTTTACATTTCAGTCAAACATACATGCTCATATACATATTCATTATACATATATACATATTCATTATACATATATCGATGTTCATGTGTTCAATTTATTTTCATACTCTCGTTATCCAAAGATTTTATGCAATTTTCAATTCTCATCAAAGTAAGTTCTGCGACGGGCATGTAGTAACTGGAAGGGTACAAGTACCGGTAGTCGGAACGTCCTGTCTAGGCTGGCATTCGTATAAATCCAATATAACGGACCAGTTTGCCTACCTGGGGACCAACGATGAGAGTACGAAGGACCTATTAGGCCAAAGCATGCCACACCAAACGTCGTTCGAACTAACCCTACTTTGAGGTGTCATCGTGTCTACACCTGGACACATTCCGAACATCACACGTTGTATACATATTTCTCGATTTTCCCGGGTTTTTGTGTACGCAACCAGGCAGAAACCGTGCGAACCATATGAAAAACCGGTATTCATGGGGGCCCACATGATTACACAAGGTAAAGTATGGCGGCATGACGGGCCTAACAGCGAGCAAAGCCCAAGACATCCTATGGATGTAGTATTTTTGTATAATTATTTTATAAATGATCATTCTTGAATGCGACCCATGATCCCAAAAGCATCCAACTCATACTCTTGTCATGTATTCATTGTAGATGTCTTCTAACCTCGCCCGTAGGAAGACGAGAGCAAGAAAAGCCCGCGATCGCATGGCTGCCTTAATCGCTCAACAAATGGCTGCCGTAATACCCAACATTGTAATCCAAGTTCAACAAGCCCTTACCAATAATCCTGTCAATCAAGCAAGCCAAAACATTTTCAACTCTTCCCCAAACACCACTAAATGCACCTACAAGCATTTCAAATCATGCGACCCTCCGAAATATAAAGGGACTGAAGGTGTCACCGCACTCCTCCATTGGTTTGAAGAAATGGAGAATACTTTTCTAAATTGCGATTGCCCTGATGATCGCAAAGTGCGTTATGCTACCGGTCGACTATATGGGATAGCACTTACTTGGTGGAATACAGAGAAGGCAAAACGAGGTGTTGAAGATGCTATGACCCTAACTTGGAACGAATTGAAGGAAATCATGACCAGACGATTTTGCCCAAGGAGCGAAATCAAGAAGCTTGAAGATGAATTTTATTCATTGAAGCAAATGGAAGGAGACCACATCACCTACAACAAAAGGTTCCTCGAATTACATCAAATGGTTCCCAACATGTTTACTCCCCTCTACCGTTTGATCGAGCACTACATTCGTGGTCTTCCGTCAAAGATTCAAGACCCTGTGATAAGTACCAAGCCTGCAACTTTGGAAGCAGCAATGGAGCTAGCAACAGAGCTCACCGAGAACCGAATCCGAAACAAAGACTTCAAGGAGGAGAAGAAGAAGGATAAAGAATCGACTGAAACCTCCGACTCCACCCAAACCGAATCTCCTTCTCAACCCAATCCTAAGAGAAGAAGAGTCGGGCGACTTTTCGCTGCTACTCAACGAAATCAACCCGTTTTTCACGCTATACCCATCCGAGCTGTCCCAATCACCCAAGTGGCACCCAACTCAGCTTACCCAAATAAGAAACCATATCTCGGACCTCACCCTCGATGCAACAACTGTTTTTATCACCATCCCCTTACTTTACCTTGCCGGCTATGTACAACTTGTGGACGTTATGGTCATTTGAGCAATGTTTGTCGCACCTTTCAAGACCAAACCTTTTCCCCTACTCAAAACATGGCCCAAACTTATCACCAACCCCAACACCCCATGTTCCCATATGCTCGAGCTTGCTTCAATTGTGGCGACCCTACCCACCTTAGAAACACATGCCCTCAATTGGTTAACGTTATCAACACTCAAGCCCAATCAAACCCAGTTAACCAAGTAAACCAAGAAAACCCAACCACTATGCCACCAGCAAGAGGAAGAGTCTTCAATATCAACGCCAACCCTGTCGAAGATAATGACGGCCCTGATGAAGATACTCAGCTAGTCCTCTTCGCCGAAGATCCAGATTCAACTTCTATTGTTTAGTCTTATGTTTTTCTTTATCACATGTGTAGACTGTTAGAGAAATTATTGGATATTATATATTATATATTGTTTTCGGTATATGCTTTTGCCGAGGCCGTGGCTCCCCATCCATCGAGGTTGAGTTGGATCCCCATTTTATTATGTGGTTGATCTTGGCGTGCCCGCACGATCGACTCCGTTTGTTTGAGCCTTGATCGGTGACGTAATTTTACATTTCAATACATGCAATACGTTCGGCTCCGTTTGATTGAGCCTTGAGCGCACATTTCAATTTACATTTCATGCAATACGTTCGGCTCCGTTTGATTGAGCCTTGAGCGCACATACAATTTCATTATCAGTATCTTGTGGTTGTGGTGTTTGTAGTAGAGTCGCATCGAACTAACCATAACTTTCGGATAAAGTCAACGAAAATTTGACAAGGGTATGGTGGATACGCCGATGGTACTTCCTATATATAAGTATTCTTGTCAAATGATCGGAGGCATTATCAGGCGGTTATGAGAGGTTCCATGCATAGGCTGATTGTGTGATGGTTGTTTAAATTAAGTTGTTCAATTTCAGTACATTCAATACGTTCGGCTCTGTTTGATTGAGCCTTGAGCGCACATACAATTTCATTCAATACGTTCGGCTCCGTTTGATTGAGCCTTGAGCGCACAGACAATTTCATTATCAGTATCATGTGGTTGTGGTGTTTGTAGTAGAGTCGCATCGAACTAACCATAACTTGCGGATAAAGTTAATGAGAATTTGACAAGGATATGGTGGATACGCCGATGGTACTTCCTATATATAAGTATTCTTGTCAAATAATCGGAGGCATTATCAGGCGGTTATGAGAGGTTCCGTGCATAGGCTGTTTGTATGGTTAAGTTATTCATATTCAGTACATGCAATACGCTCGGCTCCGTTTGATTGAGCCTTGAGCACACAATTTCAATTTCAGTACATTCAATTTGTTCGGCTCCGTTTGATTGAGCCTTGAGCACACAATTTCATTTTCAGTACATGCAAAACGATCGGCTCCGTTCGATTGAGCCTTGATCGCACAGATATATTTCATTTCAGTAATTTATGTTTGTTGTATTGATTGTAGAGTTATAGGACTAATCATAATTCACTGTTAAAACCAATGAAAATTTGACAAGAATATGGTGGATACGCCGCTGGTACTTCCTATATATAAGTATTCTTGTCAAAGGATCAGAGGCATTAACGGATGGTTATGAGAAGTTCTATGTAGGATTTATTAGTTTCTTGGTAACCAATCATAACTTGTGGATAAAACTAATGAAAATTTGGCAAGAATATGGTGGATACGCCGCTGGTACTTCCTATATATAAGTATTCTTGCCAAAGGATCAGAGGCATTATCAGGCGGTTATGAAAAGTTCCATGTAGGATTTAGTATTGCCTTGGTTGGAATTTGTGTTACATTTATATCATCATGTTATTTAAAGAGATTGGATTGTGTTCCATTTCTACATAAATTAACCTCTCCATCATAACAAACGAGAAAGGAACTTCCATCATTCAAACATATATGTTATCAGAATGTGGATTCAAATATTTGCTGTTGTGTTTATTCATGTTCAAATATTCGCTGATGTGTCTATTCATGTTCGAATATTTGCTGTTGTGTTTATTCATGTTCAAATATTTGCTGATGTGTTCATTCATGTTCGAATATTTGCTGTTATGTTTATTCATGTTCAAATATTTGCTGATGTGTTCATTCATGTTTGGATATCAGCTGTTGTGTTTTTATTTATGTTCCATGTAGATTGTAGTGTTAGAAGTTTTGCCTTAGGATATAACCATATTTTTCCCAAACGTATCTAAACTCTTATGCATGATATCATTTTAGCAAATCATTTCTGCTTATCAATACTTATACAGTAGGCAACAAAAAGCGATTCCTGAATAGGGTACTTAACCCTTACAAGGAACGTTACCGCCTCGAACAAAAACTTAAGCCTTTATTTTGCTAAGCATACAACTGTCAAACAAAACATCATCACCCTTTTAGTCAAAATATATCATTATTTAAATTTCGGGACGAAATTTCTAAAAAGCAGGGGATACTGTAACATCCGTCAAAAACGGATTTACCAAACCCGCTCCGTTTAGCAACCGAACAGTCAGTCAAAATTTTCGTTGCGAATTAAATGTCCAAAACATTTTTAAACGATCCGTAATCAATTATTATACGCGAATATATATTTAGTTTTTGAAAAACTGTCAAAAATCGCAAAATAAAAATGAAATACATCTGCCGGGTTTCGAACCCGGGTCTGTACCGAATCAGCAAGCGTCTTATCTCTCAACACACAAACCACTGCGCCGCTTGTTCTGTTTGTTATATATTTCAATCATTTAATTGATATAATAACGTTACGAATTCAAAACCGGCGCCCAAACGATTCAGTCGTCGGAATCCCGGAATTTCCGCGAATCTTAACTACGATTTACGTTATAACGTAAACCTTTAATCACATATCGGTTATAACCGATGTTTAAAGTCCGCGACCAAATTCATAACCGCCGGAAAATTTAAATAACGAACACAGTCGGAATTCAGACCAAGTGCATTGACGATTTGTCCTATAAATTGACCCACAACCGACAACAAACACTTTCGCTCAAAAATCACACCTTTTCTCGGCGTAATTCCACTCGCCGGAACTTTCCTGTTTTTCGCCGGAAAACCGAGTTTTAATCCCTGAGCTTCACTGAATCCCCTAAACCTTTAACGAAGTTACCCTTACCCTTTCCAAGCTTTCCGGAGACTTGCTGCTGCAAGGCACCAGACGCCGGAGTTGTTTTCTGTCGCCGGAGTTCTGCCGGAAAACAGAGGAAAACGAGTCGGTATACCTCACGCTTATTTTCTTTTCTTTTTACTTCTATCCTACCAGTAATTAACCTAAAACACTAATGAAACTTGAATAAAAACTCGAACCAGTCAGACCCGATTTCTGGTTCAACATTGACGAAGAAGACGATGTTTTTCTATATCATATAAGTATATTATAAATCAGGATTTTACTCGGGTTAGACACACAGTCCAGCGGTGGACTGTGTGCACATAAGACGTTAATCATGCAAAGGTCTCGAGTTCGATTCCCGTCTCACACACGCTGCCTTAATAAAATCTATTTTTTTGTTGTTACTGAACCGGAGTCGCCTTAGTTATATGTTAAGTATATTAATAACCGGAATAATAACCAAATTAAACACACAGTCCAGCGGTGGACTGTGTGTTTGTTTATATCGCTGGTCACGAGTTCGAGTCCGGTCTTCAGCACCGACTCGGACGATTATCTATTCTTTTTAAATAAGGCAGAAAAATGAAATAACTAAATTGTATTTAAGTATAATAAAAATCAAAGTATATAACATGTTAAACACACAGTCCAGCGGTGGACTGTGTGTTAGATTAACCCACAGGTCCCGGGTTCGAGACCTGTGGAGCGCACCGCCGAACCGCTTAAACTGTTTTTAAAATAAAAATGAATTTCTGTTAATTCTAATTAATGTATATATATAATTAAAATCGGATATATAACGGGTTAGACACGTAGCTCAGTTGGTAGAGCTGCGTGCACGCGTACGGGAGGTCTCGGGTTCGAGCCTCACTCAGCGCACAATAATCTGCCATTGAACCGGTCAACGGTCAGGTCAAAGTCAACTGGTCAAAGTCAACTGTAGCAAAAATAAAATATTTTTTTATCATTTTTATTTAATTATTTTAATTAAAAATCAATTATAAATACTTAAAAATAACATTTTTAAGATTAGAAAATAGCCTCAAACTCACAAAAATACACCCAACAATCCTACTAAAATAGTTTAATAAAATTCGTTTACTTACCAAACCATAATGCGATTTATCTAGGTTAAATCTCACTCGTGGTTAAAACCACTTCGCGTGCATTCAACGTCATCAACCGAACGCACCCACTGTGAGTGAATCTTACAATTCCCCCTTTTAAATTACACGTTTTGGGGTGTGTCATGTGTTATGAAATAATTATTTATATTTATTTAAACTTGTGCCATACCACATCATGACTTAAACTTAGATTGATTTATTGTTGTGATTTACTTATATTCCGTTTGTCAAATTACATGAAACTCATACATTAAGCCCATCAGTTCCTCGTGGGAAACGAGTAGAACATCGCGTGCTTCAATTCAAATTCATTATTGTTCATGTGTGTTTTCATTGAGTTATATTGTTTGTAGTTGTGTTATTCATATTATCATGATTATGAAATTCATTCATCAGGCCCCTCAGTTCCTCGTGAGAGACGAGTTGAGCATCGCGTGCCTTTAATTGTTCCATTATCATTCATGAGTGTTTCATTTAACATCTTATGATTGTTGATCAAGTTATATCTAATTTTACTCATGTTTGGTTGTGCACATATTTCATAATCAATCTAAATAAATTGTTCAAATGTTTTCCATAGGATTCACTCGCCAACATTATGTTGATCCAAAAACCTTTTTACACATGATACAGGTGAACAGGTTGAAGCAAGGAAAACATAGGATATGCCTTAGAAGAGAACAAAGAAGTTTAGTTTGTAGTTAAATCATGTTGTAGCAATCATTGTAAATTTCCATTTAATTTGTATTAATGAATATGAAACGTTTAATAAATGTCATGAGCTTTGATGATAACCCAATCATGCCCCGATCACCTTATCCGCTGCGGGTCGGGGTGTGACAGATTGGTATCAGAGCCATGACTATAGGGATATAGGATAGGTTATTAGACCCTTAGAGCCTATACTATAGTCTGCCTAAATTTTAAATTGATTAGGTGGTTACATACAAACTTGTGATATTTATTTGTTTCATATTTGTTTACATTTCAGTCAAACATACATGCTCATATACATATTCATTATACATATATACATATTCATTATACATATATCGATGTTCATGTGTTCAATTTATTTTCATACTCTCGTTATCCAAAGATTTTATGCAATTTTCAATTCTCATCAAAGTAAGTTCTGCGACGGGCATGTAGTAACTGGAAGGGTACAAGTACCGGTAGTCGGAACGTCCTGTCTAGGCTGGCATTCGTATAAATCCAATATAACGGACCAGTTTGCCTACCTGGGGACCAACGATGAGAGTACGAAGGACCTATTAGGCCAAAGCATGCCACACCAAACGTCGTTCGAACTAACCCTACTTTGAGGTGTCATCGTGTCTACACCTGGACACATTCCGAACATCACACGTTGTATACATATTTCTCGATTTTCCCGGGTTTTTGTGTACGCAACCAGGCAGAAACCGTGCGAACCATATGAAAAACCGGTATTCATGGGGGCCCACATGATTACACAAGGTAAAGTATGGCGGCATGACGGGCCTAACAGCGAGCAAAGCCCAAGACATCCTATGGATGTAGTATTTTTGTATAATTATTTTATAAATGATCATTCTTGAATGCGACCCATGATCCCAAAAGCATCCAACTCATACTCTTGTCATGTATTCATTGTAGATGTCTTCTAACCTCGCCCGTAGGAAGACGAGAGCAAGAAAAGCCCGCGATCGCATGGCTGCCTTAATCGCTCAACAAATGGCTGCCGTAATACCCAACATTGTAATCCAAGTTCAACAAGCCCTTACCAATAATCCTGTCAATCAAGCAAGCCAAAACATTTTCAACTCTTCCCCAAACACCACTAAATGCACCTACAAGCATTTCAAATCATGCGACCCTCCGAAATATAAAGGGACTGAAGGTGTCACCGCACTCCTCCATTGGTTTGAAGAAATGGAGAATACTTTTCTAAATTGCGATTGCCCTGATGATCGCAAAGTGCGTTATGCTACCGGTCGACTATATGGGATAGCACTTACTTGGTGGAATACAGAGAAGGCAAAACGAGGTGTTGAAGATGCTATGACCCTAACTTGGAACGAATTGAAGGAAATCATGACCAGACGATTTTGCCCAAGGAGCGAAATCAAGAAGCTTGAAGATGAATTTTATTCATTGAAGCAAATGGAAGGAGACCACATCACCTACAACAAAAGGTTCCTCGAATTACATCAAATGGTTCCCAACATGTTTACTCCCCTCTACCGTTTGATCGAGCACTACATTCGTGGTCTTCCGTCAAAGATTCAAGACCCTGTGATAAGTACCAAGCCTGCAACTTTGGAAGCAGCAATGGAGCTAGCAACAGAGCTCACCGAGAACCGAATCCGAAACAAAGACTTCAAGGAGGAGAAGAAGAAGGATAAAGAATCGACTGAAACCTCCGACTCCACCCAAACCGAATCCCCTTCTCAACCCAATCCTAAGAGAAGAAGAGTCGGGCGACTTTTTGCTGCTACTCAACGAAATCAACCCGTTTTTCACGCTATACCCATCCGAGCTGTCCCAATCACCCAAGTGGCACCCAACTCAGCTTACCCAAATAAGAAACCATATCTCGGACCTCACCCTCGATGCAACAACTGTTTTTATCACCATCCCCTTACTTTACCTTGCCGGCTATGTACAACTTGTGGACGTTATGGTCATTTGAGCAATGTTTGTCGCACCTTTCAAGACCAAACCTTTTCCCCTACTCAAAACATGGCCCAAACTTATCACCAACCCCAACACCCCATGTTCCCATATGCTCGAGCTTGCTTCAATTGTGGCGACCCTACCCACCTTAGAAACACATGCCCTCAATTGGTTAACGTTATCAACACTCAAGCCCAATCAAACCCAGTTAACCAAGTAAACCAAGAAAACCCAACCACTATGCCACCAGCAAGAGGAAGAGTCTTCAATATCAACGCCAACCCTGTCGAAGATAATGACGGCCCTGATGAAGATACTCAGCTAGTCCTCTTCGCCGAAGATCCAGATTCAACTTCTATTGTTTAGTCTTATGTTTTTCTTTATCACATGTGTAGACTGTTAGAGAAATTATTGGATATTATATATTATATATTGTTTTCGGTATATGCTTTTGCCGAGGCCGTGGCTCCCCATCCATCGAGGTTGAGTTGGATCCCCATTTTATTATGTGGTTGATCTTGGCGTGCCCGCACGATCGACTCCGTTTGTTTGAGCCTTGATCGGTTACGTAATTTTACATTTCAATACATGCAATACGTTCGGCTCCGTTTGATTGAGCCTTGAGCGCACATTTCAATTTACATTTCATGCAATACGTTCGGCTCCGTTTGATTGAGCCTTGAGCGCACATACAATTTCATTATCAGTATCTTGTGGTTGTGGTGTTTGTAGTAGAGTCGCATCGAACTAACCATAACTTTCGGATAAAGTCAACGAAAATTTGACAAGGGTATGGTGGATACGCCGATGGTACTTCCTATATATAAGTATTCTTGTCAAATGATCGGAGGCATTATCAGGCGGTTATGAGAGGTTCCATGCATAGGCTGATTGTGTGATGGTTGTTTAAATTAAGTTGTTCAATTTCAGTACATTCAATACGTTCGGCTCCGTTTGATTGAGCCTTGAGCGCACATACAATTTCATTCAATACGTTCGGCTCCGTTTGATTGAGCCTTGAGCGCACAGACAATTTCATTATCAGTATCATGTGGTTGTGGTGTTTGTAGTAGAGTCGCATCGAACTAACCATAACTTGCGGATAAAGTTAATGAGAATTTGACAAGGATATGGTGGATACGCCGATGGTACTTCCTATATATAAGTATTCTTGTCAAATAATCGGAGGCATTATCAGGCGGTTATGAGAGGTTCCATGCATAGGCTGTTTGTATGGTTAAGTTATTCATATTCAGTACATGCAATACGCTCGGCTCCGTTTGATTGAGCCTTGAGCACACAATTTCAATTTCAGTACATTCAATTTGTTCGGCTCCGTTTGATTGAGCCTTGAGCACACAATTTCATTTTCAGTACATGCAAAACGATCGGCTCCGTTCGATTGAGCCTTGATCGCACAGATATATTTCATTTCAGTAATTTATGTTTGTTGTATTGATTGTAGAGTTATAGGACTAATCATAATTCACTGTTAAAACCAATGAAAATTTGACAAGAATATGGTGGATACGCCGCTGGTACTTCCTATATATAAGTATTCTTGTCAAAGGATCAGAGGCATTAACGGATGGTTATGAGAAGTTCTATGTAGGATTTATTAGTTTCTTGGTAACCAATCATAACTTGTGGATAAAACTAATGAAAATTTGGCAAGAATATGGTGGATACGCCGCTGGTACTTCCTATATATAAGTATTCTTGCCAAAGGATCAGAGGCATTATCAGGCGGTTATGAAAAGTTCCATGTAGGATTTAGTATTGCCTTGGTTGGAATTTGTGTTACATTTATATCATCATGTTATTTAAAGAGATTGGATTGTGTTCCATTTCTACATAAATTAACCTCTCCATCATAACAAACGAGAAAGGAACTTCCATCATTCAAACATATATGTTATCAGAATGTGGATTCAAATATTTGCTGTTGTGTTTATTCATGTTCAAATATTCGCTGATGTGTCTATTCATGTTCGAATATTTGCTGTTGTGTTTATTCATGTTCAAATATTTGCTGATGTGTTCATTCATGTTCGAATATTTGCTGTTATGTTTATTCATGTTCAAATATTTGCTGATGTGTTCATTCATGTTTGGATATCAGCTGTTGTGTTTTATTTATGTTCCATGTAGATTGTAGTGTTAGAAGTTTTGCCTTAGGATATAACCATATTTTTCCCAAACGTATCTAAACTCTTATGCATGATATCATTTTAGCAAATCATTTCTGCTTATCAATACTTATACAGTAGGCAACAAAAAGCGATTCCTGAATAGGGTACTTAACCCTTACAAGGAACGTTACCGCCTCGAACAAAAACTTAAGCCTTTATTTTGCTAAGCATACAACTGTCAAACAAAACATCATCACCCTTTTAGTCAAAATATATCATTATTTAAATTTCGGGACGAAATTTCTAAAAAGCAGGGGATACTGTAACATCCGTCAAAAATGGATTTACCAAACCCGCTCCGTTTAGCAACCGAACAGTCAGTCAAAATTTTCGTTGCGAATTAAATGTCCAAAACATTTTTAAACGATCCGTAATCAATTATTATACGCGAATATATATTTAGTTTTTGAAAAACTGTCAAAAATCGCAAAATAAAAATGAAATACATCTGCCGGGTTTCGAACCCGGGTCTGTACCGAATCAGCAAGCGTCTTATCTCTCAACACACAAACCACTGCGCCGCTTGTTCTGTTTGTTATATATTTCAATCATTTAATTGATATAATAACGTTACGAATTCAAAACCGGCGCCCAAACGATTCAGTCGTCGGAATCCCGGAATTTCCGCGAATCTTAACTACGATTTACGTTATAACGTAAACCTTTAATCACATATCGGTTATAACCGATGTTTAAAGTCCGCGACCAAATTCATAACCGCCGGAAAATTTAAATAACGAACACAGTCGGAATTCAGACCAAGTGCATTGACGATTTGTCCTATAAATTGACCCACAACCGACAACAAACACTTTCGCTCAAAAATCACACCTTTTCTCGGCGTAATTCCACTCGCCGGAACTTTCCTGTTTTTCGCCGGAAAACCGAGTTTTAATCCCTGAGCTTCACTGAATCCCCTAAACCTTTAACGAAGTTACCCTTACCCTTTCCAAGCTTTCCGGAGACTTGCTGCTGCAAGGCACCAGACGCCGGAGTTGTTTTCTGTCGCCGGAGTTCTGCCGGAAAACAGAGGAAAACGAGTCGGTATACCTCACGCTTATTTTCTTTTCTTTTTACTTCTATCCTACCAGTAATTAACCTAAAACACTAATGAAACTTGAATAAAAACTCGAACCAGTCAGACCCGATTTCTGGTTCAACATTGACGAAGAAGACGATGTTTTTCTATATCATATAAGTATATTATAAATCAGGATTTTACTCGGGTTAGACACACAGTCCAGCGGTGGACTGTGTGCACATAAGACGTTAATCATGCAAAGGTCTCGAGTTCGATTCCCGTCTCACACACGCTGCCTTAATAAAATCTATTTTTTTGTTGTTACTGAACCGGAGTCGCCTTAGTTATATGTTAAGTATATTAATAACCGGAATAATAACCAAGTTAAACACACAGTCCAGCGGTGGACTGTGTGTTTGTTTATATCGCTGGTCACGAGTTCGAGTCCGGTCTTCAGCACCGACTCGGACGATTATCTATTCTTTTTAAATAAGGCAGAAAAATGAAATAACTAAATTGTATTTAAGTATAATAAAAATCAAAGTATATAACATGTTAAACACACAGTCCAGCGGTGGACTGTGTGTTAGATTAACCCACAGGTCCCGGGTTCGAGACCTGTGGAGCGCACCGCCGAACCGCTTAAACTGTTTTTAAAATAAAAATGAATTTCTGTTAATTCTAATTAATGTATATATATAATTAAAATCGGATATATAACGGGTTAGACACGTAGCTCAGTTGGTAGAGCTGCGTGCACGCGTACGGGAGGTCTCGGGTTCGAGCCTCACTCAGCGCACAATAATCTGCCATTGAACCGGTCAACGGTCAGGTCAAAGTCAACTGGTCAAAGTCAACTGTAGCAAAAATAAAATATTTTTTTATCATTTTTATTTAATTATTTTAATTAAAAATCAATTATAAATACTTAAAAATAACATTTTTAAGATTAGAAAATAGCCTCAAACTCACAAAAATACACCCAACAATCCTACTAAAATAGTTTAATAAAATTCGTTTACTTACCAAACCATAATGCGATTTATCTATAGGTTAAATCTCACTCGTGGTTAAAACCACTTCGCGTGCATTCAACGTCATCAACCGAACGCACCCACTGTGAGTGAATCTTACAATTCCCCCTTTTAAATTACACGTTTTGGGGTGTGTCATGTGTTATGAAATAATTATTTTATTTATATAAACTTGTGCCATACCACATCATGACTTAAACTTAGATTGATTTATTGTTGTGATTTACTTATATTCCGTTTGTCAAATTACATGAAACTCATACATTAAGCCCATCAGTTCCTCGTGGGAAACGAGTAGAACATCGCGTGCTTCAATTCAAATTCATTATTGTTCATGTGTGTTTTCATTGAGTTATATTGTTTGTAGTTGTGTTATTCATATTATCATGATTATGAAATTCATTCATCAGGCCCCTCAGTTCCTCGTGAGAGACGAGTTGAGCATCGCGTGCCTTTAATTGTTCCATTATCATTCATGAGTGTTTCATTTAACATCTTATGATTGTTGATCAAGTTATATCTAATTTTACTCATGTTTGGTTGTGCACATATTTCATAATCAATCTAAATAAATTGTTCAAATGTTTTCCATAGGATTCACTCGCCAACATTATGTTGATCCAAAAACCTTTTTACACATGATACAGGTGAACAGGTTGAAGCAAGGAAAACATAGGATATGCCTTAGAAGAGAACAAAGAAGTTTAGTTTGTAGTTAAATCATGTTGTAGCAATCATTGTAAATTTCCATTTAATTTGTATTAATGAATATGAAACGTTTAATAAATGTCATGAGCTTTGATGATAACCCAATCATGCCCCGATCACCTTATCCGCTGCGGGTCGGGGTGTGACAATGTTGTGAATAATAGACAGTGTTTTGAGGTCTAGGACTTGGATGTGTCACAATAGGGCCACTTGTTTGGCTCATGCACGCTCTAGCAAAATGACCTAGCCTATTACACATGTAACACTTGATTTTAAATTTATCCAATCCAACTTTTAAACCCCCATGCAACCCTAGAATTTTTCTACCAGTTTTTTTGTAAAACTTGCTAGTCCTAACACTCAGCAAGGCCAGTTGTTGAAAGATGTCCATTTCTTCCAAATCAACAGGGTCAAATTGTTGAAGATCATTTAACTCAAAAGATAAGTTGTCAGAAACTTGGTTTTCCCCATTTGCTGCAAAAGCATAATTGGGTGAGTAAGAATCAGAGTTAAAACCTCCACCAGATGTTATGTCAATAAAATGATTGATCAAAATGTCGCGCCCCGTCAAAAATAATATTTATGGCCCTAATTACCCTTAACAATGTGCTAGTGGTAGTAAGGGGTCGAACCACGAAGAGTTTGTGGTTTGCGATGGATGCACTTGATTCTTAATGGTTGTTGTCAAAAATTATGAAGTTTGCGATTGTTTAAATATTTGGTTGTTTGAAAGAATGTTGGAATGATCCAACACAATTGGTTTGACTACTTAATTACTAACTTAAACAATTGCACGAAAACTAAATTACTTGATTAAACAATAATTTAAAAACAAGGTTCACACCCGGTTCAACAGTTGCACAACTTAGGGTTACTAAACGATTGTAGATTGATTCAATTGAATTTGTCATTAATGGTTTTGATATCACAAGGCTTAGATGCCAATTGCTATCACGCATATGATTGACCACAATGCACTTTGTTACTTCGGACAAATAATCCCTTTTGAAAGATAAGGCATAAACACACAAACTTGTTACACAAAGTCAAATTTTATCATCATCGACAATTCGCAAATATAGTTCAGATGTAAGACAATTATCAATCAATTCAAAATACATTTAAATTTGTCACAAATCAACTAAGATCATAAAGCAGCCCTAAATCTTACAAAAGTTTACACCAGGGTGAAACCCTCGAGAATTAGCCGCTTATGATGAATGGAACTTGATCACCAGATGACTGGAGCTTGATCACAAACATCTTGAAGCTTCGAAGGTAGTGATGATGATGATGGTTAGGGTTTGGGATGAAAGGTCAAAGTGGATGGAAGATGAAGGAGATGATGATGGTAGGTAAGGGTTATTGGCTCCCAAGAGGTGTTTCCAGGCTCTCAAAGATGATCAATTGGATGATTGGATGGATTGCAATTAGTTGTGGATGAAGATTATGGTGTTCTTGGCTCCCAAGAGGTGTTTCCAGGCTCTCAAACTTGTAACCCCTCACAAAATGGTCAAAACACAAGTTAATACCCGTCCAAAATTGAATCTCAGCGACAAGGAAATAGGAAGGGCGTCGCCGACGGCCCAATGGGGCATCGTCGACGGCCCCCGGTTTTTCTGGTTCTCCTCCGACGCTCTAAATCACTGTCTACGAACATGTTTGGCCGATGGAACTATCTGAGGGGCGTCGGCCCAACAGGGCGTCGGCGACGGCCTCTCTAAACCATGTTTTCCTGTTTTCCCATTTCGCGATACCGGTTGACCTGTCTTCCGTCCCAAAGCTCCAAAACGCTCCCGAATAGCTCCTTAAACTTCGTAACCCTGTAAAACACAAAATCCAATCAAAAGTAGGTTATTTGAAATTAAAAGTCACGTAAAACGTGAACTTAAACTTAATAGAAACATCGGTTTCGACCACATATCACATCCCCACACTTGTCTTTTGCTTGCCCTCAAGCAAATCTGTCTTTCACTTTCACGTGGGTCGAATAAGGAACACATTTCCCATTCTCGAGACATGAGTTACGGTCTAATGTCATACTTGGTTTATAATTTCTATCATTTTCACAATATTTAACGTTAATATGATTAACACATAAAATGGTTATCCAAGATTAACCCGCCCTTGAAACTCACAATCCATACATATCGCTCACAATGTTCTCTCCACTCGGCTTATAGATTGGCTAATAATTAATGCATTAGCACTTTTGATATAAACACACAAACCGATTAGAACACATACCCACATAAGCTTGCAATTCAATCATTCTCCACCACCGAAAACAAATATTAATCACAAGTCAAAAGGTCTTAAACGGGTTGTAGTGGGGCTAGGCTGAGGGTATGGAATAGGATGCTTTGAAAGTGGTTAAGGTGATGAAAACTCGACTTCTATTACAAGAACACTATACTAACACAACCGACTACAAAACAATAAACTAAGAGGCAAAAGTTTTCTGCCTTTTATTCAACAAACTATCAATACATACATTTTTTTCTTTTCTTTTCTCAATTGTTTTTTGACTAATCCTAAAATCAAGTTTTCATCACACGGGTTACAAATAAAAGGTTTAATGGTCAAGGGCTAAATGGGTTGGTCAAATGAAAGGTTTAGGCTCAAAATTGGCGACTAAGGGATTGATTTCGGGTAATGGTATATAAATGGTGTAAAGTAAAAAGGTTTACCTAATGCCTTAATCATTTTTGTGCTCATATTCGGTCTATGGTCTCAAACATATCAAAAATTGCAAGTTCTACAATACATGACTAATGGTCCACTCAAACAAAGAAATATATGCATATATGATATGTAAAAGTGGCTCAAAATCTCACGTATAGAAGGTATGGTATGCAATATGTATAAAGTGCAAGTTTCTTAGCCGGATTATTCCCAAATAACAACCCGTAAAATACCCGTCATGATATTAATTTGAACTTGACCATGACAAAAGACCACATGGGTTGTGTCATCCCTCATTAACTTAGTTACTTATGCTTTTTAGACCGCTTCAAACAAAAACATTTTTGAAAAAATTTTGAAATTTCCCCATCCCCACACTTGAGGTCAACATTGTCCTCAGTGTATAGTGTTTAAAAAAACATGTTAAAATTAAAAACTTTTTCTTCTCCCCATCCTCACACTTGAAGTCAACATTGTCCTCAATGTGTAAGAATAGAGTCATTTAAAACGCACAAGGGATGTGACATGGCTAACCTTCCCAAAATTTCACCCCGGAAAATAAAATACAAAATACAATCCACTTATTAAACAAAAACGAATCAAAGCTAAAGGAAATGTATTCACCTGATTTTTCGCTCGTTCCTCGTGTGCTCTTCATCTTCAACAAAAACGGTTGTCTCGCGAACACAGTTTACCTACAAATTTCAACCTTCGTGTAGAAGCAAGCTTCTCATAACCATTAAAAATTTGTTAGTTACTTAGTTCTACCATTTTTATTAAAATAATTACCAAGTCATATAATTTTATTCAGCTTTAATTTTCTTGTGGAAAAAGAATTTACAACAACAACCTAAACTCACTTTCGTAGGAATCACGGTTGTAATTAGCGTATGCAACAGGCCCTTTTAAACCTTCCAATAGCTCGGGAGGACGAGTAGGTCTCGTGAGGGTTATCTAGAGAACACACCCACAAAGTTCATTTACATACTAACAATAAACGAAACACAAAATGAATAATTACACAAAAATATACAACAACAAATAACATACCACCTCATGGTGGTCGAACGGGGTGTTTGTCGCCCACGAACTCTTCCACATCACCGACCGGTGACTCATACCATCTATTTCCAAACGGGCCAAACCTCCTTAATTCTTCATATGTCTTCTTCTCTTGAGGTGACTTCTTCACCTTCTTTTTCTTGACTGATTTCTTCTTCGATATTCCAAACCTACCAACCATAGCACATATCTTTTTGTTCGGATTTATGTCCACCTTAGGACACTTATCCTCACCTAGCGGGTTAGTAAATTTAGGAAAAACATTCATATTTAGTTCTCGGTCCCCAAATTTCATGCTTACCGTTCCCGTTGCACAATCTATTATAGCATTAGCAGTTGCCAGGAACAGTCTACCCAGTATGACTATCGGTTGTGTGTGCTCAACACACCCAACATAGTCAACTACCAAAAAGTCAACTGGGTAATAGCAATCTTCAACCTTTACTATCACATCTTCCACCATCCCCCTTGAATGTGTGGGAGTCTGACCGGCCAACACCACAGGGGTGTCGAACTTTTTCAAAGGACTAAAATCATATTGGTCATACAGACTCCCAGGTAGTATGCTCACACAAGCTCCAAGATCTAAGAGCACCCTCTTTGTTTTAAATTTACCTATTTGGATTGGAATAAGAGGATCTCCTGGATCTTGAGCTTTTTGGGGGAGGACACTTGACAAAACGGCAATAACATGTGAGATTAAGTCAAATTGTTTGGGTATCTTATTGTGTCGTTTCTCGGTGCTCAATTCCTTTAAACACTCTACATGAGCCGGGACCTTTTTAATGTCATCAAGTAATGGCAAATTAATTTTTGCTTGTATAAAATTTTCCCACCTCTCGTCCTTTGGTGGGCTCCGTATTTCAAACTTTGATGCATTAATTGGTTTTAATAGAGCCAACGGGTATGGGATGGTATTAAACTCCACACCCATATCATTGGCCCTAGCATGCAAGTCATTTAAACAACTTTCACAAAAAGAATTTTTAGTTACTTTTTCGATTTTAATTTTTGAAATCTTTTCTTGCTCATTTTCACTTCCCGACTCATCACCTACATCTTCCACTACACCATCAAGAAGGTGTGGTGGTGGAGTACTTTCAACACTACAAACCTCATCATTTGAAAGAAGACTTACCGCGTTAATGTGCACATTCCTCACATTATTCGTGCTTGCGCTTTGATGCTTCGGGTTCATTGTGGTGTCACTTGGGAGTCTTCCTCCACTTCCTCTCATTTGAGCCATTTCTTCTGCAAGTTGACCAACTTGCTTTTCCAATGCCTTGTGCGACTTGTCTCGCACCTCAAACTCCTTCCTCATATCCATCTTGATCTCTTGATTTGAATCTCTGATAGCATTCATGATCGCATCAAGTTTGGAGTTTAACGGTTCATCACCACCTGATTGAGAATTAGAGTTACCACCCTCACTACCGCCTTGGTTGTAGCCCCTTTGATAATTACTTTCACGATTGTTGTACCCTTGGCCACCCTATTGGTTGTAATTTCTTTGGTAACCGCCCGGATTACCACTTTGGCGGTTTTGGTATGTCGGTCCTCCTTGACCACCACCTTGATTTCCCGATTGGAAATTCGGGTTCATTTGATTCGAAACATTACCATGCTGAAAATTGGATGATTTCTCATACCCGGATGGTAAGTGTTGGAGTTCATATCAAACTGTTTTCTATCTCCATACACTTGGCTTACCTCTTCGGTAGTGTGTGCCATAATAACTTGACAATTCTCGGCCTGGTGACCGAGGTCACCACATTCTTCACACACGGCAAATTGTACCGCACCCACCTCTTTTTTCTTCATACGGGCCAACTCCCGTTCTAATGTTTCAATCCGGTCCTTGGAACTTGCATCACGGTCGGACCAATACTTTGAGATTGGATGCTTTTTAGTTCGGTCCGCCATACCCACGGCCTTGGAGTTCTTACTCATCCTCTCTAAGAATTCCCAATCATCTTCCTCGTGGTTGTTCAACAACGTACCGTTACTTGCCGATTGCAAGTACTTATGATCCTCCGCATCTAATCCCCGTACAAAACACTTTAAGAATTCCCATATAGGAATTTGATGGTGAGGGCATTTTCGAACCAACTCCTTGAATCGAGCAAGTGCCTCAAGTAACAGTTCACCTGAAAACTATCGAAACGACCGAATTTCGTCTCTCGCATCGTCAGTCTTCGTGATCGAGTAATAATCATCCAAAAATACTTGTTGCATCTCTGCCCAAGTGTGAATACTATTTGCCGGAAGCGTGAGGAACCATTGCTTGGCTTTATCTTTTAACGAGAACTGAAATAGCCTTAGCTTCACTTCTTCTATCTCGAAATTGTGACCCCCAATCGTGCTACATATAGCGGAGAATTCCGCCAAGTGAGTGTATGGTTCGTCATCCGTCCTACCATTGAAGTGTGGTAGGATGTTAATGTAAATGGGCTTGCACTCAAATGATCGCCTCCTTCGAAGTGTAGGCACAATAGGTGAGTCATTTTCGGTGACCACCGGTCTAAATCGCCCATTAACACCTCTTGGGGCTTGTTGATTTGGTGGACATCGTGGACCATTAACCTCTTGATTCACCAGCCGGTTATTGCCCCTTCTATCACCACCTCTATCACCCCTTGGTTACCGGCTCCCACGAATTGCGGAATCCGGTTACGGTTGACATTATGATTATTGTTACAATTATCGTCATCCCGGTTTCGTTGATTGTGGTTTCGTGGTTGACGGTTGTTTCCGTAGCCATTGCCTCTACCATAATCATAACCGTATCCTTCGTTGTTCCCCACAAAATTGACATTTTGATAGCCACCCTCTTCATAATCAAAACCCTCAGCTTGATAAAATTCCCTTCATTTTCGTTCCCCCAAGCGTCATCTTCGAACCACTCATTATAATTCCTGTCATCATCCGAGTATTCCGAATGAATACTCATATGTTCCGGTGATTGATAACCGGGAACAGTATAAGGTGCATCGTCGAGAATGTTGTCTCTCAATTCGTCGAGATTGAGAAACTGAGCTTCGTTCGTGGGAATGCCATGGCTATGGTTAACCCCACGGTTGGCGTTAACGTTTCGGTTATTTAGATTTGTAGGTAATGGGTTTTGTCAGTTTTGGTTTGGAGGAGGAGGTGTGGGTGTATGTTGGCGGTTGTTTTTGTTGTGGCTACGAGATTGGAATGGTGGTGTTGGTGGTCTTGAGTTGTTACCACCCCCCGATTGATGATTTTGGGTGTTTTGGTTTTGGGGTGGGTAATCGTAATATTGATTTTGGTTGTTGGGTTGGTTAAAATTTTGGAGATCCATTGGAATCGGTCCAAAGGATGGTGTAGGTGGTGAGTTGGTGTTGAGTGGATTAGAAGTAAGGGTTGCCTCTAACCGGTTGGCTAGGTTCCTTCTAACGACCCGCTCGATCTCTGGTTCGAACACTTACGGCGAGGTCCTCCCGGAATTCCGTGTATGCATGCACTACCTGTAACCTGCACAAGTAACACACCTGGGTAACAAAAAAGCAAAGACAGTATAAAGAAACAAGCAATTTAAACAGTTAATCACAAAATCAATTAAATCCAAATGCAAAGCGCACGAACTCCCCGGCAACGGCGCCAAAATTTGAGCATAGTGTCGCGCCCCGGTCAAAGATAATATTTATAGCCCTAATTACCCTTAACAATGTGCTAGTGGTAGTAAGGGGTCGAACCACGAAGAGTTTGTGGTTTGCGTTGGATGCACTTGATTCTTAATGGTTGTTGTAAAAAAATATGAAGTTTGTTAAGTTGATTGTTTAAATATTTGGTTGTTTGAAAGAATGTTGGAATGATCCAACACAATTGGTTTGACTACTTAATTACTAACTTAAACAATTGCACGAAAACTAAATTACTTGATTAAAACAATAATTTAAAAACAAGGTTCACACCTGGTTCAACAATTGCACAACTTAGGGTTACTAAATGATTCTAGATTGATTCAATTGAATTTGTCATTAACGGTTTTGATATCACAAAGATTAGATGCCAATTACTATCACGCATATGACGGACCACAATGCACTCAATTACTTCGGACAAATAATCCCTTTTGAAAGATAAGGCATAAATACACAAACTTGTCTCACAAAGTCAAATTTTATCATCATTCGACAATTCGCAAATATAGTTCAAATGTAAGACAATTATCAATCAATTTAAAATACAGTTCAATTTGTCACAATAAGAACATAAAGCAACCCTAAATCTTACAAAAGTTTACATCGGGGTGAAACCCTCGAGAATTAGCCGCTTATGACGAATGGAACTTGATCACCAGATGATTGGAGCTTGATCACAAACATCTTGAAGCTTCGACGGTAGTGATGATGATGATGGTTAGGGTTTGGGATGAAAGGTGAAGGTGGATGGAAGATGAAGGAGATGATGATGGTAGGTTAGGGTTATGATCAAAGATGATTAATTGGATGATTGGATGGATTGCAATTGGTTGTGGATGAAGGTTATGGTGTTCTTGGCTCACAAGAGGTGTTTCCAGGTTCTCAAACTCGTAACCCCTCACAAAATGGTCAAAACACAAGTTAATACCCGTCCAAAATTGAATCTCAGCGAGAAGTAGGAAGGGCGTCGCCGACGGCCCCCCGGTTTTTCTGGTTCTCCTCCGACTCTATAAATCACTGTCTACGAACATTTTTGGCTGACGGAACTATCTGAGTGGCGTTACCGACGGAACTATCTAAGGGGCGTCGCCGACGGCCCAACAGGGCGTCGGCGACGGCCTCTCTAAACCATATTTTCCTATTTTCCCATTTCGCGATCCCGGTTGACCTGTTTTCCATCCCAAAGCTCCAAAACGCTCCCGAATATCTCCTTAAACTCCGTAAACCTGTAAAACACAAATCCAATCAAAAGTAGGCTATTCGAAACTAAAAGTTACGTAAAACGTTAACTTAAACTTAATGGAAACATCGGTTTTCGACCACGTATCAATGATCATAACCTTTATTCTTACTTTCACCAGAGGTTTCCTCTTGACAAAAAAGTGTTTTACTACCAAAAGCATAGTCATCAGCAACTTTGTTTTTATTCTTGAAACTTTTTCTTTTGGTTAAGCTCTCTTTCATAAATGAAGAGCTACAATGAAGCTGAGTCAAACTCATCTCTTTGAAACCGACAGAGTTTCTAGTTAGAAAATCAAAAGTGTCCCACTTATCTGGTAATGATCTAAGAAATCTGCTATTCAAAGTTGGATTACGATAATTAACATTCACAAGTTTCAATTCACTTATAAGACAACTAAACCTATTTAACTACTGAGTTAATGATTCTCCTTTAACATGAGAAAATGTTTTATACTGTGGGTTTAAAACTTTACGATTGTTTTCAATAACCTCCTCTGTCCCACCGAATTGCTCCTTCAAAGCATCCCACAACTCCTTTGCATTGTTGCAATTCAACAGGTCAGCATAGATATCATTTGGCAAAGCCATAACAACGATGCTAAATGCCTTTGCATCTAGCTCGATTTTCTGAAAATCTTGCTCGGAGTAGTTTTCAGGAATCTTTGGAACTTGAACTTTAGGGTCTTCAGCACTCGGTACCATCGGAACATGAGGTCTGAAAATAACCGATTTCCAGCAACCCGTATTTTGTTGTGCAAGTATGTGACCCATCCGACGTTGCCAGATGATATACTCCAATTTGACAAGTATCGGAGGTTTGTCCATGGTGCCTGTGTGTGTAGATCTTGTGGATTTTGAGACATTTCTGATTGTTTACAAACAGCTTTTGTTTAGAAATACTTTGAACGTAAATAAACTTTTACTCTGTTTTTAATACAACGAACAAACGAATCAGTAGTGAGAGCTGATCTGTTTATATCAAATTGATTGTAAGATCAAATTTGATTGACCAAGCTCTGATACCAATTGTTAGGATCTGAGTTTAAAAGTTATGATAGTTTAAAGATGGAAATCAATGGAAGATGATAAAACAAAGATGATAAATGTAGCAGAAATGTAAAGTTGTAAATCACAACAATGAAAATGTTTTCTTCAACATGCTTTTATAAATCAAAGTTTACGTATGCATGAAAGATATACAAACTCCCCCTCAGACTAATCACTCTGATTTGTTCGTACAAGAAATTTCAAGGAGAAGTGATAAATAGAACAGTACATACATTGTTCTATTTATAGTACAAAGCAAACCACTGAGGAATCTAAGCTGACGTCATCTTGACAGTGACATCTAACGACCTAACAAACTCTAGCATTTGCTAGGCTAAAACACTGTAACATTGAAATACAAATAAACTCTATTGATAGCATCTGTTGAAAAAACCTCTGATGAGCTTTTATCCTCTGTTGGTCCAGCAGACCTTTGCTTCAGCAGTCTTTAATCTTCAAAGGCAAAGGTTCTCTTTAGCAGACATTAGACTATGAGCAGAGCTTATCTTTAATAGTTTTTGTTAAACAAACTTTAGCTTAACAGACCTTTGAGTAGGAGATGTTGATGTCTTTGCCTTTGGGGGGAGTATATCTTCTAAGCACTGTTTATTGATGATCAGATGTTTATAGATTATTTTGGCTTTCCAATCATCTGATCTTTTATAGGGTTCAATAGATCCAACATTATTTATTGCAGAGCATATATCAGGTTGTTAGGATTCGAGTTTGATACTTGTCAATTAATTCAAGTTAAAACATGTAATTATAATTGCAATACAAATAACAAATTCACAAGTATGAAGATATCATCAACAACTGTTTTTCAATAGGATCAAATGATTACAACAGTTTTACAGAATGATTCTACAATCTCCCCCTCAGCCTGATCACTTACAGATCTGTTCGTACAAACAGAACACGTGAAGTGATAAATAGATCTCTAACATGTGAGATCTATTTATACTAAGTACAAACATCTGTTTATGATTAGCTGACATCACCCTAATAGTGACATCTAACATTCCTAACATAAAATATTCCACAGATGTTGCAAATATCTGTGGGAATCAATCATCTGATCTAGTTATGCTAAACACTGTTACTAAGCTAATACTATTACCTTAGGAAACAACTGTTAAGCTATCATGTGTTGCTTTATTCCAAACATCTGTTTGGCCAAACATATGTTTGGTCTTCATAAACAGACCTTTGCTTCAACAGACTTTAGGACTGAACAGACCTTGCTTCTTCATGAACAACGGTTCCAAGGCTTCAACAGATGTTAGTTGGTATTCAACAATGCTTTGATTTTGGTGTTCAAGCTTCACTATCTTTGGGAGGAGATTTTCTTCTTCAATTGTTTATTTCTTGATCTCTTGTTCATGTTTTGGCTTTTGGATATCATTTGTTCTTTTGTAGGTCCAACAATCTCCCTGTATAATAGATGATGCCAAAACAAATGTTTATTTGATCAATCTTTATTTCTCATCAACTGTTCTCTGATTTGTCCTTTGAATTGTAATTCAAAGTTTGGAGACTCAGTGTCTTCTTGATTCCTTTCCAGTGGAAGACTTGTCACTTATCAGTTCTTGCAGATCTTCTTGATTCCTTTCATTGAAACCTTTTGCACGTCTTCATTGGCACTGAGCAATGTCAATTCATGTGTATATTTGTTTGATTTCCATTTTAGAATTTTGAGGCCAGGGGGATTTGCTAGGACTAAAGTTATTGCTAATGAGTTTGGGGATATAGGTCTTCTCATGATGGTGTCAGCTAGATCTGTTCTCCTGGCTCCATCCTTCTTTTCATGTTTTCTTTTGAGAAAATTCCTTGCAACTATTGAGATATTTCTTGCTAATGGAAATTCTGAAGGTTCAACCAAGTTTTTTATAGGAAAACCTAGTTGACCTATTCTGGCTTTTTGGGTGTTGAGGGATCATTTTCTCGTTTGATCTTAAGCTTTTTATAGTTCTCAAAGGTTGTTGACTCATCCCATCTTGCCGGGAATAGTTCCCCATTGGCCATCTCTTTTTTTAGTGTTTTACATAACTTTGCTAATATACGTTTTTAGGCCCTCTATTTTTAAAAATTATATGTATTTTTAAAACCAATGGCATGGAATAGTGCAAGCAGCTAACTGGCACTTCTCTATTGACCATGGGCTTTTTTTGTTTTAATATTTTATATTTACTTTTAACCCTTTAACTTTGATAATATACGTTTTAGCCCTATGTTTTTTAAATTATTGTCACCTTTAGTTCGTTATGATATTTTGAGCAATCTCGTTCATCTCAGTCTGATGTTTCCGTCATCGGTTGGGGTGTGACACCTTATAAAATATATATTTGTGTTCTAATTTTAAATGGCTTAACAAATCATCTTGTTTAATTAAAGGGTTAAAAATGTTAACCCACACAACCCGTTCAATTAAACATGTTAACTAGTCAACACGAACACAATATCTTGTTTCATGCTAATAATGTAAGGAGTGTTGTATTAGATCGTGTTTTGGTTGCATTGTTTTTTGTTACATTATCGACTCATAGGATGACAAAGTAGTACAGAGGTTCCATCCGAAAAGTATTTAGATAAGTGAACATTAGAAACCCATCATTGCTTACAGTTCACAACGAGTAAGTACCAAGGGAATATAATTTTTAACTAGACATGTCCCTAAACAAGTGTTGTTTACTACACAAGCTATTTACCATTTTTTATCGATTGAACTTTCCACTTTGAAGTTAACTGATGGTCTAGAAAGCCTTTCGATCTGTCCATTGTTTGGTATTGCTTGATAACAAAAGGTATCTCAACATTATTCTATCATGTCCCACATTGTGGTTCAGTGATGAATGTTCTATTGTCTTTAAATGTTCATGAAGATGGACCCGCATGCTTTCTCTTTTTTGGTAATTGTCAAGTCTCGAGAACATATGAAACTCACCACTTCCAATATTGTTGTCCCTTTCAAGCCCATATGGACCTGTCTGTTAGGCTTCTTTTCTTGAAACGGGTTGTATGATTTTTGACTTCATTCGGGCTTCTACTACAGCTTTCGATACCATATCTGCATTCATGAATTCATATAGGACAATGCCCACAGGCTGATCTTTAATGCTGTCAGGTTCTTTTTCTTAATGGGTGTTGGAAAAATGGGTGAAAATATGAGTATTTTCATCTAGTGTAAATGTGTATTTTTCACAAACTTTGAACAAATTATATTTATATTATACTTGCTTAATATAAGTATTGTTTTGTGTGTTTGTTCTCTATGTTATAAGAGCTTTACAACGAGCCAAACTGCGTCCAAATCGAATCTAGGAAGAATGAGATATCGATACTCAAAGATGGGACGTGAAATAATGAAAGCTGAGAAAAAGCCGAAGGAAAAGTGTAATTTGTCTCACATAGGACGAGGGAAAGAAAAACGAGTGGCTTATATGTGGAAGCATCCTTCCTCATTGTTCCCTAAGCACCACCACACACTAGTGGTTTTGCGAAGGGTCCTAACTTGAGCATGTGTGGTGCACTTTGCACTCTTGCAACGCCACGAGCCGCCTTTGTATTTTTAACATGTGCGCGTGGTCCAGTACATAGGTGGTGAGGACCAAGAGGCTGGACATGTCCGTGGGTAACATGGCGCATGCGCTTCCACAGGGTGCCGCAGCAGATCAGTTTCAAGTCTGGTGTAAGAAGTCAAAACATTTACGCAATATATAGCATTGAACATGTTCAGTAGCATTTAATTTTCCCGTTTTATTTATGTGGACTGTTCGACTCTACTTGCACTATAAAACCAAGGTGAGGCCTTAGTTTGAGACCCAACTCTCTGCATCTTTTCTTCTTCGCATTGAAGGTATACCTTTGGGTTTTACGTCTTCCACGATAGTAGCAACCGCTCCGGCTGTTGTACCCTAGGAAACAAAACGAGTTCTCCTGAAAGACTCGGAATTTGTTTTAAGGGACCCGTGTTGAACACGATTCTCAGCCAAAACACGTTCTGTTTTCTACATTTCTGTTTTGTGATTTCTTTATTCACCGGCACATGTAATTTGCACATGTACTTTACTACTTTCCTTTACTTTCTTGAATTGATTAATAAAACTATATTATTTTATATTGCGTGAACGGCTCCTACAATAGGCTCATCTACTGTCTTCTTCCCTAGTGAGCTAACTGACCCGGTGTCGGGTAAACTGCATCATACTGCAAAAAGATACACCTACAAAGTATCAACAAAGATCTTTTACTAATGAATGGCTCAATTCAGGTTCTGTTTAATTTTGTTCATGTGGCATCTGAGGTGTCGCCTAGCGTGGAAATGCGGAATCAACCCATCAGTTTGCAAAATCAGCAATTTGTATTTTATCTTTAAAGGGCCTAATCAAAAAATTAGTTTTATTCATAGTTATATTTTAAAAAAATGGAATTCAACATTTCTCATGCCATTGCAGTTTGACTTTCACGAGTAAAACAAAGTCATTTTGAACTTTGGAATTTACTATACAAACACAACAGCCAGAAAAACATTGATGGTATACGAGCACATAGCAAGCATTAATTTGAATTCATAAAAACTTATAATAATGAAGCAAGCATCCACCACGACTATAACATGAGGCTCAATGAAAATCTGCCTCCCAGCTTGGTAGCAATGTCCAAGCTGAATCTCTTGTGACCAAGAAAACAGAATATCAACAACATGATTCCAGTGGTCAACTGATGTATGAGCTACATTTTTCAATCACATCTCAAATAACACATGTGAATGGTTGACTATAAAGCAAATGAAAAGTTAACACGTTTGAAATATTGAAACTTATTCTTACCAGAAGAAGAGCAGATATCATAAGAGTAAGAACTTTCTGTCGTACTTGCCTACATAGCTATTCAGCCGCTACACAATAACAATCATAATAATAATAATAACAAATCAAATATCTTCTCCAAGAAGTAGGAAGAGTGTGCAAAGAATCATGATTCGTAATTCTAATAGTATTACGTCTGTTGAAGCAAAGGTCTGTTTATGAAGACCAAACAGATGTTTGAAACAAAGCAACAGAGGATAGCTTAACAGTCGTTTCCTAATGTAATATTATTAGCTTAGTAACAGTGTTTAGCATAACTAGATCAGATGATTGATTCCCACAGATGTTAACATCTGTGGATTATTTTCAGTTGGGATTGTTAGATGTCACTATCAAGGTGATGTCAGCTAATCATAAATAGATCTTTGTACTTAATATAAATATATCTCACATATTAGAGATCTATTTATCACTTCACACATTCTCTTTTGTACAAACAGATCTTTGAGTGATCAGGCTGAGGGGGAGATTGTAGAATCATTCTGTAAAACTGTTGTAATCATTTGATCCTATTAAAAATAGTTGTTGATGATATCTTCCTACTTGTGAATTTAGTATTTGTATTGCAATCATAATTGCATGTTTTAACTTGAATTAGCTGACAAATATCAAACTCGAATCCTAACAACCTAATATATGCTCTGCAATAAATAATGTTGGATCTATTGAACCCTATAAAAGAACAGATGATTGGAAAGCCAAAATAATCTATAAACATTTGATCGTCAATAAACAATGCTTAGAAGATATACTCCCCCCCCCTCCAAAAGCAAAGACATCAATATCTGCTACTCAAAGGTCTGTTACAAGAACTGTTGAAGATAAGCTCTGCTCAGACGGGACCACACCACTCCAAACTTGCGATCTCACCATACGAGAACATCCAGAAGGAGGTTATGGAAAGAGACACCTGGCGACAAGAATATGCTTTTAGCAGACAGAAAGAACGACATGTGGCACCAATGGCGAGGTGCCAACGCCAGTCGCAAGATCTGCATGGGACAGACTGGCAACAAGTACAAAAGAACGTTGAGCTGGAGCGAATAACCATGCGCCACGCCACCTACAGTATACGACCAGGCCTGGTTGCATCAGAGGAGACAGAATGGATATTCCTCCGGATCGGCCAGCTGGCAAATAACGGCCAGCTAGCAGTCCTTCTCCTTTGCAATTCTCTGACTATAAATAGAAGGCTTAACCTCCAGGTTTAAGGATTCGATTTCACACTCTCTCACTTTACACACACACTTATCCTCAAAAAGATTACTTATTCTCACGCCGGATGGTGGTTACAAGGAGCACCCCTATCTTCTCCTCCTTGTGACGAGTCACTGTTGTTCGTTTTGCAGGAATCTAGGAAGAATCAGTCATTTGTTGAGTGAAGGAAGGAGGTCGAACCAACACATACAAGACAACCCAGCTAAATAGCTTAGCGCTATCTAGTGTTTATTCACATGCAATGATGGTCGAATCGATCAACACATTTGTCACAAACTCTACAATGCTTATTGTACTTGATCACCTGCAGTAAACTATTCGTATTACATATTATTCGATGCTGGTTTCGTAATTTCTTAAAGAAGAGACATTTTAACATCAAAGGTTAAAAACTTGCATCATTTCGAAGTTGAATACTGGTTTATTAAGGGGATTATTCTTTTTTCCACCAAGAAACATCTACTCTTCTTGTTATAGATAGATACACTCTTCTCAAGATTCCAAGACAACTTGCGCGAGAAAAAGATAACCTCGTCAATATTAACAGAATCTACAGGGAAGGGCTCGCCTAGTTCAATCCAACACTCGGGAAACTTAGTGATTTCCTTAACCCAAACACGACTTTCATAGTCATGTAGTATCCAGATATGCATTTCGTTTTTTTCCAACACAAGATCATGAGAAACAACTCCTACTCAGCCATTGATTTTTACGAAGCGAGGTATGTTATCTTTATAGAAAATATCCCCCTTCGTAAAATACGTAGTATTAGATTCATGGGGCTTCACACCTTGAGGAGTGTTAATTATCGAAAACTTCTCAGTTCTCAAGTCAAACCCCAAAATGTCAAAAGATTCCAGAAGCATTAGATGCACTACACTATTCACACAAATGCTGTGGTAGTAGTTGCACTCATAGTGGTAAACCAATCAAAACCAATAGGAGGCTCAACATATATCTTTCTCCATGAATAATTTGGCATAGAGAAAATCATAATCTCTAGGGTACCAGATTTAAATATATTCGTGATGGATTAGAATCTTATGTCGTTTTTAGACTCATCAAACCCAAATAAGTAACACCCACTCTCATAAAAGTAGTTTGAAAAATCCAGATCGTGTTGAGGGTGTATAAAAATGTTACGAGTGCTAGGGTTAACAACGAAAACTTGAGCATAATGGTCGTCGAAACACCAATCCTCGCAAGCAAAAGATACTAACCAGTTCAAATGTTGGGCCTCTGTAATAATATCAGTACAATCAACGTCGTCGAGTGTTATGAGAGGGGTGACGGGACCACCGTCATTGGCGGCGGAGGTTGGCGCGAGTGAGGTGGAGTTTGGTGAATGACGGATTGGAGATGCGAGAGAGCCATGGTTTAGAGAGGGATCTGAACCGGAAGTCTGGAGAGGATTTCTTCAATGACTTCAGTTGGTAATCAAATGTTTGCCTTGGTCTTCTTCAATCGATCAACCGTCGTCTTCTTCGCTAACTGTTCTTCTAGGGTTTCCATTTTCAGAAGAAGTTTGGTAGGAGTCGAAATGTTGCAGGCCAAGGTTTTTAATTTATTTTTTTTTAAATGACGTTAGGGATTGAGTTTGGAAATATAGCTAAGAGTATTTTCAATTAATTCTCTTAATTTTTTTTTGATAGTTTTTTATATTATCAAAAGTGATTATAAATGGTTCTAAGTAGAGCAGAGAAAGTATTATTGTTCATCTATAAATTTGAGGATATTATTTATTCTTTATAATTTTTTAATATATTTTAAGACCACCTCTGTAAAATAATCAACAAATTGAACATTAAGTTCCATTAAGAATTGTATTTATTTTATTACAATAATTAACTTTCTATCAATATATATATATATATATATATATATATATATATATATATATATATTTATGTCTTTAAGAAAAATAATAGTTATTATTGATGGCTAAGGATCATGTTTTCAAAAAAAAAGGGTACAAATACAAGGGAGATAAACAAATGTCCTGAATATACAAGTTGTTAAAGTTGAAAACGTCATAAAACACTCAATTCAAAAGAAAAAATATGAAAACCCAAGTTGAATACGCCATAAAAATACTCAATTCAGAAAATGCCATAAAAACTAGTTGAAAACGCCTTAAAAGACCATGAAAACCCAGTTGAAAACGCCATAAAAAACAACGTTCAAAACGCTATAAAAAACCCAGTTCATGTTTTTTCGAAAAATATACAATAGTATACTCGTTGGATAGATAAAAAAACGCTGAGTTTTATGGTGAATTTTTTTTAGAAAAATAATCACGTATAAAAAGTTATTGGCGTTTAAATACGATGGGGGGAAATAGCATGTGATTAGCATGTGCACCCTTGTTTGGATATTCCAATTTTTCCCATCCTAGTAGTTCTAGGGTTCCCATTATTTACAAAAATATCACTGCATTATCTTAGCCACAAATCCCAAAAATCTTATAGCTAAAAATCGTTCTCACTGTTTTCATACTTTTAGTCGTTTTCTACTGATCGCGTTTATATATATATATGTATATATATATATATATATATATATATGCACACACATATACATATGTGGATGTATATATGGATTGCATGTAACCACAAACAAGTTAGAACCTCTAAAATATGTAGCTTAATACCTTTCGATAATTAAACAAGTAGAAGCTTTTTTGGTTAATATGATTAACATTTCAATAATGTCAGAATTTTCTACTAATAACGTATTAATAACTAAAAGGGATAACCAACTTTATTATAGTTTGTCAAGAACTTGAAGGCAGATCCTCCCACTAAGCATATAAAGCTTCAAATGATGCAAGAGACACTAATTAGGACTAACTTTGGAACAAAACTGTACAAACCACCTCATTTTGTACCGGTGGCGAATCTAGAAAATCCGCATAGGGGTAACGAAATATAAACAACGTTAATTTTTTTTTAAATTTACACTACCGCCGGAACGTCAAGGGGCAACATAGATTACCCCTTCCTATAACTCTAGGTTCGCCCCAGCTTTGTACAGGTGAACATTATTTCTTACTCTCTTCAACTATTAGTACTGTCATCATAGGAACATGGGTGCCAATTTTAACCCATTGACTAGCTCATAGGTGGGTTAAGTTTTTTTTTGCCATGCTAAATATTTTTTATTTTGAAATTTAGATTATTACTTCAATAATAATGTTGTTTTAGTCATCATAGATGGAATATTCTTTTCATATTATAGTATCATTTCCAAGGACGCAATGTATATAATATTGTTCGTTATATCCATGTCTCATTCATTTTAGTTTTTTTTTTTTTTTTGCTAAATCAGGATTTCAATTTACATAGGGAGTAGGAACCAATTAAACCTTGGATGGTGTTTGAGTGGTACGACTCCTCGTCCTTATTGCCCATACAATCTCAACTGAATGAGTCTTTTAATGGTTTAGAGGCTAAATAATAAATTATTGCAGAATGTAACTCTATTTCGATAGTAAAGATCATGGTTGTTTGCTTCTTGCAACATTTATGTTTTTGTAGTCAAATATAGAAATGAAAAAAGGATTTTGATGACATTTATTTCTCAGTGTTTTTATTGTAGTTTTTTTACACTTATATACCAAACTCCAAAGTTTGATAGACTTGCGATTTCCTAATCAAGTTGAATCGCTTGCATTTGCTAACGTTCAACTTCTTGGTGTCAATTGCATCAACTCTCAACTCAGTGACAATATTATCAAATTATAGGTGTATCTATATAGTGGGAAATGTCATTTTACCTTTACTTAAACTTCCTCTACAACCATTGCTAAGTTTGCTGAATTGTAATGATGAGCCACGGTCATCAGTTTTAGAGAACATATCAAAGTCGTGGTCTGTATGCATTTTGCTTGAATGGACACAACTATCATAGAATTGGTACTCACTTCCAACCCATGACAATGGTCTGCCTAGATTTTCCCAATTATATATTTATGACACGGCAAATGAAATTGAAATTGATAATCTCTTTTCATTTCTTTTCCTTTTTTAAATTAAAGTTGGTGCTTTTGTTTATAAAGTTGTTTAAATTTGTGTATACTTAATATAGATTAGGTTTGTTTGTTACGTTGTTTAACATAACCCGTCCATCGAATGAATATTAAATTAGTTAATTATTAAGCACTGCGTCTGGGTTTTGAGATTTTTATTCAGTTTAATTATTATTACACAAAACGTAATAATATAGAATGCATAACCGTTTAATGTATTTAATTATTTATTATTTAATAGGGTATTTTATTTTTGAAGCGGTGGGTTGATTAGTTTTGAAGTGGTGGGTTTGAAAGTTGGTAATTGTTACAATGCCCCTTTTGGTGAGTAGTTGCGATGGTTTGAAAGAGTAGGGTTACGGCATGAATCGATGCGATACTATGCATAGGGTGTGAATAAATTGAAGGGTCTTTAGTCGTTACCTTTTGGAAGGGTTGTGAAAGCATTAACTTAAAAAAAGGAATGAAACTATATAAATTTTCTAATAGACGCGACTTTTAAACAAAAGGGCATAACCGAAGTTGATAATTGTGTGTGTGTGTATATATATATATATGTATATATATATATATATATATATGAGTTAACGTCAACCAGCACGTTACGACGGAATGTTGATGGGTGTGCTTGTTTTGATGGGTTTGAATTGTCATGTAGAAGCGAAGTGTTTTCATGATGGATAGATGGTTGTATTCTGGAAATCAATGTAACTTTCCCTAATGATGCTAAAGAAGACCACAAATCAACTTAAAACAATCATTTTTCATAATTACTTGTATCGGAACCAAACTATATCACTTCAGGTTTTATAGTTTTTTATTCCATGTCATTACAAAAACTAAAAGGAAGTGGTTTGCATATATTGCATGCGGTGCATTTTTTGTTTAAGATTCACACTGTGATCAATTACAGAAGTCTTCTAATATAGTTTTTTAAGCATAACGATTTGTTTAGGAATTACTTGGTCTATGTAAAAGATATGAATAATCCCTTGGTAACGCTTTTCATATTTCCATCACATGGTCTTCTATAAAGCGCTTTCTTGTCAATGAATCTTCTTTGTTTTTTTTATATAATGCATATAACCCTTTGTTCTACTTTTATGTTTCTTAGTAAGGTGACTGTTTCTAAATAATCTTTTTATGGGCTATCGAATTTCTCCAATGATGTTATTTTTATTATTAGTCACATTTTGTGTCTATTTTAAATGACCTCTGATGTGTTCCTTCAACATACAAAAACACTTTCTCTTTTCTAGCTTCCAACGGGGATTAAACGATTTCTCATGATAGGGGTGCTTAGCGGGTCGTGTCCGCAGGATGGGGTCCAACCGGACCCAAACCCGAAAATTTTTTACGCACCCGAACATAACCCAAACTCAAAAAGTGTATCTACGAACCGAATATTCGCGGTTGACCTAAACACGGTCTGTTCAATCTGAAAATATTTTTATTTCAAAATATTTCAGACTTCCATACCTTCCCTAATGTGATTTAACCATAAAACATCAGATTTTCATTGTAAATTATATATCAAAATTCCTGGATTATTCTATAACTTTGGCCCAATGAATTCAGGAGTTTGACATAGCAAATCCAAGAGATCTTTACTTCCTGTATAATCATAGTCATAAGCATCCCACAAAACACAATTTGGCATACAATATACCCTGAATGCCATCCACGAACAGAAACTAAAAAACATGACAACGCTTTTTTTTAGTTTCTGTGCTTCATATAAATCAGACTTAACATATTAGTAACAACAGTTGATGAAAAAAAACACTCTTTGATATCCCCGGCCTTCTAGAACATAGCATCATTTCAATTGGTTCGGTTAATGATTTAGCAAAAATTGTTAAGGAACACAATATCCAAAGGTGTTGGAAGATAAAAACACTATTTAACTTCATAAAAAGATACATCAAAGAAATACCAACAATGTGCAAACCTGAATTGTTAAGCAAGATGTAAAAACCAACTACTGAATCATTCACTCATGGTATAACTTCTGCAGAATCATCAAGCCATGTTCTTGCTTATTTATAAAGTCACCATACTTTCAACATAACACCCGATTTGATCGATCCGCATGCTTCTTGACATTGAAAATTGATGACCCGGAGTGAATTGTAAAATATTTAAAACATCTATTCTTCCTGTTATAGATCGATACACTCTTTGCACGATTCCTATAAAAGTCACTCGAGACAAAGATAACCTCGCCCGTAATAACAGAATCTGCAGGGAAAGGCTCACCTAGTTTCTTCCAAGACTTGGGAAGTTCTCTAACCCAAACACGGTTTTCATAGTCTTGTAATATCATTTGGTTTTTTTCCGACACAAGATCATGACAAACAAATCCAAGACAACCATTGATATTTATGACGCGAGGTACGTTATTTTTTAGTACAGTTCTGCCTTTGTCAGTGTACCGGGTATGACGTTTATGGGGCTTCACACCTTGAGGAGTGTTAATTATCGAAAACTTCTCTGTTCTCAAGTCAAACCCCAAAATGTCATATGATACTTGAAGCATTAGATGCACTACACTATTCACACAAACACCACTTTCGGTGCTATAGCACAAAAGATCCCAAGTAAAACCAATAGGAGGCTCTACAATGATCTTTCTCCATGAATAATTCGACATAGATAATCTCCATCGTATGAACAAAATACCTCAAGATTAAAATCTTATGTTCGTATTTAGACTCATCAAACGCAAATAAGTACCACCCCGTTCCAAAAAGATACTTTGAAAAATCCAGTTTAAAAATCTTATGCGTGCTAGGGTTAACCACAAAAACTTGTGTGTAATACTCATCGAAACACCATTCCCCATAAGAAAAAGATACTAACCCGTTCATGAGATGGGTGACGGGACCACCATCATAGGCAGCGGAGAGTAAGTGTCGTTTGCCAGTAGAACGATCAAAAGCGGAAATAAATAAGGCGGAGCGGTGGGCAGCAGTGGCACGAGTGAAGTGGAGTTTGGGGAGTTGATGCGCGAGAGCCATGGTTTAGAGAGGGATCTGACAGGGAGTCTACACAAGATTTCTTCAATGACTTCAGTTGGTAATGAAATATTTGCATTGGTCGTCTTCAATATGATCAACAGTCGCCTTCGTGGATTCTTCTACTAGGGTTTCCATGTCGAATAGTGGGCTCGTGAATGTTTGCATGACAAGGGCTTCTTAAACTTTTTGCCCAATTTTTTTTTATTTAAACATTTCTTTTTTCAAGTAAACTAATACTAAAATAACTCTTCAGGTTTTCTTATTTTCAATTTTTTAATTCTTCTTGTTTTCTTATTTTCAATTTTGAATTTTTTATTCAAAGGGTAATGATATAATAAATATGTTTTAGGTAAGAATGTTAGGAAATAATTTTGATGATCCGTCAACAAAGATTAGGGAACAATTTGATCATCCATCAAGTAATAAAGATCTTAGATTAAATGAGTTGAATTGCTCAAAATTGGAGGCACATGAGTTTTCATTAAAGGTATTCTATTCCATTCAAGATAATAGTTTTTCTCTCCCACAATTCCCTCTCGTTTCTAACTCTTTCATACGATATTATTTTTTTATTAAGATTGCACCATAAAAACGAGCGTTTTTATCTTCCAAACGGGTGTTTTTAACTTTAAAACAAGTATGTGTACTTTGCTATACTTTGAAAAAATAAAAATGAAAACCAGATACGTAAAACACAATAGACTAAACACAAAAAAAAATGTTTTCTTAAAACGCAAAATGTAATGTACTAAAAACACAACAAAATTGTTTTTCCTAAAACGCAAAAACACAATGAACTAAATATCATAAAATGTGTTTTTCTTAAAACGTAACAGACTAAAAACACATAACAATCAGTTTTTCTAAAACCTAATGAACTCAAATGTAACACCCTAAAATGCGTAAATGAGATTAATTCATTGTGAATTATCTAGAGGGCGTCAGCGACGATATAGGAGGGCGTCGCCGACGCCTCCCACAAGTTTGATATGTTGTTTTTGTTGGTCATTCGCATTGTGAGTTTCCATATCCCTAAATCTGTTCCGTAACTCCCAATGAGCCCCGAAAAGTGAAAATAACCAATAGAGAGTTATGTGAACTTATTGAATTGTATTAGTGATTACCTAATATGGTTAAGTATGTAAGCGTGTATGTATGTATATTGATGCATGCGAGTGTAAACAGGAAATGTAACTTATTGAATGTTGATTAGTGGTACGTGCTTGAAAGTTCACATGGTAAATCATTGACTTCTGAAATCAACTGCACAGAAGAAGCATGGTTAAACTTGTTATCACAGTTGTAAGACTTTGGGAAGTCATATGGCGCGTGTTATATCAATATGTGTTATAAATGATGACATAATGAATTATATGAGTTTGATTAGATGTGATTTTGGGTTCATGTTTTATGCTTGTTAGAGATGACTAATGAAAGTCAAATGTGAGTTATGCGTTTGTTATGATCGTTAATGTGTACAATCAAATAAGAATGTGTTTGCGATGACATGAGAGTATAGGGATCATGTCAATATAAATGGAATCATGAAGGGCTAACGGGTCGGAAGAAAAGAAAGGTAACGGATACAAATACGGATACTAAGGTAAGTGATTTTCGGAATCACTTCTTCTCTTGTAAATGAATATTTATATGTTGAATACAACGGGTTGTGTGAGAAATTACGGATAAGGGTAGGAATCACGATATATATATATATATATATATATATATATTGTTGTGATAAGTTACAAGATGTCAATACATTCGGAAAGCATAATGGAAGTAAACGACTCAAAATGTAGAAGTATGTGTCGGGTGTGGGTTTTGGATGTTATGGTATGGGAACTATATAAGAATGTTTAACTAATTACAGAATTAAGGAATATATGGTCATGATGGGTCGTAAATAGCAACTATGTTGTAAATAATAGTCGAACGGGTCAAAAGAATCAAGAAAGTACGTTAGAGGTATGGGTTTGATTTAAAGAGACATGGGTTAAGTGTTAAAAGGATACGGGAAGCTCATGGGATGTTAAGGGATGATACGGGACATGACGAGTCAGTATGGGTTAGAACGGGAGTCGGAAACAGGGCTGTGTAAGCTTGATTAAGGAAAAACAGCGTCGCCAACACAGAAGGGGCGTCGTCGACGATCTCCTTAGCCGTCGCCGACGCTGTCCCATTTTCCCGACGCAGTAACTAGCTGTCTACGCAACTTGGTCCCGACGCGACACTATAGGAGGGCGTCGCCGACGCCTCCCACAAGTTTGATATGCTGTTTTTGTTGGTTATTCGCATTGTGAGTTTCCATATCCCTAAAATCTGTTCCGTAACTCCCATGAGCCCCGAAAAGTGAAAATAACCAATAGGGAGTTATGTGAGCTTATTGAATTGTATTAGTGATTACCTAATATGATTAAGTATGTAAGCGTGTATGTATATTGATGCATGCGAGTGTAAACAGGAAATGTAACTTATTGAATGTTGATTAGTGGTACGTGCTTACGCGAAGTTGGAGATTAGCAATACGTTGAGATTATGTCTTACTAACTGTACTGTTATTGAGAATGAACAGGAATGCAGGCATGTAAGTGTTGGACTTTTGAGGGTGCGAAGTCCGGAGTAAAGAACAAGTTTAGAAGAATATAATTGTGGAGTATTAAACATAGTCAGAACGCTATGTAGTTATTGATCAATTATATATTCATATAATTATGTAAGATGTCACCGTTACTAATGTGTTGGTTATGTATATGGTGACCGCAGATTAATCAGATCAACATTACCATCATGGAAGATATGTGGACGAAGATCGAGTCAAAGAGTAAGGATTGTACGGGAAGAGTGGTCTCATAGCTTGTATTATGTATTACATTTAGCAAGTTAATCAATAACGAATGTAGTAAATCTTTTCAAAAAAGTGTCCAATAATTTATAAATGAACCTTTAAGTAGGTTATATAGTTAATAAAGAAAGAATTTTCAAGTTGGTATTTCCGCTGCGTCATTTTGGGTCAATATGCGTTTTGGGTGTTTCAAGTTGGTATCAGAGCCATGGTTTGAGTGAAATCAAGTACAAGAAGTTAAGTACTTGAACTCAAACCCGTGTGCTCTTGTGATAAAGGACCCGTACAATCCAAGACTCGATCAAGATCCAAATGTGTAAATGGATGTAAGTATGCTTGTATGTATTCCTATAAAGAAACTAACGGAATTGTATATGCAAGGTAAGCTCAAAGGATTGAGGAGAATGATACGAGAATGCGGTCTAGGATGAATGCCAAATCATGTAATTAGACAGATGGACCCCAGGTACACAAAATTAATGTATATATGGGTACCGGTTTTAAAGGAAAAAGGAAGAATCTCCTTAGGGAGGGTAAATATTAAACAAAAGACAATAATATGGTCTTGTTAAAGTTTTTAAAGATGTTGCGTGAACTAAAAACCCATTTCTTCGGACATAAGGTGATGACTATCATGAAGGCACGAAACTAGCATGTGGATTGCGCACCTAGCCAGTACGCAAGAAGCATATGACTTTCGTGAAAGCATGATAATCAACGCATGAACGTCCAATGGAGTTGGGAATAAGTTTGACGTGTGGGTGAAAAGAGTCGTTAGACTCACAAGAAATAGAAATCAATATATAAGAATGAAAATGTTTGAATCCGTAGATAAGTACGGATCAAACAAGTAAGAATGTATAATGAGAATGAAAATGTTTGAATCCGTAGATAAGTACAGATCAAACAAGTAAGAGTGTATGATGAGAATGAAAATGTTTGAATCCGTAGATAAGTACGGATCAAACAAGTAAGAATGTATGATGAGAATGAAAATGTTTGAATCCGTAGATAAGTACGGATCAAACAAGTAAGAACGTATGATGAGAATGAAAATGTTTGAATCCGTAAATGTGTATGGATCAAACAAGTAACAACGTATGATGAGAATGAAAATGTTCGAATCCGTAAGTAATTACGGATCAAACTGGTAAGAACGTATGATAAGAATGGAAATGTTTGGAAATGTAAGCTCGGGCTAAACAAGTGAATATTCCGTAAAGTAGATAATATTCAAATTATGTTTTAAATCTGCACATATATATACATATATATATATATGCACGCATATGTTCATATGCAAGAATGGTTAAAAGGATAAACGAGTCATGCGGGCCAAATGGTTATCGCCATTGTCACACCCCGACCCGCAGCGGAAATAAGAGTCGGGGCATAATTGGGTTATCACCAAAGCACATGACATTTACTATTATGTTTCATAATTAATGAAGTCAAAGTTACATTTTCAATCATCCAAACATGTTCATTCAATACAAGAGAAAATAACCAAACATAACAATCCAAATTCTAAATCGTTTTATTCTTCTAATCCAGGTCCTATGTGTTCCTAGCTGCTGCTGGTTCACCTGTATCATGTGTAAAATGGGAGGTTTTGGGTCAACATAAGTTGGCGAGTGAACCTTATTAGATTAACATTTGATAATGATTTTATGGTTAGTTTATCAATAAAATATTGTGCATAATCATAAAAGAGCAATGTAAGTAATCAAGCATTGGCAAATAGCATTATAACATACAATAACACTTGATAGCATACATGAATATACCAATATCATACGATAACTAACATAAATGAACTGTGCGATCAAGGCTCAATCAAACGGAGCCGATCGTATTGCATGAACTGGAAATGTAAATTGAACTGTGCGATCAAGGCTCAATCAAACGGAGCCGATCGTATTGCATGAACTGGAAATGTAAATTGAACTGTGCACTCAAGGCTCAATCAAACGGAGCCGAGCGTATTGCATGTATTGAAATGTAAAATGAAATAACCGATCAAGGCTCAATCAAACGGAGCCGATCGTGCGGGCACGCCACAGATCAACCACATAATAAAATGGGGATCAAGCTCAACCTCATGGATGGGGAGCTGCGGCCTCGGCAAATGCATGTACTGAAATAATAATTTGCATCCAATAATAACTACTTAACAGCAACAAACTAATACACATGTCATGATATGATGTATGCACAATAGTTTTGTTATAATATGTAAATAAACAAAGACACATGATACACCCCAAAAACATGATTAAAACGGGGAATTTGAAAGGTTCACTCACATTGGGTGCGTTGAATTTGAGATGGTGAGATGCGCACGATTTAGATGAGCGAGTCGACGAGGAAATACTAACCTAAATAATAATGGAAAAATATATTAAGTGGATGGATGTTATTAAGGATTTTAATGAAGTTTTTAGATATATTTTTATGAGTTTATGGCTATTTTCTATCTTTAAAAATGTTATTTTTAAGTATTTTTAATTGATTTTTAAATTAAATTAAATATTTAAATATATAAAAAAATATTATTTTTTTTACTGTTGACCGTTGGCCGGTTCGGTCAGCGGTAAATTCTGCGCCGGGCGGGATTCGAACCGGTGACCTTCCGTTCACATGCACGAAGCTCTATCAACTGAGCTACGTGACTAACCCGTTATAAACTCGGTTTTAATTATATTTATATACTTATTTGAATTAACCGAAAATTCCTTTTTTTACAAAAACGTTTTAATTCAATTGGACCGGTGCTCGTGACAAGGTTCGAACGCGCGACGTGAAGTTTATTTTGCACACAGTCCACCGCTGGACTGTGTGTCTAACCCGGTTATATTCTTGGTTTTTATTATACTTAACAACTACCTGTTTTAACCCGGGTTAGTTCATGATTAAAAGGAATGTTATTACGTAAGGCGTGCGCGTAGTAAGGATCAAACTCGGGACGTGAATATGAAATTTGCACACAGTCCACCGCTGGACTGTGTGTCTAACCCGTTTATAATCCGGATTTTAATTACTCTTATATTTTGATATAACTTCATCTTCTCCGTCGGATTATACGGTCAGCATAATTCGACTGGTTAAGATTGATTTGTGATTTACAAAGTTCTTAGTCATTAACAGTAATTCAAGGGTAAGGAATGGAGAGAGTTTAAGGAACAGAATTTACCGATTGAAGGTATTCACAGAAATCCGGCGAAGGTTCGTCGGTATTGGAAATGAACTCCGACTGTTGAACCAATTAACAGCGTTGATCGATTACTCATAAAGTGGTGTCACTTAAACAAGGTTTAAAAGAAGTTTTGGATATCATACCAGTTCACAGTTGAATTCCGGCAGTCTCAGAAACTTTCCGGCGAAGATAAGATTTCCGATAAACGTTGGCTAAGATTGATTCTGATGATGGAGTTGTGTTAGAGATTGACTAATCACATGTTTTAAACAAAAAGAGTTGAAGGAATTACCGTGAGAATGTGAGTCCCGGTTTTCCGGTGATTTGCAGAAAAATTCCGGCGATCTGATTCAGAAGATATTATGGTTCAGGAATGCGACGAAAATGAAATTGAATGTTGTTGCGATAGTTTTGAATCGTGCAAATGATCGGAAACTTGAATTAAATCAGAACTTGATAAATTTTCGGTTTCAAAAGCCGAAATGATGAAGCTTTAAGTTAAATCAATTCTGACTTAATTGAAAACCGTCGCACATCGGTTATAACTGAAATTGTGAGGTAAACAATCGATTTAACGATTGGTTTGCCGATTATCGGTTTTCAGATGGCATCATCGGTTAAATCGAGTTTGTGTATAAGTTCCTTTTGCTTTCCTAGTGTTAACAGAAAATACGTCGTGGCGGAGTGGTTTAGGGAATAGATGTTAAGTCGTTTAAAGACTCAGCTGACCCGGGTTCGAGTCCCGGCAGCTTCAAATGTCTTTTTATTTATTTTATTTTAACTTTTTATCAAATATAATTTTTATAGTTTAGTTTATTTATTAATTATGTAACGTTTAAACTTAAAATAATCATAAATAATTAACGAAACTTTTATAACTTGGTACAAGATTACAAAACGGAGCGGGTTTTGGAGACCCGATTTTTACAAATGTTACAGTATCCCCTACTTTTAGGAATTTCGTCCCGAAATTTAAACAGTTGAAGTAGTAGGAAAAAGATGCGGGTATTTTTCACGCATTGAGTCTTCACGTTCCCAAGTAAACTCAGGTCCCCGTTTCGACTCCCAGCGTACCCTAACAATTGGAATGCGACTTCGTCGAAGACGCTTTTCTCCATAGTCCATAATCTCCACTGGTCTTTCAAAAAAATGCATGGATTCATCAATCTGAATATCTTCCAGTGGAATATGAAGATTCTCATCAGCGAGGCACTTCTTCAAGTTCGACACGTGGAATGTGGGATGAATCCTGTCAAGTTCTTCCGGTAGGTCAAGCTTATATGCTACAGGACCTACTCTTTCGAGTATCTTGAAAGGTCCTACGTAACGTGGTGCTAGCTTTCCCTTTTGACCAAAACGAACTACTCCCTTCCACGGTGATACTTTTAAAAGCACATGATTACCAATGCTAAACTCCAAGGGCTTCCGTCATTTATCTGCGTAACTCTTTTGACGACTTTGAGCTGCTAAAAGATTGTTTCGGATTTGATGAATCTTATCTGTGGTTTCTTGGATCAATTCTGGACCAGTAATTTGTGCTTCCCCAATTTCGTGCCAACAAACAGGAGATCGGCACTTTCGACCATATAAGGCTTCAAAAGGTGCCATGCCGATGCTCGAATGATAGCTGTTGTTGTACGAAAATTCAACTAACGGTAGGTAGGCGTCCCAATTTCCCTTGAAGTCTATGACACATGCTCTAAGCATGTCCTCAAGAGTTTGAATGGTGCGCTCAGACTGTCCATCAGTTTGAGGATGATAGGCGGTACTGAGATCTAGTCGAGTGCCCATAGCAGATTGTACTGCTTGCCATGTTCGTGAGGTGAAACGACCATCACGATCAGAAATAATACTTAATGGTACTCCATGCCGGCTTACGATTTCGTTGATATAAATACGAGCAAGCTTTTCGTTCTTGAAATCTTCTCGAATAGGGATAAAGTGAGCTGATTTTGTAAGTCGGTCTATAATCACCCATATAGTGTCATACCCACTAGAAGTGCGAGGTAACCCGGTAATGAAATCCATGGTTATATTTTCCCACTTCCATACAGGTATTTCCGGTTGGACTAGAAGTCCTGAGGGTCTTTGGTGTTCAGCCTTCACCTTAGAACATGTGAGACACTTGGAAACAAAAACGGCAATATCTTTCTTCATTCCAGGCCACCAATAGGTGTACCGTAGGTCTTGATACATCTTATCGGCTCCTGGGTGTATAGAATATCGCGTTTTATGAGCTTCATGCATGAGTGTTTCACGAAGATTGATGTGGTTAGGAATCCAGATACGATCTAGGTAATACAAAATACCATCAGATTTAGTTTCAAGTTTTAGCTCGGCTCCACAGGACATCTCTTTTTGTACATCTTCCTCTGTTATTGAAACGTGTTGGGCTTCACGAATTTGATCTTTAATATTGGTTATAATTTGCGAACATAGAAGATGAATGGAGTTCGCATAACCCTTTCGACTAAGTGCATCAGCCACCACATTTGCTTTACCAGGGTGGTATCTAATTTCACAGTCGTAATCATTTAGGAGTTCGACCCATCTTCGTTGCCTCATATTTAACTCTTTTTGATTGAAGATATGCTGAAGACTCTTGTGGTCAGTGTATATTTCACACTTAGTACCATAGAGATAATGTCTCCATATCTTAAGAGCGAATACAACGGCTCCAAGTTCGAGGTCATGAGTGGTGTAGTTCTTTTCATGTGTCTTGAGTTGCCTCGAGGCATAAGCTATGACTTTTCCTCTTTGCATGAGAACGCAACCTAATCCTTGCCCTGACGCGTCGCAATAGACCACAAAATCATCACAACCTTCAGGAAGAGTGAGGATTGGTGCATCACAAAGTTTTTGTTTAAGAGTTTGAAAAGCTTCATCTTGCTTGGGTCCCCATACGAATGGTTTTCCCTTATGGGTTAAAGCCGTGAGTGGCACCGCAATGCGAGAGAAGTTTGAAATGAACCGACGATAATAGCCAGCTAGTCCAAGAAAAGACCTTACTTCAGTTGGTGTACGTGGAGCTTGCCACTCTTGAACTGCTTTGATCTTTGATGGGTCAACATGTATTCCTTTGTCATTGACTACATGCCCGAGAAATTGCACCTCTTTTAACCAGAATTCACATTTAGAGAACTTGGCATATAGCTTTTCCTTTTCTAGAAGTGCAAGAACAAGTCGAAGATGATGCTCATGATCAGCTTTAGATTTTGAATAGATAAGAATATCGTCGATGAAAACTATAACAAATCGATCGGGGTAAGGTTTGCAGACTCTGTTCATTAGGTCCATGAAAACAGCTGGTGCGTTGGTTAATCCAAACGGCATAACCATGAATTCATAGTGGCCATAACGAGTTCGAAAAGCAGTTTTAGGGACGTCTTCTTCATGCACTCTAAGCTGATGATAGCCAGATCGAAGATCGATTTTTGAAAAGCAACTGGCACCTTGTAGTTGGTCAAGAAGATCCTCTATGCGAGGTAAAGGATATCGATTTTTGATGGTTAACTTGTTGAGCTCTCTGTAGTCGATGCACATACGAAAAGATCCATCTTTCTTCTTTACAAAAAGGACAGGTGCACCCCAAGGCGATGAGCTGGGGCGTATAAATCCCTTGTCAGTCAACTCTTGAATTGACTGGCTAGCTCTTGCATTTCAGAGGGGGCTAACCTATATGGAGATTTTGCAATCGGTGTAGCACCAGGTATAAGATCGATACGGAATTCGACATCTCTGATTGGAGGAAGTCCTGAAATGTCGTCAGGAAAAACTTGTGGAAACTCTTTTACTACGGGAATATCTTCAAGTTTCTTCTCTGTGGTCCCCTTCTTGATGATATGGGCTAAAAACGCGACATAATTCTTACGAAGGTGTTTTTGAGCTTGAAGACAAGACATTAAGTTGAGCCCTTTCGACGAGGTTTCTCCAATGATTCGAAGAGTCTGACCGTTTGAAAGAGGAATACGAATAAATTTTTCACGACATACAATTTCCGCATGATGTTGACTGAGCCAATCCATACCGATTATGATGTCGAAACTTCCCAGCTTCATAGGAATAAGGTCGACTGAGAAATCATGGTCGTTTAAGGTGAGTGTACAGTTGCGTAAAATAGAGTCTAATGAGACTAGTTTTCCGTCCGCAACTTCCACCGTTATGGATTCCGCGAGCTTATCCCGATTTTTGCTTAAGATAGGTTCAAATTCTAATGACAAGAAACTTCTATCCGCACCAGTATCAAATAACATAGAGGCATATATACCATTTATAAGAAACGTACCGTTGACCACATTGCCGTCAGCTCTGGCCTGGTTTGCGTCAATATTGAAAGCTCTTCCTCTAGCAGGTGGAGGAGCTTGGTTCGCTTGATTCACCGGGTTGGCTTGGGCCTGAGCATGAATAATATTGACCAGCCTTGGACATGTGTTTCTGAAATGACTTGGGTCGCCGCAATTGAAACAAGCCCGCATTGGTTGGCCCATAGGGTAATTGGGTTGATAGTATGTTTGGGCTAAATGTTGGGTGGGTGGAAATGGTAGTTGTTGTTGGGCTTGACCCATTAACTGTTGGTGGGTTTGGGTTATAGGTTGGTGGCGGTTTGTTCGTTGAAGCGTGCGGCAGTTTGAACGGTATGTCCTGCGCGACCGCAGCCGGTGCAGTATTGGCAAGGATAATCAGGGGAGTGGTGATACTGACAACGGTTACATTTTGGTAGTGGGCCTGTGTAGGGTCTTTTGTATGGCGCGGGTGGAGGAGTGACTTGAGTGATGGGTGCAGCAGGAATAGGGGTGTTGGTTTGGGTGACTGCAAAGTTCCTGGTGTTACGCTTCCTCTTGTTAGCAAACTTAGAGGAAGGATTGGGGTGGTTTGAGGTTTGTCCCTCAACAGGGGCTTTCTTCTTTTCTTCTTTGAACCTTTCCATTGCGAATTCGGTTTTCGGTCAGTTCCGTTGCCAACTCCATGGCAGCTTCGAGTGTTACCGGTGAAACGCTGAGGACCGAATCTTGGATTTTCGAGGGAAGTCCTCGAATGTAATGCTCGATCAGATGATAGGTTGGAGTGAATAAGTTTGGAACCATTTGGTTCAACTCCAAGAACCTCTTGTTGTAAGTAGAGTGATCACCCTCTTTTTGCTTTAAAGCATGAAATTCATCCTCCAATATTTCACTTCTAGGACAGAATCGCCTAGTCATGATTTCCCTTAACTCCTCCCAAGTTAAGGCCATCGCATCTTCAGTTCCCCTCTTTCCTTTCTCAGTATTCCACCAAGTGAGAGCTACACCAAGTAGTTCCCGGTGGCGTAACGAACTTTGCGATCCTCAGGACAATTGCAGTTTAAGAAAACGTTTTCCATCTCCTCGAACCAATGTAGGAAAGCAGTGACTCCCTCAGTCCCTTCGAATTTTGGAGGATCACAGGACTTAAAATGTTTGTAAGAGCATTTGATGGTAGGAGGGTTGTCGATGTTCTGGTCCTGTTGTTGAGGAGGGTTAGTAGGATTTGCAGCAAGGGCTTGTTGTACTTGTACCACAATGTCAGGCAATATCGTGGCCATTTGATTCGCGATATGAGTGGCCAAACGTTCCCGAGACTTTTCCGATTTCTTACCCCTTCGATGCTGTCTAGACGACATCTACAGGATCATAAAATGAAAAGATTGTGAGTTTATGGTGTCTTTTTAGGTGTCATGTGTCTTTAAGAAAATGAAAATAACATAAATATCAATAATGCAACTACATCCAAAGGATGTCTTGGGTTCGCTCATGTTGGGCCTCAAATGTCCCCCATACCTTCACCTACATAGTCATGTGGGCCCCATGGCTATTGGCTTGGTAGGATTCACATTAGTATCGGCAATTTAACACTCGCATCCCCCGAATGCAAACCACAAAATATGTTCATGAGATGTTTGGTCGGAACGTGTCCAGGTGTAGACACAATGACAACTCAAAGTGGGATTAGCTCTCACGACGTTTGGTATAGCATGCTTTGGCCTAATAGGTACTTCATACTCTCATTGTTAGTCCCCAGGTAGGCAAACTCGTCCTTTATTTTGGATTTATACGAATGCCAGCCTAGACAGGACGTTTCGATTACCGGTACTAGTACCCTTCCAGTTACTACATGCCCGTCATGAGAACTCACTTTGATGAGATTCGAAAACACGAAAATCATTGTAAAATCAATCATGACGTGGTGTGTGCTTGCATGGATGTGATATGTTATGATCATACGATTTCATGATAGGCATTATTTGATAATACATACTTATGAACATGCGTGTACAATATCAAATGTAACATTTAACATAAACATATAAACATCATGAATTTGGCATATAACACACAAAATTCTTATAAGTTTCTAATCGACTATAGTATAGGCTCTAAGGGTCTAATAACCTATCCTATATCCCTATAGTCATGGCTCTGAAACCAATCTGTCACACCCCGACCCGCAGCGGAAATAAGAGTCGGGGCATAATTGGGTTATCACCAAAGCACATGACATTTACTATTATGTTTCATAATTAATGAAGTCAAAGTTACATTTTCAATCATCCAAACATGTTCATTCAATACAAGAGAAAATAACCAAACATAACAATCCAAATTCTAAATCGTTTTATTCTTCTAATCCAGGTCCTATGTGTTCCTAGCTGCTGCTGGTTCACCTGTATCATGTGTAAAATGGGAGGTTTTGGGTCAACATAAGTTGGCGAGTGAACCTTATTAGATAAACATTTGATAATGATTTTATGGTTAGTTTATCAATAAAATATTGTGCATAATCATAAAAGAGCAATGTAAGTAATCAAGCATTGGCAAATAGCATTATAACATACAATAACACTTGATAGCATACATGAATATACCAATATCATACGATAACTAACATAAATGAACTGTGCGATCAAGGCTCAATCAAACGGAGCCGATCGTATTGCATGAACTGGAAATGTAAATTGAACTGTGCGATCAAGGCTCAATCAAACGGAGCCGATCGTATTGCATGAACTGGAAATGTAAATTGAACTGTGCACTCAAGGCTCAATCAAACGGAGCCGAGCGTATTGCATGTATTGAAATGTAAAATGAAATAACCGATCAAGGCTCAATCAAACGGAGCCGATCGTGCGGGCACGCCACAGATCAACCGCATAATAAAATGGGGATCAAGCTCAACCTCATGGATGGGGAGCTGCGGCCTCGGCAAATGCATGTACTGAAATAATAATTTGCATCCAATAATAACTACTTAACAGCAACAAACTAATACACACGTCATGATATGATATATGCACAATAGTTTCGTTATAATATGTAAATAAACAAAGACACATGATACACCCCAAAAACGTGATTAAAACGGGGAATTTGAAAGGTTCACTCACATTGGGTGCGTTGAATTTGAGATGGTGAGATGCGCACGATTTAGATGAGCGAGTCGACGAGGAAATACTAACCTAAATAATAATGGAAAAATATATTAAGTGGATGGATGTTATTAAGGATTTTAATGAAGTTTTTAGATATATTTTTATGAGTTTATGGCTATTTTCTATCTTTAAAAATGTTATTTTAAGTATTTTTAATTGATTTTTAAATTAAATTAAATATTTAAATATATAAAAAAATATTATTTTTTTTACTGTTGACCGTTGACCGGTTCGGTCAGCGGTAAATCCTGCGCCGGGCGGGATTCGAACCGGTGACCTTCCGTTCACGTGCATGTGGCTCTACCAACTGAGCTACGTGACTAACTCGTTATAAACTCGGTTTTAATTATATTTATATACTTATTTGAATTAACCGAAAACTCCTTTTTTTACAAAAACGTTTTAATTCAATTGGACCGGTGCTCGTGACAAGGTTCGAACGCGTGACGTGAAGTTTATTTTGCACACAGTCCACCGCTGGACTGTGTGTCTAACCCGGTTATATTCTTGGTTTTTTATTATACTTAACAACTACCTGTTTTAACCCGGGTTAGTTCATGATTAAAAAGGAATGTTATTACGTAAGGCGTGCGCGTAGTAAGGATCGAACTCGGGACGCGAATATGAAATTTGCACACAGTCCACCGCTGGACTGTGTGTCTAACCCGTTTTTAATCCGGATTTTAATTACTCTTATATTCTGATATAACTTCATCTTCTCCGTCGGATTATACGGTCAGCATAATTCGACTGGTTAAGATTGCTTTGTGATTTACAAAGTTCTTAGTCATTAACAGTAATTCAAGGTAAGGAATGGAGAGAGTTTAAGGAACAGAATTTACCGATTGAAGATATTCACAGAAATCCGGCGAAGGTTCGTCGGTATTGGAAATGAACTCCGACTGTTGAACCAATTAACAGCGTTGATCGATTACTCATAAAGTGGTGTCACTTAAACAAGGTTTAAAAGAAGTTTTGGATATCATACCAGTTCACAGTTGAATTCCGGCAGTCTCGGAAACTTTCCGGCGAAGATAAGATTTCCGATAAACGTTGGCTAAGATTGATTCTTCTGATGGAGTTGTGTTAGAGATTGACTAATCACATGTTTTAAACAAAAAGAGTCGAAGGAATTACCGTGAGAATGTGAGTCCCCGTTTTCCGGTGATTTGCAGAAAAATTCCGGCGATCTGATTCAGAAGATACTATGGTTCAGGAATGCGACGAAAATGAAATTGAATGTTGTTGCGATAGTTTTGAATCGTGCAAATGATCGGAAACTTGAATTAAATCAGAACTTGATAAATTTTCGGTTTCAAAAGCCGAAATGATGAAGCTTTAAGTTAAATCAATTCTGACTTAATTGAAAACCGTCGCACATCGGTTATAACTGAAATTGTGAGGTAAACAATCGATTTAACGATTGGTTTGCCGATTATCGGTTTTCAGATGGCATCATCGGTTAAATCGAGTTTGTGTATAAGTTCCTTTTGCTTTCCTAGTGTTAACAGAAAATACGTTGTGGCGGAGTGGTTTAGGGAATAGATGTTAAGTCGTTTAAAGACTCAGCTGACCCGGGTTCGAGTCCCGGCAGCTTCAAATGTTTTTTTATTTATTTTATTTTAACTTTTTATCAAATATAATTTTTATAGTTTAGTTTATTTATTAATTATGTAACGTTTAAACTCAAATAATCATAAATAATTAACGAAACTTTTATAACTTGGTACAAGATTACAAAACGGAGCGGGTTTTGGAGACCCGATTTTTACAAATGTTACAGCCATGTGAACCCGGTATTTAGTATTCTGTTTTGACAAGTTTATGCTTATAGATAAACGTAATGAATGGGCATGCATTGCCAAAATTGGAAAGAAATAACAATCGCAAGGTGTGGATAACGAGTAAATGGTTGGGGACTCGTGACAGGTATGTGTAAAAGGTTATGCCTTCGATAGGAACTTATGGCTAAACTATAGAGGGATGTGTCAAAATTTGGTTATACTTTAATCCAAATGAAATGTATCTAGCAATTTCGGTTGACTGTCATACGGTCTAATGTCTTGCCAGAAGGTAAAAATTAAATATAATGGTTTTCTAGCGTAAACCAATATAAAGAAAGTTGTGTGGAAAGATGAAATGAAAATTTTGATGAAAAGCAGGAGGCACGAGCTTGAATGCAAAACGCCTCCTAACGGGTCGGTTGAGTAATTGACAAAACATAGATAAGAATGTGTTTACAATTGGACCTTTGCAAAGCCAAACGAAGTTAAGTAAATAATTATTAAGTAAGTAATAGTAAAATAGCACGACGTAATGGATTCATTAAGTAAGTGTAACCGATAAAAGCTATTGTAGTAGCAAGAAACCTAATTTAAAGGAATAATTTTCGAATGTGATACATGTGAGGTATGTTAGTAATCGTCCCAAGCAAGTTAACATGAGTGATGAGCTAGGATTCGGACGAATGACCTATGTAATTTACATGGAAAGGAAAACTTTCACAAGAAAAGCTAAAATATTATCTAGTAAGTATGCTTGAATTAGAGAAAAGTACAAATCTTCAATACATATACGATAGGTAGAAGTGCTAGTTTGACCTTGGAAAAAGTCAAACGGCAAGAGGTAGGTGAAATAATTAGCAAAATGAAAGGAATGAATGAAAGAAATGGTATGTGTGATATGCAATAGCATACATGTAGGAAATTATGAAAGAATGGTAGATGCTTAAACACCGAGAAGAATAAGTATTTGAAGGGAATGCATTAATGGTAAGTAATGTCAGAAAATGCTAACTTCGATGTTGGGCTTGTTGGCCATGCTCATCTGAACAAGATATTGTTGAAAGGATGTGCATAGGCGTAAGATCAATAAATGAATGGATGCGATCAATCCTGGCATTGCAAGAACTCACGAAGAAATGAGCCGATTCGGGTCACAAACCATCGGGTTATGCAGTAAAATCAAGGTTAGTAGGATGTTTAGCTTATGATTATGAGTAAGTATTAATATAATTAAATGTTTATAGTATGCTTATGGTGATATGTTGACCCCTTATATGAATATGAAAGTAATTAGAGGAAACATTAGTAATGTGTTGTTGAGGTTTGCACATGCTGAACAAACATGAAACATCATATATGATACGTCCGTGAAATGGAATAAATCAATTTATTATGACTAATAAATGTATGAATGTATTATGTTTAATTAGTAAGGTATAAACAAACCGTGAAATTTAGGTTTGAGCGAAACCATGAGTAAGTTTTTGCATTAGTATGCATATTGAATGAATTCAATGAATGCATCGTTAGTGAGGATTTTTGCTTAGAATTAGTATCATACAACGAAAATGACACTAATAAAAGCTCTGGATTGGATTCCGACTTTTATGTGATTATGAAAGTGAATCGCTTTACCCAAGAAACTAGAGACAATGCACACGATTATATATATTCATGAATGAAACCTTTTGTCGAGATTCCAAATGTATTCATGTTGCGGTATACACTTTTAACGAGTACAATGATAAGGTAAGAATAAGAAAAAGAAGGTGAACGAAGATATTGTATAGTGGGAATGAACAAGGTTTCGAGGACGAAACCTCCTTTAAGGGGGGTAGATTTGTAACACCCCAAAATGCGTAAATGAGATTAATTCGTGTTATGTAATTAAAGAGATATTAGAGCACATTAGTATGGTTACCATATTAGATAAAGTTATACAATATTACTTTATAATTCGTTGTGAATTATTTATAAGGGAAAAAGATGATTTGTTGAGTATCAGCATATTGTAACGGAATGTATTTTAGTAATATATGTTGATAAATATGACGGGCTCGGTTCAGGGATATACGGCTACCTCATATTGTGACTCGCCATAACTTGACGGAGCATTGTCGTAAAAAGCAAACATGAGGGGAGGATTATGTAAATATCCAAAAGTTCAATATATATAAGCCCCTTATGGCTCATTTGGGCAGATTTCTCTAAATCCTTGCCTAAAGTCATTAAAATTGTATAAATCAAATATGTCCAGAATGTTATCCTATAACCCAGTTACAAAAAACCGAATGATCCGCGAAATCCGACCGTATATATATTGTTGTGATAACTTATAAGATGTCAATACATTTGGAAAGCATAATGGAAGTAAACGAGTCAAAATGCAGAAGTATGTGTCGGGTGTGGGTTTTGGATGTTATGGTATGGGAACTATATAAGAATGTTTAACTAATTACAGAATTAAGGAATATATGGTCATGATGGGTCGTAAATAGCACCTATGTTGTAAATAATAGTCGACCGGGTCAAAAGAATCAAGAAAGTACGTTAGAGGTATGGGTTTGATTTAAAGAGACATGGGTTAAGTGTTAAAAGGATACGGGAAGCTCATGGGATCTTATGGGATGATACGGGACATGACGAGTCAGTATGGGTTAGAACGGGAGTCGGAAACAGGGATGTGTAAGCTAGATTAAGGAAAAACAGCGTCGGCAACACAGAAGGGGCTTCGCCGACGGTCTCCTTAACCGTCGCCGACGCTGTCCCATTTTCCCGACGCACTAACTCACTGTCTAACAAACTTGGTCCCGACGCCACATTCTAGAGGGCGTCGCCGACGCTATAGGAGAGCGTCGCCGACGCTATAGGAGAGCGTCGCCGACGCCTCCCACAAGTTTGATATGTTGTTTTTGTTGGTTATTCGCATTGTGAGTTTCCATATCCCTAAAATCTGTTCCGTAACTCCCAATGAGCCCCGAAAAGTGAAAATAACCAATAGGGAGTTATGTGAGCTTATTGAATTGCATTAGTGATTACCTAATATGATTAAGTATGTAAGGATGTATGTATGTATATTGATGCTTGCGAGTGTAAACAGGAAATGTAACTTATTGAATGTTGATTAGTGGAACGTGCTTACGCGAAGTTGGAGATCAGCAATACGTTGGGATTATGTCTTACGAACTGTACTGTTATTGAGAATGAAATAGGAATGCAGGCATGTAAGTGTTGGACTTTTGAGGGTGCGAAGTCCGGAGTAAAGAACAAGTTTAGAAGATTGTGGAGTATTAAACATAGTCATAACGCTATGTAGTTATTGATCAATTATATATTAATTTAATTATGTAAGATGTCACCGTTACTAATGTGTTGGCTATGTATATGGTGACCGTAGATTAATCAGATCAACATTACCATCATGGAAGATATGTGGACGAAGATCGAGTCAAAGAGCAAGGATTGTACAGGAAGAATGGTCTCATAGCTTGTATTATGTATTACATTTAGCAAGTTAATCAATAACGAATGTAGTAAATCTTTTCAAGAAAGTGTCCAATAATTTATAAATGAACCTTTAAGTAGATTATATAGTTAATAAAGAAAGAATTTTCAAGTTGGTATTTCCGCTGCGTCATTTTGGGTCAATAAGCGCTTAGGGTGTTTCATCAAAACACAAAATAAAATGTATTTTTTTCTAAAACGCAATTTACTAAAAACACAAAAAAAATGTATTTTTTCTAAAACGCAATAAACTAAAAATATAAAAAAATGTGTTTTGTCATTCTTTTGTATACGCAATGGACACAAAAACACAGAAAAATTGTGTTTTTTAATTCTTTTGTATAACGTAATGGATTAACAAAATAGATTTTTTGTAACATTCATTGTAAAACGAGTTCTAAAACTCGCTCTGTTTAATAATTCAAGTATATGAATGAAGTTTCATTACGTATTGATGTTAACCATTCAAATTCGTTGTATGAAGTTCATTAATTAATAAATAAATTAAAAGGGTTAAAGTAATAAATATAAACTCATAATAACATTAATAAATAAAATGAAAATAATAAAAATACATTTAAAGGGTGACCACAGGTTTCGAACCCTGGTCTTCAATGAACCAACACACACTCCACACCACTGAGCTACATTCACACATTTGAGTTATTCTGAAAACAAATAAATTTTATACTAAAACAAACTATTAAACCTATTCAAAAACTACCCGTCCAGCAACGTCTGTAACTCCCAAATCCCCATTCAAATTTCCGTTTCTTCTTTGAATTAAATCGAAGAAACTGACCTCAAATCATGCTCTATGACTCAATCATGGCTCAATTCAGTTACAACACCATTGTGGCAATCAAATTTGTTGACCGAAATCGGTTGTAACCGAATTACGAAATTAAACCCACACTCACCTATAAATAGTGAACTGTAGGCCTTTGTTGAACTCGCTCAGTCTCAGTCACCCTCTAAAATTCTCAGTAGAACCCTCTGTTTCAATCAACCACTTCGCCGGAAATCTACTTTATTACCGGGAAACATCACCGGAGAATTTCGGTTCACTTCTGATCGGTATAATCATTTGACCCTTTTTCTTTTATCATTTAATTAATTAACAATAGTGAATTATATAACAATCTTCTGTTTAATCAGTTGGGTATTGTGTTCTGGGTATTAAACATGAAGAAGATGAAGTTGTAATAGTTTATAAGAATAATTAAAATCATAGATTAAACCGAGTTACACACACAATCAAATGGTGGACTGTGTGCATTGCAATCGAAGAGACCCGGGTTCGAGTCTCACACGGTTCTGACTTCCTGAATAAAATCAACACTTTTTAATACTTAATTAGAACAGCATTCAGTAAGTGTATAATATTATTATAAATTCAGAATATTCTGGGTTATCCACACAGCCCAGTTGGTAGGGCTGTGTGCAACGTAACACGTGGGCGCGGGTTCGATTCCGGCTGTGTGCAGCAGTTTGTTAATATAGTAAAACCTTTTTAATAAAAGAGAATTATGATTTAACTCATTTAGTATATATATGTAATAAAAATCCAGATTATTTCGGGTTAGACACGTAGCTCAGTTGGTAGAGCTGTGTGCACGTATACGGGAGGTCACGAGTTCGATTCTTACACGCTGCCAAATCGCATATGACCGGTTTGACCCCTAGAAAGGGGTATATTTTTTTAATAAATCTTTTCTTTATTTTCTCCAAAAATCCCTAAAATATATATAAAAATAAGACCTTTTAAGCATAAAATTTGTAATAAATACTATAAAAATAGTCTAAAAAGCCTAATAAAAGGCATTAAATAAAAAATATTAATTTCAAATAAAAGAAATATATTTACCGAATTATTACGTGAATATTTAGGCTGGTTTTCTCGTTGGTTAGAATCTTTAATCATGCACATTTATTATCAACTCAAGAAACGCACCCACTGTGAATGAATTCTTACAAACTTCCCCTTTTTATTCATGTTTTGAGGTGTATCATGTGTCATTTATTTATATCATTTATTCAAACACTTGTGCTACAACCATTATATGATCTAACGTGTTATGTAATTTTTGGTATATTGTTATATGTGGTTACATTTTCTCATTTCAGTCAAGCATTCACATTAGGCCCACCAGTTCCTCGTTGGATACGAGTAGAGCATCGCGTTGGCTAATTAGATCGACTCCGTCTGATTTAGCCTTGATCTCATATCACATCATTTATCATGCTTATGTGTACATTGCTAGATGTTTATGTGGTTTGTGGATAGTTTACATATACGTTTGCTTATACTTGGTTATGCACATTTTTATTAAATTAGTCAACATAATTATTTCTTTCAATGATTAAACAGGATTCACTCGCCAACTTTTGTTGACCCAAATCTCTATTTTTATACATGATACAGGTGGACAGGTTGAAGCAAGGAACATATAGGAATTGGCCTTAGAAGAAAAATAAAGAGTTTATAAATGTTGTGTTTAGAACATTTTATGCTTGTATGGTTTACGTGTTGTTGGAATTTTTCCTTTTTAATTTGGATTAATAAATATGAAACTTTATTATAGTAAATGTCATGAGATTTGATGAAAACCCAATCATGCCCCAACTACCATTTCCGCTACAGGTCAGGGTGTAACATTTTTATTGTATTATAAATGCAATAGATTAAAACACAATAAACTAGGTGTGTGTTATAAAACTTAATTTAAAAACACAGTGAAGATATGTAGAAATATAAATAGCTAATAACCATAATCGATAAAACAATATTAAAATGCAATGCAGAATTAAAACGCAATGAAGAATAGTAACGCAGCTCATGATTTTTAATGTTCAAACAAATAATAAAACGATACCAATTATATAATAGTGATATGAATAGGGTTTTATTGAGTCGAGTCTAAACACTTCTCACCATAACTAAACTTGTAGTTAACAAGTTAGTTTTTATATAATAATAATAATAATAATAATAATAATAATAATAATAATAATAATAATAATAATAATAATAATAATAATAATAATAATAATAATAATAATAATATAATATAATAATAATTAATGAATTACTTTTATCGTTTTCAAAAATTTAATACAAACCAATTGTTTTTTCTAAACACGATGTGCTCGATGCTAATAATATTTGTCTGATTTTGAATAGTATAGGTAGCGGCTCGATCTATCAGTTTTTATAAAAACATCTCGAACAAGTTGAAAATAATATGAATGCTTTTATGGTGGTTGCATTCGTCAGAACTATAATAATTATTTTTTTTTTCAGTTTCAATGATCCTTAACCCCAAATCTGACAAAGAAATTTAGGACTTGCTCCATGACAACTCTCAGCTTTTAGAACATAACTAATCCATTAAACGATATCTACTTTGTTTATAAGGCTGGTCGGTATGGGAGAAGGGTAGTTCTTGAAGGATGACCCTTCACGTAAGCATCACGTAGGATAGGTGTGAGGATGAACCTAAAGGAGATGGACCTAGATGATGGAAGATGGGGCTAAATATATATATATGTACGTATGTATGTATGTATGTATGTATGTATAGATGTGTGTGAGAAGAAGAGTCGCGTCCTCAACGTCTGAAGGCTACCGCGAAAGAAGACACCGGACCCAGGGGAAATGGTGTGGGGGTGTCGCCGGGCCAGGCCGGGCCTGAACGATCCCCACACCGGGTAGCCTAATGGTCAACTATTGTAAATTCTTGGTACCGACATGAATTATTATATATTGTTCTCAGATAGTAACCTGTCAGCAAACAAGAACGTAGCAGCTTTTTAGAAGATCCTAATCGTAATAAGTGGAAAGTTATTTTTAAGATTAAATATGATCCGTTCATATGCCAAATTTGGTAGTTTACTTTTTCAGTCATCATATTACCTGTCTGTAATTGAACAGTTGATGCAATGGAGAGAAATTAGAGCTTGAGGTATTTAGGAAATAAAGATTTTGATGTACGTTTTGTATACAAATTGATGGTGGAAGCAAATAAGGATTTTTTTTAACTAATATTTTTGCTACATTACTCTCTACATCAGCAAAAAGAACTATTTAGGTTAGTGTTAGGTTGGTTTAAAAATAGTATAGGAAAATAAGTTGAGAGTAACGTGATACAAATTAAAAGTTAAGACAATTAATTACTAAAAATTTGAGTTATTTAAATCTGCGATTCCATTTTTAAAAGCAAAAGATTTATTTTTGTTGCATCTATCGTCGTTGACAAAGGAGTAATGCCAAAAAAGAAAAACTAATTAAGACAAATTTCTACCAACGAAAACTTGTTGTCCATCACAAGAAAAAAACTTAAATAAAGTACACTAATGAACATTTTTATTTGTAATTTATTATGTAATCTCATTTTATTTGTAAACATGTTTTTTTATTATGACAAGATAGTTGAAGTGTATGTTGAAGCGTATGAAGTGTAGGGGAGAAACTTATTCATTGATTTTTTAAAATTAATACCTCAAAATGAGGCGATGACATTTAGGTAAATATAAGGTGTAAACAATTCAAAAAAATATATATAGAAAGAGTATTCTAGTCTTTTCTTATGAACTCCTCCTTTGATTTTCAAACAACAATAATTTTTTTCATACGTTAATATTTAAAAACAATAAATAACACCGTAGTAACAAGCATTTCATTCTCTTTAATTCGAGCAACATATTGCTATAGTTTTCTTAAAAAAAATTACAGGATTTTGAATACCTAGTACCCATTACGTGATTACGAAATTTTGAATACCCTGTACGTGACTACGTGATTTGAATACCCATTACGTGATTATGTGATTTTGTTATAGTATTTTTATGTGAAACCCCACTAAGTGATTACGTAACTACGTAACAATAATTGACTATGTATTATTACGTGACTACGTGATTTTGAATATCCATTTCGTGATTATCTGATTTCATTATCATATTTATGTGAAACCCCATTGAGTAATTACGTAAAACAAAAACATGTAATATATAATATTTCAGATATAATCACATATTAAGGATAAATTATATGCAAAACATTAGTCAAATCAATCTATAATAATCACATAATACCATATATTAGAGATTTAATCATGTAATAAAGCATAAACAATCTAATTCTTATTATTGAATGTCTAATCACGTAATAAATTTATCTTGAATGTGTAATCACGTAATAATTTATGTTGGATGTATAATCAAGTAATGTGTATTCAAAAATCATGTAGTCAAGTACTGGATAGTCAAAATCACGTAATGGGTACTGGGTATTCAAAATCACATAATCACGTAAAGGGTATTTAAAATCCTGTAAAGAATCTTTAAGAAAACTATAGCAATAAGCTGCTCGAATTAAAGAGAATGAAATGCTCGTTAATATGGCATAACTCTTTAAAAAAACTATTAACGTATGAAAAAAGTTATAGCTGTTTGAAAATCAAGAGAGAAATTAGTTCACTTGATAAAAGACAAAATTACCCTTCCTACCAATAAGATTTGTCACTTCCTTCTTCTCAAGTATGCTTCACCGGAAAGCACTTTTTATGATACATGATTATGCTAACTAGTATATTACTTATAAATTAGGTTATAATCCGGGAATCTTCAGACGGGAAAATTAAATTTTAAATAATTGTGTTGTTATATTATATAAAAATTATGTTTACAAATGTTTTACTTGTTTATCTTATTTTGTAATTTAATTGGCATGTGTAAATGAGGTAATTTGCAAGGAAAACCAGTATAAATTAAAAAAACTCTATAATCTTATAAAAGTTAAGTGATTTATGGTTTTTTAAATTAATGAAATTTGTAGATGACATAATATGAAACGAATATCGCCATTAACAATAGAATGATAAACGAATTTAAGTAAATAAGTTTAGATAATTTTGTTACTTTCAATATTGTATATAATGTTGTGTGTATGTGGGTTTTTAAGTGGCACCTATAAACAATTTATAATAAACAATTATTCAATACTGTTAATTCAGATATAAAATAAATTTATAAACTAAAATGCATAACTTTAAACATGTTAGAAAACACACAATTTGTATCAAATCGACATTTATTGATAAATATAAAAAGTAGATAAACATCAAACATTAATGTCAACATCCGAAAATAAAGATATAAAGTATTTGACGAAGATTATTGAAGAAAACAAACAATCGAAAAAAAAGGTTGACAATGCAAAAAAACAAACAACTATTTTCACTTCTTTGAATTTCGAAGCTTTTTCTCTTTTTTGTTAACATGATCCACATCATTGAAGTCACTTTGAGTTGTAGAAATTATACATACTTGAGTCTCCTTTAATACTTTAAACGCCAACCAGTTTATACTTATTAATATTATCTTCAGAAAACTTTTGACAACTTTGATCACTAATGCCTTTAGCATCATCTGGTTTGGTTTAGCACTGATGCTTGGAGTTACATTTTTGTCATCTTGACAAAGGTTTTGCTACAACACAATTAATAAAATGAGTAAGTAATTATATAATCTTGATAAAATACAAATATATTTATTTAATATAGGAAGTAATTGATTGTATAAATAATATCTCGTTAATCTTGATATTCTGTTTTAGCTCTTTGATAATTGACTCATCATTAATAATGTTTGTAATACTTTAGACTTCATCAAATGCTGTCAAATTATTACTTGTTATCTCAATTTTAAAAAGCGCAACACTTACCAATCGAGTTGTTTAAATCATTGGTAAATCTAACTTCATCAACATCCTAGACAAAAAATGTAAATATAATATTTGATATGTATAACATAAAAAAACATAATAAAAAAGAATATATAACTAAGTTAAATACATAAAATCTATACTTTGATTGTGTTTTTTCAATCAATTGCTTCGAAGATTTGAGGATAATTTTCTCAATAAATTGGTCAGCCAAACGATGAAACAGTATTATTGAGACATCACCACTAACGTGTTCAAACTATAACTATAGATTCATACATTCGTAACTCATCAGTTGATGACAAATTTAATAAATACACTAATGATATTTCTCCAGTGCTTTGTTGCGGGATTTTTATTGGTATATGTTCGGTTAATTATGTTATCGGCATTCGCTATAGTAATCGAAAGAATAAACCCTATACCGATAGAAACAAAAAAACGAATATCGGTACCGATATTTTTCAGTTGAAATCGATTTAGTTGGTTGGCATCGTATGCTTATCTTTCAACACTGTCATATAAACTTTATTGAAAACGGCTATCATGACAATATCGTATCAAACAAATCGACACCGACTGAGTTGTTCGGTACCATTATTTATTTTTATTTTTTATTTTGCTTTCGATAAACTAAAATCGTATCGTTACTATACCGTACCATACCGAACATGTTGGTGCATAATGTCTATTACCTACGTCTAGGATGTATCTGTAATGTTTATAAAGTTTACACGTTAATGTTTAAATGTGAAAAAGTAAGTTTTATATGTTTTAACACTATGTTTCGTACGAAAGAATACATGTTTTGTATGAGTGACTCACTCGTACGAAACACAGACTTATATAGTTGTCTGTTTAGCACGCACTTCGGTACGAGTCATGTCGACCTATAAATAGGGAAGTGTTGTGTTAGAGCTAGTCAGTGATTTGTCAATTAGTACGGTGAAGCTCTGCCGGTTTGTTTACTTGTGTCTGTATTTGAACGTCATTAATAAATCGGAAGCAGTTAAATAGTAAGTACTATCTTGTTTGTCTTGTCTACCTCTCTAGCAATGAATTCCGCCTCTGCTAGTTGAGTGAGATCAGGTCATTGCTCATTTCGGGAGCTCGATCCCCGTCCACAAGTGGTGAAAATGGGCTTGAAAAGACCCTTGCTCAATTCTCTGATGTTGAACGGGAAAGGTTTATCAACAAAAAGAAAATGATGAATACTCTTCAGCAATCAATTAGAAGACATCTTGGCTTTACTGCAACATGATGATGATGCGCAATCTTTATGGAATGCTCTTCGACTCAAATTTCAAGGTAGTGCTCAACTCCGCAAAAGCAAAAGGACGTTAAGCAAAGAGTTTGATGTATTCACACTGATTAAAGGAGAAACGGTAAAGCAACTGATTGAGCAATACTGTCATCTGGTGGTTCATATGAAGAGAATGGGAATTGTAAAGACAAATGAAGAGCTTGTTGACAAGCTAGCTGATTCTCTACCACAAGGTGAATGGTCGACTTACTTAACCATCTTAAAGAATGGAGTTGAATACAACAATTTCTCGCTGCCTCGTTTTATCGAAAGGTTGGAGGGTCATGAATTAGAGATGCAAAAGATGACAAAAAAGTTCAAGTGCAAAAAGATGTTAATCTTTATTTCAAAAATAGTTCTGCTTCTCAAATCCAAGAGCCAAAGATTCAAACAGCTTTCAGTGCATATAGTTCACCAAGCACACCACCAATTCAAACAAGTGGTTTCCAATCATTCCCAACAGTTGATCCAAATACACCTTCAAGCCTACAATCTTTTTCGGATCAAATCAACCTCACAACAATCAAACTACTTCATCATCCAATGCAAATCAAAGAGTTTTGCAATGCAATATTGCCATTGATTTTCAGAACGCACAAAATTTTGATGAAAAGACAGCAAAACAACATATGTCTCTACTTGCTTCAGTTCTTGAGTCATATGACAGTCTTGTTGCTGGAAAGATCGGAATTCTGAAATGACACGTGAGGATTACGATCAAATTGATCCAGTTGAAATGAAGTTGATAGATATAAAATGGTGTATGGCTTCAATCGTCTGACTTGCATAGAGATTTATGGAAATCACCAGTAAAGAAAATTTAGGAGGTTTGGATGGGAAACGTGGATTTGATAAATCCAAAGTTACTTGTTTCAGGTGTCGGGAGAAAGGTCACTTTAAAAGAGAATGTCCAAACCGAGAGGTTCAAGGAAATCATAATCCTTTCACCGATGACTATTACAAAAGAGCGATCTACCACCGACCTCAACCAAGAACAAGAATCGTGCCGATTGAAGATAAACAACCTGAAACTAAAGATAAGGCATTGGTTGTTACACAAGAAGACAAAGGGTTTAATTGGAACAAGTTTATTTCAAAAGGAGAAAGTTTGGCATTGGTGGCGGAAATTATTGAGGAACCGGAAGAAGAGAGCATCGTTTGATGAAGGACCTGATGATGACGATTATTACTATCATACTACATCAGAGGAGGAAGAACTTTTGAATGGTCCATTCAAACATCTTTTGCCTAACGATGTTTTAAAAACTTTTGCAGGATATTTCGCACCTAGCCAACATTCAACAGATGAAGAGCAAAAGAAATCAATTGAAGAAGTTGAAGCTGATGAGAAAAAGGAATTGTTGAAGGAAGATTCATAAAAGCGTGCATGGCCAATGGCAATGAGGTAAACAAGTTATCTGAGAATGAAAAATCTTGTTCAAAGTGTGAAGAACCGTGTGGTGATTGTGTTGTAATGGACAAAAGATTTGCTGAATTGCAAAGTTTAACAGACAATTTGTCAAGCGATTACAAATCCACAAAGGAAGCTTATAACAAATTGAGTGCGTCTGTTAAACAATATAATAAAGCACTCAGAGAAAATGATGCAACACTTATGATGCTTAAAGCAACAGTGATGGATAAACAAATGGCAATTTATATTCATCTAAACACTATTGCTGAGCTCAAAAGTGAGCTTGAGAAAATGAGAATTGAAACTGAACGAGTTAACAAATTGTTAATTAGTTATTCCACAAGCTCATACGTCATAGATCACATTTTACCAAAAATCGAAAATACAGAGGAATCTAAAAATGGTGAAACAAAAAGTGGTAGTTATGATCAAATTCCTCCACCCATGTGGAACAGTTATGCATGCAAAAATCCATCTGTGGTGGAAAAGGCGCTAAATCTTAAATTGAAAACTGAACAGCTGCATGTAGATATTGTTGAAACTTACACTAAAAACGATGGTGAATGTGACTCTGAAGTGGTAAATAATGTGGTTGAAAAAGTGTTAAAAATTGAATCTGAAGTGTCTGAGCCTGAACAATCTGAGAAGTCAAGGTCTGATGATATATCAAAAAATAGTTTAAATGATGATCCCAATGTCATAGTTTATAAAATGAAAGGGTCTGATAAACTATTTTCGGATGAGGACTTTCCGATCAAGAATGTGAAAAAGGATTGTGTTGGTAAAAATGTTCAAGCTTATGGAGGTAAGTCATGCTGATTTAGATAAACATGATGCATCTTTCTATTCTAAATCAAAAACTGACAACCGACCCTACTATCGAAAATATGGAGATTATCCGGAAAACAAACGAGCAGGGTTGGGTTTCCAGAAGTAACATAAAACCAACAGGTCCCAAAAATTGAACTTTACAATGAAAATTAATTTTGTTTTTGGGACAACAACTGAAAAAGAAAAGGAGGTCATTGGAACTCAATCAAATGATGATTTTCTTAAAGAAAAAGAGAAACAAAAACAGAAACAGGTTTTGGATACCTCTGTTCATAAGGACAGCAGGACATGCTTAAAATGCAAGAAAGTTGGGCATATCGCACGATACTGCTCACAAGAAAGTTCAAAACCAGTTTCTTCTCCTAAAAAGTTCACCAAGGATGAAAAACAAAAGGCACCCATGTTCATGCCAAAACAAATTCTTAAAAGAAATATTGAATCTCATCAAAATGTTAAACCAACCATTCAACTTCAATCTAAATTTGAAATTGGTGAGACATCACACAAAATTCAACAAATAGATTCAAAATTTTATGTTAAAAGGGCTAAACCACAAACACAGAAATGGGTTGCTAAAATCTTCAAAACCAAATCATCCAAGGTTGAACACAAACCTTCTGTTCCAAACAAAATTGAGCTTAAAAAGATTGAAAAGAACAAAGTGGGTCCAAAATTTGATATTCCAAACCCACCCAAGACCAAACAGGCTTGGGTTTTTTTGTTTAAATAAGTTTTGTTAATCATGTGTGCAGGGGCTCCAACGTTCGATATTGTCAAAATTGATCATGGATAGTGGAGCGTCTCGCCACATGACAGGAATGTTTGCGTGGCTCAATGATGTTAAAGCTATTCGTGGAGGATATGTAGGATTTGCTGGAACGTAGGGAGGTAGAATTGTCGGAGAAGGTATTCTCTCGAACGGAGTTGTATCGTTTGATAAAGTGAACTATATCGCTGAACTTGAGAACAATTTGCTTAGTATCTCGCAAATTTGTGAGAAGAAGTTCACGACACATTTCAATGATAAAGAATGTCTAATCTTAAAACCCGGTTTCAGAATTCCAGAAGAATGGATTTTGATGCGAGCTCCGAGAGAAAATAATTTGTATGTTCTTGACATGAGCATCGCTTCTACCACGTCAAAGAAAGTTCAATGCTTTGTTTCCAAAGCTACCGAGAAAGAGTCAGTTTTATGGCATAGAAAAATGGGGCATATTCAACTTCGAAAGATGAATTTTCTTTTGCATAACGACTTAGTGGAGGGTGTCAATTTGAAAAGTTTTCATCTATCAGATGATTGTCTTAGCTGTAAAAAGGGGAAGCAGCATAAGAAATCCCACCCAAGAATGCTGTTGAATTCGATAAAGCTACCACTAGAAAGACTACACATGGATCTCTTTGGACCAGTCAATGGCAAAAGTATTTCTAGAGATCTATACAGTCTTGTCGTTACAGATGATTATTCTCGATTTTCATGGGTGTTCTTTCTGGAGAGTAAGGATGAAACGTTTGAAACTCTTATGATCCTCTTCAGAAAACTCGAAAATTTATATCATTTGCCCGTTAAGAGAATTCGCAGTGATAATGGAACGGATTTTAAGAACAAGAAGATGCAAGAGTTCTGAAATGAAAAGGGAATTCTTCATGAATTCAGCGCCCCCTATACTCCACAACAAAATGGAGTAGTTGAACGAAAGAATCGCACGCTGATAGAAACTGCTAGAACAATGTTAGCTGATTCAAAATTATCAATCAGTTTTTGGAGTGAAGCAGAGCATCAGCATGCTATACCCCAAATCGTGTGTGTGAGTCCCAAAAACATATTCGGATCACAGTGGTTGATTGTTTTCACCCAAACAACTATGGATTAGTTGTTTGGATACGCAAATACTAAGAAAAACCAAGCAAAGAAGATGAAGAATCTTGTTTGGATCAAACAACTAGTGTTGTATACGAAATCCCAATAACATGTAATCAATAACAGCACCTGGATATTCGGATGAAAGCACAATAGCAAAAATCACAACACAAGAAGATCACCAAAATATGTCCAAGAAACTTGGACATACATTCATTGTTCATAGTATTTATACAAACTGATCATCCAGCGTAATTAATAATTACGCTGGACTATTAAATACGCCGCCTACTACAAGATTCACACAATTACACTTTTGACCCTTCAACTTTGACTAACTAATAGAAACTAGCTCAAACTATTCATAATCAAGCATCAACGGTCTCAAAAGTTCTAACAATATCCCCCCTAGACCGTTGCGTGCTTGGGTTTCTTCAATCTTGCTTGCGAGCTTCTGGGTCTTTGGCGGGTCCTTCGTCCTTGTCTTGTGCAGCTTGAACGGTAGGTCGATCTGTGGTTGCTTTGATTGTTTCTTCAGAGCTTAGATTAAAAATAGCTTCACTTGAGTATTGTTGTAACTCCGTATTGGCTTCATATGTGGATGAAACCGGAGTTTGATGGTGAGATGCAGCTTGAGATGGTGAGGAGGCTTTCTGTTGTGATGATAACTTATGTTTTCTCTTTCTTTTTCTTGCCTCCTCATTTTCTGTCTGCCTCTGAATCCTGAAATTTCCATCATCTCTATCTTCCTGTCTCGAGCTCGTTCCACAGCCCTTTGGAATAGCATTCCTTCTTCTTTGTACTCATTTCCGGCTCCAACGTGGATTTTGTGACCAAAGAGAATGTTGAGATCGGAGAGGCAGAACATGAAAACATCCATCGGGTCTAGAATTTGAATATCTTCGTTAGAAACTAATCGGATCACTGCTTCTCCTGTCTTCCTATCATAAAACCATTTCTTGAAGTGTGTAAGCATGACAGGCTGTTCAGTGGAATTTTGACTTTTGTTTCGACCTTAGCAGGATCAATTACCCATGTAACCATCCCTTTTCCTGTGATGGAATCTTTTGTCGTCTTTGATACTCTTCTTTGAGGTCGTTGCGGCTTGAAAACTGTGAAGCCCCGATTGCATTCTCTTAAAATGAGTCTTTCAAAGTCAGCTCCGATGCTACTGTTGGTCGGGTTTATCAGGTCTAGCCTCCCCAGTTCTCGAATGCCCCATCTTGGAAGGCTTTTCATGTCAGCTCTAGTCTTAAAATGCTGAATAACACCACCTCGTCTCTTTACGATGAACATCCTTTTGAGATTGCAGTACTTCCAGCTTATTATTCTATCAGTGACTTCAGATTTTTCAACGGTGACCACCTGATAGAAATCTGAAAGCTTTTCCCTTTCTTTTTTGAACAATTCTGGATGCATTGGAGTTACTGCTTCACCGTCCTCAGTTTCATAAATAGTATTATCTTCCAAACCCCACTCAACAAATCTCGCTGGCATTTCATCTCTGTCTACCTCCTCTTCTTCACTTTCGTCATCCTCAGTGACGTTCACAGCCGATTCTAGGCGCCTTTTCTTCTTTTCTGCAGCCTCAGCTTTTTGTCTTTCCTCTTCAGTTTTGAACTTCTCATAATCAAAAATATCAACAAATGAGAACATCGGTGGTATGTCCACTTTGGTGCAAAGTTCTCTGATCATACGATACATCTTTTCCATCCCATCTTGCTGAAATCTCACAAATCTCGTCTGTTCTTTGACGTATGCGTGAAGCTCTTTGTTTTTCTTTCTTTGTTCCCTCAGCTTCTCATGAAGAACGTTAGTGTTGCTTACTTGATGTTTCAGCAGATAGATTTCCTGAGCCGGACCTTTCCTAATGTCTTTTGCTAGCTTATCGTACATATCCTGAAATGGACGAGGTCTGCGAGGAGCTTGTTGCGGCATTTATCTTGGTGGTTCCTCTGTCGAAGGTCCTTCCCCAGTTTTCTTACGCTTCTGCGGGGGAGATAGACTTGGGGCTTTTGGATCAACAATTAATTGATCTACAAACTTGTCTAACTGCTCCTGCTCGGTGGTGATTGTCACCGGTGTTTCAGATTCTGTCATATGACGTCTCTTTCTTCTAGTTTCTCTCTTCTCTCTTTCTTCGGCCTCATGAATTGCATGGAGATTCTCTATATGCTCGCGATGTTCTCTGGTGCCTCCGGCCTTGAAACTGCTTTCCATCAATCGTTCTTGAGGAGCACTATCTTTCTGCTTTTTTGAGGAGTCCCTTCCTTCATGATTTTCTTTCCTTTATTCTTTCTAACCAGCTGCTCGGTTTCTTCTTCTTCCTCCTGTACTTCCTCATCACCATCTCCTTGTTTCTTTTTCTTTACACGTTCTCTGTATTTCTCATAGGCGGCTTTCACGACAGGATATCTTTCCTCCCTATACATCCACTGATGCAACAGTACCCATTCCTCAGTTTTTAACTCGGTGATCTGACGCCCTGATGGGAGCTGGAACTTGTATAGGTCGCCGTCATGAGGAAGATTTGGATGTTGGTCATTGATGAGGAGCTGAACAAAACGAGGGTACATGGCCCACATGGAGGAATTAGCATTATCAACCATGCAGTAAAAAATGAGGCCAGAGATATTGAATGACTGCTTTGTGTAGAGGCTAAGCATAGCAGCCGACCATTCCAAGTTCAAACCGTCATATCCTCCTTTCCTATGCGCCAAGTTCATGGCGAATACATGAAGAATGAATCTCCAGTCCTTGGTAAGCCCCTTTCTTTTGATCTCATTTTTCTCTCTGAAGTCTCCAATATACCTCATCCCTTTAAACCCATCTAGGATGTCGTCCTTCTTCATTCTGAGCAAATCACTGTTCTTGTCTCCAAGACTCAGGACTCTGCGTATGTTCTCCTCTGTAACTACGATCTTCTTATTTCTGACTGTAGCTTTGATTCTTTTAATTTTGTTGACGGTCGACACTTTGGCTGTTTTCCAAAACTCTTCGATGTGGATGTTGTAGATGATCGGACCGGCTTGTACAGCATAGCTGATCCTACTTGAAATTATCCACTCTGCTACATCTTCAAAATCGATTGGAGGTGGGACCAGCTTGCATGGCTGATTGTGCTTTCGAGTTTTATCCCAGATAATCTCCTTCACCATTTCTGAAATAAAAAACAAGCTAAGTTAGATTTATGTTCATTGAAATATATATATATATATATATATATATATAAGTATAATTATATATATAAATATATAATACTATAAAGAAATGTACAAAAGAAACTGATAAATCCGCTAATAATTTCGCTGGGCCAAAACGGTTAAGTTCGCTGGACACAAGACTATGCAAGAGATACAGACATAAATACGCTGAACAGAGGTTATTTACGATGCACAAGAGTAGCGGATTTAAACTTTGATCCGAGACTGTAGCCGGCGAAGATAATTATCTACGCTGGTTTACCGGCGTAATTGTCAATTACGCCGGTTGCTTGAACTCGCGTTCAAGACTTAAATCCGCTGACTCGAATGGTTTAGCTAATTACGCCATATTCAAAATATTTATGCTACATTCATGATAATTACGTTGGCTTCAAGTTTTTCTTGATAAACCCCTTAAAACCGGAAAACCAGATTCAAATGAAATTATATACACGCATTAGTGACCGAAATCAATGATTTAAACATAAATAAACATAGAACAAAGCACATTTGAATATCGAAACCATACCGATATCGATTCCTTTCAAGTTCACTAAGAGTTGATTTAAGAGTGGTAGTGGGTTGTTAGAAGTGGTTTCGGATGAAGAAGATGATGTTGATAAGTGAAGGTTTTTGAAATTTTTGCTGAAAAATGAAACTGAAGTGTATATACATGTTTGCCTTCCAGCGTATTTATTAAATACGCTGGAACATTGAATACGCCGCATTGAACTGTTTGTGAGATATCTTCATTTTTAAGAAATCTTAGAAATAAATACGCTCGAAGATTTTAAATTTTCTCGAAAAACGTGCCCCTTTTGATTAAAAAATAGTGCAAAAATTTAAAAATAAACTTAAGAGAAAAGAAAAATTGCAATCTGGATCCGGAAAGTTGTTTTTGGGTCCGGAAGCCTCCTTTTTCACACAAAGTTTATGCTAACTGATTTGAATCATGTGACTTTCCTGCAAAAGATCATACTGGTAACACTTCGTTCGTTTGAGATAAAATATTGGATATATTAAATAATTAAGGCACAAGAAAAACTGTCAGTATGTTTGTCCTTTTAAATCCATGCACCTATCTTTCAACATGCGATCGGAGAGCCATTTTATCATGTTGCGGTAATATTGACAAGAACTTTAATGTTCCCCACTCATGCCGATACAGTCAGAATGTTGTGCCTGTGAGTCCCACGTCATGACATACCCCACGATCACGGTATGCGCAAAGATTCCTCATTACAGGTGACTATACTGACTTCATTCGATTTTGAGATTTCAACATTAGACAGTTGGTGTTCAGGTCAGTACTTCCGTACAGCAGAGAGACCAAGGTCTAACGAGGGCTATGGCAGATACCATATGCGGCACGAATTAGGCACTTGAATGATTCTCAATGAGAGATTCATTTGTGTAGGGTTTTGGCCGCATAGGCTCTTTTAGAAAATATATCATAGCTGTGTCTAGGTCAGCATATATCTAGATGCAGCAGAAGATCAACTATGATATCCCCAATTTATTAGCCAATATAAAGACCGGAAATCTCAGACTTTGGCAATCTATCAACGCAAGATTTAAGATCATTAAGCCATACGCCGCAACGTGTTACTCGCAAGTTGCACAACATTGTGGGTATTCAGAATTCTTGTGTGATCATTAGAGTTTGTCTCCGTTTCGCAGTTTACTTCAAGGTATTGCTGAATCTACCGACACGTCGTTGCTTGAGGCCTTAATCTTTTTCTGTTTTAAGATCAGAACAGAAGTGTTAGCAGTTTTTCTATCATTTCTCTTGCAGGTGCCAAAGAAAAGATTTAGTCTCAACAATATTTTCTGGAAAACTTCCCCCCTTAAAATTTTATTTTCGAGGATCCATTGTAAAGAGATTTTAACTTTGCATAAAATCTTTTTGTTGGGCACATCTTATGAGATTTGTTATTTATTATGAAAACTATTTTATTATTATTATTAATTTTTTTTATTTTTTTATTTTTTTTAAACGAAAGTCAATTCCACTCAAGGAAGTTCACCATTTCCAACTAGGTTACCAACTGGTTGAATCGAGCTTTATCGAAGGCTTTCCTAAATATATCAGCTTTTTGTTGCACTGAATCCACTGGCACCACTTGGATGTATCCTTTCTCGTACGCATCTCTAATCGCATGAATGCGAATTTCGATGTGTTTCATTCTGGAGTGGTGGATAGGATTCTTCACAATCCCCAGACACGCTTCATTGTCGATGAATATTGGAGTCTTCATGATGTTGATCCCATAATCCAACAACTGATTATGTATCCAAAGGACTTGTGAACAGCAACTATAAGCTGCCGTGTATTCAGCCTGAGCGGTAGATGTAGAGACTGTTATCTGCTTTTTGCTCTGCCACGAAATAAGACGATTTCCCAAGAATTGGCAGCCTCCGGAGACAGATTTTCTGTCTACTTTGCAACCTGCGTGATCACTGTCAGAGTAACCAATTAGATCAAAATTACTATCTTTAGGATACCACAAACCAAGCTTTGGAGTTCCTTTGAGATAGCGAAAGATTCTCTTGACAGCAGCATCATGCGATTCTTTGGGATTTGTCTGAAACCGGGCACAGAGACAGACAGCCCACATTATGTCAGGCCTACTAGCGGTCAGATACATTAACGAGCCAATCATTGAGCGATAGAGAGATTTGTTCACCGGCTTTCCTTGAAGATCTGAAGTGAGTTCCGTCTGAGCAGCAAAAGGAGTGCTTGCGGATTTGCAGTCATTCATGCTGTATTTGGAAAAAATATCTCTGATATACTTAGCCTGATGAATGAGAATACCATCCTTTTGTTGCTTCACTTCTAGTCCTAAGAAAAACATGAGTTCTCCCATCATACTCATCTCGAACTTCGCTTTCATCACCTTCTCGAATTCTCTGCAAAGGGCTTCATCTGTCGACCCAAAAATGATATCGTCTATGTAGATTTGAACCAACATCACATCTTCTCCAATCCTTTTTGTGAAGAGAGTCATGTCAATTTTGCCTCTTGAGTATCCACACTCCAGAAGATATGTTGACAAAGTCTCGTACCATGCTCTAGGAGCTTAGTGAAGACCATAGAGAGCTTTGTCAAGCTTGTAGTATTTCGTGGGAGAATGAGGATCTTCAAAATCTGGAGGTTGACAAACATAAACGTCTTCTTTCACTTTCCCATACAGAAAAGCACTCTTTACATCCATTTGAAACACCTTAAAGTTTTTAAACGAAGCATAGGCTAAGAAGATTCTGATGGCTTCTAACTGTGCAACAGGTGTAAAAACTTCCTCGTAGACAATCCCCTCTTCTTGTCGAAACCCTTGAACCACTAATCTAGCCTTATTCTTGATAACTACACCACGATCATCCATCTTGTTACGAAACACCCACTTGGTACCAATTGGATACTTTCCGGCTGGTAGGTCAATGAGTTCCCAGACTTTAAGTTTCAGAAATTGTGCCAATTCTTCCTGCATAGCTTGTACCCAACTTGAATCATGAATAGCTTCTTCGATATCCCTTGGGACAGACTGCGAAAGAAAGGCTGCATACAGTCCTGTGTTGATGGTATGTGTTTGACCACGTGTTCGAACTCCATCTTCAACAGAACCGATGACATTTTCAATTGGATGGTTTCTATTGGTCTTGTACCCTGCATTGGTGTGAGTTTCAACTTCTTGAGGCAGATTAGAAAAGTGTTCATCGACGTAGATGATTGAAGTTTCGTCTTTTTTGAGTGGTCATCCACAGCCTGCTATGAAGAAGAATCAACATGTGTAGATGCATTCTCTGCAGATTTGTCACCATTTACTTCGAACACCAGAAGAGTAGGAGAGGCAGAGGCAGGGGTGAAACGGGTTGTAAAAGGAGTAAAACCAATGTCCGAGGCATCAAACAAAGGTTCCAACGGAGTGGATTCTGCAGGTTCGGATTCAGTGATGGGTTCAATGATGCTGAAAGTGTTGAATATAATATCCACGTCATAAAACCACTTCGGAGCGCTTCCAGTGTTAGTGGAGTTTCCTTCTTGAAAATCAACGTAGTATGATTAAATCACCATCTTGGTCTGTTTGTCGTAGACTCGATATGCCTTTTGAGAAGATGAATAGCCCATGAAGTAGCACACGTCACCGACTGCTTCAAACTTGATGAGATTGTCTTCAGTGTTGAGAAGTGTGCATGAACACCCGAACGGTTTGAAGAAATCTATTAGAGGCTTCCTTTTGAAAAGTAGTTCATAGGTTGTCTTTCCGTGAGGTTTGACGATAAGAACACGATTCAAAACATAGCATGTTGTGTTGACCGCTTCAGCCTAGAAGATTATGGGAAGCTTAGAATCGACAAGCATAGTTCTTGCAGCTTCGATGAGAGTTCTGTTTTTGCGTTCTGCTACCCCGTTTTGCTGAGGAGTCCTGGCAGCGCTGTATTGGAGGCGAATTCCCTTATCTTCACAGAGGGAGACAAACGTATGATTTTTAAATTCAGTTCCGTTGTCGCTTCTGATGGAGTTGACTTTCAGCTTGATCACGTTTTCAATCATGGAATGAAGCTCTTCAGAATGGTTGTCGTTTCGCTTTTGGCTTCTAGAAGAATACCCATGAAAACCGTGAGAAATCATCTGTAATCACCAAACAATAAGATCTTTTAGCTAAACTTTTAACGCTACTTGGCCCAAAAAGATCCATGTGAAGTAATTGCAGAGGAGCAGATATCGTATTCACTGCTTTGGACTTATGAGGCTTTTTATGCTGCTTTCCTTGGGCACATGCGATGCACTTTTCTGAAAAAGGAAAATCTTTCATAGGTAAACCTCTTACTAGATTTAATTCAGAAAGTTTATTTATGTTCGTAAAATTCACATGCCCCAAACGCCTATGCCACAGCAGTGATTCCGATTCAGATGCTTTTGACATAAGACATGTCATTGGCTCATTTGATTTGGCATTCTTCATATTTAGCACGTAGGTGTTATTTTGACGGGGAGCTCTAAGCATGATCATCTCTTTTGGGACGGAGTAACTGGGTTTGAGGAATAAGCACTCCGTGTCATTGAACAGCACCGCGATTCCTTTGTCACAGACTTGTGAAACACTCATAAGATCTTCATCTTGGCTGGCAGCCTAGATTGAGCCCTGGGACTGATCTTCCGGTTGGCTTTCGATTTTTATATAGAAATGAGAAAATACAGCCGAATTGACAGAAAAGAGTCTGAACTTGTTGATCAACCCTCTTTGTTGAAGTTCCTCCCTTAACAGACGATCATGCGATCACACTCGATCGTTCCATCCGACTACACTCCCCTACTTCAATGAAAGGGGGTGAGGTTGTCAAATTTCAATGATGTGCCGCTCGTTGGCATCTAGTTCCCATTGCCTGCTGGATATTAAAGAAGATAATCAAACATTCTTTATTATTTGAGGTACCATGTAACACAATTCTGGAACATAGTTCACATTCTCCAAAGTGAGTGCTTCTGACACGACGTCACCCATTCCGACGATTTTTCCTCCCTTTTCGTCTCCGGCAAAAGATACAAAGTCACCATCAATAACTCGAAAGTTGGTAAGCAGATCCTTTAGCCCGGTCATGTGCCTGGAGCAACCGCTGTCAACGTGCCAGATATACTCCATGAGCATCTAAAGCCATTTCTGAATTTTATTCTGTTATACAACAACAACAACAACAACAACAAAAAATATGTACAATTAGCTAGTTTTTGGAACCCAGACTTGCTTTACATTCGTTCTATCATGATTTTGAGCAAGAGTGTTGTCTTTTCTTTTCCAAAAACAGGTTGAATCAACTATGTATTTTACTGTTTTTTTAAACTGTCAAATTGATCAGTAAAACCTTTAACTAGATCTTGACTAGGTTTAGAAAATTTCTTGCTTTTACAATGTTTTGCCGTATGTCCTAAATGACCACAGCGAAAACATTGTTTTTGACTCGATCTTTTCTTCCTGGGTGCTGAGTGTGAAGATGATGTATGTGATGAGAGTCTGAAGCATCTTAAGGAGTTTGATGATGTAATGTGGCTTGAATCTTTAGCTTTCTTCAGTTTCTCTTTAGGATGATGTTTATCTTCAATGTCGACTTCACTGTGCTCACTGTCTGATGAGGAAATTGATTCTTGACTTTCATCTGACCTTTCTTCATCGCTTTCTGAAGTTGTTGTGCTTGAATCTTCAGTGAAATCTTTATCAGTCTCTGATGTACCTGCAACTGATGGAACAAATTCTGGAATGTCCTCTGTAAGGAATTTTCCAAAACTGTTTTTCTTTAACCCTGGCACAAATACAAGAGAGTCAAGCATAACATTTTCATCATTGAGAGCAAAGTTTAGGTCATGACCCTCAACCTTGGCAAACCCTTGGTTGTGAGCCTTAAGTGTAGGCACATTGCCATTACAGTCATCCTGAATTGTCAATTTAGGCATACAACCATTACAATAATCCATCCTAGATAAACTATTACAGTTATCTCGAATAGAAATTTTGTTCGTCTTATCACAATTCCAGGCGAACCAGTTAACAGTTGAATAACTGTCGCCTGAATAGCCTATTCCTATTTTCATCCCTCCACAATCATCTTCCCCATCGCACACATCTTCCTTACTCTCGCACAGATCTGCATTACTTTCAGAAAGGTTAGTGTTGTTTTTTGGATTTATAAAAAATACTTTGATCCAAAGGATCATTTTTATTGATTAAGTCGTTCTTAGGATGAGGAGATGGCATAGGAACATAATTTTTGCTGTGCGGAGGAGGAAATAGTTTTCTTTCGTTTCCGAATTTATCTTTATGTCCAATTCCATCCTTTATGAATGTCGGTCGTTGGCAGTTTACAATGTCAACCAGTGCTTTTTGGCTAATTTTCCATTTATCAATAATGATTTGTAACTAATTGTTTTCATTTTGAGATTTTTCTAGCTTTTTGGTCAAATCATTTATGATAAAATCTTTTCTGAAAACAAATTCCTTTAGAGTCTACATTTCAGCTATGGTTGAATTCAATTTTCGCTGATATGCAGCCTCATTTTCTTTCAGTTCTTGATTTATTTTCAAAACTTTTTCTTTTTCTTTAATTATATCACGGTTGAGTGATTTGTAGTGTGCTACGATGTTCAAACATGGTTTTGAGCACAGCTTTGCTTTAAATTCATATGGAGTGCTGTTTACCAAATCCTTATCTTTGGCTTCTGATTTCATGGCGGTAGAGGATGTTCCAACCGCTGCATTCTTGCTGGTACTGATGACTTCTTGAACATCAGGCTTCGACTCATTCATTTCAGCTTTCTGTTGTCTCTTCTCTGAGGCAGGAGAGATGATGCTTCTCAAACCAGTGTCATCTTTTGGAATCTTGGAGGTTTGTTTTTCAACACCATTTGAAGCAGACATGGCAGAGACAGTGGTAATGTTTGCCATGAGGGCTTTGTTTACTTCACCTTTTGCCTCAACTATCTCCTCCGACCAATCATAATCTTCCACCACTAAAGCCTTATGATTATTTTCAGCAGCGTTATTATTTCCTTCAATGGCAATCGGCCTCCTTGTCTGGTTGATTTCGGGATTCTCGTTCTTCAGCAACGGACCCTCTCTTTTGAACTGGCCCAAGTCTTTGCAGTTATAACATCTAAGCTTAGATTTGTCAAATCCAGCTTTTCCAAGAGCCAACTTCTTTCCTGTTTTATCTTGGAATTTCTTCAACTGTAGAGTGATCATTGCCATCTGCCACTTCAGATCCATCTCCTCCATGTCGTCTGGATCTACTTGATACATGTCTAGGAATTCTCTCTTCAACTCTCCCGGCATAAGTGCCTCATAGCTACTTAAGAAAGTATTAACAAAGCTACCTGTTCTGTGGAAATTTTAAGTGCTTGAGTGTCGCTGGCCACAGTGGTCTTCTCAGAAGATGACGAGGCCTTTACAGAGTTTGCGGAAGCATTTGAATAGGATTCAACAGCACTTCAGGGATTTGATCCACATGAGGTGACAGGAGCAAGAAATGTCATATTCTTGGGGACCGAGGTTGCAGCAGCTTGCTAAGACGTCTTCTGAGAATATCCAGTTTGATTCATCTCTCGTTTCATGATATCCATTTCAAAAGCTTTTAAAGTGTTAATCAATTCTGAGAGGGTAACTGGAGTTGTGCTGGTGAGGAAAGTTCTCTTAATCATCATGCATTGAATACTCCATTCTTTTGGTATAGAGTCTAGCATCTTCTTGATCGATGCATAATTTGCAATTGGGTTTCCCACCTTCTTCATCTTGGTCAACACCCCCATAAATCTGCTTATGTGGTCGGACAAGCTTTCCCCACGAATACTTCCAAATATATCATATTCTTTCTGCACCATGTCATGTTTGTTCTCCCTGAGTTCCTCATTACCTTCATAATGGTCGATTAGAGCCAACCACAGTTCGTGTGCCGAGGTGCATTCTTCAAACAGATTGTTATCATCCTTTGACAGGGCCATAGTGAGAGCAGCGTTAGCCCTCCTGTCACGTTGAGTGAGTGTCCTATCTTCATCTGTGAATGTTGAAGGATCTTCATTGATAGTACGAATGTCGTCACGTATTATCATGGGAACATGCGGGCCCACAGTGACTGACATCCATTGAGTATAATCGGTATACTCAAAAAAGGACTTGATCCTGTTTTTCCAGCTGCTGAAATCTTCCGAGCCTTTCAACTTTGGTGGACTTGTAGCGGTTCCAGTTTCTAGTTCGGCTTGAGCAATCGGATTGAGTTTATTGAGAGACATGATGGATGAAAGATGATCAATTACGCTGAGATTTACTGGATCAGATAACAATTACGCTCGCTAGAAGGTAATTACGCTGGACCAGAGATTAATTACGCTGCACTTGGAAACAATTACGCTGATGGGATCGGCGATTTTGTCCTGCAAAAAGCAAAATCCGCTGGATATTTTAAAACAAACAAAGATTTAGTTAATTTCGCTGAACACCATGATAAAATCGCTGAGGATTAGTATCACTGATTTCGAAGTCGCCTTCGAGTAAATTCGCTGGACAATTATGCTGCCAATATGATAACTCCGCTGATTTAAGACCAGCGTAGTTGTTAACTACGCAAAATTCAAGTAACTACTCTGGATTCAAAATAAATACGCTAACTTCAAATATATCTACGCTAGCTTCATCATTAAATACGCCCATAAGGGTTTTAGTACGAACAAAAACCCTCTAATCACCCAAAAACGACTCAAAATTCATGTTTCTTTGCAGCTAAATGACCAAAATGTTTACCAAAGATTAAACGCACCAGATCAAGCCATTTTAAACCCAAAAATTTGAAAAACCATGAAACTTTGAGAACTTTTGTAAAACCTTCAAAACTTGACAAATCTTAACAAAAACTCAAACAATCAAGAGCACAAAGGCTCTGATACCAAATTGTGAGTCCCAAAAACAGATTCGGATCACAGTGGTTAATTGTTTTCACCCAAACAACTATGGATTAGTTGTTTGGATGTGCAAATACTAAGAAAAACCAAGCAAAGAAGATGAAGAATCTTGTTTGGATCAAACAACTAGTGTTGTATACGAAATCCCAATAACATGTAATCAATAACAGCACCTGGATATTCGGATGAAAGCACAATAGCAAAACTCACAACACAAGAAGATCACCAAAATCTGTCCAAGAAACTTGGACATACATTCATTGTTCATAGTATTTATACAAACTGATCATCCAGCGTAATTAATAATTACGCTGGACTATTAAATACGCCGCCTACTACAAGATTCACACAATTACACTTTTGACCCTTCAACATTGACTAACTAATACAAACTAGCTCAAACTATTCATAATCAAGCATCAACGGTCTCAAAAGTTCTAATAGTGTGTTGACAGTTAAGCCTCACAAAAAGACATGTTTCGAGTTACTGAATCAACGAAAGCCTAACTTAGCATTTTTGGAACCTTTTGGATCACCGTGTATCGTCTTGGACCCGGCTGGTAAATTTGGAGCCAAATCCTTGGAAGGTTTCTTTGTTGGTTCGCTACTCCTCAAAAATGTGTTTTCTTGCCAAGTCTGAACCAGGTAGTTCTAGTGCAGCATGTAGATTGTCAAAGATATACAACGCCTACGCCAATACCTGGGGATCCGTGACTGTTGAACTATGATGGATTGTGGGATTCGTTTGATCTACCAGATGTGCCAACAGAAGAACTTGTTATGTTATTTCAACAACATCAGTTATCTAATCAAGAACAAGTTCCTAGAGCTTTGTGATTTCTACATCATTACCAGTCAACACGTCTGATGTCAGTCAAAGCTCTTCTGTTCAAAATCCGGTTCTTGCTCCAAATGTCAATACTGCTGAATCATCTGCCCAGCCAAATGCAGATGCTGACTCTGATCGGGTACCAACTTTCGATAATAGAGGATCCAGTTCTGATGAAGGATCTGAACAGATTGAAAGCTTTCTGAAACAACAGGCTGATCAGTCTAATGCTAGGAATAAAGCTTCTTCATATGTACCGGTTGTCGATGAAATTCTAACAAATTTGCAACCACAAGTAGATGTTCCAACCGAAGTGATACCAAGAACACTTTCATATCATCCGTCAGAGAACATCATAGGCAGCTTACAAACTGGAGTGCAAACTCGCAATCAGATCAATAAAGATCTAAGCTGTTTTTATACTCGTATTGATCCACTTCAAGTTCGATTTTCTCATAGTTGTTTCGTTTCTCAGGTTGAACCGGGATGCTGGAAAGACGCGTTAAAAGAAGAAAGTTGGATGGATGCAATGCAAGAGGAGTTACTTCAATTCTAGAAACTTGGAGTCTGGACGCTTGTTGACCTGCCAGATCATCACAAAAAGATTAACACAAGATGGGGTCTTCAAGTGCAAAAAATACGATCAAGGAGTTGTGGTACGCAACAAAGCTCGACTTGTGGTTCAAGGTTTTCATCAGAAAGAAGGGATAGATTATACTGAATTCTACGCGCCAGTTGCTCGTCTTGAAGCAATTCGCATATTCTTGGCCTTTGCATCATGGAAAGGGTTCAAGGTGTACCAATTAGATGTTAAATCTGCTTTCCTATACGGAAAAGTGAAAGAGGAGGTGTACGTCAGCCAACCACCAGGGTTCGTTGATCCAGTGCACAAAGATAAAGTCTACCTTCTAAATAAATCCTTATATGGTCTTCATCAAGCCCCGAAAGCTTGGTATGAAACATTATCGAGTCATCTTCTGGAAAATGGCTTTATCAGGGGAACAGTAGATTCTACCCTCTTCACAAAGGAAGTAGATGGGCATCTAATCATCGTACAGATATATGTGGATGATATTATCTTTGGATCGACAAATGATAAGCTGTGTAAAGACTTTGAAGAAGTCATGAAACGCAAATTTGAAATGAGCGCAATGGGGGAGATGAAGTTCTTTCTAGGATTCAGGTTGATCAGTTGTCTGATGGTATTTTTATTCATCAGACAAAATATGTTCATGACATATTGGAGAAATTCAATATGACAGGAGCTAAACTAGCATCTACCCCGTTAGCTCCAAATCACGGCATTTGTCCAGATTTTATTGGAGAAAGAGTTTATGAAACTTTATATCGCTCCATGATCGGATCCTTGATGTATCATACAGCTTCTCGACCAAATATCATGTAGCCAACGTGCATGTGCTCCCGTTATCAGTCTAATCCAAAAGAGTCACACCTGCTTGCTGTTAAACGTATAATGAGATATCTGAAGGGTTTTCCAAGCACCGGCTTGTGGTACCCTAGACATGATGATTTTAATCTTGCAGGATACTCGGATTCTGATTTCGGATGCTGCAAACTGAATACAAAGTCTACAACAGCCGGCTACCAGTTCTTCGGAACTCGTTTGGTAACGTGGCAATGCAAGAAACAAACCACAATCGCTCTCTCTACTTGTGAGGTTGAATACGTTTCGGCATCCAGTTGTTGTGCTCAGATTCTCTGGATACAGCAACAGATGAGAGATTTCAGTTTGCAATTTCTTGATACGCCTATATATGTAGATAATCAGGCCGCGATCGATATCACTAAAAACTCATGCCAACACTCACGTACTAAACATATTGAGATTCGACATCACTTTATCCGTGATTGCTATGAGAAAAAGTTGGTGCGAATTGAGAAAATGCACACTAATGACCAAAAAGCATATTTTTATACCAAAGCTTTTGATAAAACAAAGTTTAATAATTTGTTAAAGCTAAATGGTTTAAAAATATGATTTCAGGGGTTGTGTTTGAGGTTGATTTTGAGGATGATGACGACTTAATGTGAATTTGTCATCGGCTAAATGTTTTCTGAATATTCTTTCTTATAAATTCTTAAAAAATCCAAAAATATGTTTTTTTATTTTAGGGGGAGAATGTTTGAGGAAATACAAAAACATTAAAAAAGGCAAAAAGAGTTTTGTGTAAAAAGATTGATCATAGTAAATCAAAAATGATAGTCACAGTATGCTAAAGAATTGTATTGTTTTTAAAAGTAATTAAGCAAGTCCTACTATGGATATGCCAATAGACTTCACTCGTTCAGTAAATTGTATTCAAGATATAAACCTAAAAACGAAACTGATTAACTAGTGGGTTAACATCTCTCAGATATATGGACTTAGTACTCTAAAATTTCATTTGAGAGAATGCCAGATTCTGCGATACTAGGTCTTTATATTTGATTGATATCGGGGTGTTATTCGAGTTCTTCTGATTTTGTAGAAGCAATGGCCTTGAACTCATATAATACTTTCGCATTATTTCCCCAAAAGCTGCATGAAAATATGGTGATGTCTTAAGCAATTATGGCATTTGTAGTACAAAAGATTCCTTGATGGAACATCACCTAAAGACGAGCCTTCATCTCTCTGTATGTACGGTAGTACTAACCTGAGCTCTCAAGGTCTCGCATTCACCCTATATATAGATATCAATTTGATATATTCACCTGTAAAATGACATTCTGGGAATCTTGATACGGGAGTATATTCTGAGATGGGAAACACAGTTATTTCATGTTTCTAATAATACATTAACATATCTTGAAGCAGTTGAGAAACGAGAAGAGGTTTAAATGGACAAATATATTGGCAATCTAGGTAAATCTGTTTAAAAGCTTAAAGGGTGTTTCTAGATCAACGGTACTATGACTTATATATACGCTTGAAATGATCCTCTGAAAACGCAAAATTCACAAAAAATGTTATTACTTTTTGAAAAATATCTCAAAACTCAAAAAGATTTTCAGTTTTCTTAGCTTGATAGTCTTATTTTTGTTTACCGATGATAAAAACACTGACGATTGAATTCATAGCAACATCTTGCTGAGGAAAATCTGAAATCATGGGTTGGTAGCTAATTTTTAGCAAAAAGTTTACTTGAATGTCAAGAAGATACATTAATTTGAAACTTTACATGTTAAAATAAATCTTTTGGTCAAACATGGTCAACCAAGGTCATTAACTTGGACTTGGAAGACAAATTGGATAACCAGGGTCATTAACTTGGACTTGGTTAGTCAGGAGGATTTGTAAAACAGATAAAATTACTTAAAAATGAAAAATACAAAAAAATAAAAATGAAAAGTTTAAAGACTTTTAGTTTTGATTTGCATGAAACAATTTTTCATATGGAGATCTTCATTTTAGTACGAAACAGAGAACATTTTGTGCGAATAAATTGTTTCGTACGAAACAAGTCTAGTATAAATACTCTTTGTTTCGCACAGAAATGAGGTTACCACTTTCTCTGTACTGTTGAGCGATTCAGAGAATTTTTGTGCGAGTTGATACTAAAATCTTCATTTCTTGGATATTTATGCTTGCGATTTACATTGATGAGGTTGATTGGCACACCTCTATCAATGGGAAAGGTATTTTTGACAAAATCATGTTGTTATAATGCCAAAATTTGTATGAATCGGACTAAAACTTAGATCTAGGGAAATTGGACCGGTAAAACTTAAAATTGATCACAAAAATGTTAAAATCGGCTCTAATAACCTGAAAATCGACTATCAATTTGTTAAAATCAACTAGTTTTGAGTTCGGATTATACTTGGACATTTTGGGACGACGATGAGTTTTTGTACGAAGGAATTGTTTCACATGAAAATTTTTGTTATGTCAGTTGGAATTTGTTTCATACGAAACAATTATTTCATACAGAGAAGTTTTAAAAGTTGTTCAAAGATGAACTGAATGATTAATTCGTACGAAATAGGTGGATCGTATAAAATAAAGTTTGAAAACAAAATGATTAATGTGCAAAGTAATTTGTACGAAGATGTTGAGTCGTATGAATAACATTCATTTCAAACTTTAATTTTTGGATAAGACTGTGTTTTGTACGAAACATATGATTTGTACAAATATTTGAAGGAAATTTTGAATGTTTAAAATTTTCTAACGGTTGATTGTTATTTTTATGTACAGGCCAAGAAATCTGCGTTTTCTCCATTTCACAATATATGTTGTGTCACAGATGCTTCAATTCCAGAGATTGTAGCATATCGAGATATTTTGGATTTTCTCACACGGATTCGAGTGACCAAAGCTTTAACGGATAGACACACAGCATATCTTTCTCATGTAGAATATTTTTGGAATGCCGCTGAGTATAGTATTGATGATAACGCCATTATTTCAGCTGTAAAGATTGATGATGTAGATATTCCAGTAAAGATTACTGAGGATCTAATTCGGAAGGTTTTGGATTTTAAAGATAACAAAGACGATCCGACAGGATTTTCTGAATACATGGTAAAAGGATGCTTTTATCGAATGGGGTATACAGGATTTGTTAACGCTGCACCATTCAAGAAAGGAAACCTGAGCGCACCTTTCAGATATCTCGCACATGTCATAGCTCATGGTTTAAGTCATCGGAAAGGTGGTTTTGATGATTTAGTTGATTATCAAATGTATGATTACAGCGTTAGTTTTGAATCTTCCATACAACTTTTCAAAGGTCATATTCACTCAGATGGTTCAAAACATACAGAAAGAAAAGTTTTTGCAGTATCCAAGATTCATTCAGATGTTGTTAGACTTTTTGCATCCTGATCTGAAGAAATCTCTGAATGATGTCCTCAGGCTTGAACATATGGATGTCTCGACATTACGAAAGATGAATGTGCATTTATAGAATGCTCCAATGGCAAAAACAATGTTTAGTGCGATTCTCGACAAAGATTACATATCACCAGCACCAGAAAAATGGAGAAAAGATGAAAGTAGCGACGATGAAGAAGAGGTTAAAGCATTATCGTTGTTTGTTGCAAAAAGGAGTCAATGGTTTGTGAAGGTTGGAGAAAAGGGTGGGAAATCTAAAGCCACATATTCATCAGTGCATAAAGAAAAAAAGAGAAAAACTACGTCTGCAGCTGGAAGTTCAGGGTTAAAAGATGAACCATAAGTTGAGGAAACGGTTGAAGAGATGGCTGAAGAGATTGAGCGTCAAGCTTTTGGAGCTGAAAAAGTAGCTGAAGAAGTACTATCATCGAGTACCGATTCAGAAGATAGAAGAGCTGGTGAAAAGAAAAGAGCTGAAAAATTAGAGAAGAAACGACAAGCTGAATTGAAACGCAAAGCAGAGGAACGCAAACGAAAAGCATAATGCGAGGATGATACAACTTATGTTCCATCTGAGTCTGATACTGAATCTGCTTTTCGAACTCCCATAAAGAAAAAACAAAGAAGAATAAAGCGTCCTACAGCTCGAGTATCTCCGAATGTTATTCTAACAGAAACTGGTGCTGAACCTATTATTGAAGAAAATGTGGAGGAACCATCACAGAATATTCCGTCTCCACCACAACATGTGCAGCCAGAACCAGTTCAGCAACAATCTCAACCAGAGATAGCTCCTCAATAACAATCAAATCCTGAGCCAGAACCAGATCAACAACAGCCAGCACAACAATAACCTCAACCAGAGCCAGTTCAGCAACAATCGCAACAATCAGAGCCAGCTCAGCAACCACCGCAACAACAGTCTGCTCAACAACAATCACAACCATCTCATGCGCAACAATCTCATCCAACACAGCAGCCATTTGAGTCACAATCATTTTTTGATGAAATTGGTTTAGATGATTTACCAGGAGGAGATGAAGTTCGATTTGATGATCCAAGGGTTGACGACTTGCAAAAACAGGTTACGATGAATGTGGTGCGTATAGCTGAGTTACAGGAGCAGATAAATGAGTTAACTGCTGAAAAGCTTGAAATGCTGGAGAGGATTGGAGGATTGATTGTTGACAAACAGCAGTTAGAAGCGATGCAAGCAAGTATTGTTTCTGAAAACGAAAGATTGCGTTTACGAATGGCAGAATACGAAGAAGAACGTTTGAGGAACAATAGAAGAATGGATGTGTTTGAAAAGATTTTGGAAAAGAAGTTGGGTATAAATATTTCTGCTGCAATAGATGAGATAGAACGAGCAGAAGCGAGAGAGAGAGTTGCTGAAAGAGAATGTTTATCTAAACAACAATCTGACGCATAAGGGAAAGGAAAGGGAAAGATAGTGGAGGAATCTGAGATTGACAAAACTGTGCCTAAAGCTGAATCTGAGCCAGTAACATGTTGGGATATTGTGTTTTATGAAGAACCGAAAAAGTTTATCTTGATAGGAAAGCCAACAGATGTGGATATAGCATTGCTTGATATTACTCAAAGGCATCGAGATTGGTTGCTAAAGAAAAAGATGGCAAAAGAAAGTAAAGAAACTGCTGAAGAGACTGAAAAGGAAGCAGAAGAAGAGGATGCTGATGTTGATGTTAAGGATTCTAGTAGTTCGGATGATGATGATAATGTTGGAGGGTCTGGAATTCGTGTAATTGATTTGAATGTTAATGAATTAGTAGATCTTTCTGAGTACTTTGATGATTCGGCAAACCAAATTTCTAAAGAAGAAAAGACAAACAAAGTTGATGAGTCAGTTGATGCTCAGCAGGCAGGAATTTTCACAGAAAATGTTATATCTTATGTTCCTGTTGTGCCAAAGCCGATTGTGTTATATCTTGAGCATGACGTTGAAGAAGTGGAGTTTGTTCACAGTTACTCGAAGGAAGAAATAGCAACAATGCTTGGTATTAGTGAAGAGAAGTTTGATTTTGATTTTGAAGACGAACTTAATGAGATAGAGGTTTTTGAACCAAATGCATATGTATTTGAAGACGTAGAAGATGCAAACATGTATGATAACGTTGTCGCAGAAAGTGATTCTGATGACGATGTGTATGATGCCAATCAGGGTACAGATGATTTCCCAACGTTTACTGATCTATTTGCAGCAGAAAGTTCTGAGATGTTGCAAAGAAAAGTATCTGAAGCTGCAAAAGAAGGAACAATTCCTCAAAAAATGTCTAAATCTGAAATTGTTGAGCAAAAGAAGAAATGGTTTCGCGTGAATTCAATTGAGCGTAAGTTTAAAAGACCCCTAGCATTCTTTATTAGAGATGCTGATATTTCTCTAGGGGACATTCTGAGTTGGGGATGGATTGAAGAGCTTAATGTGTATGCGATAAAGAGGGAATTTGGTATCCAATACTTTCGATATTTGTGCGATATCAAAACATTGCCGTATTGGGATATAAAGGAGCTTGTTCAAACAAAGATGATAAATCTAAAGATGAAGTTTCATGACCAAAGGCTTTGGAGATTGATTAAGTTTGAAGCTACGCACGGTTTTGTACATTGGAAACCTCATTATCCTCGTCGCATTATTAAAGTTGATCCAGTAACGAAGGTGAAAGATGATACTTTGATTGTGAAGAAACTGCGGGTGATGAAGAATATGCCTCTGATTAAAATGGAGCAAGATTTTTCAAGATATTCAAATGGTGGCACTATGATTCGAGTTCAGGAGAAGCTGTTATTTGTTTGCATCCAGATGATGACTCTTGGAAAATCACAGAGGAATTAACCGAAGCCGTCATAGCGCACAAACGAATATAAGGTCTATGGCGAGGCATTCGAGTACTAGACCCAATGTGGCTAGTCAACTGTTCAAAGAAAGATATAGAATGTCTATTCTATAGTAAGATAAGTTTTGAAGAGAAGGATCAAGAACAAGCGCTTCAATTTCAAAAGATCGTTAATGTGTGCTTTGCAAATGATATTCATTCTGGATCGAATTGGAAAACAACTTGGATGAAGCTTGAGAAGAAAGAGTCAAAGAAAAAGGAAGAAAAAGAAGCTCGAATCACAGAACGTACAAGAATAGCATCTTTGAGGAGCTTTCAGTTATTGAAACAACCTCCTCCGACTGATCAAACGCCAATTGCTTTTGAGGAGCGTCGAAAGCCTGTAAAGAGATTCTTTGGGCGTTAGAGTCAAATCTAATTGAAGTTTTTTGAAGATTATCCAGACTGCAGCAACATTCAAGGGGGAGTTTGTTGGTGCATAATGTCTATTGCCTACGTCTAGGATGTATCTGTAATGTTTATAAAGTTTACACGTTAATGTTTAAATGTGAAAAAGTAAGTTTTATATGTTTTACCAATATTTTTCATACGAAAGAATACATGTTTCGTACGAGTGACTCACTCGTACGAAACACAGACTCGTACGAAATATAGTTGTCTAATAGCATGCACTTCGGTACGAGTCATGTCGACCTATAAATAGGGAAGTGTTGTGTTAGAGCTAGTCAGTGATTTGTCAATTAGTACGGCGAAGCTCTGCCAGTTTGTTTACTTGCGTCTGTATTTGAATGTCATTAATACATAGGAAGCAGTTAAGTAGTAAGTACTATCTTGTTTGTCTTGCCTACCTCTCTAGCAATGAATTCCACCTCTGCTAGTTGAGTGAGATCAGGTCGATTGCTCATTTCGGGAGCTCGATCCCTGTCCATAGAACAGTATTGGTACATGTATGCATTATTTTTTATGGTTTGACAACATATATAGTGCTGCTACCGTAGTGAACCGAATCCAAAGCGAACGAACAGCATCAGTTCGGTACCGATAAACTGACATCGCATCGCTTGCGTACCGTACCAAACAACATCTGTACCAATACTTGTATTTATTTTGTGGTTTTTCTATAACACTAAATAAATATCAGTACCAGTACCGTGACAATTTGAACTGATCGATATTGTTCAAACAACATCGGTGTCGGCACCAGTCTTTGTTTTTATCGTACCATTACTGTAATGAACCAAACCGATATTGAATTGATTGCTAAATAAAATATTACTAACTAAAAATAAAAAAAAACAATTACCTAAGAATTATTATTATTTACTGTTTGTTACTAAAAAATCAAACAATAATAAATTAGTTACTATTTATCACCAAAAAAATAAACCATAGTAAATAAATATTACAAAAGGCAAATACTTTTCGCGTTTTGCGGTGGGTTTTCGGTGTGTATCAGTTTGGTTCATTACAAAACTTAAACGATACGGACACTCGATATGGAATTGAAAGAAACAAAAACGAATACATGGGTGAACATAACTCCATCTATGACTAAACTTATAACGGTTATGAATAGTAAAATCAGCAATGGTTTAGCAGTACCTGTAACGCCTCGTTTTTTTGTACTTTCCTTAATTAGAAAGTGTAATCGTATTTCTATTTATGGAAACTTGTATTCGTATCGCATTCGTATTTCATTTCCCAATCTTATAATCCATAACTTTGATCGTAATAAAATTCATACCTGATACATACTTGCCTTACATGCATTTAATTGTTAAATACGTGTTTACATACAAACCGATACTTGTTATACGTGCAAATACTCATACATTCATACTTGATACCTAAAATATACTTACATATACATTATACACTTGAAAACATGCGAGAATATCAAGTTTTACCATGAAATGAAAGATAAACTAAGTTCAAGGACTAAAAATAGCATAATCCGCAGATTCTTGTTTCTAGCTCATGGATTGGGCAAAAGTGTGTTTGTTGGATTGTGCTTCTTGCATTTAATACTCACCTAACTCAACCCCCAAACCTCAAATATAAATACCCACCTCCTCTCACACTCATTTCACACCTCAATCATCTCTTCTCTTATCTTCTCTCTAAAAGCTCTAAGAGCTCTCTTCTTCTAAAGATTCAAGGTTTCAAAAGATAACTCGGTGTTCCTCCAAGTCCTTCACGGAAGTAACAAGGGAAGCTTTTTCAAAATCGTGAGTACACTCGACCCACTTTTCGCTTATAACACTTTTGGGTGTAACATGTTTACTTATACCAAAACCATAACACTTAAAATTTATGAAACGCATAAACAATCCTATACACATGAATACTTGATACGCTTACGTGATGCTTATATCTTGGATATTCTTATGTGATACTTTTGTCATTAACTTGTTTAAAGCCTTCGTTTGACATGTATAGCGCTATAGGAAGTCACGCATCCCTTTCCATCGCATAAACTTGAGGCCATGTTAAAACAGCGTGTTTGCGTTAAGGGTTTGGCTAGTAGTATTGCATGCCTTGTATATGCTCTCGTAAAATCATGGTTGCCATGAGGATTCGTTTAAACTTTAATCGTATACGTATGCTATGCTTAAACTTGTGTACTCGCCTTTGCTTTTGCATTGAATTGTATTTTAAAACATGCTACAGGTTGATGAAGGGGATGATATGAAATCAAATAGCAAGGATTTAGATACACACAAGTAGACGTTTAGACTAAATTTGTTGTATCAATTTTATTGTATTGTATTTGCTTCGATGTTGTACTTGACAATTATTATTGAAATGAAATTTGACTTTAACTAAATATTGTCATTATTAGCGTTGTGAGCAATGAGCAATCTCGTTATCGTCTCATTCCAATGTTTCCGCCATCGGTTGGGGTGTGACAGATTGGTATCAGAGCCATAACTATAGGGAATTAGGTAGAATTGCCATGATTCGACCTAGTCTATAGTTCTAAGTACCCATTTTTGACCATTCCTGTATGCTTAAAACTTTATGCTTCCTACTTTGCTTCTCCTCTTTTCTTTTGGTCTTAATTCATATACATAATGTCTTTCCTAAGACATTTTTACACAATACACACTTTAAAGACTTGAAGACACTCGTAACGCAAACGAGACGAGTTCACTAAAATAGGCGTGAAACCCCCAATTTGGTGAACGACTCTCATTCCGCTATTCTTATTCTTTTGCACGAAATTTCCCATCAAGTTAGGAGTGAAATCCACATCTTGATGGAGAATTTCCAATTCAAACTCTAGTGGACCCTTACCAACGAATCGGAACTTGCTCTTCGTTTAGTAAGAACCAACCACACCTAGGGTACGAAATCGTCAAGTTAGGGGTGAAACCCGTACCCTGTCGATTAAGTCCCACTCCTTGATTTTCGCTCTTACCAAAGTTTCTTTTTCTGATCGATTAGAGACGTGTAGTAACTGGAAGGGTAAAATGTCAGTAGTCACTTCTCGATGAGAGCATTTTACCTATAGGCCAAAGCACATTTCTCTAATTTGAAAAGAACTTCGATTCACTTTGGAATAGTCGACCTTCTCAACCCAAGGTACTCCAATATTTTACTAAGCCTATCTTTTATGATTATCTCATTTCTATGTGTAAATACTTATTACCTCGTTCATTTCGAATCGTTACACCATTCGCACGTTTATCGCAATCCAAAACAATGTTAATCCTCGTGAACAAACTAAATTTATACCCTTTATTCGCATTCATACGTGATTATACATGTTACACTTGTTAAACTCATGCAACTTATGTCACCTATGTGAACCCATACATGTTATACAATACTTACACACCTAAACATGATTTTTATTGTCAAACACTTAGATGTCTCTTTTTCGCAAAACTCAAGTTGGAGAAATGAGTCGAAGTCCAACTCCAACTCGACTATTTTCATAACAATCACAATATAAAAACTTATATCTAAACCTTTTATTATTGTTTCAATTTTTCTCGTAAACCTCGAACCTTACTATTTTACCTAACGATTCTCACCCTACAACTTATTTATGTAAATCACATACACGAAACCCCTAATGACACCTTAAACGTTTCTTTCACAATTTTTCAAAATCTTTATGAAATGCTACCTATCAACTTAGTCGGTCAAACGAACGTCTTGCCCTCGATTTTCATAACTCGTCCAAAACACGCTCACTTTATACTACTATTCTAAAGACATTTTATTTCGAACAAGAAACCAACGAAAACTTTCTCTCACATACGTATAAGTACTTTGCTAAAATACTTTTCAAAATTCAAGTTTTACATGAAAATTTTCAAAACACAACTTTTCTTGCATCAATAAAATAAAATAAAATAAAATAAATCAAGCTCACTATTTTACAACCTTTTCAAAAATCGCTAATACGCAAATCTAAGTCTGAACACATGGGCAAGAAAATTTCATATGCGAATACAAATTTTAAAACAAAAATAGCATTTCTTTTTACAAACAACATCTTACATAAAAAATAATATTTTTCTCAATATTCACCCGACAATTTTGGTCATTCATTCCCGACAAACCCGACTTATTTAATTTACCCAACTCAATGTTTTGACTCAAGCAACCATACACATGCATATCATCATACACGATCCAATGTATGCAGTCAATATTTCATAGCAATCCTACATGTATCATTGTTACCCTTTTTATTTATACACTCAAACTATATACTAGACTTATATGTGCTTAACGCCATGTAAATTTCAACTTATACGTTCTATACTACATGCTAATTTTATAAGTATTTGTCATCAATCATACTCAAAACTCATACGTTCGCACTACTTGGTAGTCATACTTGAACCTATAAGTGGGCATAACCCGAGTGGTTTCGCCTACGTTAGACATACTCACACATGCATACAATCATGCTTACATAATTTTTATACGCTATCTTACATACCCTTTGCTTACTAGATGTAACTTGACCCGTACGCTACTAGTACAAACTATGAGGATCATGCATAAATCAAAATAATCGCGGGTGCACACGGATTATATTAGTAGGCGCATGAAAACCATAGTGGGTTCTACTATGTATCGCAACATGAAACGTAACATGACACCGAATAGCGAAACGACATAACATGGTGTGTGGTGGATACGCCGCTGGTACTTCCTATATATAAGTGTCCATACCATGTTACCAAATTTTCGTAAAACATGCCATGAGAAATTCGGTGTTTTCTCGGACCTTGTTAAATACATTTGATTCATAACAAACTTTGGTGACCCCACTTCGAAATGATTAGTACTCGATTACCCATAACAAAGTTTCATTCTCAAAATCGTTAGCTTTAACCGCCACAACTATCACTAGCATCTCTCATCATTCCATGTCGCATTTTATCCGATATTCATACCATTTTTACCCCTCGCATACACCTACCAAATCATTCACTACCATACCACGATTTTCCCAATTCTTCCCTTAACCTTTCATCCAAACTTGTTTACAGCAAATCAGCCTAAAACTTTCAATCCATTTTATAAATGTCCCCACCGGCTCAATTTGGTCAAAATGTTCCTTTTCTTTTAAAACTATCTTTCACTCTTATCTACGCGCAAACTTCAACCAGTCGGTCTATTACCGCCAAAACCTTTTAAAAACCATAAATATTTACCATCCTAGCTCTTTCCAATAACATTTTTTTCTACAACAAGTGATTTTACTAATACGCCTTAGAACTGACAAAACTTTTCACCAAAATGACGTCTTTTCCAAAGTCTTCCTCTTGAATAAATTTCGGGTCAAAATTTCCTAAAGGAGGGGAGATTGTAACGCCTCGTTTTTTTGTACTTTCCTTAATTAGAAAGTGTAATCGTATTTCTATTTATGGAAACTTGTATTCGTATCGCATTCGTATTTCATTTCCCAATCTTATAATCCATAACTTTGATCGTAATAAAATTCATACCTGATACATACTTGCCTTACATGCATTTAATTGTTAAATACGTGTTTACATACAAACCGATACTTGTTATACGTGCAAATACTCATACATTCATACTTGATACCTAAAATATACTTACATATACATTATACACTTGAAAACATGCGAGAATATCAAGTTTTACCATGAAATGAAAGATAAACTAAGTTCAAGGACTAAAAATAGCATAATCCGCAGATTCTTGTTTCTAGCTCATGGATTGGGCAAAAGTGTGTTTGTTGGATTGTGCTTCTTGCATTTAATACTCACCTAACTCAACCCCCAAACCTCAACTATAAATACCCACATCCTCTCACACTCATTTCACACCTCAATCATCTCTTCTCTTATCTTCTCTCTAAAAGCTCTAAGAGCTCTCTTCTTCTAAAGATTCAAGGTTTCAAAAGATAACTCGGTGTTCCTCCAAGTCCTTCACGGAAGTAACAAGGGAAGCTTTTTCAAAATCGTGAGTACACTCGACCCACTTTTCGCTTATAACACTTTTAGGTGTAACATGTTTACTTATACCAAAACCATAACACTTAAAATTTATGAAACGCACAAACAATCCTATACACATGAATACTTGATACGCTTACGTGATGCTTATATCTTGGATATTCTTATGTGATACTTTTGTCATTAACTTGTTTAAAGCCTTCGTTTGACATGTATAGCGCTATAGGAAGTCACGTATCCCTTTCCATCGTATAAACTTGAGGCCATGTTAAAACAGCGTGTTTGCGTTAAGGGTTTGGCTAGTAGTATTGCATGCCTTGTATATGCTCTCGTAAAATCATGGTTGCCATGAGGATTCGTTTAAACTTTAATCATATACGTATGCTATGCTTAAACTTGTGTACTCGCCTTTGCTTTTGGATTGAATTGTATTTTAAAACATGCTGCAGGTTGATGAAGGGGATGATATGAAATCAAATAGCAAGGATTTAGATACACACAAGTAGACGTTTAGACTAAATTTGTTGTATCAACTTTATTGTATTGTATTTGCTTCGATGTTGTACTTGACAATTATTATTGAAATGAAATTTGGCTTTAATTAAATATTGTCATTATTGGCGTTGTGAGCAATGAGCAATCTCGTTATCGTCTCACTCCGATGTTTCCGCCATCAGTTGGGGTGTGACGGTACCGATGTTATTCAGTTGAAATCGAATTGGTTCGTCACGAAATCCGTAAAAACATCGAGGAAAGCATAAAATAAAATCCTAGTATCTATGTTGTTCATATGATGTTGGTTCAATTCATCGTGATAAGAAAAAAATCAAGGATATATAACTTATTTATACTTGAACTAAACTTAAAATATTTAGTTTAAATAAAAATATTATTTTTAAGAATGAAAAAGAAAAAAGACATCATTTGATATTTTTGTTAATATTTATATATTAGAGATACCATTGATGAAGAGTTTCTATTAATATATAATATATAATATATAATAATATAATACAATAATTGTACTGTTAGATTCAGCTGATTTTGGGTATTCTAGTTCTAATTCTAAATGGTATTAAATTCCACCGCTTAAGAAACACGGATCCATCATTATTATTACTATTTATACCACAAACCTATAAAACTGAACAAATATTGTTCTCATCCAATATACTAATCGACAACTTTATTTCCATTTATATCCCTGCAATGATAACATAATCTTCATTTTACTCATTTGCCAATTTCCCATTAGTTTAATACTTAATAATCACATTCTAGAACATATATATTCACATAATCTCCATCTAGAACTTTTGACTCTTGACTTTGACAAGTCAACAAAAGTCCGTCGTCCCTCCGCCGTGAAACTATCCCTCCAACATTTCAAAAATACCCCTCACCAAATATACTAAACTAGTCAACCTCCACCAAATCACCTGACAAAAATATTAAATACCGAAGGACAAAATGGTCATTTCATCCAACAAATTCTGTTCAAAAAGCAGCTGCCGGTGATCAATCAACAAACACGTTCCCAATAAATAGTAGTAATGATAATATGACGAAATGATTGAAGCTAAAAGATCAGATGAAGAAGATGCAAACAACTTGAAGAAGAAGAAGAAGATGATGATGATGATGAAAAGGATCAGAAGAAGATCACTGATTGTGAAGAGATTAAGTTGTTTCAGATCACATGATTTTGGTCATCCGACGATCGATGAAGTTGACGGTGATGGTAACGTGGATATGACGTCAGCTTCCACCGGCGACAAGCACTCTCCGACGCACCTTGTTGTTATGGTCAACGGCTTGATCGGCAGGTCTGTGGTGTGTGTGTGTGTGTGTTTTGGATACTCTTCAGTTGCTAGTTGAAATTGAAACCCTAGGTTGTTATGTAGTGGATAAATAGGAGATTATATGCTTTTAGGATCTGTTATTTCACCGGAGATTAAATATGAGTCAGCGGTGAATAATCGCCGTTGATCTGAATGATTGTGTGATCATTTTAAAAGTCAATGTCTGTCTTGTTAAAAAGTGAGTCAACTCGTCTATTTTGATGAATGTTCATCAGTGAAATAGATATCTGAAAGTGTGGATTTTGAGCTGGTGATTTAGGAAAATGGATGCTAATATAGGTTATGTGGAGTAACTTACTGAAATAGTGAAGTGCCGAACCAGTAAGAGCTCTAAACCATTAAGTGTTAAACCAGTAAAAGGTCGAACCACTAAGAGCTAGTATAATGCTTAACCATTCAGAGGCAAATGTTTGAACCATTTAGACACCTGCTCGTGAAACAAACAGTCCGAACCAGTAAGAGGTCTAAATCATTAAGGGCCCCATTAAGAGCTAAACAAACAGCCCCTAAATGTTTTGTTGAATTGACCTGTAAGGAAATCTGAAATTGGAGTTATGATTTGCCCTAAAGTGATGTTCATTTTCAGAATGTAGATGTTATACATATAATGATGTCTGGCTTTTTACTTTCTGGCAGTGCTCATAACTGGAGATATGCGGCAAAACAGTTCTTGAAGAAGTATCCTGAGGATCTCATTGTTCACTGTAAGTGTTTCTATTCCTTATTTACATTTGAGCTTCATTATCTATTTTCTTATATTTTGTACTTATATGGTTGGTTTAAATGAATACAGGCAGTGAACGCAACTCTTCACTATTAACATTTAACGGAGTTGATGTGATGGGAAACAGATTAGCAAATGAGGTTCATCATCCTATCTCTTTTCATTGCCCTTTTGCAATTCATTAAACCTATACAACTTGAAATTAACCTCATATTTTTTTGCAGGTACTATCTGTAATAAAACGCCATCCTAATCTACAAAAGATATCTTTTATCGGTCACTCACTTGGTGGCTTAATAGCACGATATGCTATTGCTAAGCTTTACACACGAGATTCTACAGATAATCACTGCTTAGAGTGTGGCTCTAGTGAAAGAATTGCAGGTTTAGTGCCTATAAACTTTATTACTATAGCCACGCCACATCTTGGTACAGGTGGACATAAACAGGTGAGTTGTAAATTATAAAAAAATAATGTTGGTTTGCCAATAATACCAGTTTATAACTGTTTTAAATTACTTCCTAGGTGCCAATGTTTGGCGGATCTAATGCTGTTGAGAAAGTAGCTAACCAAATATCATGGGTTCTTGGAAGAACAGGTAGACACTTATTTTTAACTGATAAAGCTCACGGTCAACCCCCGTTACTTCTACAGATGGTCAACGATTGTGAAGACTTAAAGTTTTTGTGAGTCTTCATATCTTAATTTTTTTTGTGTCAATTGGTTTCTGTTATCGCGTTCACTATAAAAAAACTCGCTTTAATATCTTTGTTTTATACATATTTGCAGTTCTGCTCTGCAGTCTTTCAGGCGCCATGTTGTCTATGCGAATGCTCATTTTGACCGTATCCAGTTTCTAGTTACGTGCATGTAGTAACATTTTAAATTATTATAAATTTTGTAATTTTTTTATATTTCTTAACTAAACACTATAGATATTGTGGGTTGGAGCACATCATCGATTCGCCGAAGAAATGAACTACCTCAGGTATTATCTACGGTCTCAAATATATCAATTTCATCTATATTTCGATTATTTTGTATAGCATATCATTCGGGTTGTATCATATTGACATAGCAAATTCTTACAAAATATATTTTGTAATTATTTGGTTTCAGCGGAAACATCTTCTAAGGAGTGGTAAATATCCCCATATATTGAAGGGAGAACAGGACACAACAAACACCGCAAAACAAGAAAACTCCATCAAATTGCCGATTAACAACTTCAAGGCGGCCCGTGCTTCCATGGAAGGTATTGTTCTAAGAAATGATGACTTCCGTACTCATGTAATTTTGACTTTATGTTAACTATTTTGACTTGCAGAAGCAATGATCAGAGGATTGACTAAAATAAGCTGGGAAAGAATTGATGTTAGCTTTAAAGGAAGCAAACAAAGATACTTTGCCCATAACACAATCCAGGCAAGTATATATGATAATTCCATATTATATTATATTGCTATAATTTGTGAAAAGAATAAGGTTTGCACGTTGACATTGACAAATTTCTAAAAGTCAAAATTGATATAATCATTCAGATTATTGTCAAAACTTAATATTAATTTTTTTTAATTTATGGTCATAGGTAAACACTCCTTGGATAAATTCTGATGGTGCTGATGTAATACAACATCTTGTTGACAATTTTCATCTGCATCAATCTTTAACAGAAGTTTAGTATTCATTTATTGAATTATGGGGCTTTTACATATTGAAGCTCCCAATTTTGTAACCTTCATTATTGTTGTATCAGTGGTTATTATAGTTGAAAATGTGACGTTATTGACCACGAAACGATGTCCGTATTTCATTGACCTGTATGCCAACTATGTAACTTGTTTGTTTGCGGATGGTCATGGATTCAAATAGGCTAAAACCAAATCTTTAACTGATGTTTAGTTTTTGAGATTTTCATAACTGAGTGGTCTTGGTTATGATTAGCTTTTAGTGGCATAAGTTTTTTGGTTAATTCAATTAACCGTCTATTCTGGGTTACCTCAAGCTCAAATTAGTTGTTAATACATCAAGTTTTATTTCAAATAAAATAGCAACAAACATGCTAGTTTGTAAATGGGAAGGAAACAAGGGAGAGCGTCCATATTGTAACCTCTATATTAGTAACTTTTAGATAATATAAAGGAAAAAATTAGGGAAAACAATATAAACATCACTATATTGGAATCTTTATAATAGAGAATAGTTTTAAAGATATTAAAGTAAACCACTATATTTAGAGGCTCATATTCGAACCTCTATATTTTTATTGTAAGTGTGTAGGAAAGAGAACTAAATAATAAAATAAGTGATTGTGAGTATGATAGAAAAATAGATAGAGAGTTAGATGTGAGAGGTTTTTAAAAAGTAAACTTAATTTAGAGAAAAATATGTTCTTTGATTAAATTATATAGATGGATATAATAGAGGCTCCAATGTGAATGCTCTGATATAATGTATATGAAAATTTGTAACAAACTAGGTGGGTTCCCCATGAGTTCATCATCTTCATCATACACAGTAAATCTCCTACCAATAGCAAAGCTAATGTAGATATAGACAGTTATCTTCATCCCATAGGAATAGAGAGATTGCTTCCAGTAAGACCCTCAGCTCAATAGTAGTTTTGCTTCAAGCCTTGGACCTAAAACACATAACACATTGTCTTTCGGATATCAACGCCACCACATGATGCATGATTAACCGTCCGTTGCTTTTAACTACTTTCATGGAAATAACGTTAAAATCAGTGCAATTTTACTTTTACCCCCAAATGCTCAAACATATACACGTTATATACACACCAGTAAATGGGTTCCCATGAGTTGCATGAGGAAAACTGTATAAAAAGTTTATTCAATAGAAATATTTGCTTTAGTGCTTTACTTACACCCGTGTAACTAAAAGACAAACCAATAACATGTTAAAAAGGTATTGTTACAATGTTACGTGTTTTACATGTGGATGGTATTTTTTATTCATGGGGAAATAATAAGAGGACACTATTAAAGCTACGGCTCGAATATGCTACGGTTGACTTTTGTGGTTTATGAATAATATTTGCTAGATTTGAGTGCGTATGGATAGTTGAACAGGACAAATAATCTTTTCTAATTGAGGGTGTCACTACAAATAGCAATGTTTTCTAGTGGAAGTATGAATCTGGTTCCCCAAATATGGACCTCAAATGCATACCTTTTGGAGTGGTAGAGACTGTATTTGCATTATGAACAAAGCATTAGTTTGTGAGAAAAGACAAAATCTCATGATGGATTTACCATTTTTTTTTGAGCGGTAGAGATTGCATTTGCATTATGAAAAAAGAATAAGTTTGTGAGAGATGACAAAATCTTATAATGAATTACCATTTTTCTTATTTTATTTTTTTAATAGGCCTTAAGTTTATTGTTTCAAATATAACTTCAGAATAAGACTTGTATACTTAGCTGACAAGATTCAACACATGCCCGAACAAGACTCGTGTAGTGAGTGTTTTATTCACGTGTCTAGTTATTATGATTCCTATGTAATGCATAAGTTTAAAAATATAAACACCAATTTCATAACTGATCTAGTGACTAAACATATGCTAACAAAGAGAATGCAAGTACACAACAGTGCCATTTCTATAGAGGATGGTGATCCAAGCATATAAGAGGTTTTAGAACTCACAAGTTCAATCGTTGTTTTTGATTGGTGTGTATGATCAATTCGGTGAGTGGTGATGTGACACATTATCAACTTATCAAAAGATCAAAGCATGATTGTATCACTTCCGTAGAATTTCGTGAAAAGCGGCAGAATATGGTGGGCCATAGTCCAATTTCTTACTCATTTACATAGAGTTGACTCTTCTTGGCTTTTTAATGAATTTTAAAATTGTATCTCGACGATTTACAAACCTCATAACTCCTTAAGCAATGCATCATACATGGATAGTAGAGAACTTGGGGAATGTTAGGCAAACGTTATCTTAAATTTATCTAACAATCCATTCCATCCGACATTAAATTCTTGCTGAAGTTCTCGTACTTCTTATCATACGAAAAGAGCATACAAAGTGGGGAGTGGTGGTCAAACATCAAATTTCACTTTGTTATTACAGTTTATACCTAACAATTTACATTTCACAGGTATATATACGTGAAATTCCCCAAACCCAGGTGTCTCATTTGTTGGATTTACTTTTTGGCATATAGTTCTTAAACCATAAATTTCATAAATGCATGGCGAAAAACTTTAAACAAACATCCAAATTTAAACACAAAGTCAAAACAAAACAATCATCTTAAATTCAAAACTTAACATAGATAACGATAAATAGGTTGCGAGTCTTCTAGAAAGAGCCTTCACCAGAGAGCTCTCGAACCGATCCAACTTTAAACTAATGTGCATAGTAAAAGTCAATTACATTGAGTGAGTTCTAGCTTAATAAGGCAACTATGAACTTTAGCTAACATAGAAAGAATGCATAGCATATACGTAGCACATCATCATATAGTGTAACATCGCATATCATAACGTATCATAACATATCATAGTATATCATACATTACTTTTAATCAATTTAGTTATACAACCATGAACAACCCACAAAGCACTACTCCTATTTCGTGTTTAAAGTGTTAACTTAAGACGTAATTGAGAATTAGGTGTTGACTTTAGACACCAGCGTTAACTTTAGATGCAATAAGCCTCCTATAACATTGACTATGACATGCATACTTTAGTTAGATTACCATGTTACCTCTTTATCACCTTACTTAAACTTTATAGAGCTTTACACTTGTCCGGGTTGCATATTACAGAAATGCTAATTTTAGACATATCTCATAGAATGATTCCTCAAAACGTTAAGGCTAAAAGCCAAAACTATTACTTTCTTTAATATTATGCCTTCCTTTGGAAACATACTTTACATTGAGTTACTTTGACAAACTATGTTTTTTTTAAATCATACTTTATTATAAAAGACTTTATCAAGATGCACATTGTCCCAAACAGTCTATATGGAGGGTACTAGAAATTCACTTGAAAGGGAGAACTATGTATGATATGATCTTGTTGTCTTGACCTATAAAGGAAACCTTCGAGGCATTAACTGAGCAAGACGCTCTGACAAGAAAGATTCCAAACTTCAACTAGGTAGATCTCGGGCTAGAAAATGAGTTATGAGATCCCTAATGTATGAACCTTGGATTTCTCTGCTAGTTGAACCTAAATATGGGCTTTCGAACGCAGTTGACCCGTAATGTAGTTGGGTACTGCCCATATTGAAGCCTAGATGCGTAAAAAAAACCCTAATTTTGGTTATTTAAACCATGTGATGGTAATAACTTGTGGAGATCGACTGGAGACGACAACTAAATGTCTAAGGAAAGATCTTGGAGCACTTTGGAGCATAAACAAAGATATGTTAAATCTGGATTGAGATATATCACCCGATTAACATTCATTCGAATTAATTGGCTGGTATGTTATTCATCTTTTGTTTCCTACTGATTTTAGAGATGTTTGATACTGAGTTTGTATTGTTCTTGATTATGTTTGGCTAAAATCTTGTACTCATCTAGGTTTAGATTTAGATGAATATTGTATCAGTTTGTCTTTTTGGTGTCACACCTTGACTCGCAACATGTTATCGGTCGGAGCAAGATGATTGTCCATAGCTCATGACAACTATTATAAGTTTAAATATTTAAAGCATGTCAAAATTAAAATGTCACACATATCATAGAAATCTCATATAATTCATACAAATTCCAAAATCCAAAATCATAAATCATAAAATAGCTTCCAATTATTAAACTAAAGCATGTCCTACATGTCTTCATTTTCAACTCAACCACGCTGCTTACTTGTATCATGCGTAAAAATAGTTTTTGGGTCAACATAAAGTTGGAGAATAGATCTAAGTTTAAGTAAAATATTTCCTTCATTAATTTTATATTATTTAAAATGATTTAACATATATCCATAACAATCCAACAATCACCATGACCAAAAATCACAACATATACTCAATCACAACAATACCACAACAATAAATAAAATAACTAATGACCATCCTATAGTCATGAGGGAGAAAATAACGGTGGTGATACCTAGTTCAACCCATGGTCGCGGGGAACCGGTCATCCAGTAGATCCACATGTAACAATAGACACAATACACACAAAGTGGGTAACAAGTAGATACATGTATATGTAACAATAGAAACCAGTAAACAAAACACATAACGACACATTGATCTTGCACGTTGGTGATAAGAAATATATGAAAACAATGACACATGATACACCCCAAAAATGTTTAATGACAAAAAGGGGGAAATGAACAAATCTACTCACAGGTTGCAAAGCGTTCCACAAATGAGTCCGCATAATGAAATAAATACCGAAAAGAAATCCACGACAAAGATGACCCTAAAAATATACAAATCAATATCTACACAAATGGAACAATGAATAGTGATTCAGGTTCTTGATTTAGGGACTTTTGTATAAAACCTTATTTTGAAAAGAATACATATAAGTGTTCCTAACCAAATTTATTAAATTATATGATTATGTGTAATATACGTACTTTTCCGTTCGTTGAAATCTTGTGCTTTCATCAATGACGTTTAAATCAATAAAAATCATTTTGAATGTTTACATGTATTGTTTATATCATTTTAAATACTTACATACGTCTACTTATGTTATTTATATCTTTTTACACCTTTACATACGCTTACATATACTTAAACGTGCTTAATTATGAGTTTTTAGCACTAAATAATGGAATTATCAAACTCTAGTGATGAAACTGTAAATTATGAAAGTTTCTTGAGATTCTGAACATCAAATGACCATGCACTAGACAATGCATGACCATGCAAGTTGTGATCCGTATGACCAAGCATCTGATACGCATGACCATGCCTGTTGTGATTTACATGACGTTACACCTGATCCGCACGACCATGCAAAATCACCAGATATATACGTTTCAACCACGGGATTTCACCAATTTTTAGACCTTAACCTTCAACTTCAACCAAATTATTTGACGTTAACCATTCATAATTACCGTCATTACCTAAAATCTAACCACCGTAATTGAGCCTAATCCACCCGTTTTTATCCACCAACCACCATTAATTACTAACCCAACCGCATTTGGGCGATCAAACAAGTTTAAATTGACCCGCCCATATCTCTCACTCTACTGCCTCCCTATATAAACCGGAGGCATCCCCTCACTCTACTCCGCTTCCTTAACATTTCCCCTAAACTCTCATAACCGATTATCCTTATGTAACTTGCAAATTTCGCAAAGCAAAGACAAAGGGTTTGACTCAAGTTCTACACTTCAATCCTTCACCTATGAGCTTCATCTTTCTTACAAAATGTTAGATTTCACCCAAAGAACAAAACCCATAATAGGGTTTTGGCTTACCCTATTGCAATCGTTCTAACTTTGCAAGAAAATGAGTTGGATCTTGTTCAAACACATGTTTATCTTTATTTATTTCCCTTTACCAAACCAAAGAACTAACCTTGCTCTATGGGTTAGCTCCTTGTGTTAAGGTTGGGTATGTTATGAGAGGTTATGGGTTCAAAACCTACCTCCTACATTTATTTTTATTTTCTTTTTTAATTCATGTTCTACATAACTAATGTAATTAAAAACACCTAAAAATACTTAAGAACATCTAATCTTCGATGTATTTAATTTCTATTTATTTCATTAGTCACATATTTAACTAATAATAAAGGTTCATACGCATGTTTATACTAAATATAAATCATTTTTATGCCACTAACCAAGTAGATAAATCCGAATAAATGATAAATATTTGTTTCAGATATATGTCTTGTACTTTTGTTAGTTAAACACAAAATTCAACCTAACTTCTTTTAGAAAACCATGCCACAACTTTGTAATTTTTTCTTGCTTCCAAGGCTTATGAACGAAAGATGTATAAACCGAAGATAAATCCGCTCTTGTCTTAGTGCACCCCTATGTGACAAAACCTTGGCTCTGATACCACTTATTAGGTATTAATCAGAGCAACACGCAACGGAACAAAATATCACATATGCACACGAAAGCAATAAACAACACGAGAATTTACGTGGTTCGGATTCGGTGTGAATCATACGTCCATGAGCTGCAACTAGATGTTCTTTTATTCACTCAATACAGAAGATTACAATACAATAACATAGGTATATATAAAGATGTGATTAGGGTTTGTATCTAGCCCCCCAAAAAAGGTGATGGACAAAACAGGCCCAAAGTCTTCTAGGCCTCTACCAACCCCAATTAGCAAAATGACTTTAAGCCCAATATTAGCACATAAATCTTTATACATGAATGTGTTTTTGACATTGCTATAAAGATAATCAATCAGCAATTTTCTCTTTATTATAACCTTAACAATTGGAAGAAAGGGTGTTGGACCGGCTAGCTTGGTTTGTTAATGCAATAAAGGTATTATCTTGTAACACACCCTCTCCCCCCTTAATTAGCAAGTAACCTTTAATATTTCACTAACACACTATTTACTCGTACAGAAATTAGATTTTCTATTCTTATCATATTTTGATTTATTTATTCGGTATGCTAAAATCAAAAGGCAGACTATTACAGATAACACATCAAAGTGGTGCGAGTTCGAGTCCCCCTAAAGTTTAACCTATACACCCATTGAAGTTCCTAACATCTTGTGATCACAGATAACACATATGGTTTCATGAGTGATTAATTAACATATGGTTTTTATTCACATAGACTGCATAGTTGGATATCATTTTGTTGCTTGAAAATGACTCAGTTTGTAAACACGCCAAGCTCATGACAAGTTTTTCTCACTTAAATTAACCCTAACATCTTTATAGCCCAAATAAAACATCAATCTTTTAAGCTTCTTTCCTTTTAAGTTCTAACAATCTAACCAAACTAAACCAGGCCAACTCAAAATTAAAAAAAAAATAAAAAAAGTAAAAAAAATAAAATTATCCTAGCAGGTGAACAACCCTAAACACTACTTAAAGGTAAAATATGGAAAGGATGTAAACAGGGGGTTTAACAAAAGAGGAATAGAACTCTAGGAAGTGTAAATGTTATGACTTCCAACTGTTTTAAATCTCAGTTATAAAATACTTTTTACTTATTACTCTCACAAAACGACGCACGCTTGAGAACCCCTTTGGGCGAGTAGTAATTCGAGCATCAAGGCTAATTCTAACAAACCGACATCATGTAAATAAAAAGCACGATCAAATTGGTCGAACGCAGTAAGAAGCGTATATATAAAGTCACCATGACCAAATTCCAAATCAAATATCTACAACACATGCAAACTGTTGGTTCACCATTTGCTACATTTAAAAGACGGCGGAATGCATAAATTCCTCATCTTTCTTCAGCAATAACATCAAGAAAACCAGTTGAATCTCACAACTTTTTCTGCATGTTTGGCCACAACTTCATGGTTGGTTAACTTCAGGTTCTAACCACTTCCAGCATCTTGTTAGCGACCCAACTTTATTATAATCTGGCGGTAAAACCTTACGATACGCTGCCAGACCGTTTTTTGTACTTGCTTTTAGCCAAATTTAGAAGAAAATCGGTAAATATATGCTCGTATTCTGGCATTTTACCATACCCTGAAAGCGTAACATCCGAACCATCCGTAAGATCAAAATTCAAGTACAAAATAGATCTAAAGTTGAAAAGCATATATTACCAGGAAAATAGTTTATATCGATTACATAAAACCGATTCTTGGTTCCATGCTCACGAATCATATCCAAGTTGAACAGATGAAGCCCCTGCACCAAACAACGTACAAAATATAAATAAGAGCGGTTTTATTTATAGAATATTGGATTTTAATAATCCCAACTATTTATCGTTGGCAGCCAACAGCCTCAACTTAAAAAGTAACCACTGGCAGTACCAACTATTAACATATTGCCCTTCAATGGACCCTGACTAACAAATACCTAACGACGTTGGTCTCCGGTCGCCAGATAAACGTTTTTGGCCAGAAAAAGTTTCCTAAAGGTCCGATTTAAGGTTAAAAAGAGGCTTGGGACGAAAATGTTAAGTTTTCCGGCAAAAAAGTTAAGTTTTCCGGGCAAGAAAAAGTTTTCCGGCAAAAAAAGAGTTTTCCAGCAACCTCAATAATTGGGGCTTTTACTTGGATTTCCAAAAGGTCCGTAATAAGGTTACAAAGAGGTTTGGGACAAAAAGGTTTTTGAGTTTTTTGGCCAAAAATGTTTTTTCGGCGACTGGAGACTAACGGCGTTAGGGTTCTGTTAGTCAGAGTCCATTGAAGGCCAATATGTTAATAGTTGGGACTGCCAATGGTTATTTTTGAAGTTAGGATTGTTGGTGGCCAAGGACGAATAGCTGGAATTATTAAAATCCAATATTCCTTTATTTATTTATTTATTTTGAAAAAGAAAAGGGAATTGGGGAATACTAGACGACGGCGAAGTTCTCTAGCAAGGCGTTCAAGTAAAGCCCGTGGAGGAAGCTCTGCAAGAGAACATAGAAAACGAATCAGGTTATCATGTACCTCACCACAGGTGATTAGTGCCTTTTCTCACATTTTACAAGTAATAAAAAGATTTACCGCCAATACATGGGTCTAAATCTGCATCATCTGCTGACTGGGAAGCAGATGAGACCCGAGGAAACCGGAATACGCCAACACTTCTTGACAGCTCACGCTTGCTGACATCGGGTAATGAGAAACGCCTAACAACCTTGATTGCATCCCCGACAATGTACACTTTGAACAAAACACCTCCTAAAATCACATCAGTAATAACCATTTTCAATTTTCAACATAGAAAAAACATACGGATAATTTCATATTTCATATCTACAAACAAAATTCATAATATCAACTATACCCGTTTTTTGAGTTTATGACATTTATACCCTTCCTTCAAACTGGCATTAGGATATGAGAGCTTAGAGTGTAAAAAGAAAGAGAAGGTATAATCGTCATATTATAAAATATAGATTATATTTATAAATGGATAAATATGAAATATTATGTATTTTTAACGGATATATTTGATATTAATATTTTTAGTTGGGTAAAGGTGATATGTTAATTGCAATTAAATACCGTGATTAACGAACTCTTGAAGAACAAGGGGAGGCTCTAGCTTCTCAAGGGAATACTCATCGAAAGCTAGTGATAGCTCATGTGACTTTGCAACCAATGGCTTTGCAACTGCAACACGTGTATGTAAATTATAAGAAAATTAAGATTATAAAAATATATATTTTTATAGAAGTGTGAGAACTTACCAAGAGGAAGGGTTAATCCTGCCTTCTTAACAGCGCTAGAGATGGATGATGGGTCCTTTTCTATTACCAATTGTTTCGGGACACCTACTGTACCTGCATCCGGTACCAACATTTGAGAACAAATTCTTTCGGTAACATAAAACCTTTAAATATTAACTTTAGTGAAAACAATTACCATATGAATCAGAAAAGTCCAGATCGGCTACATCCTGAAGCATAGATTGTCGATTGTGAACATGTTGTATCGCATCTGGAGGATCCAGGACCGTTACTTCTGGATGTGTCAGCCGATAATCCTACAAAAATCATACAAAAGAAAATAGCTAATTTATAATCAATCTTGTATAGTTTTTTTGTCATTGTATCGATTATATAAACATAGAACACATGTATTACTGAAAATATTTAACTTTATATAAAATAAAAAATTTATATCATAATCCAAAATGATAGCTATGAATTATTGTGGTTACATATAAACTAATATTATATAACAAATGTCACGGAATCAAAGAAGAAATGATAAAATGACATAAATCTCACAGAATTAATATGGTTTCACAAGATTTTGTAAATATTTTATAATCAAGTAGGATTTGTTGCATCTTTTTCTTCGTCCCAAAATATACATAGCTCAACTAATCATAGAGCTTTGTGAATTTCTAAGAAAATTTTCAAAAAGATAACAAAAAACTTACAAAAATAACAAGGAAAACCAAACTATTCACAGTCAAATTATATATAAATAACTCATTTTAAAAAATTGATCCCCTAAAATCAGTGTTTATTGTAGCAGCATAAACAAAATGATATAGTAATAATAAGTAAAGTTTAAAGGCTAAAGGGTGGGGGTCATGGTTGGAATATGATTCGCCACGTAGTAACACGAATGGAATGCTACACCACCCCTTTACTTGATCCACCATGGTTTGCATGGATTAAACCATGGCCCTCCTTTCCATTTTTCAAGAAATCCTTTCCTTTTTCTTTAGACAAAGATAAATTAAAATAAGGGGATAGTGGTTTGGGTCATGACCACACCCTTGGGTTAGTGGTTTTGGATGGTGGATTAAAGGTGAGTGACATGACGTTGATGTGGAGGGTAATGGTGGTCATGAGGGTCATGACCACACCCTATAGCCTAATAAATATTATAAAATAAATATGGAAGTTTGAAAAATTAATAGTTTAGAACTGTTAACATGTATAGTTTTAAGGTCAACCGAGTCTATGTATCATAGGACCTTGTTAGACATTTTCATGGAAGCAGGACAGTCAAATTTAGGTAAACCTCAATACCATATATATTGTCATTGTGTATATTGATGACAAAGATGTTGTACATTATTATTATTATTATTATTAATGATATGATATTACAATAAAGAAGATGATTAACAAGACTAACCTCAAGAATTTGTTGCCACTCCTTCCCAGACAACTGCACAGAAAAAATAAAACAAAAATATCAGTCAAATCATATATTACAGATATGTTAAAAAGAATGGAATGGAAATAGAATGAAAACTTCACCATTGTAGTTGATATATGTATTCAGACCAATATTGAAGAATAGGCCGCACTGACCTTATGCAACACAATGTCAAAAGGACCTTGATCTGAAAGAGGCCTTGTTTGATCGATAGGAACAAAAAATATCCCCTTATTCCTGAAACCATTACAACCAAGATTATTCAAATAATAAGTTTATTGTGAAATTAAAAATCGCACTAGCATGAATCCCTTTTTAATGATGATTCATTTCACCTAATCCAAAACCCAAAACCGAATAAAAAAGTCAATTATCACACAACATACACAAGTAGTTGACCCCTGGCTTCCAATATTAATAGGGGTATCTATAACATGTATTGTCAACAATACAATAAGCAAAGTCTATTATGACCCACAGTTGAAAAGTTATAAGAGAGGGTCCAAAGGGTCGACATATCTGAGGGGGTCTGGTATGTTGACCCCCTATTTATCAAAATTTTCTATTAATATTAAGAATATCCAACTTGTATTGTCGACGATACAGTAGGCAAAGTCTATCATGACCCGAGGTCAAAATGTATAAAAAACAACAGGGGTACCCAACTTATAATGCCAACGACATAGTAGGTGAAGTCTATTGTGACCCGCTATTGAAAAATTCTGGTTCTAATGTCACATCACAAATATATATAAATGAATAGTTACACACAAGAATCATTCTAGAAAAGTATAAAAATCCCACTAACCAATGAAAGGTGGGTGATACTTATAAAATAAAAACAACTGTTCTTACACCTAAAGGTACAACTACTTCAAACTTATAGTATAAGTCACTAAAGTCTAAAACATTGTAGTTCATGTCTAACTAACAATATTGCTAGCAAATACCATCTCTATATCCCAACATGCAGCTCAACTCATCTTTTACAAAGCAGATAGAATCAAAGCCAGACCATATAAAAAATATGAGAATATTCACACAATAGAATCATCCTAGAGAAGTATACAAATTCCACTAACCACTTGTGTGTGGGTTTGGGGGGGGGGGGGGGGGGGGGGGGGGGGGATAAATTGTTCGTTACACATAAAGGTCACTAAAACAAGGCAGTCCATATCTAACTAACAATATTGCTTGCAAACACCATCTCCCTGTCCCAACTCATCTCTTACAACGCAGATCAAGAACATGTCAAAAAAATATTCACACAATAGAATCATATCTAGAAAAGTAAACAACTTGTGCGTGTGGAGTGGATAGGGATATTTATAAAGAAACAAATATATTGTTCCTTACACCAAAGGTCCAACTACTTCAAACTTACAGTACAAATCACTATACCAATATAGTTCATATGTAACTAACAATATTACTTGCAAATACCATCTCTTTATCCCAAAAAACAACACAACTCATATTTTACAAAGCAAATAGAATAAAGCAAGATCATATGTTCTTTAAATTTTCATCAAAATCAAACACAAAAAGGTAAAATTTTTCATCAAATTAACAAAAAAGAAACAAGGGTTCTTTAAAATAGATCAAATTAAGACAACTCAAATAACAAGATCAACAAAATACCTAGCCAAACCTTCAAATTTGGGCTGCAAAAAGCTCTTAATCTTCTTAGACGTAAGAGCATAACCCACAACAACCACCTTCTTCTGAAACCCTAATTCAACAATCGACCCACAATCACTATTCGATTCCATATCTCGATCCTCTTCGCTCTCATACCTCATAATTGTACGGACGATTTAGAACCGAATTAAGGAGAAATGCAGGAAGAAATTTTGGGGATTTTGAGGGGAGATAGAACCGAAGGAATAATAAAGGGACAAAACAAAATCGAAATATGTGTATGAAATACGAAATGATTGAAATTGAATTGAATGTGAAATTGGTGTGCGGTTGTGGTGTATATATAGACAAACAAACCCTAGACCTCGGAGAAGGTTCGGGTGGCCACTTGGTTAGATGTTGTGTATGGTATGAGATGATAGTGAATATACATGAATACCCATTATCAATTTGTCATCCTTTTTGTAAGTACCGTGATGTGGGTGTGAGTTGTGACCCATTTTGGCATATTTCTGTGTCACTAACCATCAAGAATTCTCACCCACTCCTTTTCTTTAGGGTGTTGATGTTGACTACTTTTTATTCCATTAGTTATAAGTTCTATACCGATCACGGTGTATTGACAGCTTCATGATCTTTTAAAGTGTAGGTCATGAGTTTGAGTTTCGGCTGCTCTCAAAATTTCTTTGAGTTGAGCCATAGATTTTATCACAATTAGCCTTCGGACGGTGGGTTTTCTTGGGAATGGCAGCAGGTTGGGTCTTTAGCGTCATCTGCATTTGCCAACGTAGGTGGCCTTTTACCATTGGGTTTACTTGGGTGATTGAGCTTTTATTCATCGTTTACAAAAATATGAGTGATGTGAATGTTTTGTATAATTATAGGTTTTTTTATGTTTTAGACTACAAGTTCGAAAATTTAATACATTATGTGAAATATTTACCGGATAACTTTATATTGTAGGGTAGCTTGAATTAGGCTTTAGTTAACTTTTATAGTTTAGCTAGGGGGAGCAATTCTTGATTAAGCTTATTTAACAAAAAATACATTATGTAATTTTATATTTTTTTAAGTATTTAAAATTAGGAGGTTATCATATGTCCTTGTTACATAAAACATATAAAAAGCTATAGACTTAAGATATAAATTAGTTAAACAAATGAGACATTTTTTTTCTAAAAAACTAGAGGAGGGTGAATAGGTTTTTTTTTAATTTCATTATTAAACACTTGTTTTACTTGATTAAAACTTGTCAATAACCCAACAATGCACTTTTAAGGGAATGATGACAAAACCAATTTATAGAGGTTCGAGAGATGTTAACTAATCTCTTTACGTCCTCTCCATGATCCTTCGATCGAGGGTTTCTCCACTAGTAGCCTCCTTAATTTGGTAGGGATACTCGTTACACAATCGTGTAACTCTTCTAAATGAAGTGATCACTTTTTTACATCTCACCAATCTCAAGTGGTAGTGATCGCCATTTCTATAATAATTAAACAAACTTAGTGATGTCCATATCTAATGTCTCACAACAATATTAAACAAGCTTACAATACAAAGCTCATACACAAAAGAAAATATTTTTTTAGTTATGGAACAACTCTTCTTGTTGCTCTTAATCTTGAATCTCTCTTGAATTTGGAGTTTGAACCGCAAGGGGATTAGAGAGATTTATCTTAGATTGATATTTTAGAGAGTTTAGAGTAAAAAAGGGTAAGTGAAAAAGGTTGGGGTGGCTTGTATTTATAGTCAAAGCTCAATAATCAAGAAAACAACATTAGACGGTCTGACAATCAATGCCACGGTCGATGGTATCGATTGTGGACCGTCAGGCTTGCCTTTCTGCTTGTTTCCAACTCTTGAACGTTGTTCAACGACTATAAACAACTACCAATACTTTTTTCACACCTATACCTTTTAATTTTGACTTTTCAATTCAACCATTACATATCTAATACTAATAAAGGAGTGTAAATAAGACCACATGACATCTAATACTAATAAAGGATTTTAAATAATACCACATGGCATTTACTTCTTTAATCTTACAACTTTTATTTTTTTTAATTTAATTTATGAATATCCTTAGACTTATCTTAATCTGTATTATATTATAATAAATGTCTTAATAAATATTATCAAATCTCTTCTCCTAATATTAATAATATATATAAATATCTTCATTTTAATATATATATATATATATATATATATATATTATGAACACATATATTTTTTATTTGTTTTATTCAGATAATATATTTTAGATTATCACAATGTATGAATAACAAAATATTCTAAATTAGTATTATCGATAAAAACAGTTACTAAAAATTACATTATTGCAATTTCTCCGCGATAATGCATATGCTACTTTTATTTTCAAATTTTGATGTTAATTTGGTTTCGTAAATATTGTTATTTATATATTTTCAATAATTTCCATAAATAAGTTTCACATAATCTCATGAATAAGTGTAACATAATTTTTTTATTTAGAATTCAGTAACAAGAATTTTTTTCAATTTCAATAAGATTATATGTTTATGAGCTTTTCATGGATCAATCACAAACTCAATTCATCTTTTTTTTTAATTCATAATTTTAAGATTTTTAATTTATTTATCTATATATATATATATATATATATATATATAACAGTTATGCATCATAACCATTAATAATCTTTTAAAACTTAGAGATATAGAAAAAAAAGCACCTAAATAAATATATAATATTATGTATCATCATAATCAAATAATTAAATGTATCTTATGAATTCTAATTTTGTAACATTATATTTATACATTCATGTAACGATACTAATCAAAAGTAATATTTATTTAAAGGTTTAGAGCACTTAGATAAGAATTTTATTTTAATTATTATGTTTATGATTAATCGTTTTAGAATTATTAATGGTCTAGAATTTTATGGACATGGGAATATATTTATAGATTTAAATTTGTTATTTAAATCTTGAAGTATGTCATAAAAATAATTTAGTTATGTAAATTTGTGTACACCATATTATAAAATTACATTATTCTATCTTTAAATCCGTGTATTACACGAGATCTATAATCTAGTTTATTAATATAGATGTTTACATATTTCGACTTTTCATTCGTAAGTATTTTGAGAAAATTTATTTGTTATATATTAGTTTGTTATTTTCTCTAATTCCCAATTAATTTTCTTGATACCTTAATTGTTATTGATGATTCTTCATTCATGGATTTTGCATCTTCAATTCTTCATCAATTGTTGCCACTTTGATCTTTTACCTTTTTAATATGACAATATGTTGCATTTTGTGATTCACTTTGATGATTGTTGCACCTCATCGATGTTTAACTTTAACATTCATCCAAGACTTAATCAATTTAATTTCAATAAGCTCTTAGCACTACATCTTATAACTCTTCATTAGAATACATGAAATATACATTGAGTACTAATTTGATTTCATTAAAATTCTAGCGCTCATATTTTAATACTTAATCACTATACTTGATATATAGATTAAGATTATAGGGACATGTATATAGTATATGGATATTTACTAATAACGATTAGCACTAAACACATTGTTTTCCCAACAATTTTCATGTTTTGTGTTAATCGCATCGATCTGTTTAACACGATTAGACCTATTTTTCCAACCTAATTTAAGTCATTCTTTGAGATTTAGATTGGTTAAAGGAACTAAAATTTAATCTCGTTCAAATCTCTATGTTATCACAAGCTTAGTAACATATGTTTGGGATTCTTGGTATCTTTTGGGAGTACATATCGTTATTCACCAACTTTCGAATGGAATGAGATCTTGTAGGAGTATTGTCCTCATGTTTTTTTGCCCAAATCTGATAAGAAACCCTTTAAACATATGAGTTTTATTTTTTAATTATGATATTAATTTATAATCATATATAATGCCTAGTTGTTGAATGAGTAACGCCCTTCTATCAATTGTAGTGTTTTTCCTTAAATCGACATGTTATAATTTATTTATATATTTTCGTTGTTAAATTTTGATACTTATTAATACTTATTCACTTTGTCATCTTGTTGAGTTGGATCAAGTTGTGGGATCATTTCTAGTTGTTGAACCTTTAAATAATTGATATGTCAAAATACCAAACAATTGATCGAAAATTAGTTGTCATTCACAAGAAATAAATATGTGAATCAAATGTGTAGGTATTTGTTCTCTTCAATGAAACAACTAATGAAAACAATGAAAGTGTTGGTCAAAGATTATCATGGAATGAAGCCCAAAGACAGAAGAACTATTGCCAACAGCAAAACCACTACTGGTTCACAGACATCCGTTGTTCTTAAAGCAATTGTTGTAATAGGTCAAGGTAGTTGTTTAATAAAACTCTAGCCTTTGTAATATTCACAGTTGTTCTATAACTAGGAATCATTCATGTATTTTGATTGTTATAGTTTGCTTTCCAGGTGATGTCATCACAGGTCATCTCTTGTTCTGTACTTCTATAAATAGATGATGAGTTTATAATGATTTATTATCTTTAATTCTTCTAAATTGAGTATTGTACAATTGTGAGGTCTTGTGGTGAGGGGAGTAGAATCTGTAAACACGATTCATTCAATGATATAAGAATTCATGATGACTTATCTGCAATTCCTTTGTGTGTTGGATTAATTTATTTCCGCTGTAATTGATTCTAATATACCATGAATTATAAATGTTTTGTTAATCAAACAACCCCATCAGATCCCAACAATTGGTATTAGAGCTAGATCTCTAAACTCGATCTAATAATCGATTTAGAACAAAGTTCTAAGCTCACAATTGGTATTGCAATTCGTTGTTGCATCAATTTCTGAAAATCTCACAAGTTTATAAAACGTAGTTCATAACCTGTTTTTGCAATTTATATGAAAAAAACATGCAATCATGTCACATTAGCATGATCCTCATAATACGAATTCTTCAACAAAACCATTGATGTTGTTTCGTAATGAATACAAGGCAAATACGTATGACCCACGTCGTGATGCATTAACACACTAGATGTTGGCAATCAGTGATGTATGCTCATTTCATCCCAACGGGTCCAGGTGTTGAGGATGGAAACGAAATACCCTAAGGAAGTGAGAAACTAGTTTGAGGACGATTTCCAAAAATTTGAATTGTGAAATCCTTCTCAATGCTTGTTATGGCTCTTCCAAATGAGTTTTACGTCGGATTGCATTGTTGGACAACTACAAAAGAGTTGTGGGATGCACTCAAAGAGTCGATGGAACTCTAGAGGTTATAGAAAATAGCCGGGAAATTTTGGCTCAACAATATGAAATATTCTACCATGTTAAAGGGGAATCACTCACACAATAGTTTGAGAGGTTCACAACCCTAATTAGTGAGTTAAGCTTGGTCGAACAGACATATTAAAACAATGTTTTGACCAATAGATTTCTAAGGTTACTACATGATAATTGGGACACCCATATAATTGTGTTGAGATCTATGTCCGAATTTAAAAAATTAACTCTATCAAAGAAAAGGTTACAAACCACTGGAGATGATGATTACACTCCTTGTAACAAAACTCTTTTAAGTAATGATTCTCAGTTATCACAAAAGCTTAGAATAGAGTTTTGATAACTGGATTTATATTAGGGATGAACATGGTACTCGTTTGGTACCGAACAAGTACAGGTAACAAAAGTACCAGTATCAAAAAACAAGAAAAATTGGTAACAGTACTGAATATAACGGATCGGTACCGGTACTGAATATAACGGATCGGTACCGGTACTGAATATACCCGGTACGGTACCAGTACGAAATGCTCATCCCTAATTTCTATATCCACTGGTTTTTACCCCGAATCTTCAAATCAAACATTCATTGTTTATGATGAACCTAATGTTGTGTGTGATAATCTTTCATTCATATTGCAAGATTTGCAACATATTAACTCAATGGATCTAGATCCGAAAGAAATGGATGTTTTGTATCAGATAACCCTATTGAGTGTGAGAACCAACAACTTCTAAATGAAAACTGGTAGAAAATACCCTAGTTTAGACAATAGAGCCAAAGTTAGTTTGGATAAATCAACGGTTAAGCTTTACAAGTGTAATAGGCTAGGTCAATTTGCAAGGGAATATAGGAGCTAAACTATTTAACTAATCAAACCCCTTCTCCTATGATAACCTACCTAACTCAAAGACCTCAACCAAACACCTCACAACACCACTATAACCAAAAGTGCCTTTCTTCCATGGCAAAATAAATGAGGAAGTGTATATGATACAACCACCAGGCTTTGAAGATGTATATTATCCTAACAATGTCTATAAGCTTAATAAAAATTTGTATGGCTTGAAACAAGCTCCTAGAGCCTTGTATGACACTTTGTCCAACTTCTTAACATCCCATAACTTTCAAAGAGGCCCAATTGACAAAACCTTATTTCTAAAATTGTCTAGAAAAGATCGCTCGTTAGTTCAAATTTATGTTGACATCATTATTTTTAGGTCAACTAACATGAAGTTGTGGATGAATTCATAAGTCTCATGCAATCAAAATTTAACATGAGTTCCATGGGAGAACTACAATACGTTTTGGGTTTACAAGTCAAACAAATGACACATCAAACAACATATGTTAAAAACCTTCTTGAAAAATTTGACATAAAAGACTATAAATCCTGCACAAGTCCCATGAGCACAAGTGTTCCAGTGCATCCTAATCCAACAGGTGGGCTTATTGTTAAAAATTTGTACAGATTCATGATAGGGTCCTTGATGTATTCAGTTGTATCTAAAATTTGTACAACATGTTTGCAACGCGTGTTTTTTCAAGGTATCAAGCTTCACCTGGAGTCTTACATTTACTACTACCAAGAGGATATTCAGATACCTAAAAGGTGTCCCACATTAGTATTTGGTATCCAACTAACAAAACCATTAAGCTTGTTGGATACAAGGATGGTGGTTTTAAAGGATGCTATATGATAAGAAAGTCAAGCTCTGGTGGATGTTAGTTATTAGGTAATGACCTTGTATCTTGGCAAAGAAAACACTGCGTAAAATTCAACAGTTGAGGCAGAGTACATAGTCGCTACTAGTTGAACTTCTCAGCCACTATGGTTGCAATGTCAATTGTTAGACTATGGCATTAAAGCCATCAAGAGACCATTGAAGTTTGATAGTGAAGCTGAACAAAACATAATCAGAAATCATGTCCAACGTTCAAAGGCTAAACACACTAAAATCAGGACTTCATCAGAGATTGTTATGAAAGATGTTTGATTTCATTACACCATATTTCCATAGAAGATCAGTTAGCTGGTGTGTTCACAAAAGCACTTGATACAACTACTTTTCAAAGTCTGATATCTAGATTGGAAATATTAATTCTTGACTAAAATAATATTAGTTAAGAACATATAATTTTTAAAAAAGAAAAACCAAAAACAATAAATATTTAAAAAAGGAAATTAAATTCTGAAAAAAAAAATACAAAAACAAGTGTTTCTAACAAACAACTGGTTGTACAACACAACGGGTAGTATAAAACCACTGGAATCTTAAACAACTGGTTGTTCAAAACAACTAATTCTTCACTGACAGTTCACAACTGTTAGTATAAAACAACTGGAATCTTAAATGACTGATTGTTCAAAACAACTAGTTCTTCACTAACAATTTTTTTTTCAAAAATATTCCTAGTAGTTTCGTGATAGTTGTTTTTCACAACATCAATTGCCAAGTCATAGTTTCATCTTTTTAAATTCCACTTCTTCCTTCTGATTTTCTTTTCTCTGATTCTTCACAAGAACTCGATGTTCTCATAAATAATATTGCTTTCACTCTCAGTTATGTCTTTACAGCTAAAACCCATTCACAACTTACTTCCATATTAACCAAATCCGAAAAAACACACTAAGTATCATTCCATAATATATATCATTTCAAATCCAGATATCAAATGGCACTGAGTGTTAACCTTCCAATCTTTATCAACACTCTTAGAGAGTTCTAGGTAAATGCCAAGGTCATAATAGAGGATGACAAACCAACTCCTGTTGGTTCTTCCTAAAAGGTAACAAGGTAGTTGTGAGATCACCCCTGTGCTTTAAACAACAAATTTGGAGTTAAGGGATTCAGAGGGCAAAGACTCTTTTTCTCTAATTAAGTATTAAACTGAGTTTTTGAAAAGAGGATATAAAGGCTTAGTGAAAAATGTTGCCTCATAAAATCCAAGTTTCCACCCGTAATGAAATCTTTATTCCATACATTCTTCAATCCTTTTCATAAAAAATCAACATGTTGGAATGAAATTCCAACAATAGTGCAATACCTTGAGTATGCAATTTCAACTAGTAAGACATGTAAAGTATAAAAACTACTTTTTAAAATATGCTCACAAATCTTGGTTCAAAGACTAAAATTTAATGTACTCTAGGTTTATCATGTACTACCTTCAAAAGGTATTACCTAATGAAGCCTTCAAACAGGGTGAGGTTGCCATTCTTAAAGGCTTAACTGCTCAAACTTTCACAAGAATGGCTTCCACTAAACCTATTTTGAAAGAAGATGATGTACCAATCGAGCCCTTGCTCTTGGTAACCAAGATGCTCAACCCCCCATCTTGGAACCCATACTAGAAAAACCTAAAAGAGCCAAAACAACATTCAAAACCTCAAAGCTAAAGGAAGACAAAAAGGTTATCGATGAGGGTGAGATGCCTATAAAACAGACTGAAACATAAATTCAACAAGCAAACATGGATGATGTTACTTCCTCACATCAACCATCATCTCAAACCCCATCAACTCCTTAGGTTTCCTCACAAAATGAACCTATTGTAATCCAAAGGGAGCCCTAAGTTAAGAAGGATAAAGATATCTTCACTCCTACTCCTACTCCGTCTCTATCTCCCAAGACTGATATAGGGATTTCACCACTTCCAAAATCCACACACCCTTTAGATAACTTTATCCATGCCATTAAATTATCTCTATGTCATGCACTTGGTTCCTCTCACCAACCTATTACTAAGAATATGCCACAGAAAGTGACCATGACCTAGAGCAACCTTTGTTTAACCAAGGATTAGATGAGGAGCTTGTCACACATCTTACTGAGAATGTGGATAGGCAAATGACTAGAGCAACCAGTACTGGTGTAGAAACAACTACTTCACACCAGGATAATAGTTACATAGCTAAGACTCCACTAGTGGCAACAACTGTTGAGGTCCCAAAGACCAAAATTATAGTTGGAAGTCCCCGTTACCAAGAAAAGGGGCTTTAGGACAAGAAGGTCATGATATAGGTCATGAACTTATCCTTGATTCAACTACCACTAGTAGGGATGCAGATGATTCCAATAATTTGGATGATGTGTTAAAACTTAAGAAATTGACGACAGAATTTGCATCCTTGAAAGCTAAGGTATTGGATCTCAAGAAGTCCATCACCAACATGCCTCAAGCCTAGCAGACCCTAGATCATACTTAATTGTTGGCCTCTATCAAAAGAGATTTTGAAATATCTATAAACACTTTAGTCACTAAAATGCAACCACTAGCCTTTCCCCATAGTTCACAAATTCCCAAGGCCACAAGCACCCACTTCCTAGAAATGATGAACTCATTCCCATTCTATACAGAGGTTTAGATCCCACCCTTAGAGCTCATCAAAAGGCCTTAGAAGCTAAGAAAATATACATTTTGGCTTCCTAAGAAATACCTTTCATGTACAATATCAGGAACTTAGGACAACCATGAAAGATCTTAGAGCTCAAATCACCCATCTCACAGGAGCCACGCCACCTACTCCATGGCTCTATCATGATGATGATGCCAAAAGGGGATAATGTTATGGATGCTGTAAAGAAAGCACTAAAAAACAACCTGATACTTCTGAGGATGAGAAAGCTGAGCAGTTGGCCAATTTAAAAGAAGTACAAAAGAAAGAAAGATTAGCCAAAGGAAGAGCTCTCGATCAAGAAAATATTGACAAACAAAGAGCTGAAGAACTAGCTCAAAGGACATCTTCACCTCAACGACGCCTGCTTACAAGGAAGATAAAAGAAGCTTGCTAAAAGATAGGTAAATCCAAGAAAGGTGATTCGTGGTTGAAAACCGGTGATTAATCGTAATTAGGCTTATATTTTTACATGACTTTTGGTTTCGAATAGGCAACTTTTTATTAGAAATATGTTTTGCAGGTCTAACGGAGTTTAAGGAGCTATTCCAGAGCTTTACGAAGCACCAGGGAGTGAACAGGAGCAACAACGAAAATGAACAAAATGAAAAGTTGGACCTATAGGTCACGTCGCCGATGCTCTCTTGGGCCGTCGGTGATGCCATGCGTCAACAAGAAAGTGTCATAGATAGTGAATTAGAGCGTCGGCATAAGCCTGATGATCTAGGGGCTGACGGCGACGCCAGGAGGGCCGTTGGCAACGCCGCCTCCTGGTGGCCGACGGGGTTTTCCTTTATTTTTGCATTTTTTAACGAGTTAAAACCCAATTTTGGGTCATTATCAAAGGAGCTATGCAATTTTTAGAGTTTGGAACCTCTCGTGGAGTCAAGAACACCCCTAACTTCAATTCCAATTCATCAGAATCATCTACCATCATCGGAGTTGATCATCCATCATCAGAATCCTAAACCAAATCATTATCATCCTCACCTCATCATCATCCATTCACCTCCATCGTTCACCGCAAATCCAAACTATCATCATCATTATCTTCAAGGCTTCAAGATGTTCGTGATCAAGCTTCAATCGTTATTTGGTGATCAAGTTCTATCATCCATGAGTAGCTAATTCTCTCGGGTTTCACCCCGCTGTAGGTTTAGTAAGATTCTAGCTTAAACATTGTTTTGAGATTTGATTTGTGACAAATTGTATTTTTATTTTGAAGCTTTTGACAATTGTCGTGTATTTGAATTGTAACACTCTGTAAAAATTGTGTCCAATAATATAATGACACGTGTTGTATTTTAAATATAGTCTTTTAAAGACCAATAAGGACTAAAGGCGTCAACATGCTCAAGTTGAGCCTCTGAGTGACGAACCGATGTCAACATGCATAAATAACAGCCTCTGAGTGACTGATATGTCAACATGCTTAAATCATTAGCCTCTGAATGACTGATATATCAACATGCTTAAAAATTGGCCCCTGAGTGACTGATATGTCAACATGCCAGCCTCTGAGTGACATCGGAATCAACAAGCTTATCATAAGCCTCTGAGTGATCCTTTGTGAAGTTTTAAACTCTCATACGTGCCAGTTGTTGGACGAGAGGGTTCAATTTTGTAAATATGTGAAAGTTGGATAACGGAGGGATTAAAAGTGTCAACATGTTAATTCTTACCTCTGAGTGACCTTTTAACGAACCGAGAGCTCGACAATGTCAGGGCATAATCCTGGATATGCCAAGTATTGGATACGGAGGGCTAAAAGTGCCAAAAAGGTGTTTAAAATGGTTTTTAGAAGCTTTAATAAGTTAAGAGTTTAAAAGTGTCAATTTTTGAAACTGGCCGCGGGGCGGTCGCGGGCCGCGAGAGATCTGGCCTGGGCCTCCGCGCTCCGCGAGAACAGGTCTGACGCAGAAAGTTTTGTTTAGAGACCAAGCAAAGCTCCAAAACCATTTAAACGAAACCATGGCTTCTCTAAACTACTATGCCACATTTTGGGACACTTGTAAGCTTCTTCTTACTCCCCTAAACACCTGGCTTCACCTCCTTTGAGTTCTCCAACTATAAATAGGTGTTCAAGTGTTCATTCTAACTTGCACCTTTCTTAAACATAACTCTTCTCCCTCCTCTAGAAGTTCCTAGCTGAAAGGAGCATCCAACTTAGTTCTCTTGCATTGTAGGAACCTCTTGTAAGTGTTCCTTACTCTTGCATTTTCGTTTATAGGCTTCTATAGCAAAAAGTCAAGCGTTTTACGGCAAACGCTTTAACTTTTGGTTAAGACCATTATGGTCAGCCATTGTTCAAAATGAACATGGCTAAGTGATCATAATAAGGTGGGTGTTAGTCCCTATAAAGGGCACCTCCTGAAGATCATGTTTGCTAGACCAATTGACGGGTCAAAGTTATGTTATTAAAAAGTCAAACATGCCATTTTTCGGAAAAATCATAAATTTGATCTTATATATGTTATGAAACCTGTTTTAACACTTAAACAAGTTAGTAATAATTATTAGAACATGTATAAACATGTTCGGCTCGTCAATTTCAGTTCTAGGGTCGGTTCGCAACCGAAAGTCGCAAAGTTTGACTTCTGCTTTGACTTTCGATTCTGACCCGATTTAGATTAGTTACCTACTGATCTAAAGTAGCATTATGATCATAATATAATGTAGCATAACCCTCTGAGGTTATATTACATGATCATAATCAGAATCTAAGTTTATGCACAAGTTCCATAATTATGTCATCTTTGACCAAAATGTTCTTTTTGCATAAAACAAGGTTTTAAATTATAATGAACTTAAAAATGAGTTTTCTACTGATGTAATATTATAAGTAGGATTATTTGGGATGTTAAACAAAGTCATAAACTGAGTTTTCAAGTAGGTCCTTAAACTATGTCGAAAAATGACGGTTTTAGTCCTTGTGACTCATAAAATGATTTTTAATCAATCTTTTCAAGGTAAATCATTTACCTACTGATATGTTATATTAAATAGAATATTTTAAACATTTTAATTTGATCCAAATGTCAGTTTTCGTAAACATCTCATAAAGTCGTCATTTTACGACATAAGCGCCGTTTCGGCGCATAGTATGGTTTTAAACCATATTATTGACCAAAACGTGTTACCTACTGGCTTTAAAACTTATTTTAAATGTATTTACAGTAGGTACATGTTATAAACTCAGAATCCCAAATAATTTATAAACTATGTGTAAAATGACTAAAATGCCCCTTCGGTGCATAGTTTGGTCATAAAAGGTAAAGTACACATATAAATGATATCCTACTGATATTATATCTTAAATAAAGTATTTTTCCAAAATATGTATAACTATAACATTAAATTATATTCAAATTCCTTTTATACGGTATATAATTACCGAAATACCCTTATGAGGCATAGTTTCGTTTTAAAACCATAACCGGCATACAAGTTAATATCCTACTGATATTTTAACTTAATTAAGGTATAATGGCATATAGAACTTGTCCATGACTTATCCGGTTACCCGATGTCGCTAATAAGCGCATAGTTACGTATATGTAACTATTTTACGGAAATTAACCGAAACGGGTTTAACCTTGTCATTTAAGTTTCAAAATCCAGAATGTATATAGTTTACCCATATTATACAAGTCAAGGTACTTGTCAGGTTTACACTACATTCTATCCAATCATCATTTAATCAAGCATTATACATAATGATCATGTACACTATTCGGTTTATAAGATCGTTAGTATTTAATTGGCTAGTTTATGCCATAATCCAGACTAGAGCCTTCCTTGGTAAATGCTATCTGCACTTGGTACTTTTGTATACGGCTGAGTTATTTAAAAATAAAAGAAGAAGACTAGCTCAGGTAAATACTCTCGACTTATTTTCCCTATACGGGCTTGGGATACGGTAAATTATTACCGCTTGGTCCAAAATGGGGTCAACCGAATGCCCACTCGTGGCTAGTAAACCCGCATATTCCGTTTTAATCAGTTTTGTTTGATAACTTAAACATCGGGGGTTAAATTACCGTGTCCTGGATATCCTGGGCTCAATACATTAGTTATTGGTCATGACCTTAGCACGGGGTGTAGGCATACACCTTTTGATACTCATATGCAATGTTCCCAAGACGTTGGGGATGGCTCCTTCGTGAGTCCCTGAGTGGTGTGTATTTAATCATGTCTTGATTTCTGTCCCGGGCCCTGAATGTATTGACAAACATGTAAATCTGATACAAGGTTGCAATGTCAACTTTCCCAAGTTCATAAAAGATTTTGGTGCCGTTTGCACTTCAAACCATTTTAATGTTTTCAAAATGAGTCAGTTGGGTGTACTTACCCGCGTAAGCTGACGTATCGTCCAAAGGCTAATCTGCAGGTACAATACGAAATAGGCCGGAAGCTGCTCGGTAGAGAATAAGAGGATCTTGCAAATCCTTAGATCTGCCAAAAGTCTGTTTTATATTCTTTCCTTGTACAATTTATGATCCGTCTGTGGATCTTCTATTACAAGTTTGTATATTATTTTGTATTTTCGAACATTCGGTTTGTAATAGTAATTTTACCCCAAGACTTCTGCTGTGCCGTGTTTAATTGACTATGATGTTATCAACTATTGTCACGATACCCCATCCAGGCCCACCGGTGTATGGATTTCGGGGTTGGAAATCCGGGGTGTGACAGGGTTGGTATCAGAGCCAATGTTTGAGAGAGTTAAACACTAGCCTTTTGTGTTTAGTCTCAAACTTACACGAGCACATTCTTTAGACTTCCGAGGCTAGGCATTGACCTAGGATTACTCATTTCATTATTAGGTTATTAGTATTGTTTTTAAATTGATTTCTAACAAGAAAATGCCGCCACGTGTACGAGGACAAAGTGGACGAGGAAAAGGTCTAATGAGGGGAGGACCATCGGGTCGTATTCCTCCTCAACCTCATAATTCAGATGCATATCAAGAATCAGGAGATTCGTCTCCATGGCAACCAGCGAGACATTCCGTCTCTAGTAGACACTCGCCCTCACATTCCAAAAATTCTTACCACTCACACCACTCCTACCATTCTCACCATTCCCATTCTCATCACTCCTACCATGAAGAGTTTAACCCCAACCATTACTTAAACACGCCTCCAGCTGATCAGAATCAGTTAGACCAGCCACATCCTATGGACGAGGACTCCGAACCGGAGATGCCACCGTCAGGATCAAATGTGCATCCCATTGAAATTTTGAGCGATTCAAACTCATATGCCAGATCGCCCTACCAAGGTCCTAATGAGTGGGACCAATACTGGAACCAATTTACTTTCGCCCATACTCCTTCTCACCACTCTCAACCACCTCCTGTTCAAGAAGATGTCCACATGGAACCCGTGGACCAACCTCAACCACCACCTGAACCACCAAGAAGGAAGCGGAGAGCACGTATGTCGGTGCGTGCCGGACAAAGGTCGGGATCGCTACCACCTTTGCCCAACTCCTACCCCACAATTCAAGAGGACCCACAAATGGGTGGACCCTCTAATGTTCCACCTATAATGGAACCAACACCAACACCCACACCTACAGTTCAACCACCACCATCAGGTTATACTAACCCAATCCCTACATATCCAGACACGTCTGAATATGATCCTTATAACCCGTCTACACCAGTAGACTATCAAGCATGGTCGCAAGACCCATACATGCAGGCGGTTATGCACAACGCACTTTACCCATCTCCTTTCCCACCTACTTATCCACCAACTGGATATCCAACTTATGGGTACCAGTATCCGGTTATGCCACAACCCCAACCACAACCTCCGCCACCACTTGAGGCCATCAATGAGGCCTTAGAAAGAATGAAAGAGATGCAGCAGAAGGCGGAGAAAAGATAGAAGAAGACAAATAAGTTCTTCAAGAAACTCTCCAAGCTAGTCAAGGGAAAGAAAGACGAGTGAAGTCTTTTCTATTATATGTAGTCCCTGCATGGACATTGTTATTTCTTTAGTCCCTGCGTGGACATTTTGTTTCTTTTAGTCCTTGCATGGACAATCAGTTTCATTTATTTGTTTCAAGCATTGTAATTTCTTATGAAAATTTAATGAAGTACTTTGGAATTATATATATATGTATTCATCCTCTTGAAAACGAGCGTCTCGATTTTACTCGAATTTATGCTCTACGATATAATTCCAAAAAAATCTTAATGGTTTTGATTTGCCAAGTGGCACAGACCACATATTTGGCCAAATATATAAATGATAGTTAAGAACGGAAGGGTCTTCTACCATGATAGTTAAGGGAAGTTATCCTTCTATCTAGAGGTGGTGAACTAAGTTCAAGCCTCCAAGTCATTAAGGTCAATACGACCGGGACTTATAATCAACCATTTAGATCCTCTTATGTTAGCATTCAAGTAATGTGCATACTCTTGGTAGTGTGACTTGAGGAATCACGCTAGCCTTCAAGGTAATGGACTATGTCCTAACCTTATATAGCCCTTGTGATTTGTGTGATCCCGGCTAAAAAGCCCTTGTGATCTGTTTTGATCCCGACTAAATAGCCCTTGTGATCTGTTTGATCCCGGCTAATATCACCAGTGCGGTGATTAAGCATCCATTAGAGATGTATTTTATATAACCCTTGTGATCTATTTGATCCCGGTTAAATAACCCTTGTGATCTATTTGATCCCGGCCAAATTGCCCTTGTGATCTGTTTGATCCCGTCTAATATCACAAGTACGGTGATTAAACATCCATTAGAGATGTATTTTATATAACCCTTGTGATCTATTTGATCCCGGTTAAATAGCCCTTGTGATCTATTTGATCCCGGCTAAATAGCCCTTGTGATATGTTTGATCCCGGCTAATATCACTAGTGCGGTGATTAAACATCCATTAGAGATGTATTTTATATAACCCTTGTGATCTATTTGATCCCGGTTAAATAGCCCTTGTAATCTATTTGATCCCGGCCAAATAACCCTTGTGATCTGCTTGATCCCGGCTAATATCACCAGTGCGGTGATTAAACATCCATTAGAGATGTATTTTATATAACCCTTGTGATCTGTTCGATCCCGGCTAATATCATCAGTGCGATGATAAATAAAATATCCATTAGTGATGTATTACCCTTTTCGGGTTATGATTTATTCTATATAGCTTATGTGATCTATCTGATCCCGGCTAATATCACCAGTGCGGTGACTAAACATCCATTAGTATTGTAGTGCCTATGTGCCCTATTATATGTCCTATGTCCATTAGTGACAGGCCCTTGTGCCATATTTAATGTCCTTTGTGACAAGCCTATGTGCTATATATATGATAGTGACAGTTGTGACATTGCGATCCCTTGTCTATAATATATGACTATGTCCAGATTGTAATTTGCCTATGATGGTCCTATTAAGACCTATGCCAAATATAGTTATATTAAGCCTAAGAGTTGTGATGTTATTCACACTAGTATAGGCGGTGGATTTTTCTTATATTCAATGTTTAGAAGCCGATATGGTTATTATACCATGGCTAAGATAAATTTTATTTGGTATATAGAACCAAAGCTTTGAAGAATGGCAAATTCTAATGAGGCACAAAGTAGCCATCGGAACATCAAAGACGCCGAAAATATAGCCATAAATAATAATGACTTCCAAGCACGCATTGATGCGGCTGTAGAAAAGGCCATGGGTAAGGCCATAGAGAAGTTAAGAGAGTCGAGTGTTACTCGCTCTAAGCCATTATCAATTCCACCATCCTCAGCTCATAAGGAGAGCTATGTTCACTCATCAAATGCGAAGAGTGAACCTAAGAGATAGACTATGCTGATAGGTCCCGTTCTTCCAAGGACGGATGCACCTACAAGTACTTTGTCTCCTGTAAACCCTGAGACTTTAATGGGGAAAAAGGAGCCATAGAAGCCCTAAAGTGGCTGGACGAAATAGAGACCATTGTAGACATCAGCAGTTGTGTTGAAAGGGATGTGGTCAAGTACGTATCACAATCCTTCAAGGGCGATGCCCTAACATGGTGGAAGGCCATGATTCAATCAACAGGTAAAGTATACCTGTACAACTTGGGATGGTCCAAGTTTGTTGATTTGGTAAAAGAAACTTACTGCCCAACCTATGAGGTGGAGAAGCTAGAGACAGACTTCTTGTCTCTATCAATGAAAAACCTAGACTGTCGGAAGTATGTTTCCGATTTCAATTCCCTATCTAGGTTAGTTTCCTATTTAATTACCCCTGAATCCAAACGCATTGCGCGTTTTATTTATGGGTTAGCGCCCAAAATAAAGGGCATGGTAAAGGCTGCACAGCCTACTACCTATAGGTCTGCTGTGGACCTATCTCTTTCTATCACCCTTGATCTAGTGAGACAAAAGTCAGTTAAGTCTGAAACTGACGGAAAAAGGAAGAGGGAAGATGACAAATTCCATAAGTTTAATAAGAAAAATAAAGGGAGATTTGGGTTCAAAGGAAACCAACGCAAGTCGGCTGTGATGCCATTTTGCAAGACTTGCAACCGCAAACACTAGGGACAGTGTACTTCTGATCCACAAGCTAGACCTTGTGGCATAAGTAAAAGGAGAGGGCATAAGACCCTAGATTGTAAAGATCTTAAGGATGTTGTATGTTAAATCTGCAATGAGAAAGGGCACATTGCAACTAACTGCCCTAAGAGGTCAAAGAATAATAATCCGAAGCCTGGAGAGGCCAAAAAATGGAATGCACGCACCTTTCGGCTGACTGCTAAGGAAGCTGTTAATGACAATAACGTCATAATAGGTACTTTCTCTATTAATGATATTTATGCTAGAGTTCTTTTCGATTCAGGTGCGGATAAATCATTTATTGATCATAAGTTTAGTAAACTATTAAATTTACCCATAAGAACTCTAGATAAAATTTATGAGATAGAACTCGCCGATGGAACCTTAGAAACTGCTTCTTCCATTCTTGATGTATGCTCTATATCCATTAAGAATCATTCCATCCCTATCTCTCTTTTGCCAATGAAATTGGTGGGGTTTGATGTTGTCTTAGGCATGGATTGGTTATCTCATAACCAAGCCCGCATTGCCTGTGATAAAAAGCTCATCGAGATTAGGACCCCATCTGGTGAAATGATCACTATCCCTGGAGACTCACACTATGGATTGCCAGACAAGGTGTCGTTATTTAAGGCATCCAAGTGTTTGAGAAGAAGCTGTGTCATCTATGTGGCTCAAGTTACCATAAATGAACCAAAGCCGAACCTTGAAGATCAACCAGTTATCTCAGAGTATCCCGATGTTTTCCCTGAAGAATTACCAGGCCTACCTCTAGATAGGCAAGTGGAGTTTAGGATTGATATCCTACCAAGAGCAGCACCTGTTGCTAGAGCTCTGTATCGGTTAGCACCGACGGAAATGAAGGAATTGAGGACGCAATTAGATGAACTTTTAGAAAAAGGCTTTATTCAGCCTAGTTCTACACCTTGGGGAGCTCCTATTCTGTTTGTAAAGAAGAAAGACGGTTCGATGCGAATGTGCATCGACTATCGGGAGCTGAACAAGCTAACCATTAAGAATAGATATCCTCTCCCCAGGATCGATGATTTATTCGACCAACTTCAAGGGGCTAGTTACTTTTCTAAAATAGATTTGAGATCAGGATATCATCAACTGAAGGTTAGAAGTGAAGATGTTCCTAAGACAGCCTTCAGGACCCGCTACGGTCATTTTGAATTCTTAGTGATGCCTTTTGGGCTTACCAATGCACCAGCAGCATTCATGGATCTCATGAATAGAGTCTGCAAACCGTATTTGGATAAGTTTGTCATTGTCTTCAAAGACGATATATTTAACTATTCTCGTAATCAAGATGATCACGAGAAACATCTTAAGTGCATCCTAGAACTTTTAAGATAAGAGAAACTTTATGCAAAGTTCTCGAAATGCGAATTTTGGCTTAGAGAAGTCCAATTTCTTGGACATATGCTAAGTGAGCGTGGTATCCAAGTGGATCCCGCCAAAATTGAGGCTATAATAAATTGGGAAGTGCCCAAGACCCCAACGGAAGTTCGTAGTTTCTTAGGACTGACTGGTTACTATAGGAGGTTGTTGAGAACTTTAAAGGATAACCACTCCTTTAACTTCTTTGACCCATAAGAATATTAATTATAATTGGGGACCAAAACAACAAGAATCTTTTGAGATTCTTAAAAACAAGTTGAGCAATGCTCCTGTGTTATCTCTACCCGAGGGTATTGAAAATTTTGTTGTCTATTGTGATGCTTCGCACACTGTCATGGGTTGTGTGCTAATGCAAAATGGCAAGGTAATTGCCTATGCATCACGACAACTAAAGGTGCATGAAAGGAATTACACCACCCGTGATTTGGAACTGGGTGCCGTTATATTTGCAGTAAAATTGTGGAGACATTACTTGTATGGCACAAAGTCTGTTATATACACAGACCATAAAAGTCTCCAACATCTGTTCAATCAGAAAGAATTGAACATGCGACAACGCCGTTGGATGGAAATTCTCAGTGATTATGATTGCGAGATTCGCTACCATCCAGGCAAGGCAAATGTAGTTGCCGATGCCTTAAGTCGCAAGGAAAAGGTTAAACCTATAAGGATTAACGCTAAGAGCATTGAGCTCAGAAATAGCTTGAGTGAGAAGCTATTAGATGCGCAGAAACAAGCCTTGTTAGAGGCTAATATCCCTAATGAGGGATTAGGCGAAACCATTGATCAATTAACGCCTGGAAATGATGGAATCCTAAGATTTAATGATAGAATTTGGGTTCCGATCTTTGGAGGACTTAGGAATCTAATCCTCCAGGAAGCGCATAATTCAAGATACTCTGTTCACCCGGGTGGTGACAAGATGTATCAAGACTTAAAGAAAAATTATTGGTGGATGGGTTTGAAGAAATCCATAGCCACTTATGTTGCAAAGTGTCTGACGTGTTCGCAAGTTAAGGTCGAACATCAGAAACCGTCAGGACTACTACAACAATTAGAAATTCCCACTTGGAAATGGGAAAGGGTAACTATGGACTAGATTACCAAGTTGCCTAAGACCAAAAGTGGAAATGACACTATTTGGGTCAAAGTGGATAGGCTGACCAAGTCAGCACACTTCTTGCCAATGAAAGAAACGTATAATTCAGATAAATTGGCTAAGCTGTATGTGGACAAGATAGTGTCCATACACGGTGTGCCAGTATCTATTGTATCCGATAGAGATACTAGATATACCTCTCACTTTCGGAAAAGTTTCCAACAATCGTTAGGCACACGATAAACTTTAGTACGGCTTACCATCCGCAGACTGATGGTCAAAGTGAGCGTACTATCCAGACACTGGAAGACATGCTTAGGGCATGTGTGATTGATTTAGGTGGAAGTTGGGATGACCACTTACCCCTAATAGAATTCTCCTACAATAATAGCTATCATACTAGCATCAAGGCTGCTCCTTTTGAGGCCTTGTATGAGAGAAAATGTAGAACGCCCGTGTGCTGGACAGAAGTTGGGGAGGCCCAACTATCAAGACCTGAGATTGTCTTGGAGACCATGGAAAAGATTATGCAAATCCGTGATTATCTCAAAGCTACCAGAGATAGGCAGAAGAGCTATGCTGACAAGAGGCGTAAATCTCTTCAGTTCCAAGTAGGGGACAAAGTCATGCTGAAAGTATCATCCTGGAAAGGTGTGATGCGTTTTGGATAGAAGGGTAAGTTAAGCCCTAGATATATAGGACCCTTCGAGATAATCGAACGTGTCGGCACTGTAGCTTATAAGCTCAGGTTGCCAGAGGAGCTTAGTGGAATCCATGATGTATTCCACATATCTAATCTTAAGAAATGTCTAGCCGATGAGTCGCTAGCAATGTCGCACAAAGATGTGCAGATAGATGAAATCCTGAGATTCGTTGAAAAACCAATTTCGATCGAGGATCGACAGGTTAACAAGCTCCGAAGAAAAATGATACCTATAGTAAAGGTTAAGTGGGACGCTTTTAGAGGTCCTGAGTATACATGGGAGGTTGAGTCCACTATGTGACGAAAGTACCCCCATCTTTTTTGAATAAAATCTCGAGGTCGAGATTTCTTTTAAGGGGGTGAGGATGTAACACCCTGTAAAAATCATGTCCAATAATATAGTGACACGTGTTGTATTTTAAATATAGTATGTTAAAGACCAATAAGGACTAAAGGCGTCAACATGCTCAAGTTGAGCCTCTGAGTGACGAACCGATGTCAACATGCCAGCCTCTGAGTGACATCGGAATCAACATGCTTATCATAAGCCTCTGAGTGATCCTTTGTGAGATCCTAAACTCTCATACGTGCCAATTGGACGAGAGGGTTCAATTTTGTAAATATGTGAAAGTTGGATAACGGAGGGATTTAAAAGTGTCAACATGTTAATTCTTACCTCTGAGTGACCTTTTAACGAACCGAGAGCTCGACAATGTACGGGCATAATCCCGGATATGCCAAGTATTGGCTACGGGGGCTAAAAGTTCCAAAAAGGTGTTTAAAATGGTTTTTAGAAGCTTTAATAAGTTAAGGGGTTAAAAGTGTCTATTTTTGAAACTGGCCGTGGGGCGGTCGCGGGCCGCGAGAGACCTGGCCTGGGCCTCTCGCGCCCCGTGAGAACAGGTCTGACGCAGAAAGTTTTGTTTGGAGACCAAGCAAAGCTCCAAAACATTTAAACGAAACCACGGCTTCTCTAAACTGCTATGGCACGTTTTGGGACACTTGTAAGCTTCTTTTTACTCCCCTAAACACCTGGCTTCACCTCCTTTGAGTTCTCCAACTATAAATAGGTGTTCAAGTGTTCATTCCAACTTGCACCTTTCTTAAACATAACTCTTCTCCCTCCTCTGGAGATTCCTAGCTGAAAGGAGCATCCAACTTAGTTCTCTTGCATTGTAGGAACCTCTTGTAAGTGTTCCTTACTCTTTCATTTTCGTTTATAGGCTTCTATAGCCAAAAGACAAGCGTTTTACGGCAAACGCTTTGACTTTCGGTTAAGACCATTATGGTCCAGCTATTTTTCAAAATGAACATGGCTAAGTGATCATAATAAGGTGGGTGTTAGTCCTTATAAAGGGCACCTCCTGAAGATCACGTATGCTAGACCAATTGACGGGTCAAAGTTATGTTATTAAGAAGTCAAACAGGCAAATTTTTGGAAAAATCATAGATTTGATCTTATATATGTTAGAAACTTGTTTTGACACTTAAACAAGTTGGTAATCATTATTAGAACATGTATAAACATGTTCGGCTCGTCAATTTCAGTTCTAGGGTCGGTTCGCAACCGAAAGTCGCAAAGTTTGACTTCTGCTTTGACTTTTGATTCTGACCCGATTTAGATTAGTTACCTACTGATCTAAAGTAGCATTATGATCATAATATAATGTAGCATAACCCTCTGAGGTTATATTACATGATCATAATCAGAATCTAAGTTTATGCACAAGTTCCATAATTATGCCATCTTTGACCAAAATATTCTTTTTGCATAAAACAAGGTTTTAAATGATAATGAACTTAAAAATGAGTTTCCTACTGATGTAATATTATAAGTAGGATTATTTGGGATGTTAAACCAAGTTATAAACTGAGTTTTCAAGCAGGTCCTTAAACTATGTCGATAAATGACGGTTTTAGTCCTTGTGACTCATAAAATGATTTTTAATCAATCTTTTCAAGGTAAATCATTTACCTACTGATATGTTATATTAAATAACATATTTTAAACATTTTAATCTGATCCAAATGTCAGTTTTCCTAAACATCGCATAAAAACGTCATTTTACGACATAAGCGCCGTTTCGGCGCATTGTATGGTTTTAAACCATATTATTGACCAAAACTTGTTACCTACTGGCTATAAAACTTACTTAAATGTATTTACAGTAGGTACATGTTATAAACTCATAATCTCAAATAATTTTTAAACTATGTGTAAAATGACCAAAATGCCCTTTCGATGCATAGTTTGGTCATAAAAGGTAAAGTGTAACACCCCAACCGATGGCGGAAACATCGGGATGAGACGAAAACGAGATTGCTCATTGCTCACAACATTGTTAAGTGACAATAATTAATTAAACCATATTTCATTTCATAAGAATTGTCAAATACATCAATGTAACAAAACAAAGAACAACATAACATTTGCAAAGTCATAACAAAATTGATACATCGACATTAAACCTGACGTCTAATTTGTGTGTATCTAGTCCTTGCTATATTGTTTTCATAGCATCATCTCCTTCAACCTGTAACATGTTTTAAAATAATGTCAATGCGAAAGCAAAGGCGAGTACACAAGTTTAGGCATAGCATACGTATACGAATAAGTTTAAACAATCCACATGGCAACCAAATCTAAACAAGAGCAATATCAAGGCATGCAATACTAATAATCAAACCCTTAACGCAATCACGATGTTTTAACATGACCTCACGAATAACACGATGGAGGTGGATGCGTGAATTCCTATAGCGCTAAGCATGTAAAACGAAGGCTAAAAATAGTTAATGACTAAAGCATAGCAATACGAATATCCAAGACAAGCATCAAGTATAAGATTCAAGCTTTCATGTATATGGGATCGTTTGTGTGTTTTATAAAGTTTAAGTGTTCGTGATTTTGTATATGGAAACATGTTACACCCGAAAAGTGTTATAAACAAAGTGGGTCGAGTGTACTCACGGTTTTGCTAAGTCTTTTCTACACTTGACAATCCGTGAAGACGTTGGTTCGAGGATGACGCCGAATTATCCTACAAGAGGAAACGAGGCGTATGAGTATAGAGTTTCAACGGGAGATTAGGAGTATTCGAGCATGATTAAAAATAAGTTTGATAAAGTATTATGATACGAAAGTATTCACTAAGATGTAACACTCGTTCTTGACACTATAGTAACTCTTATGAGTTGGGTGTGATTTCATAGGTTCGGGCCTATTAGAATCGTGACAAGGAATTACATACTTTAGTGTTAAACTTAATAACTTGATAGGTGATTATAAGTTCATTATCAAGGTTTTGGTTTTAGAATTATAATATATTTATATATATCATTATAATCATGTAGGAGGTGGGAGGATGAACCATCCACTTTGTAACCTCTAGTGTCATGTATGTCAAGTATGAGGTGGGAGGTTAAACCATCCACTTTGAACCTCGGATTATGTTCACCACTACACAAGTTACCATTGGTAACAAGGAGGGTACAAGAACTATATACTATACAAGAATGATAAGGTGTCATCTAGATACCAAGTAGCCAAGTATTCAACAACCCGACAAGCACACGAGGACAATCGTCAACGGCTTTGTGGGGTTGTGACACTTAAGTCTAGCAAACTATCTTGGGATCTTGATGAAAATCATCAAGTGATGTGTGGTCTCAAGTTAGGATAGCCCAAGCTTCCTTGGTGGACACACATGAACAAGTTTAAGAACTTGCATCACTTGTGAGTTCAATGCTCTTCAAAAACAGAAAGTTTGGAGTGATTAAATACTCCTATTTACAAGTTTAACAACCTAGGTTAGTCCCCATAATCATACATGTGATTAGGAGTTCAAGAACACTAGGATGAATGAGAAAAGTAAGAGATTAAACAAGTTTATGAGAACATAAAGTAAAACAGTCCACTTTGGAACCTTTTTCTGGTCATTCCAGAGCTTTATTTTCCATAGAAAACCAATGGAAATGATCCTTAGGTTAATCCAAGCAAGTGTGAAAAAGAATGGAAGGATTTTGTTAAGAAATGAGTGAGTTATACTCACTTTTGTGAAGATGGGTAATTCTGCTCGAAAATCTGATGTTGCAAGGGTTTTGAGGTGATTTGAGAGGGATTTGAGAGAGATTAAAGTGTAAAAATGCTTGGATTAGAGGTGGTTTTTATAGGGATGAGTTAGGTTAGTTGGTAGGTGAGTTTAGGTGGGTTATTAAGTGTTAAAAGTTGATAAAAAAACTCAAAAAACCAACCCAATCCCGCCCAAAACCCGCTGCTGCCGCCCTCCTTTGCGTCTGGATCCGACCCGGAAACAAAGCTTAAATGCTTTGTGTTTCCAGGTTTCTTCATATGTGGTGTGAGTGGTGGAGTGGTTGAGGCTTTGTTTAGTGAACCGGAGGTCCCGGGTTCGAGTCCCGCGGATCCGGATTTGTTGAATTATCATTATTTTTATTTAAAAGCTCATTAAATCAGTTTATATGTATGACAAGAATGGCCTCTATAGTTTGAGAATCCAAGAATTACACTTTAAACCTTGGACTTTATTAAAGAAAGATATATATTAACATTTAAATTCAAAATGTTATATATATATATATATATATATATATATATATATATATATATATAATAAATCAGCATTTTATTTTTTTTGTAGAAAGAAATTAATTAATTTTATTAATTAATTTAATTAATTAATTAATTTAATTAATTAACTTAATAAATGAATAGGTAATTATATTTTCGTAACGAATTTAGTTTAACGATTACAAGTTTCACGTTTAAGTCTCGATTACGCATACATACCATGTTTGCAAGTTATGACACGTTTACGATTGAGAGTACCACGAATATGTTTACATGTTTAAAGTATGAACAAGTATAAGTGTAACAGGACTATGATTAACATAATATGGATAAAATACGAGTTTTTCATTACAATCCAAGTCTCGGTTTACAACATTTACAACGAAAGACGAATACAAGATACAACGCTTACTAAAAATAGAAGTACGATACAAGGTTTCCAAATATAGAAAGTATAGAAACGCGGAGCGTTACATAAAATATACATATAAATGATATCCTACTGATATTATATCATAAATAAAGTATTTTTCCAGAATACTTATAACTATAACATTAAATTATATTCAAATTCCTTTTATACGGTATATAATTACCGAAATGCCCTTATGAGGCATAGTTTCGTTTTAAAACCATAATGGGCATACAAGTTAATATCCTACTGATAGTTTAACTTAATTAAGGTATAATGGCATATAGAACTTGTCCATGACTTATCCGGTTACCCGATGTCGCTAATAAGCGCATAGTTACGTATATGTAACTATTTTTGGGGAAATTAACCGAAACGGGTTTAACCTTGTCATTTAAGTTTCAAAATCCAGAATGTATATAGTTTACCCATATTATACAAGTCAAGGTACTTGTCAGGTTTAAACTACATTCTATCCAATCATCATTTAATCAAGCATTATACGTAATGATCATGTACACTATTCGGTTTATAAGACCGTAATTGGCTAGTTTATGCCATAATCCAGACTAGAGCCTTCCCTGGTAAATGCTATCTGCACTTGGTACTTTTGAATACGGCTGAGTTATTTAAAAATAAAAGAAGAAGACTAGCTCAGGTAAATACTCTCGACTTATTTTCCCTATACGGGCTTGGGATACGGTAAATTATACCGCTTGGTCCAAAATGTGGTCAATCGAATGCCCACTCGTGGCTAGTAAACCCGCATATTTTGTTTTAATCAGTTTTGTTTGATAACTTAAACATCAGGGGTTAAATTACCGTGGCCTGGATATCCTGGGCTCAATACATTAGTTATTGGCCACGACCTTAGCACGGGGTGTAGGCATACACCTTTTGATGCTCATATGCAATGTTCCCAAGACGTTGGGGATGGCTCCTTCGTGAGTCCCTGAGTGGTGTGTATTTAGTCATGTCTCGGTTTCTGTCCCGGGCCCTGAATGTATTGACAAACATGTAAATCTGATACAAGGTTGCAAGGTCAACTTTCCCAAGTTAATAAAAGATTTTGGTGCCGTTTGCACTTAAAACCATTTTAATGTTTTCAAAATGAGTCAGTTGGGTATATTTACCAGCGTAAGCTGACGTATCGTCCAAAGGCTAATCTGCAGGTAAAATACGAAATAGGCCGGAAGCTGCTCGGTAGAGAATAAGAGGATCTTGCAAATCCTTAGATCTGCCCAAAGTTTGTTTTACATTCTTTCCTTGTACAATTTATGATCCGCCTGTGGATCTTCTATTACAAGCTTGTATATTATTTTGTATTTTCGAACATTCGGTTTGTAATAGTAATTTTACTCCAAGACTTCCACTGTGTCGTGTTTAATTGACTATGATGTTATCAACTGATGTCACGATACTCCCTATCTGGGCACAACGGTGTATGGATTTCGGGGTTGGAAATCCGGAGTGCGACATGAATTGAATTTGTGAATTGTCGAATGATGATAAAATTTGATTTGCGACATGAATTTGTGCACTTATGCCTTATCAATTGGTAGGATTTACATGTTCTTGGTAACGAAGTGCATTGCGGGCCGTCGTCTACAACGTTGATACCTCTTGGCACCTAAGCCACGCAACACTAAATCCGATATTCACATATGTAATTGAGTTAAATTTAAAACATGTAGAAACCCTAGGTCTTCAGTTACCAAACTGGGTGTGAACCTTATTCCAGATTTTTGTATTAACCAAACAATCAAGTTTTCATGTAATCATAATCATTCGAGTTTTAGTAGTAATCATTTTAGCACCAAGCTTTTTGGTTTTATCCGACATCTCTTTTCAAACAAACAAAATAATCATTGTCATAGCAAGCTTCCTAAAATTGTGACAACATTAACAATCAATCACGTCCATACGCAAACCACAAACTCTTTGTGGTTCGACCACATAATACTACTAACACGTTGTTAAGGGTGATTTGACCACTATAAATATTATCTTTGACCGGGATGCAACACTCCGATCAAAAGGCTAAAGAAACACCAAAGAAAACAAATGGTAGTGAATCAACAATTGTTAATACTCTAGTAGTGGATAACACAATAACCACTGGTGTATCAAACCATGTCATAATTGTTGATGCCACAACAATTGTATACCAAGAAAGGCAGAAGAACTATTGCCCAAAGACAGAAGAACTATTGCCAACAGCAAAACAACTACTGGTTCACAGACATCATTTGTTCTTAAAAGCAATTGTTGTAATAGGTCAAGGTAGTTGTTTAATAAAACTATAACCTTTGTAATATTCACGGTTGTTCTATAACAACTAGGAATCATTCATGTATTTTGATTGTTATAGTTTGCTTTCCAGGTGATGTCATCACTGGTCATCCCTTGTTCTGTACTTGTATAGTTTATAATGATCTATTATCTTTAATTCTACTAAATTGAGTATCGTACAATTGTGAGGTCTTGTGGTGAGGGGAGTAGAGTCTGTAAACACGATTCATTCAATGATATGAGAATTCATGATGAATTATCTACAATTCCTTTGTGTGTTTGATTAATTTATTTCCGCTGTAATTGATTCTAATATATCATGAATTATAAATGTTTTGTTAATCAAACAACCCCATCAGATCCCAACAATTGGTATTAGAGCTAGATCTCTAAACTCGATCTAATAATCGATTTAGAACAAAGTTCTAAGCTCACAATTGGTATTGCAATTCGTTGTTGCATCAATTTCTGAAAATCTCACAAGTTTATAAAACTTAGTTCATAACCTGTTTTTGCAATTTATATGAAAAAAAACAGGCAATCATGTCACATTAGCATGATCCTCATAATACGAATTCTTCAACCAACCCATTGATGTTGTTTCGTAATGAATACAACATTTGGCAGATACGTATGACCCACGTCGTGATGCATTAACACACTAGATGTTGGCGATCAGTGATGCATGGTCATTTTATCCCAACGGGTCCAGGTGTTAAGGATGGAAACGAAATACCCTAAGGAAGTGAGAAACTAGTTTGAGGACGATTTCCAAAAATTTGAATTGCGAAATCCTTCTCAATGCTTGTTATGGCTCTTCCAAATGAGTTTTACGTCGGATTGCATTGTTGGACAACTGCAAAAGAGATGTGGGATGCACCCAAAGAGTCGATGGAACTCTAGAAGTTATAGAAAATAGCCGGGAAATTTTGGCTCAACAATATGAAATATTCTACCATGTTAAAGGGGAATAACTCACACAATAGTTTGAGAGGTTCACAACCCTAATTAGTGAGTTAAGCTTGGTCGAACAGACATATTAAAACAATGTTTCGACCAATAGATTTCTAAGGTTACTACCTGATAATTGGGACAACCATATAATTGTGTTGAGATCTATGTCATAATTTAAAAAATTAACTCTATCAAAGAAAAGGTTACAAACCACTGGAGATGATGATTACACTCCTTGTAACAAAACTCTTTTAAGTAATGATTCTCAGTTATCACAAAAGCTTAGAATAGAGTTTTGATAACTGGATTTATATTAGGGATGAACATGGTACTCGTTTGGTACCGAACAAGTACAGGTAACAAAAGTACCAGTATCAAAAAACAAGAAAAATTGGTAACAGTACTGGTATTGAATATAACGGATCGGTACCGGTACTGAATATACCCGGTACGGTACCGGGTACGAAATGCTCATCCCTAATTTATATATCCACTGGTTTTTACCCCGAATCTTCAAATCAAACATTCATTGTTTATGATGAACCTAATGTTGTGTATGATAACCTTTCATTCATATTGCAAGATTTGCAACATATTAACTCAATGGATCTAGATCCGGAAGAAATGGATGTTTTGTATCAGATAACCCTATTGAGTGTGAGAACCAACAACTTCTAAATGAAAACTGGTAGAAAATACCCTAGTTTAGACAATAGAGCCAAAGTTTGTTTGGATAAATCAAAGGTTAAGCTTTACAAGTGTAATAGGCTAGGTCAATTTGCAAGGGAATATAGGAGCTAAACTATTTAACTAATCAAACCCCTTCTCCTATGATAACATACCTAACTCAAAGACCTCAACCGAACACCTCACAACACCACTATAACCAAAAGTGCCTTTCTTCCATGGCAAAATAAATGAGGAAGTGTATATGATACAACCACCAGGCTTTGAAGATGCATATTATCCCAACAATGTCTATAAGCTTGATAAAATTTGTATGGCTTGAAACAAGCTCCTAGAACCTTGTATGACACTTTGTCCAACTTCTTAACATCCCATAACTTTCAAAGAGGCCCAATTGACAAAACCTTATTTCTAAAATTGTCTAGAAAAGATCTCTCATTAGTTCAAATTTATGTTGACATCATTATTTTTAGGTCAACTAACATGAAGTTGTGGATGAATTCATAAGTCTCATGCAATCAAAATTTAAAATGAGTTCCATGGGAGAACTACAATACGTTTTGAGTTTGCAAGTCAAACAAATGACATATCAAACAACATATATTAAAAACCTTCTTGAGAAATTTGACATAAAAGACTATAAATCCTGCACAACTCCCATGAGCACAAGTGTTCCAGTGCATCCTAATCCAACAGGTGGGCTTATTGTTAAAAATTATACAGATTCATGATAGGGTCCTTGATGTATTCAGTTGTATCTAAACCTGAAAACATGTTTGCAACGCGTGTTTTTTCAAGGTATCAAGCTTCACCTAGACTCTTACATTTACTGCTACCAAGAGGATATTCAGATACCTAAAAGGTGTCCCATATTAGTATTTGGTATCCAACTAACAAAACCATTGAGCTTGTTAGATACAAGGATGGTGGATTTGCAGGATGCTATATGATAAGAAAGTCAAGCTCTGGTGGATGTTAGTTATTAGGTAATGATCTTGTATCTTGGCAAAGAAAAAGGGAAACCACTGTGTCAAATTCAACACTTGAGGCAGAGTACATAGTCGCTACTAGTTGAACTTCTCAGCTATTGTGGTTGCAATGTCAATTGTTAGACTCTGGCATTAAAGCCATCAAGAGACCATTGAAGTTTGATTGTGAAGCTGAACAAAACATAATCAAAAACATTACCAGGCTAAACACACTAAAATCAGGACTTCATCAGAGATTGTTACGAAAGATGTGTTATTTCATTACACCAAATTTCCGTAGAAGATCAGTTAGCTGGTGTGTTCACAAAAGCACTTGATACAACTACTTTTCAAAGTCAGATATCTAGATTGGAAATATTAATTCTTGACTAAAGATAATATTAGTTAAGAACATATAATTTTTAAAAAAGAAAAACCAAAACTACTAACAATTTTTTTTTTCAAAAATATTCCTAGTAGTTTCGTGATAGTTGTTTTTCACAACATCAATTGCCAAGTCATAGTTTCATCTTTTTAAATTCCGCTTCTACCTTCTGATTTTCTTTTCTTTGATTCTTCACAAGAACTCGATGTTCTCATAAATAATATTGCTTTCACTCTCAGTTATGTCTTTACAGCTAAAACCCATTCACAACTTACTTCCATATTAACCAAATCCGAAAAACACACTAAGTATCATTCCATAATATATATCATTTCAAATCCAAATATCAAATGGGACTGAGTGTTAACCTTCCAATCTTTATCAACACTCTTAGAGTTCTAGGTAAATGCCAAGGTCATAATAGAGGATGACAAACCAACTGCTATTGGTTCTTTCATAAAAGGTATAGTTGTGAGATCACCTTTGTGCTTTAAACAACAAATTTGGAGTTGAGGGATTCAGAGGGCAAAGACCCTTTTTCTCTAATTAAGTATTAAACTGAGTTTTTGAAAAGAGGATATGAAGGCTTAGTAAAAAATGTTGCCTCATAAAATCCAAGTTTCCACCCGTAATGAAATCTTTATTCCATACATTCTTCAATCCTTTTCATAAAAAATCAACATGTTGGAATGAAATTCTAACAATAATGCAATACCTTGAGTATGCAATTTCAACTAGTAAGACATGTAAGGTATAAAACTACTTTTTAAAATATGCTCACAAATCTTGGTTCAAAGACTAAAATTTAATGTACTATAGGTTTATCATGTACTACCTTCAAAAGGTATTACCTAATGAAGCCTTCAAACAGGGTGAGGTTGCCATTCTTAAAGGCTTAACTGCTCAAACTTTCACAAGAATGGCTTCCACTAAACCTATTTTGAAAGAAGATGATGTACCAATCGAGCCCTTGCTCTTGGTAACCAAGATGCTCAACCCCCCATCTTGGAACCCATACTAGAAAAACCTAAAAGAGCCAAAACAACATTCAAAACCTCAAAGCTAAAGAAAGACAAAAAGGTTATCGATGAGGGTGAGATGCCTATAAAACCCACTGAAACATAAATTAAATAAGCAAACATGGATGATGTTACTTCCTCACAACAACCATCATCTCAAACCCCATCAACTCCTTAGGTTTCCTCACAAAATGAACCTATTGTAATCTAAAGGGAACCCTAAGTTAGGAAGGATAAAGATATCTTCACTCCTACTCCTACTCCTACTCCGTCTCCCAAGACTGATATAAGGATTTCACCACTTCCAAAATCCACACACCCTTTAGATAACTTTATCCATGCCATTAAATTATCTCTATGTCATGCACTTGGTTCCTCTCACCAACCTATTACTGAGAATATGCCACAGAAAGTGACCATGACCTAGAGCTGTCACACCCCGACCCGCAGCGGAATAAGAGTCGGGGCATAATTGGGTTATCACCAAAGCTCATGACATTTACTAATATGTTTAATATTTAAAAAAGTCAAAGTTACATTTCCAAATATCCAAACATGTTCATTCAATACAAAGAAAATAAACCAAACATAACAATCCCAACTCTAATTCGTTTTATTCTTATAGTCCAAGTCCTATGTGTTCCTAGCTGCTGCTGGTTCACCTGTATCATGTGTAAAAATGGGGGTTTTTGGGTCAACATAAGTTGTCGAGGTTATTAGATAAACATTTATTAATGAATTTCTTGTTAGTTTATCAATGAAAAATTGTGCATAATCATAGATGAGCAAATGTAAATAATCAAGCAGTGGCAAATATCAGTCACATCCATAACATACAATAACATTTGACAGCATACATTAACATACCAACAACATACGATAAATAACATAAATGAACTGTGCGATCAAGGCTCAATCAAACGGAGCCGATCGTATTGCATGTACTGAAAATGAAAATGTCTGTGCGATCAAGGCTCAATCAAACAGAGCCGATCGTATGTGGGCACGCCAGGTTCAACCTCATAATGAAATGGGGAACATGCTCAAGCTCATAATGTAATGGGGAGCGACGGCCTATGAAATTGCATGTACTGAAAATAATAAACTTGCATCCAACAATAACTATACAACAGAAACAAACTGAATACACTAGTTCATGATATGATGTATGCACAATGGTTTAAGTATAATTATATATTAAGACACATGATACACCCAAAACGTGATTAAACGGGGAATTTGTAAAGATTCACTCACCTCGGGTGCGTTGGATTGGAGATGGTAAGATGCGCACGAATTAGATGAGCGGAACAACGACGAATACTAACCTAAATAATACCGGAAAAATATATTAAATGAGTGGATTTTATTAAGGATTTTAATGAAATTTTTAGATATATTTTTGTGAGTTTATGCCTATTTTCTATCTTTAAAAATGTTATTTTTAAGTATTTTTAATTGATTTTTAAATTAAATTAAATAAATAAAAATATAAAAAAATTGTTTATTTTGCGTTGACCATTGACCGTTGACCTGTTGACTTGTTGACCGGTTCGGTCAAGGACATGGTTTGCGCTGGGTGAGGCTCGAACCCGAGACCTCCCGTACGCGTGCACGCAGCTCTATCAACTGAGCTACGTGTCTAACCCGATATAATCTGGTTTTTAATTATATTTATACACTTATTCAGTTTAACCGAAATTCTTTTAATGATAAAAACATTTTAATTCAACACTAGGTGCTAGTAACGGGTTTCGAACGCGCGACGTATGGTTTAATGTTGCACACAGACCACCGCTGGACTGTGTGTCTAACCTGGTTATTATCTCGGTTTTTATTACACTTAACAACTAACTGAGTTATCCCGGTTTAGTTTTTTTAACAAAAAGGCATTTTATTATATAAGGAGTGCGTATAGCAGGAATCGAACTCGGGACATGCGTATGTATTTTGCACACAGTCCACCGCTGGACTGTGTGTCTAACCCGTTCATTTTACTAGTTTTAAATATACTTATAGTTTAATTAGCTTCATCTTCTTCATTCAAATTACAGTCAACTGATATACTAACTCGTTCCTTGTTTTTACGATTTACAAACATTATTAAAACTTAAATGAAAAGGCAGAGACGGTAATTAGAGATGAACATACCGATGAACGGTTTATTTCAGATTTCCGGCAATGTGTCGGTCCCTGTTTTTATGCTCTTCAACTGAACGAGATAATTAACTGTCTTGATTAGTCGAATGTGGAATTGAAGTGATAGACAAACGTTAACGATGTGTTTGAAGGTCCTTACCGTTTCACAGACGGAAATAAAGATTTTCAGGAGAGTTCCGGCGAACTGGAATTAGTTGAATACAACGCCTGAATTCGATTTCAATTGAGAGGTTTAAGTTAGAAATAGTCTAATAATTGTTGAACTACAACGAATATTGAAAGATTTACCGTTTGAGGATGAATACGGTTTTCCGGTGACTTTTGCAGAAAATTCCGGCGAACTGTTTTAAGCGTTCTGATGGTCTGAAAATGTGACGAAAGTGAAATGGAGTATTGGTATGATATTTCTGAGTCGCGAGAGTGATCTTGGGTTGAAGTATTATGGATTTGATTACTTTTCGGTTATGAAGACCGATAATGATGAGACTTGATGCTCAATCAATTCTGAATTGATTAAAGACAACGGTTCATCGGTTATGAACGTGAATACGCGAGAAATCAAACGATTTGACGATTGATTTGCCGATTTCCGTTTCTCAGATGGCGAAACCGGTTTAACCTAGTCTGTATATAAATCTCATTTGTTTCCTAGAGATAACAGAAAACACAAAGTGGCGGAGTGGTGATGTGAGTGTATGCTAAGTCGTTGGAATTGTTCTTGGCTGACCCGGGTTCGAGTCCCGGCAGCAACATAATTTTTTTATTTATTTTGTTTTAACTTTTTATCAAATATAATTTTTATAGTTTAGTTCATTTATTAATTATGTATCGTTTTAAATCAAAATAATCATAAATATTTAACGTAACTTTTATAACTAGATATTTGATTACAAAACGGAGCGGGTTTTGAAAACCCGATTTTTACAAATGTTACAAGAGCAACCTATGTTTAACCAAGGATTAGATGAGGAGCTTGTCACACATCTTACTGAGAATGTTGATAGGCAAATGACTAGAGCAACCACTACTGGTGTAGAAACAACTACTTCACACCAGGATAATAGTTACATAGCTAAGACTCCACTAGTGGCAACAACTGTTGAGGTCCCAAAGACCAAAATTATAGTTGGAAGTCCCCGTTACCAAGAAAATGGGCTTTAGGACAAGAAGGTCATGATAAAGGTCATGAACTTATCCTTCATTCAACTACCACTAGTAGGGATGCAGATGATTCCAATAATTTGGATGATGTGTTAAAACTTAAGAAATTGACGATAGAATTTGCATCCTTGAAAGCTAAGGTATTGGATCTCAAGAAGTCCATCACCAACATGCCTCAAGCCTAGCAGACCCTATATCATACCTAATTGTTGGCCTCTATCAAAAGAGATTTTGAAAAATCTATAAACACTTTAGTCACTAAAGTGCAACCACTAGCCTTTCCCCATAGTTCACAAATTCCCAAGGCCACAAGCACCCCACTTCCTAGAAATGATGAACTCATTCCCATTCTATACAGAGTAAAGAAAGAACTAAAAAACAACCTGATACTTCTGAGGCTAAGAAAGCTGAGCAGTTGGCCAATTTAAAAGAAGTACTAAAGAAAGAAAGATTAGCCAAAGAAAGAGCTCTCAATCAAGAAAATATTAATAAACAAAGAGCTGAAGAACTAGCTCAAAGGACATCTTCACCTCAACGACGGCTGCTTACAAGGAAGATAAAAGAAGCTTGCTAAAAGATAGGTAAATCCAAGAAAGGTGATACGTGGTTGAAAACCGGTGATTAATCGTAATTAGATTTATATTTTTACATGACTTTTGGTTTCGAATAGGCTAGTTTTTATTAGAAATATGTTTTGCAGGTCTAACGGAGTTTAAGGAGCTATTCCAGAACTTTACGAAGCACCAGGGAGTGAACAGGATCAACAATTAAAATGAACAAAATGAAAAGTAAGACCTACAGGTCACGTCGCCGACACTCTCTTGGGCCGTCGGTGATGCCATGAGTCAACAAGAAAGTGTCATAGATAGTGAATTAGAGCGTCGGCAGAAGCCTGATGATCTAGGGGTTGACGGCGACGCAAGGAGGGCCGTTGGCAACGCCGCCTCCTGGTGGCCGACGGGGTTTTCCTTTATTTTTGCATTTTTTTAACGAGTTAAAACCCAATTTTGGGTCATTATCAAAGGAGCTACGCAATTTTTTGGAGTTTGGAACCTCTCTTGGAGTCAAGAACACCCCTAACTTCAATTTCAATTCATCAGAATCATCTACCATCATCGGAATTGATCATCCTTCATCAGAATCCTAAACCAAATCATTATCATCCTCACCTCATCATCATCCATTCACCTCCATCATTCACCGCAAATCCTAACTATCATCATCATTATCTTTAAGGCTTCAAGATGTTCGTGATCAAGCTTCAATCATTATTTGGTGATCAAGTTCAATCATCCATGAGTAGCTAATTCTCTCGGGTTTCACCCCGCTGTAGGTTTAGTAAGATTCTAGGTTAAACATTGTTTGAGATTTGATTTGTGACAAATTGTATTTTTATTTTGAAGCTTTTGACAATTGTCGTGTATTTGAATTGAATTTGTGAACTATCGAATGATGATAAAATTTGACTTTCCGACATGAATTTGTGCACTTATGCCTTATCAATTGGTAGGATTTACATGTTCTTGGTAACGAAGTGGATTGTGGTCCGTCGTCTACGACATTGATTGCTCTTGGCACCTAAGCCACGCAACACTAAATCTGTTAATCACATATGTAATTGAGTTAAATTTAAAACGTGTAGAAACCCTAGGTCTTCAGTTACCAAACCGGTGTGAACCTTAATCAAACAATCAAGTTTTCATGTAATCATAATCATTCGAGTTTTAGTAGTAATCATTTTAGTACCAAACTTTTTGGTTTAATCCTACATCTCTTTTCAAACAAACAAAATAATCATTGTCATAGCAAGCTTCATAAAAATTATGACAACATTAACAATCAATCACGTCCATACGCAAACCACAAACTCTTTGTGGTTCGACCACATACTACTACTAACACGTTATTAAAGGTAATTTGGCCACTATAAATATTATATTTGACCGGGGTGCAACACTCCGATCAAAAGGCTAAAGAAACACCAAAGAAAACAAATGGTAGTGAATTAATAATTGTTAATACTCTAGTAGCTGATAACACAATAACCGCTTGTGTATCAAATCATGTCATAATTGTTGTTGCCAAACAATTGCATACGAAGAAAGGCAGAAGAACTATTGCCCAAAGACAGAAGAACTATTGCCAACAACAAAACAACTACTGGTTCACAGACATCAGTTGTTCTTAAAAGCAATTGTTGTAATAGGTCAAGGTAGTTGTTTAATAAAACTATAACCTTTGTAATATTCACGGTTGTTCTATAACAACTAGGAATCATTCATGTCTTTTGATTGTTATAGTTTGCTTTCCAGGTGATGTCATCACAGGTTTATCCCTTGTTCTGTACTTGTATAAATAGATGATGAGTTTATAATGATCTATTATCTTTAATTCTTCTAAATTGAGTATCGTACAATTGTGAAGTCTTGTGGGGAGGGGAGTAGAGTCTGTAAACATGATTCATTCAATGATATTTAAAAAATTAACTCTATCAAAGAAAAGGTTACAAACCACTGGAGATGATGATTACACTCCTTGTAACAAAACTCTTTTAAGTAATAATTCTCAGTTATCACAAAAGCTTAGAATAGAGTTTTGATAACTGGATTTATATTAGGGATGAACATGGTACGCGTTTGGTACCGAACAAGTACAGGTAACAAAAGTACCGTTACCGAAAAAAAAGAAAAATGGGTAACAGTACTGGTACCGAATATAACGGATCGGTACCAGTACTGAATATACCCGGTACGGTACCGAGTACGAAATGCTCATCCCTAATTTATATATCCACTGGTTTTTACCCTGAATCTTCAAATCAAACATTCATTGTTTATGATGAACCTAATGTTGTGTATGATAATCTTTCATTCATATTGCAAGATTTGCTACATATTAATTCAATGGATCTAGATCCGGAAGAAATGGATGTTTTGTATCAGATAACCCTATTGAGTGTGAGAACCGACAACTTCTAAATGAAAACTGGTAGAAAATACCCTAATTTAGACAATAGAGCCAAAGTTAGTTTGGATAAATCAAAGGTTAAGCTTTACAAGTGTAATAGGCTAGGTCAATTTGCAAGGGAATATAGGAGCTAAACTATTTAACTAATCAAACCCCTTCTCCTATGATAACCTACCTAACTCAAAGACCTCAACCAAACACCTCACAACACCACTATAACCAAAAGTGCCTTTCTTCCATGGTAAATAAATGAGGAAGTGTATATGATACAACCACCAGGCTTTGAAGATGCATATTATCCTAACAATGTCTATAAGCTTGATAAAAATTTGTATGGCTTGAAACAAGCTCCTAGAGCCTTGTATGACACTTTGTCCAACTTCTTAACATCCCATAACTTTCAAAGAGGCCCAATTGACAAAACCTTATTTCTAAAATTGTCTAGAAAAGATCTCTCGTTAGTTCAAATTTATGTTGACATCATTATTTTTAGGTCAACTAACATGAAGTTGTGGATGAATTCATAAGTCTCATGCAATCAAAATTTAAAATGAGTTCCATGGGAGAACTACAATACGTTTTGAGTTTACAAGTCAAACAAATGACACATCAAACAACATATGTTAAAAACCTTCTTGAGAAATTTGACATAAAACACTATAAATCCTGCACAACTCCCATGAGCACAAGTGTTCCAGTGCATCCTAATCCAACAGGTGGGCTTATTGTTAAAAATTTATACAGATTCATGATAGGGTCCTTGATGTATTCAGTTGTATCTAAACCTGACAACATGTTTGCAACACGTGTTTTTTCAAGGTATCAAGCTTCACCTAGAGTCTTACATTTACTGCTACCAAGAGGATATTCAGATACCTAAAAGGTGTCCCCCATTAGTATTTGGTATCCAACTAACAAAACCATTGAGCTTGTTGGATACAAGGATGGTGGATTTACAGGATGCTATATGATAAGAAAGTCAAGCTCTGGTGGATGTTAGTTATTAGGTAATGACCTTGTATCTTGGCAAAGAAAAAGGGAAACCACTGCGTCAAATTAAACAGTTGAGGCAGAGTACATAGTGCTACTAGTTGAACTTCTCAGCCACGATGGTTGCAATGTCAATTGTTAGACTATGGCATTAAAGCCATCAAGAGACCATTGAAGTTTGATAGTGAAGCTGAACAAAACATAATCAGAAATCATGTCCAACATTCAAAAGCTAAACACACTAAAATAAGGAAGAGATTGTTATGAAAGATGTTTGATTTCATTACACCATATTTCCGTAGAAGATCAGTTAGCTGGTGTGTTCACAAAAGCACTTGATACAACTACTTTTCAAAGTCTGATATCTAGATTGGAAATATTAATTCTTGACTAAAGATAATATTAGTTAAGAACATATAATTTTTAAAAAATAAAAACCAAAAACAATAAATATTTAAAAAAGGAAATTAAATTCTGAAAAAAAATACAAAAACAAGTGTTTCTAACAAACAACTGGTTGTATAACACAACGGGTAGTATAAAACCACTGGAATCTTAAACAACTGGTTGTTCAAAAAACTAATTCTTCACTGACAGTTCACAACTGTTAGTATAAAACAACTGGAATCTTAAATGACTCATTGTTCAAACCAACTAGTTCTTCACTAACAATTTTTTTCAAAAATATTCCTAGTAGTTTCGTGATAGTTGTTTTTCACAACATCAATTGCCAAGTCATAGTTTCATCTTTTTAAATTCCGCTTCTTCCTTCTGATTTTCTTTTCTCTGATTCTTCACAAGAACTCGATGTTCTCATAAATAATATTGCTTTCACTCTCAGTTATGTCTTTACAGCTAAAACCCATTCACAACTTACTTCCATATTAACCAAATCCGAAAAACACACTAAGTATCATTCCATAATATATATCATTTCAAATCTAGATATCAAATGGCAGTGAGTGTTAACCTTCCAATCTTTATCAACACTCTTAGAGAGTTCTAGGTAAATGCCAAGGTCATAATAGAGGATGACAAACCAACTGCTATTGGTTCTTCCTACAAGGTAACAAGGTAGTTGTGAGATCACCCCTGTGCTTTAAGCAACAAATTTGGAGTTAAGGGATTCAGAGGGCAAAGACTCTTTTTCTCTAATTAAGTATTAAACTGAGTTTTTGAAAAGAGGATATGAAGGCTTAGTAAAAAATGTTGCCTCATAAAATCCAAGTTTCCACCCGTAATGAAATCTTTATTCCATACAATCTTAAATCCTTTTCATAAAAAATCAACATGTTGGAATGAAATTTCAACAATAATGCAATACCTTGAGTATGCAATTTCAACTAGTAAGACATGTAAGGTATAAAAACTACTTTTTAAAATATTCTAACAAATCTAGGTTCAAAGACTAAAATTTAATGTACTCTAGGTTTATCATGTACTACCTTCAAAAGGTATTACCTAATGAAGCCTTCAAACAGGGTGAGGTTGCCATTCTTAAAGGCTTAACTGCTCAAATTTTCACAAGAATGGCTTCCACTAAACCTATTTTGAAAGAAGATGATGTACCAATCGAGCTCTTGCTCTTGGTAACCAAGATGCTCAACCCCCCATCTTGGAACCCATACTAGAAAAACCTAAAAGAGCCAAAACAACATTCAAAACCTCAAAGCTAAAGAAAGACAAAAAGGTTATTGATGAGGGTGAGATGCCTATAAAACCCACTGAAACATAAATTCAACAAGCAAACATGGATGATGTTACTTCCTCACATCAACCATCATCTCAAACCCCATCAACTCCTTAGGTTTCCTCACAAAATGAACCTATTGTAATCCAAAGGGAACCCTAAGTTAAGAAGGATAAAGATATCTTCACTCCTACTCCTACTCCGTCTCCATCTCCCAACACTGATATAGGGATTTCACCACTTCCAAAATCCACACACCCTTTAGATAACTTTATCCATGCCATTAAATTATCTCTATGTCATGCACTTGGTTCCTCTCACCAACCTATTATTGAGAATATGCCACAGAAAGTGACCATGACCTAGAGCAACCTATGTTTAACCAAGGATTAGATGAGGAGCTTGTCACACATCTTACTGAGAATGTGGATAGGCAAATGACTAGAGCAACCACTACTGGTGTAGAAACAACTACTTCACACCAGGATAATAGTTACATAGCTAAGACTCCACTAGTGGCAACAACTGTTGAGGTCCCAAAGACCAAAATTATAGTTGGAAGTCCCCGTTACCAAGAAAATGGGCTTTAGGACAAAAAGGTCATGATAAAGGTCATGAACTTATCCTTCATTCAACTACCACTAGTAGGGATGCAGATGATTCCAATAATTTGGATGATGTGTTAAAACTTAAGAAATTGACGACAGGATTTGCATCCTTGAAAGCTAAGGTATTGGTTCTCAAGAAGTCCATCACCAACATGCCTCAAGCCTAGCAGACCCTAGATCATACCTAATTCTTGGCCTCTATCAAAAGAGATTTTGAAAAATCTATAAACACTTTAGTCACTAAAATGCAACCACTAGCCTTTCCCCATAGTTCACAAATTCCCAAGGCCACAAGCACCCCACTTCCTAGAAATGATGAACTCATTCCCATTCTATACAGAGGTTTAGATCCCACCCTTAGAGCTCATCAAAAGGCCTTAGAAGCTAAGAAAATATACATTTTGGCTTCCTAAGAAATACCTTTCATGTACAATATCAGGAACTTAGGATAACCACGAAAGATCTTAGAGCTCAAATCACCCATCTCACAGGAGCCACGCCACCTACTCCATGGATCTATCATGATGATGATGCCAAAAAGGGGATAATGTTATGGATGCTGTAAAGAAAGCACTAAAAAACAACCTGATACTTCTGAGGATGAGAAAGCTGAGCAGTTGGCCAATTTAAAAGAAGTACTAAAGAAAGAAAGATTAGCCAAAGGAAGAGCTCTCGATCAAGAAAATATTGACAAACAAAGAGCTGAAGAACTAGCTCAAAGGACATCTTCACCTCAACGACGCCTGCTTATAAGGAAGATAAAAGAAGCTTGCTAAAAGATAGGTAAATCCAAGAAAGGTGATACGTGGTTGAAAACCGGTGATTAATCGTAATTAGGTTTATATTTTTACATGACTTTTGTTTTCGAATAGGCTAGTTTTTATTAGAAATATGTTTTGCAGGTCTAACGGAGTTTAAGGAGCTATTCCAGAACTTTACGAAGCACCAGGGAGTGAACAGGATCAACAATTAAAATGAACAAAATGAAAAGTAAGACCTACAGGTCACGTCGCCGACGCTCTCTTGGGCCGTCGGTGATGCCATGCGTCAACAAGAAAGTGTCATAGATAGTGAATTAGAGCGTCGGCGGAAGCCTGATGATCTAGGGGCTGACGGCGATGCCAGGAGGGCCGTTGGCAACGCCGCCTCCTGGTGGCCGACGGGGTTTTCCTTTATTTTTGCATTTTTTTAACGAGTTAAAACCCAATTTTGGGTCATTATCAAAGGAGCTACGTAATTTTTGGAGTTTGGAACCTCTCTTGGAGTCAAGAACACCCCTAACTTCAATTCCAATTCCTCAGAATCATCTACCATCATCGGAATTGATCATCCATCATCAGAATCCTAAACCAAATCATTATCATCCTCACCTCATCATCATCCATTCACCTCCATCATTCACCGCAAATCCTAACTATCATCATCATTATCTTCAAGGCTTCAAGATGTTCGTGATCAAGCTTCAATCGTTATTTGGTGATCAAGTTCTATTATCCATGAGTAGCTAATTCTCTCGGGTTTCACCCCGCTGTAGGTTTAGTAAGATTCTAGGTTAAACATTGTTTTGAGATTTGATTTGTGAAAAATTGTATTTTTATTTTGAAGCTTTGACAATTGTCGTGTATTTGAATTGAATTTGTGAATTGTCGAATGATGATAAAATTTGACTTTGCGACATGAATTTGTGCACTTATGCCTTATCAATTGGTAGGATTTGCATTTTCTTGGTAACGAAGTGCATTGCGGTCCGTCGTCTACCACGTTAATAGCTCTTGGCACCTAAGCCATGCAACACTAAATCCGTTAATCACATATGTAATTGAGTTAAATTTAAAACGTGTAGTAACCCTAGGTCTTCAGTTACCAAACCGGTGTGAACCTTATTCCAAATTATTGTATTAATCAAACAATCAAGTTTTCATGTAATCATAATCATTCGAGTTTTAGTAGTAATCATTTTAGTACCAAACTTTTTGGTTTAATCCGACATCTCTTTTCAAACAAACAAAATAATCAATATCATAGTAAGCTTCATAAAAATTGTGACAACATTAACAATCGATCACGTCCATACGCAAACCACAAACTCTTTGTGGTTCGACCACATACTACTACTAACACGTTGTTAAGGGTAATTTGGCCACTACAAATATTATCTTTGACCGGGGTGCAATACTCCGATCAAAAGGCTAAAGAAACACCAAAGAAAACAAATGGTAGTGAATCAACAATTGTTAATACTCTAGTAGTTGATAACACAATAACCGCTGGTGTATCAAATCATGTCATAATTGTTGATGCCATAACAATTGTATACCAAGAAAGGTAAGCGTTACAGAATTCTCAGTTGTTAAGGAACCAATAGTTCCTACAAGATAGGTTGAACCAACAACAGTCTTCTACAAATGTTGATGATGAACCCTCTTAAAAGGGTCATCACTGCTACTTATCAAAGAAGCAAAATTAGGGGCATATGCATTATTCAAGAAGATGATGATATACCAATAGTTTCACTCATGAAAACATCTTCTGTTAAAGGATGAGAAATGCAAAAGAATTTATTAGAATTCAAGAACAAAGGGCTGAAGTTGAGAAACTCAATGAAGGTAAATCTGATAAAGAGATTGGGCAGATTTGGAGCAGAAATTGAAAAAGTTAACTGGTTTAGAAAATTTCTATGACAAACGTCAAGAACTGTTAAATGCTCCGGTTCAAGATCCAAAGCTCTACAAAAGTATTAAAAGTGATTGTCTTGATTTTATTGAAGTTGTTGCTAAGTATGAATTTAAGAGGAACAGTTCAAAGGTTAGACACTTGAAGTGATTTAAGAAGAAATCATTAAAATTTTAAAGATAAATGATGATCCAATAAGTACGCCTACACTTCCAGACAAATTGCAAATTACTAGAAGGAAGGTAGTACCAACCGATAAGTTGGAAAAATGTAAAATGATAAAAATGGATCTAATTAAAACAACTGGCTAAAACGTAAGCTTGTTGAAAAGTACAAGAAGTTGGAGGATTTGAGAAAGAGATCCCCAGGTAAACTACTACCTCATGTTGATATTTCATCAACCAAGATTCCAATTCAAACTGCTGCCAAACCAAGAAAAATTCGCAAATAAAGAAAGAATAGATACAGTTGTAAGAGGTTACCTGGCAAGCCTTAACAAAGAACCTAATCCCAAACTAGTAGTTGAGGATGAAAATTTCATCAATGGTGAAATAGTCACCGAGCTGAGACATTACATTATACTTTACTAGGTTATAAACACGCATATTACATGGGTTGAATTAAGGAAATATCTCACTTAAGTAAAAAAAATGATAAATACGACATAAAATTTTCTTAAAACCACCCGTAATAAAAAAATGCCAATTTCTTTCTTTGAAATTAAAAGAAAATAAAATAATTTTGAAATAAATTCTAAATTTACACAATTTGAAAGGCCAATGTATCACAGATAATTATTGCTAGTTACCAATAAATACATAAGTTAAGATTTACAATTTACACAACTTAAATTAAAAATAATTTGAAATGAAAAGCTACACATGAGGAATCTGAGATATTGCCAAATTTTAAACATTAGTTTGGGCCAGATTGGTTTTTAACTTTGATACCATGTTCTTTTTTTAAGGAATAGTAAAGTTTAAATTTTTCATAAAAGTACCACAACTTTTTTGTACTCCTCTGTTTAGTGAATTTATTTATTTGATTTCTTCTTTCGGTTATTATACCGAGTATCGATATCGTATTGGACATATCGATACCAGTCGAAACTGAATTCCCGCCATCTCATGTGGGGTTAATTTATTGAACATAGAAATATATAAAAGTCAACAATAAAAACAAATGTTGTTAATTATTGAACATATAATAATTAAAAAGAAAAACTTAAATGATTTATATTATATTTTATTAAATAACAAAAGGTGATGTAATATTTTTATATGTTATGTATATATCTGTTGTTATGTATTAATAATTTGGACAATAATAATTGTTACACCCCGTATTTCAAACTAAACATTGGTGCGTTTAGGTGGGGAATATCGTTACGTAAGTAGATATCATCATAGTCAATTAAATACAGCACAGCGGAAGTCTTGGAGTTTAAATTACTATTACAAACCAAATGTTCAAAGTACGAAAAACAATATACAGACGGCTTCTAATGAAAGATCCACAGGCGGATCGTAAAATGTATAAAAATGTATAACAGACTTTGGGCAAATCTAAGGATTTGCAAGATCCTTTTATATCACTACCATGCAGTTTCCAGCCTATTTCGTATTGTACCTGCAGCTTCGACTTTTGAAAATACGTCAGCTTTCGCTGGTAAATACACCCGACTGACTCATTTTGAAAACATTTTGAAAATGGATTTAAGCACAGGGCACGAAAAATATTTTATAACTTGGGAAAGTCAGCCTTGTAACCTTGTTAACAGATTCACATGTTTATCCATACATATGGGGCCCAGTACAGAGACCGAGACATGATTAACGTACACACCACTTATGAACCCACGGAGGAGTTATCCCCAACTAGTGGGTAAAAATAATTTAGTATTCGCATTTGTCAGGTGTATGCCTACACCCCGTGCTTTGGTCGTGGCCATTATCTAATGTAATGAGCCAAGGATATCCAGGACATGGCCGTTAACCCCCAATGTTTAAATTATCAAACAAAATTGATCAAAATGGAATATGCAGATTCTAGCCACAATCCGGCATTCGATTGATTCCATTTCCAACCAAGCAGTAATAATTTACCGTAACCCAAGCCCGTATAGGGAAAATAAGTCAAAAGTATTTACCTGAGCTAGTCTTGATTTAAAAATGCAAGATTTAATATCTCAGTCGTATTCAAAACGAAATAAGTGCAGATAGCATTTACTGGAAGGCTCTAGTCTGGATTATGGCATAAGCTAACCAATTAAAATGCTAACGGTCTTATTTAAGTCTTAGACTTAGACCGGCTAGCTTAAATAATCAAAAACGGTACGATACACTAGATTAAGCGATGACCGGATAGAATGTAGTTTAAACCCAATAAGTACTTAAGAATTGTATAATATGGGTAAACAATTAATATTCTGGAATTTAAGATTAAAATGATAAGGTTAAACCCGTTTCGGTTAATTTTTGTAAACTAGTTACATATACTTAACCGTATGCATATAAGCGATATCGGGTAACCAGATGAGTCATGAGCAAGTTCTATATGTCATTATACTTTAAATAAGTTGTAATATCAGTAGGATATCAACTTATATGCCCATTGAGGTTTTAAAACGAAACCACGCCTTATAAGGCGTGTTGGACCATTATATGTCGTATAAAAGGAACTTGCATGTATTCTGATGTTATGATCATAAAAATTCTGTAAAAATACTTAATTTGTGATATATTATCAGTAAGAAGTCACACATAAGTGTGGTTTATGGTTTAAGACCAAAGTATGCACCGAAAGGGCATTTTGGTCATTTAAAAGTATAGTTTACGATATTATACTAAAATCAGTTTATGATCGGAATGTTAACATCATAATATGTTAATTGCATTAACATATCATGTTAATTGCGTTAACATATCAGTAAGTAATTCATTTGCAAGTTCATTGTTGATTAAAACCTTGTTTTATGTTAAAAAGGGCATTTTAGTCAAAATTGACATTTTAGCGGAAATTGTGCATAAATTCAGATTATGATTATGATCAATTAATATAACCTCAGAGGGTTATGCTACAATGTATTACGATCATAATGCGACCATAAGTCAGGAGTTAACTAATCTAAGTCATGTCATAAACGAAAGTCAAAGCAGAAGTCAAACTTCGCGACTTTCAGTTGCGAACCGACCCTAGGACTGAAATTGACGGATCGAACATGTTCCCACATGTTCTAGTAATTATTACCAACTTGTTTAAGTGTCAAAAACATGTTTATAACATATATAAACTCAGATTATAATTTTTATAAAATCTTGTCCGTTTGACTTTTGAAAACACAAACTTTGACCCGTCAATTGACCTAGTAAACGTGATCCTTAGGAGGTGCCCTTTTAAGGGGTCAATACCTTCCTAATTACGATCGCTTAGACATGTTCATTTCAAACAATGGCTAGACCATAATGGTCTTAACCGAAAGTCAAGGTATTTGTCGAAAATACTTGACTTTTGGCTATTAAAAGCCTATAAAAGAAAAGAGCAGAGATGGAACACTTACAAGTGATCCAAGAGAAGCATAGAACTCAAGGGGAAGCTCCTAAATAGTCAGGAACTTCCAAGAGTGTAATAGAGAGGATAAAGAGTGAATGAGTAAGGAAATGAGTGAACTTAAGTGGCTATTTATAGTGCAAGAGGTGCAAGAAGATGGAGTCAAGTATTAGGGGTGTTGTAGGATCTTTACAAGTGTCTAGCAAGGTGTCAAAAGCTGGTAGAGTGTGGCAATTTGCAGGCTAGGTGACATCCTCACAAAGATTTGGGGTTTTGACATATTTAGTCCCTCAAAAATAGTTTTGTTAAATGTCATGAATTGTCTCTTGACTTATATTCCATGACATAATGACACAACTTGGTCTTTTCATTCAACAAGAGATGTATTGAAGAAGAGTATGAATAACCGAACATTAACGGGTGTCACACTAGTGTTTTTACGACTTATAAGTGTTTTACTAAATAAACGTGAAGATACGAATACTTACGGTTTTATGGGTTAAATTACCCAAATTAATAAAGTTAAAGGTTTAGTGAAAGAGTGGAAGGTTCGAGGATGGTAAATAAAAAGATATCGTCTCAACTGAGAGACGTTCGGGTCTAAAGGTGGCTTAGTAAATCAAGAAATATGAAAATAACGAAGTCTAGGGCCTTTGGGTCATTTTGTGAAAGTCAAAATAGAGGAAAAATACAGGTTTTGAGCCTCGTCGTAGGCTAGGTCGACAGACCGTAGCTTACGGTTAGTGTATAATCAAAACAACAATAATAAACCGTAGCCTACGGTCCTAGATCATAGGTTACGATTAGGTATAAAATAAAAATTGAGTTTTGGACATGTTTGAGTGGTTGAGTGACTAACTTATTTGAGGTATTATTCGAGGGCATGTACACGTGTCGGTATATTATCGAACATGAATTTTACGAGGTGTTACATAATAGTGATGCGAAATTAAAGGAGAGAGTTTCACGTGATATTAATTAGAATATTTTATTAGAGTTTAGATTTGTATGCAACTTTCAAGGCCATCATCACCAAATCTTCCATCAACTGCCATGCTTGAAAGAAATGACGCATCAAGACCAAGAATTGTGCAATGTAGTGTGCAATAACAATTAAATGTTTAGAGGTTAAGTATAAAATCGTTGGTTATTGGAATGAATTAATTGGGTGAGAATTGATGATTAGAAAGATTTACTTGAACTCTCTTTAATTAGGGAATATGATGACTCTTCACCTTCGAACTTTGAATTACAATTCAATGAACAAATTAGATAAAGAGTGTAAAGAAAATAAAGTAAAACTTATAAAGAATGTCTTCTTTGGCATCATTAGTTCATAGGGAGATAGTTGAGCCTATAAGAACTGAAATGCCTATATACCAAACAACTTATCTAAAGTTAGATTTCTTTCACAAGAAATAAAGAGTTGAATTAAATTTGTTGTTGTTTGTTCTCTCCAATGAGACTACTGATGAAAGCAATGAAGGTGCTTGTCAAAGATTGACATGGAATGAAGAAATACTGTCCAAAGATAAAAAAAACTGTTGCCAAGAGGCTCACAAACATCAGTTGTTTTTCAAAGTAGTTGTTGTAATAGGTCTAGGAAGTTATTTAATAAAATATTTATCTATGTAATATTCTGATTTGTTTTATAATAACTAGGAATCATTTAGTTATTTTGATTGTCAGTTGTTTCTTTCTAGGTGATGTTATCGTAGGTTATTTGTTGTTATGTACTTGTATAAATAGATCATGAGGTTGTCATGATCTATTGTCTGTCATTCTTCTAAATTGAGTGCAGTACAGTTGTGAGGTCTTGTGGTGAGGGGAACAGAGTCTGTAAACACAATTTGATAAAATGATATGAGAATTAGTAATGACTTATATGCAATTGCTTTGTATGCTTGATTAATTATTGTTTCTGCTGCAATTGATAATGATAAATCAGGTATTGTACTTTTTATCCAATCAAATAATCCTATAAAGTCCAAACACTAGTCAACAAGAAAAAAACAAATAAAGAAAGCTGAATATCTTCTAATTAGTAAGTTTTTAATATTAGAATTCTTACAATTTAGGTTATCTAATAAGCAGTAAGGCTCCTATGATAAGTTCTTGAAATTGATAATGTTTTTTACACCTCTTGATCTATAATCACATTTTAAGTGTTCTTAACTTGTTAGGGATATCTTATTTGGTTTTAAAACCAAGAAAGTGGTTGCTTTGGAATGTTGGGTCAAATTAGGGAATAACCCTAATGTAGAAGTTTATAATTTTTACACATATCGGAGTAGTTTTGTAGAAATAATATAAAACCATAATTTTATCTTACTGAGGTGTTCTTTTTTAGGAAGCTATATAAGGCTAGGAAGCTATATAAGGCTACAGTAGCACATGGGTCATAATTTTATAATAAAAATGATATAAATAAATACAAAAATTGTAAAGATACTCTCTTTACATAATTTTGGGTTATTGTAGTACCCGTACCGTGTACAAATAATACAAAATTAAATATGAAATACAACATATTTAAATAAATCGATTCAAATCGTTGTCTTCAACAAGAGCCTTAACCGCGTCTTCTTGTATGGTTCGATGTGTGGGCTTCAACGAGGTCTTGAATCACATCTTCTTATACAATAATTTCCTACAAAATGAATAAAATAAGTGTTGACAGTTGTGGCTGAGGCACGTGTTCAACACGCTTCCCTTAAAACAGATTTCACGCCTCTACTAAAGACGACGCGTCTGTTTCCCAGGGTACAACAGCCGAAGCAGTATGTACTGCCGGAGATAGCTCACGCGCCCGAGGTTACACTGGATAAAATCATAGTATTTGAACATGTGAAAAATAATGATACGAAAGTGATAGAATCGAGTAAAGAAAACTTATCTCTCTATAGTTCTCAACATATGGATGTTCAAGTCTTCACAACTTCTCCAACAATTCTTCATCCATATTATCTTTCTCTTGTAGTTTTCTCAAAACACCAATGAAGCACATAGCCTAACATTTTTTTACAAGAATTGTGGGTAGTGAAAAGTCTCACTTAATTAGAGACATAACTCTAATAATAAAAATAAATTAACATAAAAACTCTACTTAAGAGTTTAATCTTTAATTCATCATATGAAGAGTTTAATTAGTAATTATAATTTTACTAAATTATAATTTCACTAAATTAATATCCATTCACACTACAAAAATTTCCAACAATCCCCCACATGAATGGACATCGTTCAAAACACATAAAATTTCCAATGAAACCTCGATAGTTGAGTATTGCCGGATAAGTAGGTGTTCCCTTTGAACTTTCCATTGTGAAGCATACTTAGTCTCCTAGCGGTTTGTAAACACGATGTCCTTGAACAAACCCCCATTTGTGTAGACGACACAACACTTCACATAATACTCTCCTTAGACAGGTCATCCCCTCATAGTTGTGTCCAATAATGGTTGTGGAACGCTTTCCTGGTTCTGCGAGAGCTCTAGAAATTGTGCCCTCAATTCCATTCGAAGCGACTCCACTTCTCAATAACATAGGTGATTCTCCTTAAATCATTAAAAGCATCATGGTGACCATGATTACGCAAAATCATTCACCACATAATATGCTTAGCCTCACAATTTGTCACTGAATTCCATAGGAATGAACTAGGACGTATTTAAACACCCTTTTATCGTTTAAGGGGTATATTTAACCATATATACTAGCTTATGCATATCAGCTATGCCCCCACAGTGACCACCCTTAGGCATATGAATTCGTTGTCCTATTGAACTTAGATCTTGTGATCTTCAGTTAACTAAGTTAGGTTTCCTTCACACACCCTTTTTCCATGGGCTTTAATATATTCCACAACTTGATCTCTAATAAATCCTCAGGTTGTTGGATCCATACCACTATCTTTGTCATTGACAAGTCACTGAAGATAACTTTGCAGTTGAGATCAATTGTCATGACGTGTTCGTAACTCGAAAGTTTACATTGCCTATTGTCAATTTCTAAGACTATAAACTCAGTGGCCACTTGAATCTGGTTATAATATTTGTCTTAGAATGATACATTTATAATTTAAGGCAAACACATCTCCATTATGTACTATGAACTTTGTGTCTTCCACTTAGTCGTCTGTTTGCAATGTTAGATTGGATTACAAAATCCTTATTGCCAAAATATTATGGTACAAATGCAAGACACCCCCACATTTAAGTGTTACTGGATAACATCCAGATGGAGTAATGAAAACCATTTCTACATACCCGAATAGGGTTGTTTTTTTTAATGGATCCTCTCCCATATTTCTTGCCATTTGATCAACATTTCCATAACTTCACTTATGACGGCCGTAATACACATATGATTGAACAAGATCAACCTCATTGTATCAGTGAATTTAATCATATTGCATTAGCTTACATAAGCTGACCAAAATAACACATGACATTGTCATAAGTTTGTCACCAACTAAGAATAATTCTAATTTAAAATCTAGAATAAGCCTAGACAATGAGTTCTCCTCATTAGCTTTTCGAACAAAATTTACAAAAGTTACATGTCTTTTCCTTATAATGAATGAAATTCTCCCTCAATTGTCTATACACAAATTCTTTTTGTGATCATACACATTTGAATGTTTAGAGTCAATTAATCTCCGTCGAGACCATAATTAACCAAATATTAGTCTAGCATGCTTTAGACTACATACTTTAACATGTGAACAGAAGATGCATCATTCTGATTCTTCACAGCCCCAAGGATACTATAATATCACTTTGCAACATTCATCCCTTGTTAAGACAAAATAATGAGATTTACTATAATCCTAAAACATCAATTTTTAGAAAGGTCTCATAAATTATTGTATATAGCAATTTTATCATTCAATTAAGGAACATAACTTGTTTACTTTTAATCTCCAACACTTTACCATTGACTCATAAGTACTTAAACATAAGTCTTAATCCAAGTCACTTGGTGAACACACTCATCACCAACCAGATGAATTCCTCGTTTACAGTCACTATTATGTGGAAGATAGAGTCAACTAGATCCACACTCAACAATATGGCATTCATAATTTTGCCATAAGTGATTTGCACACATCTATTGTTATTTATTAGGAGATATGTATATTTAGGATGCTCTCCCTAACGAAGGTAAAATTTCCATATTCAAGTAGTAGACGCATCTACGTATAAATCTCGCAAGATTTATTAAAGGTATACAATAATATATAGTACTTTTACTTTCATATATTAGAATTCAAACTTGTGATTTTTTCAATGACTTCTAACGAAGTATTTCGACATGAATCTCCTTTGTGTATTTCATCTCAATACACTCACCACTCACTCGTGATGTGGTTACATATTTGATTTTTCGTCTTTGACTTTTAGTCAATGCAACAACTCTTAAGTTGTTTATGTCCAAGTATTTTCATGTAATATCCGTTTAAAGCCATATTCTTTTAAAAAATGTATAGTTGACATTATAATTACTTTCCATAAAAATAATTTATATGTCACAAACATTAGTGATTTATTTATTTGTAAAAATTGCATGTGTTATCCGAATATATTGAACACAAAACAAAAAATTACATTGGAAACTAAATCATAATTGCCAAATACTTTTGAAATTTGAACGGAAGCATAGACGATATGTAGACATCAAATATCAAAGTGCTTTTATTTTCAACACTTTATAATCTGACCAAAATCTTCTCAATGATATCATCCCATGACATGTCTTGAGATACTCCCTCAAAAAGACTCCATGCACTTGTAAGTACAAGTTTCTCATTTCATCTTGAAACTTTAAACTTTGATAATTCTACATAAAACAACACCAAGTTGTTACGAAGACTACATTTAAGTAGTGAACTTGAACAACTAAATTTGTTCACAACAACACCAAGTTGTTTTCCACCAAATAATATCCATGAGATTGTTACTTTGTTCACCATATGCTACTTCTAGCAAAAGTAGCGAACCATTTGAATTATCAAATACTATGCAAAACTTTGTTTTAAAAATCACCCTAAAACATTTCTTTAGTTTTGCAATATATTATATTAATAATATCAACCATTTCTCATCATTTTTCATGCACACATAGGCAATTAAATGTTTACATAAAATATTTCCATTCATTATGGCTTATATAATCAACAATCTCTATCCTTGTATTTGTGATACATATTTTCTAACACATGTGTTAAAAATTTAAGTCATTTTATATTTATAAAACATGACTATTTGGATTTAGAAATCATAAATTAAAGTTAGTGATAAATCTCATACAACAACACCATCACTTTATGGTGATTTAATTCTTGAAGCCAATCAAACATCAACTTCAATGTATGACTTTCTATTTTTAAACCATGCAAAGTATTAATGTGTTTATATTCACTAAAATCAATTCTACAACAAATTACTTTATAAAATGTTTACATAAAACATTTCAAAGCATTTGTATTCTAACCATTTTTAACAATCATGTTAAAAAGAAAAAAAAATCTAATGCGCACATTAGAAATATTAACATTTCCAGTAAATGTTAATTCGACTTGTTATAAACACATATATGGTTCATATAAATAAGTCACTTCTAATACACATGTTTAAAAATAAGCAACTAAATATTGCTTCCAAACAAACACTTTTCATGAACCGTTTCTAACACGCATATTAGAAGACAAATGATTACAAAAATCATTTTGAATTTTCTTTATAAACTGTTTCTAACACCTTTCATGAATCGTTTCTAACACGCATGTTAGAAGACAAATGATTACAAAAATCTTTTGTTTTTTTATAAACTGTTTCTAACACTTTTGTTAGAAATAAACAATTACAAAAATTGTTATAAATCTTATCAATAAATATGTTCTAACATATTTGTTAGAAAGAAATGATTATAATATGTTAGAAAGAAATGATTATAATAACCATTATCATACCAATATGTTCTAAAAGCTCGTTAAAGATAAACGATTACAGAAATCGTTATAAAATATATCAGTTTGTATAAAGAACCCAATTCTAACACGCTTATGTAGAAATAAATGATTAGAAAAAAATCATAATAAGGATTATTTGTTCATATAAATCTATGGGTGGATGAAGAGTCTACTTTAAGTAGAACTTAATTAGAGACATAAAACTCTAATCAAGTAACATAAAACTTTTATTAAGTACATGAAAATTCTACTCAAGAGAATTTAACGTTTACAAAATACGTATGGTTTACATCCATAAGTCCGGTCTAACACACACGTTAGAAAAATTTAACGTTTACAAAAAACGTAAGGTTTACACTAATAAACCCGTTCTAACACAAAGGTTAGAAAAAATTACAGATTCCATAATCGTTTCAAAACCAAACGATTGAACCAAACTATTCGTTTTGTACTACGGTATAACTAGAAATCATTTACTTATTTTTATTGTCAGTTGTTTCTTTCTAGGTGATGTTATCATAGGTTATCTGTTGTTATGCACTTGTATAAATAGACCATGAGGTTGTCATGATCTATTGTATGTCATTCTTTTATTTGAGTGCAGTACAGTTGTGAGGTCTTATGGTGAGGAGAACAGAGTCTGTAAACACAATTTCATAAAATGATATGAGAATTAGTAATGACTTATATCCAATTGCTTTGTATGTTTGATTAATTGTTGTTTCTGCAGCAATTGATAATGATAAATTAGGAATTGTATTTTTTATCCAATCAAATAATCCTATAAAATCCAAACACTAGTAAACTAGAAAAAAACAAATAAAGAAAGCTGAATATCTTCTAATTAGTAAGTTTTTAATATTATAATTCTTTCAATTTAGGTTATTTAATAAGCGGTAAGGGTCCTATGATAAGTTCTTGAAATTGATAATGTTTTTTACACCTCTTGCTCTATATAATCACATTTTAGGTGTTTTTTACTTGTTAGGAATATATTATTTGGTTTTAAAACCAAGAAAGTGGTTGCTTTGGAATGTTGGGTCGAATTAGGGAAGAACCCTCATGTAGAAGTTTATAATTTTACACATATAGGAGTAGTTTTGTAGAAATAATATAAAACCATAATTTTATCTGATTGAGGTCTTCTTTTTTAGGAAGCTATATAAGGTTACTGTAGGACATGGGTCATAATTTTATACTAAAAATGATATACACAAATATAAAAATTGTAAAGATATTCTTTTTACATAATTTTGGGAAATTGTAGTATCCGTACCGTGTACAAGTCATACAAAATTAAATATGAAATACATATTTAAATAAATCGATTTAAATCGTTGTCTTCAACAAGAGCCTTAACCGCGTCTTCTTGTATGGTCCGTTGTGTGGGCTTCAACGAGGTTTTGAACTAAATCTTCTTATACAATAATTTCCTACAAAATGAATAAAATAAGTGTTGACAGTTGTGGTTGAGGCACGTGTTCAACACGCTTCACTTAAAACGGATTTCGCGCCTCTACTAAAGACGACGCGTCTATTTCCCAGGGTACAACAGCCGAAACAGTATGTACTGTCGAAGATTGCTCACGCGCCCGTGGTTACACTGGATAAAATCATAGTATTTGAACATGTGGAAAAATAATGATCCGAAAGTGATAGAATCGATAGAGAAAACTTATCTCTCTATAGTTCTCAACATATGAATGTTCAAGTCTTCACAACTTCTCTAACAATTCTTCATCCATATTATCTTTCTCTTGTAGTTTTCTCAAACAACCAATGAAGCACATAGCCTAACATTTTTTACAAGAATTGTGGGTAGTGAAAAGTCTCACTTGATTAGAGACATAAACTCTAATAATAACAAATAAATTGACATAAAAACTCTACTCAAGAGTTTAATCTTTAATTCACATATGAAGAGTTTAATTAGTAATTATAATTTTACTAAATTATAATTTCACTAGATTAATATCCATTCACACTACAAAAATTTCCAACAGCTACAAACATCTTTTATTCGAACATTATAAACAAATATAGGTTCATGGGTCAACCATGCGAAATACAACAAGCTATGAAATAAGCCTAGAGCAAATGTTGTACTAACCGGTATAGAACTTGCAATTAGCTTCCATTGGTGCTATTCGCATTTGAATTAAGTTCAAAATGAACCAATACCAATGGCTCGCTTATTTAAAGAGAGTTTTGCAAGAATTGGTGGTTTAAGCAGCTCACTCAAGTATTTGAGAACCACTAGCTTTACAAAAAAAGTGTTCTAACCCTTTTCGTATTTTGAAGTAGCAAACATGTCAAGTTGAGAACCTAGGGATTCATATTTCTTAATAAGCATTCATCTGGGATCGTATGAGTCTCAATCTTTAAGACAACACAATTAGAAAGTGTTTAGATGTTTAAATAGTGAAAACAACCAATTAGTTAATAGTTATACACTTGTACATAAGATGCACACTAACGACGATTGGACTTTTTAGAAAATCAACAAGAAGTTTACAAGAATTAACAAGTAGGAACATTAATTAGCGATCTAGATGGAATGTATGTTTTTCTTTTTCTTTTTCTTTTTCTTTTTTTTTGTAAAATTAAGATGTTATTTGATTATCTATTAAAAGATATAGCATGTTTTAAGGAATGTCATACATAATATATGGTTACATAAAAACTATGCTTGCAATATCCTTGGACAATATGTGTATGGCTTAGGATTTTAATCATTACCTATTGTGATGTGTGAGTATTGAAGAGTCTTATGTTTTATATCAGTGACATCAACAAACATAACTAAATAATATGTGGGCCTTTTGAGACTAGGAATCTCACCAAAGTTAGAAATATTTTAAACAAAACAAAGGTATTATGTAATACGAGAAAGAACATGCTATTCATTTTAAAAATGTGAATTCATCTTTCCTTTTTTGATTGACTGTTAAATTCCTTGTTTGATGTTAATGAACATCACCTAAAATAAGATGTTACAATACCATTTGATGCTATGAGTTTCTCCCAACTATTACAAACGGTAAGTGATTATGCCGTTCTTGTAAAACCACAAGGTTGCATATCGTGATTTATAAGTCGTAAGGTTTTAATGTGACATGTTAGTTGAATATTGAGTATGCTTAGTTAAGTAACTTGCAATGTCTATGTTATGATGACAAAAAAGACATGTTAAGTGTAGATTAATGTTAATTTGATGATCATTGAGTTGTCATTGATGTAAATAAGTTAGAAAGTGGTTCGTTGGTCATGAGATGTGTAAATGCAAGAATGAAAATCTGGTGCTAAAAATAGGGTTCCGAGCATGAAGAGGTTGCTTAAACTCATAAATTTTGTATAATAGTTTTATTTATACCAGGAAATTTCTCCCGTGCGTTGCGGGGGGGATTTGATCAGTATCAATTTAGTTCAACTGAAAAAGAAAACTTAAAAATAAAGTCGTGATGTGTCCAAACTAATAATGATACGTGTTTTACATCGATCGAATCGGTGTTCAGTTCAACTGAAAAAAGAAAACTAAAAAATAAAGTCGTGATATTCCCAAAAGGATGATCTACGTGGTTTACATCGATCGAAAACTAATATCATTAACGAGCTAACGGTTCCGATAGTACCGATAACAAAATTTATACAAACAAAAATTTAACTAAAGAAAACACACTTAGACATCAATAATTTATAAACTATACTAAAACAAACTAACGAATAAAATTTGTTAAATTATTAAGTTTTGGATTTGTAAAAGTATATAGTTAAGTAATAAAATAATTATTAGTTAGAATACAAAATGAAGAAATGGAAGGAAGAAAAAGTTGAACAAATTAGAAAAATAGAAAACAAACTTGGAGAATAAACATTAGAAAGATGTTTTGAGAAGGTGTCGAACTTTAAAAGTTTCAGTCGGAAGAAATTGAAAGAAATTGCACACACCACCGACCCAATATTTTATTTTGTAAATGTAAACAATTTTATAAATGTATGTCTTAAATATGACGTGAAAATAATTTAATTAATGTCATGTTGCATCCATTAATTGGCCAAACATCATCATTCATCAATGAATACAAAGTAACATACAAAATCTCTTAGTAACTATATATTGTTAATGTTAGTTGTTAATATGAGAATAACATTTATTGATTGGCCAAACATCATCATTAATCAATGAATGCAAAGTAACATACAAAATCTCTTAGTAATAATATGAAAAGAAAAAAAAATGATACATGAAAAATATATAGTTTAAAAAAAATAAATAAAAGTAGAATATGTTAAACTTAAAATAATAATAAAATATTATAATATTAAATAATAAAATATTAAAAAGCTATATATTATTAAAAAATAAAATTACTATTTATTATCTTTTGTCAATAATATAGTATATTATATATAATATGAGTTGATTTGCAGTTTTGAACGCCATATGTGTCAATATAAATTTTGTCAAATATTTTATAAATTTTATAATAAGATCATATATTATGTAAAAATCTTAAATGAGATTTATACCCACCTGTTACAGCCGTATGCACATGCCAACACATGGATTGATTGTGCGACATCAAGTCAAATCACAAATATCCCATACACATACTTAAAGAATTTTCCAACACTTTTATGGTGTATTATGTACTTATCAACGATTCGGTCTAAGTGGGGTGTTGGTGTAGTTTTTGGGTGGTGATGGTCTTTTAATGCCAGCTGTTTTACTTTGGGTTGGTGTTGAATATAGCGTTACCTCTTTGCAGTGGGACATTATCTGCTACATTTCGATCCCACTAGCGATGGTTAATTGAATTACTTGATGTGAGATCGCTAGTTGTTTTTTGCCTCAAAGAATACTTATGTTGTACCTCTGTAGGAGCTCTTTTACTATCCGACTCACACCATTGAACCAAATGATGATGGGTCATTTTTCAACAACAAGTTTTAGATTCTCTAAGAGGAATGCACAACAAGCACACTACATAATTTAAACTTCTAATGTTTTGATTGTGAAGTAAATCACTTAATTAATAAGATGTCCATTTGAGGACCAAATGATGGTGGGTGTAGACCGCCTTTAACAACTTTTAAATAGTTTTTTCGATTTGAAAAGATGAAGAAAGTGTGAGGATACAAGCGCAAAAGGGTTATTGTTTGTTTGTAGCATTTTAGATAGATTTTTGAAAGAGTAAACTGCCAAAATGGTCCCTGAGGTTGATTACTTTTGTCATTTTAGTCCAAAACTCAAACATTTTGAATCTGGATCCTTATGTTTACAATTTTGTTGTAATTTTCATCCAAAAACAAAATCTTCTTAGATATTTTAGTTAATATCCAACTTTTTTTTGTCTTTTACTCCCTTCTAATAAAGGGCAAAATGGTTAGATTTTTTTTAATTTGTTATTGTAAAACATTAAAAGACAATTTTGACCTTCACTAAAATGGAGGGAAAAAACAAAAAAAATGGATATTAATTAAAAAATCTGATCAGATTTGATTTTGGATAAAAATGACACCAAAATTAAAACCACAAATACATAGATTTAAAAAATTTGAGCTTTGGACTAAAATTACCAAATCCAAGACCATTTTGAAAATTCACTTTTTTTTCTGAAAAAATATTCTTTGAATTGGGATATCAGATATTGTCTTAGAGATAACGATAATACAATCATATTTTTCAAAGTATATGAATAAGTTCCACTCTATGTATTTTAAACTCTATTTTCAAAGTATATAAGTTCCACTCTATATTTTTCAAACTCCATTTGTAATTTAGTAAGGTTCACAACTACTAGGTTCGATATTATCATATTTACAAAACACATCACTATATGATTTTTAAACTCAATTTGTAATTGAATAAGCTTCACACTACTAAACTAGTAATTTAAAAATATCTCCTTGAATCTTTTCATATGTACTATAATATATTTTATGTGGGTGATTTTAAATAATATAAAAAATCTTTCTTAAGTTATTTTGACATGTAGTACACTAGATGTCACCTTTTAACATAGAAACAAAAACTACAATATAAACAAATTTGTCCACAATAATTAAACCATGAAAGAAAAGTTCGCTTATTTGTGAAATGGATGTACACGTATCGTGAAAAGGAGATGCAACATGTAAGAAAATTATTTATTTATTTATTTAGGCTTTTTCTGCGTGTCCGATTTTTCTATTTTTGATGATTCCCATTCAAAGATGATAGAAATTAAAGTTTTTTAGATTAAGATTATACGTATAGTTATTTACTTTTTTATTTTTTATTTTTTACTTTTGTATAATCATTGAACGTAAATTCTACTACAATGTGATAGTTAATGTAGTTTTTATATAACAATGACTAATTATATAATTAGATGTACATTTTTAAAAGGTCACATGACTATATCCATGTGAATTATGATTCTACAATTGATCATATTGTCTTATGACCGATCTTTTGATCACAGGTTTAAAATGATCTTATATCAATATATGATTCTATATATTAATATACCCTAATATATTGTTCTTAAATGATGTCTTATGATCGATCTTTTGATCCCATGTTCAAAATGGTCTTATCAATATATGATTGTATATATTCATATGCCCCCAATATATTGTTCTTAAAGGATAAAAACGTAAGTAGAGAAAAAAATATGTTGAATTATCATTTATCATTATATATTAATATACCCCTAATATGTTGTTCTTAAAGGATGTCTTATGACCGATCTTTTGATCCCATGTTCAAAACGATCTTATCAATATATGATTGTATATATTCATATGCCCCCAATATATTGTTCTTAAAGGATAAAAACGTAAGTAGAGAAAAAAATTATGTTTAGTTATCATTTTATCATTATATATTAATATACCCCTAATATATTGTTCTTAAAGGATGTCTTATGACCGATCTTTTGATGCCATGTTCAAAATGGTCTTATCAATATATGATTGTATATATTCATATGCCCCCAATATATTGTTCTTAAAGGATAAAAACTTAAGTAGAGAAAAAATTATGTTGAATTATCATTTATCATTATATATTAATATACCCCTAATATATTGTTCTTAAAGGATGTCTTATGACCGATCTTTTGATCCCATGTTCAAAACGATCTTATCAATATACGATTGTATATATTCATATGCCTCCAATATATTGTTCTTAAAGGATAAAAACGTAAGTAGAGAAAAAATTATGTTTAGTTATCATTTTATCATTATATATTAATATACCCCTAATATATTGTTCTTAAAGGATAAAAACGTAAGTAGAGAAAAAATTATATTTAATTATCATTTTATCATATTCATGTTATTGAAATGTAAGTTCATGGTAACTAAAAAATCATTTATTTAAATTGCCTTGCGTAGTAATATTAAAATTCTCTTATATTTCTTTTGTAATATGCGCGTTACGCAGTGTAAAAATCTGAAACTACATTTTGCATTCAAGAAATGTGCAAGAACGGGGTATAAAAAGTTTTTTTTTTTTTTTTCAGAAGCGTAGGAAATATTTTGAATCATTTGGTTACAAATTCAATGATTAAGTTTAAATGGTAAGAAGACTTTAATCAATTCTTAAAATGAAGGTGACATGGTAAAATTGGATTGTTAGGAAGGAGTCGTCTCATTTTCTCATAATTTCTCATGTGCTACATTAGTGATTTCCTCCACTTTCATCACTTTCCTAGTTTTCTTAAAAATTTCCCTAAAATCAAACTATTTTAATTTAAAATAATTTTAAAATATTAATATATAATTAAAGGGTCTGTTTGATATGAGGTAATGGAATGAACGAGAGAATGGAATTGACGAGATAATGGAATGAACGAGGTAATGGTATGGAATGAATCATTACTTTGTGTTGTTTTCGAAGGCTGGAAAAGACGGAAGAATAAAATCGGTGGTGGGCGGGTGGTAGTGGGGGGTGGCCTTTGTCGTAGGGATGGTGAGAGGTAGTGATGGGGGTGTCGACGATGGGTGGTGGTGGTAGCAATACATGTGGGTGGTGACGGTGGTGGGTGGCAGTGGATTGCGGTGGTGGTCAGTAGCATGTGGAGGGTGGTTACGTGGTAGCTGGGTGGCGGTGGTGGTATCGACGGTTGTGGTATCGACTGTGGTAGTAGCAGCAGTGGCTGGCGGCGATGAAGATGGTGGTCGGTGACGACGGTGGAGCCGGTAGTGGGAGACGGGTGGTGGTGGTCGGTGGTGGTGATGAAGGGTGAGAGAGAGAATGAAATGAAAAAAATTAAGAGGGTTGGATGGAATGAATTTGAGGATTTTAGAGGGAACAAAATGCTTTATATAATGGGTGATTACTTACATTGACCAACCGAACATACTTTTTTACTTTCCCTTACAATAATACATTCCATTCCGCCTCGTATTTCTACATACCATACATTAACTAAAAGTAAGCCAATTTTTAATGTATTTGAATCATAATAGTTTAAGGTTCTTTTTAAAACTCATGCAACCTGTAGGGTTTATTTGAAATTAAAACCAATGCCTAAGGTGATCTGTTATGTCACTATTATAACTTGAGGGGCCTAACTGAAATTTCTAAAATGAAATTTGTAGGTTCTTCTCTCCTGCGTAAGAGCTCCATCGAAACAAAGGAAATAAGAGTTGTGTATGTATAGATACAGATGTGTGTGTACATATATGCCATTGAAGAGGACAAGAGTCTTCCATCCCTCCTGATAATTAGAGCTGGCTCACAAAATCCCGGTGAAAAAAACACACCCATCGGATCCTCCTCAAACTCCACTCCATCAGCTTACATTGACGATTTTTATGGGTTAAATCTTGTTTCCTCATTTGTTTCTTAAATCCATTAACTTTTTTATACAATATTACTTTTAGAAAAAATACAGGGTATAATAGAGAATTTTACTATCTTTAATATGAGTATAGTATTGATATAGCTTTTTAAATCCCTTTTTTACTGGTAGGTGATTATATTCTCGGTAGGTATTCATTATATAGTCTGATATGTGTCTATATAACATAGAAGTACGTGTTATATAACCTAGTATGCGAATATATAACATGTTAGTACGTTATCATGTATAACCTAATAGTACTTGATTATACGTGATTATATAACATGATAGTATGTGATTATACATTATCATATAATCTTGATGCGTAATTATATATGGACATTTATGCCCCTAATCACATCTTGATAACTCTCTACACTTTTCACTAAGAAGAGTCCATTCAAAATAAAGTGAAAAGTTTAATAAAGAAATATAAGTTATGCTTTGTTAGGTATCTTATCTCTCTCTCTATTATAATATGTATATGGTTAGGGTACTCCTTTTGAAATTATCTCTTTATTTTAATATGTCGATGGTTGGGGTACCCTTTTTGAAATACCTTTAGATGTTCCCTTTGTTTAATGTTTAGAGACGAATCACGTTGTTTAATAAGATGCTATCTAGAAATATTTATGTAAACCAATGAAACATTTACTTTCGGTTTGGTGAAAAGGTATGATATATGAGTTTAGCCTAAAATGCCATCACCAATCGCAAACTTGTGGAGTCTTCTATTTGGTGAATTACATCGTACCAAATGCTCTTTACATAGAGCTACATTTTCAATATTCCCATTAGCAAATGCAAAAGTGACCATTTTATATCTCATGAAGGAGAATCCCTGAAAATTTGAGGGGCCAGAATCTAGACGAGTAGAAAAGATAAGCGTTTAAAATGTAAGCTTAATAACTAATATATAAAATATCAATAATACGACGATAATTGTGATAAAAATAAATAAATAAACAATACAAAGTAGTGTTTGGGACTAATGGGTTATATGATATTTGAGTTTATCTGTTTGTTAATATGAATCAAAGATAAATAGGATAAGTTGAAAACATATTAGGTTTTTAACTTTGAAACTGCAGTTGCCCAACTTACCCTTAGGTGATCATTTTTTGACATCCACTTATCTTATATCCAACTCTTACGTAAAAGTAAGATATTAGACCAACCACCGAATAATGGTTGGTTTAGAAACTAGGTTTAATGAAAGCCCTTGGTAAATATCCTGGCTTTTGATCTACTTATACGCCCATCTAAGTGTCGCTTAATCCAATAAACCCATTTACAACCAACATATTTTCCCAAGTTAATTGGAACATGCTCCAATACCCATGTTTTGCAAAGTGTAAAATAGTAACTGCAGTATGCATCGCTTCCCACCATATTGGCCATTCTTTAACCTAAGTAAAAAAAAAAAGAAAGAAGGCCAATCAGAGGATTATAGGAGACATGAAAGAACAAATGATTAAGACATTATTTGGGTTGACGTGTATAATCAGGTGATTGGGTAACAATCATATATGATATGATGGTGAGGTGGTGGATGGACAATTAGAAGGCTCAGACAATGAAACAATAAAAAATATGGGCATGGGATCACTAGAGGCGGTAGTCGAGGTGGGAAGGGTAAACGTGGTATCATGGAAAGCGACATGACAAAAAACGTAGGTACAATTGTAATGAAGACTGTAGCATAGGTATCCACTATGGTTTGGGCATAAGCGAGTAAAATGCAAGGGACAAATATGGGAAAGAGCTTATTGAGTTAGATAGATATCCCTAGAAGAGGTAGCGTAGGCAACCAAATATGCGGAGGGTCATGTAGGCAACCAAATAGGGTAATGAATCATCAAGTGTTGCAATTGTGGCATGTGCATCATGTACCAAAACCCTTAATAGTAGGAGGCGGTCCCTTAAAATATCACAATATATAATGTGAAAGTAAAGTATTACATGACATAGAAGGATAAAACGATAATCTACTAGACTTTGAAGTGTTGCAAGCTTTATAATTGTTTCGCAAGTGTTTATGGGAAATATTAATAAAAGAATGACAAGAAAAAACAAAATCAAACTAATGACCAAGGTGTGAGTGTCCATTTTGTGTGGGAGAAAGTAGTGGTATCTGAGAACGAGTACATATTAGAGGTGTGCAAAAAACCGAATTAACCGAACCATAACCAAATTAACTAACAAAACTGAACCGAAAAATCGAACCAAATAAAAACCGGTGAGTCGGTTAATTTTTTTTTTGAAAACCGAAAGTAGCAGGTCGGTTATGGTTATCAATGTTTTCATACCCACCATAACCAAACCGAACCGAACTGATATGTAATAAATCTTTGTAGGATTAGGACTTTTCATAATTTTTTTTAATATTTGATGTTTTTGATTAAAGATTTTAGTATTTATGGGTTTAATATTTGATATTTTTGATTAAAATTTTTAGCATTTATGGGCTATTTCATATTGTTTTGCGGTTTTGGTTGAATGTTTATTTGAATTTATGGAATATATCATATCACTTTATATATTCGGTAATAATCGGTATTTGTTGTGAAACAACGGTCTATTAGCAACTAATATATATGTATATAAACATGAGAGCTAGACTATGAAATCATGTAGAGAATAGAACATGGGGAATTCTTATTCATTCCTCTAATATCATATACAAATGCCATTATATATAGGCACTCACATTAGTACAATACTAAATAAGAGAAAGGGGTTATACATGTGGAAGGTCACTACATAATGGATGCATTCATAGATATGGGTTATACATGTGGAAAGTTACTACAAAATGGATGCATTCATAACACTACCCCTTGACTATCCACATGATGGAATAATATTCTTTAATATGCTTAATGATGTTGCCTCATTAAAAACCTTACTAAGAAAACCCAATGGGACAAAACCTCAGCTAAGGGAAAAAGAGTGCAAAGCGTATTGTCTCCCACTCAATATAACCCATTTCAAGTAACAAGTGCCAATTTTTTATGAAAGTTGTTGAAAAACTTTTGTAGTGAGTGATTTGTCGTTTGATGTGCAATCTATTAATGAACTTGATGTATGATCTTCATGTAAAACTTTAATTACCTCCTCTTGTAAGTAGATACCATAAGATTCATGAATGTGTTTTGTTATAATCCATGTATTTACAAAACTAACCAAACTTGTTGATGGGCTAGTAAAATATGAACCCACACCTTTCGTACCTTAAGGGTATAGAAAATAAATGTTTTACTCATTTCACTATCTCCTCGTCGTACACGAGTTAAATCTTGACAATGAATTTAGTGGTATATGTTCGTGTATAGCTAGCAAGATATATTAATACAATTTGTATTGAATTATAGTACTTCATGACCAATGATCTTTGCTTCTTTGATAGAAGATGATATAAGTCATTTTTATCTATATCAAATATTTGAACATCATTAAATGTACTTACACCAAAAGCTTTGTCCATATGAAAATGTCCAACATTTTCTAGATGTATTATGATTGATGGATTATAATATAAATGTATGTCCTACGTATCGAGCCATAAATTTGCAATATTGTATTTCATTTGCAAATTCTTGCTTAAATATTTGAGTTCTTTTTTTTCTCTTCGGGAGATTCAATGACATCATCAACATATATTGCAATACTTGTAAACCTCATATCATTCTTTTAATGAAAACAAATGGACCAACTTCACCATATGTATTTCTTGTTTTCGAGCTCACTGGTGAGTCAACTATATCATATTTGACTCGACTATTTTAGTCCACACATATTTTGTCAACTTCATATAGTATGTTCGTGAGGTTTTGACATCAATGCTTCTAGCATTATCAATCCATGAGGGAATTCGTTTCATCTTATCCATATATGCATGTGCTTTCACTCTTCAGGAGTTTTGCTATATAAATTTGCCCATTTAACACATAGATATCTATATCATGTAAAAGTGTCATGAACACTTGCTTTTATCTCCAAAATCCATATTGTACCATGTGTGTACACTATTGATTGAGATATCACAATCACTGGGTACAAGTTTTCAATGTATGTTTATTGGTGCACAAGAATTCATCGTTAAGATGTTTTGATTCACCTTTAAAGAACTCAATTGCTTTAAGAAACTCATCAGGAGTTCAATCGTATTAAAAAATGAATCTGTATACAACGATCATATTGTTCTCGAGAACTTACTTTATATGAATTACATAATTTAAATCCTTCAAGGACTTGGATGTATCTAAATGATACATAACATTTATAAGACGCATATCATGTAACATCCGTCAAAAAATGGATTTACCAAACCCGCTCCGTTTATTAACCGAACAATCAGTTAAAAATTTCGTTGCATATTTAATGCCCAAATTAATTTTAAACGATACATAATTAATAAATATATTGGAATATATAATTTATATTTGAAAAAGTATTTAAAATAAGGAAATAAAAATAAAAGGCTTCTGCCGGGTTTCGAACCCGGGTCAGCCAGCGATTCAGCAGCCTTAACACTTAACCATCCAACCACTGCGCCACTTATGTTTCTTGTTAATTATTGGAAACAATTAATACATAAAATAAATCTCGAATTCAAATACCGACGCGCCCAATTGCAGTCGTCGGAAATTTCGACTATCTCGCCAAGATTGGACGGTTTCTTCAGTTTTAACGTAAACATTCACTACTACATCGGTTATAACCGACGCCTGAGTCCGCGACGCAAGTCATAACCGCCGGAAAATCTTTAACCGACGAATCAAGACGGAAATCGGGTCAAATACGTCGATGTCCTGCCCTATAAATACCCCCTCTAACCTCTGTTAGCTTTTTCGCTCACAATCACACTCTTTCCCGACGTAAACTTACTCGCCGGAGAACTACTGCAACTCGCCGGAAAATCGAGCCTTTCACTTCTGAGCCTTACTGAACACCCAGAACTCATACCGAAGCCACCCACACTCACCTCTAGCTCGCTGAAGACTCTCTGCCACAAGACACACGTCGCCGGAACAACTTGCTGACATCGGAGCTTCGCCGGCGAAACAGAGGAGTCCAGTTCGGTATACCTTACGCTTAATATTTCATTCTTTTTATTTATCTCACCTGTAATTAACCGCAACACACTAAAAGAACTTGATAAAATCATCGAACCTGTCGGACTTTAGTTCTGGTTAAGTCCAACGAAGAAGACGAAGTTTCAGTTGTCTATAAGTTTAATTTAAATCAAGATATAACTCGGGTTAGACACACAGTCCAGCGGTGGACTGTGTGCAAATAAAACACACTTACGTTCCGAGTTCGACTCTTGTCCCACGCATGCTTGCCTTAATAAAAATGTTCTTTTTTTTACTGAACCGGATTCATTTCACATAGATGTTAAGTTTAATAAAAACCGGAATAATAACCAAGATAGACACACAGTCCAGTGGTGGACTGTGTGAACGTTTAATCGCACGTCACGAGTTCGAGTCCGGACTACCGCACCGGTCCGGACAATTATCAAACTTTTTATATAAGACAGAAAGGAAATTATTTAGTTTGTATATAAGTATAATAAAAATCAGATTATTTAACAAGTTAGACACACAGTCCAGCGGTGGACTGTGTGTTAACCCAAACCACAGGTCCCGGGTTCAAGACCTGTGGAGAACACCGGTTCGATGCATTAAAATCGTTTTTAGAAATGAATGATTTTCTATTTAATTCAATTAGTATATAAATATAATTAAAAACAGAAATATTTCGGGTTAGACACGTAGCTCAGTTGGTAGAGCTGCGTGCACGCGAACGGGAGGTCTCGGGTTCGAGCCTCACCCGGCGCACACAAATACACAGCCTGACCGGTCAACAAGTCAACAAGTCAACGGTCAACGGTCGCAAAAAGTCAACATTTTTGATTATTTTTATTTATTTATTTTATTTAAAAATCAATTAAAAATACTTAAAAATAACATTTTTAAGGTTAGAAAATAGCCTTAAACTCACAAAAATATATCCAATCATCCTACTAAAATTGATTAATAAAATTCCCTTATTTACCAAACCATTGTGTTATTATCTAGGTTAGTTTCACTCGTGGTTAAAACCAACTTCGCGTGCATTCAACATCATCAACCGAACGCACCCAATGTGAGTGAATCTTACAACTCCCCTTTTTAATTACACGTTTTGGGGTGTGTCATGTGTCACTAAAAATTAACTTGTTTACTTAAACTTGTGCCATACCATATTGTGATCTAAACATAGATTGTGTATATTGTTTGTAGTTATGTATTTCATATTGTCAATTATATGCAAAACATTCATTAGGCCCATCAGTTCCTCGTGGGAGACGAGTTGAGCAACGCGTGTCTCAAAACGATCCATTATTGTTCATGTGTGCATTATTTAATATTAAATGATTGGTGAATAAGTTTACATCTATTTTTACTCATGTGTGGTTGTGCACTTTATTTTATAATCAATTAAATAAACTTGTTCAAATGTTTTTCATAGAATTCACTCGCCAACTTTTTGTTGATCCAAAAACCATTTTTACACATGATACAGGTGAACAGGATGAAGCAAGGAAACATAGGAAATGCCTTAGAAGAAAACAATGAAGTTTAGAATGATGTTTAGGACATGATGTATTTATGATTGTATGTTTCCCTTTAAAATGTAATAATGAATATGAAACGTTATAATAAATGTCATGAGCTTTGATGATAACCCAATCATGTCCCGATCACCTTTTCTACTGCGGGTCGGGGTGTGACAGATTGGTATCAGAGCCATGACTATAGGGATATTGGATAGGTTATTAGACCCTTAGAGCCTATACTATAGTTGACTAGATTTTTAATTATTCATGTGGTTACATGCAAACTTATGATATTTATTTGTTTCATATTTGTTTATACTTACAGTCAAACATACATACTTACATACACATTCATCATACATATTTCAATGTTCATATATTTAAATCATCTTCATACTTATGTTATTCAAAGATTTTGTCGCAATTTTCAAATCCCATCAAAGTAAGTTCTGCGACGGGCATGTAGTAACTGGAAGGGTACAAGTACCGGTAGTCGGAACGTCCTGTCTAGGTTGGCATTCGTATAAATCCAATATAACGGACCAGATTGCCTACCTGGGGACTAACGATGAGAGTACGAAGGACCTATTAGGCCAAAGCATGCCACACCAAACGTCGTTCGAACTAACCCCACTTTGAGGTGTCACCGTGTCTATACCTGGACACATTCCGAATATCATACGTTACATATTTCTCGATTTTCTCCGGGTTTTAGTGTACGTAACCAGGCTAACACATGCGAACCATATGAAAAACCCGGTATTCATGGGGGCCCACATGATTACGAAGGTGAAGTATGGCGGCATGCAAGGCCTAATGACGAGCAAAGCCCAAGACATCCTATGGATGTAGTAGATTTATTTTTCTATATTTATTTTATGAATGTTCATTCCTAAATACGACTCATGATCCCAAAAACTTCCAACTCATACTCTTGACATGTATTCCTTGTAGATGTCTTCTAATCTCGCCCGTAGAAAGATGAGAGCAGGAAGAGCTCGCGAGCGCATGGCTGCCCTAATCGCTCAACAAATGGCTGCCGTAATACCCAACATTGTAATCCAAGTCCAACAAGCACTTACCGCTAATCCTGTCAACCAAGAAAATCAAAACGTTATCAACCCTTCCCCAAATACCACTAAATGCACCTACAAGCATTTCAAATCATGCGACCCTCCGAAATACGAAGGGACTGAAGGTGTCACCGCTCTCCTCCATTGGTTTGAAGAAATGGAGAACACTTTTGTAAATTGCGATTGCCCCGATGATCGCAAGGTGCGATATGCTACTGGTCGTTTATACGGAATAGCGCTTACTTGGTGGAATACAGAGAAGGCCAAACGAGGCGTTGAAGATGCTATGACTTTGACTTGGGAAGAGTTGAAGGAAATCATGACAAGACGGTTTTGCCCGAGGAGCGAAATCAAGAAATTGGAGGATGAGTTCTATTCGTTGAAGCAAAAGGAAGGAGACCACACCACCTACAACAAAAGATTCCTCGAGTTAAATCAAATGGTTCCCAACTTGTTCACTCCCCTCTACCGTTTGATCGAGCACTACATTCGAGGTCTTCCGTCAAGAATTCAAGACTCTGTAATAAGTACCACACCTGCAACTTTGGAAGCAGCAATGGAGTTAGCTACAGAGCTCACCGAAAACCGAATCCGGAACAAAGACTTTAAGGAGGAGAAGAAGAAGGATAAGGCATCGACTGAAACTTCAAACTCCACCCAAACCGAATCCCCTTCTCAACCCACTTTTAAGAGAAAACGAGATGGGCAACTTTTCGCTGTCACACAACGTAATCAACCAATTTCACAAGCCATACCCATCCAAGCTATCCCAATCACTCAAGTAGCACCCAACTCAGCTTACCCAAATAAGAAACCGTACCTTGGACCTCACCCTCAATGTAACACCTGTTTTTATCACCATCCCCCTACCTTACCTTGTCGATTATGTGCGAATTGTGGACGCTATGGTCATTTGAGCAAGGTTTGCCGCACCCCTCAAAACCAAATCTCTCCCCTACTCAAAACATGGTCCAAACCTATCAACAACCCCAATACCCCATGTTCCCATATGTTCGAGCTTGTTTTAATTGTGGCGACCCTACCCACTTTAGAAACACGTGCCCTCGATTGGTTAACATCATAAACGCTCAAGCCCAATCAAACCCAGTTAACCAAGTAAATCAAGAAAACCCAATCACTAGGCCACCAGCAAGAGGAAGAGTTTTCAACATCAACGCCAATCCTGTCGAAGATAATGACGGCCCAAACGAAAACACCCAACTAGTCCTCTTCACCGAAAATCAAGATTCAACTCCAATCGTTTAGTTTTATGTTTTTCTTTATGTTTTAGAATCACATAGAACCAATCATAACTTAAGGATAAAGCGAATGAGAATTTGACAAGAATATGGTGGATACGCTGCTGGTACTTCCTATATATAAGTATTCTTGTCAAAGGATCGGAGGCATTATCAGGCGGTTATGAGAGGTTCCATGTATAAACTGTTTGTGTGATTATTGTTTAGATTAAATTTATTATTTTCAGTACATGCAATACGATCGGCTCCGTTTGATTGAGCCTTGATCGCACAGACATTTTTCATTTTCAGTACATGCAATACGATCGGCTCCGTTTGATTGAGCCTTGATCGCACAGACATTTTTCATTTTCAGTACATGCAATACGATCTTTTGGTTGTTGTGTTTGTTGTAGAGTCACATAGAACTAATCATAACTTGTGGATAAAGTCAATGAAAATTTGACAAGAATATGGTGGATACGCCGCTGGTACTTCCTATATATAAGTATTCTTGTCAAAGGATCGGAGGCATTGTCAGGCGGTTATGAGAGGTTCCATGTATAAACTGTTTGTGTGATTATTGTTTAGATTAAATTTATTATTTTCAGTACATGCAATACGATCGGCTCCGTTTGATTGAGCCTTGATCGCACAGACATTTTTCATTTTATGTACATGCAATACGATCGGCTCCGTTTGATTGAGCCTTGATCGCACAGACATTTTTCATTTTCAGTACATGCAATACGATCTTTTGGTTGTTGTGTTTGTTGTAGAGTCACATAGAACTAATCATAACTTGTGGATAAAGTCAATGAAAATTTGACAAGAATATGGTGGATACGCCGCTGGTACTTCCTATATATAAGTATTCTTGTCAAAGGATCGGAGGCATTATCAGGCGGTTATGAGAGGTTCCATGTAGGATTTAGTATGTTTTGGTCAAAGTTTGTTCATCATACATTTCAGCGTATTTCAATTTCAGAAGTTGAGCTATGTCTCACTTCCACAATGACTAACCTCTCCATCACAACAAACGAGAGAGGTATTGTCATCATCAAACATGGATACTATCAGAATTAAGAGTCAAGTTTTGGTTGTTGTGTTGTAGTAGAGTCACATAGAACTAATCATAATTTGCGGATAAAGTCAATGAAAATTTGACAAGAATATGGTGGATACGCCGCTGGTACTTCCTATATATAAGTATTCTTGCCAAAGGATCAGAGGCATTATCAGGCGGTTATGAGGAGTTTCATGTAGGATTTAGTTTTGTCTTGGTTGAAATTTGTGTTACATTCATATCATCTCGCCATTTAAAGAAATTGGATTGTGTTCTATTTCTACATAAACTAACCTCTCCATCATAACAAACGACAGAGGAACTGTCACCATTCAAACGTGTATGCTATCAAAATTTGGACTCAGATATTGGTTGTTGTGTTTATTTATGTTCTAGAGTTATATCATAGAACCAATCATAACTTACTGATAAAACCAATGAAAATTTGACAAGAATATGGTGGATACGCCACTGGTACTTCATACATATAAGTAGTCTTGTCAAAGGATCAGAGGCATTGTTAGACGGTTATGAGAAGTTCTATGTAGGATTTAGTAATTTCTAGGTACATTGGTTGTGGCGTTTATTTATTGTTCTAGAGTCACATCATAGAACCAATCATAACTTACTGATAAAACCAATGAAAATTTGACAAGAATATGGTGGATACGCTGCTGTTACTTCCTATATATAAGTATTCTTGTCAAAGGATCAGAGGCATTGTTAGACGGTTATGAGAAGTTCCATGTAGGTTGTAGTATTAGAAATGTTGTTTTAGGATATAACCATATTTTCCCAAACATATCAAAACTCTTACGCATGAAATCATACTTAGTGAATCAACTTTGCTTATCAATATTTTACCGTAGGCAACAAAAAGCGATTGTAGAAGGGTACTTAACCCTTACAAGGAACGTTACCGCCTCAAACAGAAACTTAAACCCTTACTTTTCTAAGTATGTAACTGTCAAACTAAACACCATCATTTTAGTCAAATATATCACTACTTAAATTTCGGGATGAAATTTCTAAAAAGCAGGGGATACTGTAACATCCGTCAAAAAACGGATTTACCAAACCCGCTCCGTTTATTAACCGTACAATCAGTTAAAAATTTCGTTGCATATTTAATGCCCAAATTAATTTTAAACGATACATAATTAATAAATATATTGGAATATATAATTTATATTTGAAAAAGTATTTAAAATAAGGAAATAAAAATAAAAGGCTTCTGCCGGGTTTCGAACCCGGGTCAGCCAGCGATTCAGCAGCCTTAACACTTAACCATCCAACCACTACGCTACTTATGTTTCTTGTTAATTATTGAAAACAATTAATACATAAAATAAATCTCGAATTCAAATACCGACGCGCCCAATTGCAGTCGTCGGAAATTCCGACTATCTCGCCAAGATTGGACGGTTCCTTCAGTTTTAACGTAAACATTCACTACTACATCGGTTATAACCGACGCCTGAGTCCGCGACGCAAGTCATAACCGCCGGAAAATCTTTAACCGACGAATCAAGACGGAAATCGGGTCAAATACGTCGATGTCCTGCCCTATAAATACCCCCTCTAACCTCTGTTAGCTTTTTCGCTCACAATCACACTCTTTCCCGACGTAAACTTACTCGCCGGAGAACTACTGCAACTCGCCGGAAAATCGAGCCTTTCACTTCTGAGCCTTACTGAACACCCAGAACTCATACCGAAGCCACCCACACTCACCTCTAGCTCGCTGAAGACTCTCTGCCACAAGACACACGTCGCCGGAACAACTTGCTGACATCGGAGCTTCGCCGGCGAAACAGAGGAGTCCAGTTCGGTATACCTTACGCTTAATATTTCATTCTTTTTATTTATCTCACCTGTAATTAACCGCAACACACTAAAAGAACTTGATAAAATCATCGAACCTGTCGGACTTTAGTTCTGGTTAAGTCCAACGAAGAAGACGAAGTTTCAGTTGTCTATAAGTTTAATTTAAATCAAGATATAACTCGGGTTAGACACACAGTCCAGCGGTGGACTGTGTGCAAATAAAACACACTTACGTTCCGAGTTCGACTCTTGTCCCACGCATGCTTGCCTTAATAAAAATGTTCTTTTTTTTACTGAACCGGATTCATTTCACATAGATGTTAAGTTTAATAAAAACCGGAATAATAACCAAGATAGACACACAGTCCAGTGGTGGACTGTGTGAACGTTTAATCGCACGTCACGAGTTCGAGTCCGGACTACCGCACCGGTCCGGACAATTATCAAACTTTTTATATAAGACAGAAAGGAAATTATTTAGTTTGTATATAAGTATAATAAAAATCAGATTATTTAACAAGTTAGACACACAGTCCAGCGGTGGACTGTGTGTTAACCCAAACCACAGGTCCCGGGTTCAAGACCTGTGGAGAACACCGGTTCGATGCATTAAAATCGTTTTTAGAAATGAATGATTTTCTATTTAATTCAATTAGTATATAAATATAATTAAAAACAGAAATATTTCGGGTTAGACACGTAGCTCAGTTGGTAGAGCTGCGTGCACGCGAACGGGAGGTCTCGGGTTCGAGCCTCACCCGGCGCACACAAATACACAGCCTGACCGGTCAACAAGTCAACAAGTCAACGGTCAACGGTCGCAAAAAGTCAACATTTTTGATTATTTTTATTTATTTATTTTATTTAAAAATCAATTAAAAATACTTAAAAATAACATTTTTAAGGTTAGAAAATAGCCTTAAACTCACAAAAATATATCCAATCATCCTACTAAAATTGATTAATAAAATTCCCTTATTTACCAAACCATTGTGTTATTATCTAGGTTAGTTTCACTCGTGGTTAAAACCAACTTCGCGTGCATTCAACATCATCAACCGAACGCACCCAATGTGAGTGAATCTTACAACTCCCCTTTTTAATTACACGTTTTGGGGTGTGTCATGTGTCACTAAAATTTAACTTGTTTATTTAAACTTGTGCCATACCATACTGTGATCTAAACATAGATTGTGTATATTGTTTGTAGTTATGTATTTCATATTGTCAATTATATGCAAAACATTCATTAGGCCCATCAGTTCTTCGTGGGAGACGAGTTGAGCAACGCGTGCCTCAAAACGATCCATTATTGTTCATGTGTGCATTATTTAATATTAAATGATTGGTGAATAAGTTTACATCTATTTTTACTCATGTGTGGTTGTGCACTTTATTTTATAATCAATTAAATAAACTTGTTCAAATGTTTTTCATAGGATTCACTCGCCAACTTTTTGTTGATCTAAAAACCATTTTTACACATGATACAGGTGAACAGGATGAAGCAAGGAAACATAGGAAATGCCTTAGAAGAAAACAATGAAGTTTAGAATGATGTTTAGGACATGATGTATTTATGATTGTATGTTTCCCTTTAAAATGTAATAATGAATATGAAACGTTATAATAAATGTCATGAGCTTTGATGATAATCCAATCATGTCCCGATCACCTTTTCCGCTGCGGGTCGGGGTGTGACATATCAATTCTCTCTTTATATTACCAGACTAATTAAATACTGGAAAGCTATTGCATCCACCACTGGAGAATACATCTCCTCATAATTAATCATAGGTCTTTGCGAAATCCTTGTGCCATCAATTGTTGATCCACATAAAAGACCTAATTATATTAAATATATTTTACAACTTTTTTTTATGGACTACTGGCCCGTAAGCTTTCCGTTTCAATAGAGAATTAAACTTTGCCTCATTTGCGTCGTTCCATTTTGGCCAATCATTTCTTTGTATTTATTCATAGGTAGATTTTAAATCTTGATCCTCATCATTTCATCTTTTCAAGCGCTATATATACAAAAGTATAACGACGTCGATTTTGTTTCGATTCCATACACTCCTAGACATGATATAATTTACTAAGAGTTATTTATTTTCAGGTACCTGAGGTTCTTCCAGAACCATCGTGTCTAATGTCTCTTCAAGAGACCTTTTTATACTATAACCTCGACTTGACCATCTTCTTCATTACTTGCTCCAATTTTTTCGAGGAATTTTTATTTTCTTAGAATCGACTAGTCTACCACGCTTCAGGCGTGCAATAGACTCACTAATATATGGTTTGCCCTACTAGGACAATTAACTTAATTGGAGCATTAGCAGTTGACTACGTGACTTACTTAGTCACTATATTTAGGTCAGTTAACATGTCTGATGATTGATTCTTTAATCTAGGTAACGAATTATCTTTTGAACTTCTTGTTCACACAATTTCGTTTGAGGATCAATGATAATTCATGCATACTCATTCCTTTTTCAACTTCCATTAATCTCCCCCTAATGTTGAAAATGTTAATTTACTTCAAGTAAGATTTAACGAGCCATAAATAAATCTCTCGTTAATTGCTCTAAGTATGTAATCATAAATAGTATTTTCACCCAACATATATTCCCAACATTATTTGAGTTTCAATCTTTGTGCGTTGTGCTGGATCAATTTCAATGTATACCGTATAATAAAAGGTTTGATGGGAAATATTTGGTTCCTGACCATAGCCAACCATAATGAGGAGAAACTATTACAACATGTTGGCTTAATGTGAAATAATGTTACTGCGTGTAAAATCACATGTGCTCAAGTATGAATTTTGCTCTCTTGATTATTGGCTTTGCAATCAATTTGTAGACATTTGATCATCGTCTTCAACAAAAGCAATTTGTGTCTTAAGCATTTAGAAAGTTCAATACTTATTCCAATAATCATTAGTAACATGGATATTAAATTCAATGTTATAACCACCATAAATATGATAATATGGAATAATATGCTTGCTATCTCATTAGCTAAGCTACACACAACTTCAAGTTGTAAATTTGATGACCATTTAGACGATGCATCGATTTAAAAACACTAAACGGTATCATGTTTGGATATATACATCCTTCATTCATTCCATAATATATTAGGGATTTATACCATTAATTGGCAAATAAATAATTTCCCTTAAGAGCAAACATAATATGCTATCAACTAAAAGAATCTTCAAGTTCTTCATTATATTTCATATCATCACTGACTCGGTGTGGTCTAACGGGTCATACCAATAAAGTAAATAATCATGATCCATAAACTTATGGTTTATGATATTATATATGTATTACTTGCACGTATGTAGTACAAAACATAAGATATGAAAGAATGTATTATAACTTCAAAGTTCAAACCATCGTGTTATGTAATCACTAGTTTACCACTTTTGGTGGTCGATCTCATCATGACTATCATTATAATACTGATATTCGATCTCATTATTAGCTTCACTATCTTATAATTTCTGATAGTTTGATCTCTTATTAACATGATGATTGTTGCACTTCTAATGGTCAATCTCATTATTCATATGATCATGATTACAACTTTCTCAATGATGCCAACAATCAATATATATTCACTTCATGCATCAGAGTAAAACCATACAATTTTTACGGTTTTCCATTATTTTCTCGAACATATAGATATACAGTCGTTTCAAACCGTTTATACCCTTTAAATGATATTGCTACTTCAGGAGTATATTTGAGGTTTGACAAACAAAATTTGTTTTATCCGATTTCCCTTATAAATAACTTCTCTTCGTATAACGTCAATTGAGAAGTAATTATATGTCCGAGTTATATAATATTTCTTTTATACTTGATAATGAGATACAAGGAGTATGACACTTTGGGTGTCAAATTGAAGCATATTTCTACTTTTTCATGAGAATGACCATAAACCACAACTTTGGTTTAGTCGTTCTATTCGGTATTATCGATGCAAAGAAGTGATAGCATATAGAATACAAGGTATAGATAGCAACAAATCATACAATACATGACCTTATAGCATGTCATCATATAAAAACAACTTATGATGAGCCTTTATAAAATAAGAAACCTTTTTATCACTAATAAGCAAACGCATATAATTTATGTAATAACTTATTATGGTATAACCAAATATAATATCTTATATATTTTGAACACTTACTTTAAAACTTAAACATATATCTCTTTCAAGTTCTCAGATCATTTATTACTTGTATTTGAAATTTTTATTTGAAAACTGTAATACTGATGAATTACATAACATACTCATTTTTCTTCTTCTCGAATATTGATATTTAAACAACTAATGACATCATATAAGCAATCTATACATTGTATATATGAAGCAATAGCAATAGTCACTATTTTATACTAGCAATAGTAATAGTTAATATGTAAATAAATTGTTAAACATTATGACATGGCATAATAAATGTATTAGAGGTACCGACATCGCTAGAAAATGTTTTTCTAAAAACAACTAATGATATCTAGCAATATTAATCTATTATATGAATTTCTTATATGCAAAATTTGTTATAGCATTAACCTTAGTATAAGTACCAAACGATATTTGCATAATGTTGTTATAACAATGATAATAATAATAATAATAATAATAATAATAATAATAATAATAATAATAATAATAATAATATATTGCATTATAAGTTGAATAGTTTATTTAAAACTAAATCAATTGATGTTTACTTACATAACTCATTTATATCTAATTATGTAAAAGTCTTTTGGCATGCTATGTATTAACAATGACTAATGAAAACAATTAATTATAAAATTCATATCCATTTAAATTATAAACTATACAAAATGAAGATCTAGTACATACATCATGTATATATTACCACCTATACAAGCATTTATACATAATACAATTGCATTGTTTAGTCCATAAATATTGAGTTCCATACTTTGTAATATTGAATATTAAATTAAATTGTTTTTCATGGATTCTAAAAGCACATATAATATTCTCTAGATTGCAAATTAACTTCCTCAAATCAAAATAATTCAACAATTTTATTTACAACTTAACAAGATTAATATAGAAGCATAAATATATGATTATGGTGGCTCAAAGAATATGTAGATGGGCATCACTAGATTGTAAGAGTACTAAACAACATATATTAAATTAACTAATTAAATGATAATCCAACCAATTTAGAATAATAGAAGAGATCATTTGTAAAAGAGAAAAATAAAATAAATATTCGCAATATCGTCATCGTCAACGAAAACTATAGTTATTCAATTAATAAGGAGTAGTAGAAAAAAGATGAATTAGTCAATTGTAATGTCATAATTTATGATGTAACATCTAAATCCTTATGAATACCAACATGCTAATATATATAATAACTTCTAAAAGCAAATGGAAAAACAAATATATAGATAAGAGTTCAATCACGAGACTACATCCTAGAATTTATAGTAATGATCAGTTTAAGTTTATATATGTATATTAATAAGTGTCACCAGTAAGATTGATGTATCATCATCAAATATAATATGAATAATCATACGAAGAATAATACCTTTATTAGTAGAGATAGTTGCATAATTATTGGGTTGCTTTCTCAACGTGTGAGATAGAGTTAGGTTGGAAAATAATGCACATCAAAGGCAAGGAAAAAGGGATACCAAGGGTGGCAAAACACATAGAGCACGTTCGTGCTGATAACGTGTTGTGAAACAACGGTCTATTAGCAACTAATATATATGTATATAAACATGAGAGCTAGACTATGAAATCATGTAGAGAATAGAACATGGGGAATTCTTATTCATTCCTCTAATATCATATACAAATGCCATTATATATAGGCACTCACATTAGTACAATACTAAATAAGAGAAAGGGGTTATACATGTGGAAGGTCACTACATAATGGATGCATTCATAGATAGGGGTTATACATGTGGAAAGTCACTACAAAATGGATGCATTCATAACAGTATTAACATTATAGAGTATATGTATTTTTTAATACTATGTAATATACTAATATGTACAAATATATAATAACAATTTATTCAACGTTAAAAAAAATTAAGCTATTTTTAGCTAGGCTAAGTACACGGTTAACCACCCACAACCGACCCATTATAACCATCAAAACCGATTAACCATAACCGCCATAACCGATCGGTTATGGTTATGATTATTGTCACACCCCAACCGATGGTGGAAACATCATAGTGAGACGAAATAGATAGCTCAAGGCATCATAACACTATTTGCGACAATATTTAAATCAAACCCATTTCATTTCATAACAAAATTGTCAATTACAACATGAAAGTCAAATATAATAAGTTCAACAACATAAATCTTAGCATTCTAGATGTGTTTCTATGCCGTTCCTACTAAGTTTCGTCATGATCAACATCCTTAACCTACAACATGTTAAAAGTATAGTTCAACACAAAGTATTGGCAAGTACACAAGTTTGATAAAGAATAAGTACGAAAAGATCTAAACGAATCCACATGTTAAGCTAGCATACTAGATTAATGTAAACTGGCATGCGATCTATAAGTCAACCCTCGCGCGTCACCGCTTAATAGAATAAACTTAACATGACCTCAAGAATACGGGTGGTGCGTTACTCCTATAGCGCTATACATGTTAAGGGGGAGGCTCGTACGTAGTTAATGACCAATAGCATCACATAAGAATGTTCCAAGTATACAAATCGTGTATCACGTAACTATAGCATGTATGATGGATTGTTTGTGTTATTGCATAAAAGTATAAGTATGATTGCGTGTATTTTGATAAACTACCATGTTGCACCCAAGAGTGTAAAGCGCAAAAAGGGTGTCCGAGTGTACTCACGGTTTTGCAAGCTTCCACTTGGTATTTCTGTAAAGTGTTGGGGGAGTTTGGAGGATGGAGCACCGAGTTATCCTACAAGAGGAAAACGTAGGTTGGTAAGTATTCGAATGATAATGGAGGATTAGGAATTTAAATACACTGAAGTATGTATACGGGAAAATAATCATCTAGGCTTAATACTCGTTCTTGACACTATAATACCCATTCGGGTTGATGTGTTTTCATGGGTTAGGATACCCATAAGAATAGTAATGAGAAATTAAGTACTTAGGTGATGTAACCTAGTACCTGTCACACCCCGACCCGTAGCGGAATAGGTGATCGGGGCATGATTGGGTTAACTCGAGAGCTTATGACCTGCTATTACTGTAGGTCCCCTAGTCTTTATGGATCTTGACAGAATCGTCTATCTAATCTAGAGTGCGGAATCCCCTAGATCAGATTTCACAGCAAACACAAGAACATGAACAAGAATTCCTTTCAAACAGATAATTATTGATTATCAAACACAATTGTTTTACAATCAATTCAAGACTCTCTAGAAATCTCTCAGCCACTCTCTGTAGATTTCTTCCAACTCTCTGTTCTTCTAACTGACTAACTCTCTAAACCCTAATGCACCACATGTATATATACTACATGTTTACATAGTAGGCTTTATCTTGGGCTAGGGCATTCTCCAAGACCATTACAACTCTTAACAAGCTAAACACAAATACTAAGCCCAATACAAAATATCCAAAGACTAAACTATTTAACTATTAAGCTGTTGTCACCAATATACACCAACAGACTCCCCCTTGACAATAGCTTCATAGTGTAACTTTGTCTTCAAACATCTTGTGATCTTTTTGGTCTTTGAATAGCTTCAGCTACATGTAGATTCTGACAACAACAGACTCTCCCTAAGCTGATGCATTCAATCACCAAAACTTCATTCATTGTAGATTAGTGAGCTAGCATTTATGTTTAAGCTCTTATCTTCAACTTCCTCTATATCTCCTTTTGCAATGTAGTAAAGGATCCTACCATGCATCTTCACACATTCTGCACTCCATTCTTAAAATGTACTTTACTTGAGTTCTGCACTTCATTTTGATAACTGCATCAATCTGTTTAGAAACATAATCAAGTAACTCGAAAACCATTAGCCATTTTCCACATTAAAGATAAACCAATATTTTATCTTCTCATGTAAAAATAAACAACTTATCAGTTCAAACTGGGAAACTTTAAAAACAAATCTTTTTGGATTTTTTTTATAAAGCAAATAAATAATGAAATAATAAATACTATATTTTTGTGAGTATCACCCGTAAGAAGATCATATCAGCAACATCAAACTGTTTTCACACTATCTGTTTATTCTATATGCAATATTTATGGAAAGTAGTTTAAGACAATTACCAGTATTGTTTATCCACTTAAACAAAATACATGAACATTTCAAGTTCCATTACCTCATAATCTGTTTTGATAATTTATACTGATATACTAGTGTGTCCCACTTCAGGACATACCCCCGCGATCAAGGTATGCACAAAAATTCATCGTAGTAGGTGAGTATACCAAAATTCATCCTTTGAATTACAACGTTAGATAATTGGTGATCAGGTCAGTACTTCCGTACAGCAAAAAGACCAATATCCAACAAGGGTTAGGACAAATACCAAATTTTGTACGAATAATGCAATTTGCACATTTGAATGACTCTCTAGGAGAGTTTCTTCAATATTTGGGATTTGGCATTTTTGCTCTTTTAAGATATCCAGGTTGTGCCTAGGTCAGCATATATCTGGAGGCAGCAGAAGGACAACCTTGATACCCCGGATGAAATAACGATATAAAGACCTAAAACCTCAGATTTTGGCAATCTATCAACGCAAGATTTAAGGTTATAAAACCATACGCCACTGTTATGTTCCCCACTCATACACAGTTTATTATATGTGTCTCACAAAGGTAAGTTGATTATTTCATGCCTTTTGCCTACTGGTACATCATATGATGAAGCTGCTATCACACTTAAGCAATTTTCTTTTAGTTTCAGTGTGACAGTCTAACTTGCTGATGTACTATCATTTCTTCTTTTTCAACACAATGAAAACTCATTTTGGATTTTCTATTTTTTTTATGTTGTTGATTTTTTGAAAACACTTTAAACTATTAAACTTACTCCCCCTAAACTCACGCACTAACTAAACTCTTTTTGGCTTAGGGAAATTTCTCCCCCTAAATTTTTGTTTTTATGGAGTAAAGTTTTAAAAACAGAAATTTAAACACAAACAGACTCCCACTTTAACCTGACAAGTAGGTTTTTCACTTTTGTAGACATTTTCTATCACAGAAGTAAATAATTCGTTACCATGTGTAACCTACTATTCACCTCAGATGATTTACAGGAATACCCACTGTTGAACACGTCAACAGTCCTTCTTGGTCATCCTGCACACACTCAACAACTTAGTTAGACTGGGGGACCCAAGCCTTAAAGGTCTTGGGTCGTCCAGATTCATCAACCACTGGAACATCTATCCAATATCCATCACACCGTACTGGTGTCTTGGAAGTCTTCCTAGCTGTTGAACAAGACTTATAATTTCCACGAGACCTTTGATCACGAGAATTCCAATAAACTCTCGGATTTTTCGACCTTTGAAAATTATTATCTCGAACCGTCTTCTTCCATTATTATAATCTGATCTTTGAAAAAGTTTTGGATTATTTTGAACATTCGAGTTACTAAAACCCCTATATTCATTTCTTCTTTGAAAGTTTCGATTACCAGAAGTTTGGTATCGATTTTGATATCCAAAATTTTTTTCTCTGAAAAGAATTTGATTGACCCTTATTGTGACATGATTAAGGAGAAGAGTTTCTGGAACCACAAAATCTTCTTGATGTTGAAGGTTTAGGTTGAAATCTCGGTTGATTTGTCTGAACACTTGATTTAACATTTGTATTTGAACCAACCTGATTCCCATCCTTAACCTCAACCTCAGCCTCTACTTTCTTACCCTTTTTAAAAGAACAACTAGCCACATGCCCTTTGTTGTGACATTTAAAACAGGATCTCTTCTTAAAATTTTCTTTCTGTTAGATCCCTTTTTAAATGTTTTGACCGTTTCGTCTTCAGTATCCTCATCCACTTTATGAGGTGTACTGTTGGACCTAACGGATTCTTTCAAAGAACCTGGACTATCAGGTATGTCAACAGTTATCGGATCCACTACAGCTGGTGTAGTAGGCACAAAATCTGTTAGCTCTTCTTCATTTGGTAAAAAGGAGTAATCCTTATCCTCAGAAGATGGAGCTTTACTAAACCCCACTCCTGTTTTATCACTACTCCTTTTCAAACTTTTCTGAATTTGAGTCCTGACTAACGAGGATTCTCCAAATTTGTCTAACTTTCTATGAAGTTCAACAATTTTGGCCTATGCACCAGCCAATTCTGTGCACTTTTCAGAAAGCTCATTACTCTTATCCTTCACAGTTTCACGAGCCAAATCAATGATCTGTAAAAGTTTATTGACTTTGCTGGTCAAACTGATGATTTCTTGTTCATTTGAATTGAGTGTATTTAAGAAATTTGACTCCCTTTTACTCAAAAGAACATTTGACTCTTTCAGTTTTTCTAATTCAACTAACAGAGTTTTGTTTTGCTCCGATAATTTGTCAACTTTACCCTGTAGTTCAGTGCAATTATGACAAGTATAACTTACAGATTGAAATTGTACCTGTACCTTTGCTATAAGCTCATCTGTATCATCCATGCACACTGTAGCTTTTGCATCCTTGACTTCCATTTTCTCCTTCTCAGCTTCCTTCTTCTCTCCTATCTTAGCATCTTCTTCACCAATCTTCACAGCTGCAGTCTCAGCCACACATGTACTTTGTCTTGAAGTATTCTGATAACGTTTTTCTAAAGCTTCCCACAGCTCTCTAGACGGTCCATACCTATTACAAATGTTTTTCATATCGACTGGTAAGGACATCTTTATCACTGCGAAAGCCTTCTTCTCAGCATCATATATACGTTTCTCAGAATCTTCCATCTTCTCATATGAGAGTACCATAATTCTTCCATTAACTCGACGTGTGGGAGCAATGTACCCATCGATCATACAGCTCCACATCTTAGAGTCTTTACATTGAACAAATGCCTCAAACTTCTCTTTCCAGTCTACATATTGTTCAGCATTCATCAACTTCGGGCAGTTATTAAGACACTCACTACTGTTCTTCATTTTGACCATCTTTACCATGCAGAGTATAAGTTTAAATGGATTTTGGTATACCTGTATCAAAACTCAAATCTAACCTCTCTTCTGGTCCTTCTTCGTGTTTTACCGTAACCATACAGTTAAAAACGTTCAAAAATTTGTCCGAAAAGTGTGATTACCAAATTGTACCGTTAAACTCGTCTCGACGATACGAATCCAATGATATATATTGTCTGATAGTGATTTTAGGATTTTCCGTGCCTTTTTTTCTAAAAATCAAACGAGTCTAACTGTCCAATCGGTTCGTCAAAATTGTCTATGGATCAATTTCTATGTCCGAATACGTTTAACTCTTGTTACGTCAACTGGTTAAGTTTCCACCTTTTTCTGTGTAACTCGGAACAGTGTGAAATCCGAAATGGAAACTCTGATTAACAATCAGAGATGAAAATCCGGAACAGTAATCCGAGTTGACAATCCGAAATGATGATCCGGAATAGTGATCTGAGATGAAAATCCAGAATGCACTGTTCTGATCCGAAATGGAAATCCGGAATAGACTACTCTGATCCGAGATGAAATCCGGAACAGTTCTAATCCGAGATGGAATCCGAAATAGTTCTAATCCGAGATGTAATCCGGAATGCACTTCTGATCCGAAATTCAATCCGAAATAGCTTCTGATCTGAATTTCAGTCCGAAATGGAATCTAAAATGACTTTTCTGAAATCCAGAATACACTTCTGATCTGAATTTGAATCCGAAATGCAACTTTTCAATCTGAAATTCAAGTCTTCCAATCCGAAATGCTAATTCTCTGATCTGAAATGCAAGACTTCTATCCGAAATGCCTGCTGTTTATCCGAAACAGTGTCAGAAACCCTAATTCAGTAGTCACAACCTTCAACCAGCCTCCAAAAACGTCTAAAAATCTTACTTTTTCTGCTGTTATGATTCTGAACCGAGCAAAATCAAGAGCCGAAAGCTCTTATACCAATTGTAGGTCCCCTAGTCCTTATGGATCTTGACAGAATCGTCTATCTAATCTAGAGTGCGGAATCCCCTAGATCAGATTTCACAGCAAACACAAGAACACGAACAAGAATTCCTTTCAAACAGTCTTCTATTGATTATCAAACACAATTGTTTTACAATCAATTCAAGTCTCTCTAGAAATCTCTCAGCCACTCTTTGTAGATTTCTTCCAACTCTCTGTTCTTCTAACTAACTAACTCTCTAAACCCTAATGCACCACATGTATATATACTACATGTTTACATACTAGGCTTTATCTTGGGCTAGGCCATTCTCTAAGCCCATTACAACTCTAAACAAGCTAAACACAACTACTAAGCCCAATACAAAATATCCAAAGACTAAACTATTTAAATATTAAGCTGTTGTCACCAATATGCACCAACAAATTACTTGTTTTAAATAATCATTAATTCATATCTAGTGTCTCGCAATACAAATAATTTACATAAACATTTACAAACACAAGACGTTGTTTATAACAAATAAACTGCACTAATCCGTTTCTTGTTAACTAAGGCCCATCCTATGTCCAATCTTCTCTACGTACCTGTTCTCCTGTATCATGTGTAAAAATGGTTTTGGGTCAACAAAGGTTGGCGAGTGAACCTATTGTTATTAGAAAATAATACGCTTAAACTTGGTTTATTTAAAAAGAACGTGCATTAACCATTGTAAGTAAATATGTTTGTATGTCATATAACAAAACTCGTAACACAACCTCAAACAATAATCAGACCAACTAAAATAATTCAAATGTATGTAATGCGTGTTGCACGGTATTATGGTGTGCCAATGAATGTATGCATGTTGCACGGTATTGTGGTGTGCTCCACGGTCAAGCTCAATCAACGAAGCTGGCCTCGTATGTTGGCAATGTCATGATCCGCTCATAGGTAATGGGGAATAGACGAGCCTATGATGATATGATGTCCAACGTGTGAAAATGCTCCGAATGATAAACAACCAAACACACATAACATAAATACTTCACATAATGGTAATTGCACAGAATTGAACTTGTAAAATACATATAGAATATGCGACACATGATACACCCTAAAAACGTATAAATAAAATAAAAGGGGGAGTTGAAAGATTCACTCACAGTGGTTGCTTTTGCGATTCCTTGTAAAATAACGCACAAGTAAAAGTCGAGAAACCGAACGAACGAAACGATTATCCTAGATATTCAAATACCACATAACGACCTTGTTAAATAAAATAAGTTAAATAATATTCCGATTATTTATGGTTGCAAATTAATTATTTAGATATAATAATTTAATTATTTATTTATGTTAGTATTAATAAGTTACTACTTAAAAGGAAATATAATGAGTTATCTATTATTTAAGTTAATTTTAAATGGTTTAATCAAGAAAGTAAGATAATAAAAAGAATTGTAAAAAAAACTGTTAAATATTTATATATATTTAAAAGTCTGAATTAAAAATTAAGCCTAAAAGTCGTCCAAAATCGGCCCCTGCCTGGTTCGAACTCAAGACCTTCCGTTTATGTGCACGTAGCCCTTCCACTGGGCTGTGTGTCTAACCTGTTTCATATTGTGATTTTAATTATATTTATGTTGAAACTGCATTGTTCCATATATTGGTTTATTTTAAAAAAAAGTGCAGAGACCGGATCAGGAGGTCAGGTCGAACCCGAGACCTCTGCATCTTAACAGCGAAAACAAACACCACTGGACTGCACTGTGTTATGTGTTGAAACTATATCTTTATTAAAATTATACTTGAGTTCGATTTCTTCATGTTTCAGTTTTGTATATACATATAAAAAAGGAGCAGCGACGAAATAAGGAAGGCCAGATCGAACCCGTGACCTCTGCCTTCGTTACAATTCCTCACAACCACTGCTCTGAACTCAGCTTTCGTGATAGTTTAAGATCATTATTGTTTTTAAACATTAACTGTTTTGTTATCTTCTTCATTATATTAACCAAGCTAATACCACCAGAAACAAGTTACAGTTTTTTGATTACTAAATGAATGATAAAGTATTTCTGTATAGAAACAAAACATACCGAATAGGAATGAAAGGTATACCAAAACAACGTTTGATGGTTTCTCGTGGTGTGCTCCGACGTGTTCGTCGCTCCGGTGAGGTCCTTGTATCTCCGGTGGGTTGCGGTTTCTCTGGCGTGCCAATGCGGTTCTAGAGGGTGAAGGAAAGGTGCGGTAAACGGGATCGAGTGAGCTTAGAAGCTATTTCTGTAGGAGTGGAAAAGACGGAGTTTATTAGGGTTTTTAGGGTGAGGGTGTCCGTTAATGTTATACAATATGTTGAGGAAGGTTTTTAAGAGGTGAGGTATAGAGGGTAGGATCACGACGAGGTTCTTGATTCGCTTGAAAATGGAAACGCGGAAACAGTCCTCAATCCCGGTTAATCAGGAAACTTTCCAAGTTGACGTTCATGTCTTTTGAGCGGCAAACTGGTTTCAAATTATAACTTCAGTAGCATACTTAGTATATATGGTTCATGACCATAATCTCTACACCAAACCTGTAGGTGGTGCAGTGGTGCGTGTGGACTTGTTTAACCGAGTAGACCTGGGTTCGATACCTGTGGTCCACCTGTTTTTATATATATATATTTTCTTTCTTTTCTTTATTCTTTACATTATTTACATAAAAGAATCCAAGTTTCAGTTCATAGACGAAAGGTCCCTCTACATTAAAAGTTATATTTTTGTTACTTCTTAACGAACTACATACATGTTATAGTTTATCGTTTTGTTATTCATTATAGAGTTTGCTTATATATGTATGCATGCATATAATAATAAATAATAATAATATAAAAAAAATCATCCTTAGTCATTCGCCAGAAGTTCGATTCAAAACGGGTCGGATTTTGGGAGGCCATTTTGACGGATGTTACAGTCTCCCATACTTTTATAAATTTCGTCCCGAAATTATGAGGAAACTGAAATCGGTTACTATTTTAGCATAGTTCCTAGGAGTTTACATTAAAATGGAATCAAAGTAGAGTTTAGATTCGATTGTGGCGGTAACGTTCATGGTAGAGGAATCACTCTTTGTTGCCAGAGGTGTAGAAGTGAAAAGTGTCATAACACGGAGATGGTTAAAGATTTACTACCGAGTTGTAATTATATTGATAACGTCTAACTGTATACTGTATCATGATATGGATTTTGAAAAAACCGAAGCGTCATAATGCTAAAGTTACATATGAAATTACAAAATGAAGCCATTAACTACATTGTTATCCGGATCGTGATTGGCACTACTTACACAGAACTTCGCATGGCAATCTAACAATGCTTTTGATCATTTGACAGGGAAACTTATATATAGGAAGTACCAACGGCGTATCCACCATGTCCTTGTCAAATTTTCATTGGCTTTTTTATCCAATCATGATTAGCTCTATGTGACTCGTCCTAAAATCTACCAAACATAAACAAACACCAAAAAAAAAAAAACAATGCTTGAGTCTAGAATCCAAAGAAAGCAAGACTAAATGATGGCGGTGCCTCTATCATGTGTTATAAGGAAGTGGTACGCCTATGAAAAAGTGAGACTTAACCCACTTTCCTTAAATTACGAGACGAGGTTCACCGTGATGCATGATGACATGAAATGACATAAAGTTTAATCGATGTAAAAGGACATGTAATGAAACAAATTGGTATAGCATGATATAACTTGCAATGATGGCATCATATGAAATAATGAAATCTTGAGACGTTATTAGCCAAATTGAAAACAATGGTAACTTGAATAGTCAGGACAAGAGATGGAATTGATAAAAGCTTAGAATGGGTATGAAAATAAAATAAACAACTGGAGCAGAGTCTTGAGTCTTCATGATGGAGAAAGGCTAGTTAGGTTGCTCGTTCGCACTATTGTTGACCTCCGTTGGGTTTGCGTTGATGTTGTAGGCTCTACCTCTTGCTGGTGGGGTGCTGGGTTTATCTGGTTCACTTAATTAGCTGGGTTTTCTTGGTTTACTGGATTTGCTTGGCCTGAGCATTGATGATGTTAACCAGCCTAGGGCATGTGATTCTGAAATGAGTAGGATCACCACAATTATAGCAAGCTCGAACATATGGCACCATGGGGTAATGCGATGGTTGGTAGGGCTGGATCATGTTTTGGGCAAGAGGTGGAACTTGATTTTGAGGAGTGCGAAAAGTGTTACTCAAATGGCCATAACGCCCACAATTGGCACACAGACGACAAGGTACGGTGAGTTGGTGGTGATAGTGGCAAGTGTTGCATTAAGGGTGGGGACCAGCGTATGGTTTCTTGTTTGGGTAAGCTGGGTTAGGTGCCACCTGGGTGATTGGGATGGCTTGGAGAGGTACGGCTTGTGAAGTTGGGTTAGTCAGGGAAACAACGTAGTTTTGGGAGTTCATTTTGATGGATGTTACAGTACCATAACGGATAATCATTCAATTACCATCAAGAGTTCGGTTAGTGTATATATATATATATATATATATATATATATATATATAGTATACGTAATCATATTTATCATGGAAGTTCATAGAAGTAATGCATGGAGGTAGGAGGATAACATTCCTTTAACCTCTTTCGTGTAGTTCACCAATGAACAAGTCGTCACAAGGACGACAAGGATGGTCATGAATAAGTTAAACATAAAAGTAAAAGACGAAGAAATAATCAAAATCATCAAGTGAGGTGGTGATTAAAGGTAGGATAGCCAAGGCTTCCAAGTAATCACACACTACCAACTCAAGTCTTGTTTCAAGAACAAGCTTGGAAGGATACAACACTTGTGGGTTGAAACCCTTTTAAAACGAAAAGTTCTTACACTTGGGACCTCAAATATGGTGATGTTCCTAGTTGGTTTTCCATGGAAAACCTATGAAAACATTCCCAAAGGTGATTCCAGTGTTAAGAAGGAAGAAAGATCAAAGAAGGGAAGTAAGGGTGAGTTAGAACTCACTTTGAAGGTCTTGAACTTTCAGATGGAGAGAGAGCTTTAGAGAGAAAGAGAGAAGTCTTTGAGGTGTGAAATGAGAATGGGAGGAGGTGAGTATTTATAGTTGGGGTTAGGGGGTTGTTAGTTGGGTGTAATTAATGTTGAAAACACAAAATAGACCAATCCATGAGCTAGAAACCATTTTCTCCGGATTATACCCTTTCGCGGGCCGCGGGAGGGTGAAGGAGAAGCGGTCGCGGGCCACGAGGGAGTACCAAGAGGTCGGTCGTGGGCCGAGAGGAGTGTTATTCTAGAAGCTTCTTTGTTTCAGGCATTTTTAGTCCTTGTACTTAGTTTTCTTTCATTTTAGGCTATAACTTATCATTTTTGCATGATTTAAGTGTATAACGCATATAAATATGATTTGAGTATCGAGTGTGAATGTATGAGTCTTTGCACGTATAACAAATATCAGTTTAAATGATTGAATGCATGTAAGACATGTATATATAACAAGTATGAATTTTTATTACAATTCAAGTATCGGATTACAAAATTGGGAAAAGAAGTACGAATACAAGCTTTAAAAATAGAAATACGATTACACTTTCTAATTAAGAAAAGTACGAAAAAGCGAGGCGTTACAGTCTCCCTCCTTTAGGAAATTTCGTCTCGAAATTTATTCAGAGGAAGGTGTAATGAATAGATGCGGATATTTAGTCTTCATATCACCTTCGAGTTCCCAAGTAAATTCGGCACCACATTTACCTTCCCATCGAACCTTGACTATGGGAATTCGACTGCGCCTCAATTGCTTGATGCTTCGGTCCATGATTTCGACAGGTTTCTCCACGAAGTGTAGAGTCTCGTTGATTTGAAGGTCTTCGAGTGGAACCTGAAGCACTTCATCAGCTAGACATTTCTTCAAGTTTGAGACATGGAACGTAGGATGAACGTTGTTGAGTTATTGAGGTAGGTCCAGTCGATAGGCTACCTTGCCAATCCTTTCGAGAATTTTAAAATGACCTACATAACGAGCAGCGAGTTTGCCTTTCTTACCAGATTGAACTACACCCTTCCAAGGGGATACATTGAGAAATACAAAGTCACCAACGTTGATTTCAAAGGTTTGCACCATCTATCCGCGTAACTCTTTTGTCGACTTCTGGCTTTGAGCAAGTTGTCTCGATTTTGTAAGATCTTGTCTGCCGTCTCTTATATAAGCTCGGGACCGGTGATTTGAGCTCCCCGATCTCGTGCCAACAAATAGGTGATCGACACTTACGACCATACAAAGCTTCGAAAGGTGCCATTTGAATACTCGCGTGATAACTGTTGTTGTACGAGAATTCGATCAAAGGCAAGTGCATATCCCAGTTGCCACCAAAATCGATTACGCAAGAACAAAGCATCTCCTCTAGAGTTTGGATAGTACGGTCGGTTTGACCATCGGACTGAGGATGGAAAGCAGTACTAAGTTTGAGGTGAGTAGCAAGGGCTTTTTGAAACGTTTGCCAAAGACGGGAGGTGAAACGACCATCACGGTCCGAGATGATGTCGATGGAGATACCATGACGACAAATAATTTCTCCGTGTAGATACGAGCCAATTTCTCGACTTTGTAATCTTCACGTATGGGAAGGAAGTGAGCGGATTTGGTCAAACGGTAATGATGACCCAAATACTATCTTGACCAGAGGATGTACGAGGAAGTTTGGTATCAAAGTCCATGGCAATGCTCTCCCATGTCCAGATAGGAATCTCTAGTTGTTCGAGTAAGCCAGAGGGACGTTGATATTTGACATTTACCTTGGAACAAGTAAGGCATTTTGAAACGTAGGAGGCGATATCTTTCTTCAGACCAGGCCACCAGTAAGACATACGAAGGTCATGGTACATCTTGTCAGCGTCCGGGTGAATAGAATATCGAGATTTATGAGCTTCTCGCATCAATAAGTCACAAAGGTTGTCACGGTTCGGAATCCAAATACGATCGAGAGAGTAGACGATGCCATTAGACTTGGTTACGAGTTAAGTTTTGACACCACACTTCAACTCATTATCAAGGTTACCCTCATTAACGGTTGAGTATTGTGCCTCGCGAATCAGCTCATGAAACGTTCCAAAGTTTGGTAGCAACGGATACTCTTAACATGAGTTTTTCGATTGAGTGCATCGGCTACAACATTCGCCTTACCAGGGTGGTAGTGAATATCGCAGTCGTAGTCGTTTAACAATTCCACCCAACGACGCTGACGCATGTTGAGTTCCTTTTGATTGAAGATGTGTTGAAGGCTCTTACGGTGAAGACCGTAGACTTTGTACCATAAAGGTAGTGTCGCCATATATTCAATGAAAAAACAACTGCACCAAGTTCAAGGTCGTGCGTATTATAGTTTTTCTCATGAATTTTGAGTTGTCTTGACGCGTAAGCGATAACTTAATCCCATTGCATGAGAATGCAACCGATACCTTGTTTTGAAGCATTGCAATACACGACAAAGTCGTCGTTACCATCAGGAAGAGCTAAGATAGGAGCATTACAAAACATGTCCTTGAGTGTTTGGAATGACTCCTCTTGTTCGGAACCCCAAACAAAAGGTTTATCCTTTAGAGTCAAGGAAGTGATAGGAACGACGATCTTGGAGAAATTCGAGATAAAGCGACGATAGTAACCAGCTAGACCAAGAAACGAACGAATTTCGGACGGAGACTTAGGAGCAATCCAGTTCTTCATGGCTTTGATTTTTGCAGGGTCAACGTGAATACAGAGTTCGTTGACGATATGACCAAGGAATTGAACTTCTTTTAGCCAAAACTCACACTTGGAGAATTTGGCGTAAAGACGTTCAGTACGCAACAACTGGAGGATAAGATGCAAGTGTCGCTCGTGCTCTCCTTGTTTCTTAGAATAGATAAGAATATCGTCGATGAAGACGATCACGAAACGCTCGAGGTAAGGCTTTCACACGCGATTAATCAAATCCATAAACACGGCGGGTGCGTTGGTCAAGCCAAATGGCATGACTACGAACTCGTAATGTCCAAAACGTGTACGAAATGCGGTTTTGGGTACATCTTCTTCGAGGACTTGAAGTTGATGATAACCAGAACGAATATTGATTCTCGAGAAGCAAGTCGCGCCTGAAGTTGATCGAAGAGATCGTCAATACGTGGAAGAGGATATCAGTTTTTAACTGTAAGCTTATTGAGCTCACGATAGTCGATACATGTCCGAAATGATCCATCTTTCTTTTTGACGAACAGAACGGGAGCGCCCCAAGGAGAAGTACTAGGGCATATAAAGCCTTTAACAAGAAGTTCTTGAAGTTGGCTAGATAGCTCTTGCATCTCCGAGGGTGCTAGACGTTAAGGGGATTTCGTAACGGGAGTTGCGCCAGGAATGAGATCGATTCGAAATTCAACTGAACGAGGAGGAGACGGACCAGGGAGATCCTCGAGGAAAACGTCAAGAAATTCGCAAGCAATAGGAACATTATTTACACTTGGACCCTTGTCCTTCTTTTCCACAATGTGGGCGAGAAAGGCGAAGTATTCCTTGCGCAAGTATTTGTTCGCTTGGATACATGACATAAGATTGAGACTTTTTTCTCGCCATAGACGTGTAGGGAGTCACCACTTGGAAGAGGAAGACGGATTACTTTTTCCGAACAAATGACTTCGGCACGAACTTACCTAAGCCAATCCATGCCTACTATGATATCAAAGCTTCCCATTTGCATGGGTATGAGGTCAATAGAAAAGGTATGATCGTTAAGAATCAAGGAACATTTGGAAAGGACAGAATCGACAGTGACGGATTTTCCATTAGCGACTTAGACTTCGAATGATTTTGGCAGTTTAGAACGTTTACACTTAAGCATAGGTTCAAATTCAGCAGATACAAAACTTTTATCTGCGCCAGTATAAAAAAGACAGGAAGCATAGACATTATTGACGAGAAACATACCGTTGATAACGTCATTGGCACTCTGAGCCTGAGCTGCAGTGATAACACAGGCTCGACCGCAGGCTTGTTGTTGTTGTTGTTGGTTATTGTTGCGTTGGGGGCAGGCGTTGGCGAAGTGGTTGGGATCTCCGTGTAACGCTTCGCATTTGTATCTTTCCGTTTTTAGCAAGATTGCTTCATGTTTCTATTTTTGGAGAGTCCAAACCTTGTAATCGTATTTCTAATTATGGAAACTTTTATTCGTATAGCATTCGTATTTCATTCCCAATCTTGCAATCTGAGACTTTGATCGTAATAAAAAAAATTCATACTTAATACATACTTGTCTTACATGCATATGATCATTAATTACGTGTTTACATTCAAACCGATACTTGTTATATGTTCAAATACTCATACCCACATACTCGGTACTCAAAATATGCTTACATACATGTTTTACACTTAAAAATATGTCAAAATACCAAGTTTTAGCTTAAAATGAAGGAAAAACCAAGTTCAGGGGGCCAATTTGCATACTATGCCAAAATAGGCCTCTGGCGGGGGGCGAGAGGATAAGCTAAATCCTCTCGCGGGGCGCGAGAGACCCCAATTCGCAGAAAGTTGTTTCTTGCTTACGGGTTGGCCCATTTTTCACACTTTTTTTACACCCAATCACCTCTAAACCTCATTTAACTCAAAACCCTATTAAACCACTATATAAGAAAGCTTCCTAACACTCATTTTAACTTTCCAAACTCCTTTACACTCTCAAAACACTCCCAAATCAGTTGTAAACTCAAGAACAAGGTAGAAAACTTTAAGTACAAAAGTGAGTCCAAACTCACTTTTCTTCATCTTTTCTTCATCAAATCTTCCTCTACAAAGCTTGGAACACCTCTAGGATTGTTTCCACAGGTTTCCATGGAAAACCAAGGTGGAACATCACCATTTTGAGGTCCAAGCTTTCTGTTTTGGAAGATGAACTTGTAAACTTTATTTAAACATACTTTTTCTAAGACAAACTTGTGCTATTTGTGCCTTTAATCAAACCCATGGTTAGTGAGCTAAGCCAAGGTTGTTTTATACAAATTAGGGAGTGTAAAATACCTCGAAACTTTCTGTTTTATAAAGGGTTTCAAACCCACAAGTGTTGAGCCATCAGAGCTTTCAAGCTTGTGATGGTGTAGGTGTGATTACATGAAGGCCTTGGCCATTCAACTGTTCAACACACCCCTCACTTGATGATTTCTATAATTCTTGACCATCCGGATTGTCCTCGTGTCAATCTTGTGTAATGGTGAATCTATGAAAGAGGTTTAGGATGGTTAATCCTCCTACCTCCATGCATGACTTACATGACTTCCATGAAAACAATGAACTATATGATTTATTAATAGTAATATAACTGTATGTAGATACTTAATATAACCAAAACTTAGACCATGATCAAATGGTTAGTTGTCTTAAAAAGTAGGTTATTTTATCTTAGACATAACAATCGTTACGATTCTATTGGGCATAACCCATAAAAACACAAACACCCTTCGGGGCTTATTAGTGTCAAAAAACGAGCGTTAAATGTCTAGATAAATACTTTCGTATATATAATTTCTCGTACATTTTAAATTCCTAACCTCATTAAACTCCCCGTCAATCTAATACCCATACATCTAAGTTTGCCTTGTGTAGGACAAACTTGGTGTTCCAACCCCTAAATCAATCTAACTCTCTCACGGATAATACCTTGCAAAATCGTGAGTACACTCGAACCCTTTTTATGCTTTACACTTTTTGGGTGCAATATGTTAGTTTATCAAACTACACTAAATCACACTTTTATTTTACGAAATCACACAAACAATCCATCAAACATGCTTTAGTTATGTGCTACTTGACTTGTTACTTGGTCTATTCTTATGTGATCTAAATGTCATTAACTTCGATCAAGCCTCCCTTAACATGTATAGCGCTATAGGAGTAACGCACCGCTCGTATTCTTGTGGTCAATGTTAAGTTTTAATCTATTATGCGGTACACTAGAGGATTGACTTGTAGTTCACATGCCTCATTTACAATTATCTCATATGCTAGCTATTCATGTGGATTTGTTTAATCGGATTTTATACTTATGCTATGATATTAAACTTGTGTACTCGCCAATACTTTGTTATTGAACTATACTTTTTAACATGTTGCAGGTTGATGAAGTTGTATGATGAAACTTAGTTGGAACGGCATAGAAACACGCGTAGAATACTAAGTTAAATACTATGTTATTGTTAAACTTATTTCGTTGATGTTACTCTTATTTGGATTTTGTTGTACTATGACAATTGATGTTTTGAATGAAATGAAATTTGGTTGATTTAAATATTGTCGCAAATAGTGTTATGATGCAATGAGCAATCTAGTCGTCTCACTCCGATGTTTCCGCCATCGGTTGGGGTGTGACAGATTGGTATCAGAGCCATAACTATAGGGAATTAGGTAATTGCCATGATTCGACCTAGTCTATAGTTTAAGTGACCAACTTGACCATTCTTGCTTCATGATTAAAATGTTAACTCTTCCTAATTGTTTATTCCGATTTCTTTTGTCTTAAATATATGCATGTGTTTTTCCTAAAACACTTACACAATTTACACACTTGAAGACTTGAAGACACTCAAACTACAATCGAGACGATCTCACCAAAATAGGGGTGAAACCCGCACTTTGGTGATCACTCTCAATCCGCGAATTTAATTTTTGCACGAAATTACACCATCAAGTTAGGAGTGAAATCCACATCTTGATGAGAAATTTCCGTTTCATACTCTAGTAGACCCTTGCCAACGAGTCGGAATACGCTCCTTGTTCGGTAAGTACCAACCATATCTAGGGTACAATGTTGTCAAGATAGGGGTGAAACCCGCACCTTGTCAACTAGTCCCATTCCTCGATTTTTAATCTCGCCAAAGTTTCGATTTTTTGATCGGTTAGAGACGTGTAGTAACTGGAAGGGAAAGTGCCGTCATTCGCTTCTCGATGAGAGCACTTTACCTATAGGCCAAAGCACGTTTCTCTAATTTAAAAGGATCTCGATTCACTTTGGAATAGTCAAACGTTTCTCAACCCGAAACACTCCAATGTTTTATTAAGCCTATCTTTTATGCTATCTCAATTTCTATGTGTTTTAATACTTGTTACCTCGTTTTCGAACCCGATGCACGATTCGCACGCCCTTCGTAACCAAAAACAATAATAATAATTCTCGTGAACCGACTACATTTATATTCCTTTACGCAAATCATACGTGTTTATGCTTATGAATGCCAACATGCTTATGCTATCTATGTGAAGTTAGACGTGTTACATGATACTTATGTCCTCAAAACGGATACTTTTCTTTATAACAACACTTTACGATCAAAGCCTAAATCTACCTTTTGATGTCAAACCCTTTTAGATGTCTTTCTTGCAAAGCGTTATGGGACGAAGAAGGTCAAAATCCAAGTCAAGGTCCCAATCCGATTCCATGTCGAAAAAGGATTGCATGAAATTTATGGCCGAGCAAATGGCTGAACACATGGCTAAGGTTATCCCGAAGATAGTAAGCAAGGTCCAGCCCCCACCTAACGCCGATCACCTCATACCTCCGTCGACTCCAAAGCCGAACCACCCAAGACCGCTTTCACCCACAAGCAATTCTGCTCCTGCAATCCCTTACCCTTCACCGGTGAGGGGGACGCCACGAAACTGTTGCAATGGTTCGATGCCATTGAACTCACCTTCCTCCAAAGTGGTTGCCCCGACCACTTGCGCACCTTAAACGCCACGGGAGTATTCCGATCAAGAGCCCTAGATTGGTGGACTTCAAAGCGTAGCGCGCGTGGCAACGAGGTCGCCCACGCCCTCCCTTGGGCCAAGCTCAAAAAGCGAATGGAAGGTGAATTCTGCCCCCCGCATGAGCGCCAACGACTCGAGGTTGAGTTTTGGAACCTCAAACAATTAGGTAACGACAACGCTGACCTCACGACCTGTTTCAAGCAACTGAGCTCGATCTGCCCAAGTCAGGTAGACACTACTGAGAAAGCAATCGCTAAATACATACGTTGTCTTCCTCCTAACCTCGGCGATCTAGTTGATACCACCTCCCCCAGCACCCTCGAAGAAACCTTTCGGCTGGCTGCTCGCTTGAACAACCGCCAAGTCCTTCATGAAGCCGCCAAGGCTCCACCGAGGAAAGCCCACCAAGCAACCACCGAACCTGCCTCGCCCAAACCCCCGAAAAACAACATCAAAGGCAAGAAGCGGAAGGCTTTGAGCCCAATTTGCGCGGTAGTCACTACGCCAAACCCTCACCAACCAGTTTTGCCCGCACCCGAACCCACCAAGAAAGCATACACCGGACCCCATCCCAAGTGCAATACCTGTCCCTTCCATCACCCGGTTACCGCCCCATGCCGCCTATGCACGATCTGCAATAGGTATGGACACTTTGCTCTGCAATGCCGGAATGCTCCTCAAGCCCCCATCAACCAAGCCCGAGCCGTGACCACCGCACCTCCTCAAAACCCTGCTGGCAATCAAAACCAACCCCTAGCTCCTGCCGTTCGTGCCTGCTTCAGATGCGGAGACCCGAATCACTTCGCCAACAACTGCCCGCAGCGTAACAACAACAATCAGCAGCAGCAGCAAGCTCGCGGTCGAGCCTTTGTCATCACGACTGCTCAAGCTCAGAACTCAAACGACGTCATATCGGGTACGTTCCTTGTTAACAATGTTTATGCTACGTGTTTATTTGATACTGGTGCAGATAAAAGTTTTGTATCTGTTGAATTCGAACCTTTGCTTATGTGTAGTCATTCTATGTTGCCTAAACCCTTTGAAGTTGAAGTCGCCGACGGAAAATCCGTCACCGTCGATTTTGTCCTTTCTAATTGTTCTTTGAACCTTAATGATCATACGTTTTCTATTGACCTCATACTCATGCAAATGGGTAGTTTCGATATCATAGTAGGCATGGATTGGCTAAGGCGAGTCCGTGCTGAAGTTGTTTGTTCGGAGAAGTGCATTCGCCTTCCCCTTCCTAATGATGATTCCTTGCACGTCTATGGCGAGAAACCTTCCAAAGGTCTCAAGCTTATGTCGTGTATTCAAGCGAACAAGTACTTGCGTAAGGAATACTTCGTCTTTCTTGCCCATATTGTGGAAAAGAAGGAGAAGGGTCCAAGCGTGAGTAAAGTTCCCGTTGTGCGTGATTTCCCTGATGTCTTTCCCGAGGATCTTCCTGGTCCTCCTCCTGCTCGTTCTGTTGATTTTCGCATTGACCTCATCCCTGGTGCAACCCCGATCGCAAAATCCCCCTATCGTCTAGCACCCTCGGAGATGTAAGAGCTGTCCAGTCAACTTCAAGAGCTTCTTGAGAAGGGCTTCATACGCCCTAGCACATCCCCTTGGGGCACTCCCGTCCTGTTCGTAAAAAAGAAAGACGGATCCTTTCGCATGTGCATTGACTATCATGAGCTCAACAAGCTTACAGTCAAGAATCGTTACCCTCTTCCTTGCATCGACGACCTTTTCGATCAACTTCAAGGCGCAACTTGTTTCTCTAAGATCGATCTTCGTTCTGGTTATCATCAACTTCGAGTCCTCGAAGAAGATATACCCAAGACTGCATTCCGCACACGTTATGGACACTACGAGTTCATAGTCATGCCATTCGGTCTGACCAACGCACGCGCCGTGTTTATGGATTTGATGAATCGCGTGTGTAAGCCTTATCTTGACCGATTCGTGATCGTCTTTATTGACGATATCCTGATCTATTCTAAGACGCGAGACGAGCTTGAGCGACACTTGTGTCTTATCCTTCAGCTGTTGCGAACCCAACGTCTCTACGCCAAGTTCTCCAAGTGTGAATTTTGGTTAAAAGAGGTTCAATTTCTTGGTCATGTTGTCAACGAACTTGGTATTCACGTTGACCCCGCGAAAATCAAGGCGGTGAAAAAATTGGATTGCTCCTAAGACTCCGTCCGAAATTTGTTCGTTTCTCGGCTTAGCCGGTTATTACCGTCGTTTCATTTCGAACTTTTCGAAATTGTCGTGCCTCTCACTTCCTTGACTCAGAAGGATAAACCTTTTGTTTGGGGTTCCGAACAAGAGGAGTCTTTTCAAACACTCAAGGACATGCTTTGCAATGCTCCTATCCTAACCCTTCCCGATGGTAACGATGATTTTGTCGTGTATTGCGATGCCTCAAGACTAGGTCTTGGTTGCGTTCTGATTCAACGAGATAAGGTTATCGCTTACGCATCACGTCAACTCAAAATTCATGAGAAAAATTATACTGCCCACAAGCTTGAACTTGGTGCAGTTGTTTTTGTATTAAAGATATGGCGACACTACCTTTATAGTACAAAGTGTACGGTCTTCACCGACCATAAGAGCCTTCAGCGCATCTTTAATCAAAAAGAACTCAACATGCGTCAGCGTCGTTGGGTAGAGTTGTTGAACGACTATGACTGCGATATCCGCTACAACCCTGGTAAAGCGAATGTCGTGGCCGACGCACTTAGTCGGAAAACTCATGTTACGAGTGTACGTTGCTACCAAACTTCGGGAAAGCTTCAAGAGATGATTCGTGAGGCACAATACTTGACCGTTAATGAGGGAAACCTCGATAATGAGTTGAAGTGTGGTGCTGAAACCCAACTCGTGACCAAATCCGACGGCATCATGTGCTATCTCGACCGTATTAGGATTCCTAATCGTGATAATCTTCGTGATCTCTTGATGAATGAAGCTCATAAATCTTGGTATTCTATTCATCCTGGCGCCGACAAAATGTATCATGACCTTCGTGCGTTATACTGGTGGCCTAGAATGAAGAAAGATATCGCCTGCTATGTTTCAAAGTGCCTTACTTGTTCCAAGGTAAAGGCCGAGCATCAAAGACCCTCTGGCTTACTCGAACAACCAGAAATTCCTGTTTTGAAACGGGAGAGTATTGCTATGGATTTCATAACCAAGCTCCCTCGTACATCGTCTGGTCACGATAGTATTTGCGTAATCATCGACTGTTTGACCAAGTCTGCTCATTTCCTCCCCATACGTGAAGACTACCGAGTTGAGAAGTTAGCTCGTATCTACACGGATGAAATCATCTGTCGTCACGGTGTTCCCGTTGACATTATCTCCGACCGTGATGGTCGCTTCACTTCTCGCCTTTGGCAAATGTTTCAAAAAGCCCTTGGCACTCAGCTCAATCTTAGTACTGCCTTTCATCCTCAGTCCGATGGTCAAACCGAGCGTACTATTCAAACTCTGGAGGATATCCTTCGTTCTTGCGTAATTGATTTTGGTGGAAACTGGGACATGCACCTGCCTTTGGTCGAATTCTCGTACAATAACAGTTACCACGCGAGTATTCAAATGGCACCATTCGAGGTATTGTATGGACGTAAGTGCCGATCGCCTATTTGTTGGCACGAGATCGGGGAAGCCCAAATCACCGGTCCCGAGCTTATACAACAGACGACGGACAAGATTTTGCAGATTCGGGATAACTTGCTGAAAGCTAGAAGCCAACAAAAGAGTCACGCAGATAAAAGACGCAAGCCCTTGGAATTCCACGTTAGTGACTTTGTACTTCTCAAGGTATCTCCTTGGAAGGATGTGGTTCGTTTCAGGAAAAAGGGAAAGCTCGCTCCTCGCTACGTAGGTCCTTTCAAGATTCTCGAAAGGATTGGCAAGGTAGCCAACCGATTGGAACTACCACAAGAGCTCAACAACGTTCATCCTACCTTCCACGTCTCAAACTTAAAAAGATGTCTCGCTGAAGAAGGGCTCCAAGTTCCACTTGAAGATCTTCAAATCAATGAGACTTTGCATTTCGTGGAAAAACCAGTCGAAATCATGGACCGAGGTACTAAGCAGCTAAGGCGCAGTCGAATCCTATCGTGAAGGTTCGATGGGAAGGAAAACGTGGCGCTGAATTTACTTGGGAACTTGAAAGCGACATGAAGTCTAAGCATCCGCATTTGTTCGTTGCATCTTCCTAAATTTCGGGACGAAATTCCCTAAATGAGGGGAGACTGTAACGCTTCACATTTGTATCTTTCCGTTTTTAGCAAGATTGCTTCATATTTCTATTTTTGGAGAGTCCAAACCTTGTAATCGTATTTCTAAATATGAAAACTTGTATTCGTATCGCATTCGTATTTCATTCCCAACCTTGCAATCTGAGACTTTGATCGTAATAAAAAAAAATTCATACTTAATACATACTTGTCTTACATGCATATGATCAATAATTACGTGTTTACATTCAAACCGATACTTGTTATATGTTCAAATACTCATACCCACATAATCGATACTCAAAATATGATGTTTTACACTTAAAAATATGCCAAAATACCAAGTTTTAGCTTAAAATGAAGGAAAAACCAAGTTCAGGGGCCAATTTGCAAAATCTGCCAAAATAGGCCTCTGGCGGGGGGGGGGGGGGGGGCGAGAGGATAAGCTAAATCCTCTCGCAGGGTGCGAGAGACCCCAGTCCGCAGAAAGTTGTTTCTTGCTTACGGGTTGGCTCATTTTTCACACTTTTTTTACACCCAATCACCTTTAAACCTCATTTAACTCAAAACCCTATTAAACCACTATATAAGCAAGCTTCCTAACACTCATTTTCACTTTCCAAACTCCTTTACACTCTCAAAACACTCCCAAATAAGTTGTAAACTCAAGAACAAGGCAGAAAACTTTAAGTACAAAAGTGAGTCCAAACTCACTTTTCTTCATCAAATCTTCCTCTACAAAGCTTGGAACACCTCTAGGATTGTTTCCACAGGTTTTACATGGAAAACCAAGGTGGAACATCACCATTTTGAGGTCCAAGCTTTCTGTTTTGAAAGATGAACTTGTAAACTTTATTTAAACATACTTTTTCTAAGACAAACTTGTGCTATTTGTGCCTTTAATCAAACCCATGGTTAGTGAGCTGAGCCAAGGTTGTTTCATACAAATTAGAGAGTGTAAAATACCACCAAATTTTCTGTTTTGTAAAGGGTTTCAAACCCACAAGTGTTAAGCCATCCGAGCTTTCAAGCTTGTGATGGTGTAGGTGTGATTACATGAAGGCCTTCGCCATTCAACTATTCAATCCACCCCTCACTTGATGATTTCTATAACTCTTGACCATCCGGATTGTCCTCGTGTCAATCTTGTGTAATGGTGAATCTATGAAAGAGGTTTAGGATGGTTAATCCTCCTACCTCCATGCATGACTTACATGACTTACATGACTTCCATGAAATACATGGACTATATGATTTATTAGTAGTAATATAACTGTAGATACTTAATATAACCGAAACTTAGACCATGACCAAATGGTTAGTTATCTTAAAAAGTAGGTTATTTTATCTTAGACATAACAATCGTTACGATTCTATTGGGCATGACCCATAAAAACACAAACACCCTTCGGGGCTTATTAGTGTCAAAAAACGAGCGTTAAATGTCTAGATAAATACTTTCGTATATATTATTTCTCGTACATTTTAAATTCCTAAACTCATTAAACTCCCCGTCAATCTAATACCCATACACCTAAGTTTGCCTTGTGTAGGACAAACTTGGTGTTCCAACCCCTAAATCAATCTAACTCTCTCACGGATAATACCTTGCAAAATCGTGAGTACACTCGAACCCTTTTTATGCTTTACACTTTTTGGGTGCAATATGTTAGTTTATCAAACTACACTAAATCACACTTTTATTCTACGAAATCACACAAACAATCCATCAAACATGCTTTAGTTATGTGCTACTTGACTTGTTACTTGGTCTATTCTTATGTGATCTAAATGTCATTAACTTTGATCAAGCCTCCCTTAACATGTATAGCGCTATAGTAGTAACGCACCGCCCGTATTCTTGTGGTCAATGTTAAGTTTTAATCTATTATGCGGTACACTAGAGGATTGACTTGTAGTTCACATGGCTCGTTTACAATTATCTCGTATGCTAGCTATTCATGTGGATTTGTTTAATCGGATTTTATACTTATGCTATGATATTAAACTTGTGTACTCGCCAATACTTTGTTATTGAACTATACTTTTTAACATGTTGCAGGTTGATGAAGTTGTATGATGAAACTTAGTAGGAATGGCATAGAAACACGCGTAGAATACTAAGTTAAATATTATGTTATTGTTGAACTTATTTCGTTGATGTTACTCTTATTTGGATTTTGTTGTAATATGACAATTGATGTTTTGAATGAAATGAAATTTGGTTGATTTAAATATTGTCCAAATAGTTTTATGATGCAATGAGCAATCTAGTCGTCTCACTCCGATGTTTCCGCCATCGGTTGGGGTGTGACACTCCGCACCTAAAACAAGAGCGAGCTGCAGTTGTTGGCGGTGGGTTCGGTTGGCAGCAGGGTTTTGGGGTGCTGTGATGGCTTGGTCTTGGCTGGCAGGGGTTTGTGGAAAACTTCGACATTGTGGGGAGAAGTGTCCAAACCTATTGCAACTAGTGCACAGGCGGCAAGTGTCACACCCGACCCGCAGCGGAAATAAGAGTCGGGGCATAATTGGGTTATCACCAAAGCACATGACATTTACTATTATGTTTTATAATTAATAAAGTCAAAGTTACATTTTCATACATCCAAACATGTTCATTCAATACAAAGGAAATAACCAAACATAACAATCCCAATACTAAATCGTTTTATTCTTCTAATCCAGGTCCTATGTGTTCCTAGCTGCTGCTGGTTCACCTGTATCATGTGTAAAATGGGAGTTTTTGGGTCAACATAAGTTGGCGAGTGAACCTTATTAGATAAACATTTGATAATGATTTTATGGTTAGTTTATCAATGAAATATTGTGTATAATCATAGATGAGCAAATGTAAGTAATCAAGTAATGGCAAATAGCAGTCTCAACTATAACATACAATAACACATGGCAGCATACCTGAACATACTAATATCATACGATAACTAACATAAATGGACTGTGCGATCAAGGCTCAATCAAACGGAGCCGATCGTATTGCATGTACTGAAAATGTAAAATGAACTGTGCGATCAAGGCTCAATCAAACGGAGCCGATCGTATGCGGGCACGCCAGGTTCAACCGCATAATAAAATGGGGAACAAGCTCAACGCGCATAAATGGGGAGCGGCGGCCTCGGCAATTGCATGTACTGAAATAATAAATTGCATCCAATAATAACTACTTAACAGCAACAAACTAAATACACATGTTCATGATATTATGTATTGCACAATGGTTTAGTTATAATATATATATAAACAAAGACACATGATACACCCCAAAAACGTGATTAAAACGGGGAATTTGTAAGATTCACTCACATTGGGCGCGTTGAATTGGAGATGGTGAGATGCGCACGATTTAGATGAGCGGATCGACGAGGAATACTAACCTAAATAATAATGGAAAAATATATTAAATGGATGGATTTTATTAAGGATTTTAATGAAATTTTTTAGATATATTTTTGTGAGTTTATGGCTATTTTCTATCTTTAAAAATGTTATTTTTAAGTATTTTTAATTGATTTTTAAATTAAATTAAATTAAATAAATATAAATAATAAAAAAAATATTATTTTTTAGCGTTGCCCGTTGACCGTTGACCGGTTCGGTCAGCGAATAAATCTGCGCCGGGTGGGATTCGAACCGGCGACCTCCCGTTCGCGTGCACGCAGCTCTACCAACTGAGCTACGTGTCTAACCCGAAATAAACTCGTTTTTAATTATATTTATACACTTATTTGAATTAACCGAAATTTCCTTTATTTGCAAAAACGTTTTAATTCAATCGGACCGGTGCTCATGACGAGTTTCGAACGCGCGACGTGTAGTTCATGTTGCACACGGTCCACCGCTGGACTGTGTGTCTAACCCGGTTATTATCTTGGTTTTTATTATACTTAACAACTATCTGTTTTAACCCAGTTTAGTTCTTGATCAAAAAGGCATGTTATTACATAAGGCGTGCGTGTAGCAAGGATTGAACTCGGGACGTGTATAGTTTTTGTTTGCACACAGTCCACCGCTGGACTGTGTGTCTAACCCGTTAAAAATTCCGATTTTAATTAATCTTAAGTCATTACTGAACTCGTCTTCTTCATTACGAACGCAGACATCAATCAACAATCCGATTCGTGATTAAATTAGTTAATAAACATGATGTCTAGCTTGAATGCATTAAACCGAACAGTTTGGGGAAAGAAGATACCGAACAGGTTGTCTTCTTCAGAGAGTCCGGCGAAACTTATCGGCTCTGTTTTTGAACCTTCGGCTGAGAGAATCTATTAACAGGTTTAAGGGATTAGATATGAAATTGAACTAGTGAGTGTTGATTATCAGTACGTTGGAATGTGCATACCGGTAATTAACGAGTTTCCGGCAATTCCAGAAATTTTCCGGCGAACACAGAAAGTCCAGCAATGTCGTCTGTGGTTGATTTTGAGCGATGGGTTAATGTTAGTAAGGTTCTAACAATAGATTGAAACGGTAAAGTAGAAGTATTTTACCGGTTTGTGTTGAATACGGTTTTCCGGCGACTTTTGCAGAGAATTCCGGCGAACTGTTTTAGGCGCTCTGATGGTCTGAAAATGCGACGAAAAGGAATTGGAGTATTGGTATGATATCTCTGAATCGCGAGAGTGTCTGGAGTTTGAGTTATTCAGAACTTGATGTTCTTTTTCGGTTTTAAAATCAACAATGATGAGTCTTTAAGTTTAATCAATTTCCGATTGATTAGAAACCGTCGTGCATCGGTTATAACTGAATGTGTGAGGTAAACAATCGATTTGACGCTTGGTTTGCCGATTAACGTTTCTCAGATGGCGCCTTCGGTTAAACTGAGTTTGTGTATAAATTTCATTTGTTTTCCTAGAGTTAACAGAAAACACATTGTGGCGGAGTGGTTTAGGGAATGAATGTTAAGTTGTTAAAGAGTCTTGGCTGACCCGGGTTCGAGTCCCGGCAGCTTCATATATTTTTTATTTATTTTATTTTAACTTTTTATCAAATATAATTTTTATAGTTTAGTTTATTTATTAATTATGTATCGTTTTAACTCAAAATAATCATAAATAATTAATGCAACTTTTATAACTTGGTACTTGATTACAAAACGGAGCGGGTTTTGGAGACCCGATTTTTACAAATGTTACAGTATCCCCTACTTTTAGGAATTTCGTCCCGAAATTTAAGTAGTTGAAGTAGTAGGAAAAAGATGCAGGTTTTTTTCACGCATTGAGTCTTCACGTTCCTAAGTAAACTCAGGTCCCTGTTTCGACTCCCAGCGTACCCTAACAATTGGAATGCGACTTCGACGAAGACGCTTCTCCCGTAATCCATGATCTCCACTGGTCTTTCAATAAAATGCATGGATTCATCAATCTGAATATCTTCCAGCAGAATATGGAGATTCTCATCAGCGAGGCACTTCTTCAAGTTCGACACATGGAAGGTGGGATGAATCCTGTTGAGTTCTTCTGGTAGGTCAAGCTTGTATGCTACAGGACCTACTCTTTCGAGTATCTTGAAAGGTCCTACGTAACGTGGTGCTAGCTTCCCCTTTTGACCAAAACGAACTACTCCCTTCCACGGTGATACTTTTAAAAGCACATGATCACCAATGTTAAACTCTAAGGGCTTCCGTCGTTTATCTGCATAACTCTTTTGACGACTTTGAGCCGCTAGAAGATTGTTTCGAATTTGATGGATCTTATATGTGGTTTCTTGGATCAATTCTGGACCAGTAATTTGTGCTTCCCCAATTTCGTGCCAACATACAGGAGATCGGCACTTACGACCATATAATGCTTCAAAAGGTGCCATGCCGATGCTCGAATGATAGCTGTTGTTGTACGAAAATTCAACTAACGGTAGGTGGGCGTCCCAATTTCACTTGAAGTCTATGACACATGCTCTAAGCATATCCTCAAGAGTTTGAATGGTGCGCTCAGACTGTCCATCAGTTTGAGGATGATAGGCGGTACTGAGATCTAATCGTGTGCCCATAGCGGATTGTACTGTTTGCCATGTTCGTGAGGTGAAACGACCATCACGATCAGAAATAATACTTAATGGTACCCCATGTCGGCTTACGATTTCGTTGATATAAATACGTGCAAGCTTTTCGTTCTTGAAATCTTCGCGGATAGGAATAAAGTGAGCTGATTTTGTAAGTCGGTCTATAATCACCCATATAGTGTCATACCCACCAGAAGTGCGAGGTAACCCGGTAATGAAATCCATGGTTATATTTTCCCACTTCCATACAGGTATTTCTGGTTGGACTAGAAGTCCTGAGGGTCTTTGGTGTTCAGCCTTCACCTTGGAACATGGGAGACACTTGGAAACAAAAACGGCAATATCCTTCTTCATTCCAGGCCACCAATAGGTGTATCGTAGGTCTTGATACATCTTATCGGCTCCTGGGTGTATAGAATATCGCGTTTTGTGAGCTTCATTCATAAGAGTTTCACGAAGATTGTTGTGGTTAGGAATCCAGATACGATCTAGGTAATACAGGATACCGTCTGATTTAGTTTCAAGTTTTAGCTCGGCTCCACAGGACATCTCTTTTCGTACATCTTCTTCTGTTATTGAAACGTGTTGAGCTTCTCGAATTTGATCTTTAATGCCGGTTATAATTTGCGAACATAGAAGATGAATGGAGTTCGCATAACCCTTTCGACTAAGTGCATCAGCCACCACATTTGCTTTACCAGGGTGGTATCTAATTTCACAGTCGTAATCATTCAGGAGTTCGACCCATCTTCGTTGCCTCATATTTAACTCTTTTTTATTGAAGATATGTTGAAGACTCTTGTGGTCAGTGTATATTTCACACTTAGTACCATAGAGATAATGTCTCCATATATTAAGAGCGAATACAGCGGCTCCAAGTTCTAGGTCATGAGTGGTGTAATTCTTTTCATGTGTCTTGAGTTGTCTCGAGGCATAAGCTATGACTTTTCCTCTTTGCATGAGAACGCAGCCTAATCCTTGCCCTGACGCGTCGCAATAGACTACAAAATCATCACAACCTTCAGGAAGAGTGAGGATTGGTGCATCACAAAGTTTTTGTTTAAGAGTTTGAAAAGCTTCTTCTTGCTTGGGTCCCCATACGAATGGTTTTCCCTTATGGGTTAAAGCCGTGAGTGGCACAGCAATGCGAGAGAAGTTTGAAATGAACCGACGATAATAGCCCGCTAGTCCAAGAAAAGATCTTACTTCAGTTGGTGTACGTGGAGCTTGCCATTCTTGAACTGCTTTGATCTTTGAAGGGTCAACATGTATTCCTTTGTCATTGACTACATGCCCGAGGAATTGCACCTCTTTTAACCAGAATTCACATTTAGAGAACTTGGCATAAAGCTTTTCCTTTTCTAGAAGTGCAAGAATGAGTCGAAGATGACGCTCATGATCAGCTTTAGATTTTGAATAAATAAGAATATCGTCGATGAAAACTATAACGAATCGATCAAGGTAAGGTTTGCAGACTCTTTTCATTAGGTCCATGAAGACAGCTGGTGCGTTGGTTAATCCAAACGGCATAACCATGAATTCATAGTGACCATAACGAGTTCGAAAAGCAGTCTTAGGGACGTCTTCTTCATGCACTCTAAGCTGATGATAGCCAGATCGAAGATCGATTTTCGAAAAGCAGCTGGCACCTTGTAGTTGGTCAAGAAGATCATCAATGCGAGGTAAAGGATAGCGATTTTTGATGGTTAACTTGTTGAGCTCTCTGTAGTCGATGCACATACGAAAAGATCCATCTTTCTTCTTTACAAAAAGGACAGGTGCACCCCAAGGCGATGAGCTAGGACGCATGAATCCCTTGTCAGTCAACTCTTGCAATTGACTGGCTAGCTCTTGCATTTCAGAGGGGGCTAACCTATATGGAGACTTTGCAACTGGTGTAGCATCAAGTATAAGATCAATACGGAATTCGACGTCTCTTACTGGAGGAAGTCCTGAAATGTCGTCAGGAAAAACTTGTGGAAAGTCTTTTACTACAGGAATATCTTCAAGTTTCTTCTCTGTGGTCCCCTTCTTGATGATATGGGCTAAAAACGCGACATAATTCTTGCGAATATATTTTTGAGCTTGAAGACAAGACATTAAGCTGAGCCCTTTCGACGAGGTTTCTCCAATGATTCGAAGAGTCTGGCCGTTTGAAAGAGGAATACGAATAAATTTTTCACGACATACAACTTCCGCCTGATGTTGACTGAGCCAATCCATACCGATTATGATGTCAAAACTTCCCAGCTTCATAGGAATAAGGTCGACTAAGAAATCATGGTCGTTTAAGGTGAGTGTACAGTTGCGTAAAATAGAGTCTAATGAAACTGGTTTCCGTCCGCAACTTCTACCATTATAGATTCCGCGAGCTTATCCCGACTTTTGCTTAAGATGGGTTCAAATTCTAATGATACAAAACTTCTATCCGCACTAGTATCAAATAACATAGAGGCATACCTACCATTTATAAGAAACGTACCGTTGACCACATTGCCGTCAGCTCTGGCCTGGTTCGCGTTAATATTGAAAGCTCTTCCTCTTGCAGGTGGAGGAGCTTGGTTCGCTTGGTTCACTGGGTTGGCTTGGGCCTGAGCATGAATAATATTAACCAGCCTTGGACATGTGTTTCTGAAATGACTTGGGTCGTCGCAATTGAAACAAGCCCGCATAGGTTGGCCCATAGGATAATTGGGTTGGTAATATGTTTGGGCTAAATGTTGGGTGGATGGAAATGGGAGAGGTTGTTGGGCTTGACCCATTAATTGTTGGTGGGTTTGGGTTATAGGTTGGTGGCGGTTTGTTCGTTGAGGCATACGGCAGTTTTGAACAGTATGCCCTACGCGACCGCAGCCGGTGCAGTATTGACAAGGATGATCAGGGGAATGGTGATACTGACAACGGTTACATTTTGGTAATGGACCTGTGTAGGGTCTTCTGTATGGTGCGGGTGAAGGAGTGACTTGAGTAATGGGTGCAGCAGGAATAGGGGTGTTGGTTTGGGTAACTGCAAAATTCCTGGTGTTACGCTTCCTCTTGTTAGCAAACTTAGAGGAAGGAATGGGGTGGTTTGAAGTTTGTCCCTCAACAGGGGCTTTCTTCTTCTCTTCTTTGAACTTCCCGTTGCGAATTCGGTTTTCAGTCAGTTCAGTTGCCAACTCCATGGCAGCTTCAAGTGTTACCGGTGAAACGCTGAGAACTGAATCTTGGATTTTCGAGGGAAGTCCTCGAATATAATGCTCGATCAGACGATAGGTTGGAGTGAATAAATTTGGAACCATTTGGTTCAACTCCAAGAACCTCTTGTTGTAAGTAGAGTGATCACCCTCCTTTTGCTTTAGAGCATGAAATTCATCCTCCAACTTCTTAATTTCACTTCTAGGACAGAAACGCCTAGTCATGATTTCCCTTAACTCCTCCCAAGTTAAGGCCATCGCATCTTCAGTTCCCCTCTTCCCTTTCTCAGTATTCCACCAAGTGAGAGCTACACCAAGTAGTCTCCCGGTGGCGTAACGAACCTTGCGATCCTCAGGACAATCGCAGTTTAGGAATGTGTTTTCCATCTCCTCGAACCAATGTAGGAGAGCAGTGACACCCTCGGTCCCTTCGAATTTTGGAGGATCACAGGACTTAAAATGTTTGTAAGAGCACTTGTTGGTAGGAGGGTTGTCGATGTTCTGGTCCTGTTGTTGAGGAGGGTTAGTAGGATTTGTAGCAAGGGCTTGTTGTACTTGTACCACGATGTCAGGCAATATCGTGGCCATTTGTTTCGCGATATGAGTGGCCAAACGTTCCTGAGACTTTCCCGATCTTTTACTCCTTCGATGCTGTCTAGACGACATCTACAGGATCATAAAATGAGAAGATTGTGAGTTTATGGTGTCTTTTTTTTTAGGTGTCATGTGTCTTTATGAAAATGAAAATAACATAAAATTCAATAATGCAACTACATCCATAGGATGTCTTGGGTTCGCTCATGTTGGGCCTCAAATGTCCCCCATACCTTCACCTATATAGTCATGTGGGCCCCCATGGCTATTGGCTTGGTAGGATTCACATTAGTATTGGCAATTTAACACTCGCATCCCCCGAATGCAAACCACAAAATATGTTCATGAGATGTTTGGTCGGAACGTGTCCAGGTGTAGACACAATGACAACTCAAAGTGGGATTAGCTCACACGACGTTTGGTATAGCATGCTTTGGCCTAATAGGTACTTCGTACTCTCATCGTTAGTCCCCAGGTAGGCAAACTGGTCCTTTATTTTGGATTTATACGAATGCCAGCCTAGATAGGACGTTCCGACTACCGGTACTGGTACCCTTCCAGTTACTACATGCCCGTCATGAGAACTCACTTTGATGAGATTTGAAAACACGAAAATCATTGTAAAAACAATCATGATGTGGTGTGTGCTTTCATGGATGTGATATGTTATGAGCATATGATTTCATGATAGGCATTATATGATAATACATACTTATGAACATGCTTGCACAATATCAAATGTAACATTTAACATAAAACATATAAACATCATGAAATTTGGCATATAACACACAAAATTCTTATAAGTTTCTAATCGACTATAGTATAGGCTCTAAGGGTCTAATAACCTATCCTATATCCCTATAGTCATGGCTCTGATACCAATCTGTCACACCCCGACCCGAAGCGGAAATAAAGAGTCGGGGCATAATTGGGTTATCACCAAAGCACATGACATTTACTATTATGTTTCATAATTAATAAAGTCAAAGTTACATTTTCAAACATCCAAACATGTTCATTCAATACAAAGGAAATAACCAAACATAACAATCCCAATACTAAATCGTTTTATTCTTCTAATCCAGGTCCTATGTATTCCTAGCTGCTGCTGGTTCACCTGTATCATGTGTAAAATGGGAGTTTTTGGGTCAACATAAGTTGGCGAGTGAACCTTATTAGATAAACATTTGATAATGATTTTATGGTTAGTTTATCAATGAAATATTGTGTATAATCATAGATGAGCAAATGTAAGTAATCAAGTAATGGCAAATAGCAGTCTCAACTATAACATACAATAACACATGGCAGCATACCTGAACATACTAATATCATACGATAACTTACATAAATGAACTGTGCGATCAAGGCTCAATCAAACGGAGCCGATCGTATTGCATGTACTGAAAATGTAAAATGAACTGTGCGATCAAGGCTCAATCAAACGGAGCCGATCGTATGCGGGCACGCCAGTTCAACCGCATAATAAAATGGGGAACAAGCTCAACGCGCATAAATGGGGAGCGGCGGCCTCGGCAATTGCATGTACTGAAATAATAAATTGCATCCAATAATAACTACTTAACAGCAACAAACAAAATACACATGTTCATGATATGATGTATTGCACAATGGTTTAGTTATAATATGTATATAAACAAAGACACATGATACACCCCAAAAACGTGATTAAAACGGGGAATTTGTAAGATTCACTCACATTGGGTGCGTTGAATTGGAGATGGTGAGATGCGCACGATTTAGATGAGCGGATCGACGAGGAATACTAACCTAATTAATAATGGAAAAATATATTAAATGGATGGATTTTATTAAGGATTTTAATGAAATTTTTTAGATATATTTTTGTGAGTTTATGGCTATTTTCTATCTTTAAAAATGTTATTTTTAAGTATTTTTAATTGATTTTTAAATTAAATTAAATATAAATATAAAAAAATATTATTTTTTAGCGTTGACCGTTGACCGTTGACCGGTTCGGTCAGCGAATAAATCTGCGCCGGGTGGGATTCGAACCGGTGACCTCCCGTTCGCGTGCACGCAGCTCTACCAACTGAGCTACGTGTCTAACACGAAATAAAACTCGTTTTTAATTATATTTATACACTTATTTGAATTAGCCGAAATTTCCTTTATTTGCAAAAACGTTTTAATTCAATCGGACCGGTGCTCATGACGAGTTTCGAACGAGCGACGTGTAGTTCATGTTGCACACAGTCCACCGCTGGACTGTGTGTCTAACCCGGTTATTATCTTGTTTTTATTATACTTAACAACTATCTGTTTTAACTCGGTTTAGTTCTTGATCAAAAAGGCATGTTATTACACAAGGCGTGCGTGTAGCAAGGATCGAACTCGGGACGTGTATAGTTTTTGTTTGCACACAGTCCACCGCTGGATTGTGTGTCTAACCCGTTAAAAATTCCGATTTTAATTAATCTTAAGTCATTACTGAACTCGTCTTCTTCATTACGAACGCAGACATCAATCAACAATCCGATTCGTGATTAATTAGTTAATAAACATGATGTCTAGCTTGAATGCATTAAACCGAACAGTTTGGGGAAAGAAGATACCGAACAGGTTGTCTTCTTCAGAGAGTCCGGCGAAACTTGTCGGCTCTGTTTTTGAACCTTCGGCTGAGAGAATCTATTAACAGGTTTAAGGGATTAGATATGAAATTGAACTAGTGAGTGTTGATTATCAGTACGTTGGAATGTGCATACCGGTAATTAACGAGTTTCCGGCAATTCCAGAAATTTTCCGGCGAACACAGAAAGTCCAGCAATGTCGTCTGTGGTTGATTTTGAGCGATGGGTTAATGTTAGTAAGGTTCTAACAATAGATTGAAACGGTAAAGTAGAAGTATTTTACCGGTTTGTGTTGAATACGGTTTTCCGGCGACTTTTGCAGAGAATTCCGGCGAACTGTTTTAGGCGCTCTGATGGTCTGAAAATGCGACGAAAAGGAATTGGAGTATTGGTATGATATCTCTGAATCGCGAGAGTGTCTGGAGTTTGAGTTATTCAGAACTTGATGTTCTTTTTCGGTTTTAAAATCAACAATGATGAGTCTTTAAGTTTAATCAATTTCCGATTGATTAGAAACCGTCGTGCATCGGTTATAACTGAATGTGTGAGGTAAACAATCGATTTGACGCTTGGTTTGCCGATTAACGTTTCTCAGATGGCGCCTTCGGTTAAACTGAGTTTGTGTATAAATTTCATTTGTTTTCCTAGAGTTAACAGAAACCACATTGTGGCGGAGTGGTTTAGGGAATGAATGTTAAGTTGTTAAAGAGTCTTGGCTGACCCGGGTTCGAGTCCCGGCAGCTTCATATATTTTTTATTTATTTTATTTTAACTTTTTATCAAATATAATTTTTATAGTTTAGTTTATTTATTAATTATGTATCGTTTTAACTCAAAATAATCATAAATAATTAATGCAACTTTTATAACTTGGTACTTGATTACAAAACAGAGCGGGTTTTAGAGACCCGATTTTTACAAATGTTACAGCAAGGGGCATTAATGGGATGGTGGTAGGGGCAGTGGCTACACTTGGGACGCGGTCCAGTGTATGCCCTTCTGGTGAAGTCAGAGTTGGTAGGTGCAACTTGTTGGATAGGTTGAGGTGGCGGAGTGACTACCGCGTAGTTTTGGCTTGAAGCCTTCCGCTTCTTGCATTTGTTGTTTTTTGTGGGAGGTTTGGAAGGTGTGGGTTCATTAATGGTATCGGTGGTGGCTTGGTGCGTGTTCCTTGATCAAGCATTAGAAGCTTCACGAAGAACGTGATTGTTGTTGAATTTGGAGGCTACCCTATAGTTTTCTTTCATTTCAGGCTATAACTTGTCATTTTTGCATGATTTAAGTGTATAACGCATATAAGTATGATTTGAGTATCGAGTGTGAATGTATGAGTCTTTGCACGTATAACAAATATCAGTTTACACGATTGAATGCATGTAAGACATGTATATATAACAAGTATGAATTTTTATTACGATTCAAGTCTCGGATTACAAAATTGGGAAAAGGAATACGAATAAAAGTTTCCAAAAATAGAAATACGGTTATACTTTTTAATTAAGGAAAGTACGAAAAAGCGATGCGTTACAATTATCCATTAACCGACATCATGATTATGATTATAGTTTTAGGCCAAAACTGACTCATGCACACCCATAATATATATACTTAGTGCGGTTTAGGGAACGTGTGGTAGAAGAGCAATCCCATTAGTGTTTGGATTGACAAAACAAAGCGGGAGAATAAAGATGGCAATAGGTAATAAATAAAAAGCTGAGTGGATAAAAGGTTGTTATATGGCCATGAACAACAAACACATTTTTTATGATATGTTTATGGTGTGAGATATAAAGAATAAAATAGCCAATATAAGAGATAGGAATTATATATAAATATAATTTGCGACATATGTTTGCATTATGATTTGTACCATAATACTTAGTGAGTTATATTTACTAAAGACAAATAGCAGTCATGCATTCCCTAGGGACCTCTACAACCTTCTCTCCTATACCATAGACTAGTAAGTTGGATTTTATGTGATTATAGTGGGTTGGCAACATTATTTTCAATGTTAGGCTAGGAGGTGTGGGGCGTTGGTTGGGATGAGGGTTGTAAGCAACGCTGGTTAAACAACACTGGGCCAACATTGGTCATGGCGTTGCCTCACTGGAGTGGGTTTGAAGTCTGGCGTGGGACCGGGGGGGGGGGGGGGGGGGATGGTGGAAGGTGAGTTAGCTAGCTTAGATTGGCTGATGAAAGATAACCGTTTGGGCTAACTGTTACCAAACGGCTACTTAATTTAAAAAAAATATTTCCTTTTTTAAATTTTTTTCCTTTTTAAACATTATAAAAACAAGAAATCTTGAAAAAATATAACATGAATAAATCATGATGTTTTTATTTTATTTTTATGTAGCTTTTTAATTTTATTTATAGTTTTTAAAAATATTATATGCAATCTTCTATTTTAGTTAGTGGTAATTTAATTAATTAGATTTTAAATAGTTAAAACATAATATATATATATACACACACATCAAATTCACATGGCTAGCCACCCACGCCCCTTATTTTCAAGAATTACCTTATGGACCTCACATTCGCCACGTGTAGACCAATACCCCCAACCCAAGCTCCTCTTCACCCACGATCTTATATACAAACATGTTGAATATCGAGTGCAATCTTATTCGTTCACGTGGTGCCTTTGATGTTCTCTATCATTACTATAGGGTAGTATTATTGGCACTCTTTGCAAAATTAAATCGACACCACTAATACGGGTCGTATAGGCTTATTTGACCCGTATTGATGTAATTCAATTTTCAAGGTAAGTCAAAGGTTGACACTGTCTTCACATGCTCTCATAATACGCATCGTATAGGCCAATACGATGCGTATAGGTAAAAGGTTGGACGCTGTCATGTATATATACAAACTTATTATGTAGTTAAATTTGCAGTTTCAGTTTATTTATATTTGTGATTGTTTATTTTGATTGTTTAGATTATATTGCTTGTTTACGTATAATGTATAATGTTATAATATCAAACGTCGTGAATGCGTCAACATAAAAAAATATAAAAAGGTTACGGTACAATGATGATACGATATCATATGACACGTAACGATAAAATATTAAAAAGTTTAGAATGTGATACAATACGCCACGATACGCTATAATACAATACGTAACGACACGGTATGATACAAGAATGATACAATATCATACGACACGTCACTATAAAATATTAAAAACTTAAAAATGTGATCGTATATGCCACGATACGCTATAATACAATGCGTAACGATAAAAAAATAATAAAGATTTTGAAACTCATTAAAACAAAAATATCAACAAGAAACACCAATAACCAACCCAAAATACCAAAAACCAAACACAACACACCAAAATTCAAATTTAAAAAAACCAGGGCCTCAACACGGAACGTATAGGCCTATACGATCCGTATAAGTCAGCCACCAGACATTCCATGAGTCTGCCATCTTTTAACTTTATTCAATACAAGTCGTATAGGCCTATACAATCCGCATTGAAGTGTCAAAATATAGGGATAAATTTTTAGATGTGCAAATAAAATCCCCTTACTGTATAACAATTAAAGTAAATTAGATATGTTACGTAAAGAAACCCTCTTTTCGATCATATTTACAAAGATGTCACTCTTTCACTTCAGTATGTTTTTCATTGAAGCGATAAGTTTGGTGTGGCTGCTATTACCCTACTTTCATGACGTGGAGGATATGAGAAATATAGGTTTCATCTCACCCAAAAATTTCATAGCTTTTATTTCTATCTTCTTTATTGCTTTTCATTTTATATTTACGAAAAAAAGGAGTGGGTTCCTTAAAGTTTTCTTATTTTATAAATATAAAATGAAACTCTATTGTATAACTTGACACACGCCATAATCATACGTCATAATCAATATAAATACAAGTTTGAGTATATTTACGTGAGTGCGTGCTATAAGTTCACTTTTGTTTTTAGATACGTTTTTACGTCACATGACGATATAAATTCACGTTTTTGTTTTATAATTTTCATCACTTTTAATCATTATTTGCTTACTACTTAGCATGATTTTACGACCTTGCACCTAAAACACGGGAGGTTAAACACTAGTTGTTAACATTTGATGTACTTCAGAAAGTATCACGATCATGTTTCACTGAAATTTTCTTTTTATGACAAAAAGTCGTGAATTATGTTATATATATATAGGGTAAGGATCTAGAGTGAACAACATTATAAGAGTGAACCGTTTAAACTGATCTAGACCATTGATTTTAATAATCATAAAGTTTTGATTAGTGGCATGATTGTAATTATTGAGATTTTTTTTCCTTTAAATTTAATTAAAAGGGGTAATTCTGTAATTACATAATGAGTCAGTTTTTTAAAATTGGAAACATGAAAAGTTGCCATATATTTCTCCAGTTACTTGCTCCTCCAAAGTTGCCATATATTTCGCTAGTTACTTGCTCCTCCAAATTCGCTTATATTATTTAATACACATGTAACTGTATATTATAAACTGGAATTCTACAGCAAAGCTGCAACCTCGATTTATAATAATGCAATAACTTTACCATGTTACACATGTGTACTGTATGGTATCAACTGGAGGTTTGCATCAAAGTTGAATACTCGCATGTAATAATGCAGAAACTTCAAATTGTACACATGTGTACTGTATGATATCAACTAGAGGTTTACAGCAACGCTGCATCCACTTATATAACGTCATGCATCATCTTAATAGTATACACATGTGTATTAAATAATGCATATACTACGAAACTACATCTTGATATGTAATAATGCATATACTACGCGACTATACACATGTGTACTGAATTGCAACAACTGGACGTTTACAACAAAACTGCATAATCACAAATAAAAACCGCAAACTGCAATTATGTGGATAATGAACGGGAATCGATATGTACCATTAAAACAGTAAGGGCACCTATGGAATTGGAAGCAAATTTCGTTGTACAAATATGTATAAACAACCATTACAAAAAGTCTTTAAGATTTAGAAAGAAAAAAACATGAGTTGTACATGTGTATAACATGGGGATAATATAAAACCACGAAAGTTATGAGTATTGTTATCAATATACGTCTGTGTATATAAGCATACAACATCATCCTTCTATTTAAAACATAATACAAACATCCCAACCATCTGTAATCATGATGACAAAAACTGCAAACCTAGAATACATATACAGAGCGATGAAACCAGCATGAAGCAAAACCGAATACGAACACATGATTGTTAATTGGACTATTATGGTTGTTATATTGGTCGCGCTAGTTTGGTTGTTACTACTTGAGTCGACCATGAAAGATCATGAAGATGAACTATATGTCGTTCAAAGAAAAAATACAGAATGATGAAGAACTGCTCGATTGAAAAAAAAATCTGGTGTGTTTTGACCGGTGATTATGATATAGATCTTGTTTAGATTTAAAAGATATTTTGAATAATCACAAAAGTAGGAAAATGTAACTACTATGGATTAATTAAAATAGTAATTAATAATAATTTAATGTATAATTACAATCATATCCTTTATAACTAAAAAATAATGAAGGATCAAGATTAGTTCACTCAGTTCACTCAAGAAGTTGTTTACACATGATCCTAATGCTAATAAGTTCATGTTTGTCTTTACATACGTTTTTACGTCACATGACGATATAAATTCGCGTTTTTGTTTTATAATTTTCACCACTTTTAGTCATTTTTTGCTTACTACTTAGCATGATTTTACGACCTTGCACCTAAAACACGGGGGGTTAAACGCTAGTTGTTAACATTTGATGTATTTCAGAAAGTATCACGATCATGTTTCACTGAAATTTTCTTTTTATGACAAGAAGTCGTGAATTATGTTATTATATATATATATATATATATATATATATTAATATATATATATATATTAATTCACAACTGGTCGATGCAATAGTAAAGTATCAAATTGTTTGAGATTGCCACAAGTCTTCCATTTTTAAACTTTGGTCCCTCAACAGAAAGCACGGGTATTTCTACCGTGTTTCTGTTTCTTCCGCCTTTTTTGTTTTAACTGCGTATACCACACCACTGAGACTTTTTTTTATGTTTATTTTTTAATTGAAGGTTATTAAATTACTTGTACACACCTAATTTTAAAAGGTCCTTTTAAAATAACATCAAGTGAGTCGTTTAATTCAATAATAATTTGAAAATGGTTTCAAGATTTATTTATTATATATCAATTTATTAATCACTCTAATAACTTGAGTTTGCTCATTTAATATTTTATTAATATTTTGGTATAAATTTTGTTCAAAACAAAACATCAACTATTATAGCAAGTATTGGTAATGTAACGAACTGAATCAGTTTTTACGAAACATTGCGAGTTCTACTAGTTATAAAAAATACATACACCAGTCAAATAAACTTGACCAATAAGACATTAATAATAATTGAAGTGGACGATGTATGCTTGTTTGGTTCTTTTGGTTTCATTTTATACTTACGTGTATAAGATACTAAAATACAACATTAAATTAAGAGTTAAATGCTTGGTTGGTCCTTGTGGTTTGCGAAAATGCAGACTTGGTCCCAGTGGTTCACTAATTACAGAGTTGGTCCTAATAGTTGTAATTTTTGCATCCGGATGGTCCTTACCATGGATGACCGTTAAATATTCAGTTAAGTGTGTGCGAAATGTCCAAAATACCCTTGTCCATTTAATATACAATTAAAAAAACCTTAAACATACATTTAAAATAAAACAAAATATCAATTACTACCCACCCTTTAACTACAGCCCCAACCCTATTTCCCCTTTCAGCAATTACCACTGTCCAACCACCACATTACTCCCTTCTACCATTTCAACAACCACCCTTTAATTACCCTTATTCACCACAAAAACCATAGTCAACCACCACCTCAAGGAGACTAGGTAACCCACCCATCCCCTACGGTACCGGTAAAACTAAAGAATCAATAAACACAACCATCATCGACGGTAGCAACGGTGGTGGGTGGAGGAGAATTGACAGATTCTGCGACGGCAGCAGCGGTGGTAGGTGGTTTCTGGCGGAGGAAGGCGAGGGAGACGACGGTGCCGGAGACGGCAGCCATTCTCGGTGCTATCACCCTCCCATTTGAAGCAAAAACTAAAGATGACAGTTATAAAATTGTGTCAAATTCTTGATTGATTTTGTGGGAATTTGAAAGATTGATCAAATGGGTATGCAAAGATTGGCTGATGGTATTGGTTCGCGGTGCTAGCTGATGGGTGACGCAAAGATGATGGCGAATACAAAGATTGATCAAATGGATTGATCAAATTGAAGATGACAGTCAGTAAAAATTGAAGATGACAGTCATTAAATCGTTTCTTCTACAAGATGAGCGACAATCGTGGTCAACAAGAACGAATGAAGCGTAAGATGATGGCTGATGGTATTGGTTTGCGGTGTTGGTTTCAGGTGGTGGTTCACAGTGGTGTTCGGAGGTGGTGGTTGTGGTGGCCCAAAGATGATGGCTTATGGTGGTTAATGGTGTTTTAGAGAGAAGGGGGTGAAGAAGAAGATGGTGGGCCCATCTCCTTTTGTTTCTTATTTTTATTATTATATTTTTAATTGTTGAGGGTAATTTGGTCATTTAACATCAACTTAACTGAGAAATTTAACAGAGGTTAGTGATAAGGACCACCCGGGTGTAAAAATTACAACTATTAGGACCAACTCTTTAATTAATGAACCACTGGGACCAAGTCTGCAATTTTTACAAAACACAGGGACCAACCAAGCATTTAACTCTTAAATTAATGAATATAAGATACTAAAATACAACATTAAAGAATATTACATACAAACCGTGCCACCCGTATTTATAGCTAGAGATGGGCATAATCGGGTTTTATTATTACCTGGAACCGGTTCCAACCCGGACCCGGTTCTGCTTGGATGTCATTGGAATCGGGTATGGTGTGGAACCGGGTCCAGTTCCTACCCGGGTTCACACCCAAGAATATGGAACCGTGTAGAACCGGGTACGGGTATTATGGAACCAGGTATGGTGTGGAACCGGGTATGGTGCGGAACCGGTTTCTGATAGTAAAACCTGACTTTTTTACTGTTCAGAACCGGTTCCTGACAGTAAAACCTGACTTTTTACTGTTCAAAACCGGTTCCTGACAGTAAAACCTGACTTTTTTACTGTTCAGAACCGGTTCCTGACAGTAAACCTGACTTTTTTACTGTTCAGAACCGGTTCCTGACAGTCGAAAACCTGACTTTTACTATTCAGAACCGGTTCCTGATAAAAATGTTACCGTTAGAACCGGTTCCTGGTAAATGTTACCGTTGGAACCGGTTCCTGATTACAGAATCGGTTTTCTATATAAACCCCTTTACACTTTACACTTTACACTTTACAGAATCGGTTTTTCTATATAAACTTAACACTTTAACAAGAGATAACGATGGCTTGCAACGATGAGGTTGTGGTTGTTTTGGAAACCAAAAGAAACCCCAATATTTGGAAGCACTTTGACTTGTGCTTGATGTCGGATAGCCATGAAATGGCTAGATGCAAGGGGTGCGGGAAGTTCATGAAGGCGGCGGCCAACTCGACGCTCAAGAAACACACCGACCGCCATTGTCCGGTGACAAAGGCGAAAAACAATGAAAAGGGTGAAGCATCCGGGACCGGGTCATCGAAAGTTTAGTTTGTTTTATGTATTGTAAACCCATTTGTGTTTTATGATTAGTATGTTTAGTGTTTTATATGTTTTGTTTAACGTTTCTTGTTTAGGTTGTTTGTGTAACCAGGTCTGGAAGGTTACCGTAGGAACCGGGTATGATAAGAACCGGTTACGGGTACAACCCGGGTACGGGTTGGAACCGGTTCCGGAACTTATTTTTTTCCAAAAATGTGGAACCGGGTAGGAACCATCGGGTATTTTGAACCCGGAACCGGTTCTACTATATGTCGGGTAGGAACCGAACCGGTCCCAGGTAGGTTCCACCGGGTCAGGTTTGGAACCGGTTATTATGCCCTTCTCTATTTATAGCACATTTTTTTTATATAAATGACCATCATATCCATTCCCATATATTACCAAAGTGGTCATACATAACTTTCTTTAAAATATATTACTGTCGAGAAAACCTACCCAAAAAAATTTACATGATAACTGCATATTTGCGATTTACTGATTTAAGTAACTTGAGCAACATTTATCCTTAAATTGTTAACACTTTAATTATAGCTAACTTTTAAAATTTCTATATACTCAGTTTAGTAAATTTAGGTTCTGATTATAAAATATGCACCCTTACAGGGATAAGACCACAATGTGTATGATGTGCTATACATGCACATAACTAGATAGATAGTTGTACATATCATCTGCCCTACAAAATAAAATATGCTATAAATAATCTAAATATCCTAAATATATAATAAACGTTTTTAAATAATATAGGACTTTTCCATCTTATCCAATATAGGGTCGTCGCTCATAGTTATTTATAACTTCTAGTTTTGTTTATTTTAGGTTTTAAATTCTTATCATAGTCGTTACGTGTCAATGCATATATAAAAGCATATGTCTTTTATAAAAAGAGAAGATAAGGCCCAAATTATGCACTGACATTTGTTATATACTAATTATATAAAAAATATTACGTACCAATTAGTGGAAATTTCCAAATTGCTGCTAGTGCTAATATAAAAACATGTATTAACTATTGCTAGAACTTTTGTGATAGTTGTATTCATCTATATACATCCTATACAAGCTCATCGTTTTTGTATTTCATTGATACATATGGTTCAATTTTTCGATTAGTGATTTTTTTTCAAAGTGTATGAAGTATTTAGGATGTGACATATGTATTTTTGAATGTTAGTCTATTTGTCTATTATGTTTATTGTGGTTTTAGATGTATTATTGTAATAGTTTCAACACAAAACAGTGTGTTTATGCATCGCAGATGTGTTTATGCATCGCAGATGTGTTTATGCGTCGCATATGAACACTTTAGCACACCGTAGTACTATAGACATACCCTTGTAATTGGTTCAAATGCATCTTAATAGCTAGTTTAGTCGTGTCATTGTATTTAGACAATTTATACTAGGAATGAGCTCGGTATCAATCGGTATCAAAAATGGGTACCGGTATCGAAAATGGGTACCGGTATCGAAAATACATGGTATGGTTCGGTACCGGTATTTGAAGAAAAAAACCGATAAATACTAGTATCGAACCGGTACCGAAAACGCCAAAAGTCTGTACCAAAAATATTTCAGTTCGGTAAATTCGATAACGCTACCCAGTATCATTTGCTCATCCCTAACTTAGTCCCATCACTGTAAGTAGGCCATCACATGAGCTGAATCGAGCCGAGCCTTGGTCTGCTCGAGTTCGGCTCGAATTTCAAACGAGTTAGCTCGGATCAACTGGAATTCACATAACCGGGCTGGATTATGTGCTCGTACTCTGCGCAATTCCATCACGATTTTGTATCTCAATTTTATGCTTTTATTAAACTGAGTTTGTAATTATAAGCATCCCTACAATTTACTCTATAAAACGTCCCTCACATGTCTACCTGAATCAGATCCCAACCTCCTTTGATTTGTGATCACTTGGATGAATTTTCTTCCTTTATAACTACAAACATCACATGGAATAGATATAAATCTTCCACTAATATTAAAACTGTTTTTAACACATATAAGACTTTATCAAGGGATAAGTGGATAACCAAGTCCATTGTGTCTCAAACTTCTAGACATAAAACAAAAATTGTTTATAAATGCATTAACACCTCTATCACAATCATAAAAAAAAACATAAACTATCACTTCATTACCAATCATCAATATTTCTTTTCCTAACATATGATGCCTGGCTCATCAAACACTATCCTTAGTTGATCTGTTTACAAACAATGGATTGACATAATATTTTACGACAAGTTATAACACCCCAAAATTGTAGCGTAAAACGCATACGTTGCTATAACGACAATGAAAATCAATATTCTAGTAGAATGTCAAGGTAAAAACGTATATTAAGGAAAATGAGTGAACTAGTGTTTGTTTAGTGAATAAACAAGTAGAGGGACCATATACGTCAACTATCAAAACTTAAAGCCCATCCATGCGGTATATTGACGAAATCGAAATAGAAGATATGAGCAGAATAAACACAAACGTCGTGGAAAGTTCTTATTGAGATATGTGGGTAGAATTGTAGAAATGGTGTTTTTTAACTTTAACCATAGAAAATAATATTACACTAATCAATTGAAATGATGTTTTGAGTGATAGAAATCCCATTAACACATCAAGTAGGAACTTTATGTTATCGATGTAGTATAACTGCTAATAAAATAAAATTAAATTTTATTAGTGAAAGCAGAAATGAATTACAATATAAAAAAAAAGAAAAATTACTAACAGATTACAGTACAAAAGCAAAAATTGCAAACATATTACAAAAAGAAATAAACATAAAACAGAAAAGCAAAATAAAATGTTGGCTGAGCTTTTTGTTCAACAAAGGTCACTTGAAACAGATTCTGGGACATCAAGGTGTACGGGTTTGTCTCTCAAGGTACAACAATCAAAATAGATTGTACTAGCACTTGAAATAAAAGCCCACATGGCATATAAGTTAGGGAAATCGACTGAGTACATGTGGTTGAGAAACATGTAAGTTTTCGTTTGTGAAAAAGGTACACCTGTCTTGTATTCATACAAACGCAAGAACCAGTAAAAAGTTAGAATTCAATTTCATAATAATGGTCTGAAATGAATTCGTTGTTACTGGCTGAATTCACTGGACATGTAATCAATATTCAAAAGAAATGAATTCGTAATAGTTCTTGAAATTTGAATAGTCTTGTGTTGATTAAACCATTTGTTCGAGACATACCACAGACTCGAACTGCACCCAATTCACAATAAGTCAAAAATAGTAAAGACGACTCTCAAGCGGTTTGCGGCAATACGAGCATGCGGAGTGAAAAATATGTCATCAAAATGCCATATTATGCCCATTGCCCGGTCCCAGGCGTGTTGGGTACTTTGCACCTTTTTAACGACCGCGGTGTGCCTTATTTTATAGGAATACATTCTTATAAAAAAATCTTACTTATAAACCAACTCAAAGTTTATAATTGGACCTATGTGAGACAAACTCAATTTCCACACTTTAATGTTCCAAGCACACAACTTAAAGCTTTGATAACTCATTCATTTTGGTTCCATTTTGGATACGGTTTGATTTGTTGTGATCCTCTCACATAGTGGAATAGGGATGGCAATAGGTCAGGTATGGGTTAGGTATCGCTAATACCATACCCATACCCGGGCCATTACCCCTGAGGTATTTGACGGATATTTACCTATCGGGTATCGGGTATACCCAATTGGATTTTCATGTATATATATTATTTTACTTTCATTTATAATTTTATGTTTTAAAAATCTATATAATATATTAAAATATGATAAATATCATACATATCATCATCACCATAATAATATGTGATATATTATAGAACACAAACGCCCTAATTAATAATTATAGGTTGTAAATCCCGATGTAAATGAGCCAAAAAAGCGGAAGATTACTCTATGCTCGATTTCAAAAACTTTGAGATAGATGCCAAAGCAATCATTATAATTGCAAAGGCTCTACTAAACGAGATCTATGCAAAGCTATTACACTGTAATAGTGCAAAAGAGTTATGGGATGAGTAGAAAGAGAAATTCAGTTGAACCAAGAAGATTGATGAAAACAACCTGAAAACTCTCAACATGCAAAATGCTGAGAGTACATCTAACCGAGTGCAAATTTATGTTTGCAAAAAGGGAAATGATCGGGTTGTAAAAATCAATGATCCTTAGAATCTAACTGAAGATGAAATAATCACGATTGTGCATTCATGGCCACTAAAATGGGAATATCTATTTGCCTAGATAGCCTATGGTATGTAGACAGTGAAGGATCTAGACATATGACTGGATGCAAAGCTCTACTAATAAACTTCCATACTCATGGAGGTGGTGACATTTCCTTTGGAAATAACTCTAAAGGAAAGGTGATGGGGTCAGGGACAGTTCAGGCTAGTAAGTTAAAATTTAAAAATGTTTATCTAATAGATAACTTAAAATTTAATTTGCTCCGTGTTTCACAAATGAGTGACAAAGGCTATGGCTTATTTTTTACAAAGACAACTTGTAAAATCGTTGGACATAAGGTTGTTAAAAAGATTGACAAAATTATAGCTGAAAGCACTATACAATTTGTTGCTCATAGAAGTGGCAATGTTTATGTAGTGGATACGTACAAAGAAAACCCAAAATCCAATGTATCCTTATTCTCTGTTGCCTCAACAAAAGAAATAGTATGACATAGAAGGTTGGGGTATGTTAATTTGAAAACAATTAACACTTTAACAAAAGAGTAACTTGTCAGAGTATTACTAACCAAACAATTTAAGTGTGATGAACACATTATTTCCTGTATAAAAGGTAAACAACACAAAGCATCACACAAACCCATTGAAGAGTCCAAAATAACCAAATGCTTACAATTATTGCATATGGATTTGTTTGGCCCAGTAAAAATCATGAGCTTAAGGAAAAAAGTGATATTACTCAATATTTATAAAAGTAAAATATGTTATCACAATAAATTTACTTAAAACCACCCATAATCAGTAAAAGGTCAATTACTTTCTTTGAAACTTAAAGAAACACTCAATAATTTTCAGATAAATTTAAAAGGCCATGTAACACCCCAAAAATATTAACATACATAAATAATCAGGGGCATTTAACCCCGTTAGTGGAAAGTCTCTTCAAAATGGAGTGGACTTGTAATGTCCCTAAAATATATAAAGTACAAATAATTATACTCATTGTGAAAGTAAAATATATTACATCCATAATTAGTTAGTGGATTTGAAAAACTAATTAGTTATTTTCTTAATAACTAATGAAAACATTTAGATAGTGCCCACGTATAATAAACCCAACTTTGAGGACTGAATTAGGCACTTGGTGAACTGGTTGATATAAATAGACAATCAAAACCCAAAAACACACACAAGTGTGTGTTCAAGAGTCGACCAGGTGCAAGCAAAAAGGGGGAAACCTCCCTTTAACCCTAGAATCAATCAAATCCTTCAACTGAAAGAGAAATCAAGTCTTAGATTAGTGCATGAGCTGAAATTAGTGATCATACAAGCTAGGAGATCTTGAGGTATGTTGAATTTCAATATCTATAGATGATTATGAAGTTTGATGAACATTACAAATTACAATTTAAGCATAAACTGAAGATGTGATAACATAAATTGGTATGTATATTAGTTTAGGGGGAAACTCTTAATGAAAAATAGTGATCAAAAGCTATAAATTAGGTGTTTGAAAGATTATTGGTACTTGTGTTAAATGGGTTTTATGAGAGTATGGAATGCATATGTTACAGTGATTAATTTGTACTCATGAAGTTTGATAATAATAGCTTTTACATTGACCATTTAACAATTAGCCGAGTTGTTCACTATAGGCAACTCGAGCGAGAAGGTGGGTGATAAAGCCGGGGGTGATCTGCGACAAAAAGGAAAGCTATAAGGTAGGTGGCTTATCTTTCTTTTAAGAATTTACTTATATTTCTCGTAGTAATATATGATGAAGGAATCGATCTTGTTGTATTGAAGAATAAGCGTTTAATCGTATAAAAGCGATGGAGTTCGCTAATACGATCAAAGGGGTCAAAATATATAGAAATAATGGTTTGGTGGTATAAAAGCGATGGAGTTCGCTAATACGATCAAAGGGGTCAAATTATATAGAAATAATGGTTTGGTGGTATAAAAGCGATGGATTTCGCTAATACGATCAAACGGGTAAAATTATATAGAAATAATGGTTTGGTGGTATAAAAGTGATGGAGTTCGCTAATACGATCAAACGGGTCAAATTATACATAAATAATGGTTTGATGGTTTAAAAGCGATGGAGTTCGCTAATACGAACAAACGGGTCAAATAATGAGGAATAATGATTTAATCGTATAAAAGCGATGGAGTTCGCTAACACGATTAAATGGGTCAATAAAAATGAAAAATGATGGATTCCGTTATAGAAACCAAGCAAGTAAAAAGTATTAGTGGCGACATTTGTTAAGAGAATTATGAATAAGTCTTTTTAGAAAGAAACCTGACGAAAGGGTAGAACTGGAACAAGCCGATGGCTTATAAAATTCAAATAAGATTAATTCCAATGTTGGATTTTTGAGTCTAGTAAGTATGGGTTAATGGATAGATCTTGTAGGAAGTAATAGAAGGTTAAAAAGGTATTTGGTTTAAAAGATACGGAGAATTTTCATGTCAAACGGCAAATAAAGAAAAATCTGCAGCAAGCCACCGTAGGCTACGGTGACCCACCGTAGCTTATGGTAAGTTGCTGCTGTAACATAACTTATTTCTGACCGTAAGACAGGAGGGTGTGACCGTAAAGGCTAACCATAAGCTACGGTGGCTGCCGTAGCTTACGGTGGACCCTCAAAAAATTGATTTGTTTGTTAAGCCACGATTAAATAATCAGTTAGCTTTATTTATGTTATATGAATTACATGATTAAAGTTTAATATAAAAATAAAAAGATCTCATTATAGGTGAATCACTTGATAACACGGATGCTAATCAAGATCGTTTCGGAACCGAACACTTCTAAAATTTTGCTTCCGCTTTAGTTTCCTTTGAGTTAAAGAATTTTAACGTGTGGCAGTGTTTACGAATAGTTTCTGTAATATGAAGATATGTTTTATTTGAAAAAGAAAGGGTCGTACTTTTGTTACAACTTTAAATCGTACAAATCTAGTTTAATCTATGAAATATATAATCTTTTCCTAAACATCGAGTTAGGGTGTTTCAAGTTGGTAATCAGAGCTTAAGGTTAAAGACGAGATGTGTTGGTTCAAGGCTTGATCAGACATTTGGTAAGAATTGGTTATAAATTAAATTTCTTTACAAAATAATAGAAAAAGAAAGTGATTTAAAGGGTATGGGAAGGAGTGTATATTAAATATAAACGGTGAAGACAAGTAATATACGTGATTAAACTGAAAAAAGAAAGATATATTACGCGTGTTGTCAAATGAATAGGGTAAATATCCACATAAAATATAGAAAATATTAAATAAGTTGTTTACCAAAAAACTATGAACGTTTCAGCAAAAGAAATGTCGGAAGCAACAGGAGATGATAAAGTGTCTCTTATGACAGAAGAGATACAAGAAAAGATTTCTGAGGAAGTCGGAAAGGCTTTGGAAGCAAGTCTACATCAATTATGGATAGACTACAAACTACAATCTTATCGGTTGTAGAAGAAAGAATGAAGGAATTAAAAGAGAGTCTTGTACAAGAAAAAGACAAAAATAAAATGAAGAAGTTGTGACCATATAACAAATTTATGGCGTGTAAACCACCAATCTATAATGGAGAAGTAGACCATATAGTTTGCCAACAATGGATAAGCGATATGGAAGGAATTTTTGAACGAACTCATTGTGATGAGACCGACTTTGTAGCTTACGGGACCGGTCATTTGAGGGGTCAAGCAAAAGATTGGTGGGACATTCTTAAGAAGGAACAGGGAGGCTACGAAGAACATGACATGGGAAGAGTTTAAATTGCCTTTTCTTAAACATCACAACCCTAAGGCTGTGATAAATAAGATAAAGGAAGAATTTATTCAGTTAAGACACAAGGGTGAAACAATTGATAAGATCACGAGAGTGTTCCTCGATAAGTTGAGGTTTTGCAACGAGCTGGTACAAACAGAAGAACAAAAGATCTACTACTATTATAATATGTTGAGTGTGGAGTATAGAGAATTCATGACTCCCTCAAAATACGAAAATGTCACGGAAATAATAAATGTTGCACGAGAACGTGAGACTGAGTTAAAGAAGAGATCGAGAGGGGTGAACGAAGGGAAATGGATGCAAACCCAAGTTCTACGAAAAAGCAAAAGGTGAATGAAATTCCAAAGAAAGGGAGTATAAAAGGAGGATCACCAAATTGCAAGACATGTGACCGTGCCCATAGGGGTGAATGTTACTTCAAGAATAAACCATGATTAGTTAGTGGCTTTGAAAAACTAATTAGTTATTTGCTTAATAACTAATGAAAAACTAATTAGTTAGTGGATTTGAAAAACTAAGTAGTTATTTGCTTAATAACTAATGAAAACATTTAGATAGTGCCCACGTATAATAAACCAAACTTGGAGGACTGAATTAGGCACTTGGTGAACTGGTTGATATAAATAGACAATCAAAACCCAAAAACACACACAAGTGTGTGTTCAAGAGTCGACCAGGTGCAAGCAAAAAGGGGGAAACCTCCCTTTAACCCTAGAATCAATCAAATCCTTCAACTGAAAGAGAAATCAAGTCTTAAATTAGTGCATGAGCTGAAATTAGTGATCATACAAGTTAGGAGATCTTGAGGTATGTTGAATTTCAATATCTGGAGATGATTATGAAGTTTGATGAACATTACAAATTACAATTTAAGCATAAACTGAAGATGTGATAACATAAACTGATATTATATTAGTTTAGGGGGAAACTCTTAATGGAAAATAGTGATCAAAAGCTATAAATTAGGTATTTGAAAGATTATTGGTACTTGTGTTAAATGGGTTTTATGAGAGTATGGAATGCATATGTTACAATGATTAATTTGTACTCATGAAGTTTGATAATAATAGCTTTTACATTGACCATTTAACAATTAGCCGAGTTGTTCACTATAGGCAACCCGAGCGAGAAGGTGGGTGATAAAGCCAGGGGCGATCTGCGACAAAAAGGAAAGCTATAAGGTAGGTGGCTTATCTTTCTTTTAAGAATTTACTTATATTTCTCGTAGTAATATATGATGAAGGAATCGATCTTGTTGTATTGAAGAATAAGCGTTTAATCGTATAAAAGCGATGGAGTTCGCTAATACGATCAAAGGGGTCAAAATATACAGAAATAATGGTTTGGTGGTATAAAAGCGATGTAGTTCGCTAATACGATCAAAGGGATCAAAGGGGTCAAATTATATAGAAATAATGGTTTGGTGGTATAAAAGCGATGGAGTTCGCTAATACGATCAAACGGGTTAAATTATATAGAAATAATGGTTTGGTGGTATAAAAGCGACTGAGTTTGCTAATACGATTAAACTGGTCAAATTATACAGAAATAATGGTTTGATGGTTTAAAAGCGATGGAGTTCGCTAACACGAACAAACGGGTCAAATAATGAGGAATAATGATTTAATCGTATAAAAGCGATGGAGTTCGCTAACACAATTAAATGGGTCAATAAAAATGAAAAATGATGGATTCCGTTATAGAAGCCAAACAAGTAAAAAGTATTGGTGGCGACATTTGTTAAGAGAATTATGAATAAGTCTTTTTAGAAAGAAACCTGATGAAAGGGTAGAACTGGAAATTTAGCCGTAAATTGGCGGATAAATAAATAACAAGCCGATGGCTTATAAAATTCAAATAAGATTAATTCCAATGTTGGATTTTTGAGTCTAGTATGGGTTAATGGATAGATCTTGTAGGAAGTAACGGAAGGTTAAAAGGGTATTTAGTTTAAAAGATACGGAGAATTTTCATGTCAAACGGCAAATAAAAGAAAAATCTGCAGCAAGCCACCGTAGGCTACGGTGACTCACCATAGCTTACGGTAAGTTGCTGCTGTAACATAACTTATTTCTGATCGTAAGACAGGAGGGTGTGACCGTAAGCTACGGTGGCTGTCGTAGCTTACGGTGGACCTAAAAAAATTGATTTGTTTGTTAAGTCACGATTAAATAATCAGTTAGCTTTACTTATGTTATATGAATTACATGATTAAAGTTTAATATGAAAATAAAATGATCTCATTGTAGGTGAATCACTTGATAGCACGGATGCTGATCAAGATCGTTTCGGAACCGAACACTTCTAAAATTTTGCTTCCGCTTTAGTTTCCTTTGAGTTAAAGAATTTTAACGTGTGGTAGTGTTTACGAATAGTTTCTGTAATATGAAGATATGTTTTATTTGAAAAAGAAAGGGTCGTACTTTTGTTATAACTTTAAATCATACAAATCTAGTTTATTCTATGAAATATATAATCTTTTCCTAAACATCGAGTTAGGGTGTTTCGGGCCAATATATCAAACAGAATTATAAAGCTACTTTTGAAAAATTTGCTACTATGTTATATCTCAAATATTAGCTTGAGCATAGATTTCATTAATGGTTTTCACCTTAATATCATGCTTTGTGTAAGAAATAGTCAAATTTATTTTATTTTTTTAAATGGTCACACAATTTTAATAATCTGAAATTTAAAACTTTATTTCTTTTGTTTTTTTTCGATTGATATACTGAACGTCGGTACCCTACAGAACCAAACTGATACCAATTAAAACCGAATTCTTGTCATATCACACGGGATATTCTAGTAGTTATTACTTTAAACTACACACTTGTTATTGTTGATAAATAAAACAAATCAAACACATCATATTAGTTAAATCTAACAGTCAAATGTAAACACAAGATCTATGTAAATGTATATTACAATAATAAGAAGTAACTTGATTATTTTATTGATCTCAAATTACAACTATAAATTAAAATATAATTTAATTATTATATAAAATTAATTTAATTTCAAAAGGTATACATTTGTTGATCCGTAACTATATTCAGCAAGTTATCAAACATTAATAATATTTGCTATTTATATATTAGATATTAATTAATTATCATATATATATATAATTATATATACTTGGAATGTTAGCTATTTCATATTATATATTAATTAATAATAATATTAATATTAATCTATCTATATCCTTTATCTAATAATGAAGAGATGAGTATAACATCATAACGCTGATGTGTCATGTTCTGAGCTATGTTACCAAAGTTTTTCTTACTTCATTGTTACATCATAAATACCATTTCATTATTTAATTTAAAATTTATAATATGATTTTAATTTAAAATTCCAAATAGTAAATGGTTGGAATATGCTTATTAATTGCTTTTGCAGGTTATAATTTGACTCCATATCTCACGTTTGAAACTAAAATTCAAATCTAAATATCTGCTCCGTTAGGGAGTTGGTTGTTTCAGGTTCAGCTGACAAGGTGAGCTTATTCACCAATCTCTATATGATTATTCTATAATTTTTTATAAAGTTTTCTTTGTTCTTTCACTTGCTTCAACTGGAACCCATTAAGAAAAGGTTATTTAAGTTTGTTTGCTGACAAAAAAACTGAGATGCTTAGTGAATTTTGTGGTTATTTTTGCATCGAAGTTTTTTTTTTTTGTGCGCAGACAGTTCGTGTGTGGCAAGGATCTGAAAATGGAGATTATGATTGTAAGCATGTTCTAAAAGATCATACAGCTGAGGTAATTATCTTTATTTAGTAATTTTTTGTGCTTGTATAGTTTCATTTTTTCTTTTTTTCCTTTCTGTTTTAATACGCATAAAAATTATGATAAGTGTAGTTTTCATCGTAGAAATGTTATTATGTATGATTCCATGATGGTTAAAAGATTTTGACTTTCTCTATATAATGTCCATGAAGCTTATATTTAGTATACACTGCTTTCCAGTTGTAATTTGTGAAAGATTTATAGCGTGTGCGTACATATGCGCTCACGGTACATATCTGCCATTTCATTTTTCAAAAGGTATTAAAATTTTATTAGCATTAGGGGTTTGTGTATCTAATTGAGTGTCATCAAGAAATAATATTCTAATTTTGGTAGGATTTACTGCTTACAGCTCAAATCTCATTTTGACTATTTAGAGATTTAATAAAAAAAATGCACATATTCAAATGGTATCACTTATGGTCTTTGAGCATGACGAGGGCATGATGGAGTTCACCCATGGCCTTAATCAACGAGATTATTTGGTCTTATCTTCCAGGTATTTTAACCAATATATAATGCGATCCCGTTGAATTTTAGTTAATTATCAACCAACAGTTTCATGATCATTTCAGGACTAAGATTGTTTTCCCCTTGACTTCTCTTTTTTGAATTTTAGATATGATATCAAGCTGAACAATCTCATCCTTGCTGAAGATAAGGATTTGCCTATGTAAGTATTCTTCACCTTTATTATACTACATGTTTGCTTTTATGTTATGTTATTGATTTTGATGGTCTAACTTTGGTCCAGGGATGATGAAAACTGTCTTCCAAACACATTGCTAGAGGTGACTATATTCTTATGATCTGTGCAAAAAGGTGAACTGTTATACTTTATGGTACCGAGTCTAATTTCTAATAGTTTATCGTAGGTGCTAACTCAGAATTCAATCCAAGTAGCGCAGGTAAGTAGTAGGACGATTGTTTTGTACTTTTATTTGGATTTATGTAAATGAAAATCTGGTTTTTCAGTTTTGTGCTTGTCATCAGTGGTTACTTCAAATCCCGGGCGCAACAAGCTATATGGGTTGTATTGACAATGATAAGTTTGGGCTACAAAGGAACACTACACACTACCTCCTTCTCTATCACTCAACGTGTCGTGCTTCACCGCCGTCATCCATTGATTTGAAAACGCTTTGTTTCTCCATTGAGTTCAAAAGCTAAGGGTTTTTTTTCAGTCATTCATAAGGAATGTTTAGGGTTTTTCAATATTTCATTAGGATTGAAGGTATATTCTCAATCTATTTCGTCACAACCTTTCTCCTTTGAATTTGCATCTGATAGATTGGATTGAAGATATACACTGAATATTTTGTGATTAATTTTGTATAGGCATTTGATAGGTTTCTTTGTATTTTTTGTCATTGGCAGTTTGGAGCTTTTTCTCAGGTCCATCATCATGATTTTTCTGAGGTCCGTCATCGTGATTAGTTTTTATATATGAATGTATGTTTTCTTAGTTGGTAATTTTGCCATTTGAAGATTTTAAATATGATTATACATGTAGGCGGCTCAACTATACGAGAAAAAAAAAACTAAAGCTTGGACCCTGTATCAAAAAGTTTTTAGGATTTATTTTCATTTAATTTCCTGGGGGACAAGTCTGTTTGTGATACCCATGAATCTGAGGTACTTTATATACAAATCTAATAGTTATTATCATTTTGAAAACACGGGGACATAGTTGATCAATTTCCTGGTGGACAGGTCTGTTTGTTACTGCATGTTGGATTTTATTTTTTGAACGTAGTTTTTAAACTTATTTGTATCAGTTTACATAGTTGATCAATGCATGTTTATCGTTTTTTATGTTCTCTCATCGTCATGTTAAATGTAATTTTCATTTGAAGTTAGAAGTAACATTGATGTTTCTTTCGGCGAAACAACACTTTAGGTGGCAGTCACGTGGTGGTGCCTAAATACATGAATAAGTAAAACAAGGATAGTGCTATGTAATGGTATGATGGTCAACTTTCTTTTGCATCTGTATGAAAAGTGATACAAGCGCACCTCATTTCTTTTCTTATACTGATTTGCGATTTTTGAAAAACATTTTATGTATAAATCTGGTCGTATCAGTTAGACCCGTTCTGTTTATTGGAGATGAGATCTTACAAATACGAGTCACACAATAGTTTGTAGCATCTGGTATAGTTCATGAACAATTCGTTCAATATTTAAATTATTTATTATCATAATTGAAATACATCTTAGTTCACACTTTTCGCAGTATCCTTGAAAACATTTGTTTAAGCAAGACTGGGGGTTGAGGAAGAAGGTGCAAACTGTGCAATTATGTGGAGGCGAGAAGTGTTGAAAATGGAGTTGAGATAGTCAAGGTTATGGATTTATACAATGGCAATTATCTTGAAGCCACCATTATTATTTTGTTTGAATATGATTAGGTGTAATGGTTTAACATCCGGGACTGAGTTTCGCGTTCCTGAAACAACATCCGGGGCAGCAGCAGGTGCCGGTGGTTTTGACCCGTCTGACGCTTCTCCTTCTCTCGCACATATGTAAAGCATATGAACAAGGAAATATTTGTTAAGTGTCCCTAGCCCTTACTCAACCGTTTATTCAATTCAAATATTTTTGGACAAAAAGATTTGGTCATAGATTCTCTTTTTGATATTGCTCTCTTGTCCATCTTATCTAAGTGATATATTAACTTATAATCTGTCACTACATATGTTAACATGTTAGTATTTATTGGTATAAGTAAAATATTAAAAAGCAAGAACAACATGTTATTAGTTTAGCAAGCTGCAATGCGCATGTATGTATAAAGCATTAGTGCTCGATTGTATTTAATCTTTGCTTTATTTTGTTAAAATTATTAACCATGTTTGTTATTTAAATGATATTCGCTTTCTTTGTAATCTATTTTTAATTAAACCTTAAAAAATGTATAGTTATTCGTCGTTTAATAAAATGTGGTATTCATGGTTTTCTAAAAATCACCCGTGTTTACACAGGTTTTACTACTATTACAATATAATAAAAGAAACTTAATTGAAGACACATATCATTATATGACTAGTCCTCGTCTAAACCCATTATTTAATATATGTATATATTTAATTTTAAAATATAAAGGTTGATTTAATTTTCTTATCTCTTTAATTAATTTAAAATTATTTATTGTTTTCAGATTTTAAATTGAGTTACCTTATTTTCTTCAAAATCACCTTTTATTTTGTTGATTTATTAGTTAAAATCTTGAAATTTTAAAAATCATATTATATATGTATAAGAATCTAACCTATTAAAATCATTAGCTGGTTGTATTATTAAAATATATACGGGTTATTTTTGTTGAACGACAATATCACTTTTATTACACCAGTAATCTTAAATTATTTCTCTGTCCAGATTTAAACATTACCCTTTCTTCGACAAGTATGTGCCTCTACAAAGTAAGCTAACTCCACATTGGTATATACATGTTATTTACTTATTACAAAATCAAAATTCATAAAATTATATAATTATCATTTTAATCGGTGTTTCAAACATTTTGTTTAATACTACTAATAAAGGTTTACTTATTATTTTTCAAATCTTTTATTTAATTTTTATTAATTCAACGGTTTTCCTTTATATAGAATCTATGTAATGCGTAATAATTTGAGTTATGAAGTATTGAAATATATTTTTATAATATTGGTTTTATTAATTCAACCCGTGTAATTGTTGATAAACTAAATTAAAGGAGTGAGTGACGTGTAACATTAGTTGGAATCATTTATTTATAAGATTAGAAGATTAGACTAGTAACCTTTAAATTTGACTTGAAATATAGCTCTTGGCGTAGGTTGGTTTGGATCATTCCGTATGATGCCACTAACATGGGCTCCCTTTTACAAATACCATGCAATTGCACACATTATCAGTGGGGATCTAGAAAACTTTCATAGGGGGTAACATTTTAAAAGAAATAGATAAAAAATCGAAAAAAACATCAAATTTTTCCAAAATTTACACTACCGCTGGAGCGCCAAGAGGTAGCGGAGGCTACCCCTTATACAATGGTACATCCGCCCCTGCACATTACATATACGAATTACGATACACCAATCTTATATCTTACTACTTGATCATCATAAGGTACTCTATGTCTACTTCCAATGATTTTATCATATCTGAATACAAGGATGCTAGACAAGCTTCAATCGAACAAGAAGCCCCAGCCCACACCAAGGATTAGGTACTAAATGGATCAGAAAATATGATTTTAAAGGGAAGAAATTGTTATGCGGTTGGACCACACGGTCCGGTTCATCTAGTCTACCAGTCCAACCATAACTCGCCAGTTTGGTTCAAAGATGTATAACTTAGTTGCCTGCTTTGAGTTCCGACTTAGCGGTTTAACGTTTTTTGGTTAAAACATTAAAATCAACAAACTTGTTTATAAAACAGTAATCGCAGTTGTGTTTGATTTTATAGTATAGACTTAGATTTAAATAACATAAGATATCTAATACTAATAAAAGAGTCTACTTAATGCCACATGACATTCTCATACTAAGTCCTTTCGTAGTGGCGCGGTACATCGCGCGGATGAAGACCATTGTCCCATAGCGCCCGGCCACACCACTACGGCCAGCGCTATGGGTGACAAAAATTCAAACCGGTGAAAATCATAACGCTGGAAATTTGTAGATTTCAAAAAATTGGACCGTTGTACGGTCATGTATTTTTTTTAAAAATAATTTCTTTTACATTTTTATATATATTCACCTCTTCAACTCATTTTTTTAAACTACACACTCTACCACCATTCACTCTATCTTTATTTTATAAAAATCCAGGTTTTTATACCATATTTTATAAAAGTCACGAACCAAACGACCAATCCTAGCCAACCCGTTTCTTCGGTTCCCACTCGACCCACCCCCTACAGATCCGGTTTTATCGAGTACAATCAAAATCAAACCGGCTTAATGAACCTTTTGAACCAACCTCTCTCATGGGACGCAAATCGATATGATTGGAACCCGAATCACAACATGGGAGGAATCGGGTTGTCTAAAGCCGTGGCTCGCCACTACGCGAGTCCAACTTCGTCCCGCATACACAAAAGGAGCCGCAATCGGTAGTTGAGAAGGCGCAAAAAAAACAAAACCACACGCATTCTCTCCTTCAATTAACTATTATTATAATTATTACTACTACTATTATTATTATCATTATTATTATTATTATTATTAATTGATTATTTAATTAATACAAAACAATGAAAAATTCCCTAACAACTTACTACTAATAAATGTTTTATTGTTTACTTAGATATTGATCATTTACTTTTGACTTATCTATAATATATAATTAGTTATTAGCAACAATACTACTTATAATAAACAATTTCAATTAATGTCAATGTGAAAATACCTTCTTATTCTTTAAAAAAAAATTTAGTGTATGTTTAAAACCTTTTATAATAATAAAAATGGTAAAGAATAGGTTAATCCGATACTTGAAAACCGTTTTACTTCCATGCTTTGAAAACACTTTTAATGCTATTAGATCTGTGTAATACACTGGTTTAAGGATATAATATCTTCATAATAATTTTGATGCAAGTCTATATACTCATCGGATGTCCTAAATGGAGTTATATTTTTAGGCTTGGCAAACTATTGATAATTACCAAAGGTCAATTTTCTAGTGACGTTATCAAGTTATAAAGAAATATTGATTGAAAGAATGGTTTATGTAATGGAACTCGACTACAAGTCCTATCATTGGGTGATTAGGATACTGAGACACTCATATTATCTGGAAGTAATACTCGCTCACTCAAACATTTTGTAACATCAGTCAAAAAGAGATCCTAGAATCCGACCCGAATTTGACACCCGATCTGTTTTTATATTCCACGTAATTTTGTTTAATGTTTACGCAATAAAATGTCTTGGATTCTATGTTTTGATCATACATGTTATCATATCTGGTGATTTATAGTCTTACACATGTTCTAGACAAGTTAATAAATTTATTTCCATGTATTTTGAAGCAACCCTTCATCTCTCAAGGTCTAAGACTAAGGTTTTCCTTAAGTTAATCAAAAACTTTGGAGACTCGTGAACATACCTAACACATCACATCCTAACCTTCTTATCATTTAAACTTCATTATATACATGCCTTAAGATAGGACATGGTGTTTTGGAGGATTTAGATGTAAATGATAGCAAGTAAGAAGCTCTACATGTCGTATTCTTAATTTTGTCATAAGATGACTTTCGGGTGACTTCCTTGCCAACTTTTCTCCATCCTTGAGCTATCATTCTGGTCCATTCAAAGCTCCAAGCATACTTCGTATACTAAGGATCAAATATGTTCAAATTGTGCATAAAACCGAGCTCTAGCGTAACGAGAATCACAAACACAAGTTTTAGTACATAACCCTCGACTCGCATCAAGACCCAAGGTTTAAGCCCAATTCTCGACACCATGGATGCTGGATTTATCTCTTCCATATGATAGTACTTTGAAAATAATGAACGTAAGCGAAAACCGTGCGCGAAACGGAGTTATAACGAAGCGGGAATCGCGAAAACCAGTTTGGTGTTTGTTGCTGAATTGAAAGACGCGAAAATCTTGTTTTAAATTCATCTCACATCGCCCCAAGCACCATTTTATGCTCCCTTTCACACCTACAAATACCCTTGCTTGGTTCTTTATAGCTTACAACTCCTAGTTTGAGTATAAACAAAATTTGGTGGCTCCACAAGCACAATACCCCTTTGGGTGTGGTGTGTAGTAGTTTTTATTTCCGCTTTTGAAAAGGAGGTGCTGCCCTTCAAGCTCTTCTTATTTTGTAAAGTTTTTCTTCGAGTTAATCTTCCTTCGTTTTTTATTATTCATTCATTTATTTCTTTCTTAGTTTAATTAGTTTAATTTAGGTTCTTAGTTAAGGAGCATTAGGCTCGTTAAGGTAGCCTAGTTTAGGCTCGCCTTTAGGCTTGGCTTAGCCTTGTAGAGGCTCGTTAGGCTCAACGAGTCTAACATATCATGTTCGTTCATTTAGCTATGCCTAGCATAACGCTTACCCTTTTCTTGTTGCATTCGTTTGTCTAGCTTAAATCTCGCTTATCAATTGGATTTTCTCCTTATTCTCGTGCGGTTTTTCACTAAGGATTAAAAACGCAAACACTGTGAGTGAATCTTACAACTTCCCTTTTTATTACATGTTTTGGGGCGTATCATGTGTCGTATTTCGTTATTACATTTACAATAATTTAATTCGTGCAAACTCCCTTATGTGAAGTATATGTGTTACATGGGATTGTTGTTTATCACTTGGTGCATTTCATTCACGTTGGACATCACATCATTATAGGCTCGTCTGTTCCTCATTACCTATGAGCGGAACGTGACGTTGCCAACATACGAAGCGAGCTCCGTTTGATTGAGCTTAGACCTTGCAGCACATCGCAATACCGTGCAACATGCATACATTTATTGGAATCATTACATTTAATCGATTTATTGTTTGAGGTTGTTTTTATGAGCTTTGGCTTATGACATGCAACATATTTACTTACACTGGTTGATGCACGCTTTTCTCAATAAACCAAATTTAAACATATTATTGTTCTAATAATAATAAGGTTCACTCACCAACCTTTGTTGACCCAAAACCATTTTTAAACATGATACATGTGAACAAGTACAGAGAGAAGATTAGACATAGGATGGGCCTTGGTTAACAAGAAACGGATTAGTGTAATATATTTGTTATAAACATCGTCTTGTCTTTGTAATTGTTTATGTGAATTATTTGTATTGTGAGACACTTGATATGAATTAATGATTATTTAAAACAAGTAATAGCAAGTCATAAGCTCTCGAGTTAACCCAATCATGCCCCGATCACCTATTCCGCTGCGTGTCGGGGTGTGACAGATTGGTATCAGAGCTATTGACTTTAGGGATATAAGATAGGTTATTAGACCCTTAGAACCTATACTTTAGTCAACTAGGACCTATGTGCTTATGTGATTTCATGATTTGTTTAACTTATGATTTGCTATTGCTCACACATTTAAATTCCTTTCATTTCACACACAAACGCATGCAAACACTCTATCTGTTACTGATACATGCAATGCATTATAAATATGTCATGAAGTCTACATATATGTTACATATATATATATATATATCACTCCACCTGAAATGTACCATACGAAACTTATAAAACCCTTATTTATAAGTTCTCGATTTTCTTTAAATTTTTGAAATATTTCCCTCCGTTTTCCAAATACTTGTTTTTATGTTATTCAAACTTTTGTGATGTTTTTTTTTTCGTTTTCAAATATCATCAAGGTGAGTTCATGTGACGGGCATGTAGTAACTGGAAGAGTTCGAGTACCGGTAGTCGGGACGTCCTGTCTAGGATTGGCATTCGTTTAAATCTGAATTAACGGACTAGTTTGCCTACCTGGGGACTCCTGATGAGAGTACGAAGGACCAATTAGGCCAAAGCATGGCACACCAAACGCCGTGTGAACTAACCCCACTTTGAGTTGTCACCGTGTCCACACCTGGATGCACTCCGACTTTCATACGTTACATTCATATTTCTCGATTTTCTCCGGGTTTTAGTGTACATTACCAGGCTACCACATGCGAACCATACGAAAGCTCGGTAATCATGGGAGCCCACATGATTACGAAGGTGAAGTATGGCGGCATGCAAGGCCCAATTACGAGCAAAGCCCAAGAACACTTTAAACGTGTTGTATTATCATAAGTTATTGTTTTCAAATACACCCCAAAAGTTTTCATTTTATCATATGTTTACATTTTTCGCATCTCTGCTAGAAAATCCATCAAAAATCTCACAATCTCATTTGCGTAAATTCCTGTAGATGTCCTTTAGACACCTTCACGGAGGAAAAAGAACCAGAAACTCCGGTAAACGCATGGCTGCCCAAATCGCCAAGCAAATGGCTGTTGTGATTCCTAACATTGTGATCCAAGTTCAACAGCCCTCGCTAATAACCAAGTCAATCAAGTCGAACCAAACGCTGTAAATGCTCTCGCAACTACATCCAAGTGCTCCTATAAGCACTTCAAGTCTTGTGACCCCCAAAATATGAGGGAATAGAAGGGGTCACTGCACTCCTTTGATGGTTCGAGGAAATGGAAAGCACCTTCCTAAATTATGACTGCCCTAATGATCGCAAGGTTCGTTATGCTACCGGTCATCTCATTGGGACAGCCTTAACCTGGTGGAACGCTGAAAAGGGACGAAGAGGGGCTGAAGCTGCTATGGCCCTAACTTGGGAACAACTCAAGGAACTAATGACTAAACGGTTCTATCCTAGCAGTGAGATCAAGAAGTTGGAGGATGAATTCTACCTCTTAAAGCAAAATGATGGACACCACATGGCCTAAAACAAACGTTTCCTCGAGCTGAACCAGATGGTCCCAAATATGTTCGCAAGGTTCGTTATGCTACCGGTCATCTCATTGGGACAGCCTTAACCTGGTGGAACGCTAAAAAGGGACAAAGAGGGGATGAAGCTGCTATGGCCCTAACTTGGGAACAACTCAAGGAACTAATGACTAAATGGTTCTGTCCTAGGAGTGAGATCAAGAAGTTAGAGGATGAATTCTACCTCTTAAAGCAAAATGATGGAGACCACATGGCTTAAAATAAACGTTTTCCTCGAGCTGAACCAGATGGTCCCAAATATGTTCACTCCTCCTTACCGTCTCAATGAACATTACATTAGGGGGTCTTCCTTCTGGTATCCAGGATTCCGTGATGAGCACTGTGCCCGCAACATTGGAAGCTGCAATAGAATTAGCCACCGAACTCACCGAAAACCATATCCGAAATGGAGACTTTAAAAAGAAGGGCACAACTGACAAGGTTTCAGTGGAAGAGACAAAGACAACCAGGACAGAAACATTCTCCTGTTCCGATACCAAACGAAAGCGTGACGGTAAAAACTACGCTATTGCCTCGACTAACCCAACTTCACAAGCCATACCCCTCCAAGCCATCCCAATCACCCAAGTGGCACCCAACCCAACTTACCCAAACAAGAAACCCTACATTGGTCCCCACCCTCAATGCAACACATGCCATTATCACCACCAACCCACTGTACCTTGCCGACTGTGTGCCAATTGTGGGCGTTATGGTCATCTGAGTAACATATGTCGTACTCCTCAAAACCAAGCTCCACTCCCTGCCCAAAACATGATCCAACTCTATCTCCAACCTCATTATCCCATGGTTCCATATATTCAAGCTTGCTTTAATTGTGGTGATCCTACTCATTTCAGAAACACATGCCCTAGGCTGGTTAACATCATCAATGCTCAAGCCAAGCAAATCCAGTTAACCAAGCGAACTAGGCAAACCGAGCACCCCCACCAGCAAGAGGGAGAGCCTACAATATCAACACAAACCCAGTTGAGGTTAACGATGGTGCGAACAAACAACCTAACTAGCATTTCTCCCATCATAAAGACTCAAGACTCTGCTCTAGTTGTTTATTTTATTTTTTCCCAATCCAAGCTTTAATAAATTCCATTTCTTGTTCTGACTATTCAAGTTACCATTGTTTTCAATTAGGGTAATAATGTTTCAAGATTTCATTATTTCATATTAATGTCATTAATGCAATTTATATCACGCTATGCCAATTTGTTCCATTACATGTCTCTATACATCGATTAAATTTCATGTCATTCATGTCATCATGCATCACGACGAACCCCGTCTCATCATTTAGGGGAGTTGGGTCGTGACTCACTTTTTCTTAGACTGACCATTTCCTCATAACACACGAGAGAGGTATCGCCGTCATTTAGTCTTGCTTTCTTCGGATTCGAGATTCAAGCATGGTTTGTTGTGTTGTTTATGTTTGGTAGATTTTAGGACGAGTCACATATAACTAATCATGACTTGATAGCAAGGCCAATGAAAATTTGACAAGGACATGGTGGATACGCCGCAGGTACTTCCTATATATAAGTGTTCTTGTCAGGTGATCGAAAGCATTGTTAGACGGTTATGGAAAGTTCTGTGTAAGTAGTGTCAATCTCAATTTGGATAATGTTGTGGTTGATGATTTCGTTTTGTGATGTAACTTTATCATTATGACTCTTTGATTTTTCCTAAAGTCCATTATCATGATACAATTTCTAGTTAGCAACACAATAGTAAATCCTTGTTATATTACAAGCCATCTCCGTGTTACGACACTTTTTCACCTCCACACTTTTGGCAACAAAGAGTGATTCCTCTACCCGGAACGTTATTGCCACAATCGAATCTAAACTCTAATTTGATTCCATCTTAATGTAAACTCCTAGGGAATATGCTAAACCAGTTACCTATTTCGGTTTCCTCTTAATTTCGGGATGAAATTTCTAAAATTATGAGAGACTGTAGCATCCGTCAAAAACAGATCCTAGAACCTGACCCGAATTTGACACCCGGTCTGTTTTTATATTCCACGTAATTTTGTTTAATGTTTACGCAATAAAATGTCTTGGATTCTATGTTTTGATCATACATGTTATCATATCTGGTGGTTTCTAGTCTTACACATGTTCTAGACAAGTTAGTAAATTCATTTCCATGTATTTTGAAGCAACCCTCCATCTCTCAAGGTCTAAGACTAAGGTTTTCCTTAAGTTAATAAAAAACTTTGGAGACTCGTGAACATACGTAACACATCACATCCTAACCTTCTTATCATTTAAACTTCATTATATACATGCCTTAAGATAGGACATGGTGTTTTGGAGGATTTAGATGTAAATGATAGCAAGTAAGAAGCTCTACATGTCGTATTCTTAATTTTGTCATAAGATGACTTTCGGGTGACATCCTTGCCAACTTTTCTCCATCCTTGAACTATCATTCTAGTCCATTCAAAGCTCCAAGACATACTTGGTATACTAAAGATCAAATATGTTCAAATTGTGCATAAAACTAAGCTCTAGCGTAACGGGAATCAGAAACACAAGTTTTAGAACCTAACCCTCAACCCGCATCAAGACCCAAGGTTTAAGCCTAATTCTCAACACCATGGATGTTGGATTTATCTGTTCCATATGATAGTACTTTGAAAATAATGAACGTAAGCGAAAACCGTGCGCGAAACGGAGTTATAACGAAGCGGGAATCGCGAAAACCAGTTTGGTGTTTGTTGCTGATTTGAAAGACGCGAAAATCTTGTTTTAGATCCATCCCACATCGCCCCAAGCACCATTTTGTGCTCCCTTTCACACCTACAAATACCCTTGCTTGGTTCTTTATAGCTTACAACTCCTAGTTTGAGTATAAACAAAATTTGGTGGCTCCACAAGCACAATACCCCTTTGGGTGTGGTGTGTAGTAGTTTTTATTTCCGCTTTTGAAAAGGAGGTGCTGCCCTTCAAGCTCTTCTTATTTTGTAAAGTTTTTCTTCGAGTTAATCTTCCTTCTTTTTTTATTATTCATTTATTTATTTCTTTCTTAGTTTAATTAGTTTAATTTAGGTTCTTAGTTAAGGAGCATTAGGCTCGTTAAGGTAGCCTAGTTTAGGCTCGCCTTTAGGCTTGGCTTAGCCTTGTAGAGGCTCGTTAGGCTCAACGAAACTAACGTATCATGTTCGTTCATTTAGCTATGCCTAGCATAACGCTTACCCTTTTCTTGTTGCATTCGTTTGTCTAGCTTAAATCACGCTTAACAATTGGATTTTCTCCTTATTCTCGTGCGGTTTTTTCACTAAGAATTAAAAACGCAAACACTGTGAGTGAATCTTACAACTTCCCTTTTTATTACACGTTTTGGGGCGTATCATGTGTCATATTTCGTCATTACATTTACAAGAATTTAATTCGTGCAAACTCCCTTATGTGAAATATATGTGTTACATGGGATTGTTGTTTATCACTTGGTGCATTTCATTCACGTTGGACATCGTATCATTATAGGCTCGTCTGTTCCTCATTACCTATGAGCGGAACGTGACGTTGCCGACATACGAGGCGAGCTCCGTTTGATTGAGCTTAGACCTTGCAGCACATCGCAATACCCTGCAACATGCATACATTTATTGGAATCATTACATTTAATCGATTTATTGTTTTAGGTTGTTTTTATGAGCTTTGACTTATGACATGCAACATATTTACTTACACTGTTTGATGCACGCTTTTCTCAATAAACCAAATTTAAACATATTATTGTTCTAATAATAATAATAAGGTTCACTCACCAACCTTTGTTGACCCAAAAACCATTTTTAAACATGATACATGTGAACAGGTACAGAGAGAAGATTGGACATAGGATGGGCCTTAGTTAACAATAAACGGATTAGTGCAATATATTTGTTATAAACATCGTCTTGTGTTGTAATTGTTTATGTGAATTATTTGTATTGTGAGACACTTGATATGAATTAATGATTATTTAAAACAAGTAATAGCAAGTCATAAGCTCTCGAGTTAACCTTATCATTCCCCGATCACCTATTCCGCTGCGGGTCAGGGTGTGACACATTTATCCATATATTTCGTTTAATACTGACAAATATAAGAATTCTGTTTAAATTGATAAGAAAACAGTTTCTTCCCGCCCTATGCTCTGTCATGACAATAAATAAAATATAGAACAAATTCTATATAAAGTTGATTTGTTTCCAAAAGAATCGGTTTTTACACCTGACCAACTGTTTCGTTATCTATGTTAAAAAAATTCACTTATGTAAATTTATGAAAATAATATAAAAAATAATTTATAGTGTTATATCATTAAACCTATAGTAGAATGGTGTAATAATATAGTTGATAAATATAAAAGATTTCAATTTAAATAACATAAGAAACTGATAACTATAATTACTGATCGGATAATCACCCAATATGATCAAAAGATATATAATATAATCTTATCCATCATCACTTCAATTTGGCAAATTTTTTTGTTCCCTATTGTCTTTGAAACTTAATCCAAATTAACCTTCCCCTCCTAAGATATATTTGCCACCGTCCATCATCAATTCTAAAACCAAATTTATAGCAGCCCTGAATCCCAATCCCTAAATCTCTTCAAAATCCTAAATCATCACCAATTTAGATCAATTATAAGTATACTTGCTGGATTTGACACAGAAAGAAGCCTCAAGGTATCGTATCTGTTCTTAATTTTAAGGATCGCTTATGTTTTGTTCTTGTAGAGACTGACCTAGTTTACTGTGCTTTTGAGTTAATTAAATTGATTTCATGTATCAAGGGTTTGAATTAGGGTCTGCTCATGTGTCAATTGAATAATACCAATTGTATATTTACTTTTGCTATTTAAAAAAAAAATTAATTTATGCTGCTGCTGCTGCAGATTAGTGATGGAAGATTTGTGTCTCCCAAAGGATGCTCTTTTTCTTGGATTTGATAGCTCCACACAGTAACTCTCTTTCTTTCTCTGCTCTATGATTATTAACTTATTCAAAAGTGATAATTTTTTCTATGTTGGTGTATATTTTAATCTTGGGCCAGCAAAAGTGGTGGCATTTATCAAATTAGGTTTTTGTTGAGCCAATTACTATGATGGGTTTACAAATTATTTATTAGAACAGCTGTAGGCATAGTTGTCAATAGCGAGTGCAGTGATCGTCGCTATAGCACGCTATCTAGCGTTTAGGTCTAGGCTCGTTATTAGGGTTGTAGCGATAGATAGCGACAATTTAACTTTTTTGTTTTTTTAATATAAATAACAATTAAATATAGCTATAAAATAGCTGGATTTTAGGTTTTTGTTAAATATACATGTAAAATAGAAGGCTTGTTTAGAGAATCAACACGTGTTTATCCCATTCGCTTTTGATACATTTGGGTCCCTAGCCCCAGAGGCTGTGGAATTTCTAAACAGGGTCCAACAGGTTGTGAATAGTAATCTTTCAACCTTTAAGGGCCGTTTCGTCTTTAGTAGGATTGGTTTTGCAATTCAAAAGGGGGTTGCGGCGCAGCTTGTTGCCTGTTTATCTGCCCCTTGTTTGTAATTTGTTACTTTGGTATATAATTATATCTAAAAAACTATTTTTGTAAAAAAAAAAAAATAGCATATATACCAGAGTATTTTGATATAATACATATAATTTTTTTTTAAATTTATAGTGTATCGCTATTTATAAAATAGCCGCCCGCTATTAATCGCTATTCGCTATGTAGCATGTACCTTATCGCTATTTGTCGCTATTCGCAATTAACAACTATGACTGTAGGGCTTTTCTTGAGCTAGGCATTTGTTTGATAAATCTTGAGCTAAGAACAATTGTGGAGTTTTCTTTAATAAGTTATATTTTAAAATGGGATCTTGAGCTAACTACTGTAGGTTTTTCTATTTAGCCAGTTGTTCAAACCAAACTTCATCTAGGAACAAATCGTTGGTTTGTTGAAGTTGAATATTTTTCAGAATTGGGTCATAAGATAAGAATTAGTATGACCTCCTTGAATTGAGTATTTGTAAACGTATGATAATTTTGTTCACAGGTCACTCAAGGCGACGGTGTTGGATTCTAATCTCTGCATTTTGACTTCTGAAATAGTCAACTTCGATTCCGAACTACCCCATTACAAAACCAAAGACGGTGTCTACAGAGACTCATCAATCAATGGCAGAATCGTTTCCCCTACCTTAATGTGGATCGAAGCATTAGACCTAATTCTTCAAAGACTTAAAGACTCAAAAAAATTTGATTTCAACAAACTCGCTGCTGTTTCAGGCAGCGGGCAGCAACATGGTAGTGTGTACTGGAAAAAGGGTAGCTCTAACATTCTATCATCTTTAGACCCTAAAAAGCTGTTGGTTGATCAATTCGGTCAAGCGTTTTCAACAAAAGAATCACCGATTTGGATGGATAGTAGCACAACAGAACAATGCAGGGCTATTGAGAATGCTGTTGGTGGTCCATTAGAGTTATCGAAGCTGACTGGATCCCGGGCCTATGAACGGTTCACGGGCCCACAAATTAAAAGGATTTGTGAAACGCAACCTGAAGTTTATAATGATACCGAACGAATTTCACTAGTGAGTTCTTTTGTTGCATCTGTTCTGATCGGAAAGTATGCATGTATTGATCACACAGATGGGTCTGGAATGAATTTAATGGATATTAAGGAAAGAGTTTGGTCAAAACAGGCTTTGAAGGTTTGTATCTCATGAACATAATCAATTTATAGTTTTTAAATTAAAAACGGGTGATTTTAATTTTGTATGTAGGCCACAGCTCCGGATTTAGAGGAAAAACTTGGGACGTTAGCTCCTGCTCATGCCGTTGCTGGTTTAATCACGCCATATTTTGTTCAGAGGTTAGTGTATTACACTTCAGTTTATATTTATTTGCAAACGAATAAAATGCCATTTTCGTCCCTCAGGTTTGACCACTGTAGTGACTTTCGTCCAAAGGTTTGTTTTTCACATCTGGATCCAAAAGGTTTGAAATCTTGCCACTTTCATCCGACTCGTTAACTCCATCCATCTTTAACGACAAGACAGGGGTATTTCCGTCATTTAATCTTGCCCTTTGAAATAAACAAAACAAATAGCTAAAATGTCGAAAATGCCCCTGACTGAACGTATAAAATGGATGGAGTTAACGAGTCGGATGAAAATGGCAAGATTTCAAACCTTTTGGATCCAGATGCGGAAAAACAAACCTTTGGACGAAAGTCGCAGAAGTGGTCAAACCTCGGGGACGAAAATGACATTTTACTCTTTGCAAGATGATAAATTTTGAAATCGAGGGTATTATTGTAATTTCACAAGATTGTAACGTAGTGATGATGGTTTGTTCTTTCAGGTACCAATTCAATAAGGAGTGTTTGGTTATTCAATGTTCAGGAGATAATCCAAACAGCTTGGCAGGTGAAACTTATCTTCGTTTTTTTACATTTAATATCGTCAAACGGGTTAATCGTCGTATTCTTTGACTTGTGAAAGTCAAACTTGATACATATATACTAAAGGGAAACAAAACTTGACAGGATTAACTATCAATACACCAGGGGATTTGGCAATCAGTCTTGGCACCAGTGATACTGTAAGTTTAAGTTCTATTTTTTATTCTTTTAACCTCGCTGGTCAAATTTGTATGTATTAACTGTAAGTTTAAGAAAACATGCAGGTATTTGGGATAACCATGGAACATAACCCAAGCCTAGAGGGACATGTTCTACCGAACCCTGTTGATCCTGAAAGTTACATGGTTATGTTATGCTACAAAAACGGGTCTCTAACTCGTGAAGGTACTCTTCAAGATCCAAAAAGAGTTTAATTATGAATTAATTGATGCTATGTAATTTATTAAACAATCTTGTGATCTTGATAGATATACGTGATCAATGTGCGGATAAATCTTGGGATGTTTTTAATCAGTACCTGCAGCAAGCTCCACCCTTGAACGGTTTGTTTTATTATTATTATTGTTGTTGTTGTTGTTTTGGCCCACATAAATTATTCTTGCAAACTTAGTGCTAGGTTATTAAACGTATTATGTATCAAAGTAATAACGATAGCTGCAAATGTTTATGCGGTGTTTGCATTTTTCTACTAAAAATAGATTTTCTATTGACAGACCATCTCTCTCTCATTGACATATGTTCAATGCAAAGTTTTCAGGTGGAAAGCTAGGTTTCTATTACAAAGATCATGAAATTCTTCCGCCCCTCCCAGTAAGTTACTTTCTTCGTTCTATTATCCTTTATAGTCTGCTTTCGATCTTTTAAATGTCAAATAGTTATATTGAGTTCAGTGTTAACACTTATACTATCATGTTTTTCGTCAAGTTGTGTAATAAATATATTTATGGATAAATGCAATTATTAGCGCCGGCAAGATGGGCAGGTTGACCGGGTTTTGTTAACCTACAAACACTCTTTAGTTAATTTTATTAAAAAATGTTTTTTAATTACTGATAAGTGATAAGTAATTATGATTACCAAAACAATAGTATTGAAATAATAATTTCTTTGAATAATTTCGACTTTTTTGACTCTTTAACTAATTTTTATTTAAGCGATAAATCATTTGACTTGCAAAGTCAAAGATGGACTCTGATTAGTAATTCAATTTTCTATTGTTCTTGTTTATTAGTCGGTTACCATCGATACACCCTTGAGAATTTTAAAGGTGACACATTGGATGGTGTCACTGAACATGAAGTAAAGGAGTTTGACTCTCCTGCTGAGGTTAGTCAAACATTTTAGTCAACGTATACATTCATGAATCATATGGCAGGTCCTTCCCAATGCCAAAATACCAAAAATTACTCACTAAATCAAGTTTCCGTAAATGTTTTTTATGCAACAGATTAGAGCTCTTATTGAAGGTCAATTCCTTTCCATGAGAGGCCATGCCGAAAGATTCGGGATGCCATCTCCCCCGAAACGGATAATCGCAACCGGTGGTGCATCTGCAAACCACAGCATTTTGACCTCCATGGCCTCCATTTTCGGTTGCAATGTTTACACAGTCCAAAGACCAGGTAAATCTGTTGGTCCAGATTTAAGGGATGGTAATGGGCCGGGTTCAAGCTGGATATTGGTAATCTCAAGCCCATACCTGCTTGTAAGGTCGTGTTCCATACTTGGCCCAATATCATTCGGGTAGTTTTCGGGTAATTACCGGTCGGGTATCAGGCATACTCGTTAGTTTGTTAAAAAAATTACCTGTTGGGATTTCCAAATACATTTTTTTAGCTGTTATAATTAGATAAACAGGATCAAGAACAGTCGAGTTGGTGACGAACTCCAACCACAAATATTTTTCTTTTTATTAAAGTCGAACCGAAAAAACACCAAACCGATACATTAATCTAACCCCAGTTTATACTAAACAAACCTGTGGGAGATGAAAAACTATTTTTGGACTCTTATTTTAATCTTAAATAAAAAGAAAGTAAATTAACAAATATATATATATATATATATATATATATATATATATATATATATATATATATATATATATATATATATATATATAAGCTACCTTGTTTTCCCAAGTTAACCAACTTTTCTTTATTTTTTTTTCCTTTTTTTAATTTGATTTTTAACTTCTGTTGAATCTAATCAAAATTAACTTTAACAAAATCCCCTCATAAATCATGATGAAAAAGACGGATTTATCGTTGGAACATGTAAAGATCTCAGTTATGTTGCGACTTTGAGCAGATTCGGCTTCGTTAGGAGCGGCATTGAGGGCGGCCCATGGCTGGCTGTGCAATCGTAATGGAGGTTTTGTGCCTATTTCATGCTTGTATAAAGATAGATTTGAGAACACAGCTTTTGGATCTAAACTTGTTGCGACTGTTGAAGATGATAATCTCGTCGCTAAATATGGAGTTTTGGTGAAGAAACGTATGGAGATTGAGAACCAGCTTGTTCAGAAATTGGGACGTTGATTATATTTTGTAAAGTTGAAGTCATGCTTTGGATTGACATTTGAAATTTTCATTTTTTAAGTTTTCTTGTATGTTTGATTTGTTTTTAGTATGAGCTGGTTTTAACGAAAAAAATAATAAGCTAAATCGCTAACTACGATTTCAACAAGCTAAACCTTCAGTGGTTTGTTTAACTGTTAGGTTTTAATAGTCTTAACCAGGGCTGTAAACGATCTAAATGAATACGAATAAAACCTTGTTTGTGTTTATTTATTAAGAAATGACATGTTCATGAATGGTTTACGAACGTTTACCGCACGAGAATTTTTGTTCGTGTTCGTTTATTTAGAAAATGAACGTGTTTATGAACTGGTAATGGACATTAATTGAACGTAGGCGAAAGCAAACGAACTTAAACAAATGTTCATGAGGACAAACAAATGTTACATTTATTTTCAGAAAGATTATAATGAATCCGCCAAAAATAATTAAAATACTTTTATGTTTTAATGTTATATATTCTGTTTTAACAGGGTGAACTGATTTATTTTAATCAATACCTTTATGTTTTTGGTTTTCTAGTAAAAACAATTAAAATTTGAAATTCTATTTTCTCTAGTTTTCATGTATAATATTTCGGTTTAAACGAATTTGATTTTTTAAATAATCAGTAGCTTTTATTAAAAAAAATCCAAAAGTTAAATGACAAAAATGACTCATGGGTAACCATATACATAATTACATATTTAAAAAATCCCAAAAATATACGAATGTTAACTTTTATGTGGCGAAAGCGAACCATCAAATCGTCATAATCGAACTTGCTTAAGTTATGACTGTTTGATCGGTTTTAAAGGTTTTGAATGCCCTCTTTTTCTATTGGTGTTTAACTAATGCCACTATGTTTTTACAAAAAAGAAAAAAAACTAAAGGGGGTGCTCTAAACGATTGAGTGTGGTGTGCTTTAAAGGGGGTGGGGCAACTTGTCGTTGCCTACGCTAACCCATTAGTTTTCGTCATTTATTTTCCAAGCTTAGCGCGAGTTATCCTTAAACTTCGTTTGTATTTTGAATAGTTGATGCTCGGGTCTAGAGTGGGGGGTTTGTCTGTGGCTTTAACTGTTTGTGGGGCTCCATCCGAGGAGAGGGGTGTTGGTTCCTCAAGGGGTGTCTGGCTGTGTCCTTTTAAGGGCTTTCATTGTTACCCCGATGGACAGGCAGGGGCCAAGGGGTTCCCGAGGTTGGTGGCCCATATCAAGCGGCTTCATTTGTCTTCAGATGACAAAAAGTGGGCCATGCGTGATGCCGTATCCGCGGATCTGGATTTATTTGTATCGGTTGGTGAGGCTCTTAAGGTTTCAGGCCAATGGTTATGTGGGGAGTGTATGTGCTTACATGCTCTCAGTCGGGGGTGCCATCATGCAGATAGGGTGGCACGATTCAAGTTGGTTACAGGAAATGCGGAGGAGTTTATTGTTGGGATTCCTACGCCGAATGTTGGAAAGGAGATTGTTTCTTTTGGAGATATGGGGGTGGACGTGGGTCTGCTTGATCGTGTCTTCTCCCTTCCTATCAAAACAGTTAAGAGCATCCCCTGTAGTTGTCGCATGGCCTTTTCCCAGGCTTTAACGACATCTCTATGCAAGGTGGTGGCTGCGCCAGAGTCTGTTGAGGCGTGGGTGAGACTTTTGTTGTTGCCACGTTGCACGTTGCGTGTTTTCAGGCCTTCTAATCGTCAGGAGCGTAGGTCAGGGAACAGAAAGTCCTTACAATGTCTTAGTATTCAGCGGGCCCCGGCAGCGTGGGGTAATAGGGATGGTTTTGCTGAACTCATCCTATCACTTTTTACCCAACCATCAGAGGTTGTTTCGCGCCCTGATGAGCATCCCCATTGGGTCCGATAATTCTAGGGTGAGCACCAACGTTAAACAATGTTTACGGATAGTTGCAGATGGCCATTTCACTGCGGCGGTTAAAGTTTTATGTTCTTTGGGTGTTGCGTGGTGAGGATACTATGAAAGCATTGGTGGCTAAACATCATGTCCTACCTCCTCCGGCTATGCCTGAGTCCTAACTATCGGAGCCACCCCTTACTGTGGATGTTGACAACGTCCTTGGGTGCATTAAATCTTTCCCCAAAGGGACCTCTTGTGGGAGGGATGGGTTGAGGGCTCAACACATTTTGGATGCTCTTTGTGGGGAGGGGTCGGTGATCGCATGCGGGGTGCTTAGGGCCATTTCTGAGGTAGTCAACTTGTGCTTGGGGGAGGTGCCCTAGGGTCTTGTCAGAGTTTGTTGCTTCAGCACCCCTCATGCCTTTACTTAAACCGGACAACGGGATTAGGCCTATTGCCGTGGGCGCAATTTGGAGGAGGTTAGTTTCTAAGGCGGCTATGAGGGGGGTCGGGAAAGAGATGGCTAAATATCTCGATGATTTTCAATTTGGGATGGGTATTCCTAGCGGGGCGGAGGCTGTGCTCCATAGTGCGAACAGGTTTTTAAATGTGTTCCCCTCGGATGGGTCGTTAGCCATGATTACTGTTGATTTCTCTAATGCTTTCAACTTAGTGGATAGAACCACCCTTTTGTCAGAAGTTCGAACCCGATGCCCTTCCATTTCCTTATGGGTGGATTTTCTATATGGACAGCCGGCTAGATTATATGTCAGAAACGATCATATTTGGTCCACCACTGGGGTTCAACAGGGAGACCCCTTGGGGCCTCTTCTCTTTGCCTTAGTTTTGCATCCCCTCATTCATCAGATACGAGATAGATGCAAGCTACTTTTCCATACTTGGTACTTGGATGATGGTACAATTATAGGTGATGCTAAAGAGGTGGCTAAAGCTTTAGAAATCATCAGGTCTATGGGGCCCTGTTTGGGGCTTCAACTTAACGTTAAGAAAACAGAAGTTTTTTGGCCATCGTGCAATGGAGTTAAGAAGCAAAAGGGTTTGTTTCCTAGTGGGATTAGGAGGCCGGTGTTGGGTGTCAAACTCCTCGGGGGCGCTGTTAGTCGCGATGCGGGTTTCATCAGTAGGTTGGCTGTGAAAAGGGCATCTTGTGCAGTGGATCTGATGAGCTATCTTCCACATCTGCGGGACCCTCAATGCGAGCTTCTCTTGTTGCGCTCTTGCATGGGTGTTGCTAAGTTGTTGTTTGGCCTCAGAACGTGCCAACCCACATTTGTTGGGGAGGCTGTTTCGGTTTTTGACAAAGGCCTTCGGAGAGCTATCGAGGATATCGTGGTTTGCGGGGATCCGTTTTTTGGGGATCTTCAATGGAGGCTTGCATCCCTCCCGAACCGTTTTGGGGGTTTGGGTTTATGTTCGGCTGAGGATGTATCCACGTATGCTTTTGTGGCCTCGAGAACGCAATCTTGGAGTTTACAAGACCACATTCTTCGAGACTGTGGTATTGTTGGGTTAGATTCTGATTATGTGTGCGCGTTGGATTGCATGCACATGTCCCTTCCGGATTTTGATCTTGGTTCTCTGATAAGGACACCGCCCCCCTAAAGTCCAGAATGCTTTGGCGAGTGCCCTATTTAGTAGAACTGTCCAGTGTTTGGGAGAGAAGTTTATTCTATCCCCTCGTCAGAAAGTTGTGTTTGATTGTCTCCGGGCACCTCATTCTCAGGATTTTCTGACAGTTATCCCCATTGAAGGACTAGGCCAACACATGTCAACAGTGGAATACCGGGCAATTCTTAAGTACCAGCTAATGATCCCTCTATTTCCGGTTGATGAGCCCTGCCCAGTTTGTCGCAAGGCTTGTTTAGATACTTTTGGCGAACATGCGGTCCATTGTAAGGAGTTACCTGGTTTTAAATACCGACATGATTTGGTAAGTGATGTTCTAAAGCGGGCAGTGATTTCGGCGAAAAAGGAGGCTCCGGTGAACTTTCTGACGGATCCGCTCGATGGGAGGTCTACTCTTCGGCCAGCTAATATTCTTGTGTTTGGGTGGGCTAGGGGAAAAAACGCTTGTGTGGACCTTCCAGGAGTGTCCCCTCTTGTTGGACTCAGGGATAATGGCTTTGTTGCTGGCCAGGCTGCGTTAAAGGCTGAATCAGGCAAGGTCGCTAAACACGAGAAGGCTTGTTTAGAGAATCAACACGTGTTTATAGAAATCGCTTTTGATACATTTGGGTCCCTAGCCCCAGAGGCTGTGGAATTTCTAAATAGTGACCAACAGGTTGTGAATAGTAATCTTTCAACCTTTAAGGGCCGTTTCGTCTTTAGTAGGATTGGTTTTGCAATTTAAAAGGGGGTTGCGGCGCAGCTTGTTGCCCGTTTACCTGCCACTTGTTTGTAATTTGTTACTTTGGTATTTTAATGATCCGATAAAGATTCTAATTAAATAAAAAAAACTAAAACATTATTTATCATGGTATGTAATCATACAGAGATCGAAATTCCATAGAGATCAAATTAACATTTCCAATTTTGACTTTTAGGTCAAACCCAAGAGCAACAACAACAATTAGTCAACAATCACAAAAGAGGGAAAGAAAAACTTAAATCTTGATCAACACATCATTACCTTTTTTAATATTTTCTAAAAGTTCTAAAACCACCCATCTACTCTAAAAATATAATTAAAAACAAAACTATTAAAAAACATTTCCTGAAAAGAAAAAAAAAACATAAAATTTATATATATTTTTAAACTAATCTTTTTTCTAGGTTAATGGAAAAGATTCATGCCTGGCTTCATCCTGTTATGCCTAAAAACCTCCCAACAACACAAACAAACGACGTCGTTCTTCATTCTTCCACCTCAGTAAAATCCCACAAAACCCCTTGTGGTTCTTCAATGAAGACACAACTTTCTCTTGGTAACCCACAAGGGCATCTTGGTCATTGAACACATCATCATCAAGAAGCGCCATTGGTGCAGACAGAATGAGGGTAGCACCACCATTGTTGTTGTTGTTGTTGCAGTGTAGTTGAAGAAAGTGTGAGACAGATGGGTATTTTTGTGACTGAAAATGTGATGAGAAAACACCAACTTTGCACAGGAAATGTGGGGAGGGGGTATGGGGGTTGGAGCACAAGTCTAGAGAGAGAGGGTGATGGGAGAGAGTATTGGGATTTGAGAGGCAATTCCCAACTTTATTTTTGTTTCCTTTTTTGTGGCAAGAAGTCTACGATTTGTCTCTGCCATGTGTGTTACTTATACCCCTCACACTATGCCAAAATCTTTATTATTTTATTGATTATTCTATTATTCATCAAAATTAACGAAAAACAATTCGAGTTATAAGAACTTAGAGAACATTGTTTTTCTGTGTTGTCTTTATTTTTTTCACACATCTACATTAAAATTATAGAAAGACTACGTAAAAAAATAATATAAAAATTTGAAGTGGTGTTTCACGGCCCCTTACAACAGCTGTAATAAGGCGATGACATAAACATGACATCACTTTTACAGCATTACAGTTGCCGTAAATATAAAGTACTAGTTTTTTTGGAAAAAGGTTTTTGAAAAAGATAATTTTGAAAAAACCTTTCATAAGATCGAATTCTCTAAGTTTTTACAACTCGTAGAAGTTTTCAATTACCCTAACCTTTCTATTATATATATATATATAGAGAGAGAGAGAGAGAGTGATAAATTTTGGGGTACATTGCTACATGTTTTAGAACCAAGAAAATGATTTTTTATGAAATGTATTGTAGTTAATGTTGCATACATAAGGAACTTTTAGTGCTAGAGAAAAGGTAAAATAAAAACCATCTTTAGTTGTCAGAACTATGAAAACTAGATCTTTCTAAAGGTTTTTTTCAAATAGAACAAAAATCTTTAAAAAAATCACTTGTTTCAGCAAAAAAAATAAAAAATGTCGCATGCAAAATTTTAAATCTGGTGTAAACAAATTTTACATCGCCGTAAACAAAATTTACATCAAGCGTAACTACCAACTCGACGATTGTTTTTTTGGTTTTTTTTACAGATATGTTGATTACATTTTCGTCTACGCTAGTGCAAAAAATGGTGGCCCAACTTACGCGTGAAGTAGGAGTTCTCATTATTCTCATAGCTCGTGGTGATTATTAATTTAACCCGATCCAATAGTACTAATAGAAATAGAAGAGTTAGTTGTGATCGGACTGATCGGTCAGAGAACTGATATGAGATTGGTTTAGTTAAGTTAAGGATGTGTTATTTGATGGTTCATTTATTACTTTAACTTCATATTTGTTAGGGTGGAAGGGGTGCTCTCCAAACGGGGAGTAGTAACTTTTCCCTTAACAAATACTATCATGCCATGTCAACCTCCTACTTCACTTTCCATTTTGCACTCAAACACTAGGGGTCCTCAACTCGGATTTAAGGATCCACGGATTATCCATCAAGGCCTTCAGCACCAATATATCCTAGATCTAACATCGTTTAGGATCAAGGATTCTCAAGAAGTCAACCACTCAGAAGTTCATGAAGGGATTTAATCCCTATGCAGACAATTGCTTCTTCTGGTCCTACTATTGCACCGGGCATGTCTTATCCTAGATACACTTCCGGGATACCAACTTCAAACCAATCAGGAGGTAACAATTTTAATACATGTTTTGATACTAACTATGGTTACATGCAGGATGCAAGGATCAACCAAGCCATGGCAAGAGAGTTGCAGAAACTCAAGTGCATGATTTCCAGCGTCCCAGTATAGTTAAACCCATTTCTGAGATTCCACACGGAAGTCACAGAGTATCTCGCTTTGCACCTCCCATATGCAATACTGAGTTATCAAAGCGTTCTCAAACCCCCAATATGAAGTTATATGACGGTACCACTGATCCGGAAGAGCGTGTGGCTCAGTACAAAGAAGGAGATCAACCCCATCCCTGAAAGGTTAAAAGAAACTTGCTTGTGTAAGGGCTTCGGATCCACACTCACTGGATCAACACTCAAATGGCTGCTAAGTCTTCCTCCCTATTCTATAACTTCATTTTCTCATTTAGTTAACTTATTCAATTATTAGTTTTCTTGTAGTATAACTTTTGAAAGGTTAATTAGGGATTTATATAGGATCACCCAACCCTGTGATAAATCACTTAAAGATTAAGTTACTACATTTTTAGAGAATCATTGGAAATTCCAAACTTAGACATCGCTATTGCTATAGAAGCGTTTAAGGTGGGATTACAAAAATATTCTCCTTTCTATGATGATCTTGTTTTGACACCTTGCAGAAACTTAGATGAAGTAAGGAACAGGGCTCTAAGGTTCGTCCGACTATAGGATGACAAAAGGATACAGGATAGGTTATCTGGATTATCTAAGTAGGAGAAGCAAGAATCCTTCTACAGAAACAATCGATCCAAGCAATACTCCAAGCATTACAATCAGAATGTTCATTTAGTTGAACAATAAGAGGATGAGGAGGAGTATCCTCATATATCTAAATATTGTTTTTCTGCTGACAAAGGTTAATTAATCCTTGCTTTGAAGAATCTAGGCGAGAAAGCTAGGTGGCCCAAGAAGAATGAGAAGTCTATATCCAACAAGGATAAATCGAAATGGTGTGCATATCACGAAGACTTCGGCCACCTTATTGATGAATGTATAGCACTCAAAAGGAGATATGTTACCTCCTCAGTAAAGGTTACCTGAAAGAGTTACTCGGAAGGAAGAATCAAGGATCCAGGATCCTAAAAAAGTGCCCGAAAGAGCTCCTGCACCACCTGTAGACGCTCAAATCATCAACTTCATTCCCGAAGGCTCTGATATATGTGGAACCTCATTCTCTGCAGCGAAGATGCATGCTAAGAAGACAAAGCTGTAAATGGAGACAGGCCTATCTGAACCTCCATTCTAACTCAGTAGAAAGTCATATCTTTTGATAAGGATGATCGTGTTGATATCCATGATCCTCATCATGATGGTTTAGTCAATACTTTATTTATATCTAACCACTTGTTCGTAGGATCCTTATTGATGGAGGGAGCTCCGTGAACATTATTCAACTTGATGTCCTCAAAAAGATGAATATCCCTAGATCTGAAATAGTTCGAAGATCGTTAGTCCTTGTAGGATTAAGTGGCGAGACAAAGAACACGCTGGGGGACATCAAACTCCTAATCTACATTGAGGGAGTAAACTCTATCAAAAATTTTGTGTTATTGATTGTCTGTCTTGTTGCAACGTTATTCTTGGCAGGCCTTGGATACACGATATGAAGGCGGTTCCCTCGACATACCATCAATGTGTGAAGCTACCAACCCCGTGGGGAGTGGTGAAAATTAGAAAGTGATCAACAAGAGGCAAAGAACTGTTACACCTCTTCTATGAAGCCAGCTTCAAAACCGGGGGAAGCATAGCAATTAAAGTATCCACCAAGGGATGTCATGGAGGCAAGGGAGCAAGACGTCAAGGATATACTACTGGACCCTGAGGATCCTGAATCCAAAGTTTTTACAGGATCCGGGATCCTAGAAAGCATAGAGCAGGATCTGGTATCCTTCTTAAAGAGAAGGAAGTCTACCTTTTCTTGGAAGCATGAAGATGTGAGATGTATCTCCAAAGATATTATTATTCATAACGTGGGCATTGATAAGTCTTTCAGGCCAATCAATCAAAAGAGAAGAAAGTTTGCACCTGAGAGGAATGCCATTATCCAAGAAGAAGTGGACAAACTATTAAAGGCAGGTATGATTAGAGAAGTCAAGTATCTAAAATGGTTAGCCAATGTGGTGGTTGTTCAGAAGAAAATGGAAAGTGGAGAGTATGCATAGATTTTATTAATCTAAACAAAGCATGTCCCAATGACCCTTTCCCACTACCACGCATTGACTCCATGGTGATGCAACATCGGGCCATGAATTGATTAATTTTATAGATGCTTCATCTGGATTTCAACAAATGCAGATGGAACCATCTGATCAAGAAGATACAACGTTCATGACTCCCACTTACATACACTGTTATATAGCTATGCCCTTCAGATTGAGAAATGCAGGTGCCACGTGCCAAAGGTTGGTGAATATGATGTTCAAAGAACAACTTGGACATACTATGGAGGTTTACATTGATGACATGGTGGTCAAGTCTAAGAAAGCAGAAGATCATCTAAAGGATCTCGAAGTGGCATTTAACATCCTCGACCAGTATAACATGAAGCTAAATCCTTCAAAATGCCATTTCGGGTTAAAGCTAGAAAGTTCCTAGGATACATGGTGACCAAGAGAGGGATTGAATTGAGTCCAGAACAAATCAAGGCGATTGAGAATATAAAATCCCCTGCCAATGCCAAGGATGTCTAAAGATTGACCGGAAGGATCGCGGCCTTAAACAGATTCATCTTGAATCCTCAGAGAAGTGTAATGATTTCTGTGATATTCTGAGAAAGAATAAGAAATTCGAGTGGACTGAGAAACATGAAGCGGCACTCAAAGCCCTCAAGAATTATCTATCCTCAGCACCAGCCTTGATGAAATCAGAAGATGGAGAGCCATTATCCTTGTACTTAGTTGTTTCAGGTAAAGCAGTAATTGTAGTGTTAGTTAAGGATCACGGAGGCCAACACATCCAGTGTATTATGTAAGTAAAAGCCTTCTTGATGCTAAAGCCAGGTATTCTCATTTAGAGAAATCAATTCTTGCTTTAATTATGGCTTTCACTAAACTTAGGCATTATTTCAAAACTCATACTATTACTATGAAAACTAACTTTCCTATTAAGAATGTTCTTAGGAAACCTGAAATGTCAGGTAGAATGGCAAAGTGGATAGTCAAGCTTAGTGCATATGACATTAAGTATGAACCCATGACTGCCATCAAGTCTCAAGCTTTAGCTGACTTTGTGGCTGATTTCAGTAGTGATCTACAAAGGGAAGCTGAATTAGAGGTTCAACAAATTGAGGAGACCAAGGATCCTTGGACACTCTTCACAGATGAAGCCTCAAATGTCAAAAGAACTGGACTGGGAATACTACTATAATATCCACATGGGAACATAATACCCCAATCCATTGCATGTGAATTCCAGATTACTAATAATGTGGCAGAATATGAAGCCTTAATAGCAGGTTTGCAATTAGCTAAGCAAATGAGTATCAGGTATCTTCAAGTGTATGTAGATTCATTACTAATCATTGTAGTGGTTCATATACTGTCAAATAAGAAAAACTAATCAAATATTTAAAGATAGTCAGGAAACTGGCAGATTCTTTTGCTTTTTTCAGCTTAATACAGGTGCCTAGAGAGGAGAATGCAGAAGCAGAAGCTTTAGCTAACCTTGGATCATCCCTAAAAATGCCAGAGGATGTGAGGATACCTATCATCCATGTTCTGTCCCTTTCAATTGAGTAAAATGAAGCATTGGAGATAGTGGAGAATACTGCAATTGTATCTAGTGATGATGCATAGTCAAATTCAGGATCCTGTATGCTTCCTATTCTAAAGTATATTCAGAGTGGGGAAATTCCCACAAGGGAGAATCCCAGAGCCTTCAAGATTAAGGTATCTCAATTCAATATACTAAATAACATGTTATATACGAGATTCCTTGAAGGTCCATATTTGCGGTGCATCAAGGATCCATAAATTCAAGAAGTCTTGAATGATTTCCATGAAGAAGACTGTGGAAATCACACTAGGGGTATAGCATTATTCTCCAGCATCCTTAGAACAGGCTATTACTGGCCTACAATGAAGAAGGATGTTGTGGAATACGCAAGAAGATGTGATGCATGTCAAAGACATAGCAACATCCTACATCAACTAGCAGAGCCTTTACATCCAATATCTTCCTCTTGGCCATTCATGAGATGGGGGATGGATATAGTAGGGAAAATCCCAAAGGCACCAGAAGGATAAGTATTTATGCTAGCCATGACAGATTACTTCTCCAAGTGGATAGAAGTAGAAGCCTTTGCTGAAGTCAGAGAAAAGGAAGTCATATCCTTTATAAAAAGAAATATTATTACTAGATTTAGAATTTCCTCTGAAATTGTTTGTGATAATGAATCCCAATTTATTGGGAGTAGAAATACTAACGTTTGTGACAGCTGTGGGATTAGGATGATAACATCGACACCGGTCCACCCACAAGCCAATGGTCAAGCAGAATCAAGCAACAAGATCATCATCAACAACTTGAAGAAGAAGCTCGGATCCAAGAAAGGAAAGTGGGCCGAAGAGCTACCGTATGATTTGTGGGCAGATAGAACAACTCCGAAGAATGCTACGGGTCAAACTCCATTTTCCATTGTCTTTGGAGCTGATACAGTGATCCCTACAGAAATGGTGGTTCCTGCAGCTAGAAAAGCATCCATGATCCTTCTTATTGACTATGGATGGTGATGTTCTCCCAAGAGCTTGGAATGATGTTCATCTAAAGAAATACTTCATGTGAGAAGGATCAAGGATCCTTAGAGACTTCAATATTCTGACCTAGGATCTAGGATCCTCAAAGGATACATGATTTTTACTCCGGTAATAGTTTACTTTTTCCCTATTTCATTTTATACTTATTATTCATTATGAGGAAAGGATATTATGCATTCAATATCCATTTTTATCAAGTTTTAAGCTTTTGCAGAGTTTTTGACATTTATTCACAGAGGATTAAGAGGTCGGCCACCTCTCTCCTACATTTAAGGTATCTTATACCTTCTAAGGTTCAAAGGTTTTCACCTTTCATACGAATTGGGTTTCGACACCCCGCCAGTAGCGCACGTTATCCAAGTATAGTTCGAAGCAATGAGACCATTACCCGCTTTAGGGGCTGACAATTTCATTGTTGTTGGCTATATGTAGGATCCTAAGTATAATGGTAGACGTACTATACATCGTTATCCTAAGGTTTCTAACGTTTTCACGTTAGCAAAGGTTTTTGGCATTTTCATGTCACTCACGTTGGGCTTGTCCCAGTTTGGGCCAGACCCTAAGGAATTTGGGCTTGTCCCCAGTTATAATGGATCTGTTCCCAGAATATTTAGCTTAGTCCCAAGTTCTTTTTACAGGTTCATGAAGTTTGCAAATAAGGATCCTGAATCCTTAAACCTTAACTGATTTCTTTGGTCTTTTTATGCAATAGTGAACCTTGAGGATATAGAATCCTAACTTGGATTCTCTAGTATGTTTAATCCTTAGTTTATTTGCATTGTTGTTTACACCTAGACCTCTCAGTTAAGGATATATGATTCCTAGTCATATAACTTCTCTTAATTTATAGAGTTGTGGAGAATTCATATATTTTTGATAATCTAAAATTCTCTAAATCTTGTAAGGTAAAGCTACTAATATACATAACTATATCAAAATAACATTTCAGAAATGAAAAATACAACACAAAATATAGTTAAAATCTTATAATTTTTATTAAACCCTGTCAGAAGATTGTCAAAATTATCAACCCAAGCTTCTATCAGCAAACCATGGCCCGTCCACTTGGGTTGATAAAGGGTGTCCATACTAATTGTTCATCAAGTGTAGGAAAATAAGAGTGAGGGGCGTTAAAAGCTTCATCCTCCATAAACAGAATGACCCATCCACATTTGCCACCCCCTATTTTTTTAAGGATCAGTGATCCTTAACCCTAATACCTATTGTTCAAATACTTACAAACCATAAATTGTCAAAACATAAACCACATAAACCATAAAAAGAAATAAGTGGACTCAGGCCTAGGCATCAGTATCCTTCATCGCCCACTCAAGCAGCATGACCTTCAGCTGCACCAACACCTCCTGCTTCACCTCTAGCAACCACGATCACCTCCTTAGCTCTGCTTGATCCAGCCTCCAACATATGTACCAGCTCCGATTCCTCTTATCACCAAGCTCTAGGAGTCTTGCCTCCTATCCAGCCAAATCCCATGAAGACCGGTCGAAGGCAGTATCTATTGCCTCATTGACAATCTTGATCCTAGCCTTGAGGATAGCCCGGACAACATAACCTTGGCGTCATCAGTTGCCGTCAAGAAATCCTCGTGTATGCCGACTTCAGCATTCAGCAACTGTTCTTCCAAGCCCGACTTATCCTTCTCTAGTTGAGAGATGGTTACATCCTTTGCAATGATGATAGATTGGAAACTGCCTACATTATCCTCAAGTTCAGCCAGACTCTTGTCCTTGTAGCCTTCAACCGAGTAAACCTCTGCAATAGATAACATGTTTAGTTAGAATTAAGGATCCTTCACTAAAGATAACATTAACAAAAGACATAAATGGATCAAGGATCCTTACCTCAATGATAAAGTCATGGATGAGCCTCTCAGCCTATAGCTTGTCTTCCTCAACCTCCATGGCCTTATTCCTTTTTGACCCAGCCTTGGCCCTGGTGGTGATGGTTTTTGGCTCTGGGAAGATTGGGCCTTTGGCCAACTCCTTCTTGATGAAGTGAGGAGAAATGATGCTGTCAACGTCATCCAGGCCAAACTTGGTGACAGACTTGCTGGTGGATTTTTGAGCACCTACATCAACAAAAAAGATAAGTCTTCCCTATGCAACTTTTTCAGTACAAAAACTTATATCTATTACGAACATACAAAATACTTACTCGACATTGTATAGGAGGTGGAAGTGTTGGCTTTTGGATTCTTCGTTCTTGGCTTGAATGTTCTGATCGATAAGTCAAGGGCCCAAAATACATCAACTCTCTCTTCAGTCCCCCGTGAATTGGCAAGACAGGCAAAACTTGACACTGCATGTAAAAAGGAAAAATAAATGAGTTAGCAAAAGAAATTGGCCTTCTACAGCAGTCATTTAAGGATCCTATATCCTACCCTTAAAGATCCACTTTTTAGGTAAACTATTCTCTAAAGGAATATAATCCCTTTGCACGAAAAAGAACTGATTCTTCCAGGTGGAACCATTTTGAGTGGATTTGAGAATGGGTAAGGGCTGTTGAGGTTTGGCTTTAAGCAAGAAACGGTGGGAACCATGGGTGACAAGGTTGTAAAGATAATAAAGCTCCGACAGGTTAAAATCAATGCCTTCTTTACTGATAATTTGTTCAAGGATATACAGAACCTTCCAAAGCATGGGCATTGCTTGGCTATAGCTTATGCCTGTAAGGGTGAAGAATCTCTGAATGAAATCAAGAAAAGGGTAGAAGTAGCCAATGAGGAACGGCAGGTCTGGAAATAAACCCACATGGGCGAAATGGCGTCACTCTTCATGGAAGAGTCGAACGACCGGAATACTGTTTCAGATGGAAAGCAAGGGAAGAGATTCTCAACTCCAGATCGGTAAACTTGCACAACTCAGAGGAAGGATTTGTTAACAAGTCCTGGCTCTCAGGCACGCTATCTTTCTCCAGGCTCTTGCCGGGTGAGGATCGGGTAAACGTCTTGGCCATGATCGAGAAAGGGAGTTGAAAATTTTTAAAGAAACTAAAAGATTTGAAAAAGAAGAGGGATACCTGAGTTGCTTCTGTAATGAAGATTTAAAAGAGTATTGTTTGATCTTTAAATGAATACTCGATCTTATCTCTATCCTATTTAACATGATGATGGTTGTGGTCTATCCCATCAGTGATGTCAGGAATTGTAACGACTAGTTACATGCACAACGGCTAGTCCGCATCCAATGGAGATATGGCGAATTTGACTTATATCATATCCATCATATTTGGGGTAATTGGGCTAAATTTTATTGAGTTTAGGTCATTTATCCTAAGACCTAGCATGGATCACTTATCATTAACAGATATTGCAGGAAGTTTGAGGATCATGGATCCTTATTTCATTTATGCTATCTAACAATTGTTCTGTTATGTTGCCAATGTTTATATGCAAGTTATAAATGAATGGGACTTGGTCAAGCTGGAATTTCGTGGAATATGCTAGCAACTAGGCATGTGAATGAGAGCCTATAGCCGTTATGGACGAACGTGGGAGCTCCCCCGTTTTTCGTTTAGTTAGTTACTTGATATTTTGAGAAATATATGAGGGGATATTGAGCTAAATTAAGGACACGAGCACATTTTTTACTACTCTTGCGAACTATCCTCAAACACACTAGAACTCAGTTGTATCATGCTCAATATCATCCGAAGTTGTAATTCGTTTTGTGCAATATAGTTGATAGTGATAGTTTTCACTATCTAAGGTTTTTATGCCGAAGATCTGATAAGCATCAAAGGCTTTTTCCTCTTATAAATCATTATGTTCATAGCCATTTTCATTTCATATTTGTTTACACAATTATTCAAAACATTAGCACTCTACCTAACAATCAAAGTTTGATTACATTATCATTAGATCGTTTTTTACCAAAACAATTACTATTTTAAAAAGCAAATATATGATTTAAAGAAAAAAACCTGAACCGCCTTTAGTGATAAGATGGTTGATTCAACCGGTGCCTATTCAACCTTTACGATCTAAATAAATGAGATGCCAGTGGAGTGATGATACATTGGAAAAGACAAAACTTTTAAATATCTTAAATGTGAGAGGGGGAGGGGGGGGGGGGGGGCTTTGGGATGAAGTCTCACACACGACAACGATTAAAAAAACTTTAAGTTAAAGAAAAAAAAACTAAACCAATGAGAAATTTGGTTCTTGATCGGAGTTAGTCCAACTGTTCGGTTCTATCTCATCTTCAGTTTCTTCTATTTCTTTCAAATTAAAAAAAAAATAGTTTGCCTGAAGTATAAGAGATATAATAAATAAAACTTTGTTTAGTGGTTTACTTATTACAAACATTTCATTACATTTGAGTATCTACAAGAGATGCAATAAATAAAACTTTGTTTAGTGGTTTTCATACATTTGAATATCTACAAGTATACTTATACCAATTGTCACATTTCTCTACAATATTTGTTTTATATTAGCAGCGTCCTAATATATATAACAGGTGTAATGTATGTGTGTCTATCTATATATATGTTACAATGTACCTACTTTTGTATAAGTACCAGGGTAGAAGAGATTTCTGTCATCATACACATTAAAGAGTGGGGAGATTACATTAACACATTTATAGGTACATCAGACTATACAGCACTTTTATAGGCCGTTGAATCTTAATGAATTTAGTGATACATATTTAATTTCCATTATTATTCATAACAAACTTCTTTGCATATATTTACTCACGATTTCTTGAAATTTTTAGTTTGGATAAGATACAAGGGGACTCGGGGTGGTCCCGTAATACACCCCGTCACACCCGTAATGGCGTGATACACCATCGTAAGTGGGTGTATTATAGTGATGGAGGCGAAATGTGATGATGGTCGTGGCGTGATAGTGTGCTTTGTTTGAAGAAAATAGTCATTGACAACGACTACTTACCGTTGCGGATCCAAAGAAAAACTAATTTTTATCCTACAAATACATCCAATCTTTACCATTTTATACACTACAAATTACCTTTCAGCTCTAAAAATTCTATATTTAATTCTCTCAATTCTATAAAAAAATTATGTTTATAGTCTTTGAAAAATACCAATGGGGGACATAGAGTACCCAAGTACATTTCTGCCCAACTCGTCGGGTGGTACCATGAAATTTTTTGAAAATCTTGGTTTTTATTTTATTTAATTATAGATTTTATTTAAAACAAAAAAAAATCGATAGTGTAATGGTGTTACAAGTGTAATGAGTAAAATGTGATGGAATGATTGAGTGTGATAGTATAATGAGTAATGGAAAGTAATGATCACCCCTTCCCCCTAAAGAGGTCAATTCAGATTTCGTGTATTCGATTTCTTTTTTTAAATATAAATATAGTAAATAAATTTATAAACTAACTAGTATGTATTATTATATATTTACACTAATTTAAGTTAATAAATGATACACTTACCCCACTTTACATCAATTATCTAAATTATTCTTTTTATCTAAATTATTCTTTTTGTCGACATTGGACCCTTAGACTTCCCCTCAAAGACTAAAGGGATGTGGGAGTATAGGCGGGATCATGGAAGGCCATTTGGCCGTGGTGAGCATGGTACACTGCCTCCTTGCAAATCCATGCGTGGTGAGCATGGATATTCCCATACAGACCATGAGCCTCTTTGAGGAAATTAAGGGATTTAATTGGTGGTGGAGGATGGGGGGGAGTCATAGACCATATCATATAGGATAGTGGATGAATATGGTGGATGAAGATGGAGTGATGTGACAATAGCGTAAAGGGTGGCGATGGTGATTAAGAACATCACCACATCACATAGCCTAAGAGTGAGCTAGCCCTACATTGATAGTCAAATATTTGATGAATATTACTACAAATTTTAAGATATTTTGTTTACGTAATTTTTTTCTATCCCCTCTAAAAGTGGGCTAGCCCCACATTAATAATCAAATATTTTGTGAATATTACCACAAATTATTAGATATTATATATACTTAATTTTTTATGTGAAATTCGTATTATATTTTTTCATTAAAAATGTCACTAAGACCATTTACTATGGATTCACATGTTTTCACTTCACATCACTGGCACGTTATAAAATAACTGTCACTTCATTGATACATCACCATCTTAACTTTTTCACTAATCCCTACTATGAGTTCAATAGTTTTCACCATACCCCAATCATTTTTCATAAACATTATACATTTATTTAAATTTAAGTTTTATATAAACTAATTTACATTAATAATTAAATAAAACCACACTCATATTAAAATAACTAAAATAAAAATGTATTAATATTATAAAAAATTAAATTAAAAATAAAAGTCCTAAATAAAAATACATTAAAATTGAAAGTTTTAAAATAAAAATACATTAAACGTAAAACTAAGGCATTTGTGAGAGAAATCATTGACGAATTTTTAAAGGATTCAATCTTTGATGGATCGACATGTATCCTAGCTTCATTGACTACATGTCCTAAGAATTGGACTTCGCGAATCAAAAATAAAACTTAGAGAATTTAGAATAAAGGTGTTCCCTTTTTAAAAGCTCTAAGATCAGATGCAAGTATTCTTTATGTTTCTCTTTGCTCTTAGAGTACATAAGAATGTAATCAATGAAGACAATGATAAACTTATCGAGATAAGGTTTGCACAGTCGGTTCATGAGATCCATGAATACCGCTGGTGCGTTGGTTAACCCAAATGGCATGACTAAGAACTTGTAATGATTGTACTTGATTCAGAATATCGTTTTGGAGACATCTTCTTCTCGAACTCTCAGCTGATGATAACCCGATCTCAAATCGATTTTCTAGTAGAAACTTGACCCTTGAAGTTGGTCGAATAGATCATCGATATGAGGAAGTGGATAGTGATTTTTGAGGGTTACTTAGTTCAGTTCTCAGTAATCGATGCTGTAGGTCCACATGCGGATGGTGTTAAACCAGTTCCTTGTTCAAATGACATACACACAAGTGTGGAATCCAAGTGTGCATGCAACCAAAGCAAAGTAAAGAACACGGGGTAACCAAAGATTCACTATCTTGATTAATGATTGAGAACAAGTACAAACATATACACACAATGCTCGTATGACTCAATAAACTTGCCGTGTTCTTGTGTCTTTGTCTTCAGAGAGAAAACTGAGAGGCTCACTTAGACCAACTAGCTAGCTAACTCTCACGCGCAAGACCACTAGTTTTTTTTTAGTGAGAGGTGCATGTCTGCTTATATAGTGTCCGTCTAGAGTTCGTACGAAACACGAATCCAGACATATGGAACACACTATTTCACACGAGTCACAACTCCAGGAAATTGGTACGAGTCACTGTTTCGTACGAAATGCTTGTGTTTCGTACGAAATCTCTTGATTCGTACGAAACCTGTGTTTCGTACGAAATCTATGACTCGCACAGAATTCTCATTCTTGGAGAACGTGTGTAGACTTGACGTACACAAGACTTATCAGTATGCACACATGCAACTAATTAACACATACAAGCTAAGATGTTATACTAGATCGAGATAGAAGGATATCTCGATCTACTCGACACGACCAAACCTAATCAGACACTTGGGCAAAGACCGTACAATTACAACTGTAATTAAGAACAAGCGACAGACACAAAACTGTATCAACAAACTCCCCCTTGGATGTTGCTTGGTCTTCGGTCTTTGGTCTTCAGACTTTGGTCTTCACATAGAATATCAACAAACTCCCCCTGAAGATCTGCTATTCATTGATAGATCTGCTATCCAATGATTAGAGCATCAGGTTTTCGAACTTCTAAGAAACTTCAAATCTTTCTTGTTTCCTCTTCCGACTTGTCAGATTTCTTCGTTGCTAGTCTTTGTTTATGTTCCATTTGTATTAATCTGTACTCAATTGACAATTATAATTAGAACACAAATTTATCAGGGAATACACACGAAAGATTTATCATAAATTCTTCGTATGATTGTATTCCCTGAACAAGATACACACACTCGTATGAATTCCAACAGCTGATTGAGAAAAACAAGTGACCGAGTCAGATCAAATGACTAGGTTCATTCATATGAGATGCACACACTCAAACGAACTTCAGATTTTGGTTTTCTTTGATGGATTGCTTGTTGCAAGATATTACTTTTATGAAGTTGCAATATCAAACCAATGGTTTTCTGGTGTATCTTGGTAGGAACTCTCGAGTATCAACTTTGGCTAACTTTCAAAAAGTAATTACACAAGCAACTAAGTAAACTGGACATAAATTCAAAATACACAGATAAACTACAATCTTTTTCGAGTTTCAAGGTAAAGGAATCATACCAGCATTTTAATCTTTGTCAAAAACGATATTTGGTTTAAACTTCAAATTAAATAGATAAGTATTCAACTATGATTATCGGTATTTTTGTCCACGTAAGCTCAGACTTATCAGATGTAATCATGATTAGGAGATATGATTAAGATATGGATTTATACTTACTAGCCGGTGTTCAACCACATCACGACACATTCCCGTATCAGGATATGCATGAGAGAAAATCTTACCGGTGAGTATACTGCTTTATCATCTGTTTTGACATATATGAATGATGTGAGATACTCACTTATTTTTGATTGAAAACAAGCCCTTTGTGATTTAATCACTTATTGATGAGGAGATTTTCATATGCATGCAGGGCACATGAGTAAGTCCGTGCACAGGTTAGTACCATCGTACCGACAAAGAGACGAACTTAGCTCCCGCATAAAGCTGTGATATTTTATCACTTATTTTGGGGATGTGATATTTTTATCACTTATTTGATGGTCGAATGCAGTATGTACACGTATGTATGATATCATGGAAGTTCTAGACTTGCGCCATCGTTATTTTTCGGAAAAAGATTCAACCATGATATCCAGATGATAAGCCAGCATAAAGACCGTATATCTCAGAACCTCGGCACTCTATCAAACGAAATTTCGATACCAAGACCATATGCCAATGAATGGTTCCCACCTAGCGTTCTGTCTGTTAGGTTTATATCAACCTGCAAATTTTAGTCTGATTGTGAGCCTACCGATACATCATTACCAAAGCTACTTATCAATCTTCTTTCTATGCTTTTAACCTATTTCTGACAGATTTACCGGTGAATTTCAGCATCTTCAACTTATCTTAGAAACTCATTTTCGATTTTTTTAATGTTTTTGTATTTTTCTGAATTTTTCTCCCCCTTAAACAAAGAAGGTAAATAAAAGACATATTTTTGTATTTTCTTGAAATTTACTCCCCCTAAAATATAAAACTAAAAATCTTTGTAGTTTTAGATTTTTAGAAAAGTATATACAAAAATAGTTAGCCATGGTTGAGTTACTCGGGTTTCACCTTGATGACGTTGACCAAAAGTAGATAATCAAAACGTGATTTATCAAAGGCTTTGGTAAAAAGGTCTGCACGTTGGTGATCAGTGTGGATTTTAACAACATCGATAAGTCTCTTTTCATAACAATCGCGTATGAAATGATACTTAATTTCAATGTGTTTTGTTTTTGAATGCTGTACAGGATTCCGAATGATCTGTAAAGCAACTTCATTATCAACAAAAATAGGAGTAGTAAGAAATTCAAAACCATAGTCGCGCATTTGCTGTTGAATCCATAGAACTTGAGAGCAGCAACTAGAAGTTGAAATATACTCAGCCTCACATGTTGATGTAGCTACACAAGTCTGCTTTTTGCATTGCCACGTGACTAGGCGATTTCCCAAGAACTGACATCCTGCTGTTGTTGACTTTGCATCGATTTTGCATCGGCCATGATCAGAATCACTGAATGCTGTCAGATCAAAGTTATCATCCTTAGGGTACCATAGACCAGTGTCAGGGCGTTCCTTCAAATAACGAAAGATCCTTTTCACAACCATCAAATGAGAAACCTTCGGACTAGACTGATAGCGCGCTAGAAGGCATGTTGGGTACATTATGTCGGGTCTTGAAGCAGTAAGATACGTGAGAGAGCCGATCATAGCACGGTGAGAGATGGTTCTACATGTTCACCCATTCCGTCTGGAGTAATCCCATGATTTTGAGCTAATGGAGTTCCCAAAGGCTTTGAGTCATCCATCTGAAATCGCTTGAGAATATCTCCGACGTACTTGGTTTGATGGATAAAAATCCCTTCCTTTGATTGCTGAACCTGCAAACCTAAAAAGAAATTCATTTCTCCCATAGCGCTCATCTCGAACTTCTCCTGCATAACTTGTTCGAATTCTTTGCACATTCGAGTGTTAGTAGACCCAAATATAATATCATCAACATAAACCTGTACTAGCAGCAAATCCTCGTCCCGTTCCTTGATGAAGAGAGTACAGTCGATCAGGCCTCGTTGAAAACCATTCTTCAACAGATAGGTAGATCACGTTTCATACCAAGCCCTCGGAGCTTGATGAAGACCATATAACGCCTTGTTGAAAAGCCAAACCTTGTGAGGATGGAGAGGATCTTCAAAACCTGGCGGTTGCTCAACATATACTTCCTCTTCTACCACACCATGAAGAAATGCACTCTTCACATCCATCTGATAAACGGTGAACTTCTTGAAGGACGCATAAGCCAAAAAGATTCTTATGGCCTCAAGTCGTGCAACCGGTGCATAAACTTCATTGTAATCGATCCCTTCGACCTGATTAAAACCTTGAACAACCAATCGTTCTTTTTTTCTCACAACAACACCTCAGTCATCCTTCTTGCACTTGTACACCCATCGTGTACCAATCTTCTTGTAGCCGTCAGGCCTGTCAACCAATTTCCAGACGGCTAACTTCGGAAACTGCTGAAGTTCTTCCTGCATGGCTTCAACCCACGAGTCTTCTTTCATTGCCTCCTTCCAAGATTTTGGTTCTACTTGGCACACATAGCAGGCAAAAGACCAATCATTCTGACCACCAGATTCCCTGATTTCCGAATACAATCCAGCATTCTGGTTATTTCGAAGCTGATTATGAGTCTGCACACCACTCTGGACATCTCCAATAATATTCTGCTGAGGATGGATATTATGAATTCGAGTTTCTGGCACATCAGGAACTCCAGAGTTGATATCCAAATTGTTGATATTCGGATCAACAGTTAAATCGAGAGCTGGATTTGATGACGTTGTAGATGCCTAACCTTCAGTCGTTCCTTGAGGTTGAATATTTGACGTATCATTTGAAAATCCAGGAACCGCACCAGAGGCAGCTTCATTTGCATCATGAAACTCATCATCTTCTGATGAAACATTATAATCTGCAGCGTCTTCGAATTCCTCATTTTGAACAAATTGTTAACCGAAGTCGATACTTGAGGGTTAACAATAATTGGTCGAACTAGTGATGAGTCTACTGCAGTATCACTTTCCAATAACATCTGAGCAGCAGCTGTTGCATCATCAAAAGTTGGCAGATTAAAGGAGTCAAACATCCAAGGAGCACTCGGAGCTCTTGTAGTTTCTGTATATCTCTGAACCTTGACTTCACCCCATTCTTCAATCTTCTTCGGAGACAAATTCCACACCCAGAAATTAGGAGTAGCTTATCCAAGAAAGAAACCTTCGATAGCCTTGGGGCCAAACTTTCCATGTGGGTCGATCATAGTGCATGGAGCTCCAAAAGGTTCCAAGAAAGAAATATCCGGTTTCCTTTTATGTAACAACTCAAATCATGTCTTCCCATGTCTCTTCACCGTCAGAACTCTATTCATCATGTAGCACGCAGTAGCAACAGCTTCTCCCCAAAATTGAACAGGAAGTTCTGATTCTACTAACATGGTTCTTGCAGTTTCAATAAGAGTTCTATTCTTCCTCTCAGTGACACCATTTTGTTGTGGAGTGTATCGAAAACTATACTCATGTAGAATACCCTTTGAGGAACAGTACTCATCCATAACTTGATTCTTAAATTCTGAGCCATTGTCGCTTCTGATTCTCCTTACTTTTAGATTGTACAAATTTTCTAGAAGAGTAAGGAGATTCTTGAGGATAGTAGGAACTTCACTCTTGTGTGCCAGCATGTTTACCCATGAGAATCTGGAACAGTCATCAGTGACTACCAGACAATAAGAATCACCAAAGGTTGTCTTGTGTTTCATAGGCCCAAAGAGGTCCATATGAAGACGTTCCAGTGGCATATTCACAGTGTTGATCTTCTTCATGGGATGGGATTTTCTCGCTTGCTTTCCTTTCTGGCATGATACACAAACGTCTTGAAGATGAAAGTTCTTCACTGGTACACCATTCACTAGATTGTTCTTCACCAAATAGTTCATTTTCCTTAGGTAAATGTGTCCCATACGTCTATGCCACGAGATTGATTCCTTTTCGGTGGCTTTAGAGACAAAACATGTGACTTGTGCAGATGTTGTAATAGCTTGGCTCATATCAAGAATATACAAATCATTAATTCTTAGAGCCGACAGGAGAATCCATTCCTTGGGGATCTTGAGTCCAGGCTTCAGCACATAACATCCGACATCATCAAAATGTACCGTGAACTTCTTGTCGCAGATTTGAGAAACTCTAAGAAGATTGTGATCAGTTTGCCGCATATAATTGATCTTGTCGAAGCTCACAACACCATTGGAGACCATTCCTTCTCCAGCGATGTATCCACCCTTGTCACCAGCAAAAGCAACATAACCACCCCTTATGCTTTTCACATCATATAGGAGCCGCAAGTCGCCCGTCATGTGCCTTGATGCTGCACTGTCAACAATCCAATGACTGTTTACAGTTCTTCCTGGAACACCCTGCACATTGCACAAACAAGATTAGTTTAAGATGGGGACCCAAGCCTTAGTGGTCTTGGGTCGTCCCTTATCATCGAGAAATGTAATCTCAATTTCTTGATGATTAACAAACTGAGAAACTCCTTTTGAACCATTACCGGTCTTCTGTTTCCAAGATCCTTGTTTATTACCAGATTTACTATTATTTACAGTTTTAACAATGTCTGGTTTTATTGACTTTGAAGATCTTTGATCCTTTTTTGAAGAATCCGATTTTAAAGCTTTCTCAATTTCTTTTACTTGTTTACGTTTTTGCTTCTCTTTTTGATCTTTAATGACTCGTTTATCTTGTGTTGGAGAAACATATTTACGTTTGCAAGTTGGTTCATGAGGGGTTTTCTCTATACATCTTGATTTGGCTGGATTTTGACAATCCTTTATAATGTGGCCATACTCTCCACATTTGAAACATGTTCTCCTTTCAACAAAACTAGGAGATCGTGTTTCTCGGCTTGATGTTGAACTTGTTGATCCTGAGGTACTTGGTTCATTTTCATTACATCCATCAGTGTGTTGGGTGTAATGGTTTTGACTGTTTCTTTTCAGAATCTTAACTTTCTTTACAAAATCAAAATTATATTTTCCTTGAAAAGTTTCGACTTTATCGGTACCTTTAGAACTCACAAATTTAATAGTTTTAGCCTTTTTCTGATAACGAGAGCCTTTTGCTTCAACCTTCGGTTGAGAAACTGTAGACTTTTCAACTTGCTTCCATTGTTTTTCTTTTGAAGCGGATAATGGTTGTGTTTTGGTGGGCTTTTTCTTCTCTAAAGGTTTGGTTTTTGACTTTCAAACACCTGATCTATAGAGATTGGATCTACGTTTTTAATTGGAAAATCTTTGTTCGAATAGATTTTCTTATCTCCAACCAAGGTATACAACATATTATCTGCTTCATCTGTCGACACTTGTGTCTTGACAGATTTCTTAGGAACGGTCTCTTGATTCTCAACAGATTGAGTACCAGGAGTAGCAGAAGGTTCTACTCTTTTCCTTTCACCAAGACGTTGATCCTGATCACCATTTCTTGATTCATCATCTGATGTATCATCCTCTTCTTCATCAGACGATGAATTTTCTGGCTTGCTTGGTTCTTGAGAGGAATTGCCTAGTTTGAACCCTAACCCTGCTGCGAATTCCTCGGGATTCAAAGGTACAGAGGGTTCAAAACGAGGCATCTCCTCTTCATCAGGCATTTTGGTATAGTTGTGTTTCATTGGGGTGGACACGACTTATACCCTACGCATTGAGCATCTCCCTTTAGTTTTTGAACTTCAATAATATGATCAAGCACATATTGGGAGTTAGAATAACTTTCCAATTTGCGTTTGATCGAATCATATTCGCATTTGGCGATGGCTAACTCTTTCTTTGTTTCTTCTAGGAGATTAATGTAATTACTAATTCCTGTCTGTTTATTCAAAACTATTTTTGTCAATTCAGAAACACTTTTCTTAAGGGTTTCTATTACAGATTTGAATTCTTTTTCATTTCTAGTTAGCGCCAAATTCGCCTCTTTGCATTTGATAGTTCAACAACTAAATTATGATTATGACTGTTGACGGTTTCATATTTTATTTTCTATTCAACACAGTCATTGCAAACTGTAGGAGGTTCAGAATTTACCTGTTTTGAAGAACCTTCAACATTTGCCATAAAGGCAGTGTGATGAGGAAAAGCTGCACCATCTGTAGAGAGTGCCTCTGTCTCTTTTTCCGCAGCTTCTGCATTCCTCGTCATACCCACCTTTTCACTCTTCAATAACTCAGCAATTCTTCAACCTCAGCATCACTTCCTTTCTTCACATCAGAATCAGATCCATAACCATCTGAACTTGAACATTCTTCATCAGAACTACCAGCATCCCCAGATGTATTATCGTTATTTGGAGTATTGATGTTGTGATCATGCTTGATTTGATCAACGATCTTCACATAGCATGCAGTTCTTCCGTTGTTCTCAGTTCCCAGCTGTACTGACCAATCGCATCCTTCATCAGACTGAACTACCAAAGCTCTATGCGTGTTTGAAGGTCCTGATTGATTGGTGTTGTTAGAGTTGCCAACAGCTACTATTCTTCTTTCATTGTTGTACTATGCTGTGTTGGATGGTTGAGACTGCTTGCGAAAGGGGTTGTGATTTCCTTCCTTGCTAGGTCTTGTGCATTCCCGCTTGAAGTGACCTCTTTCTCCACAGTTGAAGCAAGTAACGACGGTTTTGTCAAAGCCGTATTTTGTATCCTTCTTGCTTTCCAAACTGGTTCTACCCGTTCTTCTCATATAATCCTTCGCTCTTCTCATAGCACTTGCAAATGCCCACTTGATGTCCATCAGCTCCATTTCATCTCGATCAATTTGCTCGTAGTCTTCGTTCGTCAAATTGATGTTCCCTATTTGACCTGCAACTAAACCACAATACGCACTGACCATGGTATTTAGAAGTTCTGCATGTTCCTGTGCAACTTCTATATTGATTTTGGAGAGATTTGACGTGTCAAGTTTGACAGTGTTGGGATTTGCAGATTGACTGTTGCTTCCATAGAAAGCTTGTTGAGGAGCCTGCTGTGGAGCTTTATGCGCTAAATCCCTTGGCTGTGGAAGGAATGCTTTCGGATCAAAAGCCTGTCAATAGGTTTGATTGCTCAAACCTGTAGACTGACTTGTTTGAACTGGTTAGGGTAGAAAAGGGTTCACGTTTGACACAAACGCGGTCTGCAGCTTCGGTTGCTGACTTGAGCTTGTACCTGCATTAATACCTCCAAAATACATTTCAGGGTTTGGTGGAGCAGAGACTCGTTGTGCCTTCCGGAGTTCTTCTTCATTCTTGTTCTCCAGTTTCTGCACAAATTCATAAATACTAATTGAGTCCAAAACACATGTATGTTTTAAAAGATCAATAAATTGACCCCATTAAGGTGGTAAAGCATCAGCAAATCGCATCACAATTTCTTGTGGTGCTGCTAACACTTTATACGAGTACATTTCGCTGAGAAGATAAAACCGAGTGGTCATATCATTCAAGGTTTCGTTCTCCATGAACATGAAACCTTCAAACTCTTTCTTGAGCAGATCATGCCGAATCTTCCTGGTAGCAGCATTACCTTCACCTCTTGCTTCCAAAGTGCCACAAATTTTTCGTTGTAGTACAATACACAAACTGATGATAAATGTCTTTATGTAGAGCTTGTGTGAGGATAGCAAATGCCTTTTTCTCTAGATCGTAAGCTTTCTTGTCACTTTCGACTAGATTGGCCAATGTGGTTGGATTTGATCCAGCTTCTTCAAGTGCTTCATTGCAGGGGGTAGTGAAACACGTCCACAATTCTGTGTTCTGTCCAAGAATGTATGTATGAAAACGACTTTTCCAGGAAGGATAATCGTTCATATGAGTTAGCTTGGGCGGACAGTTGTTACTTCCTGTTTCACTTTCGCTCATTAACAAAGTTTGGATGCTTTGATTTTGATTCGCAACACACGCCCATTGATTTGCAGAGATCATTGTTGTATGTTGTGGCATCAAAGATTTACCCATGATGTTGCGGAGCTTTGCGAAGACTCTTGATTTGAGCTTGAACAACTCCAATCCCACAGGTTAGAACTCATTATATTTTCTTGTTGTATGAAAATTTAAAGGTTTTAAAGTTTCACAATTATAATTACCTTTTAAAAATTCACACATCTGAAAATATGACAAATTCTTAAAATCACAAAGCTTTGAAAAACACGAAAATAAACAATTTCTATTTCGTGCGAGACACCTGTTTCGTGCGAAACAATGATGTTTCATGCGAGCCAGTGTTTAGTGTGGGTCCAATGATCCGCACGAAATTTTTTAGTCGCACAAACTGTTTTGGTTCAATGTTTTTCAGAGGAATCTTTTCAGAAATGGTTTGGTGAGAAATTTCCTTTCTTGTGTAGACCTGCTTTTTCGAAAATACCTGTTGTCTTACCCACTTTTAGTTAAAACACAGATTTTTAACAGTCCACAGTCCAAGTCCAGATCCAAGTCAGAAAATGTCAACCCTACCAAACTAATCAGATTCAAATTTTTGCAGATTTCTTCTTCAAGGGTGTTCTTCAGAAAAATTTTACCATAAAATTTTCTGCATGCAGTAAATTTTAACCAAGTTTTAAGTTAGTTAACTATCCAAAACTTATGTTTTCAGCTGGAGGCTCAAGAACACTTCAGAAATCTTCAAACTAGCTCAGACACAACTAAGCCCGGTTTTGAACAAGGAAAGAGCCAAAGCTCTGATACCACTTGTAGGTCCACCTGCAGATGGTGTTATCGATTTTCTAGTAGAAACTTGACCTTGAAGTTGGTCGAATAGATCATCGATATGAGGAAGTGGATAGTGATTTTTGAGGGTTACTTAGTTCAGTTCTCAGTAATCGATGCTGTAGGTCCACATGCGAATGGTGTTAAACCAGTTCCTTGTTCAAATGACATACACACAAGTGCGGAATCCAAGTGTGCATGCAACTAAAGCAAAGTAAAGAACACGGGGTAACCAAAGATTCACTATCTTGATTAATGATTGAGAACAAGTACAAAAATATACACACAATGCTCGTATGACTCAAACAAACTTGTTGTGTTCTTGTGTCTTCGTCTTCAGAGAGAAAACTGAGAGGCTCACTTAGACCAACTAGCTAGCTAACTCTCACGCGCAATTCCACTAGTTTTTTTTACTGAGAGGTGCATGTCTGCTTATATAGTGTCCGTCTAGAGTTCGTACGAAACACGAATCCAGACATATGAAACACACTATTTCACATGAGTCACAACTCCAGGAAATTGGTACGAGTCACTGTTTCGTACGAAATACTTGTGTTTCGTACGAAATCTCTTGATTCGTACGAGACCTGTGTTTCGTACGAAATCTATGACTCGCACAGAATTCTCATTCTTGGAGAACGTGTGTAGACTTGACGTACATAAGACTTATCAGTATGCACACATGCAACTGATTAACACATACAAGCTAAGATGTCATACTAGATCAAGATAGAAGGATATCTCGATCTACTCGACACGACCAAACCTATACAGACACTTGGGCAAAGACCGTACAATTACAACTGTAATTAAGAACTAGCGACATACACAAAACTGTATCAACAGATGCACATATGGAAAGTCTCGTATTTCTTTTTGACAAATATGAACGGGGCTCCCCATGGCAATGAGCTAGGTCAGATCAAACCCTTATCCAACAACTCTTCCAGCTAAGTGGATAATTCTTGCAACTCATTCGGTGCTCGAGCAATAGGCACTGCTCCAGGGGTCAGATCAATTTGGAATTTAACTTGCCTTTCAGGTGGAAGACCGAGCAAGTTTTCAGGAAATACCTCGGGAAAGTCCCCAAACGATATTAACATCTTCAATCTTCTTTTCATCGGTTTGTTTTTAGTGACAAAGGCCAAATTAGTTATATGACCCTTACGCAGACAATTCAGGGATTTCTTCTATGAGATGATGTCTACAACCGCACCACATTTTTGGGATGTCACATAAACTCACTTTGACGAGAATGAAATCTCAGTTGAAATTCGGGAGCTCAAAAACAAAATAAAATCAAACCCAAGAATAATTGAAATGCATTAAAAGAAAAATAACCGACTAAAAGATTTTGATATATAGGAATAGGAAGAAATAATATTAGAATATTTAATATTCATGTATAATATAAGGTGTATGCAAACGTGAAAAGAAAAAAGAAATAATAATCTACACATTAATAATAAGGCACATATTATCATATAACATTTAATAGTGCTCAGATGCATATGTGTGTGACATTTCATGTGTATTTTAAATATTTTTAAGCTATGACAATTAAACAATTAAGCACATAAGATACCTAAGGTACCTAATCAACTATAATCTAAGTCTAAGAGTCTAATAACCAAAACCTAATTCCTATGGTCATTGGTCATTGGTTCTAATACCAATCTGTCACACCCCAACCCGCAACGGATATGATACGGGGCAGGGACATGATGATTGTACATAGCTTATGGCAGGCACTATTATAAGTTCAAATATTCAAAGTCACCAAATTTAATTGTTACGCGTAATCATAGAAATGTTCAACAAAAATCATACATTATCCCAAAGGATAATTAGTCATCAATAAATATCCAATTTATTACTAAGGCACATCCTAAGTGTCTTAAATTTCAAATCCTCTCAAATTTGTGTACCTACATCATGTTAGAAAATTAGTTTTAGTCTACAAGTTGATGAGTAATCTTTATTTTTACAAAGTGATTTTTATATTATTTTTAAGACAAAAGTTTAACATGCATATCAACGGTTAATATATTTAAGATCATAATATATCAACTTCACAAACAATGAAAGCATGTATACCAACAAGTAAACAATGAAACCATGTATACCAACAAGTGAATACACGAAACAAACGAATATATGACTCAACGACCGTATGACTATATGAGACTCAAGCCCTGAAGAGTGAATCAAATACTGGTGGTGTTACTAGGCTACAATCCATGACCGTGGGGAACCTAGTTAGTTGTGGATCCACAATAACATTCTAGAATACAATAGACTGACATCACATAACAACTAAAATAAAACACAAAATACATCCGTATAATAACACTTTGCATGTTAATATTAAAATGAATAAAACACGAATATTGGCAACATGAATAAAATGAACCTATGACCTATTTCCTAAGAAGCATAAGCCTGTACCAAGTGGGCTAACCCACATTGACAACATTTTAATCTAGGTGTATGCAAAAAATGGGGGCAAAACTCGCACGGAAAGTCAGAGTTCTCTAAGTTCTCACAACTCGAAGAAGTTTCTCTTGATTCGAATATATGTGTGTGAATGTGGGGGGGGGGGGGGGGGCTTGAGGGACAAAAATGAAAGTGCACTAATTTAACGTTACTTTACTAATTTTATGAAAATAACGTTAAAAGTTAAAAGAAGGGGATGTTAATCATGCATCATGTGATGGCGTTGATCGTTGAAAGACAAGGGGGTACATACACTAGTCAGCCTTTGTCTTAATTAATGAGTGTTATGTGCTTTATATCCAAAGCTTGATGCAAAACTACTATCGAGGCGCGGGTCTCACTATAAGCATTCTTTTTATTCCTACGGGGTACAGGTAAGGCTGTCTATATCTTATCATTCTCAGACCCTATCTTAATTTTGCTATTGGTGAGATTTATTAAGTATGATGATAATGATAATGATAGGTGTGTTAATGGGAACCACAAGAAAGTGGGGAACCAAAATCCTTTTTTCATAGATAAAAAATTATTTTACATAATTTCTTTAGAATTTTATCCATATAAACACATATAGGATTCGTTTAGATAAAAAAAATTAATTATTCTATAATTTTACTTTTCTGAACCGTTTTTTCAAACATTTTTTATATTTTCCAAATTATCTTATTAAAACAGCTTCTATGTTTGTTTACATGCAAAATGCTTCGAGAAAAATTAGGTAAAAATATATTTTTTCTGGGTTCTTTTACATGGTTCTTCAGTTTCCTATTTTTTATTGTTCTCCATTAAACCTTACGCTATATAAACAGATATATGTACGCGTGCATACGCATATGGCCCGTATGGGTATGTGTAGACTTATGTTAGATTTTTTTAGTATTTGACTACTTAAACTGATATAACACAAACAACAAAAATATATAGCAATTTTATCCATGGATACCATAATAACAACTCCCGATTATATTCTATTACAAACAAAATAAGCAATGTCGTAATCTCTAAATAGGAATTAATCTATATAAAGATCTCTAAATAGGAATAATCAATATAAAGATCAGTGTGATTGTGTAAACAAAATGAAATACCTCGTGAACCAAAATTCTATAAATAAAACTTCGCTAAACTGCCACAAACGGTCTCTAAATGTTGTTAATTTCTTAATTCGTTAAGCTTGACTTTACTCATCTTTTATCCTGTAACTGATGTGTTAATTACTTTTTACTCATATGTTAACTTTAAAACTTAAAAAATGTAAATATACATAAACGTGAATTTCATAATCATCTTATTAAATAACTATCTCAAAAATATATTACAACAAAAATTAAATGTTATAGATATTCACACTGTATACGTTTGCTTACAGGGACGGACTATTTGTATGGGTGGGTAGGTGAATGGACACACTTCCTTAAAAATGTATATTTTATAGGCAAAAGTCTTAAACCCTTTATTTACAACCTCAGAAAATAATTCTTGGGTCCGTCATCTTCCTTATGAGTTATGTGTGAGTGTGTGACCCTAGTTGAGACGATAGTTATGATAAAAAAAAAAAGATGAAGTACTTGTAGAAGAGGATAACCACAAAGTTGAGATAAAAGTTTTATAAACTCAATGTTTATTTGTTGCTTACATGAAAATAGTTATAGAAAAGTTGTTTCGTGAATTAGTATGTAAGAATAAGTCCTAACAACTTGGTCTACTAGTTAGTCATTTGTTTTTTCTTTTTTTTTGAGGTCCTAAGTTCAACTCCAACTAATATCACTTTGAAGGACATTGGTGGTGACAATAAAGTTTAAAAGTAGGCCTCTTTGGAGGTCACAAGTTTGAAACTGAGCCGAATCGGGTTTTCCCGCAGTGGGCCTTCGGGCGGGTGAGTTTTCCCCAAAACTGGTGGCTTGATGGCTCGGGTATGCATCCAACTCTGATCGTTATAAAGAAGAAGATGCATTTGCTCGATTAAGAGCTTCTTAAGATGTTTATCCAGTGATTTAGTTAGTCGTTCAATAAAAAACATGTAACAATCACGAAAGATGTCAATGATGTCGTGTCTAAAAGTGTGGTGTATTTTTGTCTAACAACGGGGTTTTTAACATTTTGCAGAACGATAAAGATCAATAATCGTCAAAACAAAATAAAAATGTTTTATTTCAAGGACAAACAAAGATCTCTTATAAAAATAAAAATGTTGAAATTTATCATAGTCTGCATCTACACCTTTGGTTATTTAATTAAATTTAGAGTAAGTTATATGGTTGTTAGAATGTTAAATCAAAATTTTAGTTTTTATTATTTCTTGCGATTTTTTTAAGGCAAAACATATCTATATCTATACTAGATTATAATGCATGAGAAATGAACATTTTAAGATATCCAAAAAAATTAAAATTTTTTCCCTTTTAATTTATAAATACACCTCTAAAATGAGATTAAATTGGTCTTTTAAACAATAATTATTTTTTAATCTCTTATCTTATTATACTTAAATCACTAAGTTTTAACATAATTATACGTAATTAGTTACACAATTCTCCATCTACAATAAACTTATAATTCTTTAAAGTATTCTTGCCATATATTATAAACTATAATGTTCTAAAAAAATTCAAAAGTATCATGACAATCTACTCACTTTTCGACGTTTCAATAGTTGTATTGGTCAGTATTAATATGTGAATTAAATATAATTGGAATTAATTCCGTTGAAAATTCATGTCTCGTTTGGTTTGTAAATTTGATGATGAAAATGAAAAAGTAAAAAAAAATATTATAAAACTACCATCATCCATCTCTTATTTATGAAGGAAATAAGGACTTTTAGGTAAACTTTAAAACATTCCTATACATTCCAATACAATTGTTTAAATTCCATCACAAAATAGATGGAAAGTTGAAATCCATTAAATGGGGGTGGAGTTAATTTCAAATGCAATTTCATTTCTCTTAACCAAACATAATTTCTTATAAAATTAGAAGTAATCGGTGTTAATAATCCCAAATATTAGTCATTGGCCGACAACGGTCTCAACTTAAAAATAACTAGTGGTGGTCCCACCTTTTCACATATTATAAATCAATGGACCTTTACTAACATAACTTTAATTTCTTTTTGTCCCATTTCCTTTTCTGTTAGCAAAGGTTCATTGGTTTATAATATGTGAAAAGATGAGACCACCAGTGGTTATTTTTATGTTGGTACCGTTTCCGCCAATGGTTAATAGTTGGAATTATTAAAATCCATTACTTCTAGAATTTATTCCATTTCCAATTCATGCAAATTCCACCAACCAATGGACCCTTAGTCATTATCCTTGAATGTTTAATAGTTACAGAATGTCAAGTGATTACATCATTATCTTTAACAAAATTATAGATAATTAGTTAGTAGTACACTTTATCCCCTTATAAAAAGCTAACCTCTCTCAAATTTTTAAACGCTCATAACTTTTTGGTATGATAATATTTTTTTTAAATAACATCATATAGAGTCTTTTAATTTAGTATGGTATTACTAGTTTTTTTAATTAAAAAAATTGATATGTTACGTGAGTGTCTAAGGGTGAGCAATAACTGAATCGTTAACCGAAACCGAACCAAAATCAACCAAAAACCGATTTACCGAAACCCGAATTAACCAACCCTCATTTAAACAAAATTAACTAGTATGGAACCATTCATATTTTCATATATTTCTAGCTTTTATACTTTCAATTTTTGTATTTCATATTTATACCCGCATTTTATGTATTTATACCTCCATTTTTTGTACCTGTACATCCATTTCATATATTTATACCTAAATTTTATGTATTTATAATCAAAAGTTTAACCCAAGTTTGGTTTTGGCTATTAAACGGAAATAAATGAATCAAACCAAAAAACCATCAATCTAGCAGAATGAACCAAACAGATTAACTGAAAACAAATTGGTTAATAAAATAAACTAAATGATGACCTCGATTTCGGTTGAGGATAATAATCTAACTAATCGAACATTCCACACCGTGGAAATGTCTGTGTTTCCCGCCGCATCGTGCGCTATTATTGACTATTAACCAAAACCGGTTATCATCAATAACTAAATCGCGAACCTAAACCCAACCAAAAATAGATAAAATCAAACTGAAATCAACCAAAAACTGAATTAACGGAAAACTGAATCAATCAAAAACCGGTTATCATTTTTTTAACTCCCGTTTAACCAAAATTAGTGAACTGAATCGAATCATTCATATTTTCATATATTTCTAGCTTTTATACCTCCGGTTTATATATTTCATATTTTATATTTGCATTTCATATATTTTATACCTTCATTTCATGTATTTATACCTCAATTTCATATATTTTTTTAAGCAATTGTTTTAGCCCAAGTTTGGTTTTTTTCTATTTATTAAAATTAAAGAACTAAACTAAAAATCGTCAATCTAACCGAATAAATCAAAGTGATTAACCGAAAACCGATTGGTTAATAAAATAACCCATATAGAGTATTTTATTCCCTTTAAATTGAGTATAGTATTACTAGTTTTTTAATTAAAAAAATTGATATGTTACGTAATTAATAGTGTCTAAGGGTGAGCAATAATTGAATCGTTAACCAAACTCGAACAGAAATCAACCAAAAACCGATTTACTAAAACCCCAATTAACCAAAAACGAATATCAATTTTTTTCCCCTCATTTAAACAAAATTAACTAGTATGGAACTATTTATATTTTCATATGTTTCTATCTTTTATACTTTCAATTTTTGTATTTCATATTTATACTCGCATTTTATGTATTTATACCTCTATTTTTTGTACCTATACATCCATTTCATATATTTATACCTAAATTTTATGTATTTCTAATCAAAAGTTTAACCCAAGTTTGGTTTTGGCTATTAAACGAAAATAAATGAATCAAACCAAAAAACCATCAATTTAACAGAATGAACCAAACCGATTAACTGAAAACAAATTGGTTAATAAAATAAACTAAATGATGACCTCGATTTCGGTTGAGGATAATAATCTAACTAATCGAACATTCCACACCGTGGTAATGTCTGTGTTTCCCGCCGTATCGTGTGCTATTATTGACTATTAACCAAAACCGGTTATCATCAATAACTAAATCGCTAACGTAAACCCAACCAAAAATAGATAAAATCAAACTGAAATCAACCAAAAACTGAATTAACTGAAAACTGAATTAATCAAAACCCAGTTATTTTATAGGCAAAAGTCTTAAACCCTTTATTTACAACCTCAGAAAATAATTCTTGGGTCCGTCATCTTCCTTATGAGTTATGTGTGAGTGTGTGACCCTAGTTGAGACGATAGTTATGATAAAAAAAAAAGATGAAGTACTTGTAGAAGAGGATAACCACAAAGTTGAGATAAAAGTTTTATAAACTCAATGTTTATTTGTTGCTTACATGAAAATAGTTATAGAAAAGTTGTTTCGTGAATTAGTATGTAAGAATAAGTCCTAACAACTTGGTCTACTAGTTAGTCATTTGTTTTTTCTTTTTTTTTGAGGTTCTAAGTTCAACTCCAACTAATATCACTTTGAAGGACATTGGTGGTGACAATAAAGTTTAAAAGTAGGCCTCTTTGGAGGTCACAAGTTTGAAACTGAGCCGAATCGGGTTTTCCCGCAGTGGGCCTTCGGGCGGGTGAGTTTTCCCCAAAACTGGTGGCTTGATGGCTCGGGTATGCATCCAACTCTGATCGTTATAAAGAAGAAGATGCATTTGCTCGATTAAGAGCTTCTTAAGATGTTTATCCAGTGATTTAGTTAGTCGTTCAATAAAAAACATGTAACAATCACGAAAGATGTCAATGATGTCGTGTCTAAAAGTGTGGTGTATTTTTGTCTAACAACGGGGTTTTTAACATTTTGCAGAACGATAAAGATCAATAATCGTCAAAACAAAATAAAAATGTTTTATTTCAAGGACAAACAAAGATCTCTTATAAAAATAAAAATGTTGAAATTTATCATAGTCTGCATCTACACCTTTGGTTATTTAATTAAATTTAGAGTAAGTTATATGGTTGTTAGAATGTTAAATCAAAATTTTAGTTTTTATTATTTCTTGCGATTTTTTTAAGGCAAAACATATCTATATCTATACTAGATTATAATGCATGAGAAATGAACATTTTAAGATATCCAAAAAAATTAAAATTTTTTCCCTTTTAATTTATAAATACACCTCTAAAATGAGATTAAATTGGTCTTTTAAACAATAATTATTTTTTAATCTCTTATCTTATTATACTTAAATCACTAAGTTTTAACATAATTATACGTAATTAGTTACACAATTCTCCATCTACAATAAACTTATAATTCTTTAAAGTATTCTTGCCATATATTATAAACTATAATGTTCTAAAAAAATTCAAAAGTATCATGACAATCTACTCACTTTTCGACGTTTCAATAGTTGTATTGGTCAGTATTAATATGTGAATTAAATATAATTGGAATTAATTCCGTTGAAAATTCATGTCTCGTTTGGTTTGTAAATTTGATGATGAAAATGAAAAAGTAAAAAAAAATATTATAAAACTACCATCATCCATCTCTTATTTATGAAGGAAATAAGGACTTTTAGGTAAACTTTAAAACATTCCTATACATTCCAATACAATTGTTTAAATTCCATCACAAAATAGATGGAAAGTTGAAATCCATTAAATGGGGGTGGAGTTAATTTCAAATGCAATTTCATTTCTCTTAACCAAACATAATTTCTTATAAAATTAGAAGTAATCGGTGTTAATAATCCCAAATATTAGTCATTGGCCGACAACGGTCTCAACTTAAAAATAACTAGTGGTGGTCCCACCTTTTCACATATTATAAATCAATGGACCTTTACTAACATAACTTTAATTTCTTTTTGTCCATTTCCTTTTCTGTTAGCAAAGGTTCATTGGTTTATAATATGTGAAAAGATGAGACCACCAGTGGTTATTTTTATGTTGGTACCGTTTCGCCAATGGTTAATAGTTGGAATTATTAAAATCCATTACTTCTAGAATTTATTCCATTTCCAATTCATGCAAATTCCACCAACCAATGGACCCTTAGTCATTATCCTTGAATGTTTAATAGTTACAGAATGTCAAGTGATTACATCATTATCTTTAACAAAATTATAGATAATTAGTTAGTAGTACACTTTATCCCCTTATAAAAAGCTAACCTCTCTCAAATTTTTAAACGCTCATAACTTTTTGGTATGATAATATTTTTTTTAAATAACATCATATAGAGTCTTTTAATTTAGTATGGTATTACTAGTTTTTTTAATTAAAAAAATTGATATGTTACGTGAGTGTCTAAGGGTGAGCAATAACTGAATCGTTAACCGAAACCGAACCAAAATCAACCAAAAACCGATTTACCGAAACCCGAATTAACCAACCCTCATTTAAACAAAATTAACTAGTATGGAACCATTCATATTTTCATATATTTCTAGCTTTTATACTTTCAATTTTTGTATTTCATATTTATACCCGCATTTTATGTATTTATACCTCCATTTTTTGTACCTGTACATCCATTTCATATATTTATACCTAAATTTTATGTATTTATAATCAAAAGTTTAACCCAAGTTTGGTTTTGGCTATTAAACGGAAATAAATGAATCAAACCAAAAAACCATCAATCTAGCAGAATGAACCAAACAGTTTAACTGAAAACAAATTGGTTAATAAAATAAACTAAATGATGACCTCGATTTCGGTTGAGGATAATAATCTAACTAATCGAACATTCCACACCGTGGAAATGTCTGTGTTTCCCGCCGCATCGTGCGCTATTATTGACTATTAACCAAAACCGGTTATCATCAATAACTAAATCGCGAACCTAAACCCAACCAAAAATAGATAAAATCAAACTGAAATCAACCAAAAACTGAATTAACGGAAAACTGAATCAATCAAAAACCGGTTATCATTTTTTTAACTCCCGTTTAACCAAAATTAGTGAACTGAATCGAATCATTCATATTTTCATATATTTCTAGCTTTTATACCTCCGGTTTATATATTTCATATTTTATATTTGCATTTCATATATTTTATACCTTCATTTCATGTATTTATACCTCAATTTCATATATTTTTTTAAGCAATTGTTTTAGCCCAAGTTTGGTTTTTTTCTATTTATTAAAATTAAAGAACTAAACTAAAAATCGTCAATCTAACCGAATAAATCAAAGTGATTAACCGAAAACCGATTGGTTAATAAAATAACACCATATAGAGTATTTTATTCCCTTTAAATTGAGTATAGTATTACTAGTTTTTTAATTAAAAAAATTGATATGTTACGTAATTAATAGTGTCTAAGGGTGAGCAATAATTGAATCGTTAACCAAACTCGAACAGAAATCAACCAAAAACCGATTTACTAAAACCCGAATTAACCAAAAACGAATATCAATTTTTTTCCCCTCATTTAAACAAAATTAACTAGTATGGAACTATTTATATTTTCATATGTTTCTATCTTTTATACTTTCAATTTTTGTATTTCATATTTATACTCGCATTTTATGTATTTATACCTCTATTTTTTGTACCTATACATCCATTTCATATATTTATACCTAAATTTTATGTATTTCTAATCAAAAGTTTAACCCAAGTTTGGTTTTGGCTATTAAACGAAAATAAATGAATCAAACCAAAATACCATCAATTTAACAGAATGAACCAAACCGATTAACTGAAAACAAATTGGTTAATAAAATAAACTAAATGATGACCTCGATTTCGGTTGAGGATAATAATCTAACTAATCGAACATTCCACACCGTGGTAATGTCTGTGTTTCCCGCCGTATCGTGTGCTATTATTGACTATTAACCAAAACCGGTTATCATCAATAACTAAATCGCTAACGTAAACCCAACCAAAAATAGATAAAATCAAACTGAAATCAACCAAAAACTGAATTAACTGAAAACTGAATTAATCAAAACCCAGTTATTTTATAGGCAAAAGTCTTAAACCCTTTATTTACAACCTCAGAAAATAATTCTTGGGTCCGTCATCTTCCTTATGAGTTATGTGTGAGTGTGTGACCCTAGTTGAGACGATAGTTATGATAAAAAAAAAAGATGAAGTACTTGTAGAAGAGGATAACCACAAAGTTGAGATAAAAGTTTTATAAACTCAATGTTTATTTGTTGCTTACATGAAAATAGTTATAGAAAAGTTGTTTCGTGAATTAGTATGTAAGAATAAGTCCTAACAACTTGGTCTACTAGTTAGTCATTTGTTTTTTCTTTTTTTTTTTGAGGTTCTAAGTTCAACTCCAACTAATATCACTTTGAAGGACATTGGTGGTGACAATAAAGTTTAAAAGTAGGCCTCTTTGGAGGTCACAAGTTTGAAACTGAGCCGAATCGGGTTTTCCCGCAGTGGGCCTTCGGGCGGGTGAGTTTTCCCCAAAACTGGTGGCTTGATGGCTCGGGTATGCATCCAACTCTGATCGTTATAAAGAAGAAGATGCATTTGCTCGATTAAGAGCTTCTTAAGATGTTTATCCAGTGATTTAGTTAGTCGTTCAATAAAAAACATGTAACAATCACGAAAGATGTCAATGATGTCGTGTCTAAAAGTGTGGTGTATTTTTGTCTAACAACGGGGTTTTTAACATTTTGCAGAACGATAAAGATCAATAATCGTCAAAACAAAATAAAAATGTTTTATTTCAAGGACAAACAAAGATCTCTTATAAAAATAAAAATGTTGAAATTTATCATAGTCTGCATCTACACCTTTGGTTATTTAATTAAATTTAGAGTAAGTTATATGGTTGTTAGAATGTTAAATCAAAATTTTAGTTTTTATTATTTCTTGCGATTTTTTTAAGGCAAAACATATCTATATCTATACTAGATTATAATGCATGAGAAATGAACATTTTAAGATATCCAAAAAAATTAAAATTTTTTCCCTTTTAATTTATAAATACACCTCTAAAATGAGATTAAATTGGTCTTTTAAACAATAATTATTTTTTAATCTCTTATCTTATTATACTTAAATCACTAAGTTTTAACATAATTATACGTAATTAGTTACACAATTCTCCATCTACAATAAACTTATAATTCTTTAAAGTATTCTTGCCATATATTATAAACTATAATGTTCTAAAAAAATTCAAAAGTATCATGACAATCTACTCACTTTTCGACGTTTCAATAGTTGTATTGGTCAGTATTAATATGTGAATTAAATATAATTGGAATTAATTCCGTTGAAAATTCATGTCTCGTTTGGTTTGTAAATTTGATGATGAAAATGAAAAAGTAAAAAAAAATATTATAAAACTACCATCATCCATCTCTTATTTATGAAGGAAATAAGGACTTTTAGGTAAACTTTAAAACATTCCTATACATTCCAATACAATTGTTTAAATTCCATCACAAAATAGATGGAAAGTTGAAATCCATTAAATGGGGGTGGAGTTAATTTCAAATGCAATTTCATTTCTCTTAACCAAACATAATTTCTTATAAAATTAGAAGTAATCGGTGTTAATAATCCCAAATATTAGTCATTGGCCGACAACGGTCTCAACTTAAAAATAACTAGTGGTGGTCCCACCTTTTCACATATTATAAATCAATGGACCTTTACTAACATAACTTTAATTTCTTTTTGTCCCATTTCCTTTTCTGTTAGCAAAGGTTCATTGGTTTATAATATGTGAAAAGATGAGACCACCAGTGGTTATTTTTATGTTGGTACCGTTTCCGCCAATGGTTAATAGTTGGAATTATTAAAATCCATTACTTCTAGAATTTATTCCATTTCCAATTCATGCAAATTCCACCAACCAATGGACCCTTAGTCATTATCCTTGAATGTTTAATAGTTACAGAATGTCAAGTGATTACATCATTATCTTTAACAAAATTATAGATAATTAGTTAGTAGTACACTTTATCCCCTTATAAAAAGCTAACCTCTCTCAAATTTTTAAACGCTCATAACTTTTTGGTATGATAATATTTTTTTTAAATAACATCATATAGAGTCTTTTAATTTAGTATGGTATTACTAGTTTTTTTAATTAAAAAAATTGATATGTTACGTGAGTGTCTAAGGGTGAGCAATAACTGAATCGTTAACCGAAACCGAACCAAAATCAACCAAAAACCGATTTACCGAAACCCGAATTAACCAACCCTCATTTAAACAAAATTAACTAGTATGGAACCATTCATATTTTCATATATTTCTAGCTTTTATACTTTCAATTTTTGTATTTCATATTTATACCCGCATTTTATGTATTTATACCTCCATTTTTTGTACCTGTACATCCATTTCATATATTTATACCTAAATTTTATGTATTTATAATCAAAAGTTTAACCCAAGTTTGGTTTTGGCTATTAAACGGAAATAAATGAATCAAACCAAAAAACCATCAATCTAGCAGAATGAACCAAACAGATTAACTGAAAACAAATTGGTTAATAAAATAAACTAAATGATGACCTCGATTTCGGTTGAGGATAATAATCTAACTAATCGAACATTCCACACCGTGGAAATGTCTGTGTTTCCCGCCGCATCGTGCGCTATTATTGACTATTAACCAAAACCGGTTATCATCAATAACTAAATCGCGAACCTAAACCCAACCAAAAATAGATAAAATCAAACTGAAATCAACCAAAAACTGAATTAACGGAAAACTGAATCAATCAAAAACCGGTTATCATTTTTTTAACTCCCGTTTAACCAAAATTAGTGAACTGAATCGAATCATTCATATTTTCATATATTTCTAGCTTTTATACCTCCGGTTTATATATTTCATATTTTATATTTGCATTTCATATATTTTATACCTTCATTTCATGTATTTATACCTCAATTTCATATATTTTTTTAAGCAATTGTTTTAGCCCAAGTTTGGTTTTTTTCTATTTATTAAAATTAAAGAACTAAACTAAAAATCGTCAATCTAACCGAATAAATCAAAGTGATTAACCGAAAACCGATTGGTTAATAAAATAACACCATATAGAGTATTTTATTCCCTTTAAATTGAGTATAGTATTACTAGTTTTTTAATTAAAAAAATTGATATGTTACGTAATTAATAGTGTCTAAGGGTGAGCAATAATTGAATCGTTAACCAAACTCGAACAGAAATCAACCAAAAACCGATTTACTAAAACCCGAATTAACCAAAAACGAATATCAATTTTTTTCCCCTCATTTAAACAAAATTAACTAGTATGGAACTATTTATATTTTCATATGTTTCTATCTTTTATACTTTCAATTTTTGTATTTCATATTTATACTCGCATTTTATGTATTTATACCTCTATTTTTTGTACCTATACATCCATTTCATATATTTATACCTAAATTTTATGTATTTCTAATCAAAAGTTTAACCCAAGTTTGGTTTTGGCTATTAAACGAAAATAAATGAATCAAACCAAAAAACCATCAATTTAACAGAATGAACCAAACCGATTAACTGAAAACAAATTGGTTAATAAAATAAACTAAATGATGACCTCGATTTCGGTTGAGGATAATAATCTAACTAATCGAACATTCCACACCGTGGTAATGTCTGTGTTTCCCGCCGTATCGTGTGCTATTATTGACTATTAACCAAAACCGGTTATCATCAATAACTAAATCGCTAACGTAAACCCAACCAAAAATAGATAAAATCAAACTGAAATCAACCAAAAACTGAATTAACTGAAAACTGAATTAATCAAAACCCAGTTATCATGTTTTAACTCTCGTTTAACCAAAATTAGCTGAATGGAACCGAATCATTCATATTTTTATATATTTCTTGCTTTTTTACATCCGGTTTATATATTTTATATTTCCATTTCATATATTTATATATTCATTTCATGTATTTATACCTTAATTTCATATATTTTTAAGCAATTGTTTTAGCCCAATTTTGGTTTTTTTATATTTACTAAAACTAAATGAACCAAACTAAAAATCGTCAATCTTACCAAATAAATCAAATTGATTACCCGAAAACCAATTGGTTAATAAAAATAGTAATAAAATAGACTAACCGATGACTTTGGTTTCGGCTTTGATCGAGGATAATAATTGAACCATGCCAACACAATGAATAGATTACCCGATTAATTCACTTTCGATTTATATCTATCACAATGATGCTACAATATATATTATATGAATAAGAAAACTACAAAAAACAAGTATCACAATCCGATGTGTCACTTCCTCCGGTCTACTAGTGTCTGTGTGTGTGTGTAATGGGTATTGTTCATCTAGACTGTAACGCCTTGCTTTTTTGTACTTTCCTTAATTAGAAAGTATAATTGTATTTCTATTTATGGAAACTTGTATTCGTATTGAAGAAGCACCGGTTGAACCTAGTGATATCCGGGGATAAGTCACAACCAGGGTGCTTTTGCATAAAAGGTTAGCCTCCCACTTCACTTTCGGGTTGCAAGCTCACTCAGGCTAATCTACAAAACTAGCAGCGCCGTTAGCCTCGCCACGGGGAAAAGAGTGGTTTTCTCCGTGACCACACTCCTGCGTGAGAATAAGTATATGCGGGAAGATCAATAAGTTGTATGAATAAGCGAGAGCTTATGTGTGTGGTGTAAGTATTGCAAGTAAGCAAAGCGTAAGTGTGTATGAGCATGTCTTTTACCTGGAGATCCGATACTTATTTATAGCCGAAAAAGGTATGTTCAGGGAGAAATGCTGGTGGGGCTTGGACCCGGCCCATACAGCCAGAGACATCCTTTTTGTCCCTCTGCGTCATATATTAAATCCTCCCAGCAGAAGAATTAATGTCCGTTTGATAGGAGGTGTGATTTGTCGAATGTTGAGTGGTGCCACGTGTAAAGGCAGCCACTTCTGGGGTCAGGCATGTTGCCAGCCGAAAATGGAGAAGGTGGAACAGTCACTAACAGAGATGTGGTTGGTGTATGGTCTGACACTTGCCTCACTGGTCATGGGCACTGTCACACGCAACCTGCCGAGTAACCTTTGGTCACAGTTCTGCCATTTCGTACGCTGGGGTATGGTCAACATCTCTTAGTGCTTACCCCTTCTGCGAGGCTGTCAAGGTTTTCCCCGCCAGCGTAGAGTGTTAGGGGTATGTCCTTTTATCCCAAGACCATGAGGCGCTTTTCATGTGTGTCTTGTTCTTGCAAAGTTTTAGGATTCGCAGCTCAGAGGAATGTTGTTGTGCGCAGGGTCTAGTAACCTGCGCGCGTAAGTCTAACTTGCCGTTGTGGCGAGTACACAAGGCTCGTTGTGTGACTTCAATGTACTGATCTAATTACCGTTGCGCTGAGTGTGCAAGGCTCATTCTGCAACCTATTGGTGTTGGTCTAATTTGTCGTTGTGCTGAGTGTGCAAGGTTCATTGTGTGACCTATAAATGCTGGTCTAATTTCACCGTTGCGCTGAGTGCGCAAGGTTCATTGTGTAACCTATAAATGCTGGTCAAATTTACCGTTGCGTTGAGTGCGCAAGGTTCATTGTGTGACCTATAAATGCTTGTCTAATTTCACCATTGCGCTGAGTGCGCAAGGTTCATTGTGTGCCCTATTGTTGTTGGTCTAATTCACCGTTGCGCTGAGTGTGCAAGGTTCATTGTGTGACCTATACGATCCAAGGAAGGCGCACCATTGCACATTGTGCGCAAGGTTATCTTCGTAGAATTTTAATCAAAAGTATGGTCATTTGGGACCATACCTCCTCAAGTCCCCCAGTCCAATGTTGCTTCTACGTGCATGTTATAAGTTGGGAGGAGTTGTGGACTAGAAGAGTTGTTGTCTACACCGTTAATGGGGTAGCGAAAATTTTGTTAAGTGTTGTGAGGAAACGATATGAAGGAAATGTTTTGTCTTTAACCCTTGGAATTTGAAAATTGATCTTCTAACGTTGAAAAGACGTCTGACAGCTGTACTTGCACTCAGCCGTTTTGTCTGCCATTCATTTAATGGATTGGCAGAGAGCGTGTTGGCCACGCGCGCACGTTAACCGTCACTTCCCACTTGCTCGCCACACGTCTGTCTATGATTGGTTCCTGTTACCACGTGTGAGACACGTTCTCTGAGCACATTAAATGTGAGCGCTATAAATAGGGGTGCTCCGCTGGGGTTTCCTTCATTCATTCAAACTCCTTCAAAAAAATTTCCTCTCATTCTCGTTGAGTTCTTTAGTCCTTAGAAATTTTTTCCAAAGGATTTCTTTTCTTCCGTTGCCTTTGATGGCGAGCAGAGAGCCTGAGGCTGCCGCTGGTGCCGCTGCTCCGCCTCCTCTGCCGGCTTGTAAGCTGAGCCAGCAGGTGTTTGACGATATTCTGTCCAGCTTCCGGTTTCCTCCCTCTTGGGACGCCCGGATGCCGGCGGAAGGTGAGACGGCCGCCGATGCTCCGGCGGGCTATATCACATTGTTTTCTGACTTCTTTGGTGAGGGTAACTTTCGGTTGCCCGCCACCAAGTTTTTCTTGGATGTGCTTTAGTACTACGGATTCCACCTTTCCCAGTTAAATCCGATGGGAATGGTGAGAAGCAGGAATTTTGAGTTTCTTCGCCGGTCGACTGGGTCTGTTCCCACCGTCGACCGATTTCGTATTTTTTTATCAACTCCATTGCTCAATGGGGTTTTATTCTTTTCAGCACCGTGCGCAGGCACGAAAAAATTTGCTTTCTCCCCCAAGTCCTTCCATGATTGGAAGACAAAATTCTTTTTTGTGAAGGCCGGTGTTATACCGGCGCCGATGATGTTCCGTCTGCCGGAAGAGATCCCGGCGGAGACTCTTCCCATACCAGTGCTTGACGCCTAGTATGGTGACTTGAAAGAGATTCCGGTGATTCGGTTTCCGGAGAGGGTACTGGTGGCGGCGGGAATAAGCCTGGTGTAGGGGCCTGAACGCCAGTCTCGACCAGTGTATGTTGAGGGCGATCGCATTAAGCATTCTTATTCCCTTGTTTCTTGCTTGATTCTGAGATGTGTATTCTTAATATTTACTTATCATGCATGTGTTTTGCTTTGCAGGAGCCCCGTTGTTCTTGGCCGCCTTCCAGAGGAAGGAAGGGCGGATGGAGAAGTTTCCTTTGAAGCCGGATGAGCCTACTTGGTACGCGCAGGTCCTTGACAATTTTGCCTTGATTAAGGATGCGGACCTAGAGGCTCCTGCGCCACCAACTGGCGAGTCTTTGGTGTTAAGATGCGCACCTTTGCAGGTGACTTATTTGTTGTCCTTGTTTAAATGCAGGCGCTCTGATGGATTTGGGCATTGGCCAGATCACAAAAAAAGAGACGCGTGGGGTCAAGCGTGGTGGTGGGTAGGGAGGCTACTCAACCCGGGGTAGGCCCTCCCAAAGGTAAACGCGTTATTACTGACAAGTGGAAAACTTATGTGGTCATCTCTGACTCATGGGAGGGTCTTGAACTTGTAGGTGCAAAGAGGGCTGCACCAAAGCAGGCGGTTGTTGCTACTGCCATACCTGTTAGCCCGGAGGAGGCTGAAGAGGTTCCAGAAGTGCTTCTGAAGCGAAAGAGGCGCCCGAAGGAGGACCTCTCTGCGCAACCCCTCAAAAGGTTGCGCGGAGACATTTTGGGAAGCGGACGGATTTGGGATCACTAACTTCTAGAATATATCTTTGTAAGTCTTTGTACCCTTTGCTATTTCCTTCACGTTTTCATGTTATACATATCTAACCCTTGTTATTATGCAGTGGGGGATGAGCCGGTTCTTGTTGATTCCGACCCAAATGCTGGGGAAGCTGAATCCCCTATGACCCAGGCCGATGGTCAAGGAGGAGATTCTGCTGCTGGGGCAGAAGAATCGGTCGGCGTGAGGGAGGGGCCTCACGTGGTGGTAGAAGGTGTTGGTATGGGTACTAATATGTGTTCCCCGGTTTTGGAAACTTCGGGTGTTCTATTGACGCAACCACAACAGGATATTGAAGACATGTAGTTGTTGTTGAGGAATCGCGGGTGGATCTTGGGGAACCTTCCTTGGAGGTGGAAGAATTGGGGTTCGTTGTGGAGGAACCCGTTGTGGTGGGAGAAGAACCCACGCATCTAGGTGGCGTGGTTAATGTTAGTGGGGCGGAGTCGTCGGGTGCGGCGTCCGCCAAAGATGTTCAGACCGGTGCTCCACAAAGACATGTGGAGGAACTGTTACCTAAGGGTGGCGCGGGATCTGCCGCTTTTGGTTTGTCTCCCATCTGCCCGGATGAGACTCCGAGGGATTATTATTATTATAGGTCCTTTTCCACTGACCAATCTGAAGAGATCCACACTCCTGAGTGGAAGTTGGAGAAAGGAGATGACTTTTCTCACTGGCCGGCGTGCCGTGAGTTTTTAAAGGAGCCTTCCCCCCAGCGGAGGTACGTTTTCTTTCCGATCGTGAAGAAGAAGAGACGTATCATACGTACCTCCAGGCAGCTACCAGGTCCGCCTCGGTGACCTACAAGATTGTTCGTGAATGGCGGGGCCTGGTGAAACAAAGGAAAGATCTTGAGGCTGCTCAAGAAACCCTTGGTAAGGAACGAGCCCAAGTGGCTACGCGTGAAGCTGTGGTGTTGGCCAGGGAGACTGCCTTCTCCGATAGCCAGTAAATTGAAGGGTGGTCTGCACAGGGGTGGAAAAATCGGGCCGAAGCCTCGGAAGCCAAACTTGCTGAGGAACGCAAGTTGTGGAAGGACTCTTACGAGAGAGATAACATGGAGAGGAAATCCCTGGGAGATGAGCTGGCCCAGTTGCGCGCTGATGTGGCGCGTGAGAGGAAAGAGAAGGAGGCGGCTGGTGCCTCGGCTGCACAAGCCAATGTGCAACGCGAGCACAGCGAGCAGAAAGAGGTACCCCCTTGTCCTTGTGTTTATTCCCCTCTTAAATTATCAAGTCATGATGCTAACCTTGTTGTGTACAAACAGGTCGAAGCTTGCGCTGCTTTGATGAGCGCTAAGAAAGATCTCCAAGTAGCCTCGGTGAAGAGTGCTGATCTTCTGCATAAGCTGCAGTTGGCGGAGGCGAAGTTGGAGACGGGAGAGAGAAAATACGAAGATTATGAGAACTCCCACGCCATCTCTGAATCGTTGGTGGAATCGCTCTCCAACAACATGTTGTGGCTTCAACAGCATGGGATTGGCCATGTAAGTGTTTGCACTTGTGTTTTCTGACCCTTATGGAATGGCTCTAATTTTTCCATTGATTTTACAGATTGTGTATTCCATTGTGAACTCCGCGTTGTTGGATGGTGCAGTGGTTAAGCTGGTGGTTGCTGTGCGCCATGATGGGCATGCACAAGGCTATGCTGAGTGTGTGCAACAAGTCACTCATGCCTTGGATACTTCATGGGATTCTAGCCATGCCTCCACTCACGGAATTAATACTGGAGCTGTCTTCGAGAAGGCACAGCAGGAGTATAATCGCCTTGAAATCCCTGCCTTGGAGTTGGTAAGTGAGGCGCTTACCCATGATGACTTCGTTGACCGCTTGAAGGATATCTTCCCGGAAGACGCTGAAGTCGCTGCCGAAGACGAAGCCTAGTGTAGGATCCGTGATGTAATATTCTTGTAGGATCATTGCTTGTCCCGTGCATGACGCGGTTATGTACATACTTTTTTCTATCTCTTAATGAAATGTTTCTTTTCTGTTACAATAATTGCGTGAACTGGACCGACTTTGTGTAAGTATAACGAATGAACTGTTAATGAACTCGCGCCTGGGTATCAGCTCTCGTGCGTGCTGCGTAAGTAGTATTTATATTTTGCGAGTCATTGTGTACCAAGTTGTTTTCGCGTATACTCAAAGTGGTTCCGCGCATTTGTAGCGAAACATTAAGGTAAAAGAGAAATGGAGTAACTCTTAGCAATATTACATAATTGGGTGCAAAGGCCGCATTTTTAGATACACAAGAGACTATGTACTTGGGGGTTTACATGTAACATCGCCTTAGCTGCTGCGTATTCCATGTCCTGGGGATGCTTGTTCCATCGAAACGTTTAAGGGTGTATGCGCCTTTTCCCAGAACTTCATGAATAACAAAAGGACCTTTCCACTTGGGTGCTAGTTTTCCAGCACGTTCAGCATTAGATGCCTCATTGACGCATAGAACAAAATCACCGGGTAAGAAGGTGCATATGCGGACTCGCGCGTTGTAGTATTTCTCTAGTTTAGACTTGTATTTTGCTTCGTTGATAGCAGCGTTTTCGCATCCTTCTTCTAGCAAGTCCAAGTCTAGCCTACGCTCCTCCTCGTTGTTTTGTTTTTGCACAGCTAACATGCGTGGTGATGGGAGGCCTATCTCTGCAGGAATCACTGCCTCTGTCCCATACACAAGGCTAAAGGGAGTTTCGCCTGTGCTGGTTTTAGGCATAGTTCGATGAGCCCATAAGATGCTTGGCAACTCATCTACCCACCCTCTACGTGCCGTTCCCAACCTTGTCTTGATTCCCTCAACTATACTTTTGTTAATCCTTTAGACTTGGCCGTTCCCTTGGGGGTGCACGACCGAAGTGAAAACGTGTTCGATATGCATCTCTTTCATCCATTGCGGTAGTTCCTCGGCTACGAAGTTGCGGCCGTTATCGCTGATTATACACAGGGGTAACCCGAAACAGCATATAATATGCTCCCAAATGAACTTTCGCACTACGGTTGTTGTGGTGGATGCGAGAGGTTTGGCCTCTACCCATTTGGTGAAATAATCGACTGCTATGATTATGAATTTCATTGCTCGTGGAGCGTCTGGGAAATGTGCTACCATATTAATTGCCTATCGTTGAAAAGGCCACGCTGTTGAACTGGAATCAAGGGATTCTTGGGGCGCATTGTCTTTGGAGCATGACGCTGGCATGATGCACATATCCGCAATTTTCAACTGCATCAAGGTGCATGCCAGGCCAGTAATATCCGGCGTTCATGATCTTTGCAACGACATGCGTGGGCCGGCGTGAATTCCGCATAACCCTTCGTGTATTTCGCGGATCAAGTACTTGGTGTCTTGCGCATCAACGCAACGAAGGAGCGGCCCAAGGTATGACTTCCGGTATAAGATACCGTCCGCCATTTCATAATTGAGTGCCTTGTTCTGGACCTTCCTTGCTTCCGCTTTGTTTTCGGGAAGGCTCCCATGTTGCAAGAACATGATGATGGAGACATCTTGGATGGATTTCCCATTTCTATGATGTTGACTTGTCGCAAAGGAACAGAAGGGTTTTTTAGTACCTCTCGCGCAAGGTGCTTGAAGCTTGTAGCGGCTAGCTTGCTGAGAGCGTCAACATGTTTGTTTTCGCTTTGGTTAACATGGGTTATCTTGAAATGTATGAATTTGGTTATTAAGGCTTACGCCTGTTCAAGATACAAGGCCATTACCTCTCCCTGTGCATCGTACAGGTCGTTGACCTGTCCCACGACTAGGAGTGAATCAACGTGGGCTTCCAAATTTTGTGTACCCATCTTGATTGCTAACCGAAGACCTACCAGGAACGCTTCATACTCAGCTTCATTATTTGTGCTTTTAAAATCCAACCTGACGACATAGGTGAATTCTTGATCATCGGGGCTTATTAGGCGAAGACCGGGCCCTACGCCATCGTCGTTGGATGCACCATCAGTGTGGGTAGTATCCATGCACGGTTGTCCGTAACCGGCGCTGGATTCTGTACTTCTTCACACTCCTGCACTTTATTTTGCATGACTTCCACGATAAATCGGCCAAATCCTGGCCTTTTATTGCAAGTCATGGCTTATACACAACATTGTATCCGCCAAGCTCGATCGCCCATTTTGCTAAGCAACTAGAGATATCCGGTTTTGACAAAATTTGGCCTAGATGGTAGTTCGAGAGAACTGTTATCTCGTGGCCTGAAAAATATCGACGCAACCGCCGGGATGCACGGACTAAAGGTAAAGCTAACTTTTCCATCATAGGATATCGGGTTTCTGGGTCGGTAAGCATTTTGCTGACGTAGTAGATCGGAGTTTGAACATTTGCGCATTCTACTAGTAGAACTGCTCGCATAGTGATATCTGATGCGGAAAGGTAGAGTATCAGTGGCTCCTTCTTTTGTGACGCGGTGAGTGTTGGTAACTGAATCAAGCATTCCTTCATTTGGGTGAAGGCCTTCTCTGCATCTGGAGTCCACTGAAACTTTTTCTTCTTCACACAATTCCGCAGAGTGCTGATGAAAGGGAAGGACCTCATTGCGTGGTTGGCGAAGAACCTGTTCACGCAGCCAGCCGCCCTGCCAACTGTTGCATCTCTTTGATAGTTGAGGGTGATGGCGTACGCTGAATCAATTCCAATTTATCGGGATTGACCTTGAAGCTGTCGCGGGTAACGATGAATCCCAAAAATTTGCCTTCCTCCATTCCAAAAGAGCACTTGCTGGGGTTCAGCTTCAGATTTGCCTTGCGCAAAGAGGCAAACGTTTTTTGGATGTTTGCCAACATCTTCTCCTCATCCGACCTCATGATGACTAGGTCATCAATGTATACTTCCACAGTTTCACCAATTTCATCCCCAAAGACATGGTCCATTAAGCGTTAATAGGTGGCTCCTGCATTGCGCAGTCCGAAAGGCATTTTTGTGTAGCAACAGATGCCCTTGTCCGTTCGGAAAGCGGTCTTGTCTTCATCCTCTTTCTTCATTTGGATTTGGTGGTAACCCTTGTCGCAATCAAGGAAACATTTCCACCTGAATGAAGCAAGAGAGTCCACCTTTTTGTCGATTTCCGGCAGGGCGTATTAGTCCTTGGGATATGCCTTGTTGTGGTCTTTGAAATCGACGCACATGCGCCAACTGCCGTTGGGCTTCTGGACCATAACTGGGTTGGCTACCCATGTCTGATAACGTACTTCTCGGATGATTCCTGCTTGGAGAAGCTCCGTGACCTACTCGTTCAGAGCGCGGGTCTTTTCGGGCCCAAAGTTGCGCTTCTTCTGAACGATAGGCTGAACTGAAGGGAAAGTGTGCAGTGCATGCTCAACTATTTCCCTTGGCACCCATGTCATGTCCGTCGGTGACCATGCGAAAATATCAGAATTTCGGAACAACAACTGTTTCAACTGCGCCTTGACTACGGGGGTCATGGCGGGTCCCAAGAGCACGGTTTGTTTCGGGTACTTGTTGTTAAGTACCCACTTTTCTGGCTCACTGTCGGAAGATGGCTTGGTTTGCTTTATTGGTGGTTCCTCGTGTCACACCCTGACCCGCAACGGAAATGGTAGTTGGGGCATGATTGGGTTTTCATCAAAGCTCATGACATTTTCATATTTATAATTCAAATTAAAAGGAGAAATTTCACCCAACACATAAAACATACAAGCACAAGATTGTTCTAAACATGACATTTAAATAATTCTTTATTTTTCTTCTAAGGCCCAATCATATGTGTTCCATGCTTCAACCTGTTCACCTGTACCATGTGTAAAAATAGAGATTTGGGTCAACAAAAGTTGGCGAGTGAATTCCGTTTAAATATATGAAAGAAAAGATATGTTGATTAATTTAGTAAAAATGTGCATAAACCAAATATGAGCAAATGTATATGTAAACTATTCACAAACCACATAAGCATCTAGCAATGTATACGTGGTTTTCAGTAAGTCATGATTAGTTCTATGTGACTCGTCCTAAAATCTACAAAACATAAATAAACACAACAGCCAATGCTTGAGTCTCAAATCTGAGGGATACAAGACCAAATAACGACGGTACTTCTCTCGTGTGTCCTGAGGAAGTGGTCAGTCTATGAAAAAGTGAGACACGGCCCAACTTCTTTAAGTGATGAGACGAGGTGCGTCGTGAGGTACGATGACATGAAATTTAAATGGTGAATAGAAATATGTAATGAAACAACTTTTCATAACGTGATATAAATTGCGTTATTGGCATTAAAACTTTGATAAATAAATTCCCAAATTGAAAACAAAGATATCTTGAATAATTAAACAAGGAATGAAATTGATAGAAAACATTAAGAATAAACGGTTGGAGCGGAGCCTTATTTCTTTACGATGGAAAACTAGTTGGGTTGCTCGTTTGCACCATTGTTGACCTCAACTGGATTTGCGTTAATGTTGTAGGCTCTTCCTCTTGTTGGTGGAGGTGCTGGGTTTGCTTGATTTGCTTGGTTAATTAAGTTTGCTTGAGCTTGAGCGTTAATGATATTAACCAACCTAGGGCACGTGTTTCTAAAATGGGTAGGGTCACCACAATTAAAGCAGGCTCGAACATATGGTACCATGGGATATTGAGGTTGTTGATAGGGTTGAATCATAGTTTGGGTAGGCTGAATTGGGTGCCACTTGGGTGATTAGGATGGCTTGGAGAGGTACGACTTGTGGAGTTGGTTGACTGGTTTGAGTGACGGCAAAATTTTTCCCGTCTCGCTTTCTCTTGGTAATGAATTGAGAAGAGGATTCAGTTTGGGTTGTATTTGGGGTTTCGGTTGGTGTTTCATCTTTCTTCTTCTCATCCTTGAAGTCCTCATTCCTGTTGTGGTTTTCAGTGAGCTCAGTAGCTAGCTCCATTGCAGCTTCCAAAGTTGCAGGCGTAGTACTCATCACAAAATCTTGAATCTTCGAAGGAAGCCCCCGAATGTAATGCTTGTTCAAACGGTAGAGGGGAGTGAACAAATTTGGAACCATTTGGTTTAACTCGAGGAACCTCTTGTTGTAGGTTATATGATCTCCCTCTTTTTGCTTCAGGAAATAGTTATCATCTTCCAGCTTCTTAATTTCGCTTCTTGGGCAGAAACGTCTTGTCATGAGTTCCCTAAGTTGCTCCCAAGTTAGGGCTACTACGGCTTCAGCGCTTCTTCTGCCCTTTTTGAACATTACACCAAGTTAATGCTACCCCAAATAGACGACCGGTAGCATAACGAACCTTACGGTTAGTGGGACAGTCGCAATTGAGAAAAGTATTCTCCATCTTCTCGAACCACCGAAGGAGAGCAGTGACCCCTTCAGTCCCTTCATACTTTGGAGGGTCACATGCGTTGAAGTGCTTGTAGGTGCACTTGGTGGTGTTTGTAGGAGGGTTGGCAGTATTTTGCTCCTCTTGATTGATTGGGCTGATAGGGTTAGCATCTAGAGCTTGTTGAACTTGAATCACGATATCGGGAATCACGGCGGCCATTTGTTGAGCTATTTGGGCAGCCATGCGCTCGCCGGATCTCCCTGATCTCCTACTTCTACTAGAGTTCCTAGAAGACATCTACAGGGAATACGTAACGAGATAATGAGTTTGGCGTTTTAGGTGTCATGTGTCGTATTTAGAAATTAATATCCACAAAGCAAATGAGAAAAATAAATTCACTACATCCATAGGATGTCTTGGGCTTTGCTCATGTTTGGGCCCCCATATGTCCCCCATACTTGGCCTAGGTAGTCATGTGGGCCCCCATGACTACTGGGCTCCGTAGGGTTCAAATTGGTTTTGGCCTGTTACGTTTGCACCACCCGAATGAAAATCGTAAAACATGATTGCAAAATATAAAGTCGGAAGGTGTCCTGGTGTAGACACAGTGACGACTCAAAGTGGGGTTAGTTCACACGACGCGTGTGGCATGCTTTGGCCTAATAGGTCCTTCGTACTCTCATCGTTAGTCCCCAGGTAGGCAAACTGGTCCATTATTTTGGATTTATACGAATGCCAATCCTAGATAGGACGTTTCGACTACCGGTACTCGTACCCTTCCAGTTACTACATGCCCGTCGTAGAACTCACTTTGATGAGATTGAAAAATGAAAATGTCTCAAAAGAAAGAGGGCATGAAAAACCTTCAATTTTGTGGAAATGAGATGTGCGTGTTTGCATACGCATGTTATGTTAACAACATGTATATCACAATAAATATCACACAACGACATATAGTAGTGAGAGTGCTTGCATGCATTTGTGTGTGAGATAAATATGAAACAAATAAATATCATGAGTTTGCATGTAACCAACTAACACATAAGCAATTAAAATCTAATCAACTATAGTATAGGCTCTAAGGGTCTAATAACCTATCCTATATCCCTATAGTCAAGAGCTCTGATACCAATCTGTCACACCCTGACCCGCAGCGGAAATGGTAGTCGAGGCATGATTGAGTTTTCATCAAAGCTCATGACATTTACTAGAAAGTTTCATATTTATTAATTCAAATTAAAAGGAGAAATTTCACCCAACAAATTAAACATACAAGCACAAGATTGTTCTAAACATGACATTTAAATAATTCTTTATTTTTCTTCTAAGGCCCAATCCTATGTGTTCCATGCTTCAACCTGTTCACTTGTATCATGTGTAAAAATAGAGGTTTGGGTCAACAAAAGTTGGCGAGTGAATTCCGTTTAAATATATGAAAGAAAAGATATGTTGATTAATTTAGTAAAAATGTGGATAAACCAAATATGAGCAAACGTGTATGCAAACTATTCATAAACCACAAAAGCATCAAGCAATGTAGACATGAGCATGATAAATGATAAACTGTGAGATCAAGGCTCAATCAAACGAAGCCGATCTGATGAGGCACGCGATGGTCTAACCGTTTATACAAGGATCTGATGGGTCTATTGTGAATGCATGACTGAAATGAGAAACTAAATGATGAGTTGTGAGATCAAGGCTCAATCAAATGGAGCCGATCTGATTAGGCAACGTGATGCTCTACTCGTATTCAACGAGGAACTGATGGGCCTAATGTGACAGCTTGACTGAAATAAGAAAGTATAACCACAAATAGCTATGAACAAAATATCACGTATCACGTTAGTTCACATAATGGTAATAGCCCAGGTGTTTGAATAAAATAATTAAATAAAACGACACATAATACACCTCAAAACATGAATAAAAAGGGGAAGTTTGTAAGAATTCACTCACTGTGGGTGCGTTTCTTGAATTGACGACGAATGCGCACGATTTAAGATATCCACTGACGACAGAACTAACTTAAATAATCACGTAATAATTCGATAAATATATAACCCTTATTTGGAATTAGTATTTCTAATTAATGCCTTTTATTAGATTTTAAAGTCTATTTGTATAGCATTTATTACAAATTTAAAACTTAAAAAGTCTTATTTTTAAGGTATTTTTAAGGGTTTTTGAATAAAACGAAAAAAATAAAAGAAACAGGTATAAAATTTTTTGTCCTTTTCCGGGTTTGAACGGGCCAATGGTCGGATCGCGTGTATTGTTGGCATTGTGTGAGGATCGAACTCGTGACCTCCCCATATATGTGCACGCAGCTCTACCAGCTGAGCTACGTGTCTAACCCGATATAAACTTGATTTTTATTAACTATATATACTAACTGAGTTATACTTTATTTTGTTTTTAACTAAAAAGATTTTTAAACTTTCAAAACCGGTTATGGGACCGGCTCGAACCCGCGTCATAAGTTTCGTGTGCACACAGCCCAGCCAGTTGGATTGTGTGTCTAACCCGTTGATTAAAGGTTTTTAATTAAACTTATACGCTTACTGAATCATGTTATATATAAGTAGTAAAAAGGTTGGGTTTAATAAAGGAAATCGGACCGTATCTGAGACTCAAACCCGGAACCAGGTGTTTAGTTTTACACACAGTCCACCGCTGGACTGTGTGTCTAACCTGACAAAAACACTCATTTTAATTATACTTATACATAATAAACTTCATCTTCTTCATTTTTAAAACTCAGAACTTATACCCGACTGCTAGTTTATTAAACTAGCATAATTCTTTACTGAAATAGAATAAAATGCATAAAAGAAACACAAGATTAACTGATTATACCGATCGATTGTGAATGAAACTCTTCCGGTGATGATTCCGGCGTTGGAGAAGTTTTCTGGCGATAAAAAAATCGAATAGAGAGATTTGTTCGAGAGTATAGACTGAGTTTGAGTGAGTGAGCGAGTTCTGAATGGCTACTGGATCACTATTTATAGTTGAAGGTGTGAGTTCAAACTGGATTTCGGTCTCGCCAGTTTTGGTCAAAGGATTTATGGTCGAATATTTGTGTGTAACCGAATTACCCATGATTAGGTATTAACACATGATTAAGAAATCAGTTTCTGTGGTTTAATTGAAGGAAAACAGGAATTAAATGGGAATTTGTATGTTACAAACGTTAGAGTTGAGTGGGTAATTTTGAACTGGTTTATTGATGTGTTTTAGTATAAAAGTTATTTGTTTCCAAATAATTTCGGATATGTGTGTGTAGCTTTGTAGTGTGTTGTGTGTGTTAATTCCTTGCAGACCCGGGTTCGAAACCCGGTCACCCTTTATATTTATTTATTTGTTATTAATTTCAGTTTTATTTATTAATATTCTTATTAGTTTTTTATTTTAACTCTATTTTATTATTTTTTTTAACTTAAACTTTATTGTTATTATTTATTATTAATAACAAGATTTCAATGCTTAACATAAATGCGTTTCAATCATCATAACTTGCATTTACAGAACGAAGCGGATTTTAGCCCGTTTTATCACAAATGTACAGTATCCCTTACTTTTAGAAATTTCGTCCCGAAATTGAAGTAGTAGTAGGTGTAACTTGAAAGAGAGTATTTTTCACGTTCCCAAGTAAACTCAGGTCCATGTTTTGACTCCCAACGCACTCTGACTATCGGAATACGACTTCGTCTTAAATGCTTCTTACCGAAGTCCATGATTTCTACAGGTTGCTTTACGAAATGCGTTGATTCGTAAATCTGAATATCTTTTAACAGAAAAGGGAGGTGTGATGTTTGGATCTGACGCTTCCACGAAGGACCACCCTGAACCATATGAACAGCATTCGTTTTTTGTTACTCGAACCCTCGCCGCCTCGAGTAATTTGGCGCACCTCCTTGCGTACGTTTTATAATAAGTGGGTGAGCTTCCCACTTTTGAGTGCCTTCTCAATCTCCATGCGTAGGGAGATACAATTGTAGGTTGTGTACCCCGTGTCTTTATGATAATCGCAGAAGAGGGTGGGGTCTTGACCCTTCTTGTTGCGCATCGGTGGTGGTTGTTTAAATTGGCGGTCTTCTGTACTGAGGACCTCCGTCGGTGTTTTCGTCAGTGGGTCCACTAGCAATCTCGATTATCTTGTTTTATTGCTCGCTGAGTGGCGAGCTTACTAAATGGTCGCGCGAGCATCGACTGGTGTGTGGGGAGGGTTCTGATTGTGGTCCCTCCACCCTTTATTCTTTTTCCCAAAACTCCTGCTCAAGTCTTGGGGACGATGGTGAGGTAGGGGAGGCCTACTGTTGTTGAGATTGCGCTCTGTTGCGCGTAGACCTTCGCCGCTGCCATGAGTTTCTCACAACTCTTGGGGAGACCTCTAGTCCCTAACAAGACTTTGATCATCTCATCACAGCATACGGCGTATTTTAACTATGCGCGAATCAGGTCTGCATGCACATCACCTATCTCCAGCACCTCTTTGTTGTAGCAGGTAATGAAGTCTTCGAGACTTTCATCATCCCGCCGCCAAATATTCATTACATCAGAAGAGTCTCTGACATAACGTCTTTGCTGGCTGAAATGCGCAGGAACTTATCCTTCAAATTGTTCCAGGACGCGAGTTTGCCCATGGGCATGTTATCAAACCACAGGCGTGCCGCGCCTGTGAGGGTTTGAACAAACACGTGGAGAGACGCAGATGGTCATCCGGGTTAGTCCTACGCCAGTGAAGAGACACAGATGGTCATCCGGGTCAGTCAACGCGTTGCATTTGCCGACGTTGGAGGGCAACTTTGCACGTTCCAATGGTGCGAGAGCTATCTCCTTGATGAACTTGGAGTGCTCGGTCGCGTCTGCCAGTTGGTAAATCAAGTTGTAATCATGTTCGGCGTCCGGGTTGTAACTGTCGCGTGGAGCGGATCTGTATGCCACATGATTCTTAGGTATCCGGTGAAAAACGCTAGCGCTATCACCTTCACCGTAGGTTTTGTCTTCCTCACGCTGGGTGTACCGCTGCCCTTGAGGATACGGGCCCAGCTGTGAGTGGACAGATACTCGTCTGAGAGAGCGAGACTCCGGTTTAGGCGGAGGTTGTGTGTACTCCGTCTCCTGTGCATGGAGACTATATGGTACGTTCGCCCCTGCTGGCGAGTCGTAGCTCAGAATCCTCGGTGCAGGCGAAGCGTGCACCTAAACGGCAGGCTGTACTGGGATAGTAGGGGTGCTTGTCTGCGCATAGACGGCGTTCAGGGCCATCTGAGACTTTATGAACCATGACATCGGTGTTTCATCCGGAGGTAAGACCGACGTGATTGGAACAAAGGGAGTCTCTAGCTAGGCTCCGGGGGTGACAGGGATGTTTATTCGGCCAGAGCCGTGTTGAGCTCCGGTATCCTTGGAGGAATCTTCCCTCACTTGCCCGTCGACACGAGAAGCTTGAACCGGGTTCTTGCCTTCGCCTCGGGGGCCTCGTGGGGTTGGTTGATGGAAAATCAACCATTAGGAGATGAGGCTTAGAAAGGTGAAAATGGTAGGTTGGAAATTGGAAATAGTGATAATATAGCGGATGGCGCCAATGAAGAAGCACCGGTTGAACCTAGTGATATCTGAGGATATATAAGTCACAACCAGGGTGTTTCTGCTTAAAAGGTTAACCTCTAACTTCACTTTTCGGGTTGCAAGCTCACTCAGGCTAATCTGCAAAACTAGCAGCGCCGTTAGTCTCGCCACGCGGAAAATGGTGGTTTTCTCCGTGACCACACTCCAGCGTGAGAATAAGTATATGCGGGAAGATCAATAAGTTGTACGAATAAGCGAGAGCTTATGTGTGTGGTGTAAGTATTGCAAGTAAGCAAAGCGTAAGTGTGTATGAGCATGTCTTTTACCTGGAGATCCGATACTTATTTATAGCTGAAAAAGGTATGTTCAAGGAGAAATGTTGGTGGGCCTTGGACCCGGCTTATACAGCCAAAGACATCCTTTTTCTCCCTCTGTGTCAGACATTAAATGCTCCCAGCAGGAGAATTAATGTTCGTTTGATAGGAGGTGTGCTTTGTCGGATGTTGAGTGGTGCCACATGTAAAGGCAGCCACTTCTAGTGTCAGGCCTGTTGCCAACCGAAAATGAAGAAGGTGGAACAGTCACTGGCAGAGATGTGGTTGGTGTATAGTCTGACACTTGCCTCACTGGTCATGGGCACTGTTACACGTAACCTGCTGAGTAACCTTTGGTCATAGTTCTGCCATTTCATACCCTGGGGTATGGTCAACATCTCTTAGTGCTTACCCCTTCTGCGAGGCTGTCAAGGTTTTTCCCGCCAGCGCAGAGTGTTAGGGGTATTTCCTTTTGTCCCAAGACCATGAGGCGCTTTTCATGTGTGTCTTGTTCTTGCAAAGTTTTAGGATTCGCAGCTCAGAGGAATGTTGTTGTCTGCAGGATCTAGTAACCTGCGCGCGTAAGTCTAACTTGCCGTTGTGGCAAGCACACAAGGCTCGTTGTGTGACTTCAATGTACTGATCTAATTCACTGTTGCGCTGAGTGCGCAAGGCTCATTGTGCAACCTATTGTTGTTGGTCTAATTCACCGTTGTTCTGAGTGTGCAAGGTTCATTGTGTGACCTATAAATGCTGGTCTAATTTCACCGTTGCGCTGAGTGCGCAAGGTTCATTGTGTGACCTATAAATGCTAGCCTAATTTACCGTTGCGCTGAGTGCTCAAGGTTCATTGTGTTACCTATAAATGCTGGTCTAATTTCACCGTTGTGCTGAGTGCGCAAGGTTCATTGTGTGACCTATTGTTGTTGGTCTAATTCACCGTTGTGCTAAGTGTGCAATGTTCATTGTGTGACCTATAAGATCCAAGAAAGGCACACCACTGCACATTGTGCGCAATGTTATATTTGTAGAATTTTAGTCAAAGGTATGGTCATTTGGGACCATACCTCCTCATGTATTTTTTCCAAATTTTGTAATCCGAGACTTGAGTCGTAATAAAAATCCATACTTGTTTTATATGCATGTCTTACAGGCATTCAATCCTTTAAACGGATACTTGTTATACATGTAAAGACTCAAACATTCACACTCGATACTCAAATCATACTTATATGCGTTATACATGCAAAAATGACAAGTTATAGCCTGAAATGAAAGATAAACTAAGTTCAAGAACTAAAAATGGCATAATCCGAAGAAAGTGGTTTCTAGCCCATGGATTGGTCCAATTTGTATTTTCTGCATTAAATGCACTCAACCAACAACCCCTCTAACCTCAACTATAGATACCCACATCATCCCACTCTCATTTCACACCTCAAATGCTTCTCTCCTTCTCTATAAAGCTCTCTCTCTATCTGAAAGTTCAAGTCTTTCAAAGTGAGTTCTAACCCACCCTTTGTCACACCCCGGATTTCCAACCCAAATCCATACACCGGTGGGCCCGGATGGGGAGTATTGTGACGCCAGTTGATAACATTATAGTTAATTAAATACGGCACAGCGGAAGTCTTGGAGTAAAATTACTAATACAAACCGAATGTTCAAAATGCAAAATAATATACAGGCTCGTAATAGAAGATCCACAGGCGGATCATAAAATGTACAATGAAAGAATATAAAATAGACTTTAGGGCAGATCTAAGGATTTGCAAGATCCTCTTATTCACTACCGAGCAGCTTCCGGCCTATTTCGTATTGTATCTGCAGTTTAGTCTTTGGACGATACGTCAGCTTTTGCTGGTAAATATACCCAACTGACTCATTTTGAAAACATTTAAAAATGATTTTAAGTGCACAGGGCACAAAATCTTTTATAACTTGGGAAAGTTACTTTGTAACCTTGTTAACAGATTCACATGTTTGTCCATACATACAGGGCCCAGTACAGAGACCGAGACATGATTAAATACACACCAACTCACAGAGGAGTTATCCCCAACGTCTTGGGTAATTTGCATTTAAGCGTCTGTGAGGTGTATGCCTACACCCCGCGCTAAGGTCGTGGCCATTATCTAATGTAATGAGCCGAGGATATCCAGGACACGGTAATTTAACCCCCGATGTTTAAGTTATCAAACAAAACTGATTAAAACAGAATATGCGGATTTACTAGCCACAATCTGGCATTCGATTGATCCCATTTCTGACCAAGCGGTAATAATTTACCGTATCCCAAGCCCGTATAGGGAAAATAAGTCGAGAGTATTTACTTGAGCTAGTCTTCTTTTAATTTCAATAACTCAGCCATATACAAAACTACTAACGTGCAGATAGCATTTACCGGCAAGGCTCTAATCTGGATTATGGCATAACCAATTAATACTAACGGTCTTTATTTAAATCATAGACTTAGACCGAGTCGTTTACATGATCAAAACATATTACGCTTGATTATGAGATGATTGAATAGAATGTAGTTTAAACCCGACAAGTACCTTGACTTGCATAATATGGGTAAACAATTAACATTCTGGATTTTGAGATTTAAAATGATAAGGTTAAACCTGTTTTGGTTAAATTCCGTAAACTAGTTACGTATAATCAAGCGTACGCTTTTAAGCGATAATGGGTCACCGGATAAGTCATGGACAAGTTCTATATACCATTATATTTAAATAAGTTAAAATATCATTAGGATATCAACTTATATGCCCGTTAAGGTTTTAAAACGAAATTATGCCTCATAAGGGTGTTTCGGTAATTTCATACCGTATAAAAGGAACTTGAACATAATTTAAGTTTGAAATCATCAGTATTCTGGAAAAATAGTTTATTTATGATATAATATCAGTAGGATACCAATTATATGTGTAATTTATCTTTTATGACCAAACTATGCACCAAAGGAACATTTTGGTCATTTTACACATAGTTTATAAATTATTTGGGATTCTGAGTTTATAACATGTACATACTGTAAATATGTTTAAAATAAATTTTAAAATCAGTAGGTAACAAGTCTTGGTCAATTAATATAGTTTAAAACCATACTATGCGCCGAAACGGTGCTTATGTCGTAAAATGATGATTTATGCGATGTTTAATGAAAGCTGACATTAGGGTTAGGTTAAAATGTCTTAGGTATATTATTTAATATAACATATCATTAGGTAAAAGATTTATCTTGAAAAGATTTGATTAAAACCATTTTTTATGAGCCACAAGGGCTAAAATCGTCATTTATCGACATAGTTAAAGGACCTGCTTGAAAACTCAGTTTATAACTTGGTTTAACATCCCAAATATCCTACTTATAATATTACATCAGAAGAAAACTTATTTTCAAGTTCATTATAATTAAAACCTTGATTTATGCAAAAAGGACATTTTGGTCAAAGATGGCATAATTATGGAACTTGCGCATAAACTTAGATTTTGATATGATCATGTATTATTTAACCTCAGAGGGTTATGCTACATTATTTTACGAATGAAACTTTAGATCAGTAGGTAACTAATCTAAATCGGTTCAGAATCGAAAGTCAAAGCAGAAGTCAAACTTCACGACTTTCAGTTGTGAACCGACCCTAGAACTGGAATTGACGAGTCGAACATGTTCTTACATTTTCTAATAATTATTACCAACTTGTTTAAGTGTCAAAACAGGTTTCATAACATGTATAAGATCAATTTAAGATTTTTCCGAAAAATGGCTTGTTTGACTTTTTAATATCATAATTTTGACCCGTCAATTGGTCTAGCAAACGTGATCTTCAGGAGGTGCCCTTTATAGGGATTAACACATACCTTATTACGATCACTTAGCCATGTTCATTTCGAACAATGGCTTGACCATAATGGTCTTAACCGAAAGTCAAAGCGTTTACCGTAAAACGCTTGACTTTTGGCTATAAAAGCCTATAAACAAAAATGCACAAGGAAGGAACACTTACCACTGATTCCTAGGGTGCAAAAGAACTATGTCGGATGCTCCTTTCAGTTAGGAACTTCCAGAGGAGGGAGAAGAGTGTATGAATGAGAAAGGTGCAAGTTGAAATGGTGAACTTAAGCACCTATTTATAGTTGGAGAACTCAAAGGAGGTGATGCCAGGTGTTTAGGGGTGTAAGAGGAAGCTTACAAGTGTCCAAAAACATGGCATAGCAGTTGGGAATCCATTGTTTTGATTAAATGGTTTTTGGAGCTTTGTTTGGCAGCCAAGCAAAACTTTCTGCAACAGAGCCCTTCTCGTGCCCCGCGAGAGACCCAGGCCTGGTCTCTCGCGGCCCGCGACCGCCCCTTGGCAAGTTTCAAAGTTTGACACTTTAACCCCTTAACTTATTAAAGCTTCTAAAAACTTTTAAAACACCTTTTTGGCACTTTTAACACTTTGTAGCCAATACTTGGCATACCCGGGATTATGCCCAGATATTGTCGAGCTCTGGGTTCGTTAAAAGGTCACTCAGAGGTATAAATTAACATGCTGACACTTTTAATCCCTCCATTATCCAACTTTCACATATTTACAGGATTGAACCCTCTCATCCAATAAATGGCACACCTGAGAGTTAGGACTTCGAAAGGATCACTCGGAGGCTTATTATAAGCACGTTGACTCCGATGTCACTCAGAGGCTGGGCATGTTGACCTATCAGTCACTCAGAGGCTAATGATTTAAGCATGTTGACATATCAGTCACTCAGAGGCTGTAATTTATGCATGTTGACATCGGACCGTCACTCAGAAGCTCGGTTTGAGCATGTTGACGCCTTTAGTCCTTGTTGGTCTTTAACAGACTATTTTTAAAATACAGCACATGTCACTATACTATTGGACACAATTTTACAGGGTGTTACACCCTTACCTCCCTTCTCTGATTTTTCTTCCTTTCTTAACACTTGAATCACCTCTAGGAATGTTTCCATAGGTTTTCCATGGAAAACCAACTTGGAACATCACCATATTTGAGGTCTCAAGTGTAAGAGCTTTTCGTTTTAATAGGGTTTCAACCCACAAGTGTTGTATCCTTCCAAGCTTGTTCTTGAAACAAGACTTGAGTTGGTAGTGTGTGATTACTTGGAAGCCTTGGCTATCCTACCTTCAATCCACCACCTCACTTGACGATTTTGATTATTTTTCATCTTTTACTTTTATGCTAAACTTATTCATGACCATCCTTGTTGTCCTTGTGACGACTTGTGCATTGGTGAACTATACGAAAGAGGTTAAAGGAAGGTTTTCCTCCTACCTCCATGAATGACTTCTATGAATTTCCATGATGTTTATGATCTACTTCTTATGTATACTATATAATATATACATACTAACCGAACTCTTGATGGTAGTCAAATGATTATCCATCATGGTACTAGGTTACATAACCTAAGTACTTAATTTCTCGTGACGATTCTAATGTGTATCCTAACCCATGAAAACACACCAACCCGAATGGGTATTATAGTGTCAAGAACGAGTGTTAAGTCTAGATGATTATTTTCACGTATACATACTTTAGTGTATTTAAATTCCTAATCTCACGTTATCGTTCGTATACTTACCAACCTACGTTTTCCTCTTGTAGGATAACTCGGTGCTCCATCCACCAAACTCTCCCAACATCTTACAGAAGTACCAAGTGGAAGCTTTCAAAACCGTGAGTACACTCGAACACCCTTTTTACGCTTTACACTTTTGGGTGCAATATGTTAGCCTATCAAAATACACGTAATCACACTTATACTTTTATGCAATCACACAAACAATCCATCATACATGCTATAGTTACGTGATACATGATTCGTATACTTGGAACATTCTTATGTGATACTATTCGTCATTAACTTTTGCTAATGCCTCCCCCTTAAAATGTATAGCACTATAGGAGTAACGCACCGCCCGTATTCTTGAGGTCATGTTAAGTTTGTTCTTTTTTTGCGGTGACACGCGAGGGTTGACTTATAGATCGCATGCCTGTTTACATTAATCTAGTATGCTAGCTTAACATGTGGATTCGTTTAAATCTTTTCATACTTATGCTACATCAAACTTGTGTACTCACCAATACTTTTTGTATTGAACTATATTTTTAACATGTTGCAGGTTAAGGATGTTGATCATACGAACTTAGTAGAGACGACATATAAACACATCTAGAATGTTAGGATTTATGTTGTTGAACTTATTGTATTTGACTTCCTTGTTGTAATTGACAATTTTGATATGAAATGAAATTGGTTTGATTTAAATATTGTCGCAAATAGTGTTATGATTCCTTGATCAATCTATTTCGTCTCACTCTGATGTTTCCGTCATCGGTTGGGGTGTGACATACAAAGTGTGTTTCTAAAAAGTGTGAAAAGTGATCATGACCATTAGATTAGGGTCATAGATGGATGTGATTGTTTTAATTAAAATGATTGATTTCTTAGATTAAGGGTATAAAACTAAATTTGGTATGCGTTAAATTTAGGAACTCACATGCCACTTCCTTCTATCTTTTTAAAACGCCAATAACTTTTTTTACATAGTTTAGTTTTTTTAATTATACCTTAATAGTGAGTATATTTTATCTTTAATATGAATATCATATTGCTACATATATTAAAAAATTGTGTTCTAAGTAGTTGATTTGTTTTCCCAGTCATTGTGTATCTTATATAAATATGACAGCGTGGTGCGTTTTATAGCTTAAATGGCCAGTTATGATTTTTTTATGTATGGTGTGTCATACAATATAACAAATCGTGAAGAACCCCAAAAATTGTAAAACACAACGTCAAGAAATATAAAGACATGTCATTCGTGAATCATAACTAGTATAACACGTCGTAATGAAACCAATACCTGATTAAAACAACATTAATAATTACACAAATACATCTCCTTATTAAAACATAATCTACTATAACATATTGTGAATGAACTTGTAACTAGTAAAACGCATGTCAAGAAATTGTTCATGAAGGATTGTAAAAAATAAAACACATCACCAAGAAATTGTTCATACAGGATTTGTTTACATGTAAAAATGAAAGCCATGTTGTGAATGAACTTGTAACAACTAAAATAAAACGTCAAGAATTCTTGAAGAATTAGACATCGAAATTTTTTGATCGATCCGTAGAATTCAATTGAAACAAAAAAAAAATGTGAAGACTGATGATCGAAGGATACGTAATTCATAACTATGTAACTGATACTTTTGAATTGTTAAAACATAGAGGGTTTTCTTAAAAATCTTCTTTTTTGTTTTGGAGAAATATTTTCCAAAAATAACATAATTATTGAATTCCTTTTATGCCTTTTTATTAAAATTTACTAGATGTCGCTAACTCCCACCCATGTATATCGCAAGAACCACGAGAAATAGTGTGAACACAACCAAAATAAACGCAAAACAAACAATGAACCACCCACACGGAAAAAAACTATACCCCACCCCCCTCCTTCAAAAACCTAAACCTCTCACCCACTGCCTAAGCTAAATGCTAAAAATTAAACCCTAAAAATTACCCCAAAACAAATGCTAAATTTGTTTTTTTACAAATAAAATGTTTCAATTTTTAATGGAATTTAAAAAAAGGTGTGTTTTAAGCTTTTTAAGTAGTTTTGGTTGTGTTCACACTGATTCTTGTGGTTCTCGGAATTAATGATGGTTTCTAAATGATCGTTCTCGTAATAAATGATCGTTTCTAAATGATCTTCATATATATATATATGGATGAGCACTTGGTACATGGTACCAGTATAGAACTGTACCGGGTATAATCGGTACATGTTCCCATTGTGTTTAAGAATTAAGAGAGAATTAAAATAATGGAGAAATAATAAAATATGAGAGAGAAAAGAGAGATAGAGAGTTAGAAGAGGAGAAAATAAAAGGATTTAAATTAAAAATACTTAGGTTAATGACAATCTATGCTTTTGATCTAAAAAATGATCAATGGCTAAGATTAGTTCATTTAATTTACAATTAGGGGGAGGTTCATAAATGAACCTAACCATATGTGTATACGAAAAGCTTAGCGAAATGTGTGGTCTAGAATGCTTCTCAAGTTTTTCAAATAGAGTGAACTGGATCCTAAGAGAAGTCCACACTATTTAAGTAACTTGAGTAGCATTCTCGACCACACATTTCCCTAAGCTTTTCGTAATACGCACGTATGTATAGTTTAAAATTAACTATATACATATATGTATAATTCACGATTTGACAATATACATATATGTATATAGTCAATTTTAAACTATACATACGTGTATATTACGAAAAGCTTAGTGAAATGTGTGGTCTAAAATGCTTCTAAAGTTTCTCAATTAGCCTAGTGCTTCTCACATGATCCTAGCCATATATATATATATATATATATATATATATATATATATATATATATATATATATATATTGAAGGGTTCAAATGAGAAAAATTCTTTGTAATAAGAAAAAATAAGAAATTTTAACCAATATGAATGCTTCATTTTGCTTCATTTAATATTTGTATTTAATGTTATTTTAAGGGTAAACGTACATACATAATTAATTTGAAGTCTTTATTTTTAATAGCTAACTACATTAAATTTGTCACTTACTTTCAAAATATATATTTTTTTTCAAAAAAAATAGAGTGTAGGATAATTACGAGCTATGTATGATAAATTTCGACATGTGTAGTATAAAATTCGATAATGAGTAAGATAAAGTTTTATGTGTATAGGATAAAATGAAATTGACTAATTAATGAGAGATGTGAACTTTAACCTATGGCACACCCAAACCTTGGTGTCTTCCTTGATGAGCTTCACCGTCTTTTGAAACAGAACAAATCTGTCTTCGAATGTCTTCTCGTTCCTAGCAACCCAAATCCTCCATATAGTCGCAATTGCTAACATGTGAACTATCCTACTCCATCTTTTAGAACCCGGGACAAAAAAATAATTAGGAGATATTAGCAAGGGAGTTCACAATTAGCAGCATAGGAATTCTCACCCATACAAACACTTGCCACTGTAACATTTGTAAAAATCGGGTCTCCAAAACCCGCTCCGTTTTGTAATCAAGTACCAAGTTATAAAAGTTGCATTAAATATTTATGATTAATTTTGAGTTAAAACGATACATAAATAATAAACAAACTAAACTATAAAAATTATATTTGATAAAAAGTTAAAATAAAATAAATAAAAAATATTTGAAGCTGCCGGGACTCGAACCCGGGTCAGCCAAGAAATACTTCAAACAACTTAACACTCACTTCCAAGACCACTCCGCCACAATGTGTTTTCTGTTAACTCTAGGAAAACAAATGAAATTTATACACAATTCAGTTAAACCGATGGCGCCATCTGAGAAACGGTAATCGGCAAACCAATCGTCAAATCGTTGTTTAATTCACATGTTCAGCTTATAACCGATGTATGACGGTTTCTAATCAAGTTGGAATTGATTGAACTTAAAGTTTCATCATTTTCGGTTTTTGAAACCGAAAGTTCATCAAAGCTCTGAATAACTCAAGCTTCAGACCATTCCCGCGATTCAGAGCTATCATATCAATACTCCATTTCAATTTCGTCGCATTTTCGGACCATCAGATTATCTGAATCAGCTCGCCGGAAAAACTCTGCAAGTCACCGGAAAACCGGGACTCACATCCACACGGTATTTCCTCCGACTCTTTCTGTTTAAATCATGTGATTAATCAGTCTCTAATACAACCCCACCATCAGAATCGATCCTAGTCAACGTTTATCGAAAATCTTATCTTCGCCGGAAAACTTTTGAAACTGCCGGAATCACACTGTGAACGGGCATGATCTCCTAAACTTCTGTTAAACCTTGTTTAAGTGACTCAACTTCATAAATAGTCGATCAACGCTGTTAATTGGTTTCAACAGCCGGAGTTCACTTTCAGTACCGACGAACCTCCGCCGGATTTCTGTGAACAACATCAATCGGTATATTTTTTTCCTTAAACTCTCTCCATTCTCTACTTTTAAATTACTGTTAATGTCTGAAAATTGTGTAAGTCATAAATCAATCATAACAAGTCGGAATATGCTGTCTGTGTAAATCGACGAAGAAGATGAAGACACAACATAGCATAAGATTAATTAAAAACGGTATTTTAAACGGGTTAGACAAACAGTCCAGCGGTGGACTGTGTGCAAATTTCACACACACGTCCCGAGTTCGATTCCTGCTATACGCACTCCTTATATTATAACACGCCTTTTTGTTTAAAAACTAAACCGGGATAACCCAGTTAGTTGTTAAGTATAATAAAAACCGAGATATTAACCGGGCTAGACACACAGTCCAGCGGTGGACTGTGTGCAACATGAACTACACGTCGCGCGTTCGAAACCCGTCACGAGCACCGGTCCAATTGAATTAAAATGTTTTTGAAAATAAAGGAAATTCGGTTAAATCGAATAAGTGTTTAAATATAAATAAAAACAAGAATATTTCGGGTTAGACACGTAGCTCAGTTGGTAGAGCTGCGTGCATGCGAACGGGAGGTCGCCGGTTCGAATCTCACCCGGCGCAGATCAATTCGCTGACCGAACCGGTCAACGGTCAACGCTAAAAAATAATATTTTTTTTATATTTTTATTTATTTAATTTAATTTAAAAATCAATTAAAAATACTTAAAAATAACATTTTTAAAGATAGAAAATAGCTATAAACTCACAAAAATATATCTAAAAATTTCATTAAAATCCTTAATAAAATCCATCCATTTATTATATTTTTTCATTATTATTTAGGTTAGTATTCCTCGTTGATCCGCTCATCTAAATCGTGCGCATCTCACCATCTCCAATCCAACGCACCCAATGTGAGTGAATCTTACAAATTCCCCGTTTTAATCACGTTTTAGGGTGTATCATGTGTCTTTGTTTATATACATATTATAACTATACCATTGTGCATACATCATATCATGAACATGTGTATTCTGTTTGTTGCTGTTAAGTAGTTATTATTGGATGCAATTTATTATTCAGTACATGCAATTTCATAGGCCGCCGCTCCCCATTTATGAGCGTTGAGCATGTTCCCCATTTTATTATGCGGTTGAACCTGGCGTGCCCACATACGATCGGCTCCGTTTGATTGAGCCTTGATCGCACAGTTCATTTTACATTTTCAGTACATGCAATACGATCGGCTCCGTTTGATTGAGCCTTGATCGCACAGTTCATTTATGTTATTTATCGTATGATATTGGTATGTTCATGTATGCTATCAAGTGCTATTGTATGTTATAATTGTAACTGCTTTTTGCCATTGCTTGATTACTTACATTTGCTCATTTATGATTATGCACAATTTTTCATTGATAAACTAACCATTAATTCATTGATAAATGTTTATCTAATAAGGTTCACTCGCCAACTTATGTTGACCCAAAAACTCCCATTTTACACATGATACAGGTGAACCAGCAGAAGCTAGGAACACATAGGACCTGGATTAGAAGAATAAAACAATTTAGTATTGGGATTGTTATGTTTGGTTTATTTCCTTTGTATTGAATGAACATGTTTGGATATTTGAAAATGAAATTTTGACTTTATTTAATATGAAACATAATAGTAAATGTCATGTGCTTTGGTGATAACCCAATTATGCCCCGACTCTTATTTCCGCTGCGGGTCGGGGTGTGACAGATTGGTATCAGAGCCATGACTATAGGGATATAGGATAGGTTATTAGACCCTTAAAGAGCCTATACTATAGTCGATTAGAAACTTATAAGAATTTTGTGTGTTATATGCCAAATTTCATGATGTTTATATGTTTTATGTTAAATGTTACATTTAATATTGTGCAAGCATGTTCATAAGTATGTATTATCATATAATGCCTATCATGAAATCGTATGCTCATAACATATCACATCCATGAAAGCACACACCACATCATGATTGATTTTACAATGATTTTCGTGTTTTCAAATCTCATCAAAGTGAGTTCTCATGACGGGCATGTAGTAACTGGAAGGGTACCAGTACCGGTAGTCGGAACGTCCTGTCTAGGCTGGCATTCGTATAAATCCAAAATAAAGGACCAGTTTGCCTACCTGGGGACTAACGATGAGAGTACGAAGTACCTATTAGGCCAAAGCATGCTATACCAAACGTCGTGTGAGCTAATCCCACTTTGAGTTGTCATTGTGTCTACACCTGGACACGTTCCGACCAAACATCTCATGAACATATTTTGTGGTTTGCATTCGGGGGATGCGAGTGTTAAATTGCCAATACTAATGTGAATCCTACCAAGCCAATAGCCATGGGGGCCCACATGACTATGTAGGTGAAGGTATGGGGGACATTTGAGGCCCAACATGAGCGAACCCAAGACATCCTATGGATGTAGTTGCATTATTGATATTTATGTTATTTTCATTTTCTTAAAGACACATGACACCTAAAAAGACACCATAAACTCACAATCTTCTCATTTTATGATCCTGTAGATGTCGTCTAGACAGCAACGAAGGGGTAAAAGATCGGGAAGGTCTCAGGAACATTTGGCCACTCAGATCGTGAAACAAATGGCCACGATATTGCCTGACATTGTGGTACAAGTTCAACAAGCCCTTGCTACAAATCCTACTAACCCTCCTCAACAACAGGACCAGAACATTGACAACCCTCCTACCAACAAGTGCACTTACAAACATTTTAAGTCCTGTGATCCTCCTAAATTTGAAGGGACAGAGGGTGTCACTGCTCTCCTACATTGGTTCGAGGAGATGGAAAACACCTTCCTAAACTGCGATTGTCCTGAGGATCGCAAGGTTCGATACGCCACCGGGAGACTACTTGGAGTAGCCCTCACTTGGTGGAACACTGAAAAAGGGAAGAGGGGAACTGAAGATGCGATGGCCTTAACTTGGGAGGAGTTAAGGGAAATCATGACTAGGCGTTTCTGTCCTAGAAGTGAAATTAAGAAGTTGGAGGATGAATTTCATGCCTTAAAGCAAAAGGAGGGTGATCACACTACCTACAACAAGAGGTTTTTGGAGTTGAACCAAATGGTTCCAAATCTGTTCACACCAACCTATCGTCTGATTGAACATTATATTCGAGGACTTCCCTCGAAAATCCAAGATTCAGTTCTCAGCGTTTCACCGGTAACACTTGAAGCTGCCATGGAGTTGGCAACTGAACTGACCGAAAACCGAATTCGCAACGGGAAGTTCAAAGAAGAGAAGAAGAAAGCCCCTGTTGAGGGACAAACTTCAAACCACCCCATTCCTTCCTCTAAGTTTGCTAACAAGAGGAAGCGTAACACCAGAAATTTTGCTGTTACCCAAACCAACACCCCTATTCCTGCTGCACCCATAACCCAAGTCACTCCTCCATCCGTACCATACAGAAGACCCTACATAGGCCCACTACCAAAATATAACCGTTGTCAGTATCACCACTCCCCTGATCATCCTTGCCAATACTGCACCGGCTGCGGTCGCGCAGGACATACTGTTCAAAACTGCCGCATGCCTCAACGAACAAACCGCCACCAACCTTTAACCCAAACCCACCGACAGTTAATGGGTCAAGCACAACAACCCCTACCATTTCCACCCACCCAACATTTAGCCCAAACATACTATCAACCCAATTATCCTATGGGCCAACCTATGCGGGCTTGTTTCAATTGCGGCGACCCAAGTCATTTCAGAAACACATGTCCAAGGCTGGTTAATATTATTCATGCTCAGGCCCAAGCCAACCCAGTGAATCAAGCGAACCAAGCTCCTCCACCTGCAAGAGGAAGAGCTTTCAATATTAACGCGAACCAGGCCAGAGCTGACGGCAATGTGGTCAACGGTACGTTCCTTATAAATGGTAGATATGCCTCTATGTTATTTGATACTGGTGCGGATAGAAGTTTTATGTCATTAGAATTTGAACCTATCTTAAGCAAAAATTGGGATAAGCTCGCGGAATCCATAACGGTAGAAGTTGCGGACGGGAAACCAGTTTCATTAGACTCTATATACGCAACTGTACACTCACCTTAAACGACCACGATTTCTCAGTCGACCTTATTCCTATGAAGCTGGGAAGTTTCGACATCATAATCGGTATGGATTGGTTCAGTCAACATCAGGCGGAAGTTGTATGTCGTGAAAAATTTATTCGTATTCCTCTTTCAAACGGTCAGACTCTTCGAATCATTGGAGAAACCTCGTCGAAAGGGCTCAGCTTAATGTCTTGTCTTCAAGCTCAAAAATATCTTCGCAAGAATTATGTCGCGTTTTTAGCCCATATCATCAAGAAGGGGACCACAGAGAAGAAACTTGAAGATATTCCTGTAGTAAAAGACTTTCCACAAGTTTTTCCTGACGACATTTCAGGACTTCTTCCAGTTAGAGACGTCGAATTCCGTATTGATCTTATACCTGGTGCTACACCAATTGCAAAGTCTCCATATAGGTTAGCCCCCTCTGAAATGCAAGAGCTAGCCAGTCAATTACAAGAGTTGACTGACAAGGGATTCATACGTCCTAGCTCATCGCCTTGGGGTGCACCTGTCCTTTTTGTAAAGAAGAAAGATGGATCTTTTCGTATGTGCATTGACTACAGAGAGCTCAACAAGTTAACCATCAAAAATCGCTATCCCTTACCTCGCATTGATGATCTTCTTGACCAACTACAAGGTGCCAGCTGCTTTTCGAAAATCGATCTTCGATCTGGCTATCATCAGCTTAGAGTGCATGAAGAAGACGTCCCTAAGACTGCTTTTCGAACTCGTTATGGCCACTATGAATTCATGGTTATGCCGTTTGGATTAACCAACGCACCAGCTGTTTTCATGGACCTAATGAACAGAGTCTGCAAACCTTACCTTGATCGATTTGTTATAGTTTTCATCGACGATATTCTTATTTATTCAAAATCTAAAGCTGATCATGAACGTCATCTTCGACTCGTTCTTGCACTTCTAGAAAAGGAAAAGCTTTATGCCAAGTTCTCTAAATGTGAATTCTGGTTAAAAGAGGTGCAATTCCTCGGGCATGTAGTCAATGACAAAGGAATACATGTTGACCCTTCAAAGATCAAAGCAGTTCAAGAATGGCAAGCTCCACGTACACCAACTGAAGTAAGATCTTTTCTTGGACTAGCTGGCTATTATCGTCGGTTCATTTCAAACTTCTCTCGCATTGCTGTGCCACTCACGGCTTTAACCCATAAGGGAAAACCTTTCGTATGGGGACCCAAGCAAGAAGAAGCTTTTCAAACTCTTAAACAAAAACTTTGTGATGCACCAATCCTCACTCTTCCTGAAGGTTGTGATGATTTTGTAGTCTATTGCGACGCGTCAGGGCAAGGATTAGGCTGCGTTCTCATGCAAAGAGGAAAAGTCATAGCTTATGCCTCGAGACAACTCAAGACACATGAAAAGAACTACACCACTCATGACCTAGAACTTGGAGCCGTTGTATTCGCTCTTAAGATATGGAGACATTATCTCTATGGTACTAAGTGTGAAATATACACTGACCACAAGAGTCTTCAACATATCTTCGATCAAAAAGAGTTAAATATGAGGCAACGAAGATGGGTCAAACTTCTGAATGATTACGACTGTGAAATTAGATACCACCCTGGTAAGGCAAATGTGGTGGCTGATGCACTTAGTCGAAAGGGTTATGCGAACTCCATTCATCTTCTCTGTTCGCAAATTATAACCGACATTAAAGATCAAATTCGTGAAGCTCAACACGTTTCAATAACAGAAGAAGACGTACGTAAAGAGATGTCCTGTGGAGCCGAGCTAAAACTTGAAACTAAATCAGACGGTATCCTGTATTACCTAGATCGTATCTGGATTCCTAACCACAACAATCTTCGTGAAACTCTTATGAATGAAGCTCACAAAACGCGATATTCTATACACCCCGGAGCCGATAAGATGTATCAAGACCTACGATACACCTATTGGTGGCCTGGAATGAAGATGGATATTGCCGTTTTTGTCTCCAAGTGTCTCACATGTTCCAAGGTGAAGGCTGAACACCAAAGACCCTCAGGACTTCTAGTCCAACCGGAAATACCTGTATGGAAGTGGGAAAATATAACCATGGATTTCATTACCGGGTTACCTCGCACTTCTGGTGGGTATGACACTATATGGGTGATTATAGACCGACTTACAAAATCAGCTCACTTTATTCCTATCCGCGAAGATTTCAAGAACGAAAAGCTTGCACGTATTTATATCAACGAAATCGTGAGCCGGCATGGGGTACCATTAAGTATTATTTCTGATCGTGATGGTCGTTTCACCTCACGTACATGGCAAGCAGTACAATCCGCTATGGGCACACGATTAGATCTCAGTACCGCCTATCATCCTCAAACTGATGGACAGTCTGAGCGCACCATTCAAACTCTTGAGGATATGCTTAGAGCATGTGTAATAGACTTCAAGGGAAATTGGGACGCCCACCTACCATTAGTTGAATTCTCGTACAACAACAGCTATCATTCGAGCATCGGCATGGCACCTTTTGAAGCCTTATATGGTCGTAAGTGCCGATCTCCTGTATGTTCGCACGAAATTGGGGAAGCACAAATTACTGGTCCAGAATTGATCCAAGAAACCACAGATAAGATCCATCAAATTCGAAACAATCTTCTAGCGGCTCAAAGTCATCAAAAGAGTTATGCAGATAAACGACGGAAGCCCTTAGAGTTTAACATTGGTGATCATGTGCTTTTAAAAGTATCACCGTGGAAGGGAGTAGTTCGTTTTGGTCAAAAGGGGAAGCTAGCACCACGTTACGTAGGACCTTTCAAGATACTCGAAAGAGTAGGTCCTGTAGCATACAAGCTTGACTTACCAGAAGAACTCAACAGGATTCATCCCACATTCCACGTGTCGAACTTGAAGAAGTGCCTCGCTGATGAGAATCTCCATATTCCGCTGGAAGATATTCAAATTGATGAATCCATGCATTTTATTGAAAGACCAGTGGAGATCATGGGCTACGGGGAGAAGCGTCTTCGTCGAAGTCGCATTCCAATTGTTAGGGTACGCTGGGAGTCGAAACGGGGACCTGAGTTTACTTGGAACGTGAGGACTCAATGCGTGAAAAATACCCGCATCTTTTTCCTACTACTTCAACTACTTAAATTTCGGGACGAAATTCCTAAAAGTAGGGGATACTGTAACATTTGTAAAAATCGGGTCTCCAAAACCCGCTCCGTTTTGTAATCAAGTACCAAGTTATAAAAGTTGCATTAAATATTTATGATTAATTTTGAGTTAAAGCGATACATAAATAATAAACAAACTAAACTATAAAAATTATATTTGATAAAAAGTTAAAATAAAATAAATAAAAAATATTTGAAGCTGCCGGGACTCGAACCCGGGTCAGCCAAGAAATACTTCAAACAACTTAAAACTCACTTCCAAGACCACTCCGCCACAATGTGTTTTCTATTAACTCTAGGAAAACAAATGAAATTTATACACAATTCAGTTAAACCGATGGCGCCATCTGAGAAACGGTAATCGGCAAACCAATCGTCAAATCGTTGTTTAATTCACATGTTCAGCTTATAACCGATGTATGACGGTTTCTAATCAAGTTGGAATTGATTGAACTTAAAGTTTCATCATTTTCGGTTTTTGAAACCGAAAGTTCATCAAAGCTCTGAATAACTCAAGCTTCAGACCATTCCCGCGATTCAGAGCTATCATATCAATACTCCATTTCAATTTCGTCGCATTTTCGGACCACCAGATTATCTGAATCAGCTCGCCGGAAAAACTCTGCAAGTCATCGGAAAACCGGGACTCACATCCACACGGTATTTCCTCCGGCTCTTTCTGTTTAAATCATGTGATTAATCAGTCTTTAACACAACCCCACCATCAGAATCGATCCTAGTCAACGTTTATCGAAAATCTTATCTTCGCCGGAAAACTTCTGAAACTGCCGGAATCACACTGTGAACGGGTATGATCTCCTAAACTTCTGTTAAACCTTGTTTAAGTGACTCAACTTCATAAATAATCGATCAACGCTGTTAATTGGTTTCAACAGCCGGAGTTCACTTTCAGTACCGACGAACCTCCGCCGGATTTCTGTGAACAACATCAATCGGTATATTTTTTTCCTTAAACTCTCTCCATTCTCTACTTTTAAATTACTGTTAATGTCTGAAAATTGTATAAGTCATAAATCAATCATAACAAGTCGGAATATGCTGTCTGTGTAAATCGACGAAGAAGATGAAGACACAACATAGCATAAGATTAATTAAAAACGGTATTTTAAACGGGTTAGACACACAGTCCAGCGGTGGACTGTGTGCAAATTTCACACACACGTCCCGAGTTCGATTCCTGCTATACGCACTCCTTATATTATAACGCGCCTTTTTGTTTAAAAACTAAACCGGGATAATCCAGTTAGTTGTTAAGTATAATAAAAACCGAGATATTAACCGGGTTAGACACACAGTCCAGCGGTGGACTGTGTGCAACATGAACTACACGTCGCGCGTTCGAAACCCGTCACGAGCACCGGTCCGATTGAATTAAAATGTTTTTGCAAATAAAGGAAATTCGGTTAAATCGAATAAGTGTTTAAATATAAATAAAAACAAGAATATTTCGGGTTAGACACGTAGCTCAGTTGGTAGAGCTGCGTGCACGCGAACGGGAGGTCGCCGGTTCGAATCTCACCCGGCGCAGATCAATTCGCTGACCGAACCGGTCAACGGTCAACGGTCAACGCTAAAAAATAAATTTTTTTTTTATTTTTATTTATTTAATTTAATTTAAAAATCAATTAAAAATACTTAAAAATAACATTTTTAAAGATAGAAAATAGCTATAAACTCACAAAAATATATCTAAAAATTTTATTAAAATCCTTAATAAAATCCATCCATTTATTATATTTTTTCATTATTATTTAGGTTAGTATTCCTCGTTGATCCGCTCATCTAAATCGTGCGCATCTCACCATCTCCAATCCAACGCACCCAATGTGAGTGAATCTTACAAATTCTCCGTTTTAATCACGTTTTGGGGTGTATCATGTGTCTTTGTTTATATACATATTATAACTAAACCATTGTGCATACATCATATCATGAACATGTGTATTCTGTTTGTTGCTGTTAAGTAGTTATTATTGGATGCAATTTATTATTCAGTACATGCAATTTCATAGGCCGCCGCTCCCCATTTATGAGCGTTGAGCATGTTCCCCATTTTATTATGCGGTTGAACCTGGCGTGCCCACATACGATCGGCTCCGTTTGATTGAGCCTTGATCGCACAGTTCATTTTACATTTTCAGTACATGCAATACGATCGGCTCCGTTTGATTGAGCCTTGATCGCACAGTTCATTTATGTTATTTATCGTATGATATTGGTATGTTCATGTATGCTATCAAGTGCTATTGTATGTTATAATTGTAACTGCTTTTTGCCATTGCTTGATTACTTACATTTGCTCATTTATGATTATGCACAATTTTTCATTGATAAACTAACCATTAATTCATTGATAAATGTTTATCTAATAAGGTTCACTCGCCAACTTATGTTGACCCAAAAACTCCCATTTTACACATGATACAGGTGAACCAGCAGAAGCTAGGAACACATAGGACCTGGATTAGAAGAATAAAACAATTTAGTATTGGGATTGTTATGTTTGGTTTATTTCCTTTGTATTGAATGAACATGTTTGGATATTTGAAAATGAAATTTTGACTTTATTTAATATGAAACATAATAGTAAATGTCATGTGCTTTGGTGATAACCCAATTATGCCCCGACTCTTATTTCCGCTGCGGGTCGGGGTGTGACAGCCACCATATTCTCCTAGCAAAGAGACATGAAGTGAATATATGGTTCGTTGACCTAGTACCCGCGTCTCCCACATTGTAGATCTGTAACATTTATTCAAGGGTTCGCAAGAGCCACCTTCGATGCCACTTTCCCTATAAGAACTCTCCAAACAAGGTAGTTAGTCTTACGAGTTACCCACCCGTTCCAATCGAAAGTTAGCCCATTGTCCTAACCTGAAGCCACCGTCATCAAATCAAGTTGACCATTAATTAAGAAGCTTTATCCCACTGTATTCTCTAACACCCAAGCCTCCCTCCCTAAGTTTAGCATGATGTAAGATAGGCATGAGAGTGCCAATTTGTAGCTACTCGATATGTGAAGAAGGATCCATCACCCAATCCAAACTCCATTGAATGTTCCTTCCCCTCAAAATAATATGAGCATCCATACACCTGTTTTTACTTTTAGCAAGCCGATACACATTAGGAAAAGTATCTTTTAACGTCTTACTACCAAATCACACGTCTTTCCAAAAACGCGTCTTCATGCCATTACCAATATTAACCCATAATCAATCTTTAACATTAATCTCCTCTTCCAATAAAACCTCATCAATGGTTCCTATATCTTTCCAAATCCCCAGAACTGAGTCTGTTATAGGGGCCAGTTTTTGGTCCAACTTCTTCTTATGTGTAGAATTAACTACTATCGCCCAAAGCCGATGTGGTTTCTTATTCATTCTCCACCATCACTTCATTAACATGGTAATACTAAAGTCTATTGTTCCCCCAATTCCCATGCCCCCAATAGCTTTCAGTCTAATTAGTTTCTCCCACCTGACCCACCTTTTTTGTGGCCCGAACCTGATTTTCCCCAAATGAACTCCCTACTAATACTATCAAGCTTTTTTTTATATTTTCCTTAGGCGCCTTAAATAGGGACATGTAGTAGGAAGGAAGAGTACCTAGAATCGCTTTGGCTAGAGTGACTCACCCCACAAATGAATGGGCCTTAGCTTTACAATTCGTCAATCTACTTGTAAACTTTTACATAGTAGGCTGCCACATGCCAACTCTCTTCACGTATGCCCCAATTGGGATACTGAGATACAAAAATGGCATTGACCCAACACTACATATCAGTTTTCCCACCATTCACTCCACTTCATCATCATCAACCCCAATCCCAAAAGGTTGACATGTTTGCGGGTTCACCTTGTGCCCGGTAACTAGGTTAAGACATCTTAAGAGTCGGCTTAAGCTAAGCACATTTTGTTCGGACCACTCTCTAATGTATAGGACTTCATCAGCATAACACAAATGTGAGATGCATGGCACGTTATTAGGCAACTTGACCCCATAAAACAACCCTATAATTTTTTCCCTCTTGATAAACATGGTCAACACTTCCATTTCCAGAGCATAAAGGAACACGGATAGAGGGTATTTTAGACGTTCCATAATATCGTCTCCCAGGCTTCAACCCCCTTTTAAAAGGAAATTCTCCCGCTAGAGATCCATTAACCAAAACCGACCCTTACTCGATTCAAGGCAACCTTTAATCCATTAAACTTACAAAGCTGGAAATCCCATAAATCCCCATAGTGTTGTATAAGAATTTCTTAGTTTAAAGAGTCATACGCCTTTTCATAATCAACTTAAAAAATTAACATTTTCTCGTTTTTTATTTTTAATCCAAGAAACCAACTCACTAACAATGAGTGGGTTGTCCAAAATATTCCTTCTTCTCATAAAAGTTGCTTGGCTCATAGATATTAGGGTATTTAAGAAATGCCATAGCCGATTAGACAAGACCTTAGACATGATTTTATACAACGACTCGACAAGAGATATAGGTCTATAATGAGATAATGCCTGGGGATCCGAAGCTTTTGGAATCATGAAAATAAAAGATCCATTACATCCTTTGCTAATATGGCTAGTACAGTGGAAGTCTTCCATGAGTTTTAGAACCGCCGGTTTCTCCGCTTCCAAATAATGCTTCAAAATTTCATGGTAAAATCATCCAACCCAGAGTTTTACTTCCATCACACCCTGTATCGCTTTCCTAATTTCATCGACCGAAAATGAAACAACTAAAGAATCAAATAGTTCAGCTAGAAGTAAGGGCAACCCAAAAATAGCTAAAGAATCAAAATCATCCAACCCAGAGTTTTACTTCCATGCACGTTTGTTTGTCTTTTTTTTTACGTTTTCTTAAATAGCTATTCAAATCTTTTATATAAAACACAAAAATAAAATACCCCTCTTTCTTCATGGTTAAACAAGGACAACACTCAACCCTTTTCTTATTCATCGTTAAAGCCTGACGACATGGATAATTTTGAAGTTCTAGCAATAGTGAGATGGATAGAGATTATGGTAATCAGTTGCAGACGTGGGGATCATGAAAAACACATGTTACCCTTACAATCATTTCTAGATTTTGAGAATCTGATGTCGATGACCATTCACAACCCCTTAATCAAAGAACCAATCTTGCATAAGAGATATATAATACCTAAAGATTATTCACGTCTCAATGCATCAAAGAACAACCGAGGATGAAGAATGTTCGAGAATCAACAAAGCACATGGAAACATTTGAGAATCACAAAAGCGACGAGGTCAACAACAAGGAGATTGCGGGAGGATGAAGAAGACAAAGGCATAGTTTGGGAGTTAGGGCATGGTAAGCGAAAAAGGAGAAAGTAGGATGGAGTTCAGTAGGGTTTTTATATATTTAACATCTTCGTTTTTTGAAATCAAATAGGTAAAAATACCCTTTACATAAGTGTTTGCTCATTTGAAGGCGCAAATGTATTACAATTAGGCTAAGAAGTGAAACCATATGTGTAATCTATCAAAACAAAGTAACCAAAAAATGAAATTTCGACAAACCATCAAAAACCAGTGTTTTGAAACCAGGATCGGACTGGCCGGTCAGACCGGGAACCGGAGTTTGGACCAATACTGGTCATTGTATTAGATCGGGGTTGCATCGAACAGTAGTTTGTACTGGCGAACCGGCGGTTGGATCGGGATACCAGTCGGTTGAACCGGTTTTTTAAAGGGGTTGGGCCAGTTTTTTATATATTTTTTAAATTTTACCCTATTTTTTTTCGTATTTACGACACCATCCGGTTCTTACTTCTGTCGGGGTCAATGAACCGGTAAGGAGACCGGTTCGATTTACGATCCGGTTATGAAAACATTAGCCAAAACCATCTGTGTAAGCTGCTCTCTAATTTGCCTTGCATAATCTTTTTTATACTAATAATTGAATATCTTTTTGGATACTTGTTAGTCTCTAGTGCCTCTTCACCCTTAAATCATAATATTAAAAAAATTCTTTATACACGTTATTAGATTATTATTGGACATTTACACATATACATACATATCCTATTAAATAATAACATTAAACAATAATTTAATTAAATCTAAACTTTTTTCTAAAAAAACGATCAATAATTTGACCCGATCATACAAACTTAATACTATAATATATTAGCCGGATACAAACAATAATTACTAATAAAGTATCAAATAAGATATACAAGTACTTCTAATTTTGTCAATGATAGAACTTAGGACACTAAAATTACAAACGGAATATCTAAATAAAGTATTAAATTATTTTATAATATTATTTGATATATATTAGTGTGATAAATGTGTTTATTTAATCCAAATAGTACATTGAGTTCTTAAAGATATAAGCTCTTTGATATTAAACATATAAGATTACATTACTCAAGTTGTGTAATAAAAAAATTGAAACTTATATATATATATATATGAAACAAAACTAAATAGCTTTGTATTTTGTTTAGTGGTATTGTGTATCTGGTCAACTTATTTTATTAATATACATATTTATAGAAAAAATATGTTTTGTATTTTGTTTGGTGGTATTGTGTATCTGGTCAACTTATTTTATTAATATACATATTTATAGAAAAAATATGTCTCGTAATAAAAATTAATGGCAATTAACACATAAAATATGAAAATACTATTTAGAAAAGAAAATATAATCCAACATTTAGTCCGACGTATTAAAAATTTTAAGTTAATTTGATTTTAGATGAGAAAGGAAAGGGGAAAAGTTAAAATTGCCGTTAAAAGTTAATATACTCTGTTTGTTGTTCACATTCTGACGGAGTTGTCGATGTTTAAACAATAAATACCATTATTATTATCATTATTATTTGCTGATTCGACCGTACTCTTTTACTTAATACATAACCTTTTCAGTCTTATACTTTAATATTAAAAACTCATATTTATAAAAACTAATAAAAATTAATACTTTAATATTAAAAATCCATATTTTATAAAACTAATAAAAATTATAATTAGTAATATGAATGTCTTATATAAACAACAAATAATGAAACTTTGAAACAAAAATTAAAACTTTCAGAAGAGTGTTATCGCAAAAAAAAAAAAAAAAAAAAAAAAACCCTTACATCGAGATAGATGATAAACGGGTAACAAGTTGCGCTGCTACCCATTTTTGAATAGTAATACCAAATCTTTTAATTAAATGTTTAATTTAGTTTACATACAAGCAAAATAAAGGAAATTCATGGACGTGTAATATTTTTCAGTTCGTTTTAAGCTTAAGTATGACTTGTGAAAAATATTTTTAGTTTCACAAAGCACGTTATTTATTAATATTACACTTACAAAATTTTTATAATTTTTATTTTTTAACAAATTTAAAATAACATTTGTTATAACTTTAGAATACATATGTACTAATATATCTGGTTTTGATACTTCCATTGCAGATAATCGAATCCAGGTAATGAGTTAGTAAGTATCACCTAACACCATATAGTTTTATTGGTTTTAATATTTGGTTTTATTTCCGTCTTTTTGGACACCCTTCCCCTAGTATGTCCTGATTGTTTCGAATTTTTCTATCGAGTTCGACTTATTTTTCCACCCTAAAATTGTATGTACACGAGTGGATACTTGTTTGAAAAAAAAATTGGTATGAGTTAATAATTAATCTTTAATTAAAATATAATAATATTAAAAGTTCTATTTGTTGAACAATATGTAAATTTAAAACTGTTTTTTAACGGCTAACAAATACTATATAACTTCGGTTATTCGGATAAATCTTTTGACCGCTAACAAATACTATATAACTTCGGTTATTCGGACAAATCTTTTGACAAAAGGTCGCTCACGTCCTTCAAACATATACAATGCTTGTAATCAGCCCCACCCATCATTCCAAGTAATGGTTTATTATCAAGTATATAGGCATATGTCTAAATGACTTTTAAATCAAAATCGTATGTCCACGCCATTACAGGTGATTGCCGACTATATTGGTAAAATCGGAAAAATTGTCCATTTCCTTTATACTTCTTATCAAAAAGTTGAAATATAACTTTATCAGATGAACAGTAGTTTTATACGTATTTTAACTAGCTCTGCGTCATGTATCAATTTTGTGAACCTAAAGATTTTCTCAGCTATTCTTATTTTAGTATTTTACCCTTTTGTATTTTGTTTATTAATTAATTAATAAAAGTTAATTAAAATAATTAATCAATAAAAGTTAACTAAACAGTAGAAATAAAACATAATATTTAATTAATAAAAGTTAATTAAAAACATGAATTAATAAAAGTTAATAAAAAACAGTAGTAATAAAACATAATATTTGATAAATCTCCATCACTAACTTGTATGTAATTTTAGTAATATCTTATTTTAAAATACTTTTTTATAATTCATAAATTTTTCATTACTAACCATTTAATATTTATTTTATTTAACTAACTAATATATACATATTCATGTTGTCTATATGCGTGAGAGAGAGATCACGTTTAATATAAAACTAACTTAGATAAAGATAGACGCTCTCCATAGTGCTAACAATATATAATGGAAAAGAGACAAAATTATAATTTTTTAAAGCTAGTGGGGTACTACGTTACGTAGCGGGAATTCAGTCAGTATCGTTCAATTCATTATAATACTGATACTTGCTTAAGCAGCCGAAAAAGAACACCTAAAAATAAAGTCGTGATATTCCCAAACGATGATAACCTATGTTTTATATTGATTGAAAACCATAAAAACAAATACCGGTACCAGTTTCAATCAAACCAATACTGGTATTGATGTTGTTTGGTTCGGTTTGTCACGGTATGACACCAACACTCGTATAACTTACGATAATAAAAACGTATTCTATTATGAATACATATTTATACCGGAATATTGAAGAAAAAAATTTAAGTACGGTTGCTTACTCAGTTGCGTGTTATTTACTAAGTTAGAAATTCGTGTGTTACTCGTGTTGAATAAAGAAAATAATAAATGGTTATTAATAAAAAGCAATGAATTATAAAAAAATATTTTGAGATAAGATATGACTGAAATTACATATAAAATACTTACATGATTCTGAGCAATTATGTTGTTCCGAGAATTTCTCTACACCTTTTGCAACTGCTATCGCAATCATGATAGATTTAGACGAGGGCGAATTCCATTACTATCATTCTGAGCGTTTGTTCATGTTTTTTATTTTTTATTTTTTATTTTGATTTTTTTAACAAATTTGTTTTTTGTTCATCATATGTAGTTTCAACGTAGATTGGAATCCAGAAAATATGTTGACTGTCCTTGGTGGATGTTTGCAAGTTTTTTTTTTTGCTTAGTTTTTGTTTATTTGGTCAATGATGGTAATGGCAACCTCATGTGAGACTTTTTCCTTGTTCGTTATGTTAGCATTATTGTTGGCTTTTGGGTTTTGGTATGTTATGTGGCTTACACACTTTGTCTATTCTTTCAATAATGTCAATGCCTTCTATTTGCGTTTCTTGATTTACCTTAGTTTACTGTGTTTTTGCATTGTATGTTCGTTTCTACCATCTTGCTTTGTGGGGGCTTATATTAGATTAATGCTTTAAACTTGCATTTTCTTAGTTTAACTTTTCATTATTGTTTTTATGACATGATATTGGATGCCAAATTTGACACTAACGTAATGGATAGATTCATTGCCAAGTATTTCAAGAGGCAATGAAAATGTAACGCCTTGTTTTTTCATATTTTTCTTAATTAGAAATTGTAATCGTGTTCCTATTTATGGAAACTTGTATTCGTATCGCATACGTATTTCTTTTCCCAAATCTTGTAATCCGAGACTTTGATCGTAATAAAATTCATACTTAATACATACTTGTCTTGCATAGATTCAATTGTTAAATACGTGTTTACATACAAACTGATACTTGTTATACGTGCAAATACTCATACATTCATACTTGATACCTAAAATATATATACATATGCTTTACACACTTAAACATGCAAAAATATCAAGTTATAGCATGAAATGAAAGAAAACCAAGTTAAGGGACTAAGAGTGACAAAAATCAAAGAAGTTTATGGAATTATGCATCTCGCGGCCTGCGACCGTCTTTCTTATATCCTCTCGCGGCCCGCGAGAGGGGCTTAATCCGGAATTGTGGTTTCTAGCTCATGGATTGGTCAATTTTGTGTTTCTTACATTAAATGTAGTCATATAACTTCCCTTTAACATCAACTATAAATACCCACCTCCTCTCACTCTCATTTCACACCTCAAACACTCATCTCTCTCTCTAAAGCTCTCTCTCAATTCTGAAAGTTCAAGACTTTCAAGTGAGTTCTAACTCACCTGTCCCTCCCTTCTTTACTCTTTTCTTTCTTCTTATCACTTGGAACACCTCTATGAGTGTTTACATAGGTTTTCTATGGAAAACCAACATGGAACATCACCATATTTGAGGTCATAAGTGTAAGAACTTTCTGTTTTAACAGGGTTTTAACCCACAAGTGTTGTATCCTTCCAAGCTTGTTCTTAAAACAAGACTTGAGATGGTAGTGTGTGATTACTTGGAAGCCTTGGCTATCCTACTTTCAATCCACCACCTCACTTGATGATTTTGAATATTTTATGTCTTTTACTTTTATTTTCATTTTAACTTATTCATGACCATCCTTGTTGTCCTTGTGACAACTTGTGCATTAGTGAACTATACGAAAGAGGTTAAAGGAACGTTATCCTCCTACCTCCATGCATGACTTCTATGAACTTCCATGATATTTGTGATCTACTTATTATGTATACCATATAATATAATACACTAACCGAACCCTTGATGATAATCGAACGATTGTCCGTCATGGTACTAGGTTACATCATCTAAGTACTTAATTTCTCGTTATGATTCTAATGGGTGACTTAACCCATGAAAACACCTCCACCCGAATAGGTATCATAGTATCAAAACAAGTATTAAGTCTAGGTGGTTATTTTCTCGTATACATACTTTGGTGTTTTTAAATTCCTAATCCTCCGTTATCATTCGAATACTTACCAACCCACGTTTTCCTCTTGTAGGATAACTCAGTGATCCTCCAACTCTCTTAATGGAAATTACCAAGTGGAAGCTTGCAAAACCGTGAATACACTTGACCCATTTCCCTTTTTACACAATTTGGGTTGTAACATGTTAACTTACAAAATACACGAATACACACACTACATGCTTTATACACTCGATCTGTTATACATGCTTATTGTTATGCTTAGGTTCATGCTAGATTCATACATGCTTCTTGTCATTAACTTGGCTAGCCCCAACTTAACATATATAGCGCTATAGGAGTAGCACACCGCCCGTCGGGGTATTGTTAAGCTTAAGTTGATTCTTATTTTTATTCATACTTTAATGTCGTTACTTTGTGTGGCGAGGGACACTTAATTCTTGTGCACACTTGGGTTTGACAATTTGTATTGCATGCAAGCTTTTCTTGTATACGATTGCCATGTGGATTTGAGTAAACTATTTTATACTTATGCTATGTACTTAAACTTGTGTACTCGCCAATACCTTTTGTATTGAACTATACTTTTAACATGTTGCAGGTTAAAGATGTTGAATATGACGAATCTAGTAGGGACGACATAGAAACGCACCTAGAATGATTAGGCTTTTTATGTTGTAATTTTTGTTGAAGTTTTTTTGATGTAATTGAGAATTTGATTTATGAAATGAAATGAATTTTTTATTGCTGCAACATAGAGGTATGACATGTTTCACAGCGATAGTTTATCATGTTTTGTATGTTTCAGTTTTCTTCGTGCTTAATATTACGCATTCTTGGATAGGCTTTAACTTTAGAAGGTTGATAAGCTTATTGCTTTGGTTGGACTTGTATCGATGTGTAACCTATACATTTTTTTGGTTGTTATAAAATAGGTTATTACCCCTTATGCATAAGTTTGTTTGTTTCGTTATTGTCTACCGACTTGAGTGCGTATTTCAAATTCAAACGTCTATCGTGGATGCGTGTGCCAGAGTTGATCACATCATGGTAAGCATATTTTTTATCATTTTATTCGTTGCGTGCCTTTAGTTTTTTTAACGGGTAATTAATAGTTATTTTTGTAGGTCAGTAAGCACCCACAATTTCAAGTTGACCTTCGGATATGAGGCGTCCAACAAACGGATTTCATACCTAACTCCTAAGGTTAGTCTTCTTTTTATTTTTGTTTTTAATGAACGGATTTCATGTCTAACTCATAAGGTTAGTCTTTTTTTATTTTTGTTTTTAATGTCACTGCTTAAATTGTGTCGAAGTTGTTTTACATTTGCTTTTAATGTTGCTTGCAACTTTCAGACAATTGAGTTATACCAAACTCCGTATACGCTTCATCTCATTAATATGTATTAATATGTGATGGATGATATATTGGAATCGGCACAGATTACATAGCTACCAGTTTTGTGGTAATCGCTAGTCGGCGGCAAGATGAGGACTAGCGATTAATCAGAATTAGTAGGGATTAATTTGATTAATCGGTGACTAATCGGGGATTAATTTAGAGATTAATCGGCACCTAGTTGGGATTTTTACAAGCATGACTGCCAATAATACAGGCCAATATGTATAGATGCAAGGACATGCAATAGCATCATTGACCCACAATGCAGAGCCAGGTGAAAATGTGATAGCATCACTAACCCACAACAAGATTCACATTTACAAATTCAAGTATAAACCGAAGAAAGACATTAAAAAGATGGTAAAGTATGATATATTTGAAAGTGACACTTTTGTAGTACACAAAAACATTTGTAGGGTTGCTTATTTTTGTAAAAGTATAGTCCTTATAGTTTCAATATGCTTTTCTTTTAAGTTGAAATTTTGTTTGAAACTCCCATGTGAGAAAGACGTTTCAAAACTGGTTATCAAATTGTTATGTATTCGAAAGTAACATTTTTGTATTATACAAAAATTCGGTTGATTTGCTTATTTTTATAAAAGTGTTGTTTTTATAGTTGTAATTGGCCTTTCTTTTAAATCGAAATTTTGTATCAAAGTCTTATGTATTTGAAAATAACAACCATTACCGGCACATTCAACTAGACATTAAAACACCAATGAAAATCATTAACACTTTTGAACAATTATTAGAAAGACTAATTAGCAAGAATGAATTAAAAAGAGGCATATAATCACTCAAACCATCTTTTGCAACAAATACTATAAATGCTCTGCGTTCATTATGTCTGCAATGCATACGGACATAATATATATATATACATATATATATATATATATAAAAGATCAATTCATAAAACAAATTATTGTGAGAAGAAGGATAGAAAAAATAATTCATTTTTACAATTTTATAAATTTTAATAATATAAAGATATGCTTGGAATACAATGCTTATTCATCTTTTTCAAAAAATAAAAAAAAAATATATATGAACAAAATTTGTTTATGAATTGAAAGTGCATGTGTGTAGGTTACATGTAGGCTCTGTGTAGCTAATACACCAACACCGAGTTTTCACTTTTTCATGAAAAAGTGTAAACTTTAATAACATATATGATTTTTTAAATGGCAATGCTTGCTCCTACTCAATTACACTATAAAATCCTAATTCACCTAGGATTTGTATCTAGGTGTTGTTTAGATGGAGTACCGAGACTGTTATAAAATATATTTTATGACCATCCACAGCTCTATACCAATTAAGTTCAGAATCATCTTATTACTTTTGCAAATAGTTGATTATGGTTCTTATGAAAAAACTTACCCTAGATGACACTAGTAACGAGGGTGTAGTGTTAAAAGGCTAGAGCCCTCTCAGGTTAGCCTTATGTCCCCAAATAACCAAGCTAAAGACACACCAATTATCTGGTTTCAAGTAACTAAGACATTTAATCATCCCTTGTGATCTAAGAGTCTTTTATATTTCTCTAGCAACCTAGATTAATGATCCAAACAAATTACTATCTAGATTACGCAATTTAAAGCAAACCCTTATCTAGTTTTCAAACCCTTATAATCGGATTCTTCCCATAGGTGACCCGTATGCATTAAGCATCTAGCCCTGGACTAGTGATCGATATATAGACTAAAGATAAATGAAACAGATCAAACACATATAACCTCATAGAAAGACCTAAATCATCCACAGAAACTCAATTGAACATCAATATTCATCATATGCATTACACTATCACAAGTTCATAAGCAAACCTTACTAAAAACACACTTTCATAATAAAATCAACAAAGTCAATACAAAGTAACAAGAATCATCCTACCTTAACTAGCTATGGCGCGGTTAGCTACTCATAGTAACAAATAAAGCTATAAAATTCATTGAATACGTGATAGAAATCACAAGAAATGATAATACGAAGGGTGCTAACTCAATAAGGAACAATCTCTTGTCCTCCTGTAGGTTCTTCTTCCTTGAATCCTCTCCTGAATATCCGATCTTGAATCCTTGAACATGTCGAGACACCTCATCATGCACGGTCGTGCATGAGCAGGCACGCCCATGCATAGTACAACCCCGAGAGACAATGAAAGTTCCGCGTCTGGCGAGTTTAAATGGAAGGTTGGATAAAATAAAGCTAATTCGGTAGAAATCTCGTAAGAATAATTAAAAGTAGAAAGCTTCCATTAATATCATCATACCGAAAGAGCATATATTATTTTACAAGCTGGAGAGAAATCTGAGGTCTTTCCAGCCTTTCACCAAAACTTTCCAAAACTTATGAAATTCTAACACATAACACCCTATATATATACATGATGATTTGGACGAATTAGCTTGTTCGTACGGATGAGTTCTCATCCTCTCCAAAATGTCATGTGTTCGAATATCTCACTCAAATATACGATATTCAACACACGCTCTATCTAGCCTATTCGAACAGTGGTGGACACACAGAATATGCACTAACAGTTTCCCCCTTGTACGTCACTGTCAAATCTTGATCTTCAAATATCCAAGCTGTGTTTGAATATTCTGCAACTTCAATCAAGCATTTGATATCTTCAATGAATTCCCCATTGATTGATGATTCGGTTAGCATTATATCCAATAGCATATTACCCATGGAATGACACTTCAGTTCTTTGTTTGCACAGTTCCTGACATCCTCTGGTTTGCTTAACTGCAATCTTCACGAACATTCACCAACATGAAACTAATCAATGCAACAACTCCATTTCAACCTTTAATCACATCCGCGTTCGGTTTTTGATTTACCACTTTAGCTTAATCTCTTAATCTTCAAAAACCTAACCGACAATTGATAAAAAACTTTGAACACCATAGTGGTAAACTTTAAGTGTAAACGCTAATCTCAATTAGCAAATCTTCATCGGATAATAAATCATCTGGTAACACGTTGTGATATAGGAAACATTCTTCCACGATCAAATTCACATTCTTCCTCTTCAGTCACGTTAAAAGATGTATAGCCTTTTCTGTTCGTTCGGTAGCAACTTAATCTACAAACATCCTTATTCCCTGGCGGTTAGTCCAAAAAACAACATTTGCTCGAAGATTAACCATTCTGATACTTTAGACTATCATAAAGTTGTCGTGTATCTAATATCTTGAAAGCTCTCTTACATCTTAAGTATCAATGACACTGATGCATCCTCCTGATGCTAATCCAGCTAACCGGCTTGTACGAAGGCTCGGGACTCAAAACCTTAGGCATCAATCTGATCACGATCTAAAGAATGTGAACTTTCTATGATCATGAATTAACAAATCCAATATCTTATGTATTCCGAGTCATTCAAGTCGAAATCACCCGAATATTGTTGCACGTTTTCTTGTCTGAATTTCGAAAGATGTTCTAATATTTGAAAAATTTTATTCCCCTTCATTTTGGAAAATTTTGACCTCTCTAAATTCATTATTGAACTTCCAAATCAAAATAAGCAAATTCAGTCATCTCTTTTCTTTGAAAAACTCAACTACGTGGAATATGTGCCATTTTGCTCCACAAAAGTTTGTTTTTCATCAATGCGGGTTTTTATTGTTGGCCCATGAATAGTCATTTAACCAAATGATACATGTTATACACCGGTCTTCATGACTATTCCACTATCTTCACTATAGTGCAATCTCGTAATCTAATCATTCTCCGAAGCCTCCGATGGTGTACCCGAACAACCCGTATTTGACGTTAAAATCTCAAAAAAGTTTTCAATCAACAAATTTTTCTGGACACTCGTCTCGTCAAGAAGATCAAATTTTTTAGACATTTAACTCATTCACGCGTAAGAGTCCTTGAGCGGATGACTTATTCGTGCGGATAATACTGATATGATTTGGAACAGATTAAGCTAGTTCATGCGGATGAGAGGCTTTCGTGTGGATTAAGTTGATTCATGTGGATGAAAGACTGGTTCATGCGGATGAACACAAATTCTCAAACGGATCAGGCTCATTCGTGCGAATGAATGACTCTAGTGAGCGAACGTGACACTCATGTGCACGAAACTCACTCGTTCATTCGAACGTCGCTGTTCACATTTTTCTATCCAAAATCTTTAGTTTTTCTAATTTGATGATGATTCTTTCACAGACATGGTCGAAAATCAATTATGAATGTAATGATGTCTTCAATTTCAAATTCCATCCATGAATTGAATTTCAATTTGATGTTTTACGTCTATAACCCATAAAAACCCATAAATCATGAGCATAGGTGATTCAATCAACTCTTTGATCGATTGAACCGGTACCGTAGCTCTGATATCAACTGAAAGTTTCGGATCACGCGGGTTTAGATGGAAGTTTGGATAAGATAAAACTAATTCGGTAGAAATCTCATAAGAATAATCAAAAGTTGAAAGCATTAATACCAAAAGAGCATACATCATTTTACAAGCTGGAGAGAAATATGAGGTCTCTCTAGCCTTTCCCCAAAACTTTCCGAAATTTATGAAATTCTAACACATAACACCCTATATATAGACATGATATTTTGGGACGGATTATCTTGTCCGTGCGGATGACCTCATCCGTACGGATGAGTTCTCATCCTCTCCAAAATGTCATGTGTTCCAAGCTCTCACTCAAATATACAATATTCAACACATGCTCTATTTAGTCTATTAGAACAGTGGCAGACACATAGAATACGCACTAACAGACAAAAATGACAACTTCTTAAAGATTCCACGACCACAAGAATGCCACACGGTCGTGCCACCCCTAGCACGCTCATGCTCACCTGCCTTCTGCTAGCCTATAATAGAGGCCTCATTCCCTCATTTCAAGCATGCTCTTTTTTGCTATCTTATTCCCCGATTTACTATAAGCCCTAGGCTGATAGACTTGTGCCTTCTTGGCCTTGGTCTCTCTTACTTGAAGGCTCTAGTTACTTGGAGAAAGTGTGGATGATCCACGAAACTTGGTTAATCGATATCTAAGTATGTCGATGCTTCCTAAGCACCGTTTACTTGGAAGATGAGAGGTTGATCCCTAGAGAAGGCGTTCATACCAACCGAGACTTCTCCAAAGTTAGAATTCCAACATTCTATCTTTGATCATCAATGTTAAGAATAAGGCATCATTAGATTATAGATTAGTTGACTAAATATATGTAATATATGAGAGTTGAGAGACACTTGTTACACACACTTACTCATGATATTGAGCTTGAAGATCATGGAAGAGTGATAATCGCCACTGGAAAAAAGTGTTAAGATCTTCATATGGTTGGTATTTTACTTTATTTAATGTGTTTATCTTTTACTATTGGTTTATTGTCTTTTGTGACAGGATTACATGACCTCTTTGAAACTAAATTAATAACATAATTTAACCAAATTAATCTAACTTAAAGTTAACTTTACTGGGTGTGTGTACGAATTCCCATACCCTTAATCAGATCCGGTGTAAGCATCTGGAGTTTGACCAAGATCTTATTAGAGTTTTCTAGCATTGAACCAGATTCGGGGGACAAGTTTCTGGTATTGAACCAAATCTTGAGGGTAATAAAAGGCTTATGATATTACATTGAAATCCTTAGGGAAGGCTTATAGTAATGCACCTGATCTGATTGCGAGGTAAAAGTTAAAATCTAAATTAATGGGGGGATAAAGTAATTCGACAAAGTAGAAAAGACCGTTAAAATGGAACCTACCTTTTTATTGGTAACTTAATGAATTTGATGACTAAATCGCTTTGGTAAGATCCTAACCCTGATCCCATTTGTGAGGTTGAAATAACAAGCACAAACTAATTAAGTTATAAAAAGATAATAAAACTAAGATGACCTTAAACCCATCTTGTTTTGGCATATTGTTTACTAGTCGAGAGGCTAGAGATGGTCTGTTGTAGAAGTATTTCCAGACCAGTCTACGGATATGTTGTGGCAAGGTTAAGGAATGTTGGTAATCTTAACATGAGCCGCTTCCAATTTTCATAAAAGATAAAATAAAAGATTTAACCGTTTTCCTCATTTTATAAATAAATTATATTAATTAAGAAAGACTTATCCGAGAGTCCATACGTTGTTAGTTTAGTCTACTAAACTAACTATAAATGATTGAGTAGGGAAAAGTATCCTTGGATGAGACTTGGTTTCTTATCTAAGTTATACTATACACGATGGGTTCTTTACCCATGGTGTATATTTAGTCTAAAAAATCATTTTATAAATCTAAACTAGATAATCATGTTTCAAAGCTATTATATTAATGTACTTAAATGTGCTTAATATTACTAAAACTAATACACATAATACACACACATCAATAGGTCACTCATTAACACTTGGACCGACTTCTACACTACACAATACATTTGCTCTGTAACACTTAGCATCGATCTCCATTGCTCTCGAGTTGTAATCCATTCTACAAGCAATAAGAGAAACAAGAGGCAGCATGACATTTAGTCACCTAACAAGGCTTTATGTCGAAGATCCCAAGAATCAAAGGCTTTTCTCGTAACAAACTATGTTATTTCATATTTTCATTATTGTTTACATGAATCAATCTAGCACTCTATCTCATTTACAAATTTGACCACAAAGTTATACTTGATAACTTTTGACCGAAACAAGTATGGTAGTATTATATTTAAAAAAATGTTACGTGATTACCGGTTTGTGTTTCTCGCCCATCACGCAAACGGATACTTTACTAGTGCATGTATAATATTAAATGATCTATAACATCTTGATCATGTTTTTTATATTATCTATAGGAAGATGGATGTATCCTTGTTGAAATAGTTTTTCTTCGCCGGTTGCCAAACGGCTCTTATCATAAAGACATTGTACCTATGTTTAAATTACCTTTCAATACCAAATGAAAAGGACAGATAAAGTCAGGGATATCAGGTTATGGTTTGGTTGACTGTTATTAATTCCCTTGGGATCATGTTAAATTATATTAAACATTTTCTATGATTTGTAATAGGTGATGAGGGGTGTTTGGTTTGCAGGATAAAAGGTTTCGGGTTAAATAGGTGAACTGAAATACAACATATATGACGAACACATTTAAAATGGTGTTATGTTTTAGACTGACTTATTTAATGTTAATTTGTAAACATTACTAATAATTGGTTACTTAGTAACAATTTAAACAACCACTCACTTTATACCAAATAAACATTTCTTTTTGTAATTTGTGTCTTTTTTTTGTTGTTTATATCTTTCTAGAAAGATTGATAATATTAAGATGGACACTTGTTTATTTGGCTTAGGAATAGGCTTGTTTTCCAAAAATTTAATAGGGAGAGGTATGACTTTAGTGTTAAAGATGTAATAATACAATTCCTTTGTTAATAAAGAGCAATTGTTAAAAAAAAACAAACTTACCACCTGGAAATGGATAATTAAAACTCATGAATAAAGTAATTGAAAATAATCAGTAGTATTACTAAAAATTAAAATAAAACCTTTAGTAATTACACTTTTTACCTACCTTAAAATATAAATTTGTAACAACTTTTTAAAAATCTTTGAACTTAAACAACTAAACAAGTCAACCTTTATTTAATAAGTTGTGTTCGAGTTAACACATTTACTAAACAAGTTGTATACAGGTTAACACATTTACTAAATCATCCATGTTCGAGTTGATTTATTTAATAAACAAGCTATGTTAGCATACCTCAAAAGTTGATTATTTTTGTGGCGTGTTAGAAATTGTTGTTCGTAAGGGTCTAAGTGAATCCACTAGTAAAAGACTGTTAGAAACATTTATGTATCTTATAGTATTCGATATTTTATTTCTATGTTTTATTTACACCTCTCACAGTCAGATGACACCTATTCCAAACATTATTTAAGATTAACGCTAGTAAACATTTCTTTACCTGTCTATTAAATCAGATTGCGAAATAACTAAAACCAATTGTGTAAACATTAGAACCGTAAGAGAAAGCTCACATGAACCCACCAATCCTATACTATAAACATTTTACACTTGAGACATAAACTAGTCGAACTTGAGACTTCTCCTAGAAAAGAAACTGACACTTATCACTTTTAAAAGTTTAAAAGCGTTCTTTTATCGGATTGCTAGAGGTTCATCCTAAACTAAACAGTAAAAATAAGATTTTTTTTTAAATTTTAATTTAGGTTTTGGTTCTGAACAATAGATTTAAATTCTATAAATTTCAATAGAATAAAATAAAATAAAAATTAATTATTGCTATTTTAAAATATATATATAAGAAGAAAAAAAGGACAACAAAGGTAGGATAGTAAATGGTGACTGAAATGAGAAGCAAAGCTAAAAGCCGTCGTTAGCTGTCGTCTTAAACGTCACTAATGCTGGCGGCGACTGGTGGTCTAGGGCCTGGGACACCTTCTATTTAATCAACTCTGCAACTTTTATTATTTATCAAATTAATATTTCTTTTATTACTATTCTACATTCCAATTCAAATGTCTTCTTTAATAAAACTATTAATATCTTTTATTGGTAAACGTTAATAACGTACTTATGTTGTGACAAATTCAAAATAATATATGATTAATATTTATCATAGATAATTACGAAATAGATACAACTCATATCTTAAGAATCTTTGTGTTAATTTTGTGTAGTGCGATGTCATTGTTCCACAAGAGGACAAGATCCTGTAAATTATGTCATGTACTATTTGTAATTATGTTCTCTCTTTATCATGTAAGCAGTTACATTTGTTTTTCATGTTCTTGGGATCAATGGTCTGTATTGGTCATAAAAACCCTAGAATAAACGATTTACGTTGATTCTAGTTTTGTACACAGCAATGTGTTTGTGTAAAGTCTCATAAGTATAGCCTTGTTATCTCATTGTAATTGTGGTTCTGTTGTAAGTCGGTTATATGAACAATGCGTTGGTGTAAAGTCCCATAAGTGTAATGTTGTTCTCTCATTGTAACTGTGCTTGTGTAAGTTGGTTGTATGCAAGTTTATTGTAACATGGTTTGGGGTTTGAAGTGAATTGTTGTAGTCCAGTTTGTGTTCTTTATTATTGTTCACACAATTCATAGCGAGCAAAAGTGCCAATTGGTAAGTTTGATTCTGCCTAGTATCCTGTCAAGTATGCTTGGTATAAAAGTGCAACACTTTAGTCGATATCGATTCGTTTCGATACGGTACTGGTTTATTTTCTTAAACTACTGATATGATACTGTCACTCGGTATAGAAGGCTAAAGGGATATGTCCACAGGGGATATCGAAATGTGTTTTAGATCAATTGGAAAACTATAATAATGAATATTGGTTCCGGTACAACGTTGTTTGTCCGATATCGGCTTGATTTGTTACGATACCATTATAGCACATTCATACCAATGTTGTTAGGCACGTCGAGAAAATCATTAAAATGAATACGGTACCAGTATTGATGTTGTTTTGATGGTATCAATATAGTTTTCACGTCAAAGAACAAAAAAATCAACTATATTTGATCCGTTCGAATAAAACTTTTATCAAATTGTAGATAAAACGTACGTATATTCGAAATTTATTAAACAATATATTGAGGTGGTATGGTCCCAATTAACCATACCCTTGACTACATTTCACAAGGATAACCTTGCATGCGACATGCAATGGTGCATTTTCTTTAGAATCAGTAGGTCGCACAATGAGCCTTGCGCACTAAGCGTAACGGTGAATTAGACCAACAATTTCCAGGTCATGCAATGAGCCTTGCACACTCAGCGCAATGGTGAATTAGACCAACATTTTCAGGTCATACAATGAGCCTTGCGCACTCAGCGCAACGACGAATTAGACCAATTGCTTCTAGTCACACAACGAGCTTTGTGTAGTTGGCGCAACGGCAAGTTAGACTCATGCGCGCAGGCTACTAGACCCTGCGCACAGCAACATCACTCTAAGCTGCGAATCCCAAAACCTTACAAGGACAAGACACACATGAGGAGCGCCTCATAGTCTCAGGACAAAAGGATACACCCCTGACACCCTGTGTCGCACCCCGACCCGCAGCGAAATAAAAGTCGGGGCATAATTGGGTTATCACCAAAGCTCATGATGTTTACTAAGATGTTTCATATTTATTAAATTCAAATTACAACTTAAATATTCAAAACAAAATTCATACAAGTACAAGAAAATGAAACTACATAATTATTCCAAAGCATAAACTTGTTTATTCTTCTAGGCCTTCCTAAGTGTTTCCTGTCTCAGCTAGATCACCTGTATCATGTGTAAAACGGGGGATATTTTGGGTCAACAAAAGTTGGCAAGTGAACCTTGATAAAACATTTTTACTATTTTCTTGTTTTAGTTAATAAAGAAAATTCGTGCAATAATCACATGTGAGCAAACATATATAGATAAACAATCACAAACCACTTTGGATGAGTATATGACATGAATGATGATGTATGTGAGATCAAGGCTCAATCAAACGGAGCCGATCTAATGAGGCTCCTGATGCTCAACCCGTATCCCACGGGAACTGATGGGCCTAATGAAATGCTTGCACTGAAAATGATAAATCCAATCTACATATAATTCACACAACAATTGATACACATTTGATCATGGATATGATGTATGCACAAGTGTTTAAATAAAATAAAAGAATTGTACGACACATGATACACCCCAAAACATGATTAAAACGGGGAATTGGTAGAGATTCACTCACAATGGGTGCGTTCTTTGATGACGATGAAGGCGCACGAATTTATGATTCAATCGACGAAAGAAAAACTAATCTAGATAATAACAAATGATTCGATAAATAAATAAATTTTATTTGAGATTAATATTTTTAATTAGTGCTCTTAATGGGATTTTTAGATTTATTTTTGTGAGTTTAAGGAAATTTTCTAACTTTAAAAATCCTATTTTTAAGTATTTTTAATTAATTTTCCAATTAAATAAATAAATAAAAATAATAAAAATTGGGTTGACTTTCTGACAGTTGACCGGGTCCGACCGGTCAGACTGTGTTTATTGTACGCGGCTTGTGAGGTTCGAACTCGGAACCTCTCGGATGCGTGCACGCAGCTTACCAACTGAGCTACGTGTCTAACCTGAAATATTCTCTGTTTTAATTATATATATATTATTTAACCTTAACGTTATTTGGTTTTTATTAAAAATGATTTATATGGTCGAACCGGTTGCAGAGACCCGGAGTCGAACTCGGGACCTTCGGTTCGAGTGCGCACAGCCCAACTGGTTGGGCTGTGTGTCTAATCTGTTTAACTACTGGATTATATTCCTTTTATGTATATACTGTGACTTGATCTGATTCAGTTCTAAAAATGTTGGTTTTATTTCTGAAAGTCGGTAACGTGTGCGATTCGAACCCGGGACGTGTGTATTGAAATTGCACACAGTCCACCGCTGGACTGTGTGTCTAACCCGGTTAAATATCCGTTTTTAATTATACTAAAACACATATTCGACTTCGTCTTCTTTACTTTGAAGAACACAGAACAGTAACACCGACTGTTTTGTTTAATCGACCAACAAAACTTATAATTGATTGAAATGAAATCGAAAAAGAAGATTAAGGAATAAGATGTACCAAAACAGAGTGTTTTCTTCAGATTTTCGGCAAGTGTCGTCGGCTCTGATTTGTGATTTCGGGCTGGATGAACTGTTTTAACAGTTTCGATCATTGTGTTAAGCAATTAGATTATCAATCAAGAGATAGCAAGAAGGTTTAGACAATTATACCATCTGATGGACGAATGCAGTTTTCTGATCAGTGATTCTGGCGATATTCCGACGAAATTGAAAATCTCCGGCGACGAGCTTTGGAAGAAATGAAACTTCGGAAAGAGAGTGCGGTTCTGAGCGAAAGGTTTACGAGATGTTTGAGTGGGTATTTATAAGGAAGGTCAGCTGATTTGAGTTTGAATTTAGGTCCAAGTTCGCGGTCAATGATTTCCGTCGGTTTTTGACTGAAATTGATTGCCGGCAACGGTTATAACTGATGTCGAAATCAATTTGTGCGTTTCAGTCAAAAGAAAAGTAGCCAAAATCGTGGAGTGTCGGTTTTTCCGGTGATGGCGAGTTCTGGGCGCGCTGATAGATTTTGACTTTCGTTTTTTTATTATAAATATTATTTGTTTCAGTATTTATCACAAACGAAACGTGTGGCGGAGTGGTGTGGTGTGTGTTTGTGTTTGTGGGAGACCCGGGTTCGAGACCCGGTGGCTCCATTTTATTTTCTATACACTTATTTTTTTTATTTATTAATTATGGTTTTTAAATTCTAAAATGTTTATTAATTATTTATTATTTAAAATAATTAGAACAATAAATACGCAACGAAAATTTATAACTGAATACTTGGTTATTTAAACGAAGCGGGTTTTGAAACCCGTTTTTCGACGAATGTTACAGTATCCCCTACTTTTAGGAATTTCGTCCCGAAATTTAAGTGGTAGTGGTAACTGGAAAAAGATGCGGGTATTTTTCGCGCATTGAGTCTTCACGTTCCCAAGTAAACTCGGGTCCTCGTTTCGACTCCCAACGTACCCTAACAATTGGAATACGACTTCGTCTTAAACGCTTCTCTCCGAAGTCCATGATTTCTACCGGTCTTTCAACGAAGTGCATCGATTCATCGACTTGAATGTCTTCTAGAGGAATATGGAGATTTTCATCAGCGAGTCACTTTTTCAAGTTTGATACGTGAAATGTGGGATGAATTCTGTTGAGTTCTTCTGGTAGGTCAAGCTTGTATGCTACAGGACCTACTCTTTCGAGTATCTTGAAAGGTCCTACGTAGCGTGGTGCTAGCTTGCCCTTCTGGCCAAAACGAACCACTCCCTTCCACGGTGATACTTTTAAAAGTACTTGATCACCAATGTCAAACTCCAAGGGCTTTCGTCATTTGTCTGCATAACTCTTTTGACGACTTTGAGCCAATAGAAGATTGTTTCGAATTTGAAGGACCTTGTCGGTTGTTTCTTGAATTAATTCTGGACCGGTGATTTGTGATTCCCCAATTTCGTGCCAACATACTGGAGATCGGCACTTACGACCATATAAAGCTTCGAAAGGAGCCATGCCGATACTTGAATGATAGCTATTGTTGTACAAAAATTCCACTAATGGTAGGTGAGCGTCCCAATTCCCTTTGAAGTCTATGACACATGCTCGCAGCATGTCTTCAAGGGTTTGGATGGTGCGTTCAGATTGACCATCAGTTTGAGGATGAAAAGCGGTACTGAGGTCTAATCGTGTACCCAAAGCGGTTTGTACGGCTTGCCATGTTCGTGAAGTGAAACGACCATCACGGTCTGAAATGATGCTTAATGGTACACCATGACGGCTTACGATCTCGCTGATGTAGATACGAGCTAACTTCTCGTTCTTGAAGTCCTCGCGAATCGGAATGAAATGAGATGACTTTGTAAGACGATCGATTATTACCCATATGGTGTCATACCCACTGGAGGTGCGAGGTAACCCGGTAATGAAATCCATGGTGATGTTTTCCCACTTCCATACAGGTATTTCGGGTTGGACTAGAAGTCCTGAAGGTCTTTGATGTTCAGCTTTTACTTTGGAATAGGTAAGGCACTTGGAAACAAAAACAGCGATATCCTTTTTCATGCCAGGCCACCAGTAGGTGTATCGTAGGTCTTGATACATCTTGTCGGCTCCTGGGTGTACAGAGTATCGGGTTTTGTGCGCCTCATTCAAGAGGAAATCACGAAGGTTATCGCGATCAGGAATCCATATGCGATTTAAATAGTATAGAATACCGTCGGATTTGGTTTCGATTTTGAGTTCAGCTCCACATGACAGCTCATCGCGTACGTCATTTTCTGTTACAGAAACATGTTGAGCTGCTCGGATTCGATCTTTGATGTCGGTTATGATTTGCGAACATAGAAGACGAATGGAGTTCGCATAACCTTTTTGGCTGAGCGCATCAGCCACCACGTTTGCCTTGCCAGGATGATACCGAATTTCACAGTCGTAGTCGTTGAGAAGTTCAACCCATCTTCGTTGCCTCATATTCAACTCCTTCTGGTTGAAGATATGTTGGAGACTTTTGTGGTCAGTGTATATTTCACACTTGGTACCATAGAGGTAATGTCTCAATATCTTGAGAGCGAACACAACGGCTCCAAGTTCCAGGTTGTGGGTGGTGTAATTCTTCTCATGAACCTTGAGTTGCCTAGAAGCATAGGCTATCACTTTTCCTCTTTGCATCAATACACAGCCTAGCCCTTGCCCCGATACGTCGCAATATACCACAAAGTCATCGCAACCCTCAGGGAGCGTGAGGATAGGTGCGTCACAAAGTTTTTGCTTTAGAGTTTGGAAGGCTTCCTCTTGTTTAGGTCCCCATATGAAGGGTTTTCCTTTATGAGTCAAAGCCGTGAGTGGTACAGCAATACGGGAAAAATTGGCAATGAAGAGTCGATAGTAACCAGCCAAACCAAGAAATGACCTTACCTCGGTAGGGGTACGTGGCGCTTGCCATTCCTGCACTGCCTTGATTTTTGAAGGATCAACATGAATTCCCTTGTCATTGACGACATGTCCAAGGAATTGTACTTCTCCTAACCAGAATTCGCATTTTGAGAACTTAGCGTAGAGCTTTTCAGTCCTTAAGAGTGTAAGGATGAGTCGAAGGTGTCGTTCATGATCGGATTTAGACTTGGAGTAGATAAGGATGTCGTCGATGAAGACTATGACGAAACGGTCGAGGTAGGGTTTGCATACCCTATTCATTAGATCCATGAAGACAGCGGGGGCGTTGGTTAAACCGAAAGGCATGACCATGAACTCGTAATGACCATAACGAGTCCGAAAAGCGGTTTTTGGGATATCTTCTTCGTGCACTCTGAGCTGATGATAACCAGAATGAAGGTCGATTTTTGAAAAGCAGGTGGCGCCTTGAAGTTGGTCTAGGAGGTCATCAATGCGAGGTAGTGGATAGCGATTCTTAACCGTTAACTTGTTGAGTTCTCTATAATCGATGCACATGCGAAATGTTCCATCTTTCTTCTTCATAAAAAGAACAGGTGAACCCCAAGGCGATGAGCTAGGACGTATGAATCCTTTGTCAGTCAGCTCTTGCAGTTGACTGGCCAGCTCTTGCATTTCGGATGGGGCTAACCTATAAGGAGATTTTGCGACTGGTGTAGCGCCAGGTACAAGATCGATGCGGAATTCGATTTCACTCACAGGAGGGAGTCCTGAAATGTCGTCGGGAAAGACTTGTGGGAATTCTTTCACAACTGGGATATCTTCGAGTTTCTTCTCCTTGTTTCCCTTTTTGACGACGTGAGTTAGGAATGCGACATAGTTCTTGCGGAGATATCTTTGTGCTTGAAGGCAGGACATTAATTTGAGTCCTTTCGAAGGGGTTTCCCCAAAAATACGTAGGGTCTGACCGTCTGCAAGAGGAATGTGAATGAACTTTTCGTGGCACACTACTTCAGCGTGATGCTGGCTGAGCCAGTCCATACCGATTATAACATCGAAACTTCCCAACTTCATAGGGATGAGGTCAACTGGAAAATCGTGATCGTTTGGAGTGAGGGTACAATTGCGTATAATAGAATTTAATGAAACGGGTTTTCCGTCAGCAACTTCCACCGTTAGAGATTCCATGAGATTAACACGAGTTTGGTTGAGGCTAGGTTCAAATTCTAAGGACACCAAGCTCTTATCCGCGCCAGTATCGAATAATATGGATGCATAACTACCATTGATGAGAAACGTACCGTTGACCACGTTGTTGTCAGCCCTAGCTTGGTTGGCATTAATGTTGAAAGCTCTTCCTCTGGTAGGTGGAGGAGCTTGGTTAGCTTGGTTTACCGGGTTTGCTTGAGCTTGGGCATGGATGATGTTCACCAAGCGTGGACAAGTGTTCCTGAAGTGGTTTGGGTCCCCACAGTTGTAACAAGCTCGCATGGGTTGCATCATGGGGTAGTTGGGTTGGTAGTAAGTTTGGGCTGCGTGTGGTGCAGGTGGTAGAAGTAAGGGTTGTTGGGCTTGACCCACTATCTGATTGTGGGTTTGAGTTGGAGGTTGATTGCGGTTCATTCGTTGAAGGGTACGACAGGTTTGGATGGTGTGACCCGCACGGCCACAGCTTGTGCAATGTTGGCAGGGATTTTCGGGAGGGTGATGGTACTGACAACAGTTGCATTTTGGGTGTGGGCCGGTGTATGGCTTTTTGAATGGTGCAGCTGAAGGAGCAATTTGGGTGATTGGTGCAGCAGTGATAGGAGGGTTGGTTTGAGTGACAGCAAAATTCTTGCCATTACGTTTCCTCTTACCAGCAAACCTTGAGGATGAGACTGAGTGGTTTCTAGTTGTGGTCTCTATGGGTGCTTTCTTCTTTTCATCTTTGAATTTGCCGTTTCGAATGCGATTTTCAGTGAGTTCTGTAGCTAACTCCATCGCGGCTTCAAGTGTTGCAGGCGAAGTGCTTAAAACCGAGTCTTGAATTTTCGAGGGAAGACCTCGAATGTAATGTACAACCAAGCGGTACACGGGGGTGAACAAATTAGGGATCATCTGGTTCAGCTCGAGAAATCTATTATTATAGGAGGTGTGATCTCCTTCCTTTTGTTTCAGTGAGTGGAATTCGTCTTCCAGCTTTTTGATTTCGCTTCTTGGACAGAAGCGTCTTGTCATGAGTTCCCTTAACTCTTCCCATGTTAAGGCCATGGCATCTTCAACTCCTCACTTACCTTTTTCCGTGTTCCACCAGGTAAGGGCTACCCCAAACAGTCTTCCAGTTGTATAACGTACCTTGCGATCCTCGAGACAATCGCAATTGAGGAAAGTGTTCTCCATTTCTTCAAACCAGTGAAGGAGGGCGGTAACACCTTCGGTCCCTTCATACTTTGGGGGATCGCAAGATTTGAAGTGTTTGTAGGAGTACTTTTTGGAAGGAGGGTTGGCGACGCTCTGGTCTTCTTGATTGGGAGGGTTGATGGGATTTGCGGTGAGAGCTTGTTGAACTTGAATCACGATGTCAGGAAGCATTGCGGCCATTTGTTTAGCAATTTGTGTGGCCAAGCGTTCATTTGATCTTCCTGACTTTCTACCTCCACGTAGTTGCCTAGCCGACATCTACAGGAACATACATAGGAAGATTGTGAGTTTAAGAATTTTCTAGGTGTCATATGTCGTAAAAAGAATGAAAAACAACATAATTGGCAATACTTTAACTACATCCATAGGATGTCTTGGGTTTGCTCATATTTGGGCCTCCAATGTCCCCCATACCATCGCCTGTGTAGTCATGTGGGCCCCCATGACTATTGGGCTTGGTAGGATTCACATTGGTGTCGGCGGATTAACACTCGCATCACCCGAATGAAAATCGTAAAATATGATTGCGAGATGTATGGTAGGAGGGTGTCCAGGTGTAGACACAATGACAACTCAAAATGGGGTTAGCTCACACGATGTTTGGTATAGCATGCTTTGGCCTAATAGGTCCTTCCTACTCTCATCGTTAGTCCCCAGGTAGGCAAACTGGTCCTTTATTTTGGATTTATACGAATGCCAAGCCTAGACAGGACGTTCCGACTACCGGTACTCGTACCCTTCCAGTTACTACATGCCCGTCATGAGAACTCACTTTGATGTGATTTGAAAAATACAAAAATCATTGCAAAAAAACTCATGGGAATCGTGAGGTGTGTGCTCTCATGGATATGATATGTTATGAGGATATGATTCATGATGAGCATTGCATAATAACATGTATTTGTGAGCATGCTTGCATAACATTGAGTGTGAAACTAAACATAAAGTATATAAACATCATGAATTTTGTATGTAACGCATAAACAATTTAAAATTTAATCAACTATAGTATAGGCTCTAAGGGTCTAATAACCTATCCTATATCCCTATAATCACAAGCTCTGATACCAATCTGTCGCACCCCGACCCGCAGCGGAATAAAAGTCGGGGCATAATTGGGTTATCACCAAAGCTCATGATGTTTACTAAGATATTTCATATTTATTAAATTCAAATTACAACTTAAATATTCAAAACAAAATTCATACAATTACAAGAAAATGAAACTACATAATTATTCCAAAGCATAAACTTGTTTATTCTTCTAGGCCTTCCTAAGTGTTTCCTGTCTCGGCTGGATCACCTGTATCATGTGTAAAACGGGGGATATTTTGGGTCAACAAAAGTTGGCGAGTGAAACTTGATAAAACATTTTTACTAATTTTTTGTTTTAGTTAATAAAGAAAATTCGTGCAATAATCACATGTGAGCAAACATATATAGATAAACAATCACAAACCACTTTGGATGAGTATATGACATGAATGATGATGTATGTGAGATCAAGGCTCAATCAAACAGAGCCGATCTAATGAGGCTCCTGATGCTCAACCCGTATCCCACGGGGAACTGATGGGCCTAATGAAATGCGTGCACTGAAAATGATAAATCCAATTTACATATAATTCACACAACAATTGATACACATTTGATCACGGATATGATGTATGCACAAGTGTTTAAATAAAATAAAAGAATTGTACGACACATGATACACCCCAAAACATGATTAAAACGGAGAATTGGTAGAGATTCACTCACAATGGGTGCGTTCTTTGATGATCATGAAGGCGCACGAATTTATGATTCAATCGACGAGAGAAAAACTAACCTAGATAATAACAAAATGATTCGATAAATAAATAAATTTTATTTGAGATTAATATTTTTAATTAGTGCTCTTAATGAGATTTTTAGATTTATTTTTGTGAGTTTAAGGAAATTTTCTAACTTTAAAAATCCTATTTTTAAGTATTTTTAATTAATTTTCCAATTAAATAAATAAATAAAAATAATAAAAATTGGGTTGACTTTTTGACAGTTGACCGGGTCCGACCGGTCAGACTGTGTTTATTGTACGCGGCCTGTGAGGTTCGAATTCGGGACCTCTCGGATGCGTGCACGCAGCTCTACCAACTGAGCTACGTGTCTAACCTGAAATATTCTCTGTTTTAATTATATATATATTATTTAACCATAACGTTATTTGGTTTTTATTAAAAATGATTTATATGGTCGAACCGGTTGCAGAGACCCGGAGTCGAACTCGGGACCTTCGGTTCGAGTGCGCACAGCCCAACCAGTTGGGCTGTGTGTCTAATCTGTTTAACTACTGGATTATATTCCTTTTATGTATATACTGTGACTTGATCTGATTCAGTTCGAAAAATGTTGGTTTTATTTCTGAAAGTCGGTAACGTGTGCGATTCGAACCCGGGACGTGTGTATTGAAATTGCACACAGTCCACCGCTGGACTGTGTGTCTAACCCGGTTAAATATCCGTTTTTAATTATACTAAAACACATATTCGACTTCGTCTTCTTCACTTTGAAGAACACAGAACAGTAACACCGACTGTTTTGTTTAATCGACTAACAAAACTTATAATTGATTGAAATGAAATCGAAAAAGAAGATTAAGGAATAAGATGTACCAAAACAGAGTGTTTTCTTCAGATTTTCGGCAAGTGTCGTCGGCTTTGATTTGTGATTTCGGGCTGGATGAACTGTTTTAACAGTTTCGATCATTGTGTTAAGCAATTAGATTATCAATCAAGAGATAGCAAGAAGGTTTAGACAATTATACCGTCTGATGGACGAATGCGGTTTTCTGATCAGTGATTCCGGCGATATTCCGACGAAATTGAAAATCTCCGTCGACGAGCTTTGGAAGAAATGAAACTTCGGAAAGAGAGTGCGGTTCTGAGCGAAAGGTTTACGAGATGTTTGAGTGGGTATTTATAAGGAAGGTCAGCTGATTTGAGTTTGAATTTAGGTCCAAGTTCGCGGTCAATGATTTCCGTCGGTTTTTGACTGAATTTGAATGCCGGCAACGGTTATAACTGATGTCGAAATCAATTTGGGCGTTTCAGTCAAAAGAAAAGTAGCCAAAATCGCGGAGTGTCGGTTTTTCTGGTGATGGCGAGTTATGGGCGCGCTGATAGATTTTGACTTTCGTTTTTTATTATAAATATTATTTGTTTCAGTATTTATCACAAACGAAACGTGTGGCGGAGTGGTGGTGGTGTGTGTTTGTGTTTGTGAGAGACCCGGGTTCGAGACCCGGCGGCTCCATTTTATTTTCTATACACTTATTTTTATTATTTATTAATTATGGTTTTTAAATTCTAAAATGTTTATTAATTATGTATTATTTAAAATAATTAGAACAATAAATACGCAACGAAAATTTATAACTGAATACTTGGTTATTTAAACGAAGCGGGTTTTGAAACCCGTTTTTCGACGAATGTTACACCCTGTGCTGGCGGGAAAAACCTTGACAGCCTCGCAAAAGGGGGTAAGCACTAAGAGATGTTGACCATACCTCAGGGTACGGAATGGCAGAACTGTGACCAAAGGTTACTTGGCAGGTTGCGTGTGACAGCGTTCATGACAGTAAGACAAGTGTCAGATCATACACCAACCAGTGTCCTGCCAATGACTGTTCCACTTTCTTCATTTCGGCTGGGGAAGGCCTGTCACCAGAAACGGCTACTTTACACGTGGCACCACTCAACACCCGACAAAGCATACCTCCTGACAGAGAACATTAATTCTCCTGCAGGGAGCATTTAATATCTGTCGCCGAGGGAAAAAAAGGGATGTTTCTGGCTGTATGGGCCGGGCCCAAGGCCCACCAGCATTTCTCCTGAACATATCTTCTCCCGGCTATAAATAAGTATCGGATCTCCAGGTAACGACACGCTAACCAAGACGTATACTTGCTACACCACTTAACACACACATAAGCTCTCGCTTACATCTGTTACCACCTATTTTTCTTACCAAAAGTACTTATTCTCACGCCGGAGTGTGGTCACGAGAAAACCACCCTTTCCCCATGGCGAGACCAACGGCGTTGCTAGTTTTGAAGATCATCCGGTGTGAGCTTGCAAACCCAAAGGCGAAGTGAGAGGTCAATCATTTATGCAGAAACACACTGTTGCGACTTATATATCCCCGAATATCCCTAGGTTCAACCGGTGCTACTTCATTGGCGCCATCCGCTATTTTCTCACTATTTCCAGTTTCCAACCTCCCATTTTTTCACCTTTTTTAAGCCTCATTTCCGGTTGGCCGATTTTCCAACCCACGAGGCTCTCGACGCGAAGGCAAGAACCCGGTTCAAACCTCTCGTGTCGACGGGCAAGTGAGGGAAGATTCCTCCGAGGATACTGGCGACCAACACGGCGCTGGCCGAATAAATATCCTGGTCACCCCCGGAGCTCAGTTAGAAACCACTTTTGTTCCGATCACGTCGGTCTTACCCCTGGGTGAGACACCGATGTCATGGTTCATAAAGTCTCAGACGGCTCTAAATGCCATCTATGCGCAACTCTGTGTGCAAACAAACACCCTTACTGCCCTAGTGCAGCCCGCTGTTAAAGTACAACGCTTCGCCTAGGATTTTGAGTTACGACTCACCAGCTGGGGCAAGCGTACCATATAGTCTCCACCCACAGGAGACAGAATACACACAACCTCCGCCTAACCGGAGTCTCGCTCTCTCAGAGAGCATCTGTTCACTCACGGTTGGGCCCACGTCCTCAAGGGGAGCGGTACACCCAGCGTGAGGAAGACAAAACTTATGGTGAAGGTGATAGCGCCAGCATCTTTCACCGGATACCCAAAAATCATGCGGCATACAAATTCGCTCCACGCGGCGGTTACAACCCAGAGGCCGAGCATGATTACAACTTGATTTACAGACCGGCGGACGCAGCCGAACACTCCAAGTTCATCAAGGAGATAGCTCTTGCATCCTTAGAGCATGCAAAGCTGCCCTCCAACGTCGGCAAATACAACTGGTTGAACGACCTGGATGACCACCTGCGTCTCTTCACCGGCGCAGGGCTGATCGGAGGATGGACACTACTGATGTGGTGTCACTTGATTGTTTAAACCCTCATAGGTGCTGCACGCCTGTGGTTTGAAGGACAAGTTCCTGGCGTATTTCAGCCAGCAAAGGCGTTATGTCAGAGACTCTTCTGACGTAATGAACATCTGGCGCCGGGATGCTGAAAGCCTCGAGGATTTCATCACCCGCTACAACAAGGAGGTGCTGGAGATAGGAGATGTGCACGAAGACCTGATTCGTGCACAGTTCAAATATGCCATACGCTGTGACGAGATGATCAAGTCTTATCAGGGCTATAGGTCTGCCCAAGAGCTGGGAGAAACTTATGGCGGCGGCAAAGGTCTACGCGCAAACAGAGCGCAACCTCAACAACAGCAGGCCTCTTCTACCTCACCATCGTCCCCAAGACTTGAGCAAGAGTTTTGGGAAAAAGAATAAAGGGTGGAGTGACCACAACCAGCATCCTCCCGATACACCAGTCGACGCTCGCGCGACCATTAATAAGCTCGCCACCCAGCAAGCAATAAAATAAGATAATCGCGATCGCCAGTGGACCGCACTGACGAAGACACTGGCGGAGGTCCTCAGCATAGAAGACCATCAATTCAAACAGCCACCACCGATGCGCAACAAGAAGGGTCAAGACCCCAACCTCTTCTGCGATTATCATAAAGACACGGGGCACACAACCGACAATTGCATCTCCTGCGCATGGAGATTAAGAAGGCACTCAAGAGTGGGAAGCTTACCCACTTATTACAAAACGTGCGCAAGGAGATGCGCCAGATTACTCGAGGCGGCGAGGCTCAAGTAACAAAAAACTGAAGGCTGTTCTTATGATCCAAGGTGGTCCTTCGCGTAAGCGTAGCCACCAGAAGAGCTGCACGTCTCAATGGCGTGAGCAGGAGGTCATCTTCCCCGTCGTTCCCGAGGGCCCACAAGAGGACCGACCGGTATTAATAACTGGTATTTTCGGTCACTACCGGACCGACTACATGTTCATAGACCCTGGGAGCTCTACGGACCTTATATATGAACGGTGCTTCCAGCAGCTTGACCCGGAGGACAAAGCACGCCTGGAGCCAGTGGATTTCCCACTCACCGGTTTCTGCAACGAGGCTGTTTTTCCTTTGGGACAGATATCTTTTCCGGTTACTCACTCCGATAGGCGCCACACTCGCACCGTGCAAGTCAATTTCATGGTCATGCCCCTAACCTCGCGCCATGAAGTATTATTAGGACGGCGCGCCCAGCGAGACTTCAGCATGATTACTTCCATCCCTCGCGCCGCTTGCGAATTCCCCACAGAAACCAGAGTGGCTATCATGAATTCGAGAAAGGAAATCATGTCAGTGGACGAGGAGCCACCAATAAAGCAACCCAAGCCCTCTTCCGAAGGTGAGACATAAAAGTAGGTACTTAACAACAAGTACCCGAAACAAACCGTGCTTTTGGGACCCGCCATGAACCCACAGTTAGGGCGCGGTTGAAATAGTTGTTGTTCTAAAACTATGACATTTTGCATGGTCACCGGTGGACATGATAGGGTGCCAAGGGAAATAGCTGAGCATGCACTACACACTTTCCCTTCAGTGTAGCCTATGGTTCAAAAGAAGCGCAGCTTCGGGCCCTAAAAGACCCGCACTTTAAACAAGCAAGTCGCGGAACTTCTCCAACCAGGAATCATCCGAGAAGTGCACTATCAGACATGGTAGCCAACCCAGTCATGGTCCAGAAGTCCAACGGCAGTTGGCGCATGATTTAGTCAGAAATCGACATGTCCCAAGGACATCAACAAGGCATGTCCCAAGGACTGCTACACCTTTCCAGAAATCGACAAAAAGGGGGATTCTCTCGCTTCATTCAGGTGGAAATGCTTCCTTGATTGCTACAAGGGCTACCATTAAATCTAAATGAAGAAAGAAGACGAAGACAAAACCGCTTTCCGAATGGACAAAGGCATCTATTGCTACACAAAAATGCCCTTCGGACTGCGCAATGTGGGAGCCACCTATCAGCGCTTAATGGACCATGTCTTTGGGGATGACATTGGTGAAACCGTGGAAGTATACATTGATGACTTAGTCATCATGAGCTCGGATGAGGAGAAGATGTTGGCAAACATCCAAAGAACGTTTGACTGCTTGCGCAAGGCAAACTTGAAGCTGAACCCCAGTAAGTGCTCTTTTGGAATGGAGGAAGGCAAATTTCTGGGATTCATCGTCACGCGCGATGGCTTTAAGGTCAACCCTGATAAAGTGGAAGTGATTCAGCGCATGCCATCACCCTCAACTATAAAAAAATGCAACAGTTGGCAGGGCGGCTGGCTGCGCTGAACAGGTTCTTGGCTAACTACGCGATGAAGTCCTTCCCATTCATCCACACTCTGCGGAATTATGTGAAGAAGAACAAGTTTTAGTGGACTCCAGACGCGGAGAAGGCCTTCACCCAAATGAAGGAATGCGTGATTCAGCTACCAACACTCATTGCGTCACAAAAGAAGGAGCCACTAATACTCTACCTTTCCGCATCAAATGTCGCTTTGGGAGCAGTTCTGCTAGTAGAACGCGCAGGAGTTCAAACTCCGATCTACTACGTCAGCAAAATGCTTACTGACCCAGCGACCCGATATCCCATGATGGAAAAGCTAGCTCTAGCTTTAGTCCACGCATCCTGGCAGTTGCGCCGATATTTTTCAGGCCACGAGATAGTAGTTCTCTCGAACCACCATCTAGGCCAAATTTTGTCAAAACCGGATATCTCCAGTCCCTAGCAAAATGGGCGATCGAGCTCGGCAGATGCAATGTTGTGTATAAGCAGAGACCGGCAATAAAGGGCTAGATATTGGCCGATTTTATCGCGGATGTCCTGCAAAATAAGGGCATGGATACTTCACACCGATGGCGCATCCAACGATGATGGCTTAGGGGCAGGTCTTCGCCTCATAAGCCCCGACAACCAAGAGTTCACGTATGCCATCAGATTGGATTTTAAAAGCACAAATAATGAAGCTGAGTACGAAGCGTTCCTACAGGTTTTCTGTTAGCAATCAAGATGGGTGCGCAAAATTTGGAAGCCCATGTCGACTCACTCCTAGTCGCCGGACAGGTCAACGGCCTGTACGATGCAAAGGGCGAGGTATTGGCCTTATATCTAGAACAGGTCCAAGCCTTAATAACCAAATTCCAACATTTCAAGATAACCCATGTTAACCGAAGCGAGAACAAACATGCAAATGCTCTCAGCAAGCTCGCCGCTAAAAGCTTCAAGCACCTTGCGCGTGAAGTGCGCATTGAGGTACTAAAAAACCCTTCGGTTCCTTTTGGACAAGTCAAAATCATAGAAAAGGGGAGCCCATCATGGATGTCTCCCATCATCATGTTCTTTCAACATGGTAATCTCCCCGAAAGTAAATTGGAAGCAAGGAAGATCCAGAAAAGGCACTGAACTATGAAATGGCGGACGGTATCTTATACCGGAAGTCATACCTTGGACCTCTCCTCCGCTGCGTTGACGCGCAAGATGTAAAGTACTTGATCCGTGAAATACACGAAGGGTTATGCGGAATTCATGCCGGACCACGCATGGTCGTTGCAAAGATCATTAACACCGGATATTATTGGCCTGGCATGCACCTCGATGTGTCGAAACATTGCGAAAATGCGCATCATGCCAGCGCCACGCTCCAAAGACACTACACCCCAAAAATCCCTTGATTCCGGTAACAACAGCGTGGACTTTTCAGCAATGGATAATCGATATGGTGGGACCATTCCCAGATGCCCCAGGAGTGGTGAAATTTATAATTGTTGCAGTCGATTATGTCACCAAATGGGTAGAGGCCAAACCTCTCGCATCCACTACAACAACTGTAGTGCGAAAATTCATTTGGGAGCATATCATATGCCGTTTTGGATTACCCTTGCGCATAGTCAGCGATTACGGTCCCAATTTCGCAGCCGAAGAGCTACAGTAATGGATGCAAGAGATGCATATCGAACACGTTTTCACTTCGGTCGCGCATCCCCAAGGAAACGACCAAGTGGAAAGGATCAATAAAAGCATTGTCGAAGGAATCAAGACAAGGTTGGGAACAGCGTGCAGAGGTTAGGTAGATGAGTTGCCAAGCATCTTATGGGCTCATCGAACCATGCCTGAAACCAGCACGGGCGAAACTCCTTTTACCCTTGTGTATGGGATAGAGGCAGTGATTCCCGCAGAAATAGGCCTCCCATCACCGCACATGTTGGCTGCGCAAAAACAAAACAACGAGGAGATTTGGACTTGCTAGAAGAAAGGCGTGAAAACGCTGCCATCAACGAAGCAAAATACAAGTCCAAGCTAGAAAAATACTACAACGCACGAATCCGCATATGCACCTTCTTACCCGGAGATTTTGTTCTACGCGACAATGAGGCATCTAATGCCGAACGTCCTGGAAAACTGGCACCCAAGTGGGAAGGTCCTTATGTCATTCATGAAGTCCTGCGAAAAGGCGGGTATACCCTAAAGCTCTTAGATGGAACAAGCATCCCCAGGACATGGAATGCGCAGCAACTAAGGAGATGTTACATGTAAATTCCTAAGTACATAGCCTTTTTGTCTATCTGGAAGTGCGGCCTTTGTGCCCATTATGTAATAAAGATATGACTTACTTCACTTTTTTTTTATCTTAATGTTTCGCTACAAATGCGCGGGAATACTTTGAGTATACGCAAAAACAATTTGGTGCATAATGACTCGTAAAATATAATTCACTACTTACGCAATATGCACAAATGCTGATATCCAGGAGCGAGTTCATTACCAGTTTTATTCGCTATACTTGCACAAAGTCGTTTCAACCCACGCAAATATTGTAACAGAAAAGAAACATTTCATTGAAAAGATAAAAGTATATACATAACCTCGTCATGCGCGGAACAAGCAATGATCCTATAAAGATATTACATCACGAATCCTACACTAGTCTTCGTCTTCAGCAGCGACTTCAGCATCTACCGGGAAAATATCCTTCAAGCGGTTAACGAAGTCATCATGGGTAAGAGCCTCGCTCACCAACTCCAAGGCAGGAATTTCAAGGCGATTATACCCCTGTTGCGCCTTCTCGAAGACAGCACCAGTATTAATACTGTGAGTGGAGGCATGGCTAGAATCCCATTGAGTGTCCAAGGCATGAGTAACTTGTTGCGCACACTCTGCATAGCCTTACGCATGCCCATCATGGTGCGCAGCGACCGCCAGCTTAGCCACAGCACCATCCAACTCCACGGAATTCACAATGGAATCGGCAATCTGCGAATTCAAAGGGAAAATCAGAGCAATTCTATAAGGTTCAAACTAAAACACAAGTGCAAACACTTACATGGCCAATTCCATGCTGTTGGAGCCACAGCACGTTACTGGTGAGTGATTCCACCAGCGACTCGGAGATGGCACGGGAGTTCTTGGAGTCTTCCAATTTCTTCTCTCCCGTTTTAACCTTTGCATCCGCAAGTTGCAGCTTCCGCACGAGTTCAGTAGTTTTTGCCGAAGCTGCCTGGAGATCTCTCTTAGCGCTCGCCAAAGCAGCGCAAGCTTCGACCTACTTAATTTCAACAAGGTTAGAAACATACCTAAAAAATTATCAAAGCAATAAGCACAAAAGATAAGGAGGTACCTCTTTCTTCTCGTTGTGCTCACGTTGCACACTGGTTTGTGTAGCTGAGGCAACGGCCGCCTCTTTCTCTTTCCTTTCGCGCGCCACGTCGGGGATCTTTTCTCCCTGTTGTCTCTGTCGTAAGCCTCCTTTCTATAACTTGCATTCCTCAGCAAGTTTGGCTTCTGAGGCTTCAGCCTTTTTCTTCCACCTCTGCACAGACCACCCTTCAATGCGCTGGTTATCGGCAAAGGCAGTCTCTCTTGACGACAATGCAGCTTCATGCGCAGCCACTTAGGCTCGCTCCTTTCCGAGGGTCTCTCTAGCAGCCTCAAGATTCTCATTTCCTTTACCAGGCCCCACCAGTCTCGAACAATTTTGTAAGTCACCGAGGGGGACCTGGCAGCTGCTTGGAGGTACGTGTGATACGTCTCTTCTTCTTCGCGATCAGAAATCAGATTACCTCCGTTGGGGGGAAGGCTCCCTTAAAAAACACACGGCACGTCGGCCAGTGAGAAAAGTCATCTCCTTTCTCCAACTTCCACACAGGAATGTGGATCTCTCCAGCATGGGAAGAGGAGAAGGACCTATAGTAATAATCCCCCGGAGTCTCATCCGGGCGGATGGGAGACAAACCAAGGGCGGCAGATCCTGCACTGCCCCCAGGAAACGGTTCCTCCACGTGCCCGTATGGAGCACTAGTCTGAACCTCTTTGGAGGATGCCGCTCCCGACGGCCCCGCCTCACCAGCATTAACCACGCCGCCTTAATGCGCGCGTGCTTCCCCCGCCACAACGGGTTCTTCCAGCACCACATCGGGGTCCTGATCAAAGAACCCCGATTCTCCCATTCCCACGGTAGGTTCCCCAAGATCCACCCGCGATTCCTCAACAACAACCACAGGTTCTTCAATATCCTGCTGTGGTTGCGTCAATGGAACACCCGAAGTTTCCAAAACTGGGGAACCCACATTAGTACCATTACCGCTACCTTCAACCTCCCTCACGCCGACCGGTTTCTTCTGTCCCAGCAGCAGCATTCCCTTCATGACCATCGGCCTGGGTCATTGGGGACTCAGCCTCACCAGCACTTGGGCCGGAATCCACCAAAACCGGCTCATCCCCCACTGCACATTGATAAGTGTTACCAGCATACAACACAAAACATGGAAGAAAATATCAAGGGGTATAAAGTACTTACAAAGAGATATTCTAGAGGTTAGTGAGCTCAAATCAGCCCGCTTCCCAAAATGTCACCGCTCAACCTTCTTAGGGGGTTGCGCGGAGAGGGTCTCCTTCGGACGCCTCTTCGCTTCAGAGGCACTCTGGAACCTCTTCAGGCTCCTCCGGGCTAACTGATATGGCGACTGCTGCAACCGCCTGCTTTGGCGCAACCCTCTTCACACCTACAAGTTCAAGACCCTCCCATGAGTCAGATATGACCACATAAGTTTTCCACTTGTCAGTGATAACGCACTTACCTTTGGGATGGCCTACACCGGGTTAATTTGCCTCCATACGCGCCACCACGCTGGACCCTGCACGCCTCTTTTTCTTCTGATCTGGGCCAATGCCTAAGTCCATCAGAGCGCCTGCATGCAAACCAAGTCAACAAGTAAGTCACCTGCAAGGGCGCGCAAACAAACAATATAAACTCACCAGTTGGTGGCGCAGGAGCCGCTAGATCCGCGTCCTTGATCAGGGCAAAATTATCAAGGACCTGCGCATACCAGGAAGGCTCGTCCGCCTTCAGCGGAACCTTCTCCATCCGCCCCTCCTTCCTTTAGAAGGCGGCCAAGAACAGCAGGGCTCCTACGAGTATAACACACACATCATAAGTGAATAAACAACTCCCAATCAATCAAGAAAAAGGAACAAGGAATACTTACTGCGATCACGCTCAAAGTACACTGGTCGGGAACGGCGCTCAGGTCCCCACACCAGGCTCATGGCCGCAGCCGCAAGCACTCTCTCCGACAACTGGATCGCCGGGATTTCTTTCAAGTCGCCATACCATGCGTCAAGCACTGGTATGGGAAGGATCTCCACCGGAATCTCTTCCGGCCCCTGGAACGTCATCGGAGCCGGTATCACACCGGCCTTAACAAAAAAGAATTTTGCCTTCCAATCATGGAAGGGCTTGGGGGAGAAAGCAAAATCTTCCGCGCCTGTGCGTGGAGCTGGAAAAAATAGAACCCCATCGAACAATGGAGTTGATAAAAAATACGAAACCGGTCGACGGTGGGAATAGACCCAGTCGACCGGCAGAGGAACTCAAAGCGACGGATCCTCACCATTCCCATCGGATTCAGTTCGGAAAGGTGGAAGCCGTAGTACTGAAGCAACTCAAAAAAAATTTGGTGGCGGGCAACGAAAAGTTACCCTCACCAACGAAATCAGCAAACAAGGTAATGTAACCCACCGAAGCATCAGCGACCGTCTTACCTTCCGTCGGCATCCGGGCGTCCTAAGAAGCAGGAAACCGGAGACCGGCCAAAATATCATCAAACAACTGCCGGCTTAACTTGCAAGTTGGCAGAGGAGGAGGAACAGCACCACCAGCGGCGGCCTCAGGCTCTCTGGCCGCCATAGAAAGAAGAATCAAAGATAAGAGAACCTTGAAAAAATTTCATACAAACTCAACAATGCAACAAGAAGAAAAAACCTTGAAGAATTTGTGAAGGGATGTAGAAACCCTACCAGAGAACATCTATTTATAGTGATCCCATTTAATACGCTCGGAGAACGTGTGCAACACGTGGTTATGACGACCAATCACAGAAGGACGTGTGGCGAGGGAGTGGGGAGTAACGGTTAACGTGCGCGCGTGGCAAACATGCTCTCTGCCCAATCATTAAATGAATGGCAGACGAAGCGGCTGAGTGCACGCCACAAATGTCAGACGTCCTTTCAAATCCCACTTTTTCTCACCAAACCACCTGCAGACGTCAGAAAATCAGATTTTTAAATTCCAAGACTGAAGACAAAACATTTCCTTCACAAAAACGTTTTCTCCGTACAATTATCAATATTTTCGCCACTACATCAACGGCGCATGCAACAACTCTTCTAGTCCAGCACTCCTCCGACTCTAGAACATGCGCGTAGGAGCTACACTGGACTGGGGGACTTGAAGAGATATGGTCCGAAATAACCATACCTTTGACTACATTTCACAAGGATAATCTTGCATGCAACATGCAATGGTGCGTTTTCCTTAGAATCAGTAGGCCGTACACTGAGCCTTGTGTTACACCCCGGATTTCCAACCCGAAATCCATACACCGGTGGGCCTGGGTGGGGAGTATCGTGACGTAAGTTGATAACACCATTTTCAATTAAACATGGCACAGCGTAAGTCATGGAGTAAAATTACTATTACAAACTGAATGTTCAAAATAAAATAATATACAGGTTCTTAATAGAGGATCCACAGGCGGATCATAAAATGTACAAGAAAGAATAAAAAACAGACTTTAGGGTAGATCTAAGGATTTGCAAGATCCTCTTATTCACTACTGAGCAGCTTTCGGCGTATTTCGTATTGTACCTGCAATTTAGCCTTTGGACGATACGTTAGCTTACGCTGGTAAATACACCCAACTGACTCATTTTGAAAACTTTAAAATGGTTTTTAAGTGCAAAATGGCACAAAATCTTTTATTAACTAGGGAAAGTTGACCTTGCGACCTTGTATCAGATTCACATGTTTGTCAATACATACAGGGCCCAATAGAGAAACCAAGACATGATTAAATACACACCACTCAGGACTCACGAAGGAGTCATCTCCAACGTCTTGGGAATATTTGCATATGAGCGTCTGTCAGGTGTATGCCTACACCCCGCGCTAAGGTCGTGGCCAATAACTATTGTATTGAGCCGAGGATATCCAAGACACGGTAATTTAACCCCCGATGTTTAAGTTATCAAACAAAACTGATTAAAACGAAATACGAGGTTTACTAGCCACAAGCGGGCATTCGATTGACCCCATTTTGGACCAAGCGATAATAATTTACCGTATCCCAAGCCCGTATAGGGAAAATAAGTCGAGAGTATTTACCTGAGCTAGTCTTCTTCTTTATTTTAAATAACTCAGCCGTATACAAAAGTACCAAGTTCAGATAGCATTTACCAGCAAGGCTCTAGTCTGGATTATGGCATAAGCTAGCAAATTAAATACTAACGGTCTTATAAACCGAATAGTGTACATGATCATTACGTATAACGCTTGATTAAACGATGCTCAGATAGAATGTAGTTTAATCCCGACAAGTACTTGACTTTTATAATATGGGTAAACTATATACATTCTGGATTTTGAAACATAAATGACAAGGTTAAACCCGTTTCGGTTAACTTCCGTAAAATAGTTACATATACGTAATTGTGCGCATATTAGCGATATCAGGTAACCGGATAAGTCATGGACAAGTTCTATATGCCATTATATTTTAAATAAGTTAAGATATCAGTAGGATATCAACTTGTATGCTCGTTAAGGTTTTAAAACAAAATTATGCCTTATAAGGGCAATTCGGTAATTATATGTCGTATAAAAGGAACTTGAATATATTTTAAGTTTATGATCATGAGTATTCTGGAAAATAGTTTATTTATGATATAATATCAGTAGGACATCAATTATATGTGTAAATTATCTTTATGACCAAACTATCACCGTAGGGGCATTTTGGTCATTTAACACATAGTTTATAAATTATTTGGGATTCTGAGTTTATAACATGTACCTACTGTAATTATGTTTACAATAATTTTTAAAATCAGTAGGTATTAGGTCTTGGTCAATAATATGGTTTAAAACCATACTATGCGCTTAAATGGCGCTTCTGTCGTACAATGGCGTCCTTATGCGATTTTCACGAAAACTGATGTTAAGTTCAGATTAAAATGTCTTAGATATGTTATTTAATATAACATATCAGTAGGTAAAATATTTACCTTGAAAATATTTGATTAAAACTAGTCTATGAGCCACAAGGGCTAAAACCGTCATTTATCGACATTATTTAAGGACTTGCATGAAATCTCAGTTTATAGCTTAGTTTAACATCCTAAATAATTCTACTTATGATATTACATTAGTAGAAACTCATTTCAAGTTCAATACCATTTAAAACCTTGTTTTATACAAAAAAGGCATTTTAGTTAAAAATGGCATAATTATGGAACTTACACATAAACTTGGATTCTGATTATGATCATGTAATATAACCTCAGAAGGTTATGCTACATTGTATTATGATCATAATGCAACTTTAGATCAGTAGGTAACTAATCTAAATCGGGTCAGAATCGAAATTCAAAGAAGAAGTCAAACTTCGCGACTTTGGTTGCGAACCGACCCTAGAACTGAAATTGACGAGCTGAACATGTTCTTACATGTTCTAATAATTATTACCAACTTATTTAAGTGTCAAAACAGGTTTCATAACACATATAAGATCATTTTATGATTTTTTCAAAAAATGGCCTGCTTGACTCTTTAATATCATAACTTTGACCCGTCAATTGGTCTAGCAAACGTGATCTTCAGAAGGTGCCCTTTATAGGGACTAACAAATACCTTATTGCGATCTTAGCCATGTTCATTTCGAACAATGGCTGGACCATAATGGTCTTAACCGAAAGTGAAAGCGCTTTCTGAAAACGCTTGACTTTTGGCTATAAAAGCCTATAAACGAAAATGCAAGAGCAAGGAACACTTACAAGAGGTTCCTATAATGCAAGAGAACTAAGTTGGATGCTCCTTTCAGCTAGGAACTTCCAGAGGAGGGAGAAGAGTGAATTAATGAGAAAGGTGCAAGTTGGAATGTGAACTTAAGCACCAATTTATAGTTGGAGAGCTCAAAGGAGGTGAAGCCAGGTGTTTAGGGGTGTAAGAGGAAGCTTACAAGTGTCCCAAAACGTGGCATAGCTGATTACAAGTCCATGGTTTCGAATTAATGGTTTTGGAGCTTTGTTTGGAGGCCAAGCCAAAACTTTCTGCAGCAGACCTGTTCTCTCGCCCCGCTAGAGACACAAGGCATGTCTCTCGCTGCCAGCGACCGCCCCATGGACACTTTCAAAGTTTGACACTTTTAACCCCTTAACTTATTAAAGCTTCTAAAAACTTTTTTAAACACCCTTTTGGCACTTTTAGCCCTCCCTAGCCAATACTTGGCATACCCGGGATTATGCCCGGACATTGTCAAGCTCTTGGTTCGTTAAAAGGTCACTCAGAGGTATAAATTAACATGTTGACACTTTTAATCCTCCATTATCCAACTTTCACATATATACAAAATCGAACCCTATCGTTTAACAATTGGCATGTATGAGAGTTAGGACTTCACAAAGGATCACTCAGAGGCTTATTATAAACATGTTGATTTCAATGTCAATCAGAGGTTGGGCATGTTGACATATCAGTCACTCAGAGTCCAAATTTCAAGTATGTTGACATATTAGTCACTCAGAGGCTAATGATTTAAGCATGTGACATATCAGTCACTCAGATGCTGTTATTTATGCATGTTGACATCGGCCCGTCACTCAGAGTCTTAGATTGAGCATGTTGACGCCTTTAGTCCTTATTGGTCTTTAACAAACTAGATTTAAAATACAACACGTGTCGCTATACTATTGGACACGATTTTACAGGGTGTTACATCCTCCCCCCTTAAAAGAAATCTCGACCTCGAGATTTTATTCAAAAAGATGGGGGTACTTTTGTCGCATAGTGGACTCAACCTCCCTTGTATACTCGGGACCTCTTCGGAGCTCCTTAACCTGTCGATCCTCGATCGAAATTGGTTTCTCAACGAACCTCAGGTTTTCATCAATTTCCACATTCTGGTGCGACATTGCTAGCGACTCATGGGCTAGACATTTCTTAAGATTAGATATGTGGAATACATCATGAATTCCACTAAGCTCCTCTGGCAACCTGAGCTTATAAGCTACAGCGCTGACACATTCGATTATCTCGAATGGTCCTATATATCTTGGTCTTAACTTGCCCTTCTTTCCAAAACGCATCACACTTTTCCAAGGTGATACTTTTAGCATAACTTTGTCCCCTATTTGGAACTGAAGAGGTTTACGCCTCTTGTCAGCATAGCTCTTCTGCCTATCCCTGGCAGCTTTGAGACGATCATGGATTTGCACAATCTTTTCCGTGGTCTCCAGGACAATCTCAGATCCTGATAGTTGGGCTTCCCCAACTTTTGCCCAACACACGGGCATTCTACATTTTCTCCCATAAAGGCCTCAAAAGGAGCAGTCTTGATGCTAGTATGATAGCTGTTATTGTAGGAGAATTCTATTAGGGGTAAGTGGTCATCCCAACTTCCACCTAAATCAATCACACATGCCCTAAGCATGTCTTCTAGTGTTTGGATAGTACGCTCACTTTGACCATCAGTCTGTTGATGATAAGTCGTACTGAAATTTAATCGTGTGCCTAGCGATTGTTGGAAACTTTTCCAAAAGTGAGATGTGTATCTAGTATCTCTGTCAGATACAATAGATACTGGCACACCATGTAGGGACACAATCTTGTCCACGTACAACTTAGCCAATTTATCTGAATTATACGTTTCCTTTATTAGCAAGAAATATGCTGACTTAGTCAGCCTATCAACGATGACCCAAATCGTGTCATTACCACATTTGGTCTTAGGTAACTTGGTAATCAAATCCATAGTTACCATTTCCCATTTCCAAGTGGGAATCTCAAGCTGTTGTAGAAGTCCTGACGGTTTTTTATGTTCGGCCTTAACTTGCGAACACGTCAGACACTTAGCTACGTAAGTGGCTATGGATTTCTTCAAACCCATCCACCAACAATTCTTCTTTAGATCTTGATACATCTTGTCACCTCCCGGGTGAAGTGAGCATCTCGAACTATATGCTTCTTGGACGATTAGATCTCTAAGTCCTCCAAAGACTGGAATCCAGATCCTATCATTAAATCGAAGGATTCCATCTTTTCCATGCGCTAACTGATCCACAGTTCTGCCTAATCCCTCATTAGGAATATTAGCCTCTAATAAGGCATGCTTTTGCGCATCTAATAGCTTTTCACTTAAGCTATTTCTGATCTCAATGATCTTGGCGTTAATCCTAATAGGTTTAACTCTTTCTTTGTGACTTAAGGCGTCGGCAACTACATTTGCCTTGCCGGGATGGTAGCGAATCTCGCAATCGTAATCATTAAGAGTTTCCATCCAACGGCGTTGTCGCATGTTCAATTCCTTCTTATTGAACAGATGCTGGAGACTTTATGGTCAGTGTATATAATACACTTTGTTCCATATAAGTAGTGTCTCCACAGTTTTAGTGCAAATACAACGGCACCCAACTCCAAATCGTGGGTGGTGTAATTCTTTTCATGCACCTTTAGTTGTCGTGATGCATAGGCAATTACCTTGCCATTTTGCATTAGCACACAGCCCATGCCGGTGTGCGAAGCATCACAATAGAAAACAAAGTTCTCAATACCCTCGGGTAGAGATAACACAGGAGCGGTGCTCAACTTGTGTTTTAGAATCTCAAAAGATTCTTGTTGCTTTGGACCCTAATTATACTTAACATTCTTACGGGTCAAGGTAGTTAGAGGAGTGGCTATCCTTGAAAAGTTCTCAATGAACCTCCTATAGTATCCAGCCAATCCTAGGAAACTATGAATTTCCGATGGGGTCTTGGGCACTTCCCAATTCATTATGGCCTCAATTTTGGCGGGATCCACTTGGATACCACGTTCACTTACCATGTGTCCAAGAAATTGGACTTCTCTAAGCCAAAATTCGCATTTAGAGAACTTTGCATAAAGTTTCTCCTGCCTTAATAATTCTAAGATGCACCGAAGATGTTTCTCGTGATCAGCTTGATTACAAGAATAGATAAGTATGTCGTCTATGAAGACAATGAAAAACTTATCCAAATACGGTTTGCAGACTCTATTCATGAGATCCATGAATGCTGCTGGTGCATTTGTGAGCCCAAAAGGCATCACCAAAAATTCAAAATGACCATAGCGGGTCCTGAAGGCTGTCTTGGGAACATCCTCATTTCTAACCTTCAGTTAATGATATCCTGATCTCAAATCTATCTTAGAAAAGTAACTAGCCCCTTGAAGTTGGTCGAATAAATCATCGATCCTGGGCATAGGATATCTATTCTTAATTGTTAGCTTGTTCAGCTCCCGGTAGTCAATGCACATCTGCATTGCACTGTCTTTCATTTTAACGAAAAGGATATGAGCTCCCTAAGGTAAGGAACTAGGTTAAATGAATCCTTTCTCCAAGAGTTCATCCAATTGAACTCTTAACTCATTCATTTCGGGTGGAGCTAGTCTATATAGAGCTCTAGCCACTGGTGCTAATCCTGGTAGGATGTCAATTATGAACTCCACTTGTCTGTCCGGAGGTAGGCCTGGTAGTTCTTCAGGGAAAACATCGGGATACTCCGAGATAACTGGTTGATCTTCAAGGTTTTAGGTTTGTTTATGGTGAATTGTGCCATGTAGATGACACAGCCTTTTCTCAAACACTTAGTTGCCTTAAATAACGATACCTTGCCTGGCAATCCATAGTGTGAGTCTCCGGGTATGGTGATTATTTCACCAGATGGGGTTTTAATTTCGATGAGATTTTTATCGCAGGCAATGCGGGCCTGGTTATTGGACAACCAATCCATGCCTAAGACTACATCAAACCCCGCCAATTTCATTGGCAGAAGAGAGATAGGGATGGAATGATTCTTAATGAATATAGAGCATCCATCAAGAATGGAAGAAGCAGTTTCTAAGGTTCCATCGGCAAGTTCTATCTCATAAATTTTATCTAGAGTTCTTATGGGAAAATTTAATAGTTTACTAAACTTATGATCAATAAAAGATTTATCCGCACCCGAATCGAAAAGAACTCTAGCATAAATATCATTAATGGAGAAAGTACATGTTATGACGTTATTGTCATTAACAACTTCCTTAGCAGTCAGTCGAAAAGCACGTGCATTCCCCTTCTTGGCCTCTCCAGGCTTTGGGTTATTATTCTTTGAATTCTTAGGGCAGTTAATCACAATATGCCCTTTTTCATTGCAGATATAACATACAGCATCCTTAAGATCCTTGCATTCTAGGGTCTTATGCCCTCTTCTTTTACATATGCCAAGGTCTAGCTTGTGGATCAGAATTACACTGTCCCCAGTGTCTTCGGTTGCAAGTCTTGCAAAATCGCATTACAGCCGACTTACCTTGGTTCCCTTTGAACCCGAATCTCCCTTTATTTTTCTTATTAAATCTTTGGGAGTTATCTTCCTCTCTCTTCCTTTTTCCATCAGCTTTTGGCTTAATTGACTTCTGCCTTACTAAATCAAGAGTGAGAGAGAGAGATAGGTCTACAGCAGACCTATAGGTATTAGGCTGAGCGGCCTTTACCATGCGCTTAAGCTCGGGCGCTAACCCATTAATAAAACACGCAATGCGTTTGGGTTCCGGGGTAATTAAATAGGAAACTAACCTAGATAGGGAATTGAAATCGGAAACATATTTCCGACAATCTAGGTTTTTCATAGAAAGAGACAAGAAGTCGGTTTCTAATTTCTCCACTTCATGAGGTGGGCAGTAAGTTTTCTTAATAAGGTCCACAAACTTGGACCATCCCAGATTAGACAGGTATACTTTACCTGTTGTTCCACCATGTTAGGGCATCGCCCTTAAATGACTGTGATACATACTTGACCATATCCTTATCAGCACAATTGTTGATATCTACTATCGTCTCCATTTCGTCTAGCCACTTTAGGGCTTCTACAGCTCCTTTTTCCCCGTTAAAGTCTCGGGGTTTGCAGGAGACGAAATACTTATAGGTACATCCGTCTTTAACAGAACGGGACCTTTCAGCGAATTCTATTTTCTTTGGTTCACTCTTCGCATTTGAAGAGTGAACGGAGCTCTCCCTATGAGCTGAAGATGGTGGAATAGATAAAGGTCTAGAGCGAGTAGCACTCGGCTCTCTAAGCCTTTCGATGGCCTTACCCATGGCCCTTTCCACAGCCGCATCAATGCGAGCTTGGAAATCATTATCATTTATGGCTACATTTTCGGCATCCTTAGAGATGACGATCCGATGGCTACTTTGTGCCTCATTAGAATTAGCCATTCTTCAAAGCCTTGGTTCTATAATATCAATAAAATTTCTCTTAGCCATGGTATAATAACCATATCGGCTTTTAAACATTGGATATAAGAAAAATCCATTGCCTATACTAGTGTGAATAACATCACAACTCTTAGGCTTAGTATAACTATATTTGGCCAAGGTCTTAATAGGACCATCATAGGCAAATTACAATATGGACATAGTCCATTTATTACTAGACAGGGGACCGAATGTCACAACTGTCATTGTCATATTTAGAACTTTATAGCACATAGGCTTGTCACAAAGGACATAAGGTTATGGCACATAGGCCTGTCACTAAAGGATATAAATTCTGGCACATAGGCCTGTCACTAATGGACATAAATTATGCCACATAGGCCTGTCACTAATGGACATAAGGTATGGCACATAGGCATTTCATCACTAATGGATGTTTAGTCACCGCACTGGTGATATTAGCCGGGATCAGGATAGATCACATAGGCTATATAAAATAAATTATAACCCGAAAGGGTAATACATCACTAATGGATGTTTTATTTATCATCGCACTGATGATATTAGCCGGGATCAAATAGATCATAAGGGCTATATAAAATACATCTCTAATGGATGTCTTATTCATCACCGCACTGGTGATATTCAGCCGGGATCAAACAGATCACAATGGTTATATAAAATACATCTCTAATGGATGTCTTATTCATCACTGCACTGGTGATATTTAGCCGGGATCACACAGATCACAAGGGCTATATAAAATACATCTCTAATGGATGTCTTATTCATCACCGCACTGGTGATATTCAGCCGGGATCAAACAGATCACAAGGGCTATATAAAATACATATCTAATGGATGTCTTATTCATTACCGCACTGGTGATATTCAGCCGGGATCAAACAGATCACAAGGGCTATATAAAATACATCTCTAATGGATGTCTTATTCATCACCGCATTGGTGATATTTAGCTGGGATCAAAAAGATCACAAGGGCCAGATAAGGTTAGGACATAGTCCATTACCTTGAAGGCTAGCTGATTCCTCAAGTCACACTACCAAGAGTATGAATATTACTTGAATGTTATCATAAGAGGACCTTAATGGTTGATTAATAGTCTCGGTCGCATTGACCTTAATGACTTGGAGGCTTGAACTTAGTCCACCACCTCTAGATAGAAGGATAACTTCCCTTAACTATCATGATAGAAGACCCTTTCGTTCTTAACTATCATTTATATATATATTTCGCCAAATATGTGGTCTGTGCCACTCGGCAAATCAAAACCATTAAGATCTTTTTGGAATTATATCGCAGAGTATAAATTTCAAGTAAACTCGAGACGCTCGTTTTCAAGAGGATGATTTACATATATATATATATATATATATATATATATATATATATAATTCCAAAAGTACTTCATTAAATTTCAAATTAGAAATTACAATACTTAGAAAAATGAAATAAACTTGTCTATGCAAGGACTTTAAAGAAATAAACATGTCCACGCAGGGACTAAAGAAATAACAATGTCCTCGCAGGGACTACATATAATTAGAAGAGACTTCACTCGTCCTTCTTTCCTTTGACCAACTTGGAGAGTTTCTTGAAGAACTTGTTTGTCTTCTTCTCCGTTTTCTCCGCTTGTTGTTGCATTTCTTTCATTCTTTCTAAGGCCTCATTAATGGCCTCAAGTGGCGGCGGAGGTCGTGGTTGAGGTTGTGGGATAACCGGATATTGGTACCCATAAGTTGGATATCCAGTTGGTGGATAAGTAGGTGTGAAAGGAGACGGGTAAAGAGCGTTGTGCATAACTGCCTGCATGTAGGGGTCTTGCGACCATGCTTGATAGTCTTCCGGTGCAGACGGGTTAAAAGAATTATATCCAGACGTGTCTGGATATGTGAGAATTGGGTTAGTATAACCCGATGGTGGTTGAACAGCAGGTGTTGGTGTTGGTTCCACTATAGGTGAAACATTAGAGGGTCCACCCATTTGTGGGTCCTCTTAAATTGTGGGGTAAGAGTTGGGCAAAGGTGGTAGCGATCCCGACCTTTGTCCAGCACGTACCGACATACGTGCTCCACGCTTCCTTCTTGGTGGTTCAGGTGGTGGTTGAGGTTGGTCCACCGGTTCCATGTGGATATCTTCTTGAACAGGGGGTGGTTGAGAGTGATGAGAAGGAGTGTGGGTGAAGGTGAATTGATTCCAATATTGGTCTCACTCATTAGGACCTTGGTAGGGCGATCCGGCATATGAGTTTGAATCGCTTGAAATTTCAATGGGATGCATATTTGATCCCGACGGTGGCATCTCTGGGTCGGAGTCCTCGTCCATAGGATGTGGCTGGTCCAACTGATTTTGATCGGCTGGAGGCATGTTAAAATAATGGTTAGGTTTAAATTCTTCATGGTTAGAATGTGAATGGGAATGATGGGTATGGTGTGAATGATAAGAGTGGTGAGAGTGGTAAGAATTTTGGGAATGTGAGGGCGAGTGTCTATTAGAGACTGAACGTCTCGCTGGTTGCCAAGGAGATGAATCTCCTGATTCTTGGTAAGCGTCTGAGTTATCAAGTTGAGGGGGAATGCACCCTGATGGTCCTCTCCTCATTGGACCTTTTCCCTTTCCCACTTTGTCCTCCTACACGTGGCGGTATTTTTATGTTAAAAATCAATTCAAAAACAATACTAATAACTTAATAATCAAATGAGTAAATCCTAAGTCAATGCCTAGACTCGGAAGTCTAAGGAATGTGCATGTGTAACTTTGAGATTAAACACAAGAAGAATAGTGTTTAATTCTCTCAAACGTTGGCTCTGATACCAACCTGTCACACCCCGGATTTCCAACCCGAAATCCATACACCGGTGGGCCTGGGTGGGGAGTATCGTGACGTAGGTGATAACATCATTGTCAATTAAACATGGCACAGCGGAAGTCTTGGAGTAAAATTTCTATTACAAACCGAATGTTCAAAATAAAATAATAAACAGGCTCTAATAGAAGATCCACAGGCGGATCATAAAATGTACAAGAAAGAATATAAAACAGACTTTAGGGCAGATCTAAGGATTTACAAGATCCTCTTATTCACTACCGAGCAGCCTCCGGCCTATTTCGTATTGTACCTACAATTTAGCCTTTAGACGATACGTCAGCTTACGCTGGTAAATACACCCAACTGACTCATTTTGAAAACTTTAAAATGGTTTTTAAGTGCAAAACGGCACAAAATCTTTTATTAACTTGGGAAAGTTGACCTTGCAACCTTGTATCAGATTCACATGTTTGTCAATACATACAGGGCCCAGTACAGAACCTGAGACATGATTAAATACACACCACTGAGGACTCATGAAGGAGTCATACCCAACGTCTTGGGAATATTTGCATATGAGCGTCTGTCAGGTGTATGCCTACACCTCGCGCTAAGGTCGTGGCCAATAACTAATGTATTGAGCCGAGAATATCCAGGACACGGTAATTTAACCCCGATGTTTGAGTTATCAAACAAAACTGATTAAAACGAAACATGACGTTTACTAGCCACAAGCGGGCATTCGATGGACCCCATTTTGGACCAAGCGGTAATAATTTACCATATCCCAAGCCCGTATAGGAAAAATAAGTCGAGAGTATTTACCTGAGCTAGTCTTCTTCTTTTATTTTAAATAAGTCAGCCGTATACAAAAGTACCAAGTGCAGATAGCATTTACCGGCAAGGCTCTAGTCTGGATTATGGCATAAGCTAGCCAATTAAATACTAACGGTCTTATAAACTGAATAGTGTACATGATCATTACGTATAATGCTTGATTAAATGATGATCGGATAGAATGTAGTTTAATCCCGACAAGTACTTGACTTGTATTATATGGGTAAACTATATACATTCTGGATTTTGAAACTTAAATGACAAGGTTAAACCCGTTTCGGTTAATTTCCGTAAAATAGTTACATATACGTAACTGTGCGCATATTAGCGATATCGGGTAACCGGATAAGTCATGGACAAGTTCTATATGCCATTATATTTTAAATAAGTTAAGATATCAGTAGGATATCAACTTGTATGCCCGTTAAGGTTTTAAAACGAAATTATGCCTTATAAGGGCAATTCGGTAATTATATGTCGTATAAAAGGAACTTGAATATATTTCAAGTTTATTATCATGAGTATTCTAGAAAATAGTTTATTTATGATATAATATCAGTAGGACATCAATTATATGTGTAAATTATCTTTTATGACCAAACTATGCACCGAAGGGTATTTTGGTCATTTTACACATAGTTTATAAATTATTTGAGATTCTGAATTTATAACATGTACCTACTGTAAATATGTTTAAAATAAGTTTTAAAATCAGTAGGTAACAAGTCTTGGTCGATAATATGGTTTAAAACCATACTATGCGCCGAAACGGCGCTTATGTCGTAAAATGACTTTTTTAAGCGATATTTACGAAAACTGACATTAAGGTCATATTAAAATGTTTAAAACATGTTAATGAATATAACATATCAGTAGGTAAATAATTTAATTTGAAAAGATTAGATTAAAACCATTTTATAAGACGCAAGGGCTAAAACCGTCATTTATCGACATAGTTTAAGGACTTGTTTGAAAACTCAGTTTATAACTTGGTTTAACATCCCAAATAATCCTAATTATAATATTACATCAGTAGGAAACTCATTTTCAAGTTCATTACCATTTAAAACCTTGATTTATGTAAAAAGGGCATTTTGGTCAAAGATGGCATAATTATGGAACTTGCGCATAAACTTGGATTCTGATTATGATCATGTAACATAACCTCAGAGGGTCATGCTACATTATATTACGACCATAATGAAACTTTAGATCAATAGGTAACTAATCTAAATCGGGTCAGAATCGAAAGTCAAAGCAAAAGTCAAACTTTGCGACTTTCGGTTGCGAACCGACCCTAGAACTGAAATTGATGAGCCGAACATGTTTTTACATGTTCTCATAATTATTACTAACTTGTTTAAGTGTCAAAACAGGTTTCATAACATATATAAGATCATTTTATGGTTTTTCCAAAAAATGGCATGTTTGACTTTTTAACATCATAACTTTAACCCGTCAATTAGTCTAGCAAACGTGATCTTCAGGAGAATGCCCTTAATATGGATTAACACCTACCTTATTACGATCACTTAGCCATGTTCATTTCGAACAATGGCTGGACCATAATGGTCTTAACCGAAAGTCAAAGCGTTTTCCGCAAAACGCTTGACTTTTGGCTATAAAAGCCTATAAACGAAAATGCAAGAGCAAGGAACAGTTACAAGAGGTTCCTACAATGCAAGAGAACTAAGTTGGATGCTCCTTTCAGCTAGGAACTTCCAGAGGAGGGAGAAGAGTTATGATTTAGAAAGGTGCAAGTTCAAATGGTGAACTTGATCACCTATTTATAGTTGGAGAACTCAAAGAAGGTGAAGCCAGGTGTTTAGGGGTGTAAGAAGAAGCTTACAAGTGTCCCAAAACGTGGCATAGCAGTTTAGAGAAGTCATGATTTCGAATTAATGGCTTTGGAGTTTTGCTTGAAGACCAAACAAATTTTCTGCAGCAGAGGGCTTCTCGCGCCCTGCGAGAGACCCAGGCCTGGTTCTCGCGGCCCGCGACCGCCCCCTGGTCACTTTCAAAGTTTTGACACTTTGGCCCCTTGACTTTATAAAGCTTATAAAAACCTTTTTAAACACTTTTTGACACTTTTAGTCCTCCGTAGCCAATATTTGGCATACCCGGGATTATGCCCGGACATTTTCGAGCTCTCGGTTCGTTAAAAGGTCACTCAGAGGTATAAATTAACATGGTGACACTTTTAATCCCTCCATCATCCAACTTTCACATATTTACAAAATTAAACTCTCTTGTCCAACAATGGCACGTATGAGAGTTAAGACTTCACAAAGGATCACTCAGAGGCTTATTATAAGCATGTTGATTCCGATGTCACTCAGAGGCTATTATTTATGCATGTTGACATCGGACCGTCACTCAGAGGCTCGGTTTGAGCATGTTGACGCCCTTAGTCCTTATTGGTCTTTAATAGACTACTTAAAATACAACACGTGTCATTATACTATTGGACACGATTTTACAGGGTGTTACAATTTTGAAACTTAAATGACAAGGTTCAACCCGTTTCGGTTAATTTCCGTAAAATAGTTACATATACGTAACTGTGCGCATATTAACGATATCGGGTAACCGGATAAGTCATGGACAAGTTCTATATGCCATTATATTTTAAGTAAGTTAAGATATCAGTAGGATATCAACTTGTATGCCCGTTAAGGTTTTAAAACGAAATTATGCCTTATAAGGGCAATTCGGTAATTATATGTCATATAAAAGGAACTTGAATATATTTTAAATTTATGATCATGAGTATTCTGGAAAATAGTTTATTTAAGATATAATATCAGTAGGACATCAATTATATGTGTAAGTTATATTTTATGACCAAACTATGCACCGAAGGGGCATTTTGGTCATTTAACACATAGTTTATAAATTATTTGGGATTCTGAGTTTATAACATGTACCTACTGTAATTATGTTTACAATAATTTTTAAAATCAGTAGGTATCAAGTTTTGGTCAATAATATGGTTTAAAACCATATTATGCGCTTAAATGGCGCTTATGTCGTAAAATGGCGTCCTTATGCGATTTTCACGATAATTGATATGAAGTTCAGATTAAAATGTCTTAGATATGTTATTTAATATAACATATCAGTAGGTAAAATATTTACCTTGAAAAGATTTGATTAAAACTAGTCTATGAGCCACAATGGCTAAAACCGTCATTTATCGACATAATTTAAGGACTTGCATGAAATCTCAGTTTATAGCTTAGTTTAACATCCTAAATAATTCTACTTATGATATTGCATTAGTAGAAACTCATTTTCAAGTTCAAAACCATTTAAAACCTTGTTTTATACAAAAAAGGCATTTTAGTTAAAAATGGCATAATTATGGAACTTACACATAAACTTGGATTCTGATTATGATCATGTAATATAACCTCAGAAGGTTATGCTACATTATATTATGATCATAATGCAACTTTAGATCAGTAGGTAACTAATCTAAATCGGGTCAGAATCGAAAGTCAAAGCAGAAGTCAAACTTCGCGACTTTCGGTTGCGAACCGACCTTAGAACTGAAATTGACGAGCTGAACATGTTCTTACATGTTCTAATAATTATTACCAACTTATTTAAGTGTCAAAACAGGTTTCATAACGCATATAAGATCATTTTATGATTTTTCCAAAAAATGGCCTGTTTGACTCTTTAATATCATAACTTTGACCCGTCAATTGGTCTAGCAAACGTGATCTTCAGGAGGTACCCTTTATAGGGACTAACATCTACCCTATTACGATCATTTAGCCATGTTCATTTCGAACAATGGCTGGACCATAATGGTCTTAACCGAAAGTAAAAGCGTTTTCTGAAAAATGCTTGAATTTTGGCTATAAAAGCCTATAAACGAAACTGCAAGAGCAAGGAACACTTACAAGAGGTTCCTACAATGCAAGAGAACTAAGTCGGATGCTCCTTTCAGCTAGGAACTTCCAGAGGAGGGAAAAGAGTGAATTAATGAGAAAGGTGCAAGTTGGAATGTGAACTTAAGCACCTATTTATAGTTGGAGAGCTCAAAGGAGGTGAAGTCAAGTGTTTAGGGGTGTAAGAGGAAGCTTACAAGTGTCCCAAAATGTGGCATAGCTGATTACAAGTCCATAGACCTGTTCTCGCGCCCCGCGAGAGACACAAGGCATGTCTCTCGCGGCTCGCGATCGCCCCATGGACACTTTCAAAGTTTGACACTTTTAACCCCTTAACTTATTAAATCTTCTAAGAACCTTTTTAAACACCCTTTTGGCACTTTTAGCCCTCCGTAGCCAATACTTGGCATACCTGGGATTATGCCCAGCTCTTGGTTCGTTAAAAGGTCACTCAGAGTTATAAATTAACATGTTGACACTTTTAATCCCTCCAGTATCCAACTTTCACATATTTACAAAATTGAACCCTCTCGTCCAACAATTGAGGTATGAGAGTTAGGACTTCACAAAGGATCACTCAGAGGCTTATTATAAGCATGTTGATTCCGACGTCACTCAGAGGTTGGGCATGTTGACATATCAATCACTCAGAGGCTAATGATTTAAGCATGTTGACATATCAGTCACTCAGAGACTGTTATTTATGCATGTTGACATCGGACAGTCACTTAGAGGCTCAGGTTGAGCATGTTGACGCCTTTAGTCCTTATTGGTCTTTAACAGACTATATTTAAAATACAACACGTGTCACTATACTACTGGACACGATTTTATAGGGTGTTACACCTTGCGCACTTAACGTAACGGTGAATTAGACCAATTGCTTCTAGTCACATAACGAGCCTTGTGTACGTGGCGCAACGGCAAGTTAGACTCATGCGTGCAGGCTACTAGACCCTGCGCACAACAACATCACTCTAAGCTGCGAATCCCAAAAACTTACAAGGACAAGACACACATGAAGAGCGCCTCATAGTCTCAGGACAAAAGGATACACCCCTGACACCGTGCGCTAGCGGGAAAAACCTTGACATCCTCGTGGAAGGGAGTAAGCACTAAGAGATGTTGACCATACCTCAGGGTACGGAATGGCAGAACTGTGACCAAAGGTTACTTGGCAGCTTGCTGTGACAGCACTCATGATAGTAAGACAAGTGTCAGACCATACACCAACCACTGTCCTGCCAGTGACTGTTCCACTTTCTCCATTTCGGCTGGGGACAGGCCTGTCACCAGAAATGGCTACTTTACACGTGGCACCACTCAACACCCGACAAAGCATTCCTCCCGACAGAGAACATTAATTCTCCTGCAGGGAGCATTTAATGTATGCCGCCGAGGGACAAAAGGGATGTTTCTGGCTGTATGGGCCGGGCCCAAGGCCCACCAGCATTTCTCCTGAACATATCTTCTCCCGGCTAAAAATATGTATCGGATCTCCACGTAACGGCACGCTAACCAAGACGTATACTTGCTACACCACTTAACACACACATAAGCTCTCGCTTTCATCTGTTACCACCTATTTTTCTTACCAAAAGTACTTATTCTCACGCCGGAGTGTGGTCACGGAGAAAACTACCCTTTCCCCGTGGCGAGACTAACGGCGTTGCTAGTTTTGCAGATCATCCGGTGTGAGCTTGCAAACCCAAAGGCGAAGTGAGATGTTAACCATTTATGCAGAAACACCCTGGTTGCGACTTATATATCCCCGGATATCTCTAGGTTCAACAAGTGTTTTTTCATATATTATATTACTAAAAACGAAAACATGGTAAACACACCACTTTATAAGAAAAAAATAATAACTAAAGCGTGACGTAATTTTTATGACGTTTACGTTTTTGCTCTGATCAATTATACACTACTATTTACAAATCAGTTTTAAGAAATTTACATATAGACGTAGATAAAAATAAGTAAGGCACAACGCCATACTCAAAATTATATAAAATAACATACTTAAAAATTACAAGCGAAAAAATAAAATATACTTAAAAGTAATTACATTAATAAAATAAAAATATTAAGAAAACCAACCAGACATACTTACAATAATAAAATAAAAATGTTAAGAAAACCAACCAGACATACATATGAATGTATAAAACATCGTATTTAATAGTAAAAGAATATTAAAAAACCAATCTACTTACTATATTAATGGTACAATATATAATAAGAAGTTTATTCTTATAAGTGAATAAAAATAACACATGCATACCTGGTTCAGGTCACCGGGTGAGTTAACCGGACTTCATCAGAAACCTTAAAATTCCAGATCTCTCACCGGCCAAGAACCCGAGACCCTTGGTCTAGTCTGTTCATGTTGCGTCGTTGTTGCTGGAGTTGGACCCACCAATATGTCGTCTTCATAAAACCACTGTCGGCGGTTGCCGTCGTCCAATGGTTGGCCGGTAGAAACCCTGCTCTATGAGAGGAAGAAAGCTGGGAAGGTTTTGCACAAATGAGAAGACAAAGTCAAATAAAAAGGACGGTGGTGTGAACTCAAGACCACCATATTCAATTCACAAAAAAAAACCAAGGAGTCAAAGAAGACTCGAACCGACGCTCATCATGTAACAAAACACAGCTCCAGCCGCTATACAAAAGACCAAACGCATCAGGATGAATAAAAAAATAGCAGCCAACAACACACTGCTACGTGGCACGCGTACCGTTCCCAACCAGTTAATATTTAATAGATTTATTATTATTATTATTATTATTATTATTATTATATCATGTTGGGTGAATAGCCAGGGAGTAAAGTATTAAAATACTCTAAATGTGAAAGTAGAAGAGGTAAATTTGCAAATGAAGGAAGTGGCATTATATTGGAAGTTGTAGACCTAGAATGTTTTTTTAGGCACGTAACTAAATCGTCGAGCATGAACCGTTAAATCGGAGGTTCTTTTATGTTTTTCTTTTTAATAAACGAACAAACATGGACATATTTTCTTTTGTCTATTTAACTATACGAACCAATATAAACATGAGTTTCGTTAGTTCATTTACATACATGAACCTTCATTTATAGTTGTTCATTTATGTGCGTTTATGTTCATTATGTTATGTTCATTTATTTATATTCAGTTATGTTCATTTATTTATGTTATGTTAGGGATTTCTGAACACATTTATGATTATTAGGGATTTTGTCTGGTTCATACGAGAACGGAAAATGTTAAGTGGAAAAGCGAATGAGATAAATCTAGGGATAGAGACCTCAAAGTATTGATGACCTCTCATTCAAACTAATTCCAGTTAAATACCCCGTTAACCACTTAACTATCTTGTAAATGCACTATTAAGTGGTTGTATATACATTTACGCTTTTAGTTCTTATTGAGCAGACAATTGACAGCGTTGATTTTTCTATTTCATATCTAGACCTATGTAACAATAAATCTAATACGTTTAATATTTTTTCTAACTATACTTGATTTTTTTATCTGTAAATCTTCTCAATTTCGTCCGGTACATAGGGGTTCGGTTTATGTTTTTTTTTTCTATTTGGTACACTACAATGGTGATTTGAATATCTTTCGAATCATAATTTAAACTTTTTTAATTTAGATGTATTTATCTGCTTTTGAAATGTTGGATGGAAGATGATGTTTATGTATGTAATAATAATGATGTTTATCTAAGGATATATACTTTAGTGTAAATTGGTGTTTATTTATGCTCGTTCATTTATGTATGCTTATGTTTGTTTGTGCTTATTTATGGTCATTCGTTTGTATTCAATTATATTTATTTGTGTTTGTTTATGTTTACTTGCATTCGTGAACAATTCGTTTATACTATCAATGAGTGAGCGTAAACAAAAACGTACAATGCATTTTCTTATCGTACAAACATGAAAACTTGTTTGTTTAACCGCTCATGTTCTTTTGGCTTGTTAAAGTTAAACAAACAATTATTCGTGTTCATTTGGTATATTTATGAATGGGTCTAAGTGTTCCCGACCAATAAACATAAAGTATTCCCTTGTTTTTGTACTTTGGTTTGGATTTTCACCAAAAAAGAGATTGGGTTATGGGTGTACATAACACCTCAACATATATGAGCTTAGCCGCAAATTTATTATTTGCAAACCGAAATTAAGTGATTCCACCTTCTTTAATCTTGTTAGGTATACCATTAAAAATCAGTCACGGTGTAGTTTTCAAACCATTTTAAATAACACACGTGATTGAAATAAGAAGATACATTTGGTTGAAAGGGTGATCATGTTGTCACTTAATTGAAAACACACGTGATTTAAAGATTGCTTTGACAGTTCGTATCTGATGTTGTCTTTGATGATGTTTTGTTTGAAGTTTTCATGTACTCCACAACTACTAAGATCAAAACGTGCTGGTGATTTAAGAGGCGAGACATACCTTATGAATCAAGAATCTCTCCTGGCCACAATCGATATGAGATTTACCTAAAATATTACGATGTTCCATATTAATTTTTCGATAGTCGATATCATTTCAATATCATGTGAAAGTGTGAAATCACATATCTCATGACAAGAAGTATGAATTTTTAATATAACTAGGAAGAGATTTGAAACGATCTAAAAAATATCAACTTTAGTGTTTTTCTTATAAAGTTTTTCTTGAGTTAATGATATTATAGTCTAGTGGCATCTTTTAGCTGGGATGACGTTTAGGGAGATCCTGGGTTTGATTCTTACAAGGAGGTTTTTCCTAGATTTATTGGATTTCCTACTGAATTGGTGTATAGGGATTATAGCCTAGTGGAGATGGATATGATCGAGTGATTTCGCTGGTGGCATGACATGAATACGAGATTTACGGGCTTGGGATTTATCTAAACGAATTTGAGCCATACCTAGGTCTAACTTGCGAAAAAGTTTGCTATACTTTATACGAGATTTTAAGGTACTTTTACACGAGCGTTAAAGTTTTTTTTTAAATATCTTATGACATAACTTAAAAGGTTTGAGTATTTTTGCCTGGCCAAAATATAAAAGGTAAAACATAAATGAGTATTGTATTTTATAGTTTAACCGTAACGTGTGTGTATGTATATATATTTGTACCTTTTTCTTGTTGTAGATCATGATTTTAGCATACAAATACAAATAAAAATAAACTTTCGGTTAAAGCATTGTGTTTGTATCAATTGGTAAAGATTCATTTCATCACGTGTCTAGCAATATTCGTTTCTTGTCATGCTTGAGTTCATATGAGTTCTACCTGTCAAGTTATAAACACAACCATTTAACGCTCATGTATCTTATCATCATTTCAACTAAGGATGATTATGCAAAAATTTAGAACTACAGATTATTTATAATGATACAGTTAAAAAATGGGTACAACACTACCCATATTTCAAATGAGCATTAATGAGATATTCCATATTTCAAAGAATTTTATGTTAAACAGCCACTAAAAAGGCTTTAATTTGGAAACACTTAAAAAAAATCCTCAAAGCATGTTTTTATATGAAATTTTTTTAAATACAAACAACTCTAAGAGATATGTTTTAACTTATTTTACTTATAATCAACTTTAAAATTAAAAATGCTTTTTCCAATTTTGTTTTTGAGAATAGGGTTTGAGAAGGGTAAATTTGTCTTTATGTGACAGAGACAGTCCTGCTAACCATCACTTTAACTCGTAATAAAGTTTTTACCTCTAGGACAAGTTACAAAAACAACCCTGACTTTTAAATACTATAATTAGCAAAATATGCCCCTGACCTCTAAAATGTTTCAATCCAATCCGTTGTGCCATTTTTGCCTTTGCAATGCGGTCCCTACAACCCCAACGGAATATGTCAGATCATTGGCCCTTGTTTTTTCCAATAAATTTCATTTATGCCCCTTCAATATCACTTGTCCATTTTTAACTTTTAAGACCAACTCTATGATGATTGATGTGAATCCATGCTACTATATTCAAATGAAGTGTTGGTCTTGTTACTTGAGTTAATGGAAGAATCGAAGACCATCCAGATCCCTAGGGCAAGATCAGCGATCTTTCGTTCAAGAGGATAACATCATATCCCTTCGTTGGTTATGTGATATATTGTCTTTAAGACATGGAAGATGTCGTAAAATAAGTTTAGTTATAGTGCAAGCTCTGCATGTGAGAGTATGTTAGGGTATTATAGAATGAGAAAGCACATAGTGTTCTACCTTTCTACCTTATGGGAGTATTTATAGGGTGAGGAATTGCCCTTTGCGCTGACGTTCTAGATCGTTCATTCAATGTAAATAATGTAGCATGCAAAGGGGTGTGTTTATACAAGTGGGTGTGGTGTTAACAAATCTTGTGTGTTTGTAATTTGTACAACATTTGGGTATGTTTTTTTTAATATAAAAAGAGTAGGATGAACAACCTTTTAATAACATATCTTTTTAGGTTTTATTTATTCCAAGATTTTTATACGATTTATAATTTTATATGGTTGTTTTTTTTTTTCTGAATTAAGATCTTAATATTGGTTATCATGTTAAAAAATATGTCAACTGAGTTTAATTTCTAATGTTAGTTTAATGATAACAATAATTATGATTTTGATAAACAATTTTTTTATATAAAAATCATGTTTGTTTTCCCTGTCTTTTAAGTTTATAAAGAGGCCGAATAAGATTCGATTTAATTGCATTTTAGTAATGTTACTTGGAAAATGGACAAAATCTTTATAAAATTTTTTTATTTCATTACTCATTATAATAATAAAAAGAAGCCAAATGTCTTTGTATAAGTTGGTACACATGTTAAAACTGAAAACACGTAATTTTAATTTTAAACAATAACAAATAAAGGGAGGAACAAAATCCTAGAGTAGCGACTACAGAATGAATTTGGCTAATCAATGCAAAATCCCCAAGCGAAGATATTATGACGTCATAATTTATGAAGTGTTGTTAATTGTAAAGCACGATCTTTACAAAAGATTTACTACTCCACACATGTCATTTCATCTTAACATCCAACTGCAACACAAGCTCCATTTGTTTTCGGTCAAATATAGTATTGAATTAAATAATTCTACATTATTTAATTTAAGAAAATATAAAATCTAGTTTAATAGGGAATTAACTTCAAGTAAAGAATTATAAAATCGTATACAAATCATTGCTACATAACTGTGTGAAAATTATAATAAGAAAGAGTACGGTGATTATGCAGTTACATAACCGTCTTATATATTATAGTTAAAACATCGCATATAAATATATATGTCGCTCCTATGCCACTATTGCATTATATACTTATAATAGTTATGTATTGAACTTCCGTCTAAGCTCTCCAAATGTATTCTTATAAATTGACTGATAAATATCATGTGTTATTCTATAATTGTAGCATGTTATATTTGTTTTCTTTTAAATAAATAAAATAAGTATCATAAATAATGTAAAAGAAATACATAAAAAAAGTCAATGATCTCGTCTTCAATATAAGATGGTTTTGTTGGTTTGGATGGTTTGTTTTGAAGTATTCTAGCTCGTGAATCTCAGTTTGGTTAAAGACCTCAATTTTAGAGTAGAGATGCACAAATAAAACACGTTCGAGAACCAAACACGGAATCGGTTCTATACCCAACCATACCGGACGGTTATATATCGGGTTGTAACCCTATGATTTGAAATCGGTTTCAATCCGGTTGTATCCAATCAAACCCGGAACCGAATCAAACCGAACTTATCACTTCCCTATCTAAAAACCGGTTCCACCAATACCCCCAATTAAAGGTGCATTTCGTACCCGACTCGGTGTACTCGGCCCGAAACCGGTTCCAGTTCCTACTCGGTAGGAGGAGGAACCGGTCCGTACCATTTCCTACCCGATAGGTCCAACCGGTTCCGCATGTATTTTTAAAAACCGGGTCCTACCCGCCCTGTTTTTACCCTGGTAGAACCAGTTCGAATGGTAAAAAAAAAACGTTTGAAACCACTTCTAGCGTTAAAAACACTAATTTCTTTTAGTCGAGGGGGGGGGGGGTTAGGTTTTTGGAGTTATTGGTGGGGTATAGTTTTTTTTTATTTATTTACTTTAGGTGGGGGTGAGGGTGTTTAGGTTTTTGGGTTGTGGTGTGTGGTGGGGGTGGGTGTTTAGGTTTTCGGGTGGTGGTAGGGTAGGTTTATTTGTGTTCACATTGGTTTTCATGATTCTCGCAATAAATGGTGGTTCCTAACGGATCCTTCTCCTATATATATATATATAGAGAGAGAGAGAGAGAGAGAGTAAATTGCGGTTTTGGTCCTTGTTGTTTAGTGGTTATTGCTATTATTTACAAAATCCAAATGTCTTGCAATTTTTATACCAATGTTTCTATTTTATTGTGGTTTTAGTACACGACACTAACTCTATCCAACTTATAGTTAAATCCTTGTCACATGATAGATATCTTAATGAAAGGATTAATTTTTAGGGATTGCCATTATCAAATAACCTTAAGGATTCAATTTTAGTCCATGAATAAATTTTATCTTATTTTTTTTCCTTTAATATTTTTATTTTGTTAGCCAATGATAAAACTCTGGTGGATCAGCAAAAGACCAACGCTGCAGGACATCTCTTTTGAGGAATGGAACAATTTTGATGTGATTAATTTTAAGGTAGATGTGTAGAATATTAATGTATTGGTGTGTGCTTTAGGTAAATTTTTGGGTCATTGTGGGTACTGGTGCCTTGTTAGCTGCTTGCTAATGGGTACTAGTGTATTTCTTTTGTGGGATGTGAATAAAAGTTGTGTTTGGCTGATAAAAAAAAGTCAATGTTAAACGGAGATCTACACATCCGTTATATCCACTCTCACTACCATAGAGCCATCAAGAACCGTCTTGATCGCTGTTCCAACATTGATCCACTCGTCGCCAGCACCTTCATATTCATATTAGTTATCATGTCCTCCCTTTCATACTCTCCTCCTCCACTCTGTTTTTGCCCCACCATCGAACTAGGTAACAACAACAGAAACAGATCTCTGCAATGGTGGAGGTCCGAGGACTTGATCCAAGTCAATTCATATGCAAGATAATGATATTTGTAAAGGCATCAATCCTTGCACTCGTGCTCTGCAACTCCAGGACTTGATCCGGTAAATTTCATCTCCAGGATTTGTTTCAAGTTAATGCGTATAGAGTTGTGAATGTCAACATGCTCTGCTGAGATTAGTGTTCTAATCATACATTGTTGTGTACCTGGATTGCAATCTGATTACAGGCATCCACATGCCCATCATGTGACAAGGATTCAACTACAATTAGATGGAGTTAGTACGATGGACCAAAATCGCAATAAAATAGAAACCTTGGTATTAAAAGTGCAAAACATTTCGATTTTGTAAATAATAGCAATAACCACTAAACCACAGGTACCAAACCCGCAATTTACTCACATATATATATATATATATATATGATTATTGGAATCGGTTCTTGGTTATCCTAAATGATTATATATAGTTTTGGGATGTATTGGTTGACTACCCAACTCGAAACGCATAAACGAACCTAAAAAACCGCAAAATCAAACAACTTATGAAAATGCCTAAAGCTTTGAGTAAAGATGAAGAATACGCATTGGGTCTAGCTTTTGTACGCGTTAGGACCGAAGACTTACGAGGGGAGGGTACCCATAATGATTTTGGGAGTGGTTTTTGGTCTCGTGTTAAGGAGAGGTTTGACGAGGAAATGAGTATTCAAACTGACTGTACAAGTACTGATCTCAAAGCAAAAATCAGAAGCATAGCCTAACCAACATGAAGATTTCATGGAATTTACACCCGACAAATGGACGAGTTGGAATACGCAAATGACGTTGAGCAAGTTATTGAAGAATCAATGGCCGAGTATGACGAGTTAATAAAATACCGTTTACCAAGCTTGAAATTTGGAAGCTTACAATTGATGTTGAATTGTAATTAGTATTAGTATTAGCATTAGTGTGTAATGTTTAATATTTATGTTATTTCATTAAAACCGAACATTAAAACATCAAATATTAAAACATTAAACATTACACACTAAACATTAAACATTACATCCTAAACTTAAATATTAAAACATAACGATATACTTAAACAAGTAACACATAAAGTGGAAGTTAAACACTTAAACACTAGTACACTACAAGTACCTTTGGCTGGTGGATCCAAACGACTCCTATTCTTTTTTCACAGGGCAATGTTTATCCGTATGTTTTTTGAGAGTTGACTTTGCCATGGTTTTTAAGAACTTCTCACAATATTTACACCGAGCCATTTGGAGTTGTTCAACATTAGACATAAGTCGTAATGCTTCCAAATCTTGGGGTTTCGTTTAGTCTCAAGCACCAAAATAACATTTTTGCTATTTCCATCGTTGGTCACACAAAAAAAAAACTTGAGTGGTTTTGTGTTTTAGAGAGTGTTTGAGATTAGAGAAGTGGTGTAGTTAAAAATAAAAATTCTAGGCATATTTATACTGATTTAGAGGGTTAGAATGGTAAATAACTGGTTCCAAACGGCTATATTATCGTTAGGAACCAGTTTCTAGTGATAAGATTTCAAAATTCCACCATACCCGATTTCTACCCAGTTCAGGGTATGCCCGTACCCGGCACTACCCAAACCAATTCCAATGAGGTTTATTCTAAATTCCTATACCTGGTTGCGGTTTCTATCCGGTGGTTTCGAATACCTGGATCCGATTGTACCTGATTGAGCCTTACCCGGTTCCAAGTACGGCCCTGATTTGTGCGCCTCTACCCCAGTTAAGAAAACCCGCTTTTGTGAACCTCTATTTTAGAGGGTGTTTCAAACGGCCGGTCAAAGACGGCCCATAGACTTTTCATGCTAACATAATAATAAATATACTATAATCCTATGTCATTCATGTTGGGCCACTGGAAAGGCCCGTTCCAAGTTACCATTAGGCATTAGCCCAGCACTAGTTTTTAAGTCATTATGGCCTACCGTGAATTCAATTGAGGTAGGCCCATAATCCGTCTTGATGCCAAATAAGATGGTTCGATCCAAAAATCAAAATATAAAGAAAGTCCCCCTAGTTTCCCACTGTAGTTTTATAAAACAAATGCAAATTTGAGCTAAACATAGGATCTATTTACGATATTTGTTTTTTAAATGGCAAAGCACATTCAGATATATCCAACTTTACGTCTGGCTCCTTATATTGAACTAACAAAGTATTTTGACTCATTGGTGATGTGTGTGCTTTGCAATGTTTTGTATGGATGATTCAACTTAAGATTTGGTTGCTGTAGAAATGGTGACATGGTGTTCACATTGGTTGGGTTGAGGGAGGAATTGCTAGAGGGGGGATGGCGATGTGGTTAGAGTTATTATCGCAATGGAAGACGGTGGAGATAGTGAAGGTGAGTAGGGATTGTGGCAGGGAAGGTGAGGGATGTGGTGTTGATGCAAGGCAGTAAGTATAGTGTAGGTGGTGGTTGCCGGTTGGTGACAGTGGTATGACATTGATAGGCTTGTAACATACCGCTATCAATACGTGTAGTAAAGATGCTCTTCCCTAGTTGAGGGTTTTAGTCCCATAGTGGCGGGAACGAGGATAGAGAAGGGACGTGAAGGGGCAGGAACGAGGACAGAGAGAGAACAATAAGGAATCTGCGTTAATAATTCAATATATTTTTAGTGTTTAATCTATTTAATTAAAAATGGTAAAATAGTGATAAAATATAATAATATAAATAAAGGTAAAATTTCTATTTTCAAAAATCTAAAAGTTCTGATAGATACTAAATGAGTGAAATGTTTTAAACCAAGGATCAATTATGTATTATTTTTTTCTTAGAGGCCATTTTTATATAAAAAACATTTGCTCTATTATTTGTTTTTATATGTATTTCTAAATTTAAAAGAGCAATACTCTAATTTCCATTCATTCCATATAAAATAAACCCACTACAATAATCATTCTTAGTAAAATCTCACCTATAGCAAAATTATTGGTAGGTTTGAAAATGCTGAGATATAGACAAATTATACCTCTATCCGTTATAATTTAAAGTCTACTTCCATTTTCCAGGAAATTCCGGGACTTCAAAACCATATCTTGTCACGGAAATATATTTGTTTGAATGGAAACTTTCATTAAAAAACAAAATCTCATCCCCGCAACAAAAACAGTAGGAAAGTAACAACAAAAACAAAAAATAAACCCTAAAAATCACTGGCCTAAATTGAGATTTTTATGTCTCGATCTGTGTTTAAGCCATAAGAACCCCCAAGACTTTATGTCGCCAATGATACGGTCGATATGGCATCTTTTGTTCGAAAACACTGTGTTATTCCTCGTACTCCAAATGCACCAACCTCCGCTTCCTTTTTTCCACATCTTAAAGTCTTGTGAAGCTCCTGTAAATCTTGAAAGGAGAAGGCAACAATTTGTGGAATTTTGCACCAGCTTGCTACCCAATTCAATATCACTGTAGCCACCATACAACTTGTGAAAACATGATCCAAAGTGTGCGGAACCTCATTACAAAAGGTTTAAAGATTCGAGTCCACCCTTATGTTTCGTCTAGCAAGACAACTCGTGTCAAAAGACGGTTCAGCGAAGCCCTCCAAGCGAAAATATTGCGCTTATCTGGAGCCCACTTACACCACTTCATCGCATACGTTTGTCACGAAAATATATAACAGTTTAGAACCTTGTGTGTTTCCTTCCTACTAAAATTACTTAAATTTTGCCACTTGATAATGAATTAGGTATTTTCATTATTGCATTGCATCATTTGTTGGGAAAAGAAAACTTTCTAATAACTATTTTTAGCATATATTTTGGTTAATAAGGTTAGTCAAAATGAGAGTGTGTTCATAATATGCATAGAAGTAGGATGTCATCTGTAATAAGACCTGAAAAAGACGTGTGTGTAAGAATCCAACCCTTTTTACAATATCTTACATTTTTATAACAAATTTATTTTAGTAACAACTTTTAACCATCCTTTATGTGAAAGTATGTTGAATTATAAAGTTCCCCACAATAAAAATGCATCCGTTTCACAATATCTTGCATTTTTATATAACAAAGTTATTATGATTTTATTAACAACTTTTAACCTTCCTTTAAGTCAAAATATGTTAGAACCAAAAAGTTTCCTACAACAAAACACTTCATTCATCTTGAACATTCACAATCATATTATTATTTTTTATTAAACATGACCAGCTATAGACTAGTTTTGTAAATGAGCTAATGTTTTAGTAAACGTTCAACGAAATTTTGCTTATTTTCATTCATTTAATATAAGATGGACATAAATATAAATTTTTGTTTGATTATGTTCGTTCATTTATGATCGTTTATATGTGTTTAGGGTTGTTCTTTTTTATTCAAAACCTGAAAACCGACCCGATTTGCAGTCACTCGAAGCCGAATTAGGGAATAACCGAAAAACCGGAACCCGATAACCCAAACCTTAAATGGGTCGGTTATTGGGTAATTTTTTTCCAACCAAAAACCCGAAACTCAAAACCTGAATAAAAATCCAAACATTAATGGTTTATTTTTATAGATGCGATTTGATTTGAAGTGTTTTGTATTTGAAACATTAAATTTTAAGCCTTTTAGACTTTTAAATATTATCATTACTACATTGTTAAATAATGTTTGCACTGTGATGATAATTTTTAACAACATGATATATTTGATGATATTTTATGTAAAAAAACATTTTTTTTTCATTTTATATTTAAACCCGAAAACCGAACAAGCCGACACAAACTAATCTGAACCCGATTAACTCATACCTGAACATTAAATGAGTTGGTTATCGAGTCATTTTTTCCTAGCAAAAAACTCGAACAACCGATCCAAAAAACCCGAAACCCGAAAAAAATAACCCGAAGAACACCCCTATATATGTTTGCCCATGTTTGTTTATCTGTTAAGTGCTTTTATATACGTTTGTATCTATTTGTTCATTTATGTTTGGTTATATTTGTTCATATGTTCGTTCGTTTACGATTGCTTAAATATAATTCAAAGATATTTATATTACTAATAATAATAACTTAATATCAATTTCATTTTCATATTTTAAAACCCTTCGTTATGTCAATTTGCGCTAAACCCAATATATAGAAACATTTAATTTTTTAGTTTGCATATTTAACATCATATTTTTTAGTTGAATTTAGATACCTTCGTTTCCCTTTTAAATATTAGAGCCTTAGAGGTAAGGACGATGATATTTTAGATTATAATTTGAGTATTCATGTTTACTTTTAATTATTGTTACTTTATTTTTGTTAATATATATTTGTGGTTTTATGTGATCATGAACCATTTATTTAGAATATAATAAACATAAATACTTTAATTTAAATATTAATAAAAGACTAAAATTAATGTCACATGTCAATTTCTCATTTAATTTCATAATTATACTTTTATTTTATTCAAATATTTTGTTATCCATATCCCTATTATTATTATTATTATTATTATTATTATTATTATTATTATTATTATAAATCTCTCAATTTTAATATTATATATATATATATATATATATATATATATATAAATATAAGATCTATTTGTCTAAGTTTAATATTAGGTCATCCGTCCTTTAATAACTACACTGTGGGGAATGATTAAATATAAGCATATGAGTTTAAATATTTTCATATTTAAATTATATCACATGACTGACAGTTTAGTCTTTTATTTTAAAACTTATATGTTTATCAATATACCAAACCGGTTTATTAATATAGCTTAGCCGTTTTTTTAAACTATACATGAGGCAAGATGAGTTAATTGTATAACAAAATAAGAGCAAAATTATTTATAGCTTATCTAAATATTTTTTCTATGTTTAATATACTATGTAAAAGTGATTTAAGTAACTTTCTAAACAATTGATGATTAAGCACTTTAAAAGCGAGTTGAACATTAGTTACTATAGACAAGATATTGCAAATCTATGGATCATTATCAACTAAACTAATTGTGTCTTATAGTAGTTTGCAAACAAACAATTTTTATTATAAACAAATAGGAGCATCCGTCCTTTTATTTAGTAAAAAAATAAATAAATGGACACAAACAAGCAATGTTTGTGATTATTCGATTCGTATACTGAACTAATTCTAACTAGTAACAGTTGTAGTTTGGATTCAAACAATGAAGTAACATTGCTTGATCAATTACAGTAAGAAATTGTAATTAGTTACGAACATTGGGTATCACTAAACGATGAGTTGTCTGAGCTTAACGATGTTGAAATTTTAGTGAAATCCATAGTTTAATATGTGGGTTGAAGTTTGAGATAATGATAAAAATTTGGTAAGAAAAAAATGAAGGTTTAAGTTGGTATATACTTAAGGTTGCTTTTTTTTTCTTTTTTTTTTCAAATGTAAATTTGAATTACTGGCAGATAATTGGAGTATTATCGTGTCATAGGCGGAATCACCTGATCATATCCATCTCCACTAGGTTATAATGCCTATACACCAATTCAGGAAGAAACCAATAAATTAGGGAACACCCCTTTGTGGAAATCGAACCTAAGAGCTAATGATCTCTAAGCCTTATCCAACCCATAAAATATCAGTAGTCTATAATGCCACGAACAATTAAGATTGTTTCTAATTATTAATTTTTAATGGCAAATGGTAAAAACTAACGGTCATATGGTCATTGACAACGAGAAAGGGTCGGGAAGTAGACACCACTCGGGAAGGAAAATGGAAGGGGGCAGGCCGGTGTTCTGACCGGTCCCGCTTAACCCCCGCATACATACCATACCATGCACTTTTTTTTTTTTTCCAAATATAGATATTACATATTGTATTATTTATCCTTACCTCTTATACACCATAATTAAAACATACAGAAATAGTTGTTGTCGGCTCTATGGGGGTGAAGGAAAGTAGGCTTTGTCGTCGAGAGAAAGTGTCACACAACGATAGTGTTTGCAGATTGTATGGTGTTGATTTTTTTTATATTTATCTTCAAAAGTAAATAGTAAAACAAAGGCTATTTTTGATGAAATGACCAAAGAATAATTTTCAATCATCAATATTGTTAATGCATGAAAACCAGCGTGTTATAAAAATACTGTGAAATATGAACAACTGATCACAAACTACCAACGATTTTATTTGAACGAATACAAAAACACAAGAATTGGAAGCAAAATCAAAAGTTAACTAACAAGTCCTAGAACCCCTTATTTATAACTACTGAACCGTCTAAAATCTGTTGCAACGACTTATAAGCAAACTTGACATAAATGCCCCCTGAACTTATAAGAAAATAAGTATCAGTCATTGTACTCCTAACCACTGATCAGAAACCACTAATGATACACTAACAGTAGTTGTTAGCAAACCACTGATGATACACTAACAATAGTTGTTAGCAGACTCGTCAGTGGTTGTCTAACATCAGCAGTAGTTGTTAGCAGACTCGTCAGTGGTTGTCTAACATTTAGATATGTCACTAAGCTAAGAAAAAAGTTAAGTAGTAATTTCAACGACCCTTTTCAGAGTTTGCCTGAAGACTATCTTGTTTGGATCCATCTGGTAATATATCAAAGGGTGGTATAAATTATAGCAAACTCACTCGCCTTGTCAAATAAGCCAAGCACATAACTAGCTAAGTGAAACTCCCAGCTAGATCACCATGAAATACGTCTCCAAATATCTTAAACATGCGGACAATTAATGATAAGATAACATGATCAATTAATTCCTTCTTCATCAACACAAGGAAGGGTTAACGTGAATACCTTAGGCTCAAAGGAATCCTGTTTTGGAGAAGCCTCCCATTCAAGCAAGCAACTTTAATGGGCCCTCACTTTAACCACATAAGGTTTCTGGTAGAACTACTCTCCAATTGCTGAGAGTTTAACAAACTTCTGGCAAAACTCACGAAGAAATTGCTCATGTGATCTGGTGTCCATCCGCAGTCATTGGTGCCTGATTTAAAAACAAAGTTGGTCACCATCTCAGATAGATCTTGAACTTCGAGCTGAACCGCTATGCCTAAGTTTCTCCTCTTCCAGCACCAAGAGAGGATTTGATGTCAAGAGAAACTCTCTGAGCATTTAGGCAATTATTATTAGTTTCAAGCTCATATAAGTTGGGAAAAATATCTTTTAAATGAGATATTTCAAACCAACTATCCTTCCATAACAAAGTCTTGTTACCATCTCCAACAATACTAGTGAAGGAATCTCCAAGATAAACACCAAAATCATTGAAGTCTTTCTCGAACGTAGAATACGAGACCAAGTGCCTAATGGATTGCACCTCAACAACCTATTACATTTGCACCACAATGATTAACCCTCTTTAAGCAGCATCCACCTTCATTTGGCCAAAAGTTCTAGGTTTTGCACTCTAAGATTACCGACTCCTAAACCACGATGTTGCTTTAGTTTAGTGACTACCTCATATGAAACTTCTTCTAATTCTATCCTGACAATCTACAACCTGCATTTTGAACATCAAAAAGTAGTAAAGATGAAGACTATCCAATACAACGTTGACCAAGGTAAGTTTGTCACCAAATGAGAGTTGATCCACCTTCTGGAAGCTGAGCTTAGAGGCAAATCTATCATGTATTAGTTTCCAATGTTTGGAAAGGTTCATGTTTTCCCTCATAGGGAGGCCCAGGTGTATAAAAAGGAACGAACCACTTGTACAATTAGATGCATTTGCCACACAATCCCATAATCTTCCACACCTACACTATACAACTGACTTTTTTAAAGTTAACTTTTAAACCTGATATAAGAAAGAAGCACCTAAGAATACGTTAAGGCTCATGATATTGTTGAGAGACCAATCATCAAAGAACACCACATCATCAACACACATAACATGGGAAATAATAGGCCTTCCATTCTCAAGACTCTCACCTTAAAAGATAAGATGCTTTCGAGCCGAATCCATAATGTTATTCAACCCTTCCATAGCTATTTTGAAGAATCCCCTTTCAATGAGAAACTCCTCCGTAGGTGAGCTATTCCCGAGTTCAAGATACTCTGAACCCACTTTTTCCATCTTAAATTGGACTCTATTTGGTGCATGATATACATTAAAATATCTTATTAATAGAATCAAACACTTTATCAAAGTCTACCTTAAGACATTTCACTTCATCATTTTTTTCCCAACCACCCATATCATTCACCATGATATGACATGCAAATTATTCCTACCCGAAATATTAGCAGATTACTCCGTGCCAATAAACTTGTGTAAGACCAATTTAAGCCTCAAAGCGATAACTTTGTAAATTAATTTTTGCATACAACCAAGTGAGCTGATTGGCCGAAAGTCTTTAAGCAGGGAGGGATCTCTCTTTTCGAGACGAGGTAAAAGAGGCATTCCATCCCATACTTACTATACCATTAGTCTCGAACTCCTTAACAAAAGCAATGAACTCTAGTTTAATAACTTTCCAACAGTACTTTATAAAGTTAAAAGCAAGATGGTCAGGTGATATGTGTGAAATCCAACGTATATTTTACATCAAATGGAACGTGTTTTTACAGTTTTCTTGTATTAATATTGGAATAAGTCATTTATTTATTTACTTTTGATTTTCAAAGTTAACAATGCATAAACCAACAAAAGGAGCAAATTCATGGAGAAAGGAATGTCACACGCCCTCGCACTTCATCCCCCAGAAAAGATAAATTTTGACATGGGGTCATGCCTGATCAAACACACCCCCGTGTCAGTCCTACAGCAGAACAAGACAAAATAAGCCACCACGCATGGATCGTGACTACTTTGCATGTCCCCGTGTCCATGTGACACTCCGCCTAAGGTGGAAACATGAAGTGATTAAAATGATCAAGATACCAAGTGTGTTTTCAAAGTTACAAACCTGAGTATTTTAGTTTAGGCATACATCACCCAAATAAAAAACATGTTCAAAATATCAAAACAAAGTCATTGTTTATAAAATAAAAGCCTTTGACAAGCATATCCCATACGAAGACGGGAAATACAAGGCAACCCACAAAAGGTATCATCGTGATGCATGCTACCCTTTTTCGAAAGATGTGAGACGCCGCTTACTTACCTAAAACACATGCTTAAATTGTCAACATCTTGTTGGTGAGTTCACATGTTTGAATAACACAAATGGAACTTTAAATCATTTGATAAAAACTGGTATGTAAAGTCTATAAAAATTGCGATGATGAAATCATTGCCTTACAAGAATAGTGACGTATGTGTAAACATAAGCCTATAATTAAACCATAACAAAGTTGCCTCGCCACGCCACCAAACAAGGTGACGCATAACTAATTAGGACACAATTGCACTCTCACAGGGTCATGGTTCACTAGGATGGGGCTTGTTAATCCCAATAGAGCTATTCGATTGTTCCGCATTCAATGGAGACTAATGGTTACTAATGTGTTCTCAGTTATACATATTTATAATATGAATGTACCCCATTTATGAATACTTCCGTGACAATTTATGAAGGAAACACCACCTAAATTGTTCCTTTTCAATTTTGTAGGATTTAAATGTCCAAGAAAAAAAATAAGCAGAAAACAATGAAAACCGGACAAAAAAGACGAAGTTTTCAAGAAGCACCATCGTGCACAACAAGGAACGATCATGCCTCTCGCCTTTTAGAAGAATCAGAAAACTTGGTGGGCAAGAAAGAAAGATGGTTGGGACGTTCGTGCATAGGCATGCACGGGCGTTAGACAAGACAAAAGCTAAAGACCAGAAGTACAACCATTTTTGAACCTGTTGGGACACCTCACCATGCACGGTCGTGCATGGTAGGGCATGCTCGTTCTCATCTATTCTTGGGAGATTGAAAGAACAAAATGTCAAAGCTTCCAACGGATTCAAGGACATGCACGGTCATGCCCACCTTGGAACGCCTGTGCTCAATCACCTTTGACCAACCTATAAATATAGGCCTCATTCACTCATTTGAGGCATGCCCTTCTTTGCTCTCTTGTTCCTTGGTGTGCTACATCTCAAATGCTGATCGACTTGTGCCTCTATGGCATTGCTCTCTCATCCTTTAAGTCTCTAGTCCCTCGGGAAAGTGTGGATAATTCATAGAGCTTGACTAATCAATAGCTCAGTATGCCATGTTGATACAGTTTTGTGTTTGTCGCTTGTTCTTAGTTACATTTGTAATTGTACGGTCTTTGCTCAAGTGTCTGTGTAAGTTTGGTCATGACGACCAAATCAAGATATACTTCTATCTTGGTTTCGTACGACATCTAAGTTAGTCTGTGTTAAACGGGTGCATGTGTGCATACCGTTGAGTCTTGTGTACGTCATGCTCCGTACGAACCACATGCTCCGTACGAACCACATGCTCCGTACGAGCCAGTTGCTTCGTACGAACCAGTTGCTCCGTACGAACCAGTTGCTCCGTACAAGCCTCTTTGGAGCAGTGCTTCGTGGGTAATAAAGTGTTCAGTATGTCTGGCAACGTGCTTCGTACGAATGACCAGCATGGACACTATATAAGCAGACATTGTCACACACCGATTTTCGATGTAGCGGAAGGGTGTCGCAAGGTGTGGCCAGAGCGGCAATCGTTGCATTCAACCAAGTAAACGACAATTGTATTACATTACAAAACGTTCATCCATACTTTTTATTTAACCATAGTTTACATATAAACTTTTATCTTTAAAACAAACCACAAGTTTAACAACATTATTTAAAATTTAGACATAAGTTTATAAAACATAACAACAAAGACTGGATGAAACATAACATCTTGACTTCACAACAAACGAACAAGATTTTTCCCCGAAGGCCATCCACTAGTTTCCTGTAATACATGTTAGTTTTGAAAACAATGTCAACAAAAGCTGGTGAATTCATGTTATAAATTTTGTATCAAATGAATTATCAAAAACATTTGAAATAATAAATCCTTTAATATAGCTTAATGAAACTTGTAAGATCATTAGTGTGTTGCAAGGACACTAATCTGTATGCCGAATAAGGTGGCAACCAAACCTTGACAATTTATTATGTGTCTGAGACACTCGTTTTAGACACAAAAGCACTTTAATACGATATGTTATTATTGCCGTATTAGAGTGGGGCTCGCCCAAACCCAATAGATCTATCCCCTTGTTCCTAGGTACTTGTCTTTCATTAATGGCCTCAATGCTTGAGCCTTATTCACATGTGATCTAAATATTTTCATTTTCCCAGCTATATTAATTGTAACATGTATACATCCCCGCACGTTTAAAACCATAAAAACGTTAAAATAAAAGGGAAAACATGAACTCACTGATTTGCGTTCCGTACAAATCTCTATTCGATTCCTGATACTTTGTTCGTTTCTCGATCTACAAGTGTTCTAGTCTATTAGACACTTAGGCTTTCGTTTGTTTTTCAAACAAGTATTTTATCTTGAATTTCATACTTGTAATTGTTGGTTTTCTTGGTTGATATATATATATATATATATATATATATATATATATATATATTTCTTTCATATATATATTTTAGATTGGTTACATGTAAATGGACCTAGTCCATTATTTAATGGTAAGAATTCAATCTAAGAGTTTACTACATATGGGCCTAGCCCAATAGTTTTTGTAAGTATGGTCTAACCCAATTTGCTTACTTTGTATGGGCCTAGCCCAATTCGTTTCATGTATGTGATCCTAGCCCAACCTAATTTCGTTTATTTAGTAGGTTAAGCCCAACTGTTTTATAAAAGTGGGTTTTAGCCCAAAGTTAGTTTTTAAAAAATGGATTAGCCCAATTTATTTTATTTTTTTTTAAAGTAGGTTTGGCCCAAAATTATCTTTTATTTAAATGGGTCTAGCCCATGTAAACTTTTATAAAAGTGGGCTTAGCCCAAAGTTTATTTTATAAAAGTGGGCCTTAGCCCAAAGTTTATTTTTATAAAAGTGGGCCTTAGCCCAAAGTTTGACTTTATAAAAGTGGGCTTAGCCCAAGTTTGATTTTATGAAAGTGGACTAGTCTATATATTTTTATAAAAAATGTTTTAGCCCAATATAGTTTTTATAAAAATGGGCTTAGTATAATAATTGTTTAGTTGGGCTTATCCAAAAATATTTACTAGTATTTGTTATAACTTTTATAAAATTTATTTATAAAAACTGTAAGTTATATATATTTAAAAATTCTAGTAAATATAAAGTGTATCGGTTTATGTGTTTGTTTTGACCGTTAGGTTCGCGTCGACTATTTTATTCGTTTCGTCTTTGACGTTTGTTTCGTTTATACCATATATTTTATTTTGTCCGAATTGTCCAAGTTTGTCCGAATTGTCCGATATATATAATTTTGTCAAGAGTTGAACACTTAAACATATTTTTATACAAATATATATATATATACACACATATTTGGTGATTTCAGAATATATATTTTTATCAAAAATATATATTTATCTCCTTTTTAGTTAAAAAAAACTTAGGTAATTATATTCTTAACTTTTTTACCAAACCTTATTTAAACAAGATTAAAGTTCTTAATAACTTTTAACCACCAAATCTTTAGTTTAATCATATCTTAATCAAGATTAATTTTTATAAAAATTTGCCATAGGTTCCTTTAAAAATATAAGTTTCCCATGTTTTTATAAACATGTTTTATGTAATTAAACTAGCTCAAATCATCATCAAGCACAATTATTATATTAATGTATTAACATAATGTCATGAATTTGTTATAATTTTTAATCTTTCTTAATATAGAAACTTTATTATAACTTTTATACAAAATTTCTAAATCATAATTTTTATTTAATGATCTAATACATGTATAATCATATTTAAAATATGAGATCATGTTCATGACATATTTGTTAATGAATCTTGCTAATCTAAACATGCATGTATTTAGATCACATTTTTATTCATAATTTTGCAAGATTCAAGTTTACTAGTTCTTAATAACTTCAAGATCATCAAAATTTATCAAGAACATCACATGATTATGTTAGTGATCTTAGATTTATTAGTGTTTTTCAAGTGGGTTTTTATATAATTTTTATGATGATCTTGTGAAATTTTATAAAATAAAAAGTATAACATAAGGTTTAAGATCTTACTACTAGCACAAGGCTAGGGATGATCTAAGAGTTGGAGAAAATGGATTGATCAAGATTTCCAAGCTTCCAAAGTGAGCTCTTAATCTTTGCAAACACTTTAGATCTTCATGCAAGCTTGATTTCTTTGTGTTTGGTTTTTAAAAGTTGAAGATGATGACGTTGGCCGATTTTTGAGAGCAAAAGTGAGAGTGTTCTTGAGTTTTTTTGTTGTTGTTGTTGAAAATGAATGAAATGTAATAGCGAAGTATTGATGATTATGTTCATGTTCTTACACTTCTAAGTACACCAATTTAACCACAAGGTGCCAACACATTTAGTTGAGAGATTAGTGGAATGGTGGGTGGCATCATATGGCCGTGAGGTGGTGGTGTTATTACTTTTTTAATATATATAATTTTTACAACTTTTATAGATTTTAATAAATTTATATATAAGTTTTTATAAAAAGTAATGCCCCAACACTTTAAAGTGATGTTATAGTTGGCCAAAATAATTTATTAGTCTTGTTGTTTGTTGTTCGGTTGATAAAGTTGGTTCGAGTCTTGTACCAGGTGAAATACTGATATATAGTATTACTTATAAAATTTTATGTTCATAATAATTCTAGTACAATTTTTATTGTCCCATTAATTAATATAGCTCTTCAGACTAATAATTTTGTCATTTTGAGTTCGGTTCTGGTACCGACTTTGTTGTCAGGTTTTTACTGAACAAACCGTCTAGCTTTAAATAATAAGATTTATATATGGCTTTATACTATTTCTAACACTCATTAGTATTCTTTAGCTAAAAATATTTATTTTTGGCTTTTCGGACAATTGCTGAATTTTGCTGCAGACTTGGACAATTTGGTATTTTATATAAAATTTCTATGGTATAATAGTGCTGAAATATTTTATATCTTAATTCTATCATATCAGATTGTACCGTAACTAGTTCTGATATTTAATACATGTTCGCGTCGTTGTCATTCGTCTAGGATATAGTTTTATATATTCGTGATCATGACGAATCGATTATCATACCAAACTATGATTTGGTTAAATTCCTAGACTTTTAAGACTTAAAATCAAAAACTAAGTCATGTTATACGATAAATAGACAATGTACTAGTTGTTCAAGTTGTACAGAATTACCGGAATTTTGCCAATTGTCACATTCTCCCCTTGTTCCAGAAAATTTCGTCCCGAAATTTTAGTCATGTCATCCTTTGCGTAGGATTTCTCAAACAAGTGGGGATACTTTCTTTTGATTTCTTCTTCTCGTTCCCAAGTGAACTCAGGTCCGCGCTTTGAGTTCCAATGGACTTTGACTAGTTAGATACGACTCATCCTTGTTCTCTGAACTTTTGAATCTAAAATTTCGACAGGTTCTTCGATGAAATGGAGTTTGTCGTCTATATGAATTTCGTCTGTCGGGATAATAAGTGACTCGTCTGAAAGACACTTTTTAAGATTTGACACATGAAAAGTGTTGTGAACGTTACTAAGTGTTTCAGGCAATTTCAACTTATATGCGACTGTTCCAATCTTCTCCAAGATTCCGTATGGTCCTATATACCTCGGGCTAAGTTTTCCTTGCTTCACGGATGTAACTTCGCCTCTCCAAGGTGAGACCTTTAATAGCACTTTGTCTCCAATCTCAAAGGATAATGGTTTGCGGCGTTTATCCGCATAACTTTTCTGTCTATCTTGAGCGGCTTTAATACGGTCTCGGATTTTAAAAATTTTATCCGTAGTTTCTTGAATTAATTCTGGGCCTATCATTTGTTGGTTGCCTATTTTCGCCCAACATAACGGAGATCGACATTTACGTCCGTATAACGCTTCAAATGGAGCATCTTGGATACTTGTGTGATAACTATTGTTATATGAGAACTCCACTAAAGGCAAGTGAGTATTCCAATTTCCGCCTAAGTCAATTACACAAGCACGAAGCATATCTTCTAAGGTTTGAATGGTGCGTTCAGTTTGGCCATCTGTTTGGGGATGAAGACCGTACTTAGATCTAAGCGAGATCCAAAAGCCTTTTGAAATGATTGCCAAATTCTTGATACAAAACGACCATCTCGATCAGAGATTATGGAAACTGGCACTCCATGTCTTGCCACAATCTCTTTAAGATAAAGTTTGGCTAACTTCTCGGTTTTATCTTTCTCACGTACCGGCAAGAAGTGAGCTGATTTGGTTAGTCGGTCAACAATTACCCAAATCATGTCGTAACCGCGAGAGGTCCTGGGTAATTTTGTTATGAAATCCATAGAAATTTGTTCCCATTTCCAAGTGGGAATTTTAGGTTGTTGCAACAATCCTGAAGTTTTTTGGTATTCGGCCTTAATTTTTGCATATGTTAAACATTTTCCAACATAAGTTGCAATATCTCTTTTGAGATTAGGCCACCAATAGAATTCTTTAAGATCATGATACATTTTATCCACTCCAGGATGTATCGAATATTTGGACTTATGGGCTTCATCTAGAATTAGCTTTCGCAGATTACCAAAAACAGGAACCCGAATTCTGTTTGCAAAATACAAAGTTCCGTTCTCATTTGGTTCTAATTGTTTTTCCATACCTCTAAGCATCTATGCTTTGAAATTTCCGCTCTTTAGGGCTTCCTGTTGAGCGTCGTGAATTCGAGAGGTAAGGTTATTGTGAATGGTGAGTCTTAATAAGCGTACATGAAGAGGCTTCACTCGTTCCTTTCGACTTAGAGCATCTGCGACAACGTTCGCCTTGCCCGGATGGTATTTAATTTCACAATCGTAGTCATTCAACAATTCAAGCCAACGTCTTTGGTGCATATTTAACTCTTTCTGGTTAAATATATGTTGAAGACTTTTGTGATCGGTAAAGATTGTGCACTTGGTGCCGTAAAGATAATGACGCCAAATTTTAACGCAAATACCACTGCACCTAGTTCTAGGTCATGTGTGGTATAGTTCTTTTCGTGAACTTTTAATTGGCGTGATGCGTATGCAATAACTTTCTCTTGTTGCATTAATACGCATCTTAAACCTTGATGTGAAGCGTCCACAATAAACTACAAAGTCGTCTATGCCGTCCGGAAGTGATAGAATCGGTGCATCACAAAGTTTATCCTTTAGCAGTTGGAAAGCTGCTTCTTGTTTCTCTCCCCAATCAAACTTTTTATCTTTCTGAGTTAGGGAGGTTAGTGGTTGAGTGATCTTTGAAAAATTCTCAATGAAACTCTGATAATAACCCGCCAAATCCTAAAAATTGGCGTACTTCGGTGTAGCTGTCTTAGGTGCGTTCCAATTCTTAATGGCTTCTATTTTTGATGGATCGACATGCATGCCTTTATAGTTGACTACATGTCCGAGTAATTGGACTTCATGAAGCCAAAATTCGCACTTAGAGAATTTTGCATACAGTTTCTCCTTCTTTAACAACTCAAGAATGGTCCTAAGATGGTGTTCGTGATCCTTCTTATTTCGTGAATATATCAATATCTCATCAATGAATACTATCACAAATTTATCGAGATAAGGCTTGCACACACGGTTCATTAAGTCCATGAACACTGCCGGTGCATTTGTTAGACCAAATGGCATAACAAGGAACTCGTAGTGACTGTAACGGGTTCGGAATGCTGTCTTTGGAATACTTTCTTCCTGCACTCTAAGCTCATGGTATCCTGACCTTAAGTCAATCTTTGAGTAAAAACTTTTTCCTTGAAGTTGATCGAACAGATCATCGATCCTAGGTAACGGATACCAATTCTTGATCTTGAATTTGTTCAATTCTCTATAATCTATGCACATTCTAAAGCTTCCATCTTTCTTCTTTACGAATAGAACTGGAGCTCCCCAAGGTGAGAAGCTTGGTCTAATAAATCCTTTGTCCAACAACTCTTGAAGCTGTGTGGACAACTCTTGCATTTCCGAAGGAGCTAATCGGTATGGGGATTTCGCTACAGGTGCAGCTCCTGGAATCAAGTCTATGCGAAATTCGACTTGTCATTGGAGTGGTATTGCTGGCATGTCCTCTGGGAAGACTTCAGGAAATTCTTTAACAATAGGGATCTCCTCAAGTTTTGGCTCCTTGGATTTCTTGTCAACAATGTGTGCTAAGAATACTATACATCCTTTTCTCAAGCACTTTTGAGCTTTCATACAAGAAATAATTCGCAATGGTGTTTCGCTCTTCTCGCCATGTATAAGAAGTGTTTCATTATTAGGAAGTGGAATGCGAATAATTTTGTCTCAACACACGACTTCGGCTTGATTATTGGATAACCAATCCATACCGATTACAACATCAAAACTACCTAACTGGATGGGTAATAAATCAATGGTGAATTTTTGTCCGCCTAACTCTAAAGAACATTATAATTTCATCAGATTCAATTATCTTTCCATTCGCTAGTTCGATAGTGAATGGAATATCTTATTTATTTGACTTTAGTTCGAGTATATCTTTAAACTCTAAAGATATGAAACTAAAATCCGCGCCAGTATCAAATAAAATAGATGCGAAATGATTATTGACCGGGAACGTAACAGGTAACATTCAGATCCTGACGTGCCTCGTGAGCTCCTATTACAAAGGCTCGCCCGTGGCCTTTGTTCTCTTTTGGGCAATTCTTCCTAGAGTGGCCCAATTCACCGCAACCATAACAACTTTGATTTCTTCCTCGGTCGTTTCCATTTCCATAACCTCCTTCTTTCTTGCCTTCATTCCTGTTTCCTTTGTTATTACTCCAGCAGTTTTCGGTGTGGGTGTCCCAACTTCCCGCACTTATCACATTTGGTGGTTCATCATCCAACATAATGATGATAATTGTACCTATTGCACTTAGGTGCATTTCCTGTATAACCTCTCGGTTCTGTCTCCGGCTGCTGCCACGAATACTTTGTTCCTTTTTGCTGTGGGGGTTTCTTTCTTCTTGTTACTCGGCCGAGAACCTTTCTTGAAGTGTGTAAACTTTCTCTTATTCCCATGTGAGATTGATTCTACATGTGTTTCCTTGGGCAACTCCGCATTCTTTCTCGAAAACTTATTCATTCTTACCGCTTCTTCGGTAAGGCTTACTGCAATCGTAATTGCCTCTGTGATGGTTGTTGGATGTGACGAAGTAACCATACTTCAAATTACTGGAGATAATCCCCAAATGTATCGTTCAATACGTTTGAATTCATGGGTTAACATATATGGAACGACTCGTGAAAGATCATGGAAACGCTGTGTATAACCATACACATCGGGTCCTATCATAGATAAGTTCCAAAATTCGGTTTCCAATTTCTGTAACTCGGCTCTAGAACAATATTTCTCTCTCATCATATCCTTCAGTCTATCCCAAGTAATAGTATAAGCAATTGCTTCTCCAAGCGTCTGTACTTGCAAATTCCACCATGACAATGCTTCATCCATAAATAAGCCTGATACATATGACACAGTTTGGTTGATAGAACAGTTACTCATACGAATCATGGAATCCGTCTTTTCTGTCCAACACACAAAGGCTACTGCACCGCCTTTGCCATCAAAATTCAAGGGTTTGCAATCTAAAAATTGTTTGTATGTACATCCTGAAATAGTTAGATTTCAAGAATCATCAATAATATATATTGTTAGAAATAAATATTAATGATCATACTTTGGTAATTTTATAAATAACAAACCATTTACGGGCATCTGAACTCTTGGTGGTTCTTGAACCCTTGGCTCAGCATTGCGCTCGTGAGCGCAAGTGCTTCAATTACTCGTTGATTCACTAGAGCATCGAGCTCGGCTTGGGTTGTAGGTACTGGCGATGGTCTAACTCGGGGTCTACCCCTTCCTCTAGATGCCATGATCTTCATATATGAAACATATAGAAGTGATTAGACGTATCTTTGAAACAAATATTGTCTTTCATGGATTAGTATTATATAATATAAGTGTATATATTATTGATATAATTCAATTTTTATGTATGGTATCCATATTATAAGAACCATAATAGATACATAAAAATGAACAATCAACAATGCATTAATAAAAGATAAACATCAACCATTATATATATACTGTCAACTTGATACATCATTTTGTGAAGATACAAAAATAACTCGGAGTTATAACACTCCGATAGACAAGTCATACACAATACATTATAAAGTAGATATTTTCCTTCACATCATTCTTCAAAATCTTCAAGTTGACGACATATATATCTTCAATAACTCTATCTTCAGCAAAACTGGGTATGAATACCTACCCTAGAGATATGACCATATATCAACTAGACATACAGTGGAGGTGGAGGTGGAGATGAATGGATGATCCTCCGGAGGTATGCAACCTCCTCCTCGAGCGAACGGATACGCTCCTCATGGGATGGAAATACACTCTGCACTAGAGGGTGTGGTGTGGTATAACAGGCGAAGATGGTGATGATGTTGTCGGTAGAGATGGTGTCACGGGAGGTGTCGAAGTGGGTAATGGTGGTAACTGAGATACAAAGATGGAGTACTCTGAGATGCTCGCAAAGTGGAAATCTAAGCCTCCAGCTCACGGACGACGAAATAAGATACCAATCTGTATCTCAGAAGACGTGACTCTAAACTCGGTGGTGGTCGGTGGCAAATGACTGGGATGATTTGGATCAGATAGGCTCATACCAGGTGGAGGTGATCGAATGTGAATACCGGTATAATGAGATGATGGGTATGATGGTCCTCCAACAGTGGGTGGTCGTGAATAGGGATGGTGTCTACTCGCATACTGACTAGACTCAGGGAACATAACTCGGGAGGGTCCTGCAGTGTCAGAAGATGCATAAGGATCAGATGTGATAAAAGGATCTGGAATGGGTATACGCGGTATATATAATGATCCATCAACATGGTGAAACGGTGGCTGCTTAGATGAGTAGGATGTACCTCCCAAAGAGTAATGTGAAGGTCCAGACAAAGGATGAAGAGTGAATCGATCAGTAGTAAATGACACGTCTCTAGGTAAATACTGAGATGGTCTAGATGGCTAGATGTGACCAGTAGTGATAGCATCAGATGGTATGGGATCAACAAAAGTGGGTGTAATAGAATCATCAACAGTGGGAAAAGTATCTGGAAGTGGTGGTAGAGCAGTATCAGGTGAGGGCTCGGATGAGGGTGAACTCGGAGACGATGGAGCAGATGAGGTAATATTAATGACATCAGGCTCATGAGGAGCTACCTCTAGTAGTGCGAGATCATAATCATCTCCGATACCTAGATCATCCTCAAGGTGATCTACGTGAACAATAGGAATGACATCGTCATCTCCATCGATGTCGACAGCAAAAGGATCTACCACGTTAAGTGGTATAACATGGTGCTCCACAGTGTGCTCACCTTCGGGGTGGCCAATGATAACTATCTGGTGGTCAAAGAGTGGTAAAGCTAAAACATTATCATCGGGAATATCCTCGGGAATAGGATCGGGTACAGGGTAGGGTAAGGCAAAAGGCTAGAAATCATCGTCCATCCAGTCATCGTCAGAATCATCATGATCTGACTCGTCGCCGGAAATGATAATGACCGGTGGGAGTAGATCGTCTAGTGATATATAATCTATCTCAGGGTCAGAACTCATAAACTCGGTGTCTGAAAGGCTACTATCGGAAGACATGGTCTTGGCAAACATAATCCGTACAACTTATTTTTGTTAATAAATAATTTTTGTTTAAAGATAAATAATCGGGCAATTGCTAAGTTTCAATGTAAGTTTTTCTAATCATCAGTTCAACTCAACTTACTGTTATTGTGTCTATCTCTCATAGACTAGTTTTGTATAATGACCTTGCACTATTGTTTTTTTGTTTTAAACATTTGATACTAGTGGACAGTTCTCCCTAGGATGACAAACCAAAAATACTTATTTCAATTTTTGTAAACGACTCACAAAAATTTATAAAAGAGCATTTTGAAATTGTAGACTAGACTTAAAAGAATCTTAGTTCACTACAATTGAAGCTCTGATACCAGGTCTGCCATACCCCGATTTTCAATGTAGCGGAAGCGTGTCGCGAGGTGTGGCCAGAGCGGCAATCGTTGCATTCAACCAAGTAAACGACAATTGTATTACATTACAAAACGTTCATCCATACTTTTTATTTAACCATAGTTTACATATAAACTTTTGTCTTTAAAACAAACCACAAGTTTAACAACATTATTTAAAATTTAGACATAAGTTTATAAAACATAACAACAAAGACTGGATGAAACATAACATCTTGACTTCACAACAAACGAACAAGATTTTTCCCCGAAGGCCATCCACTAGTTTCCTGTAATAAATGTTAGTTTTGTAAATAATGTCAACAAAGCTGGTGAATTCATGTTATAAATTTTGTATCAAATGAATTATCAAAAACATTTGAAATAATAAATCCGTTTAATATAGCTTAATGATACTTGTAAGATCATTAGTGTGTTGCAAGGACACTAATCTGTATGCCGAATAAGGTGGCAACCTAACCTTGACAATTTATTATGTGTCTAAGACACTCGTTTTAGACACAAAAGCACTTTAATACGATATGTTATTATTGCCGTATTAGAGTGGGGCTCGCCCAAACCCAATAGATCTATCCCCTTGTTCCTAGGTACTTGTATTTCATTAATGGCCCCAATGCTTGAGCCTTATTCACATGTGATCTAAATATTTTCATTTTCCCAGCTATATTAATTGTAACATGTATACATCCCTGCACGTTTAAAACCATAAAAACGTTAAAATAAAAGGGGAAACATGAACTCACTGATTTGCGTTCCGTACAAATCTCTATTCGATTCCTGATACTTCGTTCGTTTCTCGACCTACAAGTGTTTTAGTCTATTAGACACTTAGGCTTTCGTTTGTTTTTCGTACAAGTATTTTATCTTGAATTTCATACTTGTAATTGTTGGTTTTCTTGGTTTATATATATATTTCATATATATATATTTTAGATTGATTACATGTAAATGGACCTATTCCATTATTTAATGTTAAGAATTCAATCTAAGAGTTTATTACATATGGGCCTAGCTCAATAGTTTTTGTAAGTATGGTCTAACCCAATTTGCTTACTTTGTGTGGGTCTAGCCCAATTCGTTTCATGTATGTGGGCCTAGCCCGACCTAATTTCGTTTATTTAGTAGGTTAAGCCCAATTGATTTATAAAAGTGGGTTTTAGCCCAAAGTTAGTTTTTATAAAATGGATTAGCCCAATTTATTTTATTTTTTTTTAAAGTGGGTTTGACCCAAAATTATCTTTTATTTAAATGGGTCTAACCCATGTAAACTTTTATAAAAGTGGGCTTAGCCCAAAGTTTATTTTTATAAAAGTGGGCCTTAGCCCAAAGTTTGATTTTATAAAAGTGGGCTTAGCCCAAGTTTGATTTTTATACAAGTGGGCCTTAGCCCAAAGTTAATTTTATGAAAGTTGGCTAGTCCATATATTTTTATAAAAATAGTTTTAGCCCAATATAGTTTTTATAAAAATGGGCTTAGTATAATAATTGTTTAGTTGGGCTTATCCAAAAATATTTACTAGTATTTGTTATAACTTATAAAATTTATTTATAAAACCTATAAGTTATATATATTTAAAAATTCTAGTAAATATAAAGTGTATCGGTTTATGTGTTTGTTTTGACCGTTAGGTTCGCGCCGACTATTTTATTCGTTTCGTCTTTGACGTTTGTTTCGTTTATACCATATGTTTATTTTGTTCGAATTGTCCGATACATATAATTTTGTCAAAAGTTGAACACTTAAACATATTTTTATACAAATATATATATATATATATACACACACATTTGGTGATTTCAGAATATATATTTTTATCAAAATATATGTTTATCTCCTTTTTAGTTAAGAAAAACTTATGTAATTATATTCTTAACTTTTTCACCAAACCTTTAGTTAAACAAGATTAAAGTTCTTAATCACTTTTAACCACCAAATCTTTAGTTTAATTATATCTTAATCAAGATTAATTTTTATAAAAATTTGCCATAGTTTCCTTTAATAATATAAGTTTTCCATGTTTTTATAAACATGTTTTAAGTAATTAAACTAACTCAAATCATCATCAAGCACAATTATTATATAAATGTATTAACATAATTTCATCAACTTGTTATAATTCTTAGTCTTTCTTAATATAGAAACTTTATTATAACTTTTATACAAAATTTCTAAATCATAATTTTTATTTAATGATCTAATACATGTATAATCATATTTAAAATATGAGATTATGTTCATGACATATTTTGTTAATAAATCTTGCTAATCTAAACATGCATGTGTTTAGATCACCTTTTTATTCATAATTTTGCAAGATTCAAGTTTACTAGTTCATAATAACTTCAAGATCATCAAAATTTATCAAGATAATCACATGATTATGTTAGTGATCTTAGATTTATTAGTGTTTTTCAAGTGGGATTTATATAATTTTTATGATGATCTTGTGAATTTTTATAAAATAAAAAGTATAACATAAGGTTTAAGATCTTACTACTAGCACAAGGCTAGGGATGATCTAAGAGTTGAAGAAAATGGATTGATCAAGATTTCCAAGCTTCCAAAGTGAGCTCCTAATCTTTGCAAATACTTTAGATCTTCATGCAAGCTTGATTTCTTTGTGTTTGGTTTTTAAAAAGTTGAAGATGAAGATGATGATGTTGGCCGATTTTTGAGAGCAAAAGTGAGAGTGTTCTTGAGTTTTTTTTTGTTGTTGTTGAAAATGAATGAAATGGAATAGCTAAGTATTGATGATTATGTTCATGTTCTTACACTTCTAAGTGCACCAATTTAACCACAAGGTGCCAACACATTTAGTTGAGAGATTAGTGGAATGGTGGGTGGCATCATATGGTCGTGAGGTGGTGGTGTTGTTACTTTTTTAATATATATAATTTTTACAACTTTTATAGATTTTAATAAATTTATATATAAGTTTTTATAAAAAGTAATGCCCCGACACTTTAAAGTGATGTTATAGTAGGCCAAAATAATTTATTAGTCTTGTTGTTTCTTTGTTCGGTTGATAAAGTTGGTTCGGGTCTTGTACCGGGTGAAATACTGATATATAGTGTTACTTATAAAATTTTTTGTTCATAATAATTCTAGTACAATTTTTATTGTCCCGTTAATTAATATAGCTCTTCAGACAAATATTTTTGTCATTTTGAGTTTGGTTCTGATACCGGCTTTGTTGTCAGGTTTTTACTGAACAAACCGTTTAGCTTTAAATAATAAGATTTATATATGGCTTTATACTATTTCTAACACCCTTTATTATTCTTTAGCTAAAAATATTTATTTTTGGCTTTTCGGACAATTGCTGAATTTTGCTGCAGAATTGCTGAATTTTGCTGCAGACTTGGACAATTTGGTATTTTATATAAAATTTCTATGTTATAATAGTGCAGAAATATTTTATATCTTAATTCTATCATATCAGATTGTACCGTAACTAGTTCTGATATTTAATACATGTTCGCGTCGTTGTCATTCGTCTAGGATATAATTTTATATATTTGTGATCATGACGAATCGATTATCATACCAAACTATAATTTGGTTAAATTCCTAGACTTTTAAGAGTTAAAATCAAAAATTAAGTCATGTTATACGACAAATAGACAATGTACTAGTTGTTCAAGTTGTACAGAATTACCGGAATTTTTCCAATTGTCACAGACATGCACCTCTCAGTCAAGGTCAGCTCTTGGTTGCACTGTCGGCTCTATTGATCTTTTGGTGGGATCTCTCTGTTGGCATTTCTGGTGCAGACGAAGACACAAGAACACAGACAGTTTGTTGAGTCTTATGAGTATTGTTTGTATATGTTTGTACTAGTTCTCATCTCTTAATCAAGATAGTGAATCTTTGGTTATCCCGTGTTCTCACTTTGCTTTGGTTTGCATGCATACTTGGATTCCGCACTCGTATGTGTGTTGCATGAACAAAGAATAGGTTTAACTTGATCCACAGGTGGTCCTACAAGTGCTTTTCAAATATTTTCAAAATTGTGAATTTTTAAGAGGGAACTATTATTTTCAAACTTTGAACCTTTCAATTTTTCGTAATCAAGAAAATATAATGAGTTCTAATCTGTGGGTTTGTTATAGTTCAAGCTCAAATCAGGAGTCTTCGTAAAGCTCCGCAACATCATGGGTTAAGTCTTTTAATGCCTCAACATACAGCTATGATCTCTGCAAATCAGTGGGCATGTGTTGCGAATCAGAATCAAAGCATCCAAACTCTGTTAATGAGCGAAAGTGAAACAGGGAGTAATAACCGTCCGCCGAAGCTAAACCACATGAACGATTATCCTTCATGGAAAAGTTGTTTTCATACGTATGTTCTTGGGCAGATCACAGAATTGTGGACGTGTTTTACTACACCCTATAAAGAATCACTTGAAGAAGCCGGATCAGATCCAACCTCCTTAGCCAATCTAGACGAGAGTGATAAGAAGGCATATGATCTAGAGAAGAAGACGTTTGCTATCCTCACACAAACTCTTCATAAAGACATGTGTCATCAGTTTGTGTACTGTACAACCACAAAAAATCTGTGGGATACTTTGGAAGCAAGATGAGAGGGTAATGCTGCTACCAGGAAAATTCGGCATGATTTACTCAAGAAGGAGTTTGAAGGTTTCATGTTTATGGAAAATGAAACATTGAATGATATGACCACACGGTTTTATCATCTGCTCAGCGAGATGTACTCTTACAAAGTGTTAGCAGCACCACAAGAAATTGTGATGCGATTTACTGATGCTTTACCACCGAAATGGGGTCAATTTATTGACTTATTAAACATACAGGTGTTTTGGACTCAATTAGTATTTATGAATTTGTGCAAAAACTGGAGAACAAGAATGAAGAAGAACTCCGGAAGGCACAACGAGTCACCGTTCCACAAAACCCTGAGATGTACTTCGGAGGTATTAATGCAGGTAAAAACTCAAGCCAGCAACCGAAGCTGCAAACCGCGTTTGTGTCAAACATGAACCCCTTCCTACCACAACCTGTTCAATCAAGTCAGTCTGCGAGCTCAAGTACTCAAGCTTATGGACAAGCATTTGATCCGAAAGCCTTCCTTCCACAGCCAAGAGATTTAGCACATCAAGCTCCACAACAAGCTCCTCAACAAGCTTTCTATGGAAACAATTTGTCAATCTGCAAATCCCAACACTGTCAAACTTGACACGTCTCATCTCTCTAAAGTCAGCGTAGAAGTTGCACAGGAACATATGGAACTTCTAACATGGTCAGTGCTTATTGTGGTTTAGTTGCAGGTCAAATAGGAAATATCAATTTGACAAACGAAGACTACCAACAAATTGACCAAGATGAGATGGAGCTAATGGATATCAAGTGGGCATTTGCAAGTGCTGTGAGAAGAGCGAAAGATTACATGCGGAGAACAGGAAGAACCAGTTTAGAGAGCAAAAAGGATACAAAATACGGCTTTGATAAAACTACCGTTACTTGCTTCAACTGCGGAGAAAGAGGTCACTTCAAACGGGAATGCACAAGACCCAGCAAGGAAGGAAATCACAACCCCTTTTGAAATCAGTCTCAACCACCCAACACAGCTTAATTCAACAATGAGAGAAGAATGGTAGCTGTTGGCAACTTTAACAGTACCAATCAATCAGGACCTTTAAACACCCATAGAGCTTTGGTAGTTCAATCTGATGAAGGATGCGATTGGTCAGTTTAGTTGGGAACTGAGAACAACGGAAGAACTGCATGCTATGCGAAGATCATCGATCAAATCAAGCATGTTCACAGCCTTAATACTCAAGATAATGATGATACTTCTGGGTATGCTGGTAGTTCTGATGAAGAGTGTTCAAGTTCAGGTGGTTATGGATCTGATTCTGATATCAGAAATGAGAGTCATGCTGAGGTTAGCAAGTTGCTGAGTGAAGCTGAGATGATGAAGTGTGAAAAGGTGGGTATGATGAAGAATGCAGAAGCTGCAGTGAAGGAGACAGAGACACTCTTTACAGATGATGCAGCCTTCCCTCATCACACTGCCTTCATGGAAATGTTGCAGGTTCTACAAGTTAGGTAAATTCTGACCCTCCTACTATTTGCAATGACTATGCTGAATTGAAAATAAGGTATGAAACTGTCAACAATCATAATCAAAATTTAGTTCTTGAACTATCAAAGTGCAAAGAGGCGAATTTGGCTCTAACCCGAAATGAAAAAGAATTCAAATCTGTAATAGAAACCCTTAAGAAAAGCGTTTCTGAATTGACAAAAACAGTTTTGAATAAACAGACAAGAATTAAGAACTATATTAATCTCCTGGAAGAAACTAAGAAAGAGTTAGCCATCGCCAAATGCGAATATGATTCGATCAAGCTCAAGTTGGAAAGTTACTCTAACTCCCGCTATGTGCTTGATCATATCATTGATGTTCAAAAACTAAAGGGAGATGTTCAATGCATTGGGTATAAGTCGTGTCCACCACTAATAAAACACAACTATACCAAAATGCCGGATGAAGAGGAGATGCCTCGTTTTGAACCCTCAGTACCTCTGAATCCTGAAGAATTTGCAGCAGGATTAGGGTTCAAACTAGACAATTCCTCTCAAGAACCAAGCAAGCCAGAAAATTCATCATCTGATGTTGTTCAAAATCCATCTGATGAAGAGGAAAATGATACATAAGATGATGAATCAAAAAAAGATGATCAGGATCAGCCTCTTGATGAAAGGAAAAGAGTAGAACTTTCTGCTACTCCTAGTACTCAATCTGTTGAGATCCAAGAGACCGTTCCTAAGAAATCTGTCAAGGCAAAAGTGTCAACAGATGAAGCAGATAATGTGTTATACACATTGGTTGGAGATAAGAAAATCTATTCGAACAAAGATTTTCCAATTAAAAGCGTAAATCCAATCTCTATAGATCAGGTTTTGAAAAATCAACAACCAAAGTTTTAGAGAAGAAAAAGCCAACCAAATCACAACCATTATCCGCTTCAACAGAAAAACAATGGAAGCGATTTGAAAAGCCTAACGTTTCACAACCAAAGGTTGAAGCAAAAGGCTCTCGCTACAAGAAAAAGGTTAAAAATGTTAAATTTGTGAGTTCAAAGGGTACCGATAAAGTCGAAACTTTTCAAGGAAAATCTAATATAGATTTTGCAAAGAAAGTTAAGATTTTGAAAAGAAATAGTGAAAATAATTACACCCAACACACGGATGGATGTAATGAAAATGAACCCAGTACCTTAAAACCCACAAGTTCAACATCAAGCCGAGAAACACAATCTCCTAGTTTTGTTGAAAGGAGAACATGTTTCAAATATGGAGAGTTTGGCCACATTATAAAAGATTGTAAAAATCCAGCCAAACCAAGATTTGTTGAGAAAACCCCTCATGAACCAACTTGCCAACGTAAATCTGTTTCTCCAACACAAGATAAACGAATTATTAAAGATCAAAAAGATAAACAAAAACATAAAAAAGTAAAAGCAATTGAAAAAGCTTTAAAACCAGATTCTTCATAAAAGAATCAAAGATCTTCAAAGATAATAAAACCAGAAACTGCCAAAACTGTAAATAATAGTCAATCTGGTAATAATCAACGATCTTGGAAACAGAAGACCGATAGTGGTTCAAGAGGAGGAACTTAGTTTGACAATCATCAAGAAATAGAGATCACATTTCTTGTGATAAGGGACGACCCAAGACCACTAAGGCTTGGGTCCCCATCTCAAACTAATCTTGTTTGTGAAATGTGCAGGGTGTTCAAGGAGGAACTGTAAACAGTCATTGGATTGTTGATAGTGGAGCATCAAGGCACATGACGGACGACTTACGGCTCCTGTATGATGTAAAAAGTATTAGGGGTGGTTATGTTGCCTTTGCTGGTGATAAAGGTGGATACATCACTAGAGAAGGAATGGTCTCCAATGGTGTTGTGAGTTTTATAAGATCAATTATGTGCGGCAAATTGATCACAATCTTCTTAGCGTTTCTCAAATCTGCGACAAGAAGTTCACGGTACATTTTGATGATACCGGATGTTATGTGCTGAAGCCTCGATTCAAGATCCCCAAGGAATGGATTCTCCTGTCGGCTCCAAGAATCAACGACTTGTATATTCTTGATATGAGCCAAGCTATTACAACATCTGCAGAAGTCACATGTTTTGTCTCTAAAGCCACCGAGAAGGAATCAATCTCTTGGCACAGACGAATGGGACACATTCAACTGAGGAAAATGAACTATTTGGTAAAGAACAATCTGGTGAATGGTGTACCAGTCAAGAATTTTCATCTTCAAGACGTTTGTGTATCATGCCAGAAGGGAAAGCAAGAAAGAAAATCCCATCCCGTGAAGAAGATCAACACTGTGAATATGCCACTAGAACGTCTTCATATGGACCTCTTTGGACCTATGAAACACAAGACAAACTTTCGTGATTCTTATTGTCTGGTAGTTACTGATGACTATTCCAGATTTTCATGGGTAAACATGCTGGCACATAAGAGTGAAGTTCCTAATATCCTCAAGAATCTCCTGACTCTGTTAGAGAATTTGTACAATCTAAAGGTAAGGAGAATCAGAAGCGACAATGGCACCGAATTTAAGAATCAAGTTATGGATGAGTACGATTCTTCAAAGGGTATTTTGCATGAGTACAGTTCTCGCTACACTCCACAACAGATGGTGTCGCTGAGAGGAAGAATAGAACTCTGATTGAAACAGCAAGAACCATGTTAGTAGAATCAGAACTTCCTGTTCAATTTTGAAGAGAAGCTGTCGCTACTGCATGTTACATGATGAATAGAGTTCTAACAGTGAAGAGACATGGAAGACATGCTTTGAGTTGCTACATAAAAGGAAATCGGATGTTTCTTAAAACCTTTTGGAGCTCCATGCACTATGATTGATCCACATGGAAAGTTTGGTCCAAAGGCTATCGAAGGTTTCTTTCTTGGATATGCTACTCCAAATTTCAGGGTGTGGAATTTGTCTTCAAAGAAGATTGAAGAATGGGTGAAGTGAAGGTTTAGAGATACACAGAATCATTAAGAGCTCCGGGTGCTCCTTAGATGTTCGACTACGATGGGCTTTTCGACTCCTTTAATCTATCAACTTTTGATGATGCATCAGCTACTGCTCAAATGCTACTAGAAAGAGATACAACAGTTGAATCATCACTAGTTCAACCAATTATTGTTAACTCTCAAGTGTCTACTTCGGTTAACAATCTTGTTTAAATGAGGAATTCGAAGATGCTGCGGATTATAATGTTTCATCAGAAGAAGATGAGTTTAATTATGCAATTGAAGCTACCTCTGGTGCGGTTCCTGGAATTTTGGATGTTACGTCAAATGTTCAACCTCAAGGGATGACTGAAGGTCATGCATCTACATCCTCATCAAATCCAGCACTCGATTTGACTGTTGATCTGAATATCAACAATCTGGGTATAAACTCTCGAGTTCCCGATGTTCTAGAAACTCGAATTCATAATATCCATCCTCAGCAGAATATTATCGGAAATGTCTAGAGTGGTGTGCAGACTCGTAATCAGCTTCGAAACAACCAGAATGCTTGATTGTATTTGGAAATCAGAGAATCAGGGGAGCAGAATGATTGGTCTTTTACCTGTTATGTGTGCCAAGTAGAACCAAAATCTTGGATGGGGGCAATGAAAGAAGACTCTTGGGTTGAAGCCATGCAGGAAGAATTTTAGCAGTTTCAGAAGTTAGGCGTCTGGAAATTGGTTGACAGGCCTGACAGCTATAAGAAGATTGGTACACGATGGGTGTACAAGTGCAAGAAGGATGACCGAGGTGTCGTTGTGAGAAACAAAGCTTGATTGGTTGTTCAAGGTTTTAATCAGGTCGAAGGAATTGATTACAATGAAGTTTATGCACCGGTTGCACGACTTGAGGCCATAAGAATTTTCTTGGATTATGCGTCCTACAAGAAGTTCACCATTTATCAGATGGATGTGAAGAGTGCATTTCTTCATGGTGTGGTGGAAGAAGAAGTATATGTTGAGCAACCGCCAGGTTTTGAAGATCCAATCCATCCTGACAAGGTTTGGCTTCTCAACAAGGCGTTATATGGTCTTCATCAAGCTCCGAGGGCTTGGTATGAAACGTTGTCTACTATCTGTTGAAGAACGGTTTTTGACGAGGCTTGATCTGTGAACGAGGATCGAGCTCCCGAAATGAGCAATCGACCTGATCTCGCTCAACTAGCAGAGGCGGAATTCATTGCTCGAGAGGTAGAAATGACAAACAAGATAGTACTTACTGTTTAACTGCTTCTGATGTATTAATGACGTTCAAAATACAGAAGCAAGTAAACAAACTGGTAAAGCTTCACCGTATCAAATGACAAATCAGTAACTAGCTCTAACACAACACTTCCCTATTTATAGGTCGACATGACTCGTACCAAAGTGCGTGCAAAAACAAACATCTATGTTTCGTACGAAATGGTATTTCGTACGAGTGACTCACTCGTACGAACATGCTTCTGTTTCGTGCGAATCACAGTGAACAAACATATAAAATTTACATTTTTCTCAATTAAACATTAACTTGTAAACTTTATAAACATTACAGATATATCCTAGACGTAGGCAATAGACATTATGCACCAACAAGCTCCCCCTTGGATGTTGCCGCAGTCTGGATAATCTTTAAAATCTTCAATTTGATTTGACTTTAACGCCCAAAGAACCTCTTAACAGGCTTTCGACGTTCCCAGAAGCAATTGGCATTTGATCAGTCAGAGGACGCCGCTTCAAAAACCTAAAGCTCCTTAACGATGCTATTCTTGAACGTTCAGCAAGCCGAGCTTCTTTTTCTTCTGTTTTCTTTAACTCCTTCTTCTCAAGCTTTCTCCATGTTGTTTTACAATTCAATCCAGAATGAATATCATTCTCAAAGCGCACATTCACGATCTTTTGAAATTGAAGTGCTTGTTCTTGATCCTTTTCTTTGAAACTTATCTTGCTATAAAATAAACATTCTATGTCTTTCTTCGATCAATTTACTAGCCACATACTAGAATGCCTCGCCACAGCCCATATATTCTTTTGTGTGCTATGACGGCTTCGGTTAATTCCTCTGTAATCCTCCACAAATCTTTATCTGGGTGTACACATATAACAGCCTCTCCTGTATTCGAATCATAATGCCACCACTTGAAGATCGCATAAAAATCTTGCTCCATTTTGATCAGCGGTATGTTTTTCATCACCCGTGGTTTCTTTACAATCAAAGTAATATCTTTCTCCTTTGTCACTGGATCTACTTTAATAATACGACGTGGATAATGCGGTTTCCAGTGGACAAAACCATGCTTGGCTTCAAACTTGATCAATCTCCACAGCTTTTGGTCATGGAACTTCATCTTTAGATTTATCATCTTGGTTTGCACAAGTTCCTTTATGTCCCAATAAGGCAATGTTTTGATGTCGCTCAGATATTGAAAGTATTGAATCCCAAATTCTCTTTTAATCACATAAACATTTAGCTCTTCAATCCAACCCCAACTCAAAATATCCCCTAAAGAAATATCATCATCTCTGGTGAAAAATGCTAGGGGTCTCTTAAACTTTTGCTCAGCTGAACTCTCCCGAAACCATTTCTTCTTTTGTTCCATAATCTCAGCTGTAGACATCTTTTCAGGAATTGTTCCTTCTTTTACAGCTTCAGATACTTTCCTTTGTAACATCTCAAAACTTTCTGCTGTAAATAAATCGATAAACGTTGGGAAATCCTCTATACCCTGAATGGCATCATTAGCATCTTCATCAGAATCACTTTCCACGACAACGTTATCATATACGTTTGCATCCTCTATATCTTCAAAAACATAAGCATTCGGTTCGAAAACATCTATCTCATTCAGTTCGTCTTTAAAATCAAAATCGAACTTCTCTTCGCTAATTCCAAGCATTTCTGCTATCTCTTCTTTCGAATAACTATGAACAAACTCCCCTTCCTCAACATCATGCTCAAGATATAATACAAATGGCTTTTGCACGACATGAACAGAAGATATAACATTTTCTGTGAAAATTCCTGCCTGCTGAGCATCTACTGACTTATCAGATTTGTTCATCCTTTCATCTTCAGCAGTTTGGTTCACAGAATCATCAAAGTACTCGGAAAGATCAACTAATTCATTAACATTTGAATCTATTACACGAATACCTGATCCTCCAACATTATCATCATCCGAACTGCTAGAATCTTTATCATCAACATCAACAACTTCAGTATCCTCTACTTCTGCATCCTTTTTTGTTTCTTCATCCATTTCTTTACTATATTTTTCCATCTTTTTCTTCATCAACCAATCTCGATGTCTTTGGGAAATATCAAGAAAAGCTATATCCACATCAATAGGCTTTCCTATCAGAATAAAATTCTTCGGTTCTTCATACACTACAATATCCCAACATTGTACTGTCCCAGATTCAGCTTCTGGCACAACTTTATCAGTCACGGAATCCTCCACTATCTTACCTTTTCCTTTCCCCTACGCATCAGATTGTTGTTTAGCCAATCGTTCTCGTTCTGCAACTCTTTCACTCGCTTCTGCACGTTCAATTTCATCAATCGCTGCAGATATACTCAAACCTAACTTCTTTTCAAGAATTTTCTCAAACACATCCATTCTTCAATTATTTCTCAAACGTTCTTCCTCGTACTCAGTCATTCGCAGACATAATCTTTCATTTTCAGAGATAATACTTGCCATCATCGCTTCTAATTGCTGTTTATCAACAATTAATCCCCTAATTATTTCAAGCATTTCAAACTTTTCAGTTGTTAACAAGTTTATCTATTCTTGCAATTCATCTATGCGCACAACGTTCATTGTCACTTGTTTCTGCAAATCATCAACTCTAGGATCATGAAAACGAAATTCATCTCCTCCTGGTAGATCGTCTAAACCAATCTCGTCAAAAAATGCTTGTGAATCAAACGGTTGTGGTGTAGGACGAGATTGATGAGCATGAGATGGTTGAGACATTTGCTTCGATTGTTGTGACGCTGGTTGCTAGACTGGTTCAGGATCAGGCATTGATTGTTGAACGGGTTCTGACTCAGGTTGTTGCGGTGTTGGTTGTTGTTGTTCTTGTTCTGGCTCATGAACTGGTGATTGTTGCGGAGGTATTTCTGGTTCAACATGTTGCTGATCTGACTCTGGATGCATATGATATGGTGGAGATGGAATATTCTGTGTTTGTTCCCCCACATTTTCTTCAATAGTAGGATCAGCTCTAGCTTCTGTTGGATTAACAATCGGAGATATACGAGCTGCAGATCGTTTCATCCTTCTTTGCCTTTTCTTGACCGGAGTTCTAAACGTAGATTCAATCTCAGATTCAGACGGAACATAAGTTGTGTCGTCTTCGCCTGTCGCTTTTCTCTTTCGTTCTTCAGCTTTGCGATTAAGCTCATCTTGACATTTCTTTGCTAATTTATCTGCTCTTTTCTTCTCTCCTGCTCTTCTATCTTCTGAATCAGTACTAGATGATAGTACTTCTTTAGCTGCCTTGTCAGCTCTGAAAGCCTGACGTTCTATCTCTTCTGCCATCTTTTCAACTGTTTCTTCAACTTCACGTTCATCCCTCAACCCTTAACTTTCAGTAGCAAATGCATTTTTTCTCTTTCTTCCTTTGTATGTAGCTTTTCCACCCCTTTCTCCATCTTTTACAAACCATATACTTCTCTTTGCCACAAACAACGATAATGATTTAACTTCCTCTTCATCGTCACCACTATCGTCCTTCCTCCACTTTCCAGGTGCGGGTGAAATATAATCTTTATTCAGAATAGCACCAAACATTGGTTTAGCTATGGGAGCAGACTTCAAATGCACATTCATCTTTCGTAGTGATTGAACATCCATATGTTCTAGTTTAAGAACATCATCCGGAGATTTCTTCAAGTCAAGATGTAAATAGTCTAACATCATCTGTGTACTGCAAAAATCTTTCCTTCTGAATATTTTGGATCATCTGAGTAAATATAACTTTTGAAAAGTTATAAGGAAGGTTCAGCACTAGAGGAGTAATCATGCACATCTGATAATCCACCAAGTCATCAAAACCACCCTTCCTATGACCCAAACTGTGAATAATAACGTGCGCAAGATATCTGAACAGCGCACTTAGATTTCCTTTCTTGTACAGAGCAGCATTCACAAAACCTGTATATCCTATCCTGTAAAAACATCCTTTAACCATATATTCAGTGAAGCCTGTTGGATCATCCTTGTTATCCTTAAACTCCAACACTTTCTGAATCAACTCTTCAGTAATCTTCACTTGAATATCAACATCGTTAATCTTTACTGATGAAATCATGGCGTTATCGTCAATACTATACTCCGCAGCATTCCAGAAATATTCCACATGTGACAGATATGCCGTGTGTCTTTCTATTATCGCTTTCGTCACTCTAATCCTTGTAAGAAAATACAAGATACTTCGATACGCTGCTATCTCTGGGATTGAAGCATCTGTAATACAACATATGTTATGCACTGGAGAAAATCCGGATTTCTTGGCCTGTACAAGAAAATAATAATCAACCGTTAGAAAATTTCAAACATTCAAAAACTTTCTTCACTGATTCGTACTAAATCTTCCGTTTCATACAAAACACTATATTGATCAAAAGTGTTAACTTTCAAAGTTACTTTCTCTTGTTTGTACAAAAACCTATGTTTCGTACGAAACATTCACTTGATCAACAAGTTTTGAACATTTTAAAATTTCTCTCTGTTTCATACAAAACCTATGTTTCGTACAAAACATTCATTTGATCAAAACATTGTAAGTTGAAGCTCTTGTTATTCATACGATTCACTTGTTTTGCATAAAAATTCTATACTTAATCAATTTGCTTTGAAATCTTATTTCGTGCAAAACAGTTCAGTCGTACCAAATCATCGTCGTCCCAAAATTTGTCCAAGTATAATCCGAACCTAAAACTTGTTGTTTTTAGCAAATTGATAGTCGATTTTCAAGTTATAAGAGAAGATTTTAATGATTTTGAGATCAATTTTAAGTTTTACCGGTCCAATTTCCCTAGATCTAAGTTTTAGTCCGAATCGTACTAAATTTTGACATTATAACAGTGTGATTTTGACGAAATTACCTTGCCCATTGTAAGAGGTGTACAAATTAACCTCAACAATGTGAATAACAAGCATAAGAATCAAGAAATGAAGTTTTTTAGAATTGAATTGCACAAAATGTTCACTGAATCGCTCAACAGTGCACAAAGAATAGAAACTTCATTTCTGTGCGAAACAAAGAGTATTTATACTCACCCTGTTTCGTACAAAATCAGTATGAATCGCACAAAACTTTAACTCTTGTTTCGTACAAAAATGTCTCTCTTCGTATAAAATTTGATTTTGTATGAATCAAAGCTAAAAAACTTAATCTTTTCAATTTCAATTTTATTTTTATTTTTGTATTTTTCATTCATTTTATCAGGAATTTTATCTGTTTCAAAAATCCACTTGACTAACCAAGTCCAAGTTAATGACCCTGGTTATCCAATTTGCCTTCCAAGCCAAGTTAATGACCTTGGTTGACCATGTTTGACCAAACATATTTATTTTAACATGTAAAGTTTAAAATTAATGAACTTTCTTGACATTTGAGTAAACCTTTTGCTAAAAATTAACTCCCAACCCATGATTCCATGCTTTCCTCAGCAAGATGTTGCTATGAATCTTACCATCAGTGTTTTTATCACCAGTAAACAAACATAAAACTATCAAGCTAAGAAAACTGAAAATCTTTTTGAGTTTTTAAGAAATTTTTCAATGAATAATAACATTTTTGTGAATTTTGTGTTTTTTAGAGGATCATTTCAAGCATTCATATAAGTCATCAGTACCGGAAGTCTAGAAACACCCTTTAAGCTTTTAAACAAATTTACCTAGATTGCCAATATATTTGTCCATGAAAACTTCTTCTCGTTTCTCAATAGTTTCAAGATATGTTAATGTATTATTAACAAAGATGAAATAACTGTGTTTTCAATCTCAGAATATACTCCCGTATCGAGATTCCCAGAATGTCATTTTACAGGTGAATATATCGAATTGATATCTGTATATAGGGTGAATGCGAGACCTTGAGAGCTCAGGTTAGTACTACCGTACAGACAAAGAGATGAAGGCTCGTCTTTAGGTGGTGTTCCATCAAGGAATCTTTTGTACTGCAAATGTCATAATTGCTTAAGACATAATCATTTTTTATGCAGCTTTCAGGGAAATAATGCGAAAGTATTATATGAGTTCTAGACCATTGCTTCCGCAAAATCAGAAGAACTCGAATAATACCCAGATATCAGTCAAACAGTATTGCAGAATCTGGCATTCTCTCAAATGAAATTTCAGAGTACTAAGTCCATATATCCAAGAGATGTTAACCCACAAGTTAATCAGTTTTGTGTTTTAGGTTTATATCTCGAATACAATTTACTGAACGATTGAAGTCTATTGGCATATCCATAGTAAGACTTGCTTAATTACTTTAAAACAATACAATTCTTTAGCATACTGTGACTATCATTTTTGATTTACTATGATCACTCTTTTTACACAAAACTCTTTTTGGCTTTTTTTTAAATGTTTTTGTATTTTCCTTAAATATTCTCCCCCTAAAATCAAAAACATATTTTTGGATTTTTAAGAAATTATAAGAAAGAATGTACAGAAAACGTTTAAACCGATGACAAATTCACATCAAGTCGTCATCATCCTCAAACTCAACCTCAAACACATCCCCTGAGATCATATTTTTTAAACCATTAAGCTTTAACAAATTTTTAAACTTTGTTTTATCAAAAGCTTTGGTATAAAAATCTGCCTTTTGGTCATCAGTGTGGATTTTCTCACGTCGTACCAAATTTTTCTCGTAGCAATCACAGATAAAGTGGTGTCAAATCTCGATATGTTTAGTATGTGAATGTTGACATGAGTTTTTGGTGATATCAATCGCGGCTTGATTATCTACATATATAGGCGTATCAAGAAATTGCAAACTGAAATCTCTCATCTATTGCTGTATCCAGAGAATCTGAGTACAACAACTGGATGCTGACACGTATTCAGCCTCACAGGTAGAGAGAGCGACCGCGGTTTGTTTCTTGCATTGTCACGGTACCAAACGAGTTTCGAAGAACTGGCAGCCGGCCGTTGTAGACTTTGTATTCAGTTTGCAGCATCCGAAATTAGAATCCAAGTAACCTGCAAGATTAAAATCATCATGTCTAGGGTACCACAAGTCGGTGCCTGGAAAACCCTTCAGATATCTCATTATGCGTTTAACGATAAGCAGGTGTGACTCTTTTGGATTAGACTGATAACGGGAGCACAGGCACGTTGGATACATGATATCTGGTCGAGAAGTAGTAAGATACATCAAGGATCTGATCATGGAGCGATATAAAGTTTCATCAACGTTTTCTCCGGTAAGATCTGGACAAATTCCGTGATTTGGAGCTAACGGGGTCGATGATGGTTTAGCCCCTATCATATTGAATTTCTCCAATATGTCATGAACATATTTTGTCTGATGAATGAAAATACCATCAGCCAACTGGTCAACCTGAAGTCCTAGAAAGAACTTCATATCCCCCATTGCGCTCATTTCAAATTTGCGCTTCATGACTTCTTCAAAGTCTTTACACAGCTTGTCATTTGTTGATCCAAAGATAATATCATCCACATATATATGTACAATAATTAGATGCCCATTTACTTCCTTAGTGAAAAGAGTTGAGTCTACTGTTCCCCTGATAAAGCCATTGTCCAGAAGATGACTCGATAATGTTTCATACCAAGCTCTCGGGGCTTGATGAAGACCATATAAGGCTTTATTCAAGAGGTAGACTTTATCTTTGTGCACTGGATCAACGAACCCCTGTGGTTGGTCGACGTACACCTCCTCTTTCACTTTTCCGTAAAGGAAAACAAATTTGACATCCAATTGGTACACCTTGAACCCTTTCCACGAGGCACATGCCAAGAATATGCGAATTGCTTCAAGACTGCAACTGGGGCATAGACTTCAGTATAATCTATCCCTTCTTGCTGATGAAAACCTTGAACTACAAGTCGAGCTTTGTTGCGCACCACGACTCCTCTATCGTCTCTTTTACACTTGAAGACCCATCTTGTGTTAATCTTTTTGTGATGATCTGGCAGGTCTACAAGCGTCCAGACTCCAAGTTTCTGGAATTGGAGTAACTCTTCTTGCATTGCATCCACCCAACTTTCTTCTTTTAACGCGTCTTTCCAGTTTCCCGGTTCAACCTGAGAAACAAAACAACTATGAGAAAATCGGACTCGAAGTAGAGCAATACTAGTATAGAAACAACTTAGATCTTTATTAATCTGATTGCGAGTTTGCACTCCAGATTGTAAGCTGCCTATAATGTTCTCTGACGGATGATATGAAAGTGTCCAGGCATCACTTCAGTTGGAACATCTACTTGTGGTTGCAAATTTGTGAGAATTTCATCGACAACCGGTACAAATGAAGAAGCTTTATTCCTAGCATTAGACTGATCAGCCTGTTGGTTTAGAAAGCCTTCAATCTGTTCAGATCCTTCATCAAAACTGGATCCTCCATTGTCGAAAGTTGGTTCCCGATCAGAGTCAGCATCTACATTTGGCTGGGCAGAAGATTCAGCAGCATTGACATTTGGAGCAGGAACCTGATTTTGAACAGAAGAGCTTTGACCAACATCAGACGTGTTAACTGGTAATGATGTAGAAATCACCAAAGGTCGAGGAACTTGTTCTTGATTAGATAACTGATGTTGTTGAAATAACATAACAAGTTCTTCTTCAGTTGGCACATCTGGTAAATCAAACGAATCCCACAATCCAGCGTAGTTAAACAGCCACGGATCCCCAGGCTTCTGCGTAGGTGTTGTATATCTTTGACAATCTACGTGCTGCGCTAGAACTACCTGGTTCAGACTTGGCAAGAAAACACATTTTTGAGGAGTAGCATAACCAACAAAGAAACCCTCCAAAGATTTGGCTCCAAATTTACCAGCCGGGTCCAAGACGGTACACGGTGATCCAAAAGGTTCCAAAAATGCTAAGTTAGGCTTTCGTTGATTCAGTACCTCGAAACATGTCTTTTGTGAGGCTTAACTGTCAACACACGATTTAGGGTATAGCATGCTGATGCTACTGCTTCACTCCAAAAACTGATTGGTAATTTCGAATCAGCTAACATTGTTCTAGCAGTTTCTATCAACGTGCGATTCTTTCGTTCAGCTACTCCATTTTGTTGTGGAGTATAGGGGGCGCTGAATTCATGAAGAATCCCCTTTTCATTGCAGAACTCTTGCATCTTCTTGTTCTTAAACTCCGTTCCATTATCACTGCGAATTCTGTTAATGGGCAATTGATATAAATTCTCGAGTTTTCTGAAGAGGATCAAAAGAGTTTCAAAAGTTTCATCCTTACTCTCCAGAAAGAAAACCCATGAAAATCGAGAATAATCATCTGTAACGAAAAGACAATATAGATCTCCAGAAATGCTTTTGACATTGACTGATCCAAAGAGAACCATGTGTAGTCTTTCTAGTGGTAGCTTTATCGAATTAAACAACTTTCTCGGGTGTGATTTCTCAGCTTCCCCTTTTTGCAGCTAAGACAATCGTCTGATAGATGAAAACTTTTCAAATTGACACCCTCCACTAAGTCGTTATGCATAAGAAAATTAATCTTTCGAAGATGAATGTGCCCCATTTTTCTATGCCATAAAATTGACTCTTTCTCGATAGCTTTGGAAACAAAGCATTGAACTTTCTTTGATGTGGTAGAAGCAATGCTCATGTCAAGAACATATAAATCATTTTCTTGCGGATCTCGCATCAGAATCCATTCTTCTGGAATCTTGAAACCGGGTTTTAGAATTAGACATTCTTTATCATTGAATGTGTCGTGAACTTCTTGTCACAAATTTGCGAGATACTAAGCAGATTATTCTCCAGTTCGGCGATATAGTTCACTTTATCAAACGATACAACTCCGTTTGAGAGAATCCCTTCTCCGACAATCCTACCTCCCTGCGTTCCAGCAAATCCTACATATCCTCCACGAATAGCTCTAACATCATTGAGCAGCGCAAGCATTCCTGTCATGTGGCGAGACGCTCCACTATCCATGATCCATTTTGACAATATCGAATGTTGGAGCCCCTGCACACATGATTAACAAAATTTATTTAAACAAAGAGACCCAAGCCTATTTGGTCTTGGGTGGGTTTGGAATGTCGAACTTTGGACCCACTTTGTTCTTTTCAATCTTTTTATGCTCAATGTTGTTTGAAACAAAAGGTTTGAGTTCAACCTTTGATGATGTGGTTTTAACAATTTTAGCAACCCATTTATGTGTTTGTGGTTTAGCCCTTTTCACATAGAATTTTGAATCTTCTTGTTGATGTTTGTGTGATGTTTCACCAATTTCAAATTTAGATTGAGGTTTAATAATTGGTTTAACATTTTAATGAGATTCAATCTTTCTTTTAAGAATTTGGATCGGCATAAACATGGGTGCTTTTTGCTTTTCATTCTTAGTAAACTTTTACGGAGAAGAAACTGGTTTTGAACTCTCTTGTGAACAATATCGTGCGATATGTCCAACTTTCTTGCATTTAAAGCATGTCCTGCTGTCCTTATGAACAGAGGTGTCCAAAACCTGTTTCTATTTTTTGTTTCTCTTTTTCTTTAAGGAAATCATCATTTGATTGAGTTCCGATGACCTCTTTTTCCTTCTCGGTTATTGTCCCAAATACAAAATTAATTTTCTTTGTAAAATTCAATTTTTGGGACCTGTTGGTTTTATGTTGCTTTTGAAAACCCAACCCTGCTCGTTTGTTTTCAAGATAATCTCCATTTTTTCGATAGTAGGGTCGGTTGTCAGTTTTTGATTTAGAATAGAAAGATGCATCATGTTTATCTAAATCATTATGACTTACCTCCATCAGCTTGAACATTTTATTTTACACAATCCTTTTTCACGTTCTTGATTGGAAAATCCTCATCCGAAAATAGTTTATCAGACCCTTTCATTTTATAAACTATGACATTGGGATCATCAATTAAACTATTTTCTGATCTATCATCAGACTTTGACCTCTCAGATTTTTCAGACTCAGCCACTTCAGATTTGTTTTTTAACACTTTGTCAACCACATTATTTACCACTTTAGAGTCACATTCACCATCATTTTTAGTGTAAGTTACATCGATATCTTCAGGCAGCTGTTCGGTTTTCAATTTAAGATTTAGCGCCTTTTCCACCCTAGATGGATTACTGTTCCACATGGGTGGAGGAACTCGATCATAACTACCACTTTTATTTCACCATTTTTAGATTCCTCAGTATTTTTGATTTTTGGTAAAATGTGATCTATGACGTATGAGCTTGTTGAATAACTAATTAACAATTTGTTAACTCGTTCTGTTTCAATTCTCATTTTCTCAAGCTCACTTTTGAGCTCAGCAATAGTGTTTAGATGAATATTAATTGCCATTTGTTTATCCATCACTGTTGCTTTAAGCATCATAAGTTTTGCGTCATTTTCTCTGAGTGCTTTATTATATTCTTTAACAGACGCACTCAATTTGTCATATGCTTCCTTTGTGGATTTGTAATCGCTTGACAAATTGTCTGTTAAACTTTGCAATTCAGCAAATCTTTTATCCTTTACAAGACACTCACCACATGGTTCATCACACTTTGAACAAGATTTTTCATTCTCAGATGACTTGTTTACCTCATTTCCATTCGCCATGCACGCTTTAATGATGTCTTCTTTCAGCAATTCCTTTTCTCATCAACTTTGACATCTTCAACCGGTTTCTTTTGCTCTTCATCTGTTGAATGTTGGGTAGGTACGAAATATCCTGCAAAAGTTTTTAAAACATCGTTAGGCAAAAGATGTTTGAATGGACCATTCAAAAGCTCCTCTTCCTCTGATGAAGTATGATAATAATAATCGTCATCCTCAGGTCCTTCATCAAAGGATGCCTCCGATTCTTCTTCGGGTTCCTCAATAATTTCAGCCACCAATGCCAAACTTTCTCCTTTCAAAATAAACTTGTTCCAATTAAACCCTTCATCTTCTTTTGTAACAACCAAAGCCTTATCTTTAGTTTCAGGTTGCTTTTCTTCAATCGGCACAATTCTTGTTCTTGGTTGTGGTCGGTGATAGATCGCTCTTTTGTAATAGTCGTCTGCGAAAGGATTATGATTTCCTTGAACCTCTCGGTTTGGACATTCTCTTTTAAAGTGACCTTTCTCCCGACACTTGAAACAAGTAACTTTGGATTTATCAAATCCAAGTTTCCCATCCAAACCTCCCAAATTTTCTTTACCAGTGATTTCCATAAATCTCTGTGCACGTCGAACGATTAAAGCCATACACCATTTTATATCTATCAACTCCATTTCAACTGGATCAATTTGATCGTAGTCTTCACGTGTCATTTCAGAATTACCAATCTTTTCAGCAACAAGACTATCATATGACTCAAGAACTGAAGCAAGTAGAGACATATGTTGTTTTGCTGTCTTTTCGTCAAAGTTTTGTGCATTCTGAAAGTCAACGGCAATGTTGCATTGCAGAACTCTTTGATTTACATTAGATGCTGGAGTGGTTTGATTGTTCTAAGATTGATTTGATCCAAAAGAAGATTGTTGACTTGAAGGTGTATTTGGATCAATGATTGGGTATGATTGAAAACCACTTGACTGAGTTTGAGGTGTGCTTGGTGAACTATATGCACTGAAAGCAGTTTGAATCTTTGGCGCTTGGATTTGAGCAACAGAACTGTTTTTGAAATAAAGATTAACATCCTGTTGCATTTGAACAATCTTGTTTTAGCCATCTTTTGCATCTCCAATTCATGACCTTCCAATTTTTCGACAAAGCGAGGCAACGAGAAATTGCTGTATTCAACTCCATTCTTCGAAATGGTTAAGTAAGTCGACCATTCACCTTGTGGCAGAGAATCAGCTAGCTTATCAACAAGCTCTTCATTTGTCTTCACAATTCCCATTCTCTTCATATGAACCACCAGATGACAGTATCGCTCAATCAGCTGCTTAACTGTTTCTCCTTTGATCAATGTGAATACGTCAACTCTTTGCTTAATAATGCCCTTTTGCTTTCGCGGAGTTGAGCACTGCCTTGAAATTTGAGTCGAAGGGCATTCCACAAAGATTGCGCATCATCATCATGTTGTAGTAAAGCCAGGATGTCTTCTTTAATCGATTGCTGAAGAATGTTCATAATTTTCTTTTCGTTGATAAATCTTTCTCCTTCAACATTAGAGAATTGAGCAAGGGTCTTTTCAAGCCCGTTTTCGCCAACTGGTGCGATATATTTTGCCTCGATTGCAAACCAGCAAGTAAAATGGTTAGCTTGAACCCAGTTCATAAACCTCTCACTCCAACTATCAAAGTCTTCTAGATTCATAAGCTTTGGAGGTTTCGTCATTGTTCCCATTTCATTCTCTAAATTGATGTTTTGAGTTACTGCAGTGGTAACAACTGATGTGGCGAACTCATTGTAAAATTCCTCAGACATTTTTCCTGTAAAATGTTAGAACACACTTCTCGAAAACAAACAGATCAGTTTAGAAAACTTTTTGTGCGGACAAGATGTTTCGTACGAAACAAATAACAAATTTTTGTACGATTCAAATTTTCTACACAAATCTATGATTTCGAAGTCATCTTTGTACGAAACATACGTTTTTGAATGGGTAAATTTTGTGCGGTTGAAATTTTGTACGAATCAAGTTTTGAAATTCTGAAAATTTTTTCAAGATTCTGTATGAATTTTAAGCTGGTTCGTATGAATTTTATGCGATTCGTACCAATATCAAAACACCTTTATTTCGTGCGAAACTCGTACGAAACTGATTCAAACTTCAAACTGATCAAATTTTATTGATTTCAACATGATTTAGTTCATTTTTATGTTCGAATTATGGTATGGATTGATTAGATTGAAGATTAACTTGAATTACTAAAATCCTAGTCCATTTTGTCCATGAATTCGTCCGATTTTTGTCCTAAATCCAGCAAAGGTCAGAAAAATGATAAAGAGAAGATATATCCAAGTCTGAACAGTAACTACTTGTTCTCTATCTGTAGATCAGATGAAATGGCTCTGATACCACTTGTGAACGGGGATCGAGCTCCCAAAATGAGCAATCGACCTGATCTCGCTCAACTAGCAGAGGAGGAATTCATTGCTAGAGAGGTAGAAATGACAAACAAGATAGTATTTACTGTTTAACTGCTTCTAATGTATTAATGACGTTCAAAATATAGACGCAAGTAAACAAACTGGCAAAGCTTCGCCGTATCAAATGACAAATAACTAGCTCTAACACAACACTTCCTTATTTATAGGTCCACATGACTCGTACCTAAGTGCGTGCAATAACAAACATTTATGTTTCGTACGAAATGGTATTTCGTACGAGTGACTCACTCGTACGAAACATGCTTATGTTTCGTGCGAATCACAGTGAACAAACATATAAAATTTAATTTTTCTCAATTAAACATTAACTTGTAAACTTTATAAACATTACAAATATATCCTAGACGTAGGCAATAGACATTATGCACCAACATGATCGACTGTACTCTCTTCATCAAGGAAAAGAACGAGGATTTGCTGCTAGTGCAAGTTTATGTTGATGATATTATTTTTGGGTCTACCAACGAACGAATGTGCAAAGAATTCGAACAGGTTATGCAGGAGAAATTCGAGATGAGCGCTATGGGAGAAATGACTTTCTTTTTAGGTTTGCAGGTTTAACAATCAAAGGAAGGGATCTTTATCCATCAAACCAAGTACGTCGGGGATATTCTCAAGCGATTTCAGATGGACGACTCAAAACCTTTGGGGACTCCATTAACTCAGAATCATGGAATTACTCCAGACGGAATGGGTGAACATGTGGAACCATCTCTCTACCGTGCTATGATCGGATCTCTCATGTATCTTACTGCTTCAAGACCCGACATAATGTATCCAACATGTCTTCTGGCACGCTATCAGTCTAGTCCGAAGGTTTCTCATTTGATGGCTGTGAAAAGGATCTTTCTTATTTGAAGGGTCGCCCTATCACTGGTCTATGGTACCCTAAGGATGATAACTTTGATCTGACAGCATTCAGTGATTCTGATCAAGGCGGCTGCAAAATCGATGCAAAGTCAACAACAGCGGGATGTTAGTTCTTGGGAAATCGCCTAGTCACGTGGAAATGCAAAAAGCAGACTTGTGTAGCTACATCAACATGTGAGGCTACGTATATTTCAGCTTCTAGTTGCTGCTCTCAGGTTCTATGGATTCAACAGCAGATGCGCGACTACAGTTTTGAATTTCTAACTACTCCTATTTTTGTTGATAATGAAGTTTCCTTACAGATCACTCGGAATCCTGTACAGCACTAAAAAACAAAACACATTGAGATTAAGTATCATTTCATACAAGATTGTTATGAAAAGAAACTTATTAATGTTGTTAAAATCCATACTGATCACCAACGTGCTGATAAAGCCTTTGATAAATCACGTTTTGATTATCTACTTTTGGTCAATGGCATCAAGGTGAAACCCGAGTAAGTCAATTGTGGCTAACCATTTTTCTACATATTTTTCTAAAAATCTAAAACTACAAAAAGATTTTCCATTTTATATTTTAGGGGGAGAAATTTTCAAGAAAATACAAAAATATGTCTTTTATTTATTTACCTTCTATATTTAGGGGGGGGGGATTTAGAAAATTATAAAAACAATAGAAAAATAAAAAATGAGTTTCTTGGATAAGTTGAAGATGATGAAATACACTGGTAAATCTGTCAGAAATGGTCAAAAGCATAGAAAGAAGATTGATAAGTAGCTTTTCTTATGATGTATCGGTAGGCTCACAATCAGACTAAAATGTGCAGGTTAATATAAACTTAACAGACAGAACGCCAGGTGGGAACCATTCATTAGCATATGGTCTTGGTACCGAATCTCGTTTGATATAGTGCCGAGGTTCTGAGATATACGGTCTTTATGCTGAGTTATCATCTGGGTATCATGGTTGAATCTTCTATCCGAAAAATAACGGTGACGTAAGTCTAGAACTTCCATGATACCATACATACGTGTAAATACTGCATACGACCATCAATAATGATAAAAATATCACATCCCCAAAATAAGTGATAAAATATCACAAGCTTTATGCGGGAGCTAAGTTTGTCTTTCTGTCGGTACGATGGTACTAACCTGTTCACGGACTTACTCCTGTGCCCTGGATGCATATGAAAATCAAGTTCCTCATCCATAAGTGATTTAATCACATAGGGCTTGTTTTCAATCAAATAAGTGAGTATCTCACATCATATATACGTCAAAACAGATGATAAAGCAGTATACTCACCGGTAAGATTTTCTCTCGTGCATATCTTGATAAGGGAATGTGTCGTGACATGGTTGAACACCGGCTAGTAAATATAATTCATATCTTAATCATATCTCCTAATCATGATTACTTCTAATAAGTTTGAGCTTACGTGGACAACAATACCGATAATCATAGTTGAGTACTTATCTGTTTAATTTTGAAGTTTAAGCCAAATATCGTTTTGACAAAGATTAAAAAAGCTGGTATGATTCTCTTACCTTGAAACTCGAAAAAGATTGTTCGATAAATATATAGTTTATCTGTATATTTTTTATTTTAAAGTCTACTTTACTTAGTTGCTTATAATATTTCTTTTTGAAAGTTAGCCATAGTTGAGACTCAAAATTTTTCTACCAAGATACGCTCAGAAAACCATTTGTTTGATATTGCAACTTCATAAACTAATATCTTGCAACAGGTAACCCATCAAAGAAAACCAAAATATGTTCAAAAGCACTTTTCTTAAACATAACTGTGTGATTTGTGTGGATATGTGCAAAGTTCAGTTTTGAAAAAAGGAATTCATACGAGTGTGTGTATCTCGTACGAATGAACCTGGTCAGCTGTTTGGCTTGGTCATTTGTTTACTCAAATGAGTTACTCTTCACACAAATTAAGTGTTATTCGTATGGTTTGGTATTTCTTCGTTTAGGGGATACATTCATACGGAAAAGTTACGATAAATTTTTCGTGTGTATTCCCTGATAAATTTATGTTCTAGTTATATATCTATTTATTGATTACATAATGGAACAAAAGAACATAAACGAAAACCAGCAATGAAGAGAACTGACAAGTCAGAAGAAGAAACATAAAAGGTTTGATGTTTCTAAAAAGTTTGAAGACCTGATGCTCTATTATTGGATAGCAGATCTGTAGGGGGAGTTTTTTGATACTCCAAGCCATTCCAGTGTGAAGACCAAAGTATGAAGACCAAAAACCGAAGACCGAAGACCAAGCAACATCCAAGGGGGAGTTTGTTGATACAGTTTTGTGTCTGTCGCTTGTTCTTAGTTACATTTGTAATTGTACGGTCTTTGCTCAAGTGTCTGTATAAGTTTGGTCATGACGACCAAATCAAGGTATCCTTCTATCTTGGTTTCATACGACATCTTAGTTAGTCTGTGTTAAACAGGTGCATGTGTGCATACGTTGAGTCTTGTGTACGTCATGCTCCGTACGAGCCAGTTGCTCCGTACGAGCCAGTTGCTCTGTACGAGCCAGTTGCTTCGTACGAACCAGTTGCTCCGTACGAACCAGTTGATCCGTGCAAACTAGTTGCTCCGTACGAACCAATTGTTTAGTACAAGCCTCTTTGGAGCAGTGCTTCGTGGGTAATAGAGGGTTCCGTATGTCTGGCAACGTGCTTCGTATGAATGACCAGCATGGACACTATATAAGCAGACATGCACCTCTCAGTCAAGGTCAGCTCTTGGTTGCACTGTTGGCTCTGTTGATCTTTTGGTGGGATCTCTCTGTCGGCATTTCTGGTGCAGACGAAGACACAAGAACACAAGCAGTTTGTTGAGTCGTATGAGCATTGTTTGTATATGTTTGTACTAGTTCTCATCTCTTAATCAAGATAGTGAATCTTTGGTTATCCCGTGTTCTTACTTTGCTTTGGTTTGCATGCATACTTGGATTCCGTACTCGTATGTGTGTTGCATGAACAAGGAATAGGTTTAACTTGATCCACAAGTGGACCTACAAGTGGTATTAGAGCTTTGGCTCTCTTCCTTGTTCAAAACCAAGCTTAGTGTTGTGTCTGAGCTAGTTTGAAGGTTTCTTGAAGTGTTCTTGAACTCCCAGCAGAAAACTTAAGTTTTGAATAGACAACTAACTTAAAACTTGGTTAAAATCTGTTATGTCCAGAAAGTTTTCATTAAAATTTTCTTTTGTTCAAGTTGAACACATTTGTAGATAACTGGTGAAATGAGACCTATTTTGCTTATTCTGTAACTTAATCAATTTGATGTCTAAATCGCTTCGGTAATTATTAAGATCCCTAAACATGATCCCATTTGTAAGCTTGAATTGCAAGAACTAATTAATTAAGTTATAAAAAGATAATACAACCAAGATAGTCTTAAACAAATCTTGTTGTGGCATATTGTTTACTAGCCGAAAGGCTAGGGGAGGTTCATTATGGACATATTTCTAGACCGGTCTATCGATATGTTGTGGCAAGATTAAGGGATGTTGGCGACCGGATCAAAGTAGCCACTTCTAATTTCCATAAAAGATAAAATCAAAGACTTCACCATTTCCCTCATTTCATAAAATAAACTAGATTAACTAATAAAAACTTATCCAAGAGTCCTATATTAATATTTTAGTCTACTAAACTAACTACAACTAAGGATTGTCATAACAATAAACGTTTGAGTAGGGGAAGCGTATCTTGGACGATACTTGGTTCTTATCTAAAGCTATACTATATGCGATGGTTCTCTACATGTTGTTTGTATTTAGTTTAAGACAATTACTTTTTATAAATTTAAATCTGGATAATCGTGTTCTCAAGTTATTGTGTTTACACACTTAAGTGTACTCCACATTATTAAATTAATACACCTCTTTCACACGACATCAGTTACTAAATAAATACCACCACGAGGGCTTCCTAAGCTCAATAAATTAAAACTATGCACACATAATAGATCTGGTGAATTTCATTCCCAACTACCATACCCCGTAACAAAGCATGTTCCCCCAAATTTTAATAAACATTTAAAAGCGAAAGGGGCCATGGAACTCACCTAGAATGTATTCCTTCAAACTAGCAACCCAAATGTTCGAACAATAAATAATCCTGACCTACAAGTGTCCTAATCGAATAAGACACTAAGGTCTAAAGTGTGTCTACCCGACAAGTCCTTCACCAAACTTTCTTAGACATGAGATGTTAACCTTTCTATGAAAAGTGTTTGTATGTTACGACGCATTGGTAGGTTATTATCCGAGTGGTTACACAAAAATACACACACACACATGCACAAGGTGGGGTTCTGGAGTGAACACTAGTGTATTTATGAACTGAGTGAACAAATTCTGACCATTGATTTACATAACAAAATTGTAAAATACACTAGTGTATTTTCATCATCAAATCCTGGCCATTGATTTACACTTATGTATTGATAATCAAGGGCTAGGATTAGTTCACTAGTGTTCATGATGTCCTAAAAGTAGTTAATTAAAAACAACTCAAATTATCCTAATTCTAGACTCAAATTATACTCTAGACTCCTAAACTATACTAAACTACTAACTGGCAAGTGGACCGATCAATTGTAGAATAGCATTAAGCAAGTCCGGATTATCGAACCCAAGGACTCTTTAATTACTATGACTACTAATTTAGACTCAACTACACACTATGTATATTTTAAAAGGGGGTTTTTACTAATAAATCTAAATTATCAATTTAACTAAAACTACTAAATTGGAATGGCCAAACTATGAACTTCTAGGGAATTTTGGATTTTAATCAAGAAATAATAAACTAGTTACCTAGATTGAATTTTTAGACTACAACTCCTTCAATTTAATAATAATTAATCAGGTTGAATTTACTGGGATCTTGACATATTAGAGTCTAGGTTTATCAAACAGACCCCCGACCTTTCTCAGAAGACACCTACAATAACATATCCTTTTTATTTGTTTACCGGCCCTAAAGATGCCTTTTCATTTATCTTTTTAAATCAGTAAAGTGTCTAATTATTAATTACCTCTCAATAATTAACCTAGACCAACTATAATTTCTAGTTCAGATTAACTGATTCAATTATGACAAGGAAATTAGACTTGGGAATTTCTCAAAACCCTAACCTAACAATTTACCAAACTAATTCAGCCAACTAATTTAATTTCTCAATAAACAAGTTAGGTATAATGACAAGTTTGATTTTATGATCTATTCAATTGTTTCCCCGGTTTTATTGGCCAATTTTACCGACAACTTCACGAATTCCTAAGAACACGAAAAGTAACATAAACCTATCTTATGGAAGACATCCATCCAAGTTCATGCAAAACAATCAAACAATCACAAAACAAGCAAAATCATGCAAATACTCTAAACTAGATAATTAAAGTTGTGACCTTTACCAATTAAACATTCAAACCATAAAATTAAATCAAATCAAAGTTTCATAAAATCCATCATCCAAAACCTAGGCAACTGAATAAGATCTAGCCTAAAAACATGTTTGAAAAGCAAAGTAAACAAAATTGATAACAAGGTAGCATTATCTAGCAAAACAAGGAAATCAAAGGTGAAGATTGGTATGATAAAACCATGACAAACTCCTGCGTTGAACTCCCTTAATTACCCACACAATCCTTGCAGCTTAGATCATCTTCTTCTAGCTCCAAATCTCCAGAAAAGTGCTCCCAATAAGCCCTAGTTCGTCCAAGATTGTTCCAATATGAGTTTTAGTTCAATAATGAGACCTTTAATAACAACCAAGTCCACTTTCAATCAGGTTTCAAAACTTTCTAGATAAAAGGCCCTCTCGCCGGCCGCGAGAGGGTTGAAGCCTGTCGGTCACGCCCCGCGACCGAGTTGCTATCCGGATGATAACTATGACCCTCCCGCGGGCCGCGAGAGAGTTGAGGTGTGCTGTTCGCGCCACGCGACCGGGTTGTAATTCCTGTTTTGCGTTTTGTTTTCTCGTTTCCGATCCACTCACGTCCCGGCTCGGTTCTTTTCACTATTTTCGCTCGTTTTTCCCAACCTTCCAATCGTTTTCACGAACCAAGACGTGCAAAACGCGTTTGGACTAAAAGTAGATAAATTCTTGACAAACCGAAATGAAAACGCGCTAAAACTATACAAACTCTACAAGATAAATGGATGTATTATTCAATACATCAGTTCACTATCAAGATGGTTGTTCACAAATAAACCTAACCCTAATGTGTGTGTGTGAACAAATATTGATTGCTACGTGCTCATTGTATGTAGTTGTGGGTGTATACACACACACAACTGATAAGCAAAGTGTTCATATCAACGAATGGGTTTTCGGTAAATATACATATATAATATTAAGGATCTTTTTTTTGACAAATTATCGTATATGGAATATATATATATATATATGTATATATATATATATATGTATATATATATATATGTATATATATATATAAGTATATATATATACACATACTTTGAGGATAGGTATATATTTTGGTCGTGTTCGACCTACATGCTTTATGGAACGTCGTTTCACGGGATAAAGATGATATTTTTGCATAAAAATATATATTTATTAACCGGGTTCATTCGTGTGCTGACATGGGTTCATACAAGGGAAAACCATATGAACCCATGTCAGCACACGAATATATGATCAATTATATATTCGTGTCTCTCTCTCTCTCTCTCTCTCTATATATATATATATATATATATATATATAGAGAGAGAGAGAGAGAGAGGATCATGATCAAGGGAAAACCATTCCGAGCTGTGAGAATTTAGAGAACTCGACTTTCGCGTGCGACTTTTGCCCCAATTTCTTTCACATCCTTAAATTAAAATGTTATAAAAGACTGTTGTAAAAAATAAAAAATTTTGAAATGGTGTTTCCCAACCCCTTAAAGTTGATTACATAAGCATGACATCACTTTTTACAGCATTTACGGCTGCATAAATGTAAAAAAACTACTTTTTTTTTTGGAAAAGGTCATTTATTAAGGATTTTTGGTAATTTTTTTTTGAAAAAACCTTTCATAACGCCGAGTTCTCTAAGTTCTCACAACTCGTATAAATTTTCATTTTACCTTAACCCTATATATATAGGGAGGGTTATCTTGAGAACGCTAAATATTGAGAGGACCATGAGAACTAATGATAAAACCAATCAAAACCAATTTTTTACAACAAAGATCAATGTAATAAAATACAACATCAAAAAAATAATTTACAACATCAAATAACTCATTTCTCCTCTCAAAATTACTCTTATTAAATTTTTACACGTGTAAATTTTCGATATTTACGAATACATGTAAATTTAAACCTGTAAATTTAATTTCTAACAATATATTCGAATAATAATGATTAGTGTAAAATAATTTTGAATTTGAATTATTTTTGATCAATTTCTCACAGTTTTTTCATTCGTTCTCACGGTTCTCACAATATTTAGCGTTCTAATTTAAACCTTTCCTATATATATATATATATATATATATATATATATTACGAACATACAACTTACCATGTAATCATGTTCAAGACATATTCTCATATGTATATGATTCCATATCGAACACGTAACACATAATATATATAACATATATATTACATACAAGTTTGTCGTTCCCGCTAAGCATGTTAAATTCTATATTTACACATGTGTATTCTTAAATTAAAACACTTAATCAAATATAAATTTTCATCCACAATTTATCAATTCACATATTAATCCTCTGCACGACTTAGTAACCGTTTTTCCAGAAAATATATTCCAATTTTTATTGCGATTTGAAAATATATATTTTCTATCCAAGATACATACATGTAAAATTATATATAATTTCCCATAAAATATCAAGACTTGTCGTTTACATCAAAAACCCGACTTTGGCAAAAACGACATCTTATATACGAAAATACTTGTACTTTTAGAAAAAAACCCTAAATTTTTATAAAACATCCTTTTACCATAATTTTACCAAGTCATGTTACAAAACACTAATTCAGCCACAAAAACCCTTCTCAAAACCACCATCTTACACATAACTAGTCATATGTCACCAAAGATACACTTAACATGTTAAATTATAAATTATGTATACACCCATTTTTATCACCCTCCAAATCTTAACACCCAAGATTTACCATTAAAACATATTAATCTTGTATTTTAACATACTAAGCAACAACCAAATATCATCAACAAACTCCATTAACACATATACTGATTTAAACCCTATATTTTTTCGTTAAATATCATTACAAATCTCATCAAGAATCTTCATTCACCTAATCATGATCATACATACACTTCAACTATAACAAAACTAACAACAAACATATACAAACACATCACATACCCCACAACTATAAACACATATACTTTGAAAATCCCATTTTATCAAGGGTTTACTTGTTAGATCTTAACACTTTGTTAACATCTTCTTGGTGACACAAAACTTGTACAAGTAACCACTAAGTAAGATGTAAAGAAAAAAAGTCTAGGATCCATACCCAAGCCAAGAAAACACCCTAAAATTTGATGGATGAGGCTTGTAAATAAGGTGTAGCTCCAATTTTCTCCTAAACTTCTAACACCTCAAATTTTTAGGGGATTTTCTAGTGTGTAATTTCAGTATTTTAGTGAGATGAACACGACAGCTTGGGTGGGTGTTTGGTCCGTGAGTATAAGGGGGGAGGAAGAGAGTTTTGTGTGATATTTTCCTTAATTGTAAAAGTGGAAAGGAAGTATGTTTTCTCGTCTTACAACTACACTTGCATCCATCAAAGTCAAGACAAGCCATGTTTAAATCATCACATGAGGTCCCCAAAACATGAGGGTTGTGGGGCCCCTCATTTGGTCATGAATTTAGGGGGTATGGGTGGGGGATTGGGTTGGTGAATTACTTTGAAATAATAGATCTTGGATGGGATGTCGATGTAGATATTTAGGTACTTAGGTTAATTTGGGTGATTCAGACCCTAATTAGGCATTAGTTCGCAAGTTACAATTAACTAGTTTACTAGACATTGCTTTGTAGGTGATTTGGTGCAAAACATTTATTATTTAGGCTAAATATTCATGAACGCTCAAATAATGAACACCGGAATTTACTATCTAGATTTTCACATGATATTCGTTATTCCCCTACGCACCAAATACGAACAACTTAGTGTTTGTTTTGGTGAAAATCGCAAGTTCCGATGCTAAAACGAACTTAAAATAACATTTATGCGATCCACCGAATAATTACGACATTTAATTATGCGAAATAAGCTATATATATTATTCACACCAACACATAATAATGCCATTGATTTAACGTTCGAGGCATATTGGAACAATTTATCGGATAACCACCAATGCTTGTTATAAAAATTTTATCATTATGCAATAAGACGATACCAATGATACCAAATGAAATAACCCATGCATTTCCCCGGACATTGCTAGAATTTATGGACTCATTTAACAAATCAAGTCTAAATGATGTGTCTCCGTGGCACTCCCCCGTGTCATATCTTCAGAAGATTTGGAGATCTTGGATTTTTGGGACCTACAAAGTTGACTTTGGTGTGCTCCACCTCGCATGCCCCCGTGTCTATGTATGAACTGATCAGAAAAGACAAAATAAGCTCAGAAGAACACTCACATGGGGCATGTCAATATGAAACGGGGTCGTACTCCTCTTTAGAATCAATCTATAAATAGAGTACATGGGTTTCCATTCTCCTCATTCTTTGGCACCCACTCTCTCTCAATCACAACTACTATCCACCACAATTTCCACTAGTATCCATCACTATTTACATATTGCATAGAGTTTGGTTTGTCTTAGGATCCAAGATTGTAAGAACTTTTGTTTATAACAATTCAATCTTGTTGATTCACATGTTTATTCATACAAGCATGATGATGTTCATCATTATGGCCATTCCTGGCTAAAGTTCTTGCATCATTTGGTGAAGACAAACTTTTAGTGTCTTGTTAATTTCTTATTTTTGGACTTTTTATTTGGTGTGTCTTAGTTACTGTGAATATAATTTTGTTATATTGAAAGTGAGCTTTAATCATTCCACTACTTTGTGTTTATTGATTCAAACAATCGTGTCTTTACGTCTTTATAAATACGTGTTGGCTACTTGGAAGGGGTTAGAAGTATGGTTTGGGTTAAGTTATTGCCTTGCACCGAGAGGTGGTATACTCGATATGCAAGGACTTGGTTTTTCATGTTAATATCCTCGAGGAGATAACACCTAATCAAGGAAGTTACAGTAGATGATGGGTCTAATCCCTTATAGCCAAAACTTATTTAATACTATAATCGAGGGTTCCCGACCAAGTAGACCTAGCACTTTTTGGCATTAGCAACATACAAATTCATTCTCTTCATAGAACGACTTCAAGTGTATTCTTCCGCAGAGTACTTGAGAGAATACACCGAAGAGACGTATTTTTCGTACAATGATCTCTTAAAAAGTCCATAACAAAATATGTCAATATAGGCATTAAAGGGGAGTTGATCCAGAAATCTTCTTGTTATTGCTATCGTGTAATTTTTATTGCTTTTATATTTGAAAAGCTTTTCACAAACTTATTTTTCGGTTTAACTAGCCGTTGACAACACTCCGGTATAAAAAGCTCTTGTGTCAATGGACGATCTTGGTACCTTATCTTCGCTATACTATGCTATTGGTATTAGCGGATGCACTTGCCCTAATGTGTTGCAGAATTCATTGTATTTTTCATTGTTTATAATTTTAAAGTTTGATTCCGTGTTAAAAACCAACCTAAAATATCTAATATTTCTATACGTATCTCGACACGTTATCGGGCCAAATAGCTTTTTCATTACAACAATCCTAAACTGCCCCCATAATTTCTTCCTCGAAAATAGGATTTCAGAGCTAGGTCTTATCTTCATTAGACAACCGATGTGGAGAAGTTTCGGCATGATCTTAATAGCTTTAGTGAATTTGTTACTAAAGAAATTAAAGATCTCCCCCTTTAACATTTTGGATCAGTTTCTCACCTCCCATTAATTGACAAGCCATTAAACCTAGAAGATCCCATGTTTTAGTTAATGATAGTGTGGAAGGATTTTTTTTGGTACTCATGTCCTTCGATCTCCCACTTAATTTTTGCTTTCTGTTTGATGTCACCTCTATCTGAAGCATTCGCCTCAAACCACTTTTTCTTAAGATCCCTTTTGAGGGTTAATTTTGCATTGGTTGACTCCTTTTGCTCCACCACGGATTCAATTAACTCAACAAGTGATCTTAGATCGTCAAGTGCTGTCGTCTCATGCTTCTTTCTAATGAAGTTCCATCTTTTAAAATCCCATTAACCTCTTTAAATTTCGGACCATATTCTTATTGGTAGAACCCGAAATGGTACGTAAATTCTAAGAAACTAGGACCACCCTCTCAAAACCCTCCAAAAACAACCATGAGTTAGAAAAATTTAGACAAAAAGTAACCAAAGTTAGTAACTTTATTGGACAAAACGAGGGGGCCAATGATCAGCAGTTTCTGAAAAAAGTCGTGATTGAAGCAGATGGACATCTAGACAAAAAGCCATCGCACAGTAGGAAGTAGGAAGCGCTCCGAAATACCGAGCTTGCGGCTGTCCTCGCCCATGAACGTGAGTTTTCGCCCTCCCACCTAAGATTCAACAAGTCCTGCTTCCAGAATAATTTTTTTAGAAGCATCAACCCCCTTTGGGAAACAACCCTCAAGACCGGTCCTCAATGCTTTGGACATCATTAAAATAAACACCCAGTAACAAGAAGAATTCCCTTGGAGACAAAAAAACGTTAGTGTAGAGACGGTCCATGTCCGATTGCACTCTAGGCGCATAAACTTTTACTAAAGTAAGGCTAGCCTCTTACCCAGACCAGAGACATCTGACAACAAGTTTCTAAAAAGTGTTCGGGTCCCAAATGCGGAAGATACCTCCAGATCTCCTAGTGTAATCCATTGCCCGAGACTCAAAATTTCCCACTCTCAGGAACTATGAAAAATAATTTTAGAAGCCTAAGTATGAGACTCTTGAATACTCGAAATACTAATGGTATACTCCCTCAGCTATTAGTCTCAACAAAGTATCCTCTCTTTTCCATCTCAATTCCACATTTAGTTCCCATTTTTTTAGTTTCGATCATATCTGAATATGTAGAAGAAAAGGAGTCCGAGATCATCCTACCTTTCAAAACTCTACCTCCATCCGTTCTAAACTTTGATATGTGATTTTTCCTTACCTTCTCCTTTACATATGCCCCTTTCACACCAGGAAGAATCTCCTGTTTAGAGAGCATAGGCATGGTATTTAGGTGAAGAAATCCATACCCTCTACTCTTTTATCCAACTTAATAGTTCTATCATCTTCAAAGAAGTGGCTTTTGCCACTATTTCACAATAATGTCTGAATTAACAAAACAAGAGCCGATCAGGAATACCGTTCTAAATGTTTTGGGTATACCCGTCAAGCTCGAGTATTTTTTGTCATCCCTACGGTTAGAAAAAAAAAATTAATGTGCCATTTGGGAAGTATTGAGGGGATGCCCTCCACCTTTACTAAATATAAATAGTTTTCCTTTTTAAAAGTAATATACACATCATAAAAATGGGTTATACTTCTAGACGAGGTCGATAATGTTATGCTTCATCAAATATTAATGGTTCGATAATTGCTTTAAGCAACACGTGAGAATTAAACTTTTTTAAACTTGACAAAACAAGGAGTCATATCAAGCCCACTCGGCCACTCTTACCCACCGGCCACCTAATTTAAATTATAGCTTATAATCGTAGTTAAATAATAAATTAAATTAAATAATTGAGTGGCGACAAAAGTTGCCTTGTAATTACGTTTTGATATTTTGCACAAAAAACCATTTTATAATGTATCTAGTACGTAGATTTTGATATTTTTCGTACTTAGATTTTGATATTTTTAAAACGTTATCTCACTAGTTAATATAAAATCATAAATTATTCCATATGATGTCTTATGAATTTTTAAAGGGTTTAATACAGATACATTCTAAAATTTTAATTTCACACCCTGTATATGAACCGTATACGCTTATATGACCCATACACAATGTTTGAAATTAAGATTTTAGGGTGGCCGTAAACATTGTTTACGATCACAGTATACTAGTCGTATAATGTTATACGAGTCGTATACATCCAATATTTTTTTAAGAGTTGAGTGTCATTTTAGTCTCTGTGGTTTGGGCCGTTTTGCCAGTTTGTTCCAAAGGTTTGAAACGTTGCCATTTTAGTCAAAATAGCTTCGAACGTTGCTATTTTAGTCCACTGTGTTAGCTTCATCTATTTTTTCTGTTAACGAGAAGGGCAACTCGGTCATTTTATATGTAATTATGTTAACTAGAAGGGCAACTTGACCATATAAAATGACCGAATTGCCCTTCTCGTTAACAGATAAATGGATGAAGTTAACCCAGTGGACTGAAATGGCAACATTTGAAACTATTTGGACTAAAATTGCAAAGTTTAAATCTTTGAACTAAACTGGCAAAATGACCCAAATCATAGGGACTTAAATGACATTTAACTCCTTATTTTAATTTGTTGATTCAACGTAATATTCCTCACTATGCGTGCGAATCGAGGTAAGATACCTTGATTCGATGTAATATTCCTCGATACTCGTGCGACTCGACACAAGATTCCTTGATTCGAGGTTAGATTACTCGATTTGCGTGCTAGTTATTTGATCCGACGATATATTACTCGATTCACACGATAATAATTTGACAAGACGTAATATGTAAAACCCTATCTTAATTTATTGAATTTCTATTAAAATTTTGCTTTTAAATGTGTAAAAGCGAATACACGTCCATACACATTTTCGAACTTATTAAAACTTCATAAACATTAATCAATTTTACATATTATCATTGAATAGTTTCATAATAACAAAACCAAGTGCGGAAGCTTGAGCTTTGAACGTGTTCGGCTCTTCATAGTGCTTGGTCCTCCTCCAGTGCTCACAATCATTACCTATATTTCATAATTTATGAAATACGTTAGTTATAAATAGATTATAACGTAACCGAATAAGCCCGAAGGCCCAAAACATTAAAAACAACATTTTTTAGAAACAGCCGCCGTAAGCTACGGCTCCGGACCGTAGCTTACGGTCTGTTGATTCTGTTCTGATCAGCAGCTATCAACCGTAAGCTACGGTAGATCACCGTAGCTTACACTGGGCTGCTGCAGCCCTTTTTAAGTTTGCCTTTTTAGTTACGAAAACTTTCGTAACTTACTCAATTTTTATCCGTTTTACTTGAAACTTTTTTCTAAATGTCCGTAAATTGTTTACCGACATATTTAACTAGAAATCCTTAACCCGGATTCCTCATTCTTATGAATTACGCATCCACTCTTGGTTTATGCGCATATTCATTTTGACCCATTTAGAGATTTAAGCACATAAACTTAAATCTCACTTCCTCTTATCCTGTTTCTCATTAATACTAAAATATCTATTTATCTTCCACCACAACTATACTTGTGATGGATTTGTTATAGAAGATAATTTATTTTCAATTTCTACCCTTCGGTTGACATTTTATGAAAAAGACCCAATGTTAGGCATTAAGCATGCCATTTGCTAATACAGTAGCCCAAAGGTGAACCTTCTTATGAAACACATTTTTAAACTACCCTCAAGGTCGTTTACTTGTTTTATCATCCGAGGACATTTTGGTCAACTTAGATCCCCCATTTTACGACGTAGGACTATCAATCGCATGATTTGACCAAAGAACCCATTTAAATCGTAACATTATTTAAAATCATTAGGTTCCTATGAACCTAATGTCTACCATTTAGATTATGAGATTTACCTTGCTTTTGGTAATCCGGTATTCATTTATGACTCGTTTAACTTTCATCGGACCTTAATTTCCTAAATGAAAGTTTGACCCATTACACATACCTGGCTCGAGTCATTGCATTGACTCGTTTAAATACCTTACACTAATAATCATTAATTAATAGCGACGCAAACCAAACGCCATTCCATGTGAACACAAAACTCGACAAGCGTTCATTAGATATTATTGTCAAATGGTGATGACTACACCGTTTGACTCATTTGGTCTAAATGACCATTTTACCATTACGAGATGGTGTTTATTTACCATCTCATCATTTATCCGTTTCAGTTTACACCTCATGATCATATTCTTAATTCTTTTAACCTATTAGAGTTTACTCCATAGAATGCTCTTATTTTAGAGTTTAATATTTATTCATCAAACTCGTGACTGAATTACCATAATACCCCTTCTTATTCCTTATGGTTTACACCATAAGGTAACCTTTCAAAATTCCTTGTTTATTTGTCAACACATGACAATATTACCATTTCCCCCCTTTTTTACCATCAAATATGGTTTAATTCCATATTTGCTTATTCTGACCCGTATCAATACACGTCGGAACCATGTATTTCGAAATCTTGTTCCGAATACCAAATCATTTATTCATATTTAAATACATAAGTACATTTACTATTTTAAGGATGTAAGCTTTACTTAGCTTGAGTTCCAATTATGACCTTTTCCGCATACTTGTTCCGTTTGACCCGCTTCTTCCCAAGCCTCCGCCTAGCTTGTCAAGCGTCAAACTATCATTTATCATTCTTAAGATGGTTAGGTTAGTCATCATCTAACACGACTATTCCACCTTACGGATTTATATCAAATTTATCATTCGATCCTAATATAGGTCAGTTTGACTTTTAAAAGTCAACTGCGTATTTACTCATACTAATCCACGAACAAGTTTAACAACTCATTTAGGCATTTCGTTAATCACCCGGTAAGCGCTATTCTTGGGCCACTATTATAGCTACGTTTCCCAAACCAAGTTCATGTCGTTTCTTTCACTTAACAAATTCAAGCGATTGTTAACATCAAGTTAACTTAGCTTTTAATGCTAATTTATCCATTAGCTAGGCTTTCATCTTTATGTAGCAACCCATTTCATCATATTATTAGACATTCATCCGAATACCTAATATTACCAAATTTTTACATACTAACTAGTAGACAACATGATCTTATACACTTATTAACATTAACATCTATTTCATCATTTCATACAAAACCATTCCATAGCAAGTATGAATATGTACTCAAACTCATAATTTGTTCAAGTATCTTCCTACTATTATCATGCATGATGATTCTAAACATAGATATATCATCAACTTCATCATATTATTAAAACCCACTTTATAATCTACTTGTTAATCACTAACAAGAAATCTTATATCAAATTGTGCATAATTTCTTTAAGTTTAACGAAATCAATCATACACATACACTTAATATCATCTTTGGATCATAATCCAACTACCTAATTGCAAGTAATCTACTTATCTCAAATCGCAACTTTCACCAATCTAGGTTTTAAGACGTACCTTATGATCCCCTAATCAAGGTGATCAATAATTCATGTTCATGCACTGATTTGTGTCTCGAATTGGTCTTTAATTTGGTGGATTAATCTTGAACAAGGGTTTGCCCTTGTTCTTTCTCCTAAGAGTCTACATATACACACTAAATGTGTGTACTATGTGTTAATAACTTGTTTTAATAAAACAAGTTTCCTTTCTTGGCAACTTTGGTCCCTCAAGTTTAGTTTTGATTTTAAATGAGACAACAACTCATTGCCTTGTTATTTATATACATGTTATTAACTAGGTTATTTTTTCCTAATTATTTCGTTTACGATTTTACTTTTACCTCTAACGATCTTTTATCCGCTCTTTACTATTAACGTGGTATGATTACCAAACCCGTTTTTAGGGTGTTACAAATCTACCCCCTTAAAGAGGTTCCGTCCCCGAAACCTTTATTACCTAGTTCCTTGGGTTTAACCCGACGAACTTGGTTTCATTTTTGCCTAAGCGTTGCTCATATTTTAATTATTCTGAAATCTTACCAGAAGATGCGACAATATCCTTCGAACTCCCTAATGGTGTCGGACTCCTTTCTTGTTCTTTTTCTTGATTAATGTTTTGTATTCAGGGCATTTTCTCTTTCGACTAAAGGTTGTCATACACCTTGCTGCCTGCGTCTTTCTTTGTATGGCCTTCTTGGCCATCAAATCCGATTAGCATTCCTCTTCCTCATGATTCGCTAGAGTGAGTCACCATTTGGCTACTCGGTCGTATGAGTCTGTCATCACATTTATTTCATGCTAATCATATAATGATTAGCATATTAAACAAGTTTTAAAATTTAATTTGACCTTCACCGGTTAGACTTATTAGTCACCGGTTACCTTATACCTCAGAATTTAGGTCCAATCATATTGCTTTCGCAAGGCTTTTACAAACCTTCGAGACCCTAGTCTCATAAGTCGTGTTACAAGGTAAACATATACCATGTTATATATATATATATATATATATATATATATATATATATATGTCATGTTATATTTTATATCTATCCTTTTCGTTTTCGAAAATTTTCTTCTACTTAGCCTCTTAAGGTGAGGTCTTTTAATGCATCATTCCTCTTGATTTGTGATCCCAAGGTCATTTTGACCATGTTGATTATTACACTGTTCGCAACACGAAGGTCGTGGTGATCCTTAGATCATTTTTTTCCCGTGTCGTTCTTTAAGTATATTTGGTGTCAATGCACCTCTTTTGTACTTGAAAGGAAAAATTATTTATGTTGTCCTTCCTTTTTCCAACAAATCATGGCTCCCTTTTATCATGAAGGCTAATTTATTTTACTTCAATTATGGTCCTCAGACCATGCTTGATCCGGCTTGTTAACATTCGTTTTCTATGTATCCGTGATTCTTTTACGAATCACATTCTCTTATTGTATCTATTAGTCGTTTCATGATCACTTGCGTCTAAGCCTAGCGCAAGATCAAATAGCGTTGACCACTCGTCACCACAGAGTCACAACTACCATCTTTAGTGGCAACCACAATATTTTGTGTATGTTGCCCTAAACATTTATTCAGATCAGACACTGTCTGTTGGTAGTCGTGCATGCCTGCACGATCGTAGTCCATGACTAGATTACTTTTCGTTCTGACAATTCTTCCGACTCTATGACTTCATATGTCATTTATTCGTCGGTTCGTCTCACCTTTACCGTTATCCAGTTTAAGCCTATATTTTCTTTACAACCCGTTACCTGGGTTCTTTATCTTAATGTTTTAACGTTACCGTTATCCATTTTGCGTCTTCATTTATATTAATTCACAACCCATTTTATGGGTTCATTTCTATTTCACGCTCCCATTATTCGGTTTGCGTCTATTGTATATTTAATCACGTCCCATTACCAGGGCTCATTATTCTTTTGCTTTAACGCTCCCATTGCCCGGTTTGTGTTTACTTTTAAATTCAATCACTATACTTCTTTTGACTTGTTTGGCTTGCTCGTGTGAAATCCATCACTTATGAGCGACCGAATCTAATTCTTTATTTAACCCCCTTGATTTGTTCTTGTGAGATTCATCACTTATGAACTGTCAGACTTTATTCATTATCTGACCTGTTTGACTTGTTCGTGTGAAATGCGTCACTTTTGAACAATCAAACTTTATTCTTTTTCTAATCCGTTTGACTTGTTCGTGTGAAATCCATCACTTATGAACAGTCAAACTTTATCCTTTATCCGATCATTCTTTATGGCCTCACGGACCATGAATGATGATTATCATCATTATTTCTTTCTTTTCTCCTTTTATCTTTTCTACGATCATAGTCACCGACTTTGATCATTTCCCGTGTGGGCACTATCTCCGTTTCTATGACCTCGCGGGTCATTTATACTTTGGTTTTAAGTGCCCTTTTGTCAACCATGGCTCTTTCGTCCCTAATGACTTACTCTATGAATTTCCTTGGGTCATTTATTTCTACGTGCGCCTATTACCGTTTTTATGGTTTCCACGAAAACCATTTATACAAGTACACCTGTAAGTTTCTTGACCCCAAGGATCTTTTAACTTTTCCCATTCACCTCGATTTTACCACATTGAATGTATATATGTTTATTATAACAAGTTCATGGTATCATGTTTTTATCATTTACTTGGCCAGAGTAAGCGATCAACACATGGTACACATGACCTTATTATAACTAACACATTACTTCCCATGTAAGTAAATCCTCGGTTCATGTCCATATTTCTGATTTATTTTGTAAGACTTTGTTTAGTTGTCATTTAACAATTATTAGTTTTTACCTTTGTTATTCAAAACATATGGAATGTTTTTTTTTTTGCTTTTTATAAATTTTTTATATAACCACATTTATCCATGTGATCGTTACTTTTCCTCAATAGGATCTTATTGAAAATTTTTACTTGGATGGTCGATTCCATTCAAGTTTCTAAATCTGAATTCTTTTATTGTTTTGTTATTCACAATTGTGAAAAGCGCATAATTCCCACCCAGTTTCCCTTGGAAGCATTATTCTGAAAGGGTATTCCATTTGGATTTCCCAATCCTTCAATTTTGTATGCAACCGTTATTCGTTGCTCATCTATCGCATACTACTATTCGTGCAATAATTTAAAATGTGCACCTGGGTGATATTTGCCTCATGGGCTTTCATTGTCTTTCACCTTTATTCCGTATCCATATTTGATTTAAGTCCTGGGGAGCATGTCTTACTTGTCATACTTCGAACCATTTCTTCGTCATATCGGTAGATCCTTAGACTCCCATCATCTTCAGATGTGAGGGTCCTTCAACTTGAAATTTCATTATAAAAGATTAGTAGCATTGACATTAATAGGCACTCGTATTATAATACAAGGCTCTCTACGATATGTATTAACACACGTAATTTGTTAACTGTATCGGTCTTTTACCAATCTGGTTGGGGTAATGTACATTTAAACAATAACCCGTTGTGTTGTTTTCAACACCTTAACATGCTAGACCGTTAATATTCATAATGACTTACCGGATCGTGCGACCAAGCCTCGAACCGAACACATTGATCAGTAACCTTGAGTTCTGATTACCAACTTGTAAAACCCTATCTTAATTTATTGAATTTCTATTAAAATTTCGCTTTTAAATGTGTAAATGTGAATACACGTCCATACACATTTTCAAACTTATTAAAACTTCATTAACATTAATCAGTTTAACATATTATCATTGAATAGTTTCACAATAACAAAACCATGTGCGGAAGCTTGAGCTTGGAACGTGTTCGGTTCTTCATAGTGCTTGGTCCTCCTCCAGAGCTCACAATCATTACCTATATTTCATAATTTATGAAATACGTTAGTTATAAATAGATTATAACGTAACCGAATAAGCCCGAAGGCCCAAAACATTAAAAACAACATTTTTAGAAATCACCCGCGTTAGCTACGGCTCCGGACCTAGCTTACGGTCTGTTGATTCTGTTCTGATCAACAGCTATCAACCGTAAGCTACGGTAGGCCACCGTAGCCTACACTGGGCTGCTGCAGCCCTTTTTAAGTTTGCCTTTTTAGTTACGAAAACTTTCGTAACTTACTCAATTTTTATCCGTTTTACTTGAAACTTGTTTCTAAATGTCCGTAAATTGTTTACCGACATATTTAACTAGAAATCCTTAACCTGGATTCCTAATTCTTATGAATTACGCATCCACTCTTGGTTTTTGCGCATATTCATTTTGACCCATTTAGAGATTTAAGCACATAAACTTAAATCTCACTTCCTCTTATCTTGTTTCTCATTTTTAATACTAAAATATCTATTTATCTTCCACCACAACTATACTTGTGATGGATTTGTTATAGAAAATAATTTATTTTCAATTTCTACCCTTCAGGTGACATTTTACAAAAAAGACCCAATGTTAGGCATTAAGCCAAAACGGCTTATGCCATTTGCTAATACATTAGCGCAAAGGTGAACCTTCTTACGAAACACATTTTTATACTACCCTCAAGGTCGTTTACTTGGTTTATCATCCGAGGGCATTTTGGTCAACTTAGATCTCCCTTTTTACGACGTAGGACTATCAATCGCATGATTTGACCAAAGAACCCATTTAAATCGTAACTTTATTTAAAATCATTAGGTTCCTATGAACCTAATGTCTACCATTTAGATTATGAGATTTACCTTGCTATAGGTAATCCGATATTTATTTATGACACGTTTAACTCTCATCGGACCTTAATTTCCTAAATGAAAGTTTGACCCATTACACATACCTGGCTCTAGTCATTACATTGACTCGTTTAAATACCTTAAACTACTAATCATTAACTAATAGCAACGCAAACCAAACGCCATTTCCCTGTGAACACAAAACTCGACAAGCGTTCATTAGATATTATTCTCAAATGGTGATGACCACACCGTTTGACTCATTTGGTCTAAATGACCATTTTACCATTACGAGATGGTGTTTATTTACCATCTCATCATTTATCCGTTTCTGTTTACACCTCATGATCATATTCTTAATTCTATTAACCTATTAGAGTTTACGCCATAGAATGCTCTTATTTTAGAGTTCAATATTTATTCATCAAACTCATGACTGAATTACCATAATACCCCTTCTTATTCCTTATGGTTTACACCATAAGGTAACCTTTCAAAATTCCTTGTTTATTTGTCAACACATGACAATATTACCATTTCCCCTTTTTTTTACCATCAAATATGGTTTAATACTATATTTGCTAATTCCGACTCGTATCAATACACGTCGGAACCTTGTATTTCGAAATCTTGTTCCGAATACCAAATCACTTATTCATTTTTAAATACATAAGTACATTTACTAGTTTAAGGACGTAAGCTTTACTTACCTTGAGTTCCAATTATGACCTTTTCCGCATACTTGTTCCGTTTGACCCGCTTCTTCCCAAGCCTCCGCCTAGCTTGTCAAGCGTCAAACTATCATTTATCACTCGTAAGATGGTTAGGTTATTCATCTAACACGACTATTCCACCTTACGGATTTATATCAAATTTATCATTCGGTCCTAATATAGGTCAGTTTGACTTTTAAAAGTCAACTGCGTATTTACTCATACTAATCCACGAACAAGTTTAACAACTCATTTAGGCATTTTGTTAATTACCTGGTAAGCGCTATTCTTAGGCCACCATTATAGCTACGTTTCCCAAACTAAGTTCATGTCGTTTCTTTCACTTAACAAATTCAAGCGATTGTTACATCAAGTTAACTTAGCTTTTAATGCTAATTTATCCATTAGCAAGGTTTTCATCTTTATGTAGCAACCCATTTCATCATATTATTAGACATTCATCCGAATACCTAATATTACCAAATTTTTACATACTAACTAGTAGACAACAAGATCTTATACATTTATTAAAGTTAACATCTATTTCATCATTTCATACAAAACCATTCCATAGCAAGTATGAATATGTACTCAAACTCATAATTTGTTCAAGTATCTTCCTACTATTATCATGCATGATGATTCTAAACATAGATATATCATCAACTTCATCATATTATTAAAACCCACTTTATAATCTACTTGTTAATCACTAACAAGAAATCTTATATCAAATTGTGCATAATTTCTTTAAGTTTAACGAAATCAATCATACACATACACTTAATATCATCTTTGGATCATAATCCAACTACCTAATTCCAAGTAATCTACTTATCTCAAATCGCAACTTTCACCAATCTAGGTTTTAAGACGTACCTTATGATCCCCTAATCAAGGTGATCAATAATTCATGTTCATGCACTGATTTGTGTCTCGAATTGGTCTTTAATTTGGTGGATTAATCTTGAACAAGGGTTTGCCCTTGTTCTTTCTCCTAAGATATACACACTAAATGTGTGTATTATGTGTTAATAACTTGTTTTAATAAAACAAGTTTCCTTTCTTGGCAACTTTGGTCCCTCAAGTTTAGTTTTGATTTTAAATGAGACTACAACTCATTGTCTTGTTATTTATATACATGTTATTAACTAGGTTATTTTGTTCCTAGTTATTTCGTTTACGGTTTTACTTAACTCTAACGATCTTTTATCCGCTCTTTACTATTAACGTGGTATGATTACCAAACCCGTTTTAGGGTGTTACAAATCTACCCCCTTAAAGAGGTTCCGTCCCCGAAACCTTTATTACCTAGTTCCTTGGGTTCAACCCGACGAACTTGGTTTCATTTTCGCCTAAGCGTTGCTCATATTTTAATCATTCTGAAATCTTACCAGAAGATGCGACAATATCCTTCGAACTCCCTAATGGTGTCGGACTCCTTTCTTGTTCTTTTTCTTGATTAATGTTTTGTATTCAGGGCATTTTCTCTTTCGACTAAAGGTTGTCATACACCTTGCTGCCTGTGTCTTTCTTTGTACGGCCTTCTTGGCCATCAAATCTGATTAGCATTCCTCTTCCTCATGATTCGCTAGAGTGAGTCACCATTTAGCTACTCGGTCGTATGAGTCTGTCATCACATTTATTTCATGCTAATCATATAATGATAAGCATATTAAACAAGTTTTAAAATTTAATTTGACCTTCACCGGTTACACCTATTAGTCACCGGTTACCTTATACCTCAGAATTTAGGTCCAATCATATTGCTTTCGCAAGGCTTTTACAAACCTTCGAGACCCTAGTCTCATAGGTCGTGTTACAAGGTAAACATATACCATGTTATATATATATAAATATATATATTGACCGTGATTGCATCACGTCATGTTATATTTTATATCTATCCTTTTCGTTTTCGAAAATTTTCTTTTACTTAGCCTCTTAAGGTGAGGTCTTTTAATGGATCATTCCTCTTGATTTGTGATCCCAATGTCATTTTGACCATGTTGATTATTACACTGTTCGCAACCCGAAGGTCGTGGTGATCCTTAGATCATTTTTTTTACCCGTGTCGTTCTTTAAGTATATTTGGTTTCAATGCACCTCTTTTGTACTTGAAAGGAAAAATTATTTACGTTGTCCTTCCTTTTTCCAACAAATCATGGCTCCCTTTTTATCGTGAAGGCTAATTTATTTTATTTCAATTATGGTCCTCAGACCATGCTTGATCCGGTTTGTTAACATTCGTTTTCTATGTATCCGTGATTCTTTTACGAATCACATTCTCTTATTGTATCTATTAGTTGTTTCATGATCACTTGCGTCTAAGCCTAGCGCAAAATCAAATAGCGTTGACCACTCGTCACCACCGAGTCACAACTACCGTATTTAGTGGCAACCACAACATTTTGTGTATGTTGCCCCAAACATTTATTCAAATCAGACACCGTCTGTTGGTAGTCGTGCATGCCTACGCGATCGTAGTCCATGACTAGATTACTTTTCGTTCTGACAATTCTTCCGACTCTATGACTTCATATGTCATTTATTCGTCGGTTTGTTTCACCTTTACCGTTATCCAGATTAAGCCTATATTTTCTTTACAACCCGTTACTTGGGTTCTTTATCTTAATGTTTTAACGTTACCGTTATCCATTTTGCGTCTTCATTTATACTAATTCACAACCCATTTTATGGGTTCATTTCTATTTCACGCTCCCATTATTCGGTTTGCATCTACTGTATATTTAATCACGTCCCATTACCCGGGCTCATTATTCTTTTGCTTTAACGCTCCCATTGCCCGGTTTGTGTTTACTTTTAAATTCAATCACTATACTTCTTTTGACTTGTTTGGCTTGCTCGTGTGAAATCCATCACTTATGAGCGACCGAATCTAATTCTTTATTTAACCCGCTTGATTTGTTCTTGTGAGATTCATCACTTATGAACTGTCAGACTTTATTCATTATCTGACCCGTTTGACTTGTTCGTGTGAAATGCATCACTTTGAACAATCAAACTTTATTCTTTTTCTAATCCGTTTGACTTGTTCGTGTGAAACCCATCACTTATGAACAGTCAAACTTTATCCTTTATCCGATCATTCTTTATGGCCTCACGGACCATGAATGATGATTATCATCATTATTTCTTTCTTTTCTCCTTTTATCTTTTCTACGATCATAGTCACCGAATTTGATCATTTCCCGGGGGAGCACTATCTCCGTTTCTATGACCTCGCGGGTCATTTATACTTTGGTTTTACGTGCCCTTTTGTCAACCATGGCTCTTTCGTCCCTAATGACTTATTCCATGAATTTCCTTGGGTCATTTTTTTTATGTGCGCCTATTACCGTTTTTATGGTTTCCACGAAAACCATTTATACAAGTACACCTGTAAGTTTCTTGACCCCAAGGATCTTTTAACTTTTCCCATTCACCTCGATTTTACCACATTGAATGTATATTTGTTTATTATAACAAGTTCATGGTATCATGTGTTTATCATTTACTTGGCCAGAGTAAGCGATCAACACATGGTACACATGACCTTATTATAACTAACACATTACTTCCCATGTAAGTAAATCCTCCGTTCATGTCCATATTTCTGATTTATTTGGTAAGACTTTGTTTAATTGTCATTTAATAATTATTAGTTTTTACCTTTCTTATCTCAAAATGTATGGAATGTTTGTTTTCCTTTTTATAAATTTTTTTATATAACCACATTTATCCATGTGATCGTTACTTTTCCTCAATAGGATCTTATTGAAAATTTCTACTTGGATGGTCGATTCCATTCAAGTTTCTAAATCTGAATTCTGTATTGTTTTGTTATTCACAATTGTGAAAAACGCATAATTCCCACCCAATTTCCCTTGGAAGCATTATTCTGAAAGGGTATTCCATTTGGATTTCCCAATCCTTCAATTTTGTATGCAACCGTTATTCGTTGCTCATCTATCGCATACTACTATTCGTGCAATAATTTAAAATGTGCACCTGGGTGATATTTGCCTCATGGGCTTTCATTGTCTTTCACCTTTATTCCATATCCATTATTGATTTAAGTCCTGGGGAGCATGTCCTACTTGTCATACTTCGAACCATTTCTTCTTCATATCGGTAGATCCTTAGACTCCCATCATCTTCAGATGTGAGGTTTCTTCAACTTGAAATTTCATTATAAAAGATTAGTAGCGTTGACATTAATAGGCACTCGTATTATAATACAAGGCTCTCTACGATATGTGTTAACACATGTAATTTGTTACTTTTACCAATCTGGTTGGGGTAATGTACATTTAAACAATAACCCGTTGTGTTGTTTTCAACACCTTAACATGCTAGACCGTTAATATTCACAATGACTTACCGGATCATGCGACCAAGCCTCGAACCGAACACATTGATCATTAACCTTTGGCTCTGATTACCAACTTGTAAAACCCTATCTTAATTTATTGAATTTCTATTAAAATATCGGTTTTAAATGTGTAAATGCGAATACACGTCCATACACATTTTCGAACTTATTAAAACTTCATTAACATTAATCAATTTAACATATTATCATTGAATAGTTTCACAATAACAAAACCAAGTGCGGAAGCTTGAGCTTTGAACGTGTTCGGTTCTTCATAGTGCTTGGTCCTCCTCCGGTGCTCACAATCATTACCTATATTTCATAATTTATGAAATACGTTAGTTATAAATAGATTATAACGTAACCGAATAAGCCCGAAGGCCCAAAACATTAAAAACAACATTTTTAGAAATCACCCGCCGTAAGCTACGGCTCCGGACCGTAGCTTACGGTCTGTTGATTATGTTCTGATCAGCAGCTATCAACCGTAAGCTACGGTAGGCCACCGTAGCCTACACTTGGCTGCTGCAGCCCTTTTTAAGTTTGCCTTTTTAGTTACGAAAACTTTCGTAACTTACTCAATTTTTATCCGTTTTGCTTGAAACTTGTTTCTAAATGTCCGTAAATTGTTTACCGACATATTTAACTAGAAATCCTTAACCCGGATTCCTAATTCTTATGAATTACGCATCCACTCTTGGTTTATGCGCATATTAATTTTGACCCATTTAGAGATTTAAGCACATAAACTTAAATCTCAATTCCTCTTATCCTGTTTCTCATTTTTTAATACTAAAATATCTATTTATCTTCCACCACAAATATACTTGTGATGGATTTGTTATAGAAAATAATTTACTTTCAATTTCTACCCTTCAGGTGACATTTTATGAAAAAGACCCAATGTTAAGCATTAACCCAAAACGACTTATGCCATTTGCTAATACACTAGCACAAAGGTGACCCTTCTTATGAAACACATTTTTAGACTACCCTCAAGGTCGTTTACTTTTTTTATCATCCGAGGGCATTTTGGTCAACTTAGATCCCCCTTTTTTAGGACGTAGGACTATCAATCACATGATTTGACCAAAGAACCCATTTAAATCGTAACTTTATTTAAAATCATTAGGTTCCTATGAACCTAATGTCTACCATTTAGATTATGAGATTTACCTTGCATTAGGTAATCCGATATTCATTTATGACTCGTTTAACTCTCATCGGACCTTAATTTCCTAAATGAAAGTTTGACCCATTACACATACCTGGCTCGAGTCATTGCATTGACTCGTTTAAATACTTTACACTACTAATCATTAACTAATAGCAGCGCAAACCAAACGCCATTTCCCTGTGAACACAATATTCGACAAGCGTTCATTAGATATTATTGTCAAATGGTGATGACCACACCGTTTGACTCATTTGGTCTAAATGACCATTTTACCATTACGAGATGGTGTTTATTTACCATCTCATCATTTATCCATTTCAGTTTACACCTCATGATCATATTCTTAATTCTTTTAACCTATTAGAGTTTACGCCATAGAATGCTCTTATTTTAGAGTTTAATATTTATTCATCAAACTCGTGACTGAATTACCATAATACCCCTTCTTATTCCTTATGGTTTACACCATAAGGTAGCCTTTCAAAATTCCTTGTTTATTTATCAACACATGACAATATTACCATTTCCCCCCCCCCCCTTTTTTTACCATCAAATATGGTTTAATACCATATTTGCTTATTCCGACCCGTATCAATACACGTCGGAACCTTGTATTTCGAAATCTTGTTCCGAATACCAAATCACTTATTCATTTTCAAATACATAAGTACATTTACTATTTTAAGGATGTAAGCTTTACTTACCTTGAGTTCCAATTATGACCTTTTCCACATACTTGTTCCGTTTGACCCGCTTCTTCCCAAGCCTCCGCCTAGCTTGTCAAGCGTCAAACTATCATTTATCATTCGTAAGATGGTTAGGTTAGTCATCACCTAACACGACTATTCCACCTTACGGATTTATATCAAATGTATCATTCGATCCTAATATAGGTCAGTTCGACTTTTAAAAGTCAACTGCGTATTTACTCATACTAATCCACGAACAAGTTTAAAAACTCATTTAGGCATTTCATTAATTACTTGGTAAGCGCTATTCTTAGGCCACCATTATAGCTACGTTTCCCAAACCAAGTTCATGTCGTTTCTTTCACTTTACAAATTCAAGCGATTGTTAACATCAAGTTAACTTAGCTTTTGATTAACAATGCTAATTTATCCATTAGCTAGGTTTTCATCTTTATGTAGCAACCCATTTCATCATATTATTAGACATTCATCCGAATACCTAATATTACCAAATTTTTACATACTAACTAGTAGACAACATGATCTTATACATTTATTAACATTAACATCTATTTCATCATTTCATACAAAACCATTCCATAGCAAGTATGAATATGTACTCAAACTCATAATTTGTTCAAGTATCTTCCTACTATTATCATGCATGATGATTCTAAACATAGATATATCATCAACTTCATCATATTATTAAAACCCACTTTATAATCTACTTGTTAATCACGAACAAGAAATCTTATATCAAATTGTGCATAATTTCTTTAAGTTTAACGAAATCAATCATACACATACACTTAATATCATCTTTGGATCATAATCCAACTACCTAATTGCAAGTAATCTACTTATCTCAAATCGCAACTTTCACCAATCTAGGTTTTAAGACGTATCTTATGATCCCCTAATCAATGTGATCAATAATTCATGTTCATGCACTGATTTGTGTCTCGAATTGGTCTTTAATTTGGTGGATTAATCTTGAACAAGGGTTTGCCCTTGTTCTTTCTCCTGAGAGTCGACATATACACACTAAATGTGTGTATTATGTGTTAATAACTTGTTTTAATAAACAAGTTTCCTTTCTTGGAAACTTTGGTCCCTCAAGTTTAGTTTTGATTTTAAATGAGACTACAACTCATTGTCTTGTTATTTATATACATGTTATTAACTAGGTTATTGTGTTCCTAGTTATTTCGTTAAGGTTTTACTTTTACCTCTAACGATCTTTTATCCGCTCTTTACTATTAACGTGGTATGATTACCAAACCCGTTTTTAGGGTGTTACATAATATTCCGTAAAAAGTTACTCCATAAATGACTATAATCTTTTTTCATTTTCATTTTTCATTTTCATTCAGCTTCTATTCAATTTCTTCTATATTCCGTTTGTATTCAAGTTATATTATGCTATCAATGTCATTTTGGGGCGAAATTATTTTTTTGGTGGTGACTCGAAATCAGATGACTTTTGATTTAAATCAAAATAACAATTCAGGGGTTTTTGATTTAAAATCTTCCATTCGATCTAATTCTTGCGTCTGATGCCAGTCAGAATCCGTGGGGTTTGGATGCCTACCAGGGTAATCATGCTTAATTCCTAACGATTTTGGATTTGGTGACTATAACGGAAGTGATCCACCATCGTCTAATAGTGGAGAATTAATGTGATGTGAAACACACATCTCTTTCCCTTGTATTTTTTACATTACTTTAGTAAATTTGTATTCTTTTTGTATGTTTTTGGCTTGTACTTGGTTGTATAAGGGTTTTCACATGTGTTCATGTGCAAATGGAGCAAAAACGAGCTAAAAGTTAAATAAACAAGCTCACAGGAGAAGGTTTGGGCTTAGTGAAGGATTCTCATGGAATGAAAATGGATATCTAAGAAGATAGTATGAGAGAGAATCGAATTACGAAGAAAATGAAGGTTGAAACGAAGAAGTTATGATGAAAACAGTTTTCCACATACTGATGCCTGTCACCTCACGTGACGACAAGGCCCCAAAGTTATCGCGCATGCGCGAGGAGGCCTGATCAGTGTGAGAAACTTCATCTTTGAGTCTATTTAAGCCCACAATTAACCTAATACTTATATAACTTATCACAGACGAATTTTAGAGGTTCCATAGGCGATTTTGGGTGGAAAGAAGGTGTCGGGATCGGTTTTGCCATTGTGGGGTCGTGATTTTCACTTTAGGAAAAAGTTGGTTCGTTATTTATCTTAAACTTTGTGTTTTGATACGTTTGGACATGTTCCCTTATGTTAATGAACTTGTTATTGCTTTGGATGATGATTCTTGGCTAAAACATTATACATTGCCTAGGTTAAGATGAATACCCGTGTTTGACTTTTTGTTTTATCGGTTTAAAACTTGTTGTGGATTAATTATGAAGTAAAGACTCGTTTTTATGATCTTTCGTATATGCATATTTAATCTTGTTCATTGAATTATTATTATCCCTCATGTTGCTAGTTGAATGTCTTTCAAATAATAGTTGCATGCAAGGTCATTTACTGTGTTTTTTTACCATTGGATGTTTTGTTAGACGTAATGATCCATAGGGGTATAATTGTAATTTGAATAGGGTTAAGTATTCTACTGATCTTGATTGCTTTGAGGTGAGAGGTGTCGCTCTATCTTTAGTGTTAGATTGCTAGGGTTAAATACTTTATGAGAAGGTCCCCTTAGTTTCCCTTTCACTATTTGCTTATCAAGTCTAATCGGCAATCCTTAGTTACCTGCGACTATCGCTGTGAGGTAGATTGTCTAGAGGGTATTTCATTATTAGAGTAGGAAAGCTCGTGTGGGAACACACTAAACCGGTAGTTTAACGACTTTTAGGTTTCTTCTTTTGAAGGGTCGAGGGTCCTTTAGGTTATCCTTTGAGTTTAGTATTTTAAGATCCCGGTTTCCATAATAGTTCCATAACGATAGAACGTGTCAAACATGTGTAGAATTCTGACCTAACTAGTGTTTTCCCATCATCTATATTCGTCCTTAGTCTTAGTTCGTGTCTTAGTCAGCTTTAGTTAATTTTAATTAATTGCATTAGGTTATTAGACCCCCCTCCAAAAAAACCAAACAATTAAGTCGAGTCAATCTTAGATAAGTTAGTCAAGTCTAGTATTCGTAGTCAGTAGCTTCTCGTGGGTTCGATACTTGGATTTGTTTTAGCTGTACTACATTGACTGGTACACTTGTCGATTGCATGGTCTAGATTTTAGAGTGTCTTACTTTTTAAATTTAAAATTGAGAGTGACACGTTTAGGGTTAAAATTAGTTATTTTTTTATAGACTACTTTTAGCAAATCAAGAATCCCCATCCGGTAGTGGAGGACCGTCGTGCAGGGGTAAAGGTGACGACGAACCTAGTGAGTTTAAAACTGACCAAGTATAACATTGATTTATACGTTTATTTTTCGTACGTTTAATAGTATTTTTTATAACCCCAAAGTGCTTCGTCAGAAATTCCATAGCATGGATGATTTGTTGAACTGGTATAGAGCCGTCAGACGCGACAACATGAACACCATAGTCACTAAACGCACGAACTACGAGAAAGCTCATAGCCACCAGCCCTTAAAAATATGGCTTACGTGTGACTGTGGCAGCCGCCACAAACAAACAAGCATAGTCAGACGTGGTGGAACTAGAAAAACCGGTTGCGAGTTCCAACTGATTGGGACATACAGAAAGAGGTCAAGAGTTTAAAGTGTAAGGGCTGACAAAGCCAAGCATAACCATGAACCCTTTCTATATCCTAAGGGACATTTCTCCCTAATGAAGTTGACTCTAGTCTTAGAGAAGACGGTGGAATAGTTAACGTATCAGAACATGCGACCACGAGACATTTTTTCTACTATAAAAAAAACCCGAAAATCTATCAACAAGAAATACAATATACAATGGGTGAGCGATATTGGGTCAGAGGGAGCAAGTCGGTGAGACTTCAGTGCAGATTCTTTTCCACTGGTTGAACAAAATTAGGTTTGTTTTATTCCACCGAACATCTGAAAAGGATGAAAGGTTACAAGATGTTTTCTTCATCCACCCGAAGTTGAACAAGTTGTGGTGTGATTTCCCGCATGTGTTGCTTATAGACTTCCCTACAAGATGAACCAGTAAATAATGCCGCTCGTCCAGATTATTGGTGTTACACCTATATACCTCTCCTTTTGCATTATCCATGTGTTCATGACCAACGAACGAGAGGAAAACTTCACCTGGGTGTTACCGAAGTTGAAAGATTCTTTGGACAACGCTATGGAGCCCCGTGTAATAATAACAGACAGAGATCTTGCCCTCATGAATGCATCTGCAAGCGTGTTTCCGAACGCCAGTCATTCACTGTGTAGGTGTCACATACAGGATAATATCGCTAAATATTGCAAGCCAAGCTTTAATACAGAATCAGGATCTGATAAGTTTTTATACAAGTGGCGCAAGTTGATTAACTCAACGCCTGATATTGATTACAACTATTAGTACGAGCGAATACGAGAAGGACTTCCAAAGAAAAACATGATGGTAAGTTTCCAACTAATCCCCTTATTAATCATATTTTTTTGAATAATAATTGTATTATATTTGTTTTCAGAGATTATGGATTATCTATTTACTAACTGGCTAGAACCATATAGAGAACGATTTGTGTCTTTTTGGACTGATCAACAATAGGGCGGGGAGTAAACATGCCCTTTTGGATCGATCGGTCGGGTCCGAGAGATCATGCCAGTTACCTCCTCGTAGGCCCGTTTATTTGAGGCCGGGCGAGAGCAAGCCCATAAGGAGATTGCTTTAGAGTTTCTGTCGACATTTGCTTTTAGGGAGATATGAGGAGGGGTTAGATCATATATTGAGTACGAATGTGGTGTGTTTTACTTTTTGCGGGGTGGCTCGTCAGTTGACGCTCCCCCAGTTGCGGTTGCGATGGGACTGTACCTGTACGACGAGTTCCGTTGGATGCCCCGAACTCCACGTCCTCGGATGTGTTGTAGCCCTGGTGCCGTATTGTAGGCAGTAAGGAGTTCGGGGTGCCAGGTCAGAACTCCCCGAAGGCGCGGGTAAAGCGCCTTTACGACCCATTGCACCGATATCTACATCAGTGTATTGCCGTGACGATCACGGGTCGATACTATAACAGGGAGCAGGTAGCCTAAAATGACCTATTTTCTTGCATGACTTACTTACAGGCGGGGGGGGGGGGGGGGGTGGGGGACTTGGCATAAAAATTGGTTGCATACTTCGTCGAGTACATGTTTCGCCGGGTATCTAGCCACATTATATGCGGCGCCTTCGTCACCCATCTGGCAAAGTCTTACCGCAAAATGACCCATGTAGGGGATTTATTGATGTCTGTTTCACACCAGGTGGATCAGGTAGGTAGGGCGACAGCTGTCTCGATACAGATTGCTCATGAGGTTGGGCCCGGGTCTTTAGGTCGATAGATGAGGGTCATACGGAGTGGTATCCAGGGCTGCCACTATCGGATACTCAGGATGATGTTGTTAGGGGCGATGAAGAGGGGGTGAGGGTGAGGGCGCAAGGGAGAGGGGGTAAGTGATGCTGCGGTCGATAGATCGTAGTTCCATGCAAATGAGGTATCGGTTGATCGTCCATACAAGCGACAGAGCGTGAGACCACAGACGATGCTTCCACCATGGTTGATGAGAGATTGGCTCAGGTCGAGGCAGATGTAATTGCCGTACGCGTCGGCACATCTGCTATTCGGGAGACATAAAGTGGATCGTGGAGACGATTACTGTTATGCATGCTATCGCGCCCCTACCTCAACGAGCACATGTGGCACCACTACCACCACCGTCACCGTAGCCGCTTATAGTATTTTGTTTTTGTTTTTTTGGTTTAAAACATTGTAAATGCCATTTGTAAATATTTATCTTATGATTATCTTTATTTTGTGTTGTTTGAATATGTTGTGTTGTTAGTTTATCCTAGTCGGCTACATATTACAAACTCGTAACCTAATCAACGACATATTACAAACTCGTAACATAATCCGACATATCTAAATAACATACGCTAAATGATATCGTAACATATTCGCTTTCCATAATAAAGTCGAAAAAAACTTTTTTTGCCAATGGTCTCAACTTAGAATAACCATTGACAGCCCCAATTATTAACATATTTGCTTCCATTGGACCCTGACTAACGGAACCATAACGCCGTTAGTCGTCGGTCGTTGAAAAAGCGTTTTTGGCTGGAAAACGGTTTCTAAAGGTCCGACCTAAGATTACAAATAGGTTTGGGACGAAAATGTTGAGTTTTCCGGCAAAAATGAGTTTTTCGGTGACCTCAATAATTCGGGCTTTTACTAGGTAAAGGTTCCTAAATGTTCGAGCTAAGGTTACAAAGAGGTTTGGGTAAAAAAATGTTGGGTTTTTTTGGTCAAAATATAGTTTTTAGCGACCTCTATAATTGGGGTTTTACTTGAGAAAAGTTCCTAAAGGTCTAATCTATAGTTACAAAGAACTTTGGGACAAAAAGTTGAACTTTTCAGCCAAGAATGAGGTTTCCGGTCAAAAATGTGTTTTTTTTTCCAGTGACCAGCATTCCTTAGTCAGGGTCTATCAAATGCCAATATATTAATAGTTAGGACTGCGAGTAGTTATTTTGAAGCTAAGACTATTGGCAACCAATAACGAAAAGTTAGAATTATTAAAATCCAATATTCCTTTTTTTTATAGCTACAGCTAGTCTACTAGATGATTAATAAGAAATCGTCACACTAACAAAAGAAATTGCAAAGATTGAGTGTGCTTAAGCTACTTGGTTTGGAACATAACTAATGTATGTAGCCTCAAACTCTCAAAGTGAGAGATTGTCGAGTATACAACTGGCATCTATCGCTACACAGCGACACTATAGCCAATTAGAGAAACTTAGTACCAATGATAATCATACAACATATCCTGTAACAGACATAAAAGCACACAATTCCCATCTGGAGACATCTTAAAAGTTAGAAAGCAATCTTTAATCCAAAGTTACTAAAGAAGATTGGTGCCGTGGGTCCATGCATTGCTACTAAAATTATTGACCAATTCTTATTTAGTATGGCCACCTAACCTAATTATTTAAGGGTTAAATAAATCTTATAAGAACGCATTAAACGTGGGTTAGGAAAGGGTAAAAGAGAACAGGTGATTTAAAACCTTATATGGCATATGAATTTTATCTTTTATTAATCTTTTACTTTATGTTTTCTATGTATATTTTATCCTTTCTTTGCTTGTTGAAAACTGAAATCAAGCTAGCCTATTATATTAACCAGTGGAATATACCGCACGTTGTGGCGGTTTGAATGAATTTAAACGTAGATAGAAAAATCATGTCGCTACTGATATAACAAAATAGTTACGTTGTTGTAAAAATGAATGTTCAAAAAAGAAAACGAAAGCGATTGAAACTTAGATCTAAAACGCACAGCTCAACAGCATATTCGATAATCAAGTAAAATGTTCAAAAAAGAAAACGGAAACATTGTAGCTTTAAAGCTATAAAAGAAAAAAAGAATACATGTGTAATATGATTTGTAAAAACTAAAATAATACAAAAAATATAATTACTTTTAAAAAATTAAGTGAAGTGTGTGCTAGTGAAGGAAAAAAAACTAAAAGACTAAAAAAGAAAAAAGAAATAATGAGGATTAATAATCCCAACTATTGCTTGTTGGTCAGCAACGGTCTCAACTTCAAAAATTACCACTGACGTTCCCATCTTTTCATGTATTGGCCTTTCAATGGACCCCTAACCCTAACGTCGTTAGTCTCTAGTCGTCGGAAAAAACGTTTTTGGTCGGAAAAAGGTTCCTAAAGGTCCGATCTATGGTTACAAATAGGTTTGGGACAAAAACTTTGAGTTTTTTTGGCTAAAAAGTTGATTTTTCCAGCCAAAAATAAGTTATCCGGAGAAAAGGAGTTTTTCCGGCGAACTTAATAATTGGGGCTTTTTTACTATAAAAGTTTTCTAAAGGTGCGTAATAAAGTTACAAAAAAGTTTGAGACAAAAAAGTTGAGTTTTCCGACCAAAAATGTTTTTTTTCCGGCGACCAGAGACTAACGACGTTAGAGTTCTATTAGTCATGTTCCATTGAAGGCCAATACGTGAAAATATATGACCGCCAGTGGGAATTTATAAAGTTGGAACTGTTGTCGGTCAACGGGTAATAGTTAGGATTATTAAAATCCATTATAAAAAAAAATTGAAAATCAAGATGATGGAACAAAATTAGAAAATAGAAAAGTTTGTAGTGAATCTGAAAGAAAAGGTTTACTCTATAGTTTAATTTAACTTGAAAAAATTAAGCGTCAAGTAAAACAAAAAAACTTTAAAAATCAACAAAATTACAAAAAAAGAAAAATTTACGGTGAATTTGAAAAATAGCAAAAGTCTATGGTAGTTTTTGAGTTCGAATACAATAATATAATATAAAATAATTATAAATAAATCTATAAAATATAAATATAAGTAAGAAGATAAATAATAATGAAATACATAGATAGTAACATATATTAAAACTAGAGTCAGACGTTGATGTTTCATGTTTAGTAATTTATTTGGCATTTATGAAAAAGACATGTAGATGCTAGTCATACTTGTAATATCATGAACAAAGAATAATTCTTAGTGCAACAATACGTATGATATTTGTAAAGGTACTATTAATTTGAAATTATTTTGTGTGGGTATCCTAGAAAAGTGTTGTTGACAGGGTTGCCATCCGCCCCCTTCCACAGCTCATGATGTGAGCCGGCTTTGACACGTTTTAAGCCGTGTCTTCACAACACCAGATGATGAGTGGTCTCGATGTGAAACTTCGGTATAGGATATTTCACGTAAATAGCAAAACATTTGAAATTTTTAATTTTTTATTAATAACTAACTAACCATCCCAATTGATTATCCAGTAATAATTTTTACTCGTTAACTTAAAAAAACAAACACGTAGTGTTTTGTTTAAATACTTTTATAAAAGTTCTAGTATAAATTTTATTGAAAATTAAATTGGTTTTAAAATCAAGTATTTTCGGTCGCGTACTCTGATGGATAATAATTTTTTTCATAGGGGGCACAAATAAATAGGGGTCATTTGTCTATTGCTATATAATTATTGTTTTCAGTCAGATTATGGAGTCATTAAGATGATCCATTTTCATAAGTGGCAGAACTAGAATATTATTCCTATGGAGTCATTGTTATTAGATGATCCAATTTCATAAAAGTTGTCTTAAAAATTTCCAGGTCTACTCAGTTTGAGTCGGTCTAAAAATACTAATAATATAAAATTTTTGGTACATCTTGGTTTGGTGAATGTCCTCTTCTTATTACTATATGTACGTCGTTTTAAAAACTTGGAAAATATTGCTAATTATTTGTTATGGACATAAAATTCAATTTTTTTTGTCAGAATAAGATTTGTTTTATAACTAAAGTAAAAGTTAATTACGTTTCTAGCATTGATAAATTAGACTTACTTTAAATTAACCAATTTAAAAAAAAAGTTAGGATGAACTTACCATTCCATGATTTTATTTAGTTATCATGTGTAAATGGAATGAATTATTACCTTGTGTTGTTTGGTAGGCAGAAAAAAGCGAAAGAATAAATTGGCGATGGGTGGTGGTGGGTGGTGGCCTTGGTCGGCGGTTAAGGTGGTGTGTGGCAGGGAGGGGAGGTGGCGGTTGTGGTGGCAAGTGGCAGTAGTGGGTGACGGCGGATGTGGGTAGCGGGGGTCGTTGGCGGAGGGTGACAGCGGGAGAGGGTTGCGGTGGTGGACGGCGAGTGTTGGAGGCGGTTGTGGGTGGCGATGGGTAGGTTTGGCCGGTGGCTAAGGTTGGTGGTGGCGTCGGTGGCGGAGGGTGATGGCGGTGGTGGCGGGTTTTGATGATGATGGCGGCTTGTCGGCGGAGTCGATGGTGGTGGCAGGTGGTGTTTATGGTAGGCGGTATTGATGATGAATGGTGAGAGGGAATGGGATGGAAAAAAATGGGGGGGGGGGGGGGGTTGGATGGAATGAATTTTAGGGAATGTAATGTCTTATGTAATTGGTGATTCCATTATATTGACTAACCGAATACATATTTCTTCATTTCCTCGTTGTTGGAAATTGAACCTTATAAAAGAACAGATGATAGAAAGCCAAAATATTCTACAAGCTCTGTTCCTTATAATAAATGATCATCTTCTGAAGCCAAGCTCTGTTGAAAACAAAGGTCAAAGGTCTGCTCTAACAAAGCTCTGATGAAGACTCATAGGTCTGCCAAGGTAAAGTTCCACTGAAGACTAAAGCTAAGGTCTGCCAAGGCAAAGCTCTGTTGACGACTCAAAGGTCTGCCAAGGCAAATTTCTGCTGAAGCCCAACAGAGGATGTCTCATCAGTGTTTTCTATCAGACATTGTATTATATAGTTTAAAGCAGTGTTTAGCTTAGCAGATGTTGTTGTTTGTTTTAGTATGTTATATGTCACTTTCAATGTACGTCAGCATAAGATGCTCAACGGTTTCTCTGTACTATAAATAAAACAGTATGCGTACTGCTCTATTCATCACTTCACCATGACATTTTGTGTACGAGCAAATCAGAGTGATCTTAGGCTGAGGAGGAGTTTGTAATCGTTCATGCACGTAAATTCATAAATTTATAAAAGCATGTTTATGAAAGCAATCTTCCTATTGTTGTGAATACAAAGTTTACTATTTCCGCTGCATTACTCATACATGTTTATCTACTTCCATTGATTTCATCTTAAACATTCACAACAATATCATACTCAGATCCTAACAATTGGTATCAGAACATGGTCAATTGAATTTGATTTAACAATCAATTTGATTTGAACAGATCAGCTCTCACTGCTAATTCGTTTGCTCGTTGGCTTGAAAACAAAGTAAAAGTTTATTTACGCTCAAAGTAGTTTAAACAAAAACTTGTTTTACAAACAAACGAAAATGTCATAAATATCACAAGATCCTCACAACACCGTGAACATGTTTAAACCACCTATTCTCGTCAGATCAGAGTACAATATCTGGCAGAGACGGATGGGTCATGTTCTTGCTCAGCAAAACACCGGTTGCTGGAAGTCGATTATCTTTGGACCTCATGTTCCAATGATACCGAGTACTGAGGACCCTAAAGTCCAACTACCAAAGAATCCTGAAGATTACTCCTAGCAAGATTTTCAAAAGATTGAGCTAGATGCAAAGGCATTTAGCATCGTTGCCTCTGCATTGCCAAACGATATCTATGCTGGCCTGTTGTATTGCAACAGTGCAAAGGAGTTATCGGATGCTTTGAAAGAGCAATTCGGTGGGACTAAGGAAGTAATTGAAAACAACAAAGAGGTTTCGAATCAACAATATGAAACGTTTTGTCATGTGAAAGGAGAGTCATTAACCCAACAGTTTGAAATATTTAGCTGTCTTATTAGTGAGCTTAAACTGGTTAATGTTGAGTTTGCAAATTTGACTTTAAAAATGTCGTTTTCTTAGATCATTACCAGATAAGTGGGACACTACAGCTTTTGTAACTAGAAATTCGGTTGGGTTCAAAGAAATGAGTCTTACTCAGCTTCATGGTAGGCTCCTCACTTATAAGAGATAGCTGAACCAGAAAAAGAAGCTACAAGAGTCTGGCAAAGTGGCTGACGACTATGCATTCGGTAGTACAACACTTTTTGGCCAAGAAGAAGCCTCTTGCAGCTGTAAGGATCAGAGTTATGATAATTTCATTGACATAACCTCTGGTGGTAGTTTCAGCTCTGATTCTTACACACCCAATTATGTTTTTACTGCTAATGGGGAAAGCCAAGCTTCTGATAACTTATACTTTGAGTTGAATGACCTTCAACATTTTGATCCTACAGATTTGGAAGAAGTGGATATTTTGCACCAGGTTGCCTTGTTGAGTGTTAGAGCTAGCAAGTATTACAAGAGAACTGGTCAAAAGTTCTCAGCGTTGCATGGGGGGGGGGGTTAAAAGTCGGGCTAGAAAGTCAAAGATTAAATGTTTCAAGTGTAATAGGCTAGGTCACTTTCTAGAGGAACGTAGGTCTCAAACAACTGGACCAATTATCACACATCCTAGCCCTAGACCTCAAAACACTATCCATTATTCCCAATATACCCTGCTCCTCATATGCAAACAACTGCTCTTTTTGCACACCTTGCTACCACTGTTCTTGTGCAATATGTTCAAACCAATGTTCCTTAAATTCACTATGTTCAAGCACCAGCTCCTCAAATTCAAATGCAACCTGCACAACAAGTTACTCAAACCACTGCTTCGGCGGAGGTTAATCAATAGAGCTTCTTTACTCAGGGCTTGGTTGATCGGAGTAGCTTGCATGAGGATCCGACTGATGAAAACTTTGCTCTAATTGCTGACACTGAAAAGAAACAAAATGAATTTTGCTTTACGGCATTAAAGTCTATAGTTGAGGGTGTTGAATTTGAGGAAGTGGAGCCTAAATCTATTGTGTCTGATGTTCATGACGGAATAGTTGTTACAAAAGAAAATGTTTATGAAGAACTGAAACCTCTGTCTGACCCATGGGATGCCAGTTTATGCGAAGGTGAATGTGACTGTGCCATGATGGCTGTTACTATGGTATCTCATCAGGTCCTAAAAGATCAATGTTCAGATAAATGTATCATAGCTTTTGCTTACAGAAAAGAGGTGAATGAAAACCTTAGAAATAAGATTTTGGATGATGAATTACAGTTTGAAAAGCTTTCAAAAGAGCTAAAAACTAAACTGTTTGAAAATTGAATCTGAACTTAGAAGCTTAAAACATGAAGCTAGCATAACCAAGGACCAACTCCAAACTATGATAGAAAAATATTAGGTTTGCAAAAAGGAGTTGGAATCCACCCAAATCACTTGTGAAATATGGGTGGAATCCTGTAAAGGTTATGAGATTTTGCTAGAAAACCAGGTCAAAAATAACATAAAATTTGGCACAGGATTAATGACCAAGTTTCTGAAAATGATTATGGTGTGGTTGAAATTATTCCAACAAACTGGGCTGGTCAAGAAATCAAAGTCACTAATAAAAATGGAAATAAAATTGTTTTAGAAAGACATAGGGGATCCTCAATTTTGAGGAAATTGAGAAGTATCAATTTAAATCCACATGGTCTGATAAATGTGACATTTTTGAAAATTTCAAGCCAATGAATTTTTCAACCATTGAAGGTGTGAAAGCACCAAAAGCAAGAGTCATTCCCATAACAGATCTTCCACCGGATGTTACAACATCTGCTGACAAAAAGTCTGAAAAAGGGAAAAAGAAAGAAAAGATGAAAAACCTGTTTTGTGATTTCTATGAAAAGAACCATGTTACCAAAAACTGTTTTCTTCTAAAAGCTTATGACATTAACAAAACAAGTGTGATCATTGATTCTCCAAACTGCACAATTTGTAATTAAACAAATCATAGAACTAAAGAATGTGTTTATCTCTGAAAATTTGATGTGAAAAAGAATGAGTATAAATCCAAGACACTGGAGAGTTCAAAGACTAGTACTTCAAAAGGAAAGTCTAAACAAACCTTTGTGCATGTTGAAACATCTGTTACCAAAGCTCTGCACAAATCCGGTGCATCACTCTAGAACCAAACACATTGATGTAAGATATCACTTCATGAAAGACCAAATGGAAAAAAGGTAACATTGCAATGTACTTGGTTCCAACAGAAAAACAAATTGTTGACATTTTTACAAAACCTCTTGATGAAAAGAGATACAACTTTCTGGTCAGCAAATTTGGTATGGTGAACATAAAATACGAAGAATCATCAGAAAATGTTTTGTCACGAAAGGAAAAATGTGAATCATCAGAAGATGATCAGAACTTTGACAGAAATTTTGATGCTCCATCAGAAACTGTATAAATTCACCAGAAATTCTGGTGACTTATTAGATTTATCAAACTCATCAGAAAATCTGATTTGAGTCATTATTTACGTGTAACACCTCATAAAATCGTGTCCAATAGTATAGTGACATGTGTTGTATTTTAAACTTAGTCTATTAAAGACTAATAAGGACTAAAGGTGTCAACATGCTCAAACTGAGTCTCTGAGTGATTGTCCGATGTCAACATGCATAAATAACAGCCTCTGAGTGACTGATATGTCAACATGCTTAAATCATTAGCCTCTGAGTGATATGTCAACATGCTTAAAACTTGGCCTCTGAGTGACTGATATGTCAACATGCCCAGCCTCTGAGTGATATCGGAGTCAACATGCTTATAATGAGCCTCTGAGTGATCCTTTACGAAGTCCTAACTCTCATACGTGCCATTTGATGGACGAGAGGGTTCAATTCTGTAAATATGTGAAAATTGGATAATGGAGGGATTAAAAGTGTCAACATGTTAATTATACCTCTGAGTGACCTTTTAACGAACCGAGAGCTCGACAATGTCCGGGCATAACCCCGGGTACGCCAAAAATGGGCTACGAAGGGCTAAAAATGCCAAAAGGGTGTTTTAGGAGGTTTTAAGGATGTTTCATAAGTTGAGAGGCTAAATGTGACAAAATTTGAAATCTGAAAAGAGGCGCGAGAGGCTAAGGCCTGGCCTTTCTCGGGGCACGAGAGGCCTGTGTCTATAGAAAGTTTATTTAGCCACCACACATAAGTGCCAAAAAACCATTTTCTAGAAACCATGGCTTCCCAAACAGCTATGCCACGTTTTGGGACACTTGTAAGCTCCCTCTTACACCCATAAACACTTGGCATCACTGCCTTTGAGTTCTCCAACTATAAACAGGTGTCCAAGTTCACCATTTGAACTTGCACCTTTCTTATTCATAACTCTTATACCTCCTTTGGAAGTTCCAAACTGAAAGGAGCATCCAACTTAGTTCTCTTGCATTCTAGGAACCCCTTGTAAGTGTTCCTTCCTTGTGCATTTTCATTTATAGGCTTTTATAGCCTAAAGTCAAGCGTTTTACGGAAAACGCTTTGACTTTCGGTTAAGACCATTATGGTCTAGCCATTGTTCGTAACGAACATGGCTAAGTGATCGTAATAAGGTATGTGTTAGTCCCTATAAAGGGCACCTCCTGAAGATCACGTTTGCTAGACCAATTGATGGGTCAAAGTTATGATATTAAAAAGTCAAACAGGTCATATTTTGGAAAAATCATATTTGATCTTATATATGTTATGAAACCTGTTTTGACACTTAAACAAGTTGGTAATAATTATTAGAACATGTAAGAGCATGTTCGGCTCATCAATTTCAGTTCTAGGGTCGTTTCGCAACCGAAAGTCGCAAAGTTTGACTTCTGCTTTGACTTTCGATTATGACCCGATTAGATTAGTTAGCTACTGATCTAAAGTTGCATTATGATCATAATATAATGTAGCATAACCCTCTGAGGTTATATTACATGATCATAATCAGAATCCGAGTTTATGCGCAAGTTCTGTAATTATGCCATTTTTGACCAAAATGTCCTTTTTGCATAAAACAAGGTTTTAATGATAATGAACTTGAAAATAAGTTTCCTTCTGATGTAATATTATAAGTACGATTATTTAGGATGTTAAACCAGATTATAAACTGAGTTTACAAGCAGGTCCTTGAATTATGTCTATAAATGACGATTTAGCCATTGTGGCTCATAAAATGGTTTTAATCAAATCTTTTCAAGGTAAATCCTTTACCTACTGATATGTTATATTAAATAACATATCCAAGACGTTTTAATATGACCTTAACATAAGTTTTCATAAAACATCGCATAAAACGTCATTTTACGACATAAGCGTCGTTTCTGCGCATAGTATGGTTTTAAACCATATTATTTGACCAAGACTTGTTACCTACTGATTTTAAAACTTATTTAAAATATTTTTACAGTAGTTACATGTTATATACTCAGAATCCCAAATAATTTATAAACTTTGTGTAAAATGACCAAAATGCCCCTTCGGTGCATAGTTTGTCATAAAAGATAAATTACACATAAAGTTAATATCCTACTGATATTATATCATAAATAAATTATTTTTCCAGAATACTTATAGTTATAACATTAAATTATATTCAGGTTCCTTTTATATGGTATGAAATTACCGAAACGCCCTTATGAGGCATAGTTTCATTTTAAAACCATAACGGGCATAAAAGTTGATATCCTACTGATATTACAACTTATTTAAAATATAATGGCATATAGAACTTGTCCATGACTTATCCAGTTACTCAATATCGCTAATATGCGTACGGTTAAGTATAGGTAACTAGTTTACGAAAATTAACTGAAACGGGTCTAACCTTGTCATTTAAGTTTCAAAATCCAGAATGTTTATAGTTTACCCATATTATGCAAGTCAAATTACTTGTTGGGTTTAAACTACATTCTATCCGATCATCGTTTAATCAAGCGTTATACGTTTTGATCATGTACACTACTCGGTCTAAGTCTTTGACTTAAACAAGACCGTTAGTATTTAATTGGTTAGCTTATGCCATAATCCAGACTAGAGACTTGCCGGTAAATGCTATCTGCACTTAGTACTTTTGTGTACGGCTGAGTTATTAAATTAAAAGAAGACTAGCTCAGGTAAATACTCTCGACTTATTTCCCCTATACGGGCTTGGGATATGGTAAATTATTACCTCTTGGTCGGAAATGGGATCAATCAATATCGATTAGTGGCTAGTAAATCCGCATATTCCATTTTAATCAGTTTTGTTTGATAACTTAAACATCGGGGGTTAACTACCGTGTCCTGTATATCCTCGGCTCATTACATTAGATAATGGCTACGACCTTAGTGCGGGGTGTAGGCATACACCTGACAGACGCTCAAATACAAATTACCCAAGACGTTGGGGATAACTCCTCTGTGAGTTCTAAGTGGTGTGTATTTAATCATGTCTCGGTCTCTGTATTGGGCCCTGCATGTATGGACAAACATGTGAATCTGTTAACAAGGTTACAAAGTAACTTTCCCAAGTTATAAAAAGATTTGTGCCCTGTGCACTTAAATCTAATTTCTAAAATGTTTTCAAAATGAGTCAGTCGGGTCTATTTACCAGCGAAAGCTAACGTATCATCCAAAGATTAAACTGCAGGTACAGTAAGAAATAGGCCGGAAGCTGTTCGGTAGTGATTAAGAGGATCTTGCAAATCCTTAGATCTGCCCTAAAGTCTGTTTTATATTCTTTTTGTACATTTTATGATCCGCCTGTGGATCTTCTATTACGAGCCTGTATATTATTTTGTATTTCGAACATTTGGTTTGTAATAGTGATTTTACTCCAAGACTTCTGATGTGCCACGTTTAATTGACTATGATGTTATCAATTGATGTCGTGATACTCCCACCCGGGCCCACCGGTGTATTGATTTGGATAGGAAATCCGGGGTGTGACAGGTTGGTATCAGAGCATATGTTTGAGAGAATTAAACGTTATCCTTCTTGTGTTTAATCTCAAACTTACACGAGCACATTCCTTAGACTTCCGAGTCTAGAAATTGACCTAGGATTACTCATATCATTATTAAGATACTGGTATTGTTTTAAATTTGATTTTTAACAAGAAAAATGCCGCCAAGAGTAAGAGGACAAAGTGGGAGAGAAAAAGGTCCAATGAGTGGAGGACCATCGGGGCGCATCCCTTCTCAAGTTCACAACCCAGATTCCTACCAAGAATCAGGAGATTTGTCTCCTTGGCAACCAGCGAGACACTCTGTCTCTCATAGACGCTCGCCCCACATTCCCAAAAATCTTACCACTCTCACCACTCCTATCATTCACACCATTCTCATCATTTCCATTCACACTCTTATCATGAAGAATTTAACCCTAACCACTACTTTAACATGCCTCCAACCGATCAAAATCAGTTGGACCAGCCAAACCCTATGGCCGAGGACTTCGACCCGGAGATGCCGCCATCAGGATCGAATACGCATCCCATAGAAATTCAAGCGATTCAAACTCTTATGCCGGATCGCCTTACCAAGGCCCTAATGAGTGGGACCAATATTGGAACCAATTTATTTTCGCTAACACTCCTTCCCATCACTCTCAACCACCCCTTATACAAGAAGATGTCCACATGGAACCGGTGGACTAACCTCAACCACCACCTGAACCACCAAGGAGGAAGCGTGGAGCACGTATGTTGAAACATGCAGGACAAAGGTCGGGATCGCTGCCACCTTTGCCCAATTCTTACCCCACAATTCAAGAGGACCCACAAATGGGTGGACCCTCTAACACCTCACCTGTGGTGGAACCAACACCAACACCTGCAGTTCAACCACCACCATCAAGTTATAGTAACCCAATCCCCACGTATCCAGACCCGACTAGATATGATCCTTTCATCTCGTCTACACCGGTAGACTATCAAGCATGTCGCAATACCCTATATGCAAGCAGTTTTGCACAACACACTTTATCCGTCTCCTTTCCCACCTGCTTATCCACCGACTGGATATCCAACTTATGGGTACCAGTATCCGGTTATGCCACAACCACAACCACAACCACAACCTCCACCGCCACTCGAGGCCATTAATGAGGCCTTGGAACGGATGAAAGAAATGCAACAACAAGCGGAGAAAACGGAGAAGAAGACAAACAAGTTCTTCAAGAAACTCTCCAAGTTGGTCAAAGGAAAGAAGGACGAGTGAAGTCTCTTCTAATATATGTTAGTCCCTGCGAGGACATTGTTATTTCTTTAGTCCTTGTGTGGACATTTTGTTTCTGTAGTCATTACATGGACAATTTATGTCTTTCTAGTATTGTAACTTCTATTGAAATTTAATGAAGTATTTTGGAATTATATATATGTATTCATCCTCTTCAAACGAGTGTATCGATTTTACTCGAAATTTATGCTCTGCGACATAATTCCAAAAAGATCTTAATGGTTTTGATTAGCCAAGTGGCACAGACCATACAATTGGCCAATTTATAAATGATAGTTAAGTACTAAGGGGTCTTCTATTATGATAGTTAAGGGAAGTTATCCTTCTATTCAGAGGTGGTGGACTTAAGTTCAAGCCTCCAAGTCATTAAGGTCATTGCGACCAGGACTATAATAAACCATTATGGAACTCTTATGTTAACACTCGGAAATGTTAATACTCTTGGTAGTGTGACTTGAGGAATCACACTAGCCTTCAAGGTAAAGGACTATGTCCTAACTTTATATAGCCTATGTGATCAAAATTGATCCCGGCTAATATCATCAGTGCGATGATTAAACATCCATTAGTGATGTATTGCCCTTGGGGCTATGATTAAACATCCATTAGTGATGTATTGCCCTTGGGGCTATGATTAAACATCCATTTAGTGATGATTTGCCTTTGAGAAATATTATATTGTCAAAAATGACAACGGCAGTTGTGGTTAATATAACCCCCTGTCGAAATCTCCATTAGTGACATGCCTATGTGCCATATTCTATGTCCATTAGTGACAGGCCTATGTGCCATATTTTATGTTCTTCGTGACAAGCTTAAGAGCTAAATATAATTGTCAATTACGACAATGACAGTTGTGATAATGCGATCTACACATTTAATTTTTGTTTAACCCATGCAATTTAGTTTATTAATTCTTTCCTTTTCCTTTAACCGATTTATACTACAACCTCTAAATTTTAACAAAGTTACCATTTGAGTTTCTGATGAATTTTTTGTTACGTGATTTTTGTGTCCAATATCATATATGGACTATGTCCAAATAGTAATTTTCCTTTGATTTGCCCTAAATTCTGTTTTATATTCTTTTTGTACATTTTATAATCCGCCTGTGGATCTTCTATTACGAGCCTATATATTATTTTGTATTTCGAACATTTGGTTTGTAATAGTGATTTTACTCCAAGACTTCCGCTGTGCCGCGTTTAATTGACTATGATGTTATCAACTGATGTCACGATACTCCCCACCCGGGCCCACCGGTGTATTGATTTGGATAGGAAAACCGGGGTGTGACATTATGCTTTCTCTTTCTAAATTGCTCCATACATATACATCCATGGCACAACACATGTACATTCTTTATCTTTCAACATCTTTATCATTTGTTTTCGTTCATTTTCTTTCTTTACAAAATCAAAACAAAAAAAAAGATTAATCCACTATGAACCTCTTAGGCTTAGGGATGATCACGTCACAAAAGCAAACTTTCTGACCAAAATATTATGCATACACACACTCTCTCTTGATCTTAATGCTTACTCATCTACACTTAGAGAGAAAGGAGAAGACACTTAGACAGATAATGTTTGTAATTTCTTTAAAAATAGCCGCCTAAATATTAAATGAAAAGAACTTTTATCTCACGTTATTCTTTTTGCATCTGAAAAAAGATCTTAAGCAATAAAGGATATGGGGGATAGATAATCTGAGTTGGTTAATGCCATTTACGGTAGAGCTATCACTTTCACTTATATATAACTACCACCTAGAAGATCAACTTCACCTCATATGTACTCTCTTCCGTTATGTTCATAAAACCTAACAACCTTCTAAAAACCCTAACAATGGTTCAACTGAATCCCTCACATTTTCCACTTTCACACTTCCAAACTCACAACATGAAGGTCTAGAGGAATCTTGACGGACCTGCTTGGGAAGGCTGTGGTATCTTCTCAACATGCTACTACAAAGTCCCTAGCATATGCCTTGTCTGCATATATCTTAATCCACCCAGATATATTGCAAGAATTTTGGTTGAATGCTCAAACCATCTTCCATGGAACAAACGTCTGGATTCACAGTCAAGTGTTGGGAAAGGACACTGTGTCACGCCTCGACTAGCAGCGGAAGTAAAAATGGGATGCAACGGACACCTCTGGTACGAGCACATTGTATATAAAGATACTAAATTGTATTTTACATGTACATCTGATTACATTGTTGATTACATACTACATGTATGCTACAACAACATGTTCCCTCGAACCACGTCAATCTTCTTAACCTCATGCTTCTATACATGTATGCATCTATAAAGCACAACTTGACCGACAAACACTGATATCACACAAGTTTCAAGTTAACTGCATAGCATGTTAAATTTTTGAAAGGTCAACTACAAATAGCTGGTGAGTTTCACAAGTTTTGTTTGTATCACACCATGTAAACGAAAATCAAGTTTTACGCATTTAATGTAATTATACTGAGCCCACAAGTGAAACCTTGACTGTTCACAGTGTCGTGTCCCACACCAGACACCTCAGCACTTTCACAACCCAAGCAGCTATGTCTAACACCATATAGCGTGCTTACAGATAGTGTGTGGACATGTGCAATTGAAGTAGAACCCATGACATTTGTGCCAGCTCAATTAGGTTTCTCAGACTAATAGTACTATTCACACATCCACCGGCATATAGTTGATCACTCATGTTTGTGGGGACTTTTCGTGTGTTAGTTTAACTCAGATAATTCACATCAAAACACGTTTGTATGTGCAAGTATGTATGTATGTAACATGCAATTCACCCAATGTAAAACAGGAAAACAGTTTGAAAACGGGGTAAGGAAACTCACATAGTATATAAGCACAACAATCACAAGAGATGTATGTATTAAGGTTCTATCACCTCAATCCTGGCATCAGATCGTGTTTGGTTAATTACCAAATACAGTTTTCAAATCGGTAAATCCAATAACTCGGGCTCAGATGAGAATAATCATCTGAGAATCGACGTATAGAATAACAGTAGGGTTGTGGGTATTATCTTCGTGTCAGATTTCAGTTTAGCTTCTGTGCACCGTTTTGCATGCGAGTCGAAGTCGTTTGGTTTAGATGTTCGGAAAGTGGTATGATCCTATGCACTTTACTAATGAGTTGTCCATTACAAAAGATTAACCTTATATTAAGGGAGTTCGCTCGTTTGGGGATCCCAGGTTGCCGATTTTAAGTTTCTGTTTTCGCCGTCGTGGAATCTCCCAAACTGGCGTGCATTGTACCCCAAGTACCCATTTACCCCGGAACAGTCCAGAATGACTCTGGTGTTTCACTTATTGCCAATTTAGTCGGTAGTCGGTTCACAGTTCCGCAGGTTCTTTATGCGTTTACAGTTTCCGATATTGTATGAAATAATGAAATTTTACTTCTAAAAATCATTGATCAATGTATATATTTTATAAATCTGAAAAATTTTTATATAAGTTGGTAAAAATATATAGAATTCTTGAAAAATATTTTCAGAATTTATAAAACCAATTTATTAATTTTAAAAAATTTGCGAAAACCAGTATTTTAACCAAACAATTTACGCCCAAAATGACCCGACTTTTAAAAATTCCCAAAATTCATAGAAGTGTCCCAATATATCCAGGAACTTCCTGGAAAAATTTGAGATTTTTTCAAATATGTTATACCTCGTTTCGGCTACCGAAACTTCGCGACAACGTGATTTTTGACACCCAAGTTAAACTCAGTCAATGATCCCCAAACTTTTTCAAAATGTTTTCTATATTAAACTTAACATCCTTGTAAATTTTGGTGATTTATTGAGTTCGTTTAGTATTTATCCGAATTTCTTACTTTAAAACAGTTAAAGGTTCACCAAAAATTCAGAAAATTCTGAAATTTTAATCGAGTCTTATTTTCACCATGTATGATTAGCCTGCCAAATTTCAAGTTCACTGAACACCCAAGAACAAAAGTATGCTATATGTAAATCTCTATGCTCTAAATTCGATTTTCAGATATCATACCTAGTGAAACTTGCGTTTTTACGCAATCCTTGTGTGTCCAGAAGTGAGCTAAGCTTATGTTCAGTACCTATACACCATAAGCAACACAAATATGCAAAAACCCTTGCCAATCAAGCTTAGAATCATTCTTTTTCGTTTAAAGCTCAAATTGTCAGTTGATTGTCAAAAATGTTGAGTTTTTTATTCATAATCCATGTTTTTGTATCATCTAACAACATGTGTGATCTTGTTATATTCTTATCAAGTTCAAACACCCTCCAAGTCCACAAAATTTCGTGAGTTTATGGATCAAGTTAATTCTTTTTGTTAACAATATTCTTTTTTTTACACAAAAATACATGAAAACTTTATTAAATTGGCTTGTTACTTTAAATTCTTAGGTGAAAATAGCTGGAACATGATTGAGTAGAAAGTTATAAGCATGTGAGAGGGTTTGAACGAATTCAAAATCGCAAAGAAAGTGAAAAGTGAGGATTATAACAAGCCGATCAAGGGATGGCGGCTTGTTGTTGTTATCATTACTATTATTATATTATTATATCTTTATAATTAATTCAGTTGCTTCATTTATTTTACTAGTGTAATTGTCAATATATAGTGTTTAATAAAATTATGAATATGCCACTGAGATAAACTTATTTTTTTCTACGTTTTAACCCAAGTTTCGTTAAAAACGGAGTTGGGTCATATATAATATATTTTGTTATTTTTATAAAACGGACTCTTATTCTACTCAATATCCATCAAAGTATCTCGTGGTTTAACTCGACATTTGACCCGTCACTTACTCGTTTGACAATACGTGAACCATAAATTTCATATTTCTTGTTTTTATAACTGTTACTTTCAGTTACAACGATTTGAAAATATTAAAAATGTTAACACATCTTGATAACAATCTTGAGATAAATTTTGGGTATCAAGTAATTGTCGGTTATTAATGCACCCCCAGGTTGGTAAACGTGCGCAACGTGTACTTTTTCATGTTTTTTTAACGAAACCAACGGCAACGAAAAAGCAAACGCTTTAATGTTTTTCCTTAAAATACATTATATTAGTGTTCTATAAGTGTTTGTAGGCTTGCCTGACTACACAACCTTATTTTATTGTCTAAGTGTTATGTTTGAGTGATTTTGTTCCCTTAGAATCGTCTATGGCACTTCCATTCGTATCCAAAATGTTATTCTTCAGCTTATGCACTGTTAAACGAAAATCCCCCATTTAACTTGTCTTCAGCACCCCGAGGCATCAATATCCTACTATTGGCTAGTATTGTTCGTATGTCACTCATAATGTACCATCGGACACATCCGAGGTGTGATCAGTATCGTTTCATAAATCCTATAAACTGTACATGTCACTTAGGGTTTACGGTGAACCTTCGCGTGCCTCATAACTATTGGTCAGTATAGTACTTTCTAGTAATCATGTGTTAACAGGTTTCTATCCTCAAAATCATCACGAGTCTAATTGTTTGCACATCGTGTTTTGCTACTGAGGACTAGCACGATTAAGGCTTACCAGGATTTTCACAGTTGTCACACATTGTCCTGATCGAGGAGATGATTAGAGAGGTTCTACACCCCAATGACAACAACGACGTCACATCTTTCTCTCGCCTAGTTCTAGACCAGACCCTAATGGAGATGGGGTACTACACAGAGAACCATGCAAGAGAAATCAGCAAATCCAAATTCATCCAACCATGGCAGTTCTTGGTCACCTAGCATGGATTATGTTTTTCTAGAAAGTACACAAACTTTCATGAAGTTTCATACAGGTTGATGGAGGTGGTGCATGCAGTAGTGCAAGAGGTCTCTTACAACTTTTCTAAGTATCTCATGAAAGATTTTGTGGGCAACTTGCACTCTCTTAGACCATTTCTTATCTATCCTATTTTCTTAGTGAGGGTGATCACTCATCAACTAGACTTCACCGGAGTTCCCAACTGGTACCCAAGAGCACAGGTTATTTTTCAAGAAAACATGTACAATGCTAGCCTGATGCCAACTTCTGACCATTTCGGAACAGTGACCTACCTGTGGATTTTCGCTGAACTTATCTTTAATGTAGATTAGTTTATTTGTCTTTTTTATTTCCATAAGTTTTCTCTTCTTTTTATATAGATGTATATATTTCTCTCGATATATATAATGCTAGCCTGATGCTAACTTCTGACCATTTCTCTTCTTTTGATTGTCAGTTTCCAAAAGAGAATATCACTGGATCTTCTCTCTACAAAAGGGTCTCACAAAAGGTAAAAGGTACAACTTGGCCATTAGTATTCACCAATGAAAGTTTATCTTCAATTTTTTTCAAAGATATATCAAAAGGAAATAGGAGATACATAAAAAATTAGGGATATATCAAAAGTTTTCAAAAACGGTTCGGATAAAGTTAAACATCATTAAATTGTCATTAACCAACTTAAATACTAACCACCCACGATCTCTGTCCCACAAATCCTATACATACCCAACTCAAAAAGGACGAGAAACTCACCTGCAACCTCCACTCTCACAAAGTCCTAAAATCTGCAACCTCCACTCCCACCAGAAATGAAATTCTTTTTCCATACACTCTTGGTTTGCATATATGCTAAGACCACAACTTTTAATGAAATTCCCCCTAAAAACTCAGTATCTGGTGTATGCTATCTTGAGAAACTCAAACTACAAGCTATCCCAGACACTGTTTATCGATTTGGTAGCAAACACAAGAGCAATCAAGAGGGGAACTTGCAATCGTTTTCTATTACATCCAAGACTGTAAAGCTTTTACCTGAAAAAAATATTTTAAGACAAGAAAGTTTTGAACAGGGCGAAGCCCTTGAAAGTAACAGTCTTTCAAACGAACATTTACCCGCGTGATGATCAAAGATCAAGAAAATGTGGGTGAAGAAAATGTTGCAACATCTGTTGCTGAGCCCACTACTACTGCTGACCACAGTGCATAACCCAACACTATGGAACACATACCAGAAACTTCCACACAAACCATTTCCATTCCCATCCCCAAATCCAAAAGAAAACCCAAAAGGAAGGTATCTCTGGGGGTTGAGATGCCAGAGGAACCTACTGTAAGACAAATGCAGCAAATATTTGTTGTTAGAGTTGTAATCGAACCGAACGAACACGAACAAGGCCATGTTCGTGTTTGTTCATTAAGGAAATTAACAAGACCTCGAAAAGACGAGATCTTAAGATTCAATAATCAAATATCAGTTCCTCATTTTGGCGGATTATAAGATATGATACTAGAGAAGCCCATAACTCTAAATACACATTACACCCTAGTAGCAATAAAAATATGTAAGGATTTAAGAAGTGATTATTGTGGCCAATAACTAAAAGATCTACAGAAAATCATGTAGAAAAGTTCACTTTTAATATAAATAACTAGTTATTAAAGTCATTAATACAAACCCAAATAAAAAGTAGCCAAAGCTTGGAAATCAAAAGTAATACATAAAAGGTTTGTCTTCACCAAATAATGTAAGAGATTAGCCAAGCATGACCTTTGTTTGACAATGACTCATATGATCAATCTTGGATCCCGAGACTACTACACACACTCTAGAGATGTATGCACACACGGGTCGTGTGACGATGGGCATGGCCCCGTGGTAAACTTTGTGGGGTCCATTATGAGATTCTGCATATCTAGGAGTTAACCATGGCCGTGTGTCCTGGAGATACGGTCCCGTTTCTCTTGTCTGCTTTGTTTGTCTTGATCTGCATGGACTTTGATCTCTTTCTGTGATGGGGCACGACCCCGTGTCTAGATGGCACGGTGACGTGGTGTGAGGTTGTATGGTTTTTGTTATATTTTAAGCACTTTTCACTCTTTTATCAAGTTTTAAATTTATAAAACATGATATAAACATTATCACTCTCTACAACACGCTAGGGCAAGTGCACTCATCATTGGTGTAGTATAGTGATGGTAAGATATCGAGGTTATCCAAGGACACAAGAGCTTTTAATACTGGAATATCATCAACGTCTAATCTAACCAAATTTTGAGAAAAGATTTTTAATAAGTAAAATAAAGAAGGAAACTAAAGAAATAAAAGAAACAAATAGACAAGATAGAATCACTTGGTTCCGACTCATCCTTTATGTATCATTTGATGATTTCCGCACTTTGGGGTTTTTAAGAGATTATCTTGGTTATAGTGGCATGTCCCTCTTTTGGAGACAACACTACCCTCGGCCATATTGGTCTGAGTCAGCAGGGATACAATCCCGCATGGCCGGAATATCGAAAGATAATTAAGTAAGTTATTAATGCAAAATGTGGCATGTCCCTCTTTCAGAGGCAACGCTACCCTCGGCCATATTGGTCTGAGTCAGCTGGGATATAGTCCCGCAAGGCCGGTTTAAAGTATTAATAGTAGTTTGTTTATAAGGGACTCAAGTTGTTCTTACTTCCCTGGTTTGATACTATCTACCTCAAAGGAAGTCCTAATAAGCTTGAATCAAGTCCTCGCAGTATCTATACACTAAACGAGATAAGAACTTTACCCAAACCACCCTTTAAATCCCTTCCAGGCAGTTAACACACTTTATATAGACTGTAAAGACACGAATGAGTGAATCAACAAAACATGAAGAGATTATAGAATAAAATTCACTTTCAATATGAAAAAACTAGATATTAAAGTTATTAATACAAACCCAATTAAAAAGTTAACCAAAACTTGGAAATCAAAAGTAATACATAAATAACTTGTCTTCACCAAGTGATGTAAGAGATTAGCCAATAATGGCCTTTATTTGACAAAAACTCTTACAATCAATCTTGGATCCCGAGACTACTACACACTCTAAAGATGTATGATGGATGAATGTGGTGGATGATGGTGGTATTGTGGTGGTGGAGTGGTGGAAGGTGTGAGAGAAGTGGTTTGCCAAGGGATGGATTGCAATTCAACCAAGCACCCCTATTTATAGTTGGAAACATACCATTTACACGGCCCCATTCCCGGTGGGCACGCCACGTGGCCCCTTCTTCTCTGTCCTCATTTAATGAGTTGTGTCAGTCCGTATGCTTGCATGACCCAATGTGTCAACACCCCGTGGCCATTGTACATGCTGTACTATCCAAGATTTGCATATCTGGGAGTTGACCATGGCCCGTGTCCCATGGACATGGCCCCGTGTCTCTTGTCTACTTCTGTTGTCTTTTTCTTTCTGGAATCTTGAGTGGGGCACGATCCCATGCCTTGGTGGCACGGCCCCGTGCTTGTCTTCTAAATTGTTGTTTTTGGTATTGGGGTGAAGCTCGGAGAGTCGGTATGATATATCAAATTTCCTTCGTTTGTATTTATGCTGGTTTTTTTACGTTAGTTTGTTCCTTTTGTACATTTAAGCTCTTTAATGCTGAAAATCAAAAGTATACAAAGAAACACACTTTTTCCAACATTAGTACTAAAAGGGTTGATTTTATACCTTATTTGATATAATTAATATGTTGCATTTGGTGCATATCACACGGCCATGTGCTTATTGTCACACCCCGGATTCCAATCCAAATCCAAACACCCGGTGGGGAGTATCGTGACGTCAGTTGATAATCATCATAGTCAATTAAACACGGCATAGCGGAAGTCTTGGAGTAAAATTACCATTACAAACCGAATGTTCGAAAATACACAAATAATATACAGGCTCGTAATAGAAGATCCACAGGCGGATCATAAATTGTACATGGGAAGAATATAAAGCAGACTTTGGGTAGATTTAGGATTTCATTATCCTCTATCACTACCGAGCACTTCCAGCCTATTTTCGTATTGTACATGCAATTTAGTCTTCTGAAATACGTCAGCTTTCGCTGGTAAATACATCCAACTGACTCATTTTGAAAATATTTCAAAAATGTTTTAAGTGCTTATCAGCATAAAATCTTTTTATAACTCGGGTTAATTGACCGTCCAATCTTGTTAACAGATTCACATGTTTGTCCATACATACGGGGCCCGATACGGAGACCGAGACACAATTAACGTACATACCACTTTGGACTCACGAAGGAGTCAATTCCTCCCAACCTTGTGGGAATGCATAATTGGGCGTCTATCGGGTGTATGCCTACACCCGCGCTAAGGTCGTGGCCATTTCTATTGTAATGAGACGAGGATATCCAGGACACGGTAGTTAACCCACGATGTTTAAGTTATCAAACAAAACTGATTAAAACGGAATATGTGGATTTACTATCCCCGAACGGGCGTTCGATTGATCTCATTTCCTACCAAGCGGTAATAATTTACCGTAACCCAAGCCCGTATATGGGAAATAAGTCGAGAGTATTTAACTGAGCTAGTCTTCTTTTAGTTTTAATAACCCAGCCGTACACAAAAGTACTAAGTGCAGATCAGCATTTACCGGCAAGTCTCTAGTCTGGATTATGGCATAAACTAACCAATTAAATATGAACGGTCTTATTTAAGTCATTGACTTAGACCGACTAGCGTACTTGATCAAAACGTATGACGCTAGATTAAACGATGGTTGGATAGAATGTAGTTTAATCCCAACAAGTACCTTGACTTGTATATATGGTTAAACTATAAACATTCTGTATTTTGAGACTTAAATGACAAAGTTAGACCCGTTTCAGTTAATTTCCGTAAACTAGTTACATATACTTAACCGTATGCATATCAGCGATACCGGGTAACCGGATAAGTCGTGGACAAATTCTATATGCCTTATACTTTAAATAAGTTAAGATATCAGTAGGATATCAACTTGTATGTCCATTAAGGTTTTAAAACAAAATTAAGCCTTATAGGGGCATTTCGGTAATTATATACCGTATAAAAGAAACTTGAATATAATTAAAGTTTATAATCATAGATATTCTGGAAAATAGTTTAGTTATGATGTAATATTAGTAGGATATTTATTCGTATGTCTAGTTTATCTTTTATGACCAAACTATGCACCGAAGGGGCATTTTGGTCATTTTACACATAGTTTATAAATTATTTGGGATTCTGAGTTTTTAACATGTACCTACTGTAAATATATTAAAAATAAGTTTGAAAATCAGTAGGTATCAAGTCTTGGTCAATAATATGGTTTAAAACCATACTATGCGCCGAAACGACGCTTATGTCGTACAATGACGTCTTTATGCGATGTTTACGAAAACCGACATTAGGGTCAGATTATAATGTCTTAGATATGTTAGTTAATATAACATATCAGTAGGTAAAAGATTTACCTTGAAAAGATTTGATTAAAACCATTTTATGAGCCACAGGGGCTAAAATCATCATTTATCGACATAGTTTAAGGACTTGCTTGAAAATTCAGTTTATAACTTGGTTTAACATCCCAAATAATTCTACTTATAATATTACATCACTGGGAAACTCATTTTCAAGTTCGTTACTATTTAAAACTTTTTTTATGCAAAAAGGACATTTTGGTCAAAGAGGGCATAAGTGTAAGAGGAAGTTTACAAGTATCCCAAAACGTGGCATAGCTGATTACAAGTCCATAGTTTCGATTTAATTGTTTTTGGAGCTTTGTTAGGAGGCCAAGACAAACTTTCTGCAATAGAGCCTCTCTCGCGCCCGTGAGACACCCAGGCCAGGTCTCTTGCGGCCCGGGACCGCCCCTTGGCCAGTTTCAAAGTTTGACACTTTTAGCCCCTTAACTTTAAAAAGCTTCCAAAAACCCTTTTAAACACCTTTTTGGCACTTTTAGCCCTCCGTAGCCAGTATTTGGCATACCTGGGATTATGCCCGAACATTGTCGAGCTCTCGGTTCGTTAAAAGGTCATTCAGAGGTATAAATTAACATGTTGACACTTTTAATCCCTCCATCATCCAACTTTCACATACTTACAAAATTGAACCCTCTTGTCCAACAAATGACACGTATGAGAGTTAGGACTTCACAAAGGATCACTCAGAGGCTTATTATAAGCATGTTGACTCCGATGTCACTCAGAGGCTGGGCATGTTGACATATCAGTCACTCAGAGAACAAGTTTTAAGCAAGTTGACATATCAGTCACTCAGAGGCTAATGATTTAAGCATGTTGCAATATTAGTCACTCAGGGGCTTGTTATTTATGCATGTTAGCATCAGACCGTCACTCAGAGGCTCAGTTTGAGCATGTTGATGCCTTTAGTCCTTATTGGTCTTTAATAGACTATATTTTAAAATACAACACGTGTCACTATTCTATTGGACACGATTTTTATAGGTGTTACATCCTCACCCATTTAAAAGAAATCTCGACCTCGAGATTTTATTCAAAAAGATGGGGGTACTATTGTCGCATAGTGGACTCAACCTCCCATGGATACTCGGGACCTCTAAAAGCGTCCTACTTAACCTTTACTACAGGTATCATTTTTCTTCGGAGCTTCTTAACCTGTCGATCCTCGATCTAAATCTGTTTCTCAATAAACCACAAGTTTTCATCTATCTGCACATCCTTGTGCGACATTGCTAGCGACTCATCGGCTAGACATTTCTTAATGTTAGATATGTGGAATACATCATGGATTCCACTTAGCTCCTCTGGCAATCTGAGCTTATAAGCTATGGTGCCGACACATTCGATTATTTCGAATGGTCCTATATATCTTGGGCTCAACTTGGCCTTCTCTCCATAACGCATCACACCTTTCCAGGGTGATACTTTCAGCATGACCTTGTCCCCTACTTGGAACTTAAGAGGTTTACGCCTCTTGTCAGCGTAGGTCTTCTACCTATCCCTGGCAACTTTGAGACGATCATGGATATGCACAATCTTTTCCGTGGTCTCCAGGACAATCTCTGGTCCTGATAGTTGGGCTTCCCCAACTTCTGCCCAGCAAACGGGCGTTCGGCACTTTCTCCCATACAAGGCCTCAAAAGGAGCAGCCTTGATGCTAGTATGATAGATGTTATTGTAGGAGAATTCTATTGGGGGGTAAGTGGTCGTCCCAACTTCCACCTAAATTAATCACACATGCCCTAAGCATGTCTTCCAGTGTCTGGATAGTACGCTCACTTTGACAATCAGTCTACGAATGGTAAGTCGTACTAAAGTTCAATCTTGTGCCTAATGATTGTTGGAAACTTTTCCAAAAGTGAGATGTGTATCTAGTATCTCTGTCAGATACTATAGATACCGGCACACCGTGTAGGGACACAATCTTGTCCATATACAACTTAGCCAATCTATCTGAATTATATGTTTCCTTTATTGTCAAGAAATGTGTTGACTTGGTCAGCCTATCCACAATGATCCAAATAGTGTCGTTTCCACTTTTGGTCTTAGGTAACTTGGTAATCAAGTCCATAGTTACCATTTCCCATTTCCATGTGGGAATTTCTAATTGTTGTAGTAGTCCTGATGGTTTCTGATGTTCGGCCTTAACTTGCGAACACGTCAGACATTTAGCTACACAGGTGGCTATGGATTTCTTCAAACCCATCCACCAATAATTCTTCTTCAAGTCTTGACACATCTTGTCACCACCTGGTTGAACTGAATATCTCAAACTATGTGCTTCTTGGAGGATAGATCTCTAAGTCCTCCAAAGACTGGAACCCAGATCCTCTCATTAAATCGAAGGATTCCATCTTTTCCAAGCGCTAATTGATCCACAGTTCCGCCCAATCCCTCATTAGGGATATTAGCCTCTAATAGAGCTTGCTTCTGCCCATCTAGTAGCTTCTCACTTAAGCTATTTCTGAGCTCAATGCTCTTAGCGTTAATCCTTATAGGTTTAACTCATTCTTTATGACTTAAGGCATCAGCAACTACATTTGCTTTGCCTGGATGGTAGCGAATCTAGCAATCATAGTCATTAAGTGTTTCCATCCATCGGCGTTGTCGCATGTTCAATTCTTTTTGAATGAACAGATGCTGGAGACTTTTATGGTATGTGTATATAATACACTTTGTGCCATACAAGTAATGTCTCCATAGTTTTAGTGCAAATACAACGGCACCCAATTCCAAATCGCGGGTGGTGTAGTTTCTTTCATGCACCTTTAACTGTCGAGATGCATAGGCAATGACTTTGCCTTTTTGCATTAGCACACAGCCCATGCCAGTGTGCGATGCATCACAGTAGACTACAAAATCTTCAGCACCCTCTAGTAAGGATAACACTAGAGCATTGCTCAACTTGTGTTTGAGAATCTTGAAAGATTCTTGTTGCTTTGGACCCCAATTATACTTAACATTCTTTCGGGTTAAGGTAGTTAAAGGAGTGGTTATTCTTGAAAAGTTCTCAATGAACCTCCTATAGTAACCATCCAATCCTAGAAAACTACGAATCTCTGATGGGGTTTTTGGTACTTCCCAATTCATGATAGCTTCAATTTTGGTGGGATCCACTTGGATACCCGTTCACTTACCATGTGTCCAAGAAATTGGACTTCTCTGAGCCAAAACTCACACTTAGAGAATTTAGCATAAAGCTTCTCTTGCTTTAGTAGTTCTAAGATGCACCGAAGATGTTTCTCGTGATCAGCTTGATTACGAGAATAAATAAGTATGTCGTCTATAAAGACAATAACAAACTTATCCAGATATGGCTTGCAGACTCTATTCATGAGGCAGGTGCATTTGTGAGCCTAAAAGGCATCACTAGGAATTCAAAGTGACCGTATCGAGTCCTGAAGGCTGTCTTAGGAACATCTTCACTCCTAACCTTCAGTTGATGATATCCTGATCTCAGATCAATCTTAGAGAAGCAACTGGCCCCCTGAAGTTGGTCGAATAAATCATCTATCCTGGGCAGAGGATATCTATTCTTGATTGTTAACTTGTTCAGCTCTCGGTAGTCAATGTACATCCGAATTGAACCGTCTTTCTTTTTAACGAAAAGGATGGGAGCTCCCCAAGGTGAGGAACTAGGCTGTATAAAGCCTTTCTCCAAGAGTTCTTATAGTTGCGTCCTCAATTCCTTCATCTTCATTGGTGCTAGCTATATGGAGCTCTAGCTACGGGTGCTGACCCTGGCAGGACATCAATCTTGAACTCCACTTGTCTGTCTGGAGGTAGGCGTGGTAATTCTTCTGGAAACACATCGGGATATTGTGAGATGACTGGTAGGTCCTCCATGTTTGGCATAGGCTCATTTATGGTAACTTGTGCCATGTAAATGACATATCATTTCCTCAAACACTTGGATGCCTTAAATAACGAAACCTTGTCTGGCAATCCCTAGTGTGAATCTCCATGGATGGGGATTGTTCCACCCGATGGGGTTTTAATCTCGAAAAGTTTCTTATCGCAGGCAATGCGGGCTCGGTTATGAGATAACCAATCCATGCCTAAGACAACATCGAACCCCGCCAATTTCATTAGCAGAAGAGAGATAGGGATGGAATGATTCTTAATGAATATAAAGCACCCATCAAGAATGGAAGATGTTGTTTCTATCGTTCCATGAGCAAGTTCTATCTCATAAGTTGTGTCCAGAGTTCTTATGGGCAGGTTTACTAGTTTACTAAACTTATGGTCAACAAATGATTTATCCGCACCTGAATCGAAAAGAACACTAGCGTAAATATTTTTAATGAGGAATGTACCTGTTATGACATTGTTGTCATTAGCGGCCTCCCTGGCATTCATTTGAAAGGCACGGGCATTCTCCTTCTTGGCCTCTCCAGGCTTTGCATCATTACTTTTGGGTTTCTTGGGGCAATTGTACGTTATATGCCCTTTTTCGTTGCAGTTATAGCAAACTGCATCCTTAAGATCCTTCCAATCTAAGGTCTTATGCCCTCTTCTTTTGTAGATACCACAAGGTTTGGTTTGTGGATTTATACAACACTGTCCCCGATGCCTATATTTACAATTCTTGCACAGAGGTTTGTCATTAGACGCGTGCTGGTTCTTCTTGAACCCAAAATTCCTTTCTTTTTAAATCTTTGGGAGTTATTATCCTCCCGTTTCCTCTTTCCGTCAGTTTCAGTCCTAACTGACTTTTATCTTACCAAATCAAGGGTGAGGGAAAGAGATAGGTCTACAACGGACCTATAGGTATTAGGCTGTGCAACCTTTACCATGCCCTTTATCTCAGGCGCCAACCCATTTATAAAACACGCAATGCATTTGGATTCGGGGGTGATCAAATAGGAAACTAACCTAGATAGGGAGTTAAAGTCAGAAACGTACTTCAGACAATCTAGGTTTTTCATTGAAAGAGATAAAAAGTCTGTCTCTAATTTCTCCACCTCATGGGATGGGCAGTAAGTTTCCTTAACAAGGTCCACAAACTTGGACCATCCTAAATTATATAGGTGTACCTTACCTGTAGACTGGATCATGGCTTTCCACCATATTAGGGCATCGCCCTTGAAGGATTGTGATACGTACTTGACCACATCCTTATCAGCACAGTTGCTGATATCTACAATCATTTCCATCTCGTCTAGCCACTTTAGGGCTTCTATAGTTCCTTTCTCCCTGTTAAAGTCTCGGGGCTTACAGGAGACAAAGTACTTATAGGTACATCCGTCTTTAACAGAACGGGACTTTTCAGCAAAATCTATTTTCCTTGGTTCACTCTTCGTATTTGAAGAAAACGGAACTCTCCTTATGAGCTGAAGATGGTGGAATAGATATGGGTCTAGAGCGAGTGGCACTCGACTCTCTTAGCCTTTCTATGGCCTTTCCCATGGGCTTTTCAACAGCCGCATCAATGCGAGCTTGAAAATTATCATCATTAATGTCTTTGTTTTCAGCTTTGTTAGATTCTACATTCCTGTGGCTACTTTGTGCTTCATTTGAGTTAGCCATCTTTAAGTCTTGGGTTCTATACCAATAAAACTTCATTTAGCCATGGTATATCAACCATATCGGCTTTCAACATTGGATATAACAATCCATTGCCTATACTTAGTGTGAACATCACAACTCTTAGGCTTAACATAACTATATTTGGCCTAGGTCTTATTAGGACCATCATAGACAAATTACAATTTGGACATAGTCCATATATTATTGGACAGTGGATCGTAATGTCACAACTGTTATTGTCATCATTGACAATTATATAGTTCATAGGTTTGTCCCGAATGGACATAATAATTTGGCATATTGGCCGGTCACATTGGACATAATATATAAATACGACACATCAGCCTGTCACTTATGATATAATACATATGGCATATCAGCCTGTCACATAAATTGGGCAAATTGGCCTACTTTATATCAGATGTATATGGCATATCAGCCTGTCCCGTTGGACACAAATTGGGCACATTGGCCTACATCATATCAGATGTGTATGGCATATCAGCCTGTCCCGTTGGACACAAATTGGGCACATTGGCCTACATCATATTAGATGTATATGGCATATCAGCCTGTCCCGTTTTGGGCACATTGGCCTACATCATATCAGATGTATATGGCATATCAGCCTGTCCCGTTGGACACAAATTGGGCACATTGGCCTACATCATATCAGATGTATATTGCGTATCAACCTGTCCCATTGGACACAAATTGGGCACATTGGCCTACATCATATCAGATGTATATAGCATATCAGCCTGTCCCGTTGGACACAAATTGGGCACATTGGCCTACATCATATCAGATGTATATGGCATATCAGTCTGTCCCGTTGGACACAAATTGGGCACATTGGCCTACATCATATCAGATGTATATGGAATATCAACCTGTCCCGTTGGACATAAATTGGGCACATTGGCCTACATCATATCAGATGTATATGGCATATCAGCATGTCCCGTTGGACATAAATTGGGCACATTGGCCTACATCATATCAGATGTATATGGCATATCAGCCTGTCCCGTTGGACATAAATTGGTCACATTGGCCTACATCATATCAGATGTATATGGAATATCAGCATGTCCCATTGGACATAAATTGGGCACCTTGGCCTACATCATAACAGATGTATATAGCATATCAGCCTGGCACATTGGCCTAACGGCTAGTATGGTTCCTCAAGCCACACTACCAGGAGTATGAACATTCTTAATGTTAACATAAGAGTACCTTAATGATTGATTAATAGTCCCAATCACCTTCGACCTTAACGACCTTGGAGATTTGGACCTAGTCCCTTACCTCTGGATATAAGGATAACTTCCCTTAACTATCCTGATAGAAGACCCCTTCGCACTTAACTATCATTTCTTGGCCAATATGTGGTCTACGCCACTTGGCATAATCAATCTACTAAGGTCTTTTGGAATTATATAGCAGAGCATAAATTTTGAGTAAAATCGAGACGCTCGTTTTCAAGAGGATAAATACATATACATATATAAAATTCCAAAAGTACTTCATTAAATTCCAAATTTAGAAATTACAATACTAGAAATGAAATAAACTGTCCATGCAAGGACTTTAAAGAAATAAAAATGTCCACGTAGGGACTACATATAATTAGAAGAGGCTTCACTCGTCCTTCTTTCCCTTGACCAACTTGGAGAGTTTCTTGAAAAATTTGTTTGTTTTCTTCTCTGTTTTCTCCGCTTGCTGCTGCATTTCTTTCATTCTTTCTACAGCCTCATTGATGGCCTCAAGTGGTGGCGGAGGTTGTGGTTGTGGTTGTGGCATGACCGGATACTGGTACCCATAAGTTGGATATCCAGTTGGTGGATAAGTAGGTGGGAAAGGAGACGGTAAAGTGCATTGTGCATAGCCGCCTGCATGTAGGGGTCTTGCGACCATGCTTGATAGTCTATCGGTGTAGACGGGGATCATATCTAGACGTTTCTGGATATGTGGGGATTGGGTTAGTATAACCCGATGGTGGTAGTTGAACAGCAGGTGTTGCTGTTGATTCCACTATAGGTGAAACATTAGAGGGTCCACCCATTTGTGGGTCCTCTTGAATTGTGGGGTAGGAGTTGGGCAAAGGTGGCAGCGATCCCGACCTTTGTCCGGCACGCACCAACATACGTGCTCCGCTTCCTTCTTGGTGGTTCAGGTGGTGGTTGAGGTTGGTCCACAGGTTCCATGTGGACATCTTCTTGAACAGGGGGTGGTTGAGAGTGATGGGAAGGAGTATGGGCGAAGGTGAATTGGTTCCAGTATTGGTCCCACTCATTAGGACCTTGGTAGGGCGATCCGGCATATGAGTTTGAATCGCTTAAAATTTCAATGGGATGCATATTTGATCCCGACGGTGGCATCTCCGGGTCGGAGTCCTCGTCCATGGGGTTTAGTTGGTCCAACTGATTTTGATTGGTTGGAGGCGTGTTAAAGTAATGGTTAGGGTTAAATTCTTCATGGTAAGAATGTGAATGGGAATGATGGGTATGGTGTGAATGATAGGAGTGGTGAGAGTGGTAAGAATTTTGGGAATGTGAGGGCGAGTGTGTATTAGAGACAAAGCGTCTCACTGGTTGTCAAGGAGATGAATCTCCTGATTCTTGGTAAGCATCTGAGTTATGAGGTTGAGGGGGAATGCTCCCCGATGGTCCTCCCCTCATTGGACCTTTTCCTCTCCCACTTTGTCCTTGTACACGTGGCGGCATTTTCCTGTTTAAACATCAATTCAAAAACATACTAATAACTTAATAATGAAATGAGTAATCCTAGGTCAATACCTAGACTCGAAAGTCTAAGGAATGTGCTCGTGTAAGTTTGAGATTAAACACAAAAGGCTAGTGTTTAATTATCTCAAACGTTGGCTCTGATACCAACCTGTCACACCCCGGATTTCCAATCCAAATCCAAACACCGGTGGGCCCGGGTGGGGAGTATCGTGAGGTCAGTTGATAATCATCATAGTCAATTAAACACGGCACAGTGGAAGTCTTGGAGTAAAATTACTATTACAAACCGAATGTTCGAAAATGCAAAATAATATACAGGCTCGTAATAGAAGATCCACAGGCGGATCATAAATTGTACATGGAAAGAGTATAAAACAGACTTTGGGCAAATTTAGGATTTGCATGATCCTCTATCACTACCAAGCACTTCCAGCCTATTTTCGTATTGTACCTGCAGTTTAGTCTTTTGAAATACGTCAGCGTTCGCTAGTAAATACACCCAACTGACTCATTTTGAAAACATTTCAAAAATGTTTTAAGTGCGTATCAGCACAAAATATTTTATAACTTGGGTTAATTGACCGTCCAACCTTGTTAACAGATTCACATGTTTGTCCATACATACGGGGCCCCGTACGGAGACCGAGACACAATTAACGTACACACCACTTTGGACTCACGAAGGAGTCAATTCCTCCCAACCTTGAGGGAATGCATAATTGAGCGTCTAACGGGTGTATGCCTACACCCGCGCTAAAGTCGTGGCCATTTCTATTGTAATGAGCCGAGGATATCCAGGACATGGTAGTTAACCCCCGATGTTTAAGTTATCAAACAAAATTGATTAAAACAGAAGATGTGGATTTACTATCCCCAAACGAGCGTTCGATTGATCCCATTTCCGACCAAGCGGTAATAATGTACCGTAACCCAAGCCCGTATAGGGGAAATAAGTCGAGAGTATTTAACTGAGCTAATCTTCTTTTAGTTTTAATAACTCAGACGTACACAAAAGTACTAAGTGTAGATAGCATTTACCGGCAAGTCTCTAGTCTGGATTATGGCATAAACTAACCAATTAAATACGAACGGTCTTATTTAATTCATTGACTTAGACCGACTAGCGTACTTGATCAAAACGTATGACGCTAGATTAAGCGATGATTGGATAGAATGTAGTTTAATCCCAACAAGTACCTTGACTTGTATAATATGGGTAAACTATAAACATTCTGGATTTTGAGACTTAAATGACAAGGTTAGACCCGTTTCAGTTAATTTTCGTAAACTAGTTACATATACTTAACCGTACGCATATCAGTGATATCGGGTAATCGGATAAGTCATGGACAAGTTCTATATACCCTTATACTTTAAATAAGTTAAGATATCAGTAGGATATCAACTTGTATGCCCATTAAGGTTTTAAAACGAAATTAAGCCTTATAGGGGCATTTCGGTATTTATATACCGTATAAAAGGAACTTAAATATAATTAAAGTTTATAATCATAAGTATTCTGGAAAATAGTTTATTTATGATGTAATATTAGTAGGATATTTATTCGTATGTGTACTTTATCTTTTAGGCCAAACTATGCACTGAAGGGGCATTTTGGTCATTTTACACATAGTTTATAAATTATTTGGGATTCTGAGTTTATAACATGTACCTACTGTAAATATATTTAAAATAAGTTTTAAAATCAGTAGGTATCAAGTCTTGGTCAATAATATGGTTTAAAACCATACGGCGCCGAAACGACGCTTATGTCGTAAAATGACGTCTTTATGCGATGTTTACGAAAACTGACATTAGGGTCAGATTATAATGTCTTAGATATATTATTTAATATAACATATCAGTAGGTAAAAGATTTACCTTGAAAGATTTGATTAAAACCATTTTATGAGCCACAGGGGCTAAAATCGTCATTTATTGACATAGTTTAAGGAATTGCTTGAAAACTCAGTTTATAACTTGGTTTAACATCCCAAATAATTCTACTTATAATATTACATCAGTAGGAAACTCATTTCCAAGTTCATTACTATTTAAAACCTTGTTTTATGCAAAAAGGACATTTGGTCAAAGATAACATAATTATGGAACTTGCGCATTAACTTGGATTCTGATTATGATCATGTAATATAACCTCAGAGGGCTATGCTACATTATATTATGATCATAATGCAACTTTAGATCAGTAGCTAATTAATCTGAATCGGGTCAGAATCGAAAGTCAAAGTAGAAGTCAAACTTCGCGACTTTCGGTTGTGAACCGACCCTAGAACTGAAATTGACGAGCCGAACATGTTCTTACATGTTCTAATAATTATTACCAACTTTTTTAAGTGTCAAAACAGGTTTCATAACATATATAAGATCAATTTATGATTTTTTCGAAAAATGGCCTGTTTGACTTTTTAATATTATAACTTTGACCCGTCAATTAGTCTAGCAAACGTGATCTTCAGGAGGTGCCCTTTATAGGGATTAACACCTACCTTATTATGATCACTTAGCCATGTTCATTTTGAACAATTGCTGGACCATAATGGTCTTAACCGAAAGTCAAAGTGTTTTCCGTAAAACGCTTGACTTTTGGCTATAAAAGCCTATAAACGAAAATGCACAAGGAAGGAACACTTACCAGTGATTCCTAGGGTGCAAAAGAACTATGTTGAATGCTCCTTTTAGCTAGGAACTTCCAGAGGAGGGAGAAGAGTTGTGATTTAGAAAGGTGCAAGTTCAAATGGTGAACTTGATCACCTATTTATAGTTGGAGAACTCAAAGGAGGTGAATCCAGGTGTTTAGGGGTGTAAGAGGAAGCTTACAAGTGTCCAAAAACATGGCATAGCTGAATACAAGTCTATAGTTTCGATTTAATGGTTAGAGCTTTGTTTGGAGGCCGAGACAAACTTTCTGCAACAGAGCCTCTCTCGCACCCCGCGAGAGACCCAGGCCAGTTTCAAAGTTTGACACTTTAGCCCCTTAATTTTAAAAAGCTTCTAAAAACCCTTTTAAACACCTTTTGGGCACTTTTAGCCCTCTGTAGCCAGTATTTGGCATACCCGGGATTATGCCCGGACATTGTCGAGCTCTCAGTTCGTTAAAAGGTCATTCAGAGGTATAAATTAACATGTTGACACTTTTAATCCCTCCGTCATCCAACTTTCACATATTTATAAAATTGAACCCTCTCGTCCAACAAATGGCACGTATGAGAGTTAGGACTTCACAAAGGACCACTCAGAGGCTTATTATAAGCATGTTGACTCCGATGTCACTCAGAGGCTGGGCATGTTGACATATCAATCACTCAGAGCCCAAGTTTTAAGCATGTTGACATATCAGTCACTCAGAGGCTAATGATTTAAGCATGTTGACATATTAGTCACTCAGAGGCTTGTTATTTATGCATGTTGACATCGGACCGTCACTCAGAGACTCAGTTTGAGCATGTTGACGTCTTTAGTCCTTATTGGTCTTTAATAGACTATATTTTAAAATACAACACGTGTCACTATTCTATTGGACACAATTTTTATAGGGTGTTACACTTATCTTTTGGATTGTTGTTTTTGGAGTGTAGCTTGGAGGGTCGACATGGGGTGTCAATTTCTCTTTCTTGTATTTGTGTTGGTTTTTGCCGTTAATTTGTTCCTTTTGTAAATTTAAGTTCATTTAGTTCTGAAAATCAAAAGTATACAAAGAAACGCACTTTTTCCAACATTAGTACATAAAAGGGTTGATTTTATGCCTTGTTTGATATAGTTTGTATGTTGCATTTTGTGCATATCACTATGCAAGGTGTCTTTGGAATGTGAAACCTAAATAGATGTCATGGAGCACGTTATGTGATATGTACTATAGTTTTACTTGCTTTGCATGAAAATGAATTAACCTGAAGTCACCTAATTAGTCACCAACAGGTTGTCGGGTCAACCTTGTGCTAAGTGGTCAAACATAAGAGTCTTTTCTATAACATTAAAACGACGAGGTTGTTTGGATTACTTGGGTTTTGTGAACCAACATGAACATACACTTATAAACTTGACGTGTAATCGGTAGTGGTTAACCGGACACCAATTCTTTGGCTTTTGCATACTCGGATTATCTTCGCAAAGTGTGTGATTTTACTACTTTTCTAAAAGCATGTATCCCTAATTTTGGACTACTTATATTTCGGGGGGGGGGGATACTTTTACTTTGAATATCTTAGTTAAATTTCATGTCTATAGTGGATAAAACTACCTCTATCTTGTAAGTCCCTTATATATTGATTAGTTGCCGGATGTCAAGTGAGGGTATTATTTGATAACGATATTAGGTTTGACAAAACTCACACCATGCTGGGAGCCGGGAGTGAACTTTTGACTCTAACTTTGCATCAATGCTGATAGACATTGATGTGGGGCATAAACTTACTTAGTTAGTTTTCGGTACTTCATGTTTAGTTGCTAATCGTGGGTTAGCTACGCATGACATGTTCTTATAACTTTTGTATTTGGATTTACTTCTTGCTGAACTAAACTTGTGAACTCGCCAACTTTTTGTTGATATACTTAAGCATGCTTTTGCAAGTCGCTAGGTACGACATACTTAGGACATGCATTGGAGTCTTATGAATAAAAGTTTTAGACATTTTCATTTATATGCTTTTTGTAAATTTCTCAAGAGTTTTTGGGCGCATGTTTTGCGCAAGTCATATTACTTATACTTAACTTCCGCTTTCACATTTACTTTGATAACTTATGGTTATATTTTATTTTTAAAATTTAAAAACGGACTAAATGTTTTCTAGCATTTAATGTTATTCAGTGTAACTAATGGCTATGTGGATCCTTGTTTTTCACACGTCTCGTGATAAAACCCTGCAGTGGAATTTGAGGGTGTGACAGCATCGTCATCACTCCACCTCATATCCTAACTCCTATCAAACTCAACCATTTAAATTACTGTTTCAGAGATTAGGGGTCAAAACGAGAATTCTAGCAAATCCTAACACTGACTTGATTGATGTTGTTGGTTTTCAGTGATGGTTTCTTTTGGTGTTAGTAGTAAGTACATAAAAGAGGTTATGGTTTTGATTCAACAAACATGCTTTTCATACTTACCAAAAACACGATATTTTGATCAACAATTAGATTTTTCAAATTCAATAGAAGACCTTCCAGTAATCTTTTACTCAATAAATACTCCTTTGAATCTGTCACGTTTTTCAAATTCAATGAAAGACCTTTCGGTAATCATTTACTCAATAAATATGGCTTTTTAATCCTTCACGTTTTCAAATTCAATAGAAGAGCCTTCGATAATCTTTTACTTAATAAATACGTCTTTTTAATCCGACGAAAGACATGCGTTATGAAGAGTAATTTAGTATATAATATATTTTCATTATAAATTAAATATATATATATATTTTTTATACATTTAAATTTACCCATTATAGCTTAAACAATATACCTATTTAACTCGTTTTGTTTTTATTAATTTAATTTTTCTTTAATAATAATTTGTATGATTTTCTTAAAAAGCTAAGCCGACAAGTGTATTTAATATTTTCTTGTTTACCTTTTTAACAAAGTTGAGTATGTAACCTTTTTTACTAATCAGATATGGTAACAACATTAGCTCTACTAATTAAGATGATTAAAACTAGCCTACACTTTTGATGAGACAGGTTTTAGAATCCCATCACAGAAACCCCCTCTCTCTCACCATCATGTAAACTCTACTCTTCCTCTAGTCCCACCACCACCCCATATAAAACCCTCTCTCTCACACACCACACACTAAAGTTCCCCCTTGAAAGCGATTCTCATTTTAATCAATACTAATACTAATTGCCACCATCATCAATCAAACCCAATTCATCATCACCTTTACCGGTTGTAATTCACTCACAAAACCCATAATTTCACCCCTCAATTCCGATCACACACCAACAACATGGTGGTGCCGGTGAGTCAACCGCAACGCCACCATCAACCGCCGGAAATCCCATCAAGAATCCCACTCCGAACCCTCCTCCGAGTGGCATCAGTAGCGTGCGGAATCCAATTCGGCTGGGCCTTACAACTATCTCTGCTAACCCCATACGTTCAAGAGCTCGGAATACCGCACGTATGGTCCAGTATTATCTGGTTGTGTGGACCGTTATCCGGTTTTTTTGTCCAGCCGCTTGCTGGCCATATGAGTGATCGGTCCACGAGCCGGTTCGGGCGGCGCAGGCCGTTTATTGTTGTGGGGTGTGGGTCGATTATATTGTCGGTGCTTTTGATCGGGTTTTCTGCGGATATTGGGGGGTGGTTGGGAGATGGGGAGACGAAAACGCGGGCGATTGTGGTGTTTGTTATTGGGTTTTGGTTTTTGGATATGGCGAATAATGCTACTCAAGGGCCTTGTAGAGCTTTGCTTGCTGATCTTACTGGTAATTTGTTGGCTCGTTGATTTTTTGTGAATCGGGTTTGGTTAGATGGAGTTTTTTTTTTGTTTGGGGGGGGGGGGGGAATGATTATAAGTTGAGTTTAGTTAGGGGAATATGATTGTAGTTTTTGGTTTTGAGATGTTTTGGAATTGGAGTTATGAACTCGTTGAATGATTTTGGTTGTTTAAGTTGTAATAAGTAATTAGTGATCGGTTTCTAAATGCACATCCAAACGCCTTGGCAAGCTTGAGTGTGCTGCACGAAGCCAAGAGTCTGGTATGGTTAGGGGTCTAATCGAGCCACACATTCACATACACACACACATGTCACCCGGAGGTCACGGGTAAGCTTGGAGCAACAATAAGGTTGCTGCCATGTGACCTGGAGGTCATGGGGTCAGGTGGTGGAAACAATCTCTTGTAGAAATGCAGGGTAAGGTCGTGTACATTAGGCTCAAGTTGCCCGCGCATGGGAGTCTTGTGCACCGGGTTTTCTTTTTATATATATCTCTAGGCTTTAGAGATGCTTTGTTTTAGTTTTGTTGTAGGATTTTTTTTGAATGATATACTACCACTATGAACCAAGGCAAGCCTTAAACAAGCTCATAGGAACAGTGTCCGAATGAGAATAGGAAAGAAACGAATTTATATGGGTTGCCGGGCCTATTCAACTTATAGGAACAGAGTCTGAATGAGAATAGGTAGATACAATTTGGGCCCGTAAGGTCCACCGAATGACCTTGTAGCCTCCATCATGCTTGCTATAAGAGCATGCAGGCTGAGTTTAACTAAGATGCATTGTTTATGTAATTGATAAATTTGTCGGTATTCTTTATGTATGTGATTACTATCATTTATATCTTGTATTCTTGTCAAGGTCTATTCAGATAGATACATTAATAATTATACTACCAAATAATTGGTCCCCAAAAGCTGTGGGTGCTTATTGTGGGTCATGTTTATTAAGGAGAGTTGTGAGATAGTGACAATATGTCGATATACACTACCCTTAGAATCGGTCAAAATAGATTGCAGATCAATGGGCTCGGCTTGCCTTGTTGGACGGACCCTTGTTAGATTTGTAGTATTTATGTAACAAAATATACCAAACTTATGTATCCTTTTATTATTATAAGTCAACTACCTGTTGAAATATATAGAATGATAAGGACATCAACAACATAATAAAAGCTAACGTTATTTTCCTATACTATATCATGTTTATTTATTTTAAATAAAAGATAATTTATATTTTTACAATGTAAAAGATTATACCACCATGCATTCCAAAGGCAATATCATAAGATTTTAGAAAGTTATAACTTTCAGTTATAAATTATTGTTGATGATCGTATGCCTTTTTAATTTAGAAAACTTAGGTATGATTCTACTAACTATATCTTTTATTAGGGAAGGATCACCGAAGAACTCGAGTTGCAAACGCATATTTCTCCCTTTTCATGGCAGTTGGTAATGTTCTCGGGTACGCAACGGGAGCATACAGTGGTTGGTACAAGGTTTTCCCTTTTACCTTAAACTCTTCATGCGACATTAACTGCGCCAACCTCAAAGCTGCCTTCCTTCTCGATGTCATCTTCATCACGTGCACTACATACATAAGTGTGACTACAATTCACGAGCAACCAATAACTTCCGTTCATGATGCTATTAATCAAGAATCAAGCCATCCCCAAGAAGCATTCTTCTGGGAAATGTTTGGGACATTTAAATACCTTCCGAGCCCTGTTTGGTTGATCCTGTTCGTCACTTCTTTAACTTGGATTGGGTGGTTTCCGTTCATTCTTTTTGATACAGATTGGATGGGTAGAGAGATATACGGTGGAGATCCAATCGGTGACCAAAAGTATAGTGAAGGTGTTAGAATGGGTGCGTTTGGGCTTATGTTGAATTCGGTTATTCTTGGAATAACGTCTGTGCTTATGGAGAATCTTTGTAGGAGATGGGGGTCCGGTTTTATTTGGGGGATTTCGAATATCGTTATGTTTCTTTGCTTTCTGGCAATGCTTGTGCTTTCATTTGTGGCAAGCAAAACGGATTATGACAGCGATGGTGTGCCTCCAAATGGGATCGTAATTGCTGCGTTGGTTATTTTTGCTATTCTGGGCATGCCATTGGCTGTAAGATGCTTCCTTTTTCTAAAGCTTCCATTTTTATTTCATTTTGAAGAAAAAGAAAATTACCGGTTATTGATTTTTTTAATTTGACAATTAGCAGAGTCAAACCTTGCAAGCTTCAAACATATAATTATTTTATTAATATTTTTTTCTTGAATAATCATAGTGGTAGATTAATTTCTTGTAGAAGTGGCAAAATTGTCGGGGTGGGTAACAATCAACAAATTAAAATGTTGTATTTTCAATATGGGTGCGGGTTCTAGTCACGTAGTGGACATTGGTGTAAAGTTTACATGTAGATTTAATGGTTGAGTGAGTTTTCCGTTTTAAAAAAAAAGACCTACAAACATCTTCTGTTCGGTTTCTATTTAAAGAAAGGATAATTAATGCATGATTAGAAACGTAATATTATTACTTAACTATAAATAATCTTTGAATAAAAATAACTTTGGAGGATGTATTATTAAAAATAGATGTTGGGCAACTCTCAACCAGTTTGACCCGTTCTCCTGCCAAAATTCTTATTTGACCCGCTTATGATATAACACAACCTTAAATGACTCATTCATAAGTAAATAGGTTGAAATAATGAAATTGCTGTCTCTAGTTTATTGTAAACTGTAGTGATCTGAGGTGTACTAAGTAGTCAAATTTAGTCAAACAAGTATTTATATTTTAGAGTAACTACTAAACCAATGCTATGACTTGAACTCCTTTAGTTTATTACTGCTTTGTGTTGAGGTCCTTGAGGATCATGTTTTCAAGAGCTATTTGAAGCTGACAAGTTCTTTCTATATGATGCAGGTGACGTATAGTGTCCCATATGCGTTGGTATCCTCACGGATCGAGTCTCTAGGACTTGGTCAAGGTGTGTCCCGGAGTTATTTTACTGTTCTTTGTTATTTCTGTTATCTCTGCTCAAGGATTTGAAGTTCCTAATTACATATATTCTGTTTCAGGGTTGTCAATGGGTGTTCTAAATGTCTCCATTGTGCTCCCACAGGTATGTTATCTGCTTTCCATTATTGCTAGTGTTCATGCGTCAGACATAATTCTTAGCCTGTAACACCTTTTTTCACAAGATTTCTTATGTATTAATTTCATAATTATTAATATTCAATTATCTGATTATTAGAAGTACAAAATCCAAAAACTATAACCTACTATTATCACAACTGATTATATGGATGGAGCATATTTATTTCGTTATATGTATCATGCTGGGTTAGTGTTTACACCGAATGTTCTATCTATACAGCATTCTGGCTATCTTTAAGTACATTTACGCCTGAACATAGTGTTATTTTCAAAACGATTAGTTTAAAGTTACGGGTGTGACTTGTTTTTGTTGGAGGGTTGAATTGTTGATCTGAACATGACCCATATATTTATTTTTGCCAAAGGCATCAACCTAACCTGGGCACAGTGCCGGCCCGTAGGGGGTGCGGGGTGGGTGATGGCACAAGGCCCAAACCTCCGAGGCCCCAAATCTTTTTTATTTTGTATAGAATTTACGCTGTATAAGATAGAATATATATGCACTGAATCGAAAGATAACATAAATGTGGTTACTGCCTTGCTTAAATAACAAGGAGACGTGGGTTCTAATCCCGGCGTCTCCAAATTCTTTATTTTAGCTTATTTTTTGTTTTTTTGTTAGTGGCATTTAATGTTTAATTTTGTCAACTGTATCTTTCCCTTTAATTAATAAATTACTTCCTAAACTTTACATAAATTTTAGTGATTGATTAGTTTATATTAAATGGAGATTTTCTAATAGGGCCCAATTTTTTTATCAGGGCCTTTTTTGTGATTTTCGGAGACGGCCCTGTCCGGGCACACTTAAATTCGTGTAATCCAATTACCTAAACACGACCCACTTAGCCCATTTATCTAAACGAGTTAGAATGGCTAATGTGCTGTAAAACGGGTTGTAATCATTGGGTTAAACTGGTTGACGGGTCTACTGGTATAGGTCAACAAAACAAGACCCGTGCAATTAAATGGGTAATACATGTTAATCTGAACACGGCCTATTTATTTAATGGATTAGAGATGACAACCCAAAAAGGTTATCTTTGTTTTCATCAATACCTGCGACATGTATTAGAAGTTACACGCTGCAAATGAAATTTATAAATAACACATGGTTTGTTTTAATAGGTTGTGGTGTCTCTTGGAAGTGGACCGTGGGACGCGTTATTTGGTGGAGGTAACTCTCCAGCCTTCGCTGTAGCAGCAGTTGCAGCCTTTGCAAGTGGGCTCGTAGCTATCTTGGCTATTCCTCGATCTAGGCCCGAAAAATCCAAAATTCGACAATGAGAAGAATGTTATTTTTTGATGAGTGAAGATGTATTGCTGTTGTATTGTGTTTTCTGTTTTGTATTTACATATATCTTTGTGACAAGGGAGTCTCAGTCTACTGCAAAAAATGGTCTGAATTTTGTGTATAGCAGCACGTGTTTAGTGGCAGTAATATTACTACCATGATATAAAACAATAGTCTTGCAATGATTTTTAATATTTTTTTTATAAAAAAAATACGTAGTTATAAAAGTCTTGAGAATTTTTTCGTCTCACTTTACTGCTAGTTTTTGTACAATAAGCTTAATGATTTTGTACTTAATGCATTAAAAAGTTGTACATTGTACTTATTCATAAAGAGCATTGATTTGTATAATGTGATCTTGTAAAATATGATATGAACACCAATTTTGTGGGTGTTACAAATGACCCCTGTTTTGCTTACTTATATTGCCCAGCTGTATTTGAGCTTTAGTTGGGTTAATCTACATTCTCAAGTTACCTCACAAGAGAATTAAATGTTTGTTGGTCAACCTTAACCTTAAGTTGTACGTTTAATCCCCCACTATCATACACTTCTAATATATAAGGGAGTAAACGGTTAAAATGGTGTCTAAGGTTTGGTTATATTTATCAGTTTAGTCCAAAGCTCAAACATTTTGAATTTGTTCCCTGTGGTTTCAATTTTGTTGTCATTTTCATTAAAAAGTAAAACCTGATTAGATTTTATAGTTAATATTCAACTTTTTTGTGCAGGTTTTGATCATTCTCAATATTGTCTTGGTCATTGGCAAAGGTTTTGGTCATTTTCAACATGTTTTGGTCACTAAAAAATCTGGATGTTAACTGAAAAATCTGACTAGGTTTTGCTTTTGCATGAAAATGGCAACAAAATTGAAACCAATCGATCCAGATTCAAAAGATTTGAGTTTTGCACTAAAATCACAAAAGTGATCAAACCTCAAGGAATTTTAAGTTTACTATAGATTAGAATGCTATATATAAAATTAAGTATATGAACCAATTTAAACATTTGCTATAAATTAGAATACTTAAGCTATAAAATTACACACGTCCGTAGAATATAACGTTTTAGTGTATACATATGTTTTTCTGTGAGTTTGCAAATTTTTATGTAGGTTTCAACTTTCAACTTTATTAGCCCTGGCCCAAAAACACTTTAGCATCTAATGGATTAACGAGCACTTTCATCATATAAGCATCTAAATTCTAATGGATCAATGAGCATTTTCATCATATGCATGGCTAAAGGTGCACAAAGCGGGTTTTTTCAATACCGGTTCCGGTTATGAAACCGGTTTTGAGTATGGTCGTGTATCACTAATACCGGGTACTGAAATAATCGGTTTCGGTTCCTAGTATAAAAAACCGGGTTTTTTCAATACCTGGTTCTGGTTATGGAATCAGTTCCGGGTATGGTCGGTTATTAATTATACCGGGTATTGAAAGAACATGTTGCGGTTCCTAGCATAAAAACCATACCCAGTATACTTGGTTTCGGGTCGAGTATGGAACCGATTCTTAAACAACTGTTAAAAACCGAAAATTAAAAAAACGGGGTATTTCACGTATTGAAAAAAACCCGGTACGGGTATTAAAAAAAACTGTTTCGAGGCAAGCACATTTTGAAGTGTTGTATGATTTTCCACCCCATGTTCATCCACACACTACCCGACTGTCACTTTGTTTCTTGGTTTCTTAAGATCTAGTAATTAGTGACTAAGCTCATCTCATATGGCTTTTATTTTATGTTTCAAACAAAGATTGCCTATAAGATTGCTTAACTTTTTATTTCTGTTGCAAACTAAGCATGCTTGTAAGAATAGAACATTAAATGAAGTTTACTGCAGAAATAAAAGTAAGATCGGCTCATACAAGCTAAAATAATAACTAAAAAATCACAATATTTCATTATTAAACTATAAAAATAAAAACATGTAACATTATTATGAACATGTATTTGGGTATTCAGAAAACTCGATTCTGAGTATTAAAAACCGGATACGGGGACAAACTAGTTCCGGGTATTAAAAAAAACCCGGGTATAAATCACTCTGCTTCCAGGTACGAAAAAAATCAGATTTTTTTAACCCCCAAATCTATTTTTTTCCGGTTCCAATTCCTTTTTTTGTGCACCACTATGCATGAACACTTAAGTTCTAAATTTACCCTATATTAATTTGTAACACCCTCTCCCTCTTATATTAGCTATTCATTTTTTCTTTGACTTTTTTATACTTTTTAATTTTCTTTTACTTTTAACCCTTTTATTTTTTTTTACATTTTTGACCCTAATAGTTTTCAACTTTTATATAACCCTCATAGTTTTCATCGATATACTTTTAACCCAATAGTTTTCATCTTTTACATATTTATCACAAACATTTTCTATTTTTAACCCCAATACTTTTTCACTTTTAACTTTGGTCCCTGTACTTTACATTTTTTACAAATTTGTCGTTTTCCTATTCGTTCTAAATTTTGTGAGTTAACATGCTGCAAGGCGCGTGTGTGGTTCAACGTTTTTACATTTATTTTTTGCAGTTTAAGGGCTCTGTCGAAACTTGCGGGTCCTAAGCCAACTTAGTTTTCTTTTCTATGTTTTACTTTTACGGTCAATTTTTTGCGAGTTAACACGCCATAACATGTATGTGTGATTCATCATTTTTACGTTTACTTTTTGTTTGGCTTAACAGTCATTTCAAAGTGCGGGTTCTAGATACTAGTTATATAACTCAGCCGTTGTACTTTAATTAGCCATTTAAACATGTTTAGATACCTAATATGGATTTGAGACAAATATCTTAATTTCAATCCAACACATCTTGTTAGTTTCAAAAATCACTAAAATGAATTTAATAACCTTTCATGCTAATATCAATTTAAAAAAAAAGGCTTATAGCAGGATAATTGATCACTCAAGACACTTGTTGGCTAATCACTTCATCAAAATGTAATTGGGGTTACTTTGAGATAAAATCACTAATTTTATTTGTTTATCAGATTTAAGTATTCCTGAAATTAACTATTGTTTTTTTTTATCATAAAAAGTCATTTTAATCAAGAACGGATGTTTATAATACAAAATCTTACAATTTTTAGCCAAAATTGGTCAAAACCAACCAATGGCTCACCAATAATGCGACAACAATTGTAAGGAAAAAATATCCAATATAGGTGTGTCATACAATAATATACAATAAAGTATATATAAGAGAAACAAAACTTTTTTAAACACCTTGATTTGAGATAGGAAGGTTTTGGGTTCAAGTCCCATAGACAATATGATTAAAAGAAATTCGCCATGTAAAAAGCATGCCAAGTATATTTTAGGTGTTGATACCCACAATGATATAATATATTTATAACGCTTGAAGATGCTTGCTTGTTAAAAAATCATTGTCAGCAAAACCTAGTGAGACAAAACCATAGTTAAGAAAAAAATAGTGCAATGCATATTTTCTCCTCCTGATATTTCTAGACCAGGTATGTTGCCTCACTACTAAGAACACCCAGTGTGTGAAACTTATTAAAAGGAAAAAGAATGCAACTAGTATAATAGTCCCTCTTATTTTGACATGCATCCTCTAAGTGATATGCATCGATCTTCCTTGAAAGTTGTTCAAAGTTTTTGTAGCCAATGATTTTCCACTTGATCCCTTGTGCAATTCTTTATGTTGAACAATGTTGTATGACATTCAAGTAAGACTTTTGATGCCTCCTCGCGTAAACAAATACTAGATTATTCACAAATGTGTTGTATTATATTCCTTATAGCTACATGATTAACCAAACTTGTTTGATAGGTTAATGAAACATAATCTTGTATCATTCATACCTTAGATGTATCGAAATATGTATTTTAATCCATTCTAATGTTTCTTTGCTTGATACATGCTATATCATGCTCATAAATTCAAATAAAAGATATATAGTCATTCATAGCTAGCAAGAAATATAAATGCAAATTGATCATGACTATGGTACTTTTGAACAAACAAATTTCAGTATCTTTGATTGAAGACGATAAGGGTAATTTTCTATATCAAATTTTCTCTATCAAGTAATTGGACATCACTAAATGTACTTAAGCAAAAACTTTGTTCATATTAAAATGGCCAACATCTTATAGAAGGATAATAATATAAATGCTCGCTCTACATCTTCAATCATAACTTTGCACTACATTTTAATTGCAAATTTTTGCTTTAATAATTTGAGCTATTTTCGATCTCTTTCAGAGATAGAGTGATATCATCAACATATATTATAATACTTATAAACCTCATATTGTTCTTTAATTAAAACACATGGACCAACTATATCGTGTTACATCTTTTTTTTTTCGAGATAATCACCAAGTCGATTATACCACACTCGACCTGATTATTTAAGTCTATACATATCTTGTAAACTTTGTAAAACATTTCTTGAAGTTTTGATATCAATGCTTAGGCATTTACAATCCTTCACAAACTTCTTTCCATCTTGACCATTTGTGTATGTGCATGCACTTTCTACGGTTTCGTCACAATAAGAAATTGCTTCATTTCCAAAATTCATATTATCCTATTCTTGTACCCATTTGTGTATGTTCATGCACTTTTCTACGGTTTCGCCACAATAACCAATTGCTTCATTTCCAAATTTCATGTTATCCTATTCTTGTACCCATTTTTGTATGTGCATCCACTTTTCTACGGTTTCGCCACATAAGCAATTGCTTCATTTCCAAAATTCATATTATCCTATTCTTGTACACCATGTAAAACTTAGTATTTGTATGTTTATTGGTGCACAAGAATTACATCGTTAAGATCTTTCAGTTAACTTTATAAGCACTCAATAGCCTTAGGAAACTCATTAGGAGTTCTAGTTATACCCAACATATTAATAATCATAACATATTCAAATCTAAATTTGTATACAAAAATCATAGTATCCTTGAAAACTTACTTTACATGATTTTGATTATTTAAATCTTCATGTAAACTTTTAGTATCAAGTGAATTACATCATTCATTAGACGTAGATCAATTCTCTTTTTAAATCATGAAACTATTAGGATATTAGATAGTTACTATATCCATTACTTGTATCTATTTATGGTTGCAAATAGTTTTGTTGCAATTCACATTGCAAACAGTTCGTCACAAAAAAGTTCAGCCACAATCTCAGTCTATAAAGGTTCGGTCACAAAATTCGTCACAAAAACGATTTGGTGCAGTCGAAAATCAGTTGCAAAAGAAAGGTCACAAAAGTAGTTTAGCTACCAGGGTTTAATTGACCGCCGAAACCAGTCATAAATGGTATTTTTGTTGTAGTAAGTGGTTGGTGGCATTAGAATTAATGGAAAAAGCATGTTACCATAGGCCCCCAAAGAGAGAAACACAATTATGGGCTGTGTAAGTCACCAGTTCATGACAAAAGTATTAACCTATAGTAATGGGTGCTATGGATCTGTAAGTGGTCCTGGGGAAGTTGAGCTGGAGGGCCGGAGGAGCGGGGAGCACCTACGCCATCTTCCCCTTCCCTGTGAATTTGCGAGGAAGTTGTGGCCACGCCCCCTCCACGTCGAGGACGATTTAATAATTCAATACTTTTTTACTGTTAAATATTACCGTTGGAGAGAACATTTTAAATATTTTTCATTATTTAAACAACCGATATACTCCATCACTTTTACTCCAAAACACCTCACACCAAGGATACATTTATACCAACTTAAAGATGACCCAAAAAAAACCCTAATAATAGACGTTGGAATATTTTTTGATTCCAAAAAAAGCCTCCACAAGATGTACCTCAAAATGTCTGGAGGTCGAACCAGACAACGCACCGGTGGTTGAAGAAACTCTTCGGTGATCGAAATGAAGAATGCTCCGGTTGTAGAACCGGAAAACGATCCATATAATGTTCAAAGTCTATGAAGATGGGATACCAGATATGATTTACCAGATATAAACGTTTTCATATATTATAATTATATTATAGTTATAATATGATATTAAATTTACTATTCATTAGCTTATAATTATAATTATAATATAATTATAATTATAATTATAATTATAATAAAATAAAATAAAATAATAATTATATTAAATTACATTATATTATATTATATTATAATTATAGTTATAATTATAATTATATTATATTATAATATTATAATTATAATATTATAATATTAAATCTATTATTCATTAGCTTCTAGTATTTAGATAATAAATAATAAATAATAATAATATCTATAATAAATTAATAGTTAATAATTAATAATTAATAATTAATAATTAAAAATAAATAATAATATTAAGATAAAAAATATTAGTTTAGTACCGATATTTGTTTAAACAGTGTTTCTTTGAATAAAATGACACCGTATCACTATCTTATCTTACTATATAACATCAATACCGATACCTGTATTCATTTTTATGATTTCTAGTTTTGAAAACAATTCATTTATACAACTCCGTATGTGATGATAAATGAAAATTGGTACATGTACCGTGGCAATCTAAACCAGTCGATATTGTTCAAACAACATCGTTACCGCTATCCATGTTTGTTTTTATATATATTCGACCAGTGTAAAACACGTGTTGATTTCATACCTAGTGTATGTATTGTATCGCTAGTGTAACGAACATTATCGATAACGATCCAATGCCTGCGTAATGTTAAACAATAAATAAACATAAACATAGACATAGATTTAATTTTTTAAACTTAACAAATGCAAGTTGTTATTGTACCACTAATGTAACGAACCGTATCAATACTGATACAATGCCCGTGAAATTTAAAAAAAAATAAAAAATAAACATAGACGCGAAAGTGGATTTAAAAGAAAAAGTTAACAAAAGCAAATTATTACTAAAATATGATGTCGAATAATAAATAAAATACCATTAATAAATAATCAAATCAAATTCTTAAAATATGAATTACGATTTATTACTGAAATTTAAAAAAAATAAAAAATAAACATGGACGCGAAAGTGGATTTAAAAGAAAAAGTTAACAAAAGTAAGTTATTACTAAAACATTAGTCAAATAATAAATAGAATACCATTAATAAATAATCAAATAAAATACTTAAAATATGAATTACTATTTACTAAAAATCAAATTAAAGAATCTATAAAATATTACTAAAATTTTTAAAAAATAAATACTTTAAAAATTATAATTCACTATTCATATCACTTAAAGATCTTAAAATATGAATTACTATTACTATTTATTACTAAACATCAAATTAAATATTATATATTAAATAATATATAAAATATTACTAAAAATTCTAAAAAACAAATATTTAAAAATTATAATTCACTATTCATATCACTTAAAGACTAATATGTATACTAAAAATCAAATTAAATATTAAATATTAAATAATATATAAAATATTACTAAAAATTAAAAAAAATACTTTTAAAAATTATAATTCACTATTCATATCACTTAAAGATTAATAAAATTAAAAATAAAAATTATAATTCACTATTCATATCACTTAAAAAATCAAATCAAATATTAAATATTAAATAATATATAAAATATTACTAAAAATTAAAAAAAATACTTTAAAAATTATAATTCACTATTCATATCACTTAAAGATTAATAAAATTAAAATAAAATTAAATTAAAATTAAATAAATAAATTAAATTAAATTAATAAATATTAAATATTAAATAATATATAAAATATTACTAAAAATTTTAAAAAACAAATACTTTAAAAATTATAATTCACTATTCATATCACTTAAAGATTATTCATATCACTTAAAGAGTAATAAAATTAAATTAAGTAAATATTAAATAGTAAATAATATATAAAATATTACTAAAAATTTGAAAAAATACTTAAAAAATTATAATTCACTATTCATATCACTTAAAGATTAAATTAAATTAAATTAAATAAATAAAGTAAATATTTAATATTAAATAATATATAAAATATTACTAAAAATTTTAAAAAACAAATACTTTAAAAATTATAATTCACTATTCATATCACTTAAACTTAAAGTTTAATATGTATAACTAAAGATTAATATGTATAATATGTATAATATGTATAATAATTCACTATTCATATCACTTAAAGATAAATATGTATAAATATATGTATAATAATATAATATAATTAAATAATATATAAAATATTATTAAGTAATATATAAAATATTATTAAAAAGTAAAAGAAGCAAATACTTTAAAAATTATAATTCACTATTCATGAAGATCATTTAATATATGTAATATATGTAATATATATATATATTTTAAAAAGCAAATACTTTAAAAATTATAATTCACTATTCCAATATATATGTATATACACACACTAGTGGGATTTATGCGCGTTTCGCTGCGGGCCTTTGGTCATTATTAGTTTGGTTCATTACAATACTTGTACTAGCATTCGGCTTAACAATCGTTCCAAATCGACGCGTATTTTACCTCGATTGAAAACATTGGAAAAGAATACCTGTACAGGTATCCTTGTTGTTCGATTGGTATCAGTCCGTTACGATACCATTATCGTACAAACAGTCGATATAGCTTACGATACCAAAAAAATACTTTACTGCGAATATAACTTTGTGTTCAATGAATTTTATACCGACACATCAAGAAAACTATAAAAATGAATATGGTACCGTTACCAAAGTTGTTTGATCGGTATATGTTCGATTTGTGATGATAAAAAAGCAACTATATATGGCTCGTTCGAATAGAACTTTTATCAAATTGTACATAATAATAAGCAAATGATGACGCTAATAATAAAAAACTATATCGATGTTATACGATATGGTACTGATGTTGTTAAGACAGTATCATAATATTAAAAAAGAAAATCATTAAAAGTTAAAATTAAAGAAATATGTTTAAGGTTAAAGTGAATATAATAATAATAATCCATTGTAATATTGAAATGATAAAAGTATGGAAAACACTATATATATTATTATAAAAATCAAATTTCTATTCATGATAACTTTCCAATTATACTTGTTGACGTCGCACGTTGCAGCAAAACAAAATAAATGATAATGTAAAACAAGCATTATTTGAAAATGAATCATCTTTTTTAGAAGGCCAAACCATTAGAATCGGTTCATTTTATCATTGTACCATTTTACGGAAGTTAATGAAGAGATATCAAATTAATTGATAAGGGAAATATAATTTTAAAAAAATATATTAAAAACAAAAAACAAATGGTAAAGGAAATATGCTTTTAAAAAAGGGAAAAAATATGTTAAAACTTAAACTAAATATAATAATCAACTATCATAATAGTATATAATATATAATAAAATATAAATAACTATATATCATTATAAAAAAATCATTATTCATAGCCACATTCCAATTATATATATAAATATAATATATATACTAGTGGGAATCTTGCGCTTCGCTGCGGGCGTTTGGTCATTATTGGTCTGGTTTATTACAATACTAATACGATACCGTCATTCGGCATAGCAATCATTGCCAATTGACATGTTTACCATTACCGATGTTGTTTGGTTGGTATATATTCAGTTTGTGATGATAAAAAAATCAACTATGCATGTATCTAGATTTTTTTAACTAATAATAACATATTATTAGAGGTTTAAATAATAAAGAAAGTCTTTTAGCAATCGAAAAATAAAACCCAAAAAATGAAGTTGTGGTATACCCAACATAGCATATATCGACACATGTTTTTAGAAACCATGAAATCGAATATCAATACCTATTCTATTAATACAACTATTAGTTCGTCATGAAACCAATTCACACAAAATTTATGCCGAAATGTCGAGTAAAAAATTTTTTAAAGTTAATACTCACAAATTATTAGAGGGTTAAGTAATAAAAAACAATTGTTTAAGAAAGAAAACATTATTAAAACAAAATCGACAAAATACTATTCATGCCACTTTCTATTTGTATGTATGAACATAGCATATATCGACACATGTTTTTAGAAACCATGAAATCGAATATCAATATCTATTCTATTAATACAACTATTAGTTCGTCATGAAACCAATTCACACAAAATTTATACCGAAATGTCGAGTAAAAAATTTCTTAAAGTTAATACTCACAAATTATTAGAGGGTTAAGTAATAAAAAACAATTGTTTAAGAAAGAAAACATTATTAAAACAAAAATCGACAAAATACTATTCATGCCACTTTCTATTTGTATGTATGATAATTAAATAAAACTACATATCTATAATTTTTAAAGTTAATAATCACAAATTATTAGAGGGTTAAGTAATAAAAACAATTGTTTAAGAAAGAAAATATTATTAAAACAAAAATCGACAAAATACTATTCATGCCACTTTCTATTTGTATGTATGATAATTAATACAACTATTAGTACCTATGCTGTTCGATCGTAATCAATTCAGTTCGTCATGAAACCAATTCACACAAAATTTATGCCGAAATGTCAAGTAAAAAATTAAATAAAACTACATATCTATAATTTTTTAAAGTTAATAATCATAAATTATTAGAGGGTTAAGTAATAAAAAACAATTGTTTAAGAAACAAAACATTATTAAAACAAAAATCGACAAAATACTATTCATACCACTTTCTATTGTATGTATGATATTATATATATATATATATATATATATATATATAACTATTTTTTTTGCCATCATGCGTTGTCACAGCCTAAAGTGAGTAGTTAACATTTTTTTGAAATCCATCATCATCATCATGAATATTAAGGACTCAACATAGTTTTCTCTAAAAAGCTAACTACAAAATAAATGTATAATCAACTTTTAGTAAGCACACCGACGTTAACGTAATTTTTTTATTAAAGCACGATATAATAAAGTAGCTAAGAAATTAAATAAACAAATTATTAAAAACCAAGCTGAACATAATAAACAAACTAATTAAATAAATTATCAACAAACAAGCCCAACATATTATTGTGTTTAATTAGGTGCCAAAAAAGCTTAAATTATCAGCTAAAGATCACACCCCACCTTGTCTTGAACCTGCGCCAACCCATTTTACGGGGCACACACACCTAACCTAACCACTACACCACAATTGCTATTGTGTTTAATTTTGCATTGAAGTGTATTTAACCTAAAAATGGCTTGAGGAAAAAACAAAACGCCACCGCCTCATTGATACAATCATGGAGGGCAGCTCATATTATCACAATGACACTATACATAAAGGGTTTCCAATATATATATATATATATATATATATATATACTAGTGTGATTACCACGCACTTCGCTGAGGGCCTTTGTTAATTATCGGTCTGGTTCATTACAATACTCGTAACGGTAGTTAGCATGACAATCGTTGTCTATCGACACGTGTTTTACATCAATTAAAAACAATAAAAGCAGACACCTGTACCGGTGTTGTTCGGTCGGTATCGGTCTGGTACGATACAAGTATCGTACAGACACTCGATATAGCTTACGATACCAAAAAATACTTTATTGCAAATATAAATTTATTATCAATGAATTTTATACTTGCACGTCGAGAAAAATATAAAAACAAATATGATACTGTAACCAATGTTGTTTGGTTAGCATATGTTTGTTTTATGATGATAAAAAAATCAATTATATATGATTCCTTCGAATAAAACTTTAATCGAATTGTACATACATAATGATAAGCACATGATGTTCTAATAATAAAATAAACTATACTGATGTTATATGGTACGGTGGTGATTTTGTTCAGACAGTATCAGTAATATTAAAACAAGAAAATCACTAAAAGTTAAATTAAAGAATTGTGTTTAAGGTTAAAGTATATATAATAGTAATCTACTGTAATATTGAAATGATTAAAGTATGGGAAAAAACTATTTAAATTATTATAAATTCAAATTTCTATTCATTATCACTTTTCAATTACACTTGTTGACGTCGCGCGTTGCAGGGAAACGGAACAAATGATAATGTAAAACAAACGTTATTTGAAAATCAGTCATGTTTTTATAAATCCAAACCACTAGAATCAGTTCAATTTATAATCGTACCATATTACGATACCAAATAAATACTCAATTTTGAATACAACTTCCTTTTTAGCAAAACTTGTACCATAATGTCGTCCATGGAAAAAATTAAGGAATAGAAGTTATTAAATAGATGTCAAATTAATTGAGAAAAGACATATAATTTAAAAACAAAAAATAATTGTTAAAAACAAAAAACAAATGATAAAGGAAATACGATTTTAAGAAAAGAATAAAATATCTTAAAACCTAATATAAATATAATAATAAACTATTATAATATTAAATAATAAAATATAAAAAAATTATATATTATATATTATTATAAAATAGAATCACTATTTATACCAACTTTCCAATTCCAATTATATATATATATATATATATATATATATATATATATATATATAGGTGGAGGTTCATGTAAGAAAATTTAAAAGTGTGAGAAGGATAAGAAAGATTATGGAGGTGACACGTGTCCCCTTTTATTTTGCTAGTTTAAGGGTATAAGTGTAATTAACTAATAAAATCTAATTATGGAATGAATATATGCAACCGATTTTTTGCAGTTATTGTAGGGAGTTTCAGTTTGAAATAACACCATAACTCATAAAAACACCACAGCATGTATATTGAAGGCATACATCTTATAAAGAACATAAATATAACTCATAAAAACACTCTAACTCATAAAAACACCACAACATGTATATTGAAGGCATACATCTTATAAAGAACAGAAATATAACAAAAATAACACCATAACTCATAAAAACATCACAGCAGTTATATTAAAGGCACACATCTTATAAAGAACATCCTAACATTGAATATAACAGAAATAACACCCTAATAATACCAGTCAACACTTTAATCAGAATCAAAACAGAAATAACACCCTAAATATATAAAAATAGAAATAACTCTGCATAAGTATATCAATATTGTACTCATATTAAAGATAAAAAACACTCGTTATTATGGTGTAATTTTTTTAAGAAAAGAGTCACGTATAAAAAGTTACTTATGTTTAAACAAGAGGGGGAACTTTGCATATGTATTAATGTTAGAGTCTTAATTTAAAATATTAAATTTACTTTTATACCCTTAATCTAGAATATTAGTTAGTTTAATAGTCAACATTATTTACAGAATTGCCACTATGATCTCAACCATTAGATTAAATATCTAATGGTTTAGATTCTTTCTTATGCTTCTGACACTTTTAAATTTTCTCACAATAACCTCACCCTATATATATATATATATATATATATATATATATATGGGATGGTTATCTTGAGAACGCGAAATATTACGACAATCATGAGAACGAATGAGAAAACCAATCAAAATCATTTTTTAATACAATCATCATTTTAATTAAAATACGACATCAAAAAAAGAAATTACAACATCAAATAGTTCATTTCTCCTCTCAAAATCACTCTTATTAGATTTTTAACATGTGTAAATATCACAAATTTACACATGTGTAAATGGCAAACTTACACATATGTATATTTTCTTTATTTCCGAATTCACGTAAATTTAAATGTGTAAATTAAATTTCTAGAATTGTTTTCGAATAATAGTGACAAGTGTAATTTTTTTTTTTTGATTTTCACTTGTTTTTGACCAAGTTCTAGTGGTTTTTTCATTCGTTCTTACGGTTCTCGTGATATTTAGCATTCTCATTTAAATCATCCACTATATATATATATATATATATATATATATATATATACACATATACATATACATATACTAGTGGGATTCACGCACGCTTCGCTGCGGGCCTTTGGTCATTATCAGTTTGGTTTAGTACAATACTTGTACTAGCATTCGGCATAACAATCGTTGCCAATCGAAATGTATTTTACTTCGATTGAAAACATTGAAAATGAATACCTGTATCGGTACTAGTGTTGTTAGTCGGTATCAGTTCGTTACAATACCGTACAAACACTCGATATAGCTTACGATACCAAAAAAAATACTTTATTGCGAATACTACTTTGTGTTCAATGAATTTTATACAGCCACGTCAAGAAAACTATAAAATACGGTACTGTTACCAAAGTTGTTTAGTCGGTATATGTTCGATTTGGGATGATAAAAAAACAACTATATATGGCTTATTAGAATAAAACTTTTATCAAATTATACATAATAATAAGCAAATGATGGCGCTAATAATAAAAACAACTATACCGATGTTATACGATACGGCACTAATGTTGTTTAGATAATATCATAATATTAAAAAAGAAAATCATTAAAAGTTAAAATTAAAGAAATATGTTTAAGGTTAAAGTAAATATAATAATAATATATTATAATATTGAAATGATAAAAATATGAAAAAAACTATATATGTTATTATAAAAATCAAATATCTATTCATGATAAGTTTCCAATTATACTTGTTGACGTCGCACATTGCAACCAAACACAACAAATGATAAGGTAAAACAAATGTTATTTGAAAATGAATGATGTTGTTTAGAAGGCTAAACCGTGAATCGGTTCATTTTATCATTGTACGATTTTACAGAAGTTATTAAAGAGATATCAAATTAATTGATAAGGGAAATATAATTTAAAAAAACAAAAAAGAATTATTAATAACAAAAAATGGTAAAGGAAATATGCTTTTAAAAAAGAAAAAAATATGTTAAAACTTAAAATAAATATAATAATAAACTATTCCAATATTAAATACTAAAATATAAATAACTATATATCATTATAAAAATAAAATCATTATTCATAGCCACTTTCTAATTATATATATATATATATATATATATATGGGATTTCTGCGCGTTTTGCTGTGGGCCTTTGGTCATTATTGGTTTGGTTTATTACAATATTAGTACGATGCCTGCACTCGGCATAGCAATTGTTGCCAATCAACATGTTTACCATTACCGATGTTGTTTGGTTGGTATATGTTCGGTTTATGATGATAAAAAAATCTATTATATATGACCTGCTTGAATACCGATGTTGTTTGGTCGGTATATGTTCGTTTTGTGATGATAAAAATATCAAGTATTTATGACCCGTTCGAGTAGAACTTTTATCGAATCTTACATAATAATAGGCACATGTTGACGCTAATAATAAAAACCATACTAATATTATACAGTACAAGTACCGATCTTGTTCAGAATGAATCAATAATATTAAAAGAAGAAAATCATTAAAAAGTTAAAATTAAATAAATGTGTTTAAGGTTAAAAGTAAACATAATAATATATTGTAATATCAGCTGTACATGTATCTAGATTTTTTAACTAATAATCACATATTATTAGAGGTTTAAATAATAAAGAAAGTATTTTAGTAACAGAAAAATAAAACCTAAAAAATCAAGTTGTGGTATACCCAGCATATATAGACAAATGTTTTAGATCGACCAGAAACCATGAAATCGAAATCAGTACCAATTCTGTTAATACAACTATTGGTACCTATGTTTTTCGATCGTAATCAATTAAGTTCATCATGTGACCGGTTCACACAAAATTTATGCCGAAATATCGAGTAAAAAAATTAAATACAACTACGTATCTATATTTTTTTAAAGTTAATAATCACAAATTATTAGAAGGTAGGAAAGAAAAACATTATTAATAGGGCAAAGTACTATTCATGCCCACATTCGTTTTATATATATATGTGTGTATAATAATAGTAATAATAATGTGTGTGTATATATAAATGATATAAAATAATATTAAATTTAATATGTAAATAAAGGTAGGAGTTCTTGTAAAAAGGGCATTTTTGCTATAAAGCATAAGAAATCTATGTAGGCATGATGTTTTAAATTTTAGGCTTGATGTTTTAAATTTTAGGTATAATGTTTTATATTCTTTTAGCATGGTATTATATAGAAAAACATTAAACATAATAATTTAAAACTCAATTAAATGTATTCTAGGCATGAAATCTAAAACACCATGTGAAGAATTAAATCAGTATGTTTTAAATTAAATGTCTAGAATACATATGATTGTGTTCGATGTTTTTCTATATTATACCATATCAAAAAACATAAAACACCAAACCAAAAATTTAAAACACCATGCCTATATAGACTTCTTACAATTTATACGAAAAATGTCCTTTTTACACTAACCTTACCCAATAAATAAGTATTATTTAAAAAAGAAAACACTATTAAAACAAACTATGCCACTTTCCAATTACTATAATATTAAATATATACATATATATATATGTGTGTGTGGTGAGGATCATTTAGAAACCATCATTTATCATGAGAACAACTTGTGAACACAACCAAAATTACCTTAAAAGGCTTAAAAACAAACAATTAAAAAAAAGCCATTAAAACCGCAACTTTTTATTTATAATTTTTTAGCATTTAGTTTCGGGTTTAGTTTTAAAGTTTAGTTTTTAGTTTTGTGACAATTGGCAAAATTCCGGTAATTCTGTATAACTTGAACAACTAGTACATTGTCTATTTATCGTATAACATGACTTAATTTTTGTTTTTAAGTCTTAAAAGTCTAGGAATTTAACCAAATCATAGTTTGTTATGATAATAGATTCGTCATCGTCACGAATATATATAAAATCATATCCTAGACGGATGACAACGACACGAACATGTATTAAATATCAGAACTAGTTTCGGTACAGTCTGATATGATAGAATTAAGATATAAAATATTTATGCACTATTATACCATAAAATTTTATATAAAATACCAAATTGTCCAAGTCTGCAGCAAAATTCAGCATTCTGCAGCAAAATTCAGCAATTGCCCGAAAAGCCAAAAATAAATATTTTTAGCTAAAGAATAATAATGGATGTTAGAAATAGTATAAAACCCATGTATAAATCTTATTATTTAAAGCTAAACGGTTTGTTCAGTAAAAACCTGACAACAAAGCCAGTACCAGAACCGAACTCAAAAATGACAAAATTATTAGTCTGAAGAGCTAGATTAATTAACGGGACAATAAAAATTGTACTAGAATTATTATGAACATAAAATTTTATAAGTTACACAATATATCAGTATATTACCCAGTACAAGACCCGAACCAACTTTATCAACCGAACAACGAAACAACAAGACTAATAAATTATTTTGGCCTACTATAACATCACTTTAAAGTGTTGGGGCATTAGTTTAAAAAAACTTATATATAAATTTATTATAGTTATAAAAGTTTATAAAAATTACATTTTATTTATAAAAAAATACCAAACCAACCCCCCCCCCCCCCACCCTCACGGCAACATGGGCATTCCCCATGCCACTTAAGTCTTGATTTTGTGTTGGCACATTGTGGGATCAATTGGTATGTTATGAGGTGTAAGATCTTGAAATCCTAACATAAAGCCAACACTACTTCATTCTTTCATTCTTACAACACCAAAACAACAACACACTTTCCTTCCTTTTGCAGCTAAAAATCGGCTAAGGCATCATCATCTTCACCTTCAATTTTTAAAAACCAATCACTAGAATTTCAAGCTTGCATGAAGATCCAAGGATGATCTAAGGAACTTGCATGGATTAGAGCTCACTTAGGAAGCTTGGAACTCTTGATCAATCCATTTTCTTTAACTCTTAAATCATCCCTAGCCTTGTGCTTGTAGTAAGATCCTTATACCTTATGTTATACTTTTTATTTTATAAAATTTCACAAGATCATAATAAAATTTTTATAAAAACCCACTTGAAAAACACTAATAAATCTAAGATCACTAACATAATCATGTGATTTGCTTGATAATTTTTGATGTTCTTGAAGTTGTTATGAACTAGTAAACTTGAATCTTGCAAAATTATTAATAAAAAGGTGATCTAAACACATGCATGTTTAGATTAGCAAGATTCATTAACAAAATATGTCATGAACATAATCTCATATTTTAAATATGATTATAGATGTATTAGATCATTAAATAAAATTTGATTTAGAAATTTTGTATAAAAGTTATAATAAAGTTTCTATATTAAGAAAGATTAAAAATTATAACAAGTTCATGACATTATGTTAATACATTTATATAATAATTGTGCTTGATGATGATTTGAGTTAGTTTAGCTACTTAAAACATGTTTATAAAAACATGGGAAACTTATATTTTTAAAGGAAACTATGGCAAAATTTTTATAAAAATTAATCTTGATTAAGATATGTTTAAACTAAAGATTTGGTGGTTAAAAATGATTAGGAACTTTAATCTTGTTTAAATAAAGGTTTGATGAAAAAGTTAAGAATATAATTACATTGTTTTTCTTAAACTAAAAAGGAGATAAATATATATATATATATATATTTGATAAACATATATATTTTGAAATCACCAAATATGTGTGTGTATATATATATATATATATATTTGTATAAAAATATGTTGAAGTGTTCAACTTTTGACAAAATAATATATATCAGACAATTCGGACAAACTTGGACAATTTGGACAAAATAAAATATACGGTATAAACGAAACAAACGACAAAGACGAAACGAATAAAACAGTCGACGCGAACCTAACGGTCAAAACAAACATATAAACCGATACACTTATATTTAGAATTTTTAAATATATATAACTTATAGTTTTTATAAATAAATTTTTATAAGTTATAACAAATACTAGTAAATATTTTTTGATAAGCCCAACTAAACCATTATTATACTAAGCCCATTTTTTATAAAAACTATATTGGGCTAAAACTATGTTTATAAAAATATATGGACTAGCCCACTTTCATAAAATTAACTTTGGGCTAAGGCCCACTTGTATAAAAATCAAACTTGGGCTAAGCCCACTTTTATAAAATCAAACTTTAGGCTAAGGCCTACTTTTATAAAAATAAACTTTGGGCTAAGCCCACTTTCATAAAAGTTTGGCTATACCCATTTAAATAAAAGATAATTTTGGGCCAAGCCCACTTTTATAAAGAAATAAATTGGGCTAATCTATTTTATAAAAACTAACATGGGACTAAAGCCCACTTTTATATAACTAAACTTGGGCTAATCAAATTTTTATAAACTATATTGGGCTAGGCCCAATCTTTCATTTTAACTTTGGCTAGGCCCACAAACATGAAACGAATTGGGCTAGGCCCACACAAAGTTAACAAATTTGGGCTAGGCCCATATGTAATAAACTATTAGATTGAATTCTTACCATTAAATAATGGACTAGGTCCATTTACATGTAATCAGTCTAAAATATATATATGAAAGAAATATATATATATATATGTATATCAACCAAGAAAAACCAACAATTACAAGTATGAAATTCAAGATAAAATACTTGTACGAAAAACAAAACGAAAGCCTAAGTGTCTAATAGATTAGAACACTTGTAGGTCAAAAACGAACGAAGTATCAGGAATCGAATAGAGATTTGTACGGAACGCAAATCAGTGAGTTCATGTTTCCCCTTTTATTTTAACGTTTTTTATGGTTTTAAACGTGCGGGGATGTATACATGTTACAATTAATATAGCTGGGAAAATAAAAATATTTAGATCACATGTGAATAAGGCTCAAGCATTGGGGCCATTAATGAAAGACAAGTACCAAGGAACAAGGGGATAGATCTATTGGGTTTGGGCGAGCCCCACTCTATTACGACAATAATAACAGATTGTATTAGAGTGCTTTTGTGTCTAAAACGAGTGTCTCAGACACATAATAAATCGTCAAGGTTTGGTTGCCACCTTATTCACCATACAGATTAGTGTCCTTGCAACACACTAATGATCTTACAAGTTTCATGAAGCTATATTAAACAAGTTTATATCAAATGTTTTTGATAATTCATTTGATACAAAATTTATAACATGAATTCACCAGCTTTTGTTGACATTGTTTTCAAAACTAACATGTATTACAGGAAACTAGTGGATGGCCTTCGGGGAAAAATCTTGTTCGTTTGTTGTGAAATCAAGATGTTCTGTTTCATCCAGTCTTTATTGTTATGTTTTATAAACTTATGTCTAAATTTTAAATAATGTTGTTAAACTTGTGGTTTGTTTTAAAGACAAAAGTTTATATGTGAATCATGGTTAAATAAAAAGTATCGATGAATGTTTTGTAATGTAAAACAATTGTCGTTTACTTGGTTGAATGCAACGATTGCCGCTCTGGCCACACCTCGCAACAGCTTCCGCTACATCGAAAATCGGGGTGTGACAGACCTGGTATCAGAGCTTCAATTGTAGTGAACTAAGATTCTTTTGAGTCTAGTCTACAATTTCAAAATGCTCTTTTATAAATTTTTGTGAGTCGTTTACAAAAATTAAAATAAGTATTTTTGGTTTGTCATCCCGGGGAGAACTGTCCCCTAGGATCAAATGTTTAAAACAAAAACAATAGTGCAAGGTCATTATACAAAACTAGTCTATGAGAGATAGACACAATAACAGTAAGTTGAGTTGAACTTATGATTAGAAAAACTTACATTAAAACTTAGCGATTGCCCGACTATTTATCTTTAAACAAAAATTATATATTAACAAAAATAAGTTGTACAAATTATGTTTGCCAGGACCATGTCTTCCGATAGTAGCCTTTCAGACACCGAGTCTATGAGTTCTGACCCTGAGATAGATTATATACCACTAGACGATCTACTCCCACCAGTCATTATCATTTCCGACGACGAGTCAGATCACGATGCTTCTGACGATGACTGGATGGACGATGATTTCCAGCCTTTTGCCTTACCCTACCCTGTACCCAATCCCATTTCCGGGGATATTCCCGATGATGATGTTTTAGCTTTACCACTCTTTGACCACTAGATAGTTATCATTGGCCATCCCGAAGGTGAGCACATTGTGGAGCACCATGTTATACCGCTTAACGTGGTAGATCCTTTTGCTGTCGACATCGATGGAGATGACGACGTCATTCCTATTGTTCACGTAGATCTATTAAGGATGATCTAGGTATCGGAGATGATTTTGATCTCGCGCTACTGGAGGTAGCTCCACATGAGCTTGATGTCATTGATATTTGCTCCATCGGCTCCGAGATCACCCTCACCCGAGCCCTCACCTGATACTGCTCTACCACCACTTCCGGATACTTTTCCCACTGTTAATGATTCTATTACACCCACTTTTGTTGATCCCATACCATCTGATGCTATCACTACTGGTCACATCTACCCATCTGGACCATCTCAGTATTTACCTGGAGTCGTTTCATTTGCTAATGATCGTTTCACTCTTCATCCTTTGTTTGGACCTTCACATTACTCTTTGGGAGGTACCTCCTACTCATCTGAGCAGCCACCGTTTCACCATGTTGATGGATCATCACATATACCGCGTATACCCATTCCAAATCCTTTTATCACATCTGATCCTTATGCATCTTCTTACACTGCAGGACCCTCCCGAGTTATGTTCCCTGAGTCTAGTTAGTATGCGAGTAGACACCATCCCTATTCACGACCACCCACTGTTAGAGGACCATCATACCCATCATCTCATCATACCTGTATTCACATTCGATCACCTCCACCTGGTATGAGCCTATCTGATCCCTATCATCCCAGTCATTTGCCACCGACCACCACCGAGTTTCGAGTCACGTCTTCTGAGATACAGATTGGTATCTTATTTCATCATATCCGTGAGCTGGAGGCTTAGATTTCCACTTTGCGAGCATCTCAGAGTACTCCATCTTTGTCATCTCAGTTACCACCATTACCCACTTCGACACCTCCCGTGACACCATCTCTAACGATGAAATCATCACCACCTTCGCCTGTTATACCACATCCACACCCTCTAGTGCAGAGTGTATTTCCATCCCACAAGGAGCGTATCCGTTCGCTTGAGGAGGAGGTTGCATACCTCCGGAGGATCATCCGTTCATCTCCACCTCCACCTCCACCGTCTGTCTAGTTGATATATGGTCATACCTCTAGGGTAGGTACTCATACCCAGTTTTGCTGAAGATAGAGTTATTGAAGATATATATGTCGTCAACTTGAAGATTTTGAAGAACGATGTGAAGGAAAATATCTACTTTATAATGTATTGTGTATGACTTGTCTATTGGAGTGTTATAACTCCGAGTTATTTTTGTATCTTCACAAAAATGATGTATCAAGTTGACAGTATATATATAATGGTTGATGTTTATCTTTTATTTATGCACTGTTGATTGTTCATTTTTATGTATCTATTATGGTGCTTATAATATGGATACCATACATAAAAATTGAATTATATCAATATTATATACACTTATATTATATAATACTAATCCATGAAAGACAATATTTGTTTCAAATATACGTCTAATCACTTCTATATGTTTCATATATGAAGATCATGGCATCTAGAGGAAGGGGTAGACCCGAGTTAGACCATCGCCATTACCTACAACCCAAGCCGAGCTCGATGCTCTAGTGAATCAACGAATAACTGAAGCACTTGCGCATCACGAGCGCAATGCTGAGCCAAGGGTTCAAGAACCACCAAGAGTTCAGATGCCCGTAAATGGTTTGTTATTTATAAAATTACCAAAGTATGATCATTAATATTTATTTCTAACAATATATATTATTGATGATTCTTGAAATCTAACTATTTCAGGATGTACATACAAACAATTTTTAGATTGCAAACCCTTGAATTTTGATGGCACAGGCGGTGCAGTAGCCTTTGTGCGTTGGACAGAAAATACGGATTGCATGATTCGTATGAGTAACTGTTCTATCAACTAAATTGTGTCATATGTATCAGGCTTATTTATGGATGAAGCATTGTCATGGTGGAATTTGCAAGTACAGACGCTTGGAGAAGCAATTGCTTATGCTATTACTTGGGATAGACTGAAGGATATGATGAGAGAGAAATATTGTTCTAGAGCCGAGTTATAGAAATTGGAAACTGAATTTTGGAACTTATCCATGATAGGACCCGATGTGTATGGTTTATACACAGCGTTTCCATGATCTTTCACGAGTCGTTCCATATATGGTAACCCATGAATTCAAACGTATCGAACGATACATTTGGGTATTATCTCCAGAAATTCGAAGTATGGTTACTTCGTCACATCCAACAACCATCACTGAGGCAATTACGAGGGCAGTAAGCCTTACCGAAGAAGCGGTGAGAATGAATAAGTTTTCGAGAAAGAATGCGGAGATGCCCAAGGAAACACATGTAGAATCAACCTCACATGGGAATAAGAGAAAGTTTACACATTTCAAGAAAGGTTCCTGACCGAGTACAAGAAGAAAGAAACCCCCACAGCAAAAAGGAACAAAGTATTCGTGGCAGCAGCAGAGACAGAACCGAGAGGTTATATAGGAAATGCACCTAAGTGCAACAGGTGCAATTATCATCATTATGGTGGATGCCGAACCACCAAATATGATAAGTGCGGGAAGTTGGGACACCGCACCGAAAACTGCTGGAGTAATAACAAAGGAAACAAGAATGAAGGCAAGAAAGAAGGAGGTTATGGAAATGGAAACGAACGAGGAAGAAATCAAAGTTGTTATGGTTGCGGTGAATTGGGCCACTTTAGGAAGAATTGCCCAAAAGAGAACAAAGGCCACATACGAGCCTTTGTAATAGGAGCTCACGAGGCACGTTAGGATCTGAATGTGATCACTGGTACGTTCCCTGTCAATAATCATTTCGCAGCAATTTTATTTGATACTGGCGCATATTTTAGTTTCATATCTTTAGAGTTTAAAGATATACTCGAACTAAATTCAAATAAATTAGATATTCCATTCACTATCGAACTAGCGAATGAAAAGATAATTGAATCTGATGAAATTATTAAAGAATGTTCTTTAGAGTTAGGCGGACAAAAAATTCAACATTGATTTATTACCTATCCAGTTAGGTAGTTTTAATGTTGTAATCGGTATAGATTGGTTATCCAATAATCAAGCCGAGGTCGTGTGTTGCGACAAAATTATTCACATTCCACTTCCTAATAATGAAACTGTGACTACCGGAAGTTTCCGGTCTTAATTAAGCGCTTAACGAACAGTAATACCATTAAATCAACGTAATTAGACGTAAATTAACTCGATCAGGCCTTTGGAAAGCCTAGGAACGTCTACTTGATTCACATTACGCGAATTGGCGACAATCGAGAACTTTAACGCGAAACTGAATGATAAGCGAACTGATGCAGAACAACTACTGACAACGTCTAAAAACACGGATTTTATACTTGTATTTATCATACAGATATAATTACACGTCGCAAAGTATAACGCGGAAGTTACGCGGTAATGGAACGCACCGGCAACGAAATGGAAGCCACGGACTAGAGATGCGTCTAAATATTAATATATTGTGATATATTAGGCTTCGTTTTCAAATTTTAATATTCGCGGTAGAAACCGGATCGAAAAACGGATAAAAACGACAACCGTAGCGATTTCTACGCAACTTTTAACGCAACCGACAAACAATCACGTCAAACACCGACACCGACAAAATTTTAAGTGTTTCAGCTCCAAATAAATATTATACGACTTGCGGGTTTTTAAAAGCGGGCCGTGGAAAAAGGGTTGGTATTCGAAAACATTAACGGGCTTTTGGGCCCGACCCATTTAGAAAACCCTAAATATAAATATAAGCTATAAGCCTTCACCCCTTCATTTTGAAGAAACCCTAGCACACAATGATCAAACCCCTGCTCCTTCTCCCCCTCTGCTCCCTTTCCCGGTCGCCGGAACCCGGCCGCGACCGGCGGCAATCCCCGGTCATCCCCTTCGGCTGCACACTCACCCGCAATCCCCTGTATCCGCACACACACCACACACTCACCCCTTTCCCTCGCCTCTCACACACACACACACCCGTATATACACGCAGACAGACAGAGACAGAGAGAGAGTGAGTGAGCTGTGTAGAGAGAGAGAGAGAGAGAGAGAACGGGCGAAAGAGAGAGATAAGGACGATTGGTCGGCGGCGGGTTTTCGACGGCGACAGTAGCCGCCGCGTCTCAACAAAACGCCGCAGGCGGCGGCGACGACGGGAGTGGTGGTTGTTTTGATTCTCGGGTTCGGGTCGGGATTGGTTGGGTTGGGTTGGAGATGACCGGCGGCGCACAGAAGCAGCGGCGACGGCAGCAGCCGTCGCCTCCGGCTGTGGCAACCGCCGGTGTCAGCAGCGGCTCCGGTCGATTAGCCAACAGGGTTCCGTTCTGGGTTCGAGTTTCTGTTCGGTTCAGTTAAGTGTTTCGGCTCAGGTTTTGGTTCCCTCGGGTCGACACAGTTCACCTCCGGCGCGGGTTCAGTCAACGGCCCAGATCTAGTTCGGCTCAGGATCGGTTCGGATCAACAAAGTTTCGGTTCAGTCCATCTCGGTTCAGTTTTGATATTACAGTTTTGATTTGATTCGGGTTTATTTTTCGGTTCAATATAAAAATTCTAGTGTTTGTTTCAGGTTCAGTCTCGGTTCGATTCAGATCGGTCTGTCAACAAAAGTCAACGGGTCAAACCCAGTCAACGCGGTCAAACCTGGTAAACTGTCGGTCCATGAGTCAACCCACGACTCGGTAAAAATTAATTACGACGCGCAAATTTAATTATATAAATTTATAATTATTATTAATATTTAATTATCGCGAAACCGAGCTCGACCCGACCCGTTAACAATTCAACATCGCCAAAAAGTTTAAAAATAACAATTTAACCGGCGTACGCCATCTTCGGATATCACTAAGTTAAAAATCGAACCGACGTTAGTTAAATATATAAATCAGAATTAAAATAGGCGTTAAATATAAAACGGATTTGTATTTGACAAAAACAACGTTTCAATCACGATGAAAAACCATATATATATTGTTTATTTGCGAGTTTGCAGGTTGTGTTTTGGTAAATAAATCGACAAATAATGTTGTCGGGATCGTCCAAAAACAGAGGGCAGTGCCCGATTTTCGTAAAATCCGTAAAACGAAAACGCGACGTATTTCAAGGAATAACACGTCCAATATTCATACGATTATTATAAAATAAATACAAGTATATATTTATTTCAAACGCTGTCGACGCTAATTAAAACGTTTAAATCTCGATCCGACAACCTTTCCACGAACGCGATTTCAAGATAACGAACGTACGGCAAACGACTACAAGATAAACGATACTTATTTATGTTTAATTCAAACGCCGAATTCGGAAACTAGATTTCAAATGTCGATAATCATTCGAACGACGATATAATAATAAGTTTATTGTTTATATTTATTTCGAAACGCTTATACGAGGCGCGTAGTATTTCAAACGACAAATTCGGAAATCGTATTACAAGAATATTATATATATTCAAATGTAGTAGCATTGAATACTTTTATAAAATAAATACAGTATTATTTACTTCAATCGTCGACGACGCGAACACGCGAATACTTTGAAGGATTTTATAACAATAATATACATTGATTATATTCGATTCAACGTCTAACGAAGTGCGACACGATACGCCAGACTTTTGCGTGAATACGAAACGTATTATCTATACGGATATATAGACAAGTATATATATACATCATGTCTTACGAAAACTACAAAGAGTCGTACTATTATCCGTCGACGTACATAATGACTAGATACGATTTCATGAAATATAGTTATGTTTAGGTATAAACATGTATTTCAAGTCGCTCGAAAACTAGATCGTTTCTAAGAAAACCATATATTGGTTAACCGAGTTAAGTCAATAACACATTCATAGAATCGTAAGGTTAACAATTCGGTAGAGCTCGGTATCACGTAGTATAGCTACGTCATTCTTAGAAACTTACAAGTTATTCCGTTTTCGGAATACACTAGATTGCATGCTAGCAAGTCAAGTTGTGGAGACAACACTACGGAAATCACATTAAGCTAGCTTTGCACTGGATTATCCAGGTGAGTTCATAACCCCCACTTTTTACCGTTTTTTACATTTTTATAAATGTTTTCGAGGGTGGAAAGACATGCAAGTTTTGCAAAAGAACACAACGTTTCGATAAACGAAAATCATATATTCTAAACCATGTTACAAACAGATTTCAATGAACACAAATGGTTTACGAAAGGTTTATACTAAACTTACCGATTTCACAGCTATACAAAGCTTTTCGAAACGTGCATGAGTTTTATGACTAGTGACGGGATTGTCATAGTCACAACTAGGGGGCGAGGCCCCAACACTTTACAAAATTACATGGGCTAGGCCCAAGGACAAAATAACATGGGCTAGGCCCAAAATCACAAAAGAACATGGGCTAGGCCAAAAATCACAAAAGAACATGGGCCAAAAATCACAAAAGAACATGGGCTAGGCCCAAAATCACAAAAGAACATGGGCTAGGCCCAATAACACAGATTTATAACAATTAGTATGTAGCTATGGGATTAGATTATAACAGATCACTGTGCATAAGTAGGGAAATAACAATAGTAACCATTAATCACGTAGTGACCAAGGTGCAAAAGGTGTAGATCTATCGAGTTTGAGACACACTCCATTCCTGGTATGATAACCAGTTAGGAGTGCTTTTGTGATTCCAAAATGTCAAAGAAGTCTCGGTTTGGTTACTTACTTATGGCACATAGGCCAATGTATTAGCTACACAGTGACAGATCCTTAGATTCCATAGGAAAACTACATACTACGAATCCAACATCAGTTTACAAAGATAACAGAAAACATTTCAATACCGGTTTGTTTACAGTTACGATTGAAATCATTTTATCACCGGTTTATAAACATATCAGTTATATGCATGGATTTGCAAACAACATGGAAAACATTTCAATACTGTTATACAGACATGACATTTCAAATGCTTTGGGATACTATGATCCCACAAACCGGTTTTCAAATGCAAAATGTTCAAATGTTTTATGACTCATTTGAAACAAAATCAAACAAACTATGAACTCGCCAACTTTATGTTGACTTTTCGCATGTTCTTTCTCAGGTTATAAATTCAAGTATGGCACGGTTGGATAGTGGAACCGATGGGTATTCGAGTACTTAGCGGGCGTTCATTTACTAGAAACCTTAGCCATCACGTCTGCTTCCGCTGTGCGATGAAGATACTAGTTCAGTCACGCCCGACTCTGATGCGAAATGGATAACAAGGGGGTGTGACAGAAACACTTCTTATACATGACGAGAAGAGCTAAACGCCATTGCGAATTATTTCTTGTATGAAAGCTCAAAAGTTCTTGAGAAAAGGATGTATAACATTCTTAGCACACATTGTTGACAAGAATCCAAGGAGCCAAAACTTGAGGAGATCCCTGTTGTTAAGGAATTTCCTGAAGTCTTCCCAGAGGACTTGCCAGGAATACCACCCTAACGACAAGTCGAATTAGACTTGATTCCAGGAGCTGCACCTGTAGCGAAATCCCCATACCGATGAGCTCTTTCGGAAATGCAAGAGTTGTCCACACAGCTTCAAGAGTTGTTGGACAAAGGATTTATTAGACCAAGCTTCTCACCTTGGGGAGTTCCAGTTCTATTCGTAAAGAAGAAAGATGGAAGCTTTAGAATGTGCATAGATTATCGAGAATTGAACAAACTCATGATCAAGAATCGGTATCCGTTACAGAGGGTCGATGATCTGTTCGATCAACTTCAAGGATCAAGTTTTTACTCGAAGATTTACTTAAGGTCAGGATACCATCAGCTTAGAGTGCAGGAAGAAAGTATTCCAAAGACAGCATTCTGAACCCGTTACGGTCACTACGATTTCCTTGTTATGCAATTTGGTCTAACAAATGCACCGGCGGTGTTCATGGACTTAATGAACCGTGTGTGCAAGCCTTATCTCGATAAATTTGTGATAGTATTCATTGATGACATATTGATATATTCACGAAATAAGAAGGGTCACGAACACCATCTTAGGACCATTCTTGAGTTGTTAAAGAAGGAGAAACTGTATGCAAAATTCTCTAAGTGCGAATTTTGGCTTCGTGAAGTCCAATTTCTCGGACATGTAGTCAACGAAAAAGGCATACATGTCGATCCATTAAAAATAGAAGCCATTAAGAATTGGAACGCACCTAAGACACCCACCAAAGTACGCCAATTTTTAGGATTGGCGGGTTATTACCGGAGATTCATTGAGAATTTTTCAAAGATCGCTCAACCACTAACCTCCCTAACTCAGAAAGATAAAAAGTTTGATTGGGGAGAGAAACAAGAAGCAGCTTTCCAATTGCTAAAGGATATACTTTGTGATGCACCGATTCTATCACTTTCGGACGACATAGACGACTTTGTGGTTTATTGTGACGCTTCACATCAAGGTTTAGGATGCATATTAATGCAACGAGAGAAAGTTATTGCATACGCATCACGCCAATTAAAAGTTCACGAACGGAACTATACCACACATGACCTAGAGCTAGGTGCAGTGGTATTTGCGTTAAAAATTTGGCGTCATATCTTTACGGCACCAAGTGCACAATCTTTACCGATCAAAAAAGTCTTCAACATATATTTAACCAGAAAGAGTTAAATATGGGCCAAAGACGTTGGCTTGAATTGTTGAATGACTATGATTGTGAAATTAAATACCATCCGGGCAAGGCGAACGTTGTCGCAGATGCTCTAAGTCGTAAGGAACAAGTGAAGCCTATTCGTGTACGATCATTAAGACTCACCATTCACAATAACCTTACCTCTCGAATTCACGACGCTTAACAGGAAGCCCTGAAGAGAAGAAATTTTAAAGCAGAGATGCTTAGAGGTATGGAAAAACAATTAGAACCAAATGAGAACAGAACTTTGTATTTTGCAAACAGAATTTGGGTTCCTCTTTTTGGTAATCTACGAAACTTAATTCTAGATGAAGCCCATAAATCCAAATATTCGATACATCCCGGAGCGGATAAAATGTATCACGATCTTAAAGAATTCTATTGGTGGCCTAATCTCAAAAGAGATATTGCAACTTATGTTGGAAAATGTCTAAAATGTGCAAAAATTAAGGCCGAATACCAAAAACCTTCAGGATTGTTACAACAACCTGAAATTCCCACTTGGAAATGGGAACAAATTTCTATGGATTTCATAACAAAATTACCCAGTACCTCTCGTGGTCACGACATGATTTGGTAATTGTTGACCGACTAACCAAATCAGCTCACTTCTTGCCGGTACGTGAGAAAGATAAAACCGAGAAGTTAGCTGAACTTTATCTTAAAGAGATTGTGGCAAGACATGGAGTGCCTATTTCCATAATCTCTGATCGAGATGGCCGTTTCATATCAAGAATTTGGCAATCATTTCAAAAGGCTTTTGGATCTCGCTTAGATCTAAGTACGACCTTTCATCCCCAAACAGATGGCCAAAATGAACGCACCATTCAAACCTTGGAAGATATGCTTCGTGCTTGTGTAATAGACTTAGGCGGAAATTGGGATACTCACTTGCCCTTAGTGGAGTTCTCATATAACAATAGTTATCACACGAGTATCCAAGCTGCTCCATTTGAAGCATTATACGAACGTAAATGTCGATCTCCGTTATGTTGGGCGGAAATAGGCGACAAACAAATGATAGGTCCATAATTAATTCAAGAAACTACGGATAAAATTTTTAAAATCCGAGACAGTATTAAAGCCGCTCAGGATAGACAGAAAAGCTATGCGGATAAACGCCGCAAACTATTATCCTTTGAGATTGGAGACAAAGTGCTATTAAAGGTCTCGCCTTGGAGAGGTGTAGTTAGATTCGGGAAGCAAGGAAAACTTAGCCCGAGGTATATAGGACCATACGAAATCTTAGGAGAAGATTGGAACAGCCGCATATAAATTGAAATTGCCTGAAACACTTAATAACGTTCACGACACTTTCCACGTGTCAAATCTTAAAAAGTGTCTTTCAGACGAGTCGCTTATTATCCCCACGGACGAAATTCATATAGACGACAAACTCCATTTCATCGAAGAACCTGCCGAAATTTTAGATTCGAAAGTTCAGAAAACAAGGAGAAGTCGTATCAAACTAGTCAAAGTCCATTGGAACTCAAAGCGCGGACCTGAGTTCACTTGGGAACGGGAAGACGAAATCAAAAGAAAGTATCCCCACTTGTTTGAGAAATCCTACGCAAAGGATGACACGACTTAAATTTCGGGACGAAATTTTCTTGAACAAAGGGAGAATGTGACAATTGGCAAAATTACGATAATTCTGTACAACTTGAACAACTAGTACATTGTTTATTTATCGTATAATACGACTTAATTTTTGTTTTTAAGTCTTAAAAGTCTAGGAATTTAACCAAATCATAGTTTGGTATGATAATAGATTCGTCATCGTCACGAATATATATAAAACCATATCCTAGACGGATGACAACGACGCGAACATGTATTAAATATCAGAACTAGTTTTACAGTCTGATATGATTGAATTAAGATATAAAATATTTCTGCACTATTATACCATTAAAATTTTATATAAAATACCAAATTGTCCAAGTCTGCAGCAAAATTCAGCATTCTGCAGCAAAATTCAACAATTGTTCGGAAAGCCAAAAATAAATATTTTTAGCTAAAGAATAATAATGAGTGTTAGAAATATTATAAAGCCCATATATAAATATTATTATTTAAAGTTAAACGGTTTGTTCAGTAAAAACCTGGCAACAAAGGCGGTACCAGAACCGAACTCAAAATGACAAAATTATTAGTCTGAAGAGCTAGATTAATTAATGGGACAATAAAAATTGTACTAGAATTATTATGAACATAAAATTTTATAAGTTACACAATATATCAATATATTACCCGGTACAAGACCCGAACCAACTTTATCAACCGAACAACGAAACAACAAGACTAATAAATTATTTTGGCCTACTATAACATCACTTTAAAGTGTTGAGGCATTAGTTTTTTACAAAAAAAAACTTATATATAAATTTATTAAAGTTATAAAAATTTATAAAAATTACATTTTATTTATAAAAAAATAACCCAACCAACCCCCCCCCCCCCCCCCCCCCCACACCCTCACGGCAACATGGGGCATTCCCCATGCCACTTAAGTCTTGATTTTGTGTTGGCACATTGTGGGATCAATTGGTGTGTTATGAGGTGTAAGATCTTGAAATCCTAACATAAAGCCAACACCACTTCATTCTTTCATTCTTACAACACCAAAACAAAAACACAATTTCCTTCCTTTTGCTCCTAAAAATCGGCCAAGGCATCATCATCTTCACCTTCAATTTTTAAAAACAAATCACTAGAATTTCAAGCTTGCATGAAGATCCAAGGATGATCTAAGGAACTTGCATGGATTAGAGCTCACTTAGGAAGCTTGGAACTCTTGATCAATCCATTTTCTTCAACTCTAAATCATCCCTAGCCTTGTGCTAGTAGTAAGATCCTTATACCTTATGTTATACTTTTTATTTTATAAAATTTCACAAGATCATCATAAAAATTTTATAAAACCCACTTGAAAAACACTAATAAATCTAAGATCACTAACATAATCATGTGATTTTCTTGATAATTTTTGATGATCTTGAAGTTGTTATGAACTAGTAAACTTGAATTTTGCAAAATTATTAATAAAAAGGTGATCTAAACATATGCATGGTTAGATTAGCAAGATTCATTAACAAAATATGTCATGAACATAATCTTATATTTTAAATATGATTATACATGTATTAGATCATTAAATAAAAATTATGATTTAGAAATTTTGTATAAAAGTTATAATAAAGTTTCTATATTAAGAAAGATTAAATATTATAACAAGTTCATGACATTATGTTAATACATTTATATAATAATTGTGCTTGATGATGATTTGAGTTAGTTTAGCTACTTAAAACATGTTTATAAAAATATGGGAAACTTATATTTTTAAAGGAAACTATGGCAAAATTTTTATAAAAATTAATCTTGATTAAGATATGTTTAACTAAAGATTTGGTGGTTAAAAGTGATTAGGATCTTTAATCTTGTTTAAATAAAGGTTTGATGAAAAAGTTAATAATATAATTACATAAGTTTTTCTGAAACTAAAAAGGAGATAAATATATATATTTGATAAACATATATATTTTGAAATCACCAAATATGTGTATATATATATTCATTTTTGTATAAAAATATGTTTAAGTGTTCAACTTTTGACAAAATAATATATATCGGACAATTCAGACAAACTTGGACAATTCATACAAAATAAAATATACGGTATAAACGAAACAAACGACAAAGACGAAATGAATAAAATAGTCGACGCGAACCTAACGGTCAAAACAAACACATAAACCGATACACCTTATATTTACTAGAATTTTAAATATATATAACTTATAGTTTTTATAAATAAATTTTTATAAGTTATAACAAATACTAGTAAATATTTTTGGATAAGCTCAACTAAACAATTATTATACTAAGCCCATTTTTTATAAAAACTATATTGGGCTAAAACTATTTTTATAAAAATATATGGACTAGCTCACTTTCATAAAATTAACTTTGGGCTAAGGCCCACTTGTATAAAAATCAAACTTGGGCTAAGCCCACTTTTATAAAATCAAACTTTAGGCTAAGGCCAACTTTTATAAAAATGAACTTTGGGCTAAGCCCACTTTCATAAAAGTTTACGTGGGCTAGACCAATTTAAATAAAAGATGATTTTGGGCCAAGCCCACTTTTATAAAGAAATAAATTGGGCTAATCCATTTTATAAAAACTAACATTGGGCTAAAACCCACTTTTATAAAACTAAACTTGGGCTAATAAAATTTTTATAAACTATATTGGGCTAGGCCCAATCTTTCATTTTAACTTTGGTAGGCCCACTGTCACACCCCGAATTTCCAATCAAACACCGGTGGGCCCGGGTGGGGAATATCGTGACGTAAGTTGATATCATCATAGTCAATTAAAGACAGCACAACGGAAGTCTTGAATTTAAATTACTATTACAAACCGAAATGTTCAAAGTACAAAAATAATGTATAGACGGCTTGTAACGAAGGATCCACAGGCGGATTATAAATTGTAAAAAAATTGTATAACAGACTTTGGGCAGATCTAGGATTTTGCAAGATCCTCTTATCACTACCGAGCACTTCCAGCCTATTTTCGTATTGTACCTGCAAGCTTAGTCTTTTGAAAATACGTCAGCTTTCGTTGGTAAATACACTCACCTGACTCATTTAGAAAACATTTCAAAAATGTTTTAAGTGCACATTGGCACAAAATCTTTTATAACTTGGGAAAGTTGGCCTTGCAACCTTGTTAACAGATTCACATTTTTGTCCATACATACAGGGCCCAATACAGAGACGAGACATGATTAATGTACACACCACTTTTGACTCACGAAGGAGCTATTTCCCCCAACCTTGTGGGTATGCATATTGAGCGTCTTACCGGGTGTATGCCTACACCCGCGCTAGGGTCGTGGCCATTATCTAATGTAATGAACCGAGGATATCCAAGACACAGTAGTTAACCCCCGATGTTTAAGTTATCAAACAAAACTGATTAAAACAGAATATGCAGAGTTACTAGCCATAAACGGGCATTAGATTGATCCCATTTCGGACCAAGCGGTAATAATTTCCGTAACCCAAGGCCATATAAGGGAAATAAGTCGAGAGTATTTACCTGAGCTAGTCTTGATTTAAAATGCAAGATTTAATATTTCAGCCGTATTCAAAATGAAATAAGTGCATATAACATTTACTGGAAGGCTCTAGTCTGGATTATGGCATAAGCTAACCAATTAGAATGCTAACGGTCTTTATTTAAGTCATAGACTTAGACTGACTAGCTTAAAGGATCAAAATCGGTATGATACGCTAGATTAAGCGATGACCGGATAGAATGTAGTTTAAACCCAACAATGTATAATATGGGTAAACAATTAATATTCTGGAATTTGAGATTAAAATGATAAGGTTAAACCCGTTTCGGTTATTTTTCGTAAACTAGTTACATATATTTAACCGTATGCATATCAGCGATATCGGGTAACCGGATAAGTCATTGACAAGTTCTATATGCCATTATACTTTAAATAAGTTGTAATATCAGTAGGATATCAACTTATATGCCCGTTGAGGTTTTAAAACAAAACTACGCTTTATTAGGCGTTTTGACCTTTATGTGTCGTATAAAAGGAACTTTCATGTATTCTGATGTTATGATCATAAACATTCTGGAAAAATACTTAATTTGTGATATGTTATCAATAAGAAGTCACACATAAGTGCGGTTTATGGTTTAAGACCAAACTATGCACCGAAAGGGCATTTTAGTCATTTAAAAAGTATAGTTTACGATATTATACTAAAATCAGTTTATGATCAGAATATTAACATCATAATATGTTAATTACATTAACATATCAGTAGGCAATTCATTTTCAAGTTCATTATGATTAAAACCTTGTTTTATGTAAAAAGGGTATTTTAGTCAAAGATTGACATTTTACAGAACTTATGCATAAACTCAGATTATGATTATGATCAAGTAATATAACCTCAGAGGGTTATGTTACATTGTATTATGATCATAATGTGACCATAATTCAGAAGTTAACTAATTTAAGTCGGGTCAGAATCGAAAGTCAAAGCAGAAGTCAAACTTCGCGACTTTCGGTTGCGAACCGACTTTAGGACTGAAATTGACGGATCGAACATGTTGCCACATGTTCTAATAATTAGTACCAACTTGTTTAAGTATCAAAGACATATTTATAACATGTATAAACTCAGATTATAATTTTTATGAAATCTGACCCGTTTGACTTTTTAAAACAATAACTTTGACCCGTCAATATTAACCTAGTAAACGTGATCCTTAGGAGGCTCCCCTTTAAGGGGTTCATACCTTCCTAATTACGATCACTTAGCCATGTGCATTTCGAACAATGGCTGGACCATAATGGTCTTAACCGAAAGTCAAGACATTTGTCGAAAATGCTTGACTTTTGGCTCTTAAAAGCCTATAAAAAGAAAAGAGCAGAGATGGAGCACTTACAAGTGATCCAAGAGAAACTTAGAACTCAAAGGGAAGCTCCCAAATGGTCAGGAACTTCCAAGAGTGGAATAGAGAGGAGAAGAAGTGAATGAGCAAGTAATAAGTGAGTTTAAGTGCCTATTTATAGTGTAAGAGGTGCAAGGAGATGGAGCCATGTGTTAGGAGTGTTGTAGGATTATTACATGTTTCCAATTAGGTGTCAAGAGCTGGAGAAGTGTGGCAATTTGCAAGCTAGGTGGCATTCTTACAAAAATATGGGGTTTTTAACACATTTAGTCCCTCAAATATAGTTTTATTAAATGTCATGAATTGTCCCTTGACTTATATTCCATGACATAATGACACAACTAGTTCTTTTCGTTCAACACGAGATGTATTGAAGAAAAGTATGAATAACCAAACGTTGACGGGTGTCACAGTAGGTGTCTTTACGACTTAAAAGTGTTTACTAGCTTAAACGTGAAGATACGAATACTTATGGTTTCATAGTTTAAATTCGCCAAACTAGTAAAGTTAAAGGTTTGGTAAAAGAGCGGAATGCTCGAGGATGGTAAATAAAAATATATCAACTCTCAAAAACATAACACTTTGAATCATTAGGAAGTTCAATGAAGTTGTATGCGTTATATTTATCTTCAAGATCAATGACATATGAGGTAGATTTCCTCAATAATATTTTATAACCATCTTTATTAAAATTGTAGTTTTAAAAAATGTCTTATTTCATATTTGGAAACAGAGAGTATCACCAAATGCCAACTTAAGTTCATAACAAAATTATCTGTGAAACAAAAGTAATTGCCACATTTTTTTTAATTTGGTATGATATAATCTTTATTAATATTTACACACTTATTTTAAAAAAAATTATTTTATTACTTATGAGATTAGATACATGGAATCATTTATACAATAATTTATCATTTAATATTTCAATAAAATGGGTTACAAACTTTGTAAAAAAATAAGTACTACATATTAGTCAATGACATAGAAAATAACCCCCTAAAAAGAGTACTTAAAAATTTTATATAAACAAACAATTTGTATTATTAAAATAAAGTTATTCATAAATACTAAAGATGATAAATGTCAAGAAATCATTTCAAAAAACAAAAATAAAGAACTTATATGGTTGCCTTGATTAAGAATTTTGAAAACTTTCATTTCAAGTTATTGATTTGAAATTCAAATTTTCGAAAATTAATGTGGTTACCTTTCAAATTATATTATTTTTGGAATCCGATGTATGACAACCGGCAAAATTTCATAGTAATTCTGTATAACTTAATCACTATTATTACATTTAAATTGCGTATAATAGATTTGATTTTGAATAATTGAGTCCTACAAAGTCTAGCAATGTTAGGACATGTTAAAACATTACAACTTATATTACCAGTTTTGCCATGTCGCGAAACCAAACAACTATGTCCTAATACGTCAGTAAACAATGTGAACACACTATTCATACCAGGAGAGTCCGGAAACTCCCTGAAACAACTATCGGATGATATTACACCACATCATGTTAAACCTATATACAAAAACCCTAATTAGGGGAAGCACTTGTAATAATATGTAAACTTTGCGGAAAAAAATGGCTAAACACCTAAATTGTCCGATCTGAATTATAAACTAACAAATTCAGCACTTCACCACAAAGTTCAGCATTCCGCAACAATGATAAAGCCTATACATAATGTTAATTATCTTAAATGATCCCTAGGATATCAAATATATATTAAAGATGCTATTGCCGGTAACATCAAGCACTTGCCGTATTTTAACCCATAACGACCCGACAACGGAACTAGTAGCTAAATTAATATTCTAACAACTATATAACTAGTCTAGTAACTAGTTAAAGTTAATTAACACCCTAAACCATCATTAACACCCCAATTTTGCAAGAATTTCCTAATCCCCTAAATATCTCCATAAAAGAATTCAACATGTGATGCCATTGTTTTTATAATTCAAACCACCATCACCTTAGCCACCCCCCATTTTTGGCTCCAAGGTGGGCCCACCCACCCCACTTCATGTTGCATGATGATGGAAGAAGTATGGAGCAAAGATATTATATTGACCAAAGGAACCTTGCAAGATTATAACAACCATCTCTCACAACCTTACCATCATTCACCTCACATTTCAAACTCACAACAAAACCTCTCTCTCTCAAGATGCTACGACCCAAACACCCTCTACTCATTTCTCCATCTTCAACCCCCAAACACCATAATTCAAGCATCCAAGTTCCATTTGATGAAGATCTAAGGTGGTGTAAGAGCTTGGAAGTTCACTAGGAGCATTCTTCTCATCATTGGAGCTTCAAGATCTTCTTATCTTCTTCATATTCACCTCATTGTTCATCCCTAGCCTTAAAGATAGTTGTAAGATCTCTAACACTCCTCTTTATGCTTCTTATTTCATGTAGTTTAAAGAAGTACAAATAAAATCATCTTGAATCTTACAAACTAAAACCATGAAACTTTAAACTAAAATAAAATAATATAACTTATATATATATATACATTATTCTTGTGATGATATATGAGTTGTAGATTATGTTAGGTAGATAATCTTGCATGATTATGTTAACAAATATGATCTAAACATGAAGATGTTATCAAGCAAGATATTCAACTATGAAGTGTCATGAACTTGTGATGAACTTGAAAATGATTTTTGAATATATAAAGTTTACAAGGAAACTAGAAATATACTTTCAAAGTGTGGATCTTGAAATTATAACATAACAAGTTTATGTAAAGTTGTTAAAATAAATGATGAACATAAAAAGTATGGCTATTTTTAGAGATCTTGACAAAAGATACATATATAAGTTCATGATACTTATAGTGTATTTACATGAAAATACATGAATTATAACTTTGATGGAACTTGTTTGAGTTGATGATATTGTGGGCAAAAATTGATTAAAAATACGTCTTGGAAACATAGAAAACGTCCATAGTATAAGGAAGCTATGGCAAAATTTTCTAAAATCCTAATCATGATTAAAGTATGGTTTAACAAGTGATTATCATGACTAAACGAAATTACCAACCTTAATCATGATTAGGCAAACTTTGATGAAAAGTTTAAGTTAAATACTTATGGATATTTTTCCTAAAGTAAATGGAATGTATATATAAGTGTGTATTAATGTTTATGTATTTAGAAGCTAGGAGGCTTACTTAACTAAATACATGAATACAAATACTTGCAACCATCAAATACTTGAAAATAACCAAGTATATAAAAATACATATGGTTACATACATATATATATGCACACATACACCCCATATCCTTAAGTGGATACTTGAAATGTTAAGACAAGAAGGATATATATAATCACACTTGTATATATCCCAGACGTATATTCGGACAATGGACAAATTTCGGCAAATGGACCAACTTACACACACACACACACACACACACACATATATATATATATATATATTGGAGAAATAATATATATACTAAACCGACACGTAAGATATAATAAAAGTTCGGTAAGAAACTAATGTATGTAATCACCGACAACAATCGTACATATCGGCACAACGAGGAACATATATATTCTACCGATGACGCTTAGGCATTTTCGCCAATGAATAATAGACACTTAGAAAATACATATATTTTCACCGGTCTTAACAATCCGGAGAGTATTATATAAAAAACCAACTAAGTGACATTATACAAGTATACAAGTATATTTATACGTAATACGTACACTAAAACATTTAGTAAAAATGCAAGATTACAAATAATGTACATTTACACATATACGTATAAATACGATACATGATATACGTACACATATAAATACACAAGTACAAGTGATGTACATAAATACATTTAATGAAGTGTACACATACAAGAAAACACTATAGATGTACACCAACATAAGTTCGATGTTAAAAATGATTATTTTTAAAAACTATATCTAGTGTGTGTGTGTGTATATATATATTTGAAGAACAAATATATAGAAAAGAAACAAACGTACATATGCAAGTGAACGAGGTTCACCATTCACATATATATATATTAGAAGGATATATATGTGTGTGTATATATACACAATTCCTAACGACGAAACACTGTGCGAGACACGGAGACGCATATGGGCTAGGCCCATTCCTACTCGTGCAAGGCACGAAATCGCATATGGGCTAGGCCCACTTATACTCATGCTAGGCACGAAGACATATAATGGGCGAGGCCCGTTCATACACGACAAGAATACAAATATATACTTGTTGGACGCAAACTGTGAGTTCATGTTCCCCTTTTCTTTTAAAGCTTTTTGGTTTTACTACTATAAGGGGGAGATACATGTTACGATTGTATGATTAAGCTAAAGAATGAAACAACTAGATCATGTATGAATAGGGTAAAACTTAAGCACCATTAATCACATACAGAACGGGGAATGAAAGGGGTAGATCTATTGGGTTTTGGCGTGCCCCACTAATGGGTCATTGAGACCGCATGAAGTGCTTTTGTGTCCCAGTCGAGGTTAATCGGCACTAAATCGTCAAGGGTTGGATTGCTTCATATTTCGGCACACATATTAATGACCTTGCAAAAAATTAATGATTAACCATTATATAGATGCTTTACATACCGGTTTTTTATACAAGAACTTTCCAATACTTTTAAGATTCATGTCATACAAACTCAAACACATGAATTCACCAACTTTTATTGACTTTTCAAACTTACATGTATTTCACGCAATTGAGTGGATCCTTGCATGGCACGGTTTCAAGATGTTAAGGTGGTCAAGTATGTGATGTCATCCTATTTTGAAGGGTTTGATTCATAAATCCCGCCTTCGAGCGAGACATAGAATGCAAAGCCTTGTTGATTTAAAACTATATTTTGTAACAAGTCTTTGGAAAACAATATAACTTTGTAATCTCTTTTTGTGAACAACTTATGACGTGTAAGCTATTTCTATGTTAATGAATGGATGAACATTGTACGTATTCTATTCATATAGTTTGTTTACTTACATCGTATGCAATGGAAGCTAATTAAGTTCACACCTTACGCTTCCACCTATAAGCGAGAGTGACACGATTATTGCTTTATTATTAAATAATTTTTTAGAGCTGGTTATGGCTAGACATCTACCAAAACAATTGCATATATCATTTGAAAGTTATAAGTAAAATTGAAAAAAGTTTACGTAAACATATAATGAATACCGATTGAAGATAACGTTAATTAGAAATTCAAATAATAAAGGAAGAACAATTCGATAATCCTTTTAGCATACAATGGCATGGAATGAATGACCGAATTTTAAAAGCAATAATGTGTGCTTCATGGATATTAGGGTGGTATAGACGCTACTCAAATCTGTTGAGCTTAAAATATTTCCTACACAACATAAAAGTTTAATTATGTAAGTTACAATGTATAACTGTTAGAAAAGTAATGGATAATTCATGTAAATCAGTATGCTAACAACTTACTTTAGTTTCAATTAACTAACTTTACACGTGTCGTATATATAACAAGCTTCTTTTAAATATTCAAGCGAGTAGATATGTAGCTATACTTTTTCATGTCATACAACTCCATTTCTACCATGTCCACTTCAAAGTAAATTTGAAGTGATACTATGCGTAATAGTTTAATACGATGGAAATGTATAAAACAAATTATGCAGAAACAATTGTTGTTTATGTTAAAGAAATGTTGACATACATAAAATCCTTTAGAAATAATCTAAAAAAATGTTTTTCAGTTACTCATTCACCCCATATTATTCCTCCAACTATATCTACGAAGAAACTATATATTTTGATTAACAATTTTGGTTTTATTTTTGAATATATTATATATGCATATTACTTAACTAGTGTTATCGATTGTATAGGAATAAAGAAAAGTCTAATTGTGAAATTGATTAAAACAAATCGATCGCAATCTAAATTTCTAAGAATTTATACTATAAATAAAAAACATAAATTGGTTGTAAACGAAAACTAAAAAAAGGAAATTATTGTCAACTAAAATTAAAAAAAAAGAAACTATTGTAAAATTGATGACTTTTAAATTTGAAAAAGTTATATATGCAATTAGTTAGTTTAAACAAATTAAAAACATAAAACATGTTCCACATTTATTATATATAATAGAAATAGATGATATATAATAGATATATATCAAGTCTAATCAGTGTTAAAATATCTTTTGTTTTAGTGGATTTCTTTGGTTTGTTACAAGTCTATGTTATAACCACCAAATGGCTCCCCCTTTAGCAACATTAAAATCATTACAAATGTATATTGATTCATGTGGTGGTTGGTTTATGAGTTCAAAGCTCCATGATTATACCATCCATAAAAATTCACTTTCTCTGCATTTGTCTTTTTAGGTTTTTTTTTTTTAAATATCTCTATGGTCAAGGAAAATTTGAAATGGTTTTAGAAGGATTTAAAAGTTTCTAGTTTTAAGGGAGTATGCTGGTTAAAGGACCCGACATAATTGAAGTTTGCTAGTCAAATGAGCTTCTATACATATATATTTGAGTTTTGCCATGTCCATAAACTTGAGGAGATGGCGTGCCATGTGAGAGTACGTAATGAGAAAAGGATGTTAATTTTACATAGATGTTTAACAGTGAACCAACATAATTACCTAAACCTTTACTCTACCTTGTAACCATCTCTCACATGTGATGGACATGATAAAACAATGCATATAACTAAGAGTTGGCTAGTAAGATGATTAGTAGTCCATATTTAAAGCCTACAACGAGGTCATTTGTGTTGTGAACAATCATATGGCAAATCGAAAATAATTTTCTATTTGCATTTAAAAAGCAAATTGTGACTTAGCGTGAGTTCATATTATTGTTTGGTTCTGGTTGTCACATTTAGTTTCTTAATGATCATAGTTAATTGCTTACTTGTTAGTTGATAACAAATAAATAAAGCTTCTTAAAAACAACCTATAACGACCTTGAAAAATTGATCGAGTAATGTCATATTTTCCTTCAACACAACTATATACTTTTATATGTGTTGTTTTTTGTCACATTGAGTGTTTATCAAACGTATCATAGAACATATCTAGTTTTACTCTTTCATCCTGTGTGATCATAGTGGTTAGCAATTATGCCTTGTATCACATTGTACCGAAGCTAGTTAATATCTTGTTGACGTAGCGCGTTGGAATAAATTAACCTTGGTAAATATCATGTGATAGATGATTTGTTTTGTGCATTCGAGGGTCTTTTTGCTAGGGACTACAAAATCAACAAGAATCCTTGAAGAACCACATGCCACGGTCGTAGGTAGACAAAATGTCTTCAAAAATCACGAGGGTAGTTACTATGATGTTATTCGGCATCCTTTTATAAATTCATTAGTGGAACTAGACTTAGATATTAACCTCGGTCAACATGGTGAGGTTAACACATTATGTTGATTTTTCACTTAATGAGGAATGTGCTCATTTGATAATAATGCAAATGTTAAAACCAATAACCCTTGAAATGACGATGATGTATGACATCAAGATATAGAGGATTATAATAAGAGGAAAATTCCGAACGATAGTGTTGAAGGTGATAAATGATGCTAATATGATTAACGAGCACATATAAATTCATGATATCAATCATGTAGAGTAGGATATCGAGAGTTCAACAAATTTTAAAGTGGATGAAAAAGTGAAACTAGAAACGCCACATAGCACTTAATGAAAGCGGATAAACTATACAACACTTCAACAAAAGAATCAAATCCTATGAACTTAGGGACGAGTTCTTTGAAGCAATAGATAATGACGTACAAATAACCCAATTACCAAATTTATACGCAGGTCAGTGGGAAATTAAAAAACAACAATAAATCTCAACTTGAATTTGAAGATAATTTTCTTTATTTTATAAGTAATTTATGAATTAATTTATATCTGTTAATAAACCAACCTAAATGAATAGTAATTATTTTGATTGGTTGTTGTTATCAATGGTATGCACCCACCTAAAGAACACATGCCCTTTTATCTTCAGCCCGCATGCCTCAGTGTAAACGTGTTTAATTGGATGATAGGGGTGGTGTCTGGCGTCTTTACCTCTTCTTCAGGTTTACACTACTAAAGCATGTCTACCTACAGAGAGAAATCGATATATATATATATATATATATATATATATATATATATATATATATATATATATATAATAGTAATTATTTTGATTGGTTGTTGTTACCAATGGGATATGCACCCACCTAAAGAACACATGCCCTTTTATCTTCAGCCTGCATGCCTCAGTGTAAACGTGTTTAATTGGATGATAGGGGTGGTGTCTGGCGTCTTTACCTCTTCTTCAGGTTTACACTACTAAAGCATGTCCACCTATAGAGAGAAATCGATATATATATATATATATATATATATATATAGTTTTAACGGCAAGCACCCACACACACCTTAAAATATACTTCTAAAATTCATCTATCGATTAATTTGTGAGACTTGTACTCATATCACTTTAATAAGGATAAACTCTTGATGGAGCTGGAACAAGAAGCCATTGGCTCTAAATTGTCATATTTAATATCTTAGTTGTGAGTTGATGGAGAAATGATAAGCAACCTATAGTAATCTTAAAATGCCTTTAATAGCATATATTTTCCTTCAAAAAGGTATTTTATGTGCTTTTCTCCTGAATTGAGTGTTTATCAAACGCTTACTAGAACATATTAAGTTTTATGTTTTGTGATATGTGACGGTTTATAGTTTCATGATACCTTAGATTCACTAGAATTACTCACTTTGTTTTGCATCTAGCTACTTAGTAGTTTGCTTAATAGTATCTCTACATTTAAGAAAAATAGATCGTCGATTAGAACATGCAAGTTCAAAAGAAAGGAAAAGGTAACTTGTTTATTTATCATCATTTTTTTATTAAATATGGTAGAAAAAAAATAGTGTCTTTTTTTGGCAAAAATGTACAAAAATAAATAAATTACACAATCACAATACATGAACGACCAATTGTATAAAAAAAGCGTCATATTTCGAATCATTTAATTCGATAACTAGTTAAATTAATTTCAATGTTATTTGAACAATTTAGGGTGGTAGGGGTGCTCCCCATACGAGGAGTGATAAACTCTACACCTAACCAATTATCTTATGCCATGTCAACTCCCTCATCACTTTTCATTTTGCACTAAAACACAAGTGTGCTCCACCCAAAACAATTTTTGCTAAAAAAATAAGATAATTTGTGATTGAAGCCCACCATTAATCCACTTAGCATTCACATTTTATTTTTATTCTATATCCATATAATTACACTAAAAATTATTATTTTTTCTATTTTTTTCAATTATAATATTTTTTTATATGTTCATTATTATTTTTTTATCTCTGGTCCACTCACAACCACCTTTAAAATTATTAAAAATTTATAAGGGGTGAACAATGTTTCCTATATATTTATAGATGAACAGTAACATTTTCATATATTTTCTCTATCCTTCACTCACAATCACTCAAATCACTTAAACCATTCGTTATAAATATAATTAATTCACTTATACAAATATAAGAGATCCATTGTGAATTCTCTTACACCCTTACCACCCTTAGAACTTTTAAATCGGTATGGATAATAGTGTGATGATGTAAGGGTGGACCGTTAATTTTTATATTATCTTTTTCGACCCTTCACTATGGGTTTAAGACTCTTTCACTCCACACCATTACCAAATCATTAAATACTTGCTAACTCTCACACACATCATTTTCAATTTTCCTTCATTTTCTTTCATTCATTATCATCTACTATGATTTCACGCTTCAATCACTCCACATTATCCATCCCAATCATTTTTTAATTATTATCCATTTATTTATTTATTGTTATCTTTTTATGTAAACTAATTTACAACAATGATTAAATAAATATAACAATAAGATTTAAAAAAACTACAAAAAATAGAATTAAAATAAAAACACTTAAATGTATATTTTTAATCATTACTTATTTATTTATTTCTTATCTTTTATATAAACGAATTTAAAATAATAATTAAAAAATATAACAATAAGATTTAAAAAACAAAAAAATAGAATTAAAATAAAAACATCTAAAATGTACATAATAATAATAATAATAATAATAATAATAATAATAATAATAATAATAATAATAATAATAATAATAATAATAATAATAATAATAAATAACAACAAAAATTCAAGGTTTGAAATGTAAATTGCACGAATTCAGGGTTTTAAATGTAACTTTAACAAACATTAGCCTCTCCTCCTTCAAGTAAAAGTCTTTCTTCACATTAGCATCTTCATGACACCTGAAAAAAAAATTAGCAATCAAAAAAAAAAAAACTCTTTTTCCCCTCACATCATTTCATCACTCAAGTCAGACTGACCGCGCCCCATGCCACATGTCAGGGGCGTTGACCCATAGTGGAGGGTCTTAAAGATGGTAAATTAACCTACTGAAAAATCTGAATTTCATAGATGACACAATGTGTATATATATGTATAAGACCTGTATGAATTAAGTTTTAATAATTTATTACCAATATAGAACAAATACGGTAGTAGCCTAAAACATACATATACTTGTTTAATCAAACCATACCCATAAGATTGTAAACATTTTTATTTTATTTTTGTTTACTTTAATCCTTATAATATAAAAATCTACTAATTAACTAATTTTTGTTCTTATTTTTCTAATTTTCTTGGATAATAAAAGTGTATAAAATAACAAAAAATGTATTTAGAAACTCTAACCAGAAACTAATAACAAACTAGCTAGTATACTCAATGTCCAACGAGTAATTATCTAAAACAAACCCAACAAATATTAGACAGAGTATAGAATAAAACTTAATAATAAAATATAAACTAAAATTACCGCCGTCCCATGAGAGTATGGGGTACAATGAAGAGAATGAGACAATGTGATATTGTGATGCATTACCAACTGTTCTAAATTTCTAACCTGTATCCATTTTCTTGCACATGACACCACCATGTCGGATGATAAAGTTGTCCCCATCAAATCATTCTGCTGCCGTTTTCTCAAAATCAACTATTCATCCTTGTTAATTTGGTTGAAATTAACAAACCTTTTCCATTACGTTTTACTAATTTTACAAATAAAACTGCTGGAAATTCGGATTGACAATTTTTTTCCATTTAGTATTTTAGAAAAGGGCATATCATTCAAAAAAGTGATATATTTTTGAATTTTCTTATTAAGTTTTTAGCAACTTTTTTCACATAAGAAATCATCATACTATTTTTTTTCTCTCTTTAAAGTCCCTTAACCATTTTTTTACATATTAAACTTACTTCACATGTTAAATTTGAATAAAATTATGAATTTTTTTACTTATTAATACTACGTAAGTAAAGAATTGAGATAAATTAATGTTTCATATACATAAAATTGTTCAGAGACTTTTATGATAAAAATAAAAAAGTATATTAGTTTTTATATGCAAAAAATTGATTATGTGACTTTTACAAGAAAAACAGAAAGTATATTAATTTTTTATGATATTTGCCCTCAGAAAGACGTGGAAATATCATCATGTTTGAGATAAAGTCGCACACTAATAACCATTTTTTTTCAAGTTTTTCATTAAAGTTACTACAACTTCTTTTTTTTCCTCTAAAATCACTCAAGGTGCTCTAATGTTGAGAAATTTTTTCTATAAGCATTAAATTTTTGAAAACTTTAATTGATTTAAATATATAAATCCTAGTAACTATATAGTGATTATTTTGGTGAAAATATTTCATAATATTGTATTACGTAATAAAAGTTGAATGATTTAAAAGAAATATTTTTTTAATAACGATGAGGCGTTTGTAAAACGTGGTTAATGACTTCCATGAGTTCTATATACTAGCCTATATTTAAGATTTACATAATATTGTATATATTCATCTCCATTTTTCCATGATCATTTCAGTGTGACATTTTTATTATATGGTTGGGTAATTTAGGTGTAATTTTGTAAACTCAAAACAATAAGAAATTGTTTTGGGAATAATCTTAGTGGAAATTTAACTAGAACTTGTGTTTCTAAAACATGAATATACATACAATCAGGCTATGCGTTATAATGTTTCTTAATCTATCGTTTTTGACTATTAAGGAACGTCAATCATCTCATTCCTCATCTCTATCCTTAAACCTATGTTGTAGTATTTATCTCTGATTCCAAATCCCTTCTTTATATTATTTTAAACATTTAATAATTACGATTATATATATATATATATATATAGGGTGAGGTTATTGTGAGAAAATTTAAAAGTGTGAGAAGGATAAGAAAGAATCTAAACCATTAGATATTTAATCTAATGCTTGAGATCATAGTGGCAATTCTGTAAATAATATTGACTATTAAACTAACTAATTTTCTAGATTAAGGGTATAAAGGTAAATTTAATATTTTTAAATTAAGAAACTAAATTAATACACATGCAAAGTTCCTTCCTTGTTTTTTAAACATTAATAACTTTTTATACATAACTTTTTTTTAAAAAAATTACACCATAATAACGAGTGGTGTTTTTATCTTTAATATGAGTACCATATTGATATACTTATTAGAGTTATTTCTGTTTTTATATATTTAGGGTGTTATTTCTGTTTTGATTCTGATTAAAATATTGACTGGTGTTATATTAGGGTGTTATTTCTATTATATTCAATGTTAGGGTGTTCTTTATAAGATGTGTGTCTTCAATATAACTGTTGTGGTGTTTTTATGAGTTATGGTGTTATTTTTGTTATATTTCTGTTCTTTATAAGATATATGCCTTCAATATACATGCTGTGGTGTTTTTATGAGTTAGGGTGTTTTTATGAGTTATATTTCTGTTTTTTATAAGATGTATGCCTTCAATATACATGTTGTAGTGTTTTTATGAGTTAGGGTGTTATTTCAAATTCGAAAATCCCTACAATAACTGCCAAAAATCGGTTGCATATATTCATTTCATAATTAGATTTGATTAGTTAAATTACACTTATACCCTTAAACTACCAAAATAAAAAGGGACACATGTCACCTCCATAATCTTTCTTATCCTTCTCACACTTTTAAATTTTCTCATATAAACCTCTACATATATATATATATATATAATATATATATATATATATATATATATATATATATATATATATATATATAGAACGCTAAATATTGTGAGAACCGTGAGAACGAATGAAAAATCACTAGAACTCAGTCAAAAACAAGTGAAATGCAAAATTTCTTTTTACACTTATCATTATTATTCGAATATAATCTAGAAATTGAATTTACACATTTAAATTTATGTGAATTCAGAAATAAAAAAAATTTATACATGTGTAAGTTTGCCATTTACACATGTGTAAAAAATCTAATAAGAGTGATTTTGAGAGGAGAAATGAATTATTTGATGTTGTAATTTCTTTTTTTTTTTACCTTGTATTTAATTAAAATAAAATGATGATTGTATTAAAAAATGGTTTTGATTGGTTTTATCATTTGTTCTCACGCTTCTCGCAATATTTAGCGTTCTTAAGATAACTCTCCCCTATATATATATTGTGTGTGTGTGTGTGTGTGTGTATACAGGGTGGGGTTCGACTAAAAAGTTTAAATTTCCTAAAAAGTGTAAAAAGTCATAAAACACTATAATTATTCAGCCATAAAACACATAAAAAATCCACAAATAACAGAGTGAAGACTACTAAAACAACATATTCAAATCATTATAGTCCATAAAATCTTAAAACACACAATTATAGAATTATATAAGAATATAAAACACAACAAGCTAATCAACATTTGCATGCATTACAGTGATCTTAGGTTGTAGGGGAGTTGTAATATTTGCATGCATACGTGAATCAAAGTTTACAAAAGCATGTTGATGAAAACCATGTTTCTATTGTTATGATTTGAAAGTTTATTATTTCCGCCACACTATTTCATTGTTGTTTATCTTCTTTCATTGATTTCATCTAAAACATTCACAACAATATCAAACTCAGATCCTAACAATTGGTATTAGAGCCTGGTCAATCAAACTTGATTTTACAATCAATTTGATATATACAGATCAACTCTTATAACTGGTTCATTTGTTCATTGGATTGAAAACAGAGTGAAAGTTTATTTACGTTAAATTTTTTTAAACAAAAATCTGTTCATAAACAATCAGAATGTCTCAAAATCCACAAGATCCACACAACACTAGCACCATGTATAAATCTCTGATCCTTGTCAGATCAGAATATAATATCTTGCAAAGACGGACGAATCACATACTTGCACAACAAAATACGGGTTGCTGGAAATCAGTTATCTTTGGACCTCATTTTCCAATGGTACCGAGTGCTAAAGACCCAAAAGTTCAAGTTCCAAAGAATCCTGAAAACTACTTTGAGCAAGATTTTTAGAAAATCGAGCTAGATGCAAAAGCATTTCGCATCGTTGCTCAACTTTGCCAAATGATATTTATGCTGGCCTATTACATTGCAACAGTGCAAAGGAGTTGTGGGATGCTTTGAAAGAACAATTTGGTGGGATAGAGGAGGTTAGAAGTTTTAAACTAACAGTATGAAACATTTTGTCATGTTAAAGGTATTAACTCAGCAGTTTGAAAGGGTTAGTTGTCTAATCAGTGAACTAAAACGGGTAAATGTTAATTATCCTAATTCAACCATGAATAGTAGATTTTTAAGATCATTACCAGAAAAATGGGACACTATTGCTTTTGTAACTAGAACCGTTGTTGGGTTCAAGGAGATGAGTTTGACTCAGCTTCATGGTAGGTTGCTCACTTATGAAAGAGAGCTTAACTAGAAAAAGAAGATACAAGAGTCAGGAAAAGTTGCTGATGACTATGCCTTTAGTAGTACAATACTTTTTGCTCAAGAAGAAACCTCTGGTGGTAGTACGGATCAGAGTTTTGATCATTTTATTGATATTACATCTGGTGGTAATTTCAACTCTAATTCTTACTCACCCAATTATGCTTTTGCAGCAAATAGGGAAAACCAAGTTTCTAACAACTTATCTTTTGAGTTATATGATCTTCAACATTTTGACTCTGTTGATTTGGAAGAAATAGACATCTTGCATCAATTGGCCTTGCTAAGTGTTAGGACTAGCAAGTTTTACAAGAAAACTGCTAGGAAGTTTCTAGGTTGCATGGGGTTTAAAAGTTGGGTTGGATAAGTAAAAAAAATCAAGTGCTATAAGTGTAATAGGCTATGTTATTTTGCTAGAGAATGCAGGAGCCAAACAAATGGCCCTATAATTACACATACAAGTCCTAGACCTCAAAAACTCAAAACACTGTCCATTATCCCAATATACCCCATTTCTGACCAACAGTAGCCATCATGGCACAATGACACTATCTTTCACAAACACCGAAATCCCATGGGTCATCTATTTCAACATTTTCACAAACCACATCAATATTGGACACCACTTCCTCAGATTCATTCCCCTCCAAAATAGTGTCTAGTCCCATAAAACAAAAATTTTCATTTTTCTTATCAGAATTAGAAACTAGAGCAAAATTTTCATCAGTAAGTTCCTCAGGTATGCTACTCCAATCAACAAATCCTTGTGTAAAGAAGCTTTGTTGATTGGTCTCTGCCTGAGTAGAGGTTTGTGTAGCTTATGGTGCAGGTTGGACTTGGACCTGAGAGGTTGGGGCTTGAACATATTGTATCTGAGGAAAAGTGGTTTGGACATACTTGACAGGAACAATGTTTATAGGGTGTGCAAAATGAGCAGTTTTTTGCATGTGGGGAGCAGGTTATACTTGGAATAATTGTCACACCCCGGATTTCCAACCCAAATCCATACACCGGTGGGCCCGGGTGGGGAGTATCGTGACGTTAGTTAATAATCATCATAGTCAATTAAACATGACACAACGGAAGTCTTGGAGTAAAATTACTATTACAAACCGAATGTTAGAAAATACAAAATAATATACAGGCTCGTAATAAAGATCCACAGGCGGATCATAAATTATACATGGAAAGAATATAAAACAGACTTTGGGCAGATTTAGGATTTGCAAGATCCTCTATCACTACCGAGCACTTCTAGCCTATTTTCGTATTGTACCTGCAGTTTAGTCTTTTGAATATACGCCAGCTTTCGTTGGTAAATACACCTAACTGACTCATTTTGAAAACATTTCAAAAATGTTTTAAGTGCGTATCAGCAAAAAATCTTTAACTTGGGTTAATTGACTGTCTAACCTTGTTAACATATTTACATGTTTGTCCATACAGGGCCCGGTACAGAGACCGAGACACAATTAACGTACACACCACTTTGGTCTCACGAAGGAGTCAATTCCTCCCAACCTTGTGGGAATTCGTAATTGAGCGTATATCGGGTGTATGCCTATACCCGCGCTAAGGTCGTGGTCGTTTCTATTGTAATGAGCCGAGGATATCCAGGACACGGTAGTTAACCTCCAATGTTCAAATTATCAAACAAAACTGATTAAAACAGGTATGCGGATTTACTATCCCCGAACCGGCGTTCGATTGATCCCATTTCCGACCAAGCGGTAATAATTTACCGTAACCCAAGCTCGTATAGGGGAAATAAGTCGAGATTTTTATCTGAGCTAGTCTTCTTTAATTTAAATAACTCAGCCGTACACAAAAGTACTAAGTGCAGATAGCATTTACAGGCAAGTCTCTAGTCTGGATTATGGCATAAACTAACCAATTAAATACTAATGGTCTTATTTAAGTCATTGACTTAGACCGACTAGCGTGCTTGATCAAAACGTATGACGCTAGATTAAACGATGATTGGATAGAATGTAGTTTAATCCCAACAAGTACCTTGACTTGTATAATATGGGTAAACTATTAACATTCTGGATTTTGAGATTAAAATGATAAGGTTAAACCCGTTTCGGTTAAGTTCTGTAAACTAGTTACGTATAATCAACTATACGCATATCAGCAATATTGAGTAACCGGATAAGTCATGGTCAATTTCTATATGCCATTATTTTTAAATAAGTTAAAATATCAGTAGGATATCAACTTATATGCCCGTAAAGGTTTTAAAACGAAACTATGCCTCATAAGGGCATTTCGGTAATTATATACCATATAAAAGGAACTTGAACATATTTTAAGTTTATAATCATAAGTATTCTGGAAAAATAGTTTATTTATGATATAATATCAGTAGGATACCAATTATATGTGTATTTTATCTTTTATGACCAAACTATGCACCGAAGGGGTATTTTGGTCATTTTACACATAGTTTATAAAGTATTTGGGATTCTGAGATAACATGTACCTACTGTTATTATGTTTAAAATAGTTTTTAAAATCAGTAGGTATCAAGTCTTGGTCAATAATAATGTTTAAAACCATACTATGCGCCGAAACGGCGTTTATGTCGTAAAATGACGTCTTTATGCGATGTTTTATGAAAACTGACATTAAGGTCAGATTAAGATGTTTTAAATATGTTATTTAATATAACATATCAGTAGGTAAATGATTTACCTTGAAAAGATCTGATTAAAACTATTTTATAAGCCATGAGGGCCAAAAGCGTCATTATCGATATAGTTTAAGGACCTGTTTGAAAACTCAGTTTATAACTTGGTTTAACATCCCAAATAATCCTACTTATAATATTATATCAGTAGAAAACTCATTTTCAAGTTCATTACCATTTAAAACCTTGTTTTATACAAAAAGGGCATTTTGGTCAAAGATGGCATAATTATAGAACTTGCCCATAAACTTAGATTCTGATTATGATCATGTAATAAACCTCAGAGGGTTATGCTACATTATATTACGATCATAATGCAACTTTAGATCAGCAGGGAACTAATCTAAATCGAGTCAGAATTGAAAGTCAAAGTAGAAGTCAAACGTCGTGACTTTCGGTTGCGAACCGACCCTAGAACTGAAATTGATGAGCCGAACATGTTCTTACATGTTCTAACAATTATTACCAACTTGTTTAAGTGTCAAAACAGGTTCATAACATATATAAGATTATTTTATGATTTTTCCAAAAAATGGTCTGTTTGACTTTTTAATATCATAACTTTGACCCGTCAATTGGTCTAGCAAACGTGATCTTCAGGAGGTGCCCTTTATAGGGATTAACACCTACCTTCTTACAATCACTTAGCCATGTTCATCTCGAACAATGGCTGGACCATAATGGTCTTAACCGAAAGTCAAAGCGTTTTCCGAAAAACGCTTGACTTTTGGCTATAAAAGCCTATAAACGAAAATGCACAAAGAAGGAACACTTAAAAGTGATTCCGAAGGTGCAAAAGATCTATGTTGGATGCTCCTTTTAGCTAGGAACTTCCAGAGTAGGGAGAAGAGTTATGTTTTAGAAAGGTGCAAGTTCAAATGGTGAACTTGATCACCTATTTATAGTTGGAGAGCTCAAAGGAGGTGAAGCCAGGTGTTTAGGGGTGTAAGAGGGAGCTTACAAGTGTTCCAAAACGTGGCATAGCAGATTACAAGCCCATGGTTTCGAATTAATGGTTTTGGAGCTTTGTTTGGGGGCCAAGCAAAAACTTTCTATCGCAGACCCTTTCTCGCGCCCCGCGATAGACCCAGGCCAGGTCTCTCGCGGCCCGCGACCGCCCCTTGGCCAGTTTCAAAGTTTGACACTTTAGCCCCTTAACTTTAAAAAGCTTCTAAAAACCTTTTTAAACACTTTTTTGGGACTTTTAGCCATCCGTAGCCGATATTTGGCATACCCGCGATTATGCCCGGACATTGTCGAGCTCTCGGTTCGTTAAAAGGTCACTCAGAGGTATAAATTAACATGTTGACACTTTTAATCCCTCCATTATCCAACTTTCACATATTTACAAATTTGAACCCTTTCATCCAACAAATGACACGTATGAGAGTCAGGACTTCGTAAAGGATCACTCAGAGGCTTATTATAAGCATGTTGACTCCGATGTCACTCAGAGGCTGGGCATGTTGACATATTAGTCACTCAGAGGCCAAGTTTTAAGCATGTTGACATATCAGTTACTCAGAGGCTAATGATTAAGCATGTTGACATATCAGTCATTCAGAGGCTCAGTTTGAGCATGTTGATGTCTTTAGTCCTTATTGGTCTTTAATAGACTATATTTAAAATACAAAATGTGTCACTATACTATTGGACACGATTTAACAGGGTGTTCCATCCTCACCCCCTTAAAAGAAATCTCGACCTCGAGATTTTATTCAAAAAGATGGGGGTACTTTTTTCGCATAGTGGACTCAACCTCCTATGTGTACTCGGAACCTCTAAAAGTGTCCCACTTAACCTTTACTATAGGTATCATTTTTCTTCGGAGTTTTTTATTCTGCCGATCCTCGATCGATATTGGTTTCTCAACAAACCTCATGTTTTCATCTATTTGCACATCTTTGTGCTACATTGCTAGCGACTCATCGGCTAGACATTTCTTTAGGTTAGATATATGGAATACGTCATGAATTCCACTAAGCTTCTCTGGCAACCTGAGCTTATAAGCTACAGTGCCGACACATTTGACTATCTCGAATGGTCCAATATATCTTGGGCTCAACTTGCCCTTCTTTCCAAATTGCAGCACACCTTTCCAGGGTGATACTTTCAGCATGACCTTGTCCCCTATTTGGAACTTAAGAGGTTTACGCCACTTGTCAGCGTAGCTCTTCTGCCTATCTCTGGCAGCTTTGAGACGATCACGGATTTGCACAATCTTTTCGTGGTCTCCAGGACAATCTATGGCCCTGACAGTTGGGCTTCCCCAACTTCTGCCCAGCACACGGGCATTCTACATTTTCTCACATACAAGGCCTCAAAAGGAGCAGCCTTGATGCTCGTATGATAATTGTTATTATAGGAGAATTCTATTAGGGGTTAGTGGTCATCCCAACTTCCACCTAAATCGATCACACATGCCCTGAGCATGTCTTCCAGTGTCTGGATAGTACGCTCCCTTTGACCATCAGTCTGCGGATGGTAAGCCATACTAAAATTTAATCGTGTGCCTAAAGATTGTTGGAAACTTTTCCAAAAGTGAGATGTGTATATAGTATCCCTATCAGATACAACAGATACCGTCACACCGTGGAGGGACACAATTTTATCCACATATAACTTAGCCAATCTGTCTGAGTTATACGTTTCATTGATTGGTAAGAAATGGGCTGACTTGGTCAACCAATCCAATATGACCCAAATAGTGTCATTTCCATTTTTGGACTTGGGTAACTTGGGGTAATCAAGTCCATAGTTACCATTTCCCATTTCCATGTGGAATTTCCAATTGTTGTAGAAGTCCTGACGGCTGCTGATGTTTGGCTTTAACCTGCGAACACGTCAGACACTTAGCTACATAAGTGGCTATGGATTTCTTTAAACCCATCCACCAATAGTTGTTCTTTAGATCTTGATACATCTTGTCACCTCCCGGGTGAACTGAGTATCTCGAACTATGCGCTTCTTGGAGGATTAGATCTCTAACTCCTCCAAAGATTGGAACCCAGATCCTATCATTAACTCGAAGGATTCCATCTTTTCCAGGCGCTAACTGATCAACAGTTCCGCCTAATCCCTCAGGGATATTAGCTTCTAATAGAGCTTGCTTCTGCGCATTTAGTAGCTTCTCACTTAAGCTATTTCTGAGCTCAATGTTCTTAGCGTTAATCCTTATAGGTTTAACTCGTTCTTTGCGACTTAAGGCATCACCAACTACATTTGCTTTGCCTGGATGCTAGCGAATTTCGCAATCATAGTCATTAAGTGTTTCCATCCATCGGCGTTGTCGCATGTTCAATTCCTTCTGATTGAACAGATGCTGGAGACTTTTATGGTCAGTGTATATAATACACTTTGTGCCATACAAGTAATGTCTCTACAGTTTCAGTGCAAATACAAGGCACCTAATTCTAAACCGTGGGTGGTGTAATTTCTTTCGTGCACCTTTAACTGTCGTGATGCATAGGCAATCACTTTGCCATTTTGCATTAGCACATAGCCCATGCCAGAGTGCGATGCATCATAGTAGACTACAAAATCTTCAACACCCTCTGGTAGAGATAGCATAGGAGCGTTGCTCAACTTGTGTTTAAGAACCTCAAAAGATTCTTGTTGTTTTAGACCCCAATTATATTTAACATTCTTTCGGGTTAAGGTAGTTAAAGGAGTGGCTATCCTTGAAAAGTTCTCAATGAACCTCCTGTAGTAACCAGCCAATCCTAGAAAACTACGAATCTCCGATGGGGTTTTGGGTACTTCCCAATTCATGATGGCTTCAATTTTGGTGGGATCCACTTGGATACCCCGCTCACTTACCATGTGTCAAAGAAATTGGACCTCTCTAAGCCAAAATTCACATTTAGAGAATTTAGCATAAAACTTTTCTTGCCTTAACAGTTCTAAGATGCACCGAAGATGTTTCTCGTGATCAGCTTGATCACGAGAGTAGATAAGTATGTCGTCTATAAAGACAATGTTAAACTTATCCAGATATGGCTTGCAGACTCTATTCATGAGATCCATGAATGCTGCATGTGCATTTGTGAGTCCAAAATGCATCACTAAGAATTAAAAGTGACCATATCGGGTCCTGAAGGCAGTTTTAGGAACATCTTAACTTCTAACCTTCAGTTGGTGATATCCAGATCTCAGATCAATCTTAGAGAAATAACTAGCCCCTTGAAGTTGGTCGAATAGTCGATCCTCTGCCCTAGGCAGAGGATATCTACTCTTGATTGTTAACTTGTTTAGCTCTCGGTAGTCAATGCACATCCGCATTGAACCGTCTTTCTTTTTAACAAAAAGGATAGGAGCTCCCCAAGGTGAGGAACTAGGCTGTATAAAGACTTTCTCCAAGAGTTCGTCTAGCTACGTCCTCAATTCCTTCATCTCCGTTGGTGCTAGCCTATATGGAGCTCTAGCTACGGGTGCTGACCCTGGCAGGATATCAATCTTGAACTCCACTTGTCTGTCTGGAGGTAGGCCTGGTAATCTTCTGGGAATACAACGGGATATTCTGAGATGACTGGTAGGTCCTCCATGTTTGGTTTAGGCTCATTTATGGTAACTTGTGCCATGTAAATGACACATCCTCTTCTCCAACACTTGGATGCCTTAAATAACCAAACCTTGTCCGGCAATCCATAGTGTGAGTCTCCCGGGATGGTGATTATTTCACCAGATGGGGTCTTAATCTCGATGAGCTTCTTATCACAGGCAATTCGGGCTTGGTTATGAGATAACCAATCCATGCCTAAGACAACATCGAACCCCGCCAATTTCATTGGCAGAGGAGAGATAGGGATGGAATGATTCTTAATGGATATAGAGCATCTATCAAGAATGGAAGATGCTGTTTCTATCGTTCCAAAAGCAAGTTCTATCTCATAAGTTTCATCTAGAGTTCTTATGGGCAGGTTTAATAGTTTACTAAACTTATGTTCAACAAATGATTTATCCGCACCCGAATCGAAAAGAACTCTAGCGTAAATATTGTTAATGAGGAATGTACCTTTTATGACGTCGTTGTCATTAACAGCCTCCCTAGCATTCATTTGAAAGGCACGGGCATTCCTTTCTTGGCCTCTCCAGGCTTTGCATCATTGCTTTTAGGTTTCTTGGGGCAGTTGTACGTTATATGCCCTTTTTCATTGCAGTTATAGCAAACTGCATCCTTAAGATCCTAGCAATCTAAGGTCTTATGCCCTTTTCTTTGCAGATACCACAGGGTTTGGTTTGTGGATACATGCCACACTGTCCCCAATGCCTATATTTACAGTTCTTGCACAGAGGTTTGTCATTAGACGCGTGCTGGTTCTTCTTGAACCCAAAATTTCCTTTCTTCTTAAATCTTTGGGAGTTATTATCCTCCCGTTTATTCTTTTCGTCAGTTCCGTCCTAACTGACCTTTGTCTTACCAAATCAAGGGTGAGGGAAAGAGATAGGTCTACAACGGACCTATTGGTATTAGGCTATGCAGCCTATACCATGCCCTTTATTTCGGGAGCCAACCCATTTATAAAATGCGCAATGCGTTTGGATTCGGGGGTGATCAAATAGGAAACTAACCTAGATAGGAAGTTAAAGTCAGAAACGTACTTTCGACAATCTAGGTTTTTCATTGAAAGAGACAAGAAGTCTGTCTATAACTTCTCCACCTCATGAGGTGGGCAGTAAGTTTCCTTTACCAAATCAACAAATTTGGACCATCCCAAGTTGTACAGGTGTACCTTACCTGTTGATTGAATCATGGCTTTCCACCATATTAGGGCATCACCCTTGAAGGATTGTGATACGTATTTGACCACCTCCTTATCAGCATAATTGCTGATATCTGCAATCATCTCCATCTCGTCTAGCCACTTTAGGGCTTCTACAGCTCCTTTTTCCCGTTAAAGTCTCGGGGCTTACAGGAGACAAAGTACTTATTGGTACATCCGTCTTTAACAGAACGGGACTTTTCAGCAAAATCTATTTTCTTTGGTTCACTCTTTGCATTTGAAGAGTGAACGGAGCTCTCCTTATGAGCTGAAGATCGTGGAATAGATAAGGGTCTAGAGCGAGTGGCACTCGACTCTCTTAGCCTTTCTATGGCCTTTCCCATGGCCTTTTCAACAGCCTCATCAATGCGAGCTTGAAAATTATCATTATCGATATCTTTGTTTTCAGCTTTATTAGTATTAACATTCCGGTGGTTAATTTGTGCTTCATTTGAGTTAGTCATCTTTAAGTCTTGGGTTCTATATATCAATAAAACTTTATTTAGCGATGGTATATCAACCATATCGGCTTTCAACATTGGATATAACAATCCATTGCCTATACTAGTGTGAATAACATCACAACTATTAGGCTTACATAACTATATATGGCCTAGGTCTTAATAGGACCACCATAGAAAAATTACAATTTGGACGTAGTCCATATATTATTGGATAGTGGATCGCAATGTCACAATTGTCATTGTCACTATTGACAATTATATAGGTCATAGGCTTGTCCCAAATGGACATCATAATTGGGCACATTGGCCTACATCATATCAGATGCATTTGGCATATCAGCCTGTCCCATTGGACAATAATTGGCATATTGGCCTACATCATATCAGATGTATTTGGCATATCAGCCTGTCCCATTGGACATAAATTGGGCACATTGGCCTACATCATATCAGATGTATTTAGCATATCAGCCTGTCCCATTGGACAATAATTGGGCACATTGGCCTACATCATATCAGATGTATTTGGCATATTAGCCTGTCCCATTGGACAATAATTGGGCACATTGGCCTACATCATATCAGATGTATTTGGCATATCAGCCTGTCCATTGGACATAAATTGGGCACATTGGCCTACATCATATCAGATGTATATGGCATATGTGCCTGTCCCATTGGACATAAATTGGGCACATTGGCCTACATCATATCAGATGTATATGGCATATCAGCCTGTCCCATTGGACAATAATTGGGCACATTGGCCTACATCATATCAGATGTATTTGGCATATTAGCCTATCTTATTGGACGGTTAGTGTGGTTCCTGAAGCCACACTACCAAGAGTATGAACATTCCTTAATGTTATATAAGAGTACCTTAATGATTGATTAATGGTCCCGGTCACCTTCGACCTTAACGATCTTGGAGGCTTGGACCTAGTACCTTACCTCTGGATAGAAGGATAACTTCCCTTAACTATCCTGATAGAAGACCCCTTCATACTTAACTACCATTTCTTGGCCAATATGTGGTCTACGCCACTTGACATAATCAAATCTATTAAGGTCTTTTGGAATTATATAGCAGAGCATAAATTTCGAGTAAAATTGAGACGCTCGTTATCAAAAGGATGAATACATATATATAATTCCTAAATACTTCATAAATTTTCCAATAGAAATTACAATACTAGAAAATGAAATAAACTGTCCATGCAAGGACTTTAAAGAGATAAAAATGTCCATGCAAGGACTAAAGAAATAATAATGTCCTCGCAGGGACTACATATTATTAGAAGAGACTTTACTCGTCCTTCTTTCCCTTGACCAATTTGGAGAGTTTCTTGAAGAACTTGTTTGTCTTCTTCTCCGTTTTCTCCACTTGCTACTGCATCTCTTTCATTCTTTCTAAGGCCTCATTAATGGCCTCAAGTGGTGGCGGAGGTTGTGGTTGAGTTTGTGGCATAACCAGATACTGGTACCCATAAGTTGGATATCCAGTCGATGGATAAGTAGGTGGAAAAGGAGACAGGTAAAGTGCGTTGTGCATAACCGCCTGCATGTAGGGGTCTTGTGACCATGCTTGATAGTCTATCGGTGTAGACGGGTTAAAAGAATCATATCCAGACATATCTGGATATGTGGGGATCGGGTTACTATAACCCGATGGTGGTGGTTGAACTGTAGGTGTGGGTGTTGGTGTTGGTTCCACCACAGGCGAGGTGTTAGAAGGTCCACCCATTTATGGGTCCTCTTGAATTATGGGGTAGGAGTTTGGCAAAGGTGGTAGCGATCCCGACCTTTTTCCGGTAAGTACCGACATACGTGCACTACGCTTCCTTCTTGGTGGTGCAGGTGGTGGTTGAGGTTGGTCCACCGGTTCCATGTGGACATCTTCTTCTTGTATTGGGGGTGGTTGAGAGTGATGAGAAAGAGTGTGGGCGAAGGTAAATTGGTTCCAATATTGGTTACACTCATTAGGACCTTGGTAGGGCGATCCGGCATAAGAATTCGAATCGCTTGAAATTTCAATGGGATGCGTATTCGATCCCGACGACGGCATCTCTGGGTCGGAGTCCTCGTCCATTGGGTTTGGCTGGTCCAACTGATTTTGATTGGCTGGAGGCGGGTTAAAGTAATGGTTAGGGTTAAATTCTTCATGGTAAGAATGTGAATGGGAATGGTGAGAATGGTGAGTATGGTGTGAATGATAGGAGTGGTGAGAGTGGTAAGAATTTTGGGAATGTGGGGGCGAGTGTCTATGAGAGACAGAACGTCTTGCTAGTTGCCAAGGAGATGAATGTCCTGATTCTTGGTAAGCATCTGAGTTGTGAGGTTGAATGGGAATGCGCCCCGATGGTCCTCCCCTCATTGGACCTTTTCCTCTCCCACTTTTTCCTCGTACACGTGGCGGCATTTTCCTGTTAAAATCAATTCAAAAACAATACTAATAACCTAATAATGAAATGAGTAAATCCTAGGTCAATGCCTAGACTCGGAAGTCTAAGGAATGTGCTCGTGTAAGTTTGAGATTAAACAAAAGGCTAGTGTTTAATTCTCTCAAACGTTGGCTCTGATACCAACCTGTCACACCCCGGATTTCCAACCCAAAGCCATATACCGGTGGGCCCGGGTGGGGAGTATCGTGACGTCAATTGATAATCATCATAGTAAATTAAACACCGCACATCAGAAGTCTTGGAGTAAAATTACTATTACAAACCGAATGTTCGAAAATACAAAATAATATACAGGCTCGTAATAGAAGATCCACAGGCAGATCATAAATTGTACATGGAAAGAATATAAAACAGACTTTAGGCAGATTTAGGATTTGCAAGATCCTCTATCACTACCGAGCACTTCCAGCCTATTTTCGTATTATACCTGCAATTTAGTCTTTTGAAAATACGTCAACTCTCGCTGGTAAATACACCCAACTGACTCATTTTGAAAACATTTAAAAAATGTTTTAAGTGCGTATCAGCACAAAAATCTTTTTATAACTTGGGTTAATTGACCGTCCAACCTTGTTAACATATTTACATGTTTGTCCATACATACGGGGCCCGGTACGGAGACCGAGACACAATTAACGTACAAACCACTTTGGACTCACGAAGGAGTCAATTCCTCCCAACCTTGTGGGAATGCATAATTGAGCGTATATCGGTTGTATGCCTACACCCGCGCTAAGGTCGTGGTCGTTTCTATTGTAATGAGCCGAGGATATCCAGGACACGGTAGTTAACCTCCAATGTTCAAATTATCAAACAAAACTGATTAAAACAGGTATGCGGATTTACTATCCCCGAACCGGCGTTCGATTGATCCCATTTCCGACCAAGCGATAATAATTTACCGTAACCCAAGCCCGTATAGGGGAAATATGTCGAGATTATTTACCTGAGCTAGTCTTCTTTAATTTAAATAACTCAGCCGTACACAAAAGTACTAAGTGCAGATAGCATTTACAGGCAAGTCTCTAGTCTGGATTATGGCATAAACTAACCAATTAAATACTAACGGTCTTATTTAAGTCATTGACTTAGACCGACTAGCGTGCTTGATCAAAACGTATGACGCTAGATTAAACGATGATTGGATAGAATGTAGTTTAATCCCAACAAGTACCTTGACTTGTATAATATGGGTAAACTATTAACATTCAGGATTTTGAGATTAAAATGATAAGGTTAAACCCGTTTCAGGTAAGTTCTGTAAACTAGTTACGTATAATCAACTATACGCAAATCAGCGATATCGAGTAACCGGATAAGTCATGGTCAATTTCTATATGCCATTATATTTTAAATAAGTTAAAATATCAGTAGGATATCAACTTATATGCCCGTTAAGGTTTTAAAACGAAACAATGCCTCATAAGGGCATTCGGTAATTATATACCATATAAAAGGAACTTGAACATATTTTAAGTTTATAATCATAAGTATTCTGGAAAAATAGTTTATTTATAATATAATATCAGTAAGATACCAATTATATGTGTATTTTATCTTTTATGACCAAACTGTGCACCGAAGGGGCATTTTGGTCATTTTACACATAGTTTATAAATTATTTGGGATTCTGAGTTTATAACATGTACCTACTGTTATTATGTTTAAAATAATTTTTAAAAGAAGTAGGTATCAAGTCTTGGTCAATAATAATGTTTAAAACCATACTATGCGCCGAAACGGCGTTTATGTCGTAAAATGACGTCTTTATGCGATGTTTTATGAAAACTGACATTAAGGTCAGATTAAGATGTTTTAAATATGTTATTTAATATAACATATCAGTAGGTAAATGATTTACTTTGAAAAGATTTGATTAAAACTATTTTATAAGCCATGAGGGCCAAAAGCGTCATTTATCGATATAGTTTAAGGACCTGTTTGAAAACTCAGTTTATAACTTGGTTTAACATCCCAAATAATCCTACTTATAATATTATATCAGTAGAAAACTCATTTTCAAGTTCATTACCATTTAAAACCTTGTTTTATACCAAAAGGCCATTTTGGTCAAAGATGACATAATTATAGAACCTGCGCATAAACTTAGATTCTGATTATGATCATGTAATATAACCTCAGAGGGTTATACTGCATTATATTACGATCATAATGCAACTTTATATCAGTAGGTAACTAATCTAAATCGGGTCAGAATTGAAAGTTAAAGCAGAAGTCAAATGTCGCGACTTTCGGTTGCGAACCGACCCTAGAACTGAAATTGACGAGCTGAACATGTTCTTAAATGTTCTAATAATTATTACCAACTTGTTTAAGTGTCAAAACAAGTTTCATAACATATATAAGATCATTTTATGATTTTTCCGAAAAATGGCCTGTTTGACTTTTTAATATCATAACTTTGACCCGTCAATTGGTCTAGCAAACGTGATCTTTAGGAGGTGCCCTTTATAGGGATTAACACCTACCTTCTTACAATCACTTAGCCATGTTCATTTCGAACAATGGCTGGACCATAATGGTCTTAACCGAAAGTCAAAGCGTTTTCTGAAAAAACGCTTGACTTTTGGCTATAAAAGCATATAAACAAAAATGCACAAAGAAGGAACACTTAAAAGTGATTCCTAACGTGCAAAAGAACTATGTTGGATGTTCCTTTTAGCTAGGAACTTCCAGAGTAGGGATAAGAGTTATGTTTTAGAAAGGTGCAAGTTCAAATGGTGAACTTGATCACCTATTTATAGTTGGAGAGCTCAAAGAAGGTGAAGCCAGGTGTTTAGGGGTGTAAGAGGGAGCTTACAAGTGTCCCAAAACGTGGCATAGCAGATTACAAGCCCATGGTTTCGAATTAATGGTTTTGGAGCTTTGTTTGGGGGCCAAGCAAAAACTTTCTATCGCAGACCCTTTCTCGCGCCCCGCGATAGACCCAGGCCAGGTCTCTCGCGGCCCGCGACCGCCCCTTGGCCAGTTTCAAAGTTTGACACTTTAGCCCCTTAACTTTAAAAAGCTTCTAAAAACCTTTTTAAACACTTTTTTGGGACTTTTAGCCATCCGTAGCCGATATTTGGCATACCCGGGATTATGCCCGGACATTGTCGAGCTCTCGATTCGTTAAAAGGTCACTCAGAGGTATAAATTAACATGTTGACACTTTTAATCCCTCCATTATCCAACTTTCACATATTTACAAATTTGAACCCTCTCGTCCAACAAATGACACGTATGAGAGTCAGGACTTCGTAAAGGATCACTCAGAGGCTTATTATAAGCATGTTGACTGCGATGTCACTCAGAGGTTGGGCATATTGACATATTAGTCACTCAGAGGCTAAGTTTTAAGCATGTTGACATATCAGTCACTCAGAGGCTAATGATTAAGCATGTTGACATATCAGTCACTCAGAGGCTTATTATTTATGCATGTTGACATCGGACCGTCACTCAGAGGCTTAGTTTGAGCATGTTGACGCCTTTAGTCCTTATTGGTTTTTAATAGCCTATATTTAAAATACAACACGTGTCACTATACTATTGAACATGATTTTACAGGGTGTTACAATAATGGACAGTGTTTTGATTTTTTTGAGGTCTAGGACTTGTATGTGTAATTATAGGGCCATTTGTTTGGCTCCTGAAATCTCTAGCAAATAACCTATCCTATTACACTTATAGCAAAAGATAGTGAAATCAGTAGTCTCAAATATGAATCAAGCATAACCAAGGATCAACTCCAAAGGTTATGAGTTGATGTTAGAATCACAAATCAAAAGCAATATAAATTTGGTGTAGGTTTTAGAAAACATGACTAAGTTTCACAAAACACTGGTACAAATGATTGTGAGTTGGTTGAAATTATTCCAACAAATTTGACTGGTCAAGAAATTAAAGTCACTGAACCAAATGGTAAGAAAATTGTTTTAGAAAGACCAGCAGGATCCTCAACTTTTGAGGAAATTGAAAAATATCAATTTAAACCTACATGTCAGATGAGTGTGACATTCTTGAAAAGTTTAAGCTAATGGATTTTTCAACATTGAAGGTTTAAAAGCACCCCAAGTCAAGATTATTCCCCTAAAAGACCTTTCAGCAGATGTTATATCATCTGTTGACAAAAAAGGTGAAAAAGGGAAGAAGAAAGAAAAGATAACAAATTTGTTTTGTGATTTTTGTGAAAAGAAGAATCATGTTACTAAAAACTGTTTACTTCTAAAGATATATGATCTTAACAAAATAAGTGTAATTGTTGATGCACCTCACTGTATCAAATGTGGCAAGAAAAACTACAAAACTCAAGAGTGTGTTATCCGAAAAATTTTGATGAGTATAAATCCAAAACACTTGAGAGATCAAGAAAAGAGAAGACCAAACAGACCTTTCCCCAGTTCAAACATCTGTAACTAAACATTTGAATATAACTTCTATACGTAGAGAAGTTTAGGTAACAGATTCACCATCAGCCAATAAATTTCCAAGAATATATGGCCAACCAGCTTATAAAAGTGTACCACTTGGCTATGAGGTCTATAAAAGACCCTCAAAACCAAGAGTAAACAAGCATCCTCATGGTTATAATCATTTGACAGGAAATGTTCACTACAGATGTTTCAAGAATATGTTCAAAACTCTGACCATTCTCCTGGACTTGAGGCTGAAATGTCTGTGACCCCATCCAAAGCCATTTTGGCTCTGGACACTCACCAAAACTAATATTTTACTAATGTGCAGGGAGCTTCTACTTGCCTTGATAGTTTATGGTATGTAGATAGTGGAGGCTCCAGGTGCATGACAGGATGTAGAGCCCCTCTCAAAGATTTTCTAGCACATGGAGGGGGTGATATATCCTTTGGTAACAATTCAAAAGGTAAGGTGTTAGGGTCAGGGACAATTCAAGCAGGGAAACTCAAGTTTGAAATTGTCAATCTTATTGACAATCTAAAATTCAATCTTCTTAGTGTGCCTCAAATGAGTGACAAAGGTTATGGGTCATTCTTTATTAAGAAGCAATGTCAGATTGTAGGACTAGAAGTGGTTAAAAGATTGAAACAATCATTGCTGAGAGCAAAGCACAGCTTGTTGCTTATAGGAGTGGCAATGTGTATATGGTTGATATGTTGAAAGATAATCCAATGTCTAATGCATGTCTGTTCTCAGTTGCCTCAAATAAAGAGACAAAACTATAGCATAGAAGACTTGGTCACACAAATCTCAAAACTATCACTACACTCTCTAAACAAGGTCTTGTAAGAGGTCTTCCAACAAAACAATTCACATGTGATGAACATTGTGTTTCCTGTTTAAAAGGTAAACAACATAAAAGTTCATACAAATCAATTAAAGAGTCCAAAACAAGTCAGTGTCTAAAGTTGTTACACATGGACTTGTTTGGCCCTGTAAAAATCATGAGTTTTAAAAAGAAAAGGTACTGTATTGTTATAGTTGATGATTTTCAAGGTTTACATGGATTATTTCTTGCATTCCAAAGATGAGACTATATGCATTTTGCAAGACTTTGTAAGAAAAGTTGAAAAGCAATTTTACTTGCTAGTAAAAGTTTTTAGGACTGATAATGGAACAGAGTTTAAAAATAAGGAGTTGGATGATTTTTGTGAGTTAAAAGGGATTGTCAGGCAATACAGTATCCCAAGGACACCAGAACAAAATAGGGTGGTTGAAAGGAAAAATGGAACTTTAATTGAAGCTGCTAGAACAATGCTTGCAGACTAAGGTTTACCATTATCTTTTTGGGCAGAGGCTGTAAACACTGCTTGCTGTGTACAGAACAGAGTTTTAATTAACCTAGGCATCAAAAGACTGCTTATGAAATTTTGTTACAAGATCAAATCTCTGATCTCATATTTCAAAATCTTTGGCTGCCCATGTTTCATTTTAAACTTAAAAGAATCTATTTCAAAATTTTGCAGCCAAAGCAGATTGTGGTTATTTTCTGGGATACTCAACCACTGCCAAGCCCTATAAAGTGTTTAACATAAGGACTAGGTGTGTGGAAGAGACCTTGAATGTGAAGTTCAATGAACTTTCTTCATTTAAAATCCCAGCAAATCCTGCTGAATTATTTGATCTACACAAATTTACATTTGAAGATGTGTCTATTAAGACTAACACTGTAGGTACATCACAATCTTCCCATAAAGCTTATGGATATGAGATTGTGATTCCACAATATAAAGTCACTTCCTCTACCAGAGCAACAGATGTTACTAACAATTAGGAAAACTCTGCCACTGCTACATCAACTGTTGTTGATCCTCAATCCTCTGCCAGCTCATCAAGTCAAAAACCTGTTGATAAAAGTCCACTTTCTGTGACCAAAACTCAACCCATGTTTACATCTATCCCACCTATGCCTCCACCTCCATTTCAAACAGATGTTGGCTCTTCAAAATTGCTAATAAATGTTAGCTTAGATGATTCCTATCTGTGGCCTTCACCTCTCAATGCTATAATCCATACAAGGGAGATCTGATCTACTTTAGAAATCACTCACAAGACCAAGTTATTGGCAACATCAATGAAGGGGTTTTCACAAGATGTCAATCCCAAAACATTTATCTTTTTGTTGGTTTTCTATCATTCACACAACCTGTCAAGTACCAAGAGGCCCTAAAAGACAACAATTGAATAGAGGCCATGCAAGAGCTCCTATAGTTCAAAAGACAACAAGTATAGGATCTTGTACCATTGCCTCCGGATGTCTGTCCCATAGGCACAAAATGGGTCTTCAAGAACAAAACAGATGAAAGGGGTATTGTTGTAAAAAACAAAGCTAGGCTTGTGGTTCAAGGCTATAGACAAGAAGAGGGCATTGATTATGATGAAACATTTTCTCCTGTTGTAAGAATAGAGGCCATTAGAGTACTCTTAGCTTTTGCTGCCAACCACAACATCAAGGTGTATCAAATGGCTATAAAGTATGCTTTCCTATATGGCAAAATCAAGGAAGAGGTACATGTATGCAAACCCCTTGGTTTTGAAGATGCTTTTTTATCCAGATCATGTTTATAAGCTAAACAAAGCTTTATATGGCTTGAAACAAGCACCTAGGACCTGGTATGAAACTCTTTCCACCTTTCGCTTATCCATAGGCTTTACAAGAGGTAAAATTCATAAAACTTTGTTTTTAAAATAGAGAGGAAAGGATTTGATGCTTGTCCAAATTTATGTGGATGACATTATTTTTGGATCCACATGCAATGTCATGTGTGAAGAGTTTACAGAACTCATGACAGCAGAGTTTGAAATGAGTGTTATGGGTGAACTCTAATGTTTTCTTGGTCTTTTAAGTTAAGCAATTGCAAAATGGTACATTCATTCATCAAAGCAAGTACGTCAAAGAACTACTTACAGAATTTGATATGAATGATTATAAACCATGTAGTACACCCATGGCAACATCCAAATTGGTCACTATTGATGACAAAGATGACTTAGTTGATCAACTCTTTATAGAAACATGATTGAGTCTTTATTGTACCTAATTGCATTAAGGCCAGACATCATGTTTGTCACATGTGTCTATGCCAGATCCTAGTTAGCACCTAGAAAGTCAAACCTTATAGCTGTGAAAAGGATATTCAGATACATAAAAGGTGCTCCTACACTTGGTATCTTGTATCCTACTAATGGTAATATTGAGCTTACAGGTTATTTAGATAGTGACTTTGCTGGATGCCATGCAACAAGAAAGTCTGCATCAGGAGGTTGTCAGTTTCTAGGCAATTGCTTAGTTTCTTGGCAAAACAAAAAGCAAGTTTCAGTTTCAACATCCACAGCAGAGGCTGAGTATATTGCTGCTGCTGGTTGCACTGTTGAACTCTTGTGGCTTAAAAATCAATTGCTGGATTTGGTGTAACTACTTTAAAGACTCCTCTCATGTTAGATATTCAAGCAGCTGAAAACATTATTAAAAATCCAGTCTCCCATTCCACTACCAAGCACATTGACATCAGACATCACTTTATGAGGGATTGCTATGAAAAAGGTTTGATTTCTCTGCATCATGTTCCAACTAAGGATCAACTGGCAGATGTGTTGACAAAAGCACATCTATCTTTGAAAGTTTGATCTCTAGGATTAGGATGCTAAACATGGATTAAAAACAACATTTTGTTTTCCATGAATAAAAAGCATTAAAATGTTTTCAGAAAATCAAAATTCCATCCTTAAAAATAGCTTCAACATTGAAAATTTTCAGTACATCCTTAAAGTCTGTTTTAAACCACTATTTTAAAACCTCTGATTAGTTATAATTCTATCGACGACTGAAAGGTATCCTCTATCTCGTTTTAAACATCTAATATGTATACTCTGATAGAGTAAAATCACCATTGTTCCCAAGCTCTGTTGCTTCCTAGCAGAGGTTCCACAACAACTGTCATACATTATCCAACAGAGGTTGCTATGAGGACATATGCTAGCCATCAGATCTTTGAAACCGTTGCCACGTCAGCATTCACTCTTTCCCTTTATAAATCCCTTTTCCATCTAAATAGAGCTTTTCCCTGTCGTCTCGAATTCAAAATTCTTCAAAGCGGTTTCACTCTAATCTTCTTCACTATTACTCACTTCTTTTCTCTGATCATGGCTCTACAAATCAAACTACCTCATAACTACCTTCCCACCTTTGAGAAAAACGACAAAAATACTTCCTTTCACCCAATAATCGATGTTCTCACACCATCAAAATACAAAAATATCATGCTTGCTGATGTACCGATATATGTGGATACTCTCCGACAATTTTAGGCAAACGCTGAAATTCAATCCGAAAACAAAAAGCCAGATGCATAACTTCTAGGATCGGAAAGAGTCTTGTTCAAATATCCCCATCCTCTATATCCACAGTCTTTGCATTAAATGACACTGAGTTCATGGAGCGAGGGTATGAAGGTCAATTGACTGGTGTTACTATCTGTAAACCAAAATTTTCAGCTACAATGAGATATTTTTTCCATACCTTGCTTATTTGTCTTTCTGCCAAGACCACTGATTTTAATGAGATTCCACAAAACATTCAAAATCTATGATATGCTATTTTGACAAATTTTGATTTTAATCTATCCGAGGCACTATTTTTGTACTTGGTGGCAAATATAAATAAAATAAAAAACAGATAAAGCTTTTCTGTTATACCCTAGACTCTTAAGCTATTACCTTCAAAAGCAAGTCCTTGAAAAAGATTTTCAACAAGGTGTAGTTTTTAGGATGAAGAGTCTGACTGATGAAACTTTTACTAGAATACTAAATCAAGAGTCAAAAGTTTCCAAAACACAAGCTAAGGGAATGAGCCTACTTTCGATGAGTCCACATCTATTGCTCAAACTTTTGTTGCTGAGCCTACTACTCCTGGTGATCATGACACCACAACCGTTCTTGTGAAACCACACCAGCCAAATCCAAAAAGAAACCCTCTAATCCAAAAAGCCCACCGAAACAAAACAAAATAAAAAGGCACCTCTGGAAGATGATATCCAAGAGGATAACCTTGTGGTAACACAAACACCACCAGAAACCACTGTTGCTACTTCCTCACAACAGTTGGAAAGATCTCAACTCATTCAAACTCCTCCTGCATCCTTATAAAAGGATCAGGTTGTAAACACAGGGACACCACATTATGAAACAGATCTTTCAATTGAAAATTTGTTTAACAGCCCCTCTCCTAAGGAAAATTCTCTTTCTACCCCACAACCATCTCCTTCAATTCCACCAACTTTTATACCTCTGTTTCATGCAACTGAGAAAACTCAGATACAAATTAGTTCCTTTCATTCACCTGTCCAAGAGAATGCACCCCCACATGTGACTGAGTTTGAGATAAATCTAATTTCTAACCCAGAAACAACTAAGGAGGCTACACCCCATGAGTTACAAGTAACTCTTGGTGGTAGTTTAAGTGAAGCAACTACTACAACTGATGACATAACATTATTTCAGTTGCACATCAGTTACATCAATAAGACTTCCTTAAAGGCAACAACTGTTGAGGCTACAATTGTAACCTCTTCTCCAGTTGGAAGTCCCCAGTACCAAGACCTAGGGGTATTTGGTTATGATAACATGGAGTTTTCTCCTGTTGATGATCCAAATACAACTGCCTCTAGTAGGAATTCAGATGATCCCAATAGATTAGGTGATTAATTAAGATATAAGGAATTGACAGAGAGAATGACATCCATGGAGTCTTCAATTGCTGAATGAAAGATATGATGAAGTAGATGTTACAAAATTCTCAAAGCCAGCCTTCTACACAGCAAATTGCTAATGAGCTCTGGAAATCTGTGCTACCCATCATTCAAGCTTAGAGGAATTTAGCTGATATCAACCATAACACTCACATGGAACTGGTCAGAAATATGGTTGAGGCCAGATATACAGTAACTCAAGCTGATATTAAGGCTATAAGAGAATATTTGGAAAAGACCACTGGCTTTACCCCTACAACAGTCATTCTTGATGAAGAAAAGGATGATGCCAAAAAGGGGAGAGTAATAAACTAAGAAAGTTGCAGCCAGATTCAAAGGTGCAACAAAAGCCAGGGTAATCTGAAAATCAAACTTATGTTGAGGCATCAGATTGGAGTTCAAAATGGGATTGATGAGACCCTGAACAAATAAGCATAAGAGATTGCTTTGGAAAAGTAGAAGAGATAAGATACACTGGAAAGCAAGGCTTCCAAACTGATTGAAGAAGAACAAGCCAAGCAAATGGAAAAATAAGATATGGCACTTTAAGAAAACGAAAGTCTAGTAGAAAAGTTAGACAACTAATTCCCGCCCCTTCTAAAACCACTGCTGAGGCAACAAAAAGTGTATCCCCTGTCAAACTCAAAACCAAACCAACACCCAAAAAGAAACCATCACTTTCACCAAAGTCACCACCAACAGATGTTTGTACAACAAATGTACCAAAAGATGTTTCCTCACCACTACAAAATCAACCAACAGATGTTGATATAACAAATGTATCAACAGATGTTAACCAAACCTATGCCATGATCACATTTCCAACTTTAACCCAACCATTATCCACACCACCAAGAATACCAACACGACTACCATCACCAAAAATCAAATAACAACGCAAAAGAAAAACTTTTGTTGTTGATGTTGATGAAGAGATTCCATCACCAATCCCTTTATCATCAAAACCCATTTACACATCCCCTTCATCACCACCATCTAAAACCACTTCACTACCACCCATGAACAAACCACCACCTAACATGCCACTGGCTACTAGATGTCCTTTAGAAATATTTACTGTTCAAAAAGAAATTGAATCATTTTTCACAGTAGAGGATATTTCAAAACTAGATTTCCCATCTCTCTTTGGATATAGAAAGCCAAGAAACTTAGATGAATATCTAAAATTGAAAGCTAAACAAGATGAGAACATAGCCAAAGAGATGAGCAAAGGAAAAGAGGACAGGGTTACTCAATCAATCTTATCTCATGAACTTAGCAAAGTTAGAAAAATTGAAGATATAGCCAAAGATATGAGTAAATCCATGTCAGAAAGGCCGGTCAATGCTGAGCTAGATGAGGAACTAAAACAGGATTATCTTGACCAAATAATGCAGCACAAGCCATACAAAGCCACAAGGGCACAATTCAAAGACTGGTCATCAAATGATCTCAAGGAAGAAATTGATAGAATCTAGGAAATTCTCAAGGATCCTCTACACAAGCCAACTCCATCTAACTGGAAAAAGTACAAACAAGTGGATGAAATAGGGCTTTGAAGCTTAAAAGAATGAAAGAGGAACTTGTTGCTGCTAATTATGGCTCTGCAAGATCTGTTGCACGATGGTCTGAATCTAGAGTTGTAGATACATACAAGAAACTAGAAAAGCTTAGAAAAAAAGATCCTACAGTTCCAAGAAAGCCATATTATCCAACAGTTGTTTTCCCTCAACAGACCTAAACACTCAAAAAGCATTCTTCAACCAGTATCTTATCCGCAATTGCCTTAAACCAAGCAAAAAGGCAAAAGAAGATGACTGAAGATGATGAGAAGATGTTTAAAGAACATAGAAAAGAGGGAATCAAGAACCAACTGCTCTTTCATACTAATGCTGCAAGTGAAAAACTAAGAGAAACACTTTCTAACCTTGTAAGCAGACCTCTTTCACCCAACTCATCAGAAATAAATCTTCAACCAAGAAAACCAACTGAGTCAAAAATTCTAAATGGAAGTCATCCTCAGATACCATGAATTGACTTTGCTGAGATTAGATGGTGAGATTCAAAGACTATAAATGGAGGATGCGTATGATCTGAATGCAGATGACCTCTAAGATCTGTTGAACCTTTAATTACAAAGGGATTTTGAAGACATGTTCTCTCTGAACTTTGAATTATAGTTCAAAGAGCAAATCAGGGAAATGTTGATAAGTAATAAAGATCAGCAACAAAGAAGAGTTTTGGCATTATCTGTTCTAGGGGGAGATTGTTGGATCTATTGAACCCTAAAAAAATAGATGATTGAAAAGCCAAAATATTCTATATCATCTGATCAACAATAAACAGTGCTTTGAATATTTAACTCCTCCCAAAGGCAGAGACATCAAAATCTGCTTCTCAAAGGTCTGTTGAAGACAAGCTCTGCCTAAGGTCAAAGGTCTGCTTGACCAACATATGATAAAGCTCATTAGAGGTTCCCTCAACAGTTGCTGGATCAATAGAGTTTTATATATTAATGTATCAGTGTTTAGTTTAGCAGATGTTAGAGTTTGTTAGTTAGTTAGATGTCACTATCAAGATGATGTCAGCCTAAGATGCCATAGTGGTTTGCTTTGTACTATAAATAGAATAGTGCATGTACTGTTCTATTCATCACTTTCCTTGTAACATTCTGTACGAACAAATTAGAGTGATCTTAGGTTGTGGGGGAGTTGTAATATTTGCATGCATACGTGACTCAAATTTTACAAAAGCATGTTGATGAAAACCATGTTTCTATTGTTATGATTTGAAAGTTTATTATTTCTGCTGCACTATTTCGTTGTTGTTTATCTTCTTTCATTGATTTCATCTAAAACATTCACAACAATATCAAACTCAGATCCTAATAATTGGTATCAGAGCCTGGTCAATCAAACTTGATTTAACAATCAATTTGATATATACAGATCAGCTCTTATTACTGGTTCATTTGTTTGTTGTATTGAAAACAGAGTGAAAGTTTATTTACGTTTAAAGTTTTTTAAACAAAAATCTGTTTGTAAACCATCAGAATGTCTCAAAAGACACAAGGTCCAGACAACACTAGCACCATGTATAAATCTCTGATCCTTGTCAGATCGGAATATAATATCTTGCAAAGACGGACAGGTCACATACTTGCACAACAAAATACGGGTTGCTGGAAATCGGTTATCTTTGGACCTCATGTTCCAATGGTACCGAGTGCTAAAGATCCAAAAGTTCAAGTCCAAAGAATCCTCAAAATTACTTCGAGCAAGATTTCAGAAAATCGAGCTAGATGCAAAGGCATTTAGCATCGTTTCTACGACTTTGCCTAATGGTATATATGCTGGCCTGTTGCATTGCAATTGTGCAAAGGAGTTGTGGGATACTTTGAAAGAACAATTCGGTGGGACAAAGGAGGTTATTGAAAACAATCGTGAATTTTTAAACCAACAGTATGAAACATTTTGTCATGTTAAAGGTATTAACTTAGCTTGAAAGGTTTAGTTATCTGATCAGTGAATTAAAACGGGTAAATTTTAATTATCCTAATTCAACCATGAATAGCAGATTTTAAGAGCATTACCAGTAAAATGGGACACCATTGCTTTTGTAACTAGAACCGCTATTGGGTTCAAGGAGATGAGTTTGACTCCGCTTCATGGTAGGTTTCTCACTTACGAAAGAGAGCTTAACCAGAAAAAGAAGATACAAGAGTCAGGAAAAGTTGTTGATGACTATGCCTTTGGTAATACAACACTTTTTATTCAAGAAGAAACCTCTGGTGGTAGTAGGGATCAGAGTTTTGATCATTTTATTGATATTACATCTGGTGGTAATTTCAACTCTAATTCTTACTCACCTAATTATGCCACAGTGGTTTGCTTTGTACTATAAATAGAATAGTGCATGTACAGTTCTATTCATGACTTTCATTCTAACATTCGTACGAACAAATTAGAGTGATCTTAGCTGAAGGGGAGTTGCAATATTTGCATGCATTCGTGAATCAAAGTTTACAAAAGCATGTCTATGAAAACAATGTATCTATTGTTGTGATTTGAAAGTTGTAAGATCGTTTTGTCCAATAGAAAAGGTCCTAATTTGAAAATCTAGTCCATATGCACGGAATTAATATGAATTAGTGACAATTAACAAGATTATTTCAGTCAATGTTAACAATTACAAATGACCAGGAAATCCGACAGAGCTTCGCTGTCTCAGTCGCAAAATTTCTACACACTAACACCTCACACTAGCTATATATAGACATGCTATCTTCGTGCGAGGGTAGTTTATCTTCGTGCGAGGGTAGTTTATCTTCGCACGATGGTAATTTACCGTCGTGCGAAGGTAGACTTCACCTCCGTGTGAAGTTAAATACAAAAAACGTAAATCTAACATTTTTGCCCTATTACAAAATACAGACATAACCTAAGACGTAGGCAATAGACATTATGCACCAACAAACTCCCCCTTGGTTGTTGCCGTAGTCTTGGTATGTCTTCAAAATCTTCAAATATTTAACTTTAACGCCCAAAGAAATTCTTGCGCGGCTTCCTATGCTCTTCAGACGGTATTGGCGTTTGATCAGTCGCAGGAGCCCACTTCATGAATTGAAATCTTCTTAATCGAGCTTCTTTAGACTTTTCTTCGATCTTCTCCAATCTTCATTCCTCTTTCATAAACTCTTCTTTCTCAAGTCTCTCCATGTTGATTCCCATATTTTTCCTGAATTAATATCGTGCGCATAACAAACATTAATCATGCCTTGGTATTGCATCACTTGCGTTTTCTCCTTCACATCGTAACAGATCTTGTTGAAGAACAAGCATGTGATATCATCTTTCGAACAGTTAACCAGCCACATCGGGTCTAGTATACGAATAGTTCTCCACAATCCCCATATCCCCTTTCGTTCGATCATCTCTAGATTCAAATATTTAGTAATATCCCATGTGTCATCAACTTTCAAAACAATAACAGCTTCACTTTTTGGAATCCACTTGCCACCACTGAAAGCATTCATGGAAATCCTATTCGATCTTCATCAGCGACATGTTTTCATCACACGTGGCCGTTTCATCACAAGCGTGACATCTTTCTCTTAGTATCTGTGTCAATCTTTATCTCAATGGTTTCCACTTGTTAAAACCATGAGCTGGTTCGTATTTGAATAACTTCCATAATCTGTGATCATGAAACTTCACATGGAAGTTAATACTCTTCGTTTGTACAAGCTCTTTGATATCCCAGTATGGCAACGTTTTCAAATCATTCAAATATCTGAAGTATTGAACACCATATTCCCTTTTGATCGATATACATCCGAATTAGGAATCCATCCCCAACTCAAAATATCACCCAAAGATTTATCTTTATCACGTGTGAAGAATGCTAATGGTCGCCCGAACTTCCTTTCTTTTGGCATTTCTTTAAACCACATCTTTTTAGCCTCCGTGATTTCTTCTTTGGATAGACGTTTCGGAATACTTCCCTCTGTAACTGTCTCTTCAATCCTTCTTTTTAACAAATCATCGTTTGCTTTACTGAATAACTCTTCAAAAGTTGGAAAGTTATTAGTTCCTTCACCAGAATACTTGATCGCTTCATCATCATCCGATGCATCTTCAGTAATCACCTAACCATATGTATCAGCATCTGGTATATGCTTGTAAACATAATCATTTAGCTCGAATGCACTGATGTTATTCGTTCCACTTCAAAGTCAAATTCGAACGACTCTTCATCAACCCCAATCATAATATTAATCTCCTCTTTTGTATAATTGTGCACTAACTCGCCTTCCTTTGGATTATGTTCCAAATAACAAATTCGAGGCTTATAACAACTAGGAACAGCTGTAAGTGGAGTAGTTGTGAGGATTCCTAACTGTTCTTCATTGTGAGTTTGCTCTTTATGCTCCCCCTGGCGTTGTGTATCATCTTCTTGGTTAGTAGAATCACTTAGATAAGCATCATAATAAAAAAAATTCATTTATCTTTGCAGTTTCAACTACCATCACTCCAGTACCTCCCTGAGTGTTATCATCATGATCACCCTTATCATCGTCATCTTTTTTACTATCATCTTTATCTTTCTCATCATCATCATCCTCGTCATCGTCAAATTCTTCTAATCTATCTCAGCATACATTCTCCTACTTTTTCCAATCTTTTCTATCATAGGATTTTCAGTAACATACACCGGTCCTCCGACAAGTACAAAGTTAACTGGTTCAGCATCAACATCTATGTCAACCTCTTCGAGATTCTCAAAACTAGCAGTAGTAATTTCTGGAACAGACTCAGCTTCTGGCGCAGATTGTTCTATCATAGAAACCTCATCAATCTTTTCTTTACATTGCCTAAAACATCAGTTTGATCACAAAGTGTTCAACCAAGGTCATTAACTTGGACTTGGTAGACAAATCAGCCTACCGGGGTCATTAACTTGGACTTTGTCAACTGAGTGGGTGGTTAAAGCTGGTTAAAATAAACAAAATGTTAAAAATCAGTGTTACCTTCGCTCAAAGAAGTTATCTTTGCACGAAGATAATTATCTTCGCACGAAGATAGCATGACTATATATATTTTCTTCGCATGAAGATAATACATATATTCATTGTTTACTATTCTGAGCGAAGATAAAATTGCAAAACAATTAATGAAGTGCTGCCGAAATTTCTTAGCTTGTAGTGGTGGATTGACACACCACGAACAACGCCTGAAGTAGTTTGGACCGAATTGAACTTGAATTGAACCTTAAATTGAAGTTTTCAGTACAACAAACATAAAAACGTAGATCTAGAATAATCTAATGGGCCAAAGTTAAAATTGAACATACCATCATGTTAATCAGCACTTTTAGGTTATTTTAGTAACATCAATTTCACGAAAATCAAGGAAAACTTATCAAGTGTGTATAAGGTTACCTTCACACGAAGGTAAATTACCTTCGCACGAAGGTAATTTATCTTTACACGAAGATTAAGTGCAAAATATGTATTTTGATTATTTACCTTCGCACGAAGGTAAAGGTCCACTTCGTACTAGTTACCTTTGCACGAAGGTTAAAAGATATTTTTCGAAAAAGAAGTTCTAAGTGTTTTCGTGTTTGTATTTATGCAGGAAAAGAAATCGAACTTCGACAAGAAAGACAACTATAGGATCGTTTTGTCCAATAGCAAAGGTCCTAATTTGAGTATCTAGTCCATACGCGCGGAATTCATATGATTAGTGACAATTAACAAGATTATTTCATCAATTAACTGATTTCATTCAATTTTTAACAGTTACAAATGACCAGGAAATTCGACAGAGCTTCGCCGTCTCAGTCACGAAAGTTCTACACACTAATACCTCACACTAGCTATATATAGATATGCTACATTCGTGCGAGGGTAGTTTATCTTCGCACGAAGGTAGACTTCACCTCTGTGCGAAGTTAAATACAAACAACGTAAATCTAACATTTTCGCCCTATTACAAAATACAGACACAACTCTAAGACGTAGGCAATAGACATTACGCACCAACAAAAGTTTATTATTTCCGCTGCGCTATTTCATTGTTGTTTATCTTCGTTCATTGATTTCATCTAAAACATTCACAACAATATCAAACTCAGATCCTAACAATTGTGTTTTAGTGATGTTCACTCTATTATTTGTAGGTTTTGAGTGTGTTTTATGGCTGAAATTGGTGTATCATGAATTGTACACTTTGTAGAAAAAATGGACTTTGTAGCTGAACCCCACCATATACATACATACACACATACACACATACACACATACACACATACACACATACACACATACATACATACATACATACATACATACATACATACACACATACATACATACATACATACACACATACACACATACACACATACACACACACACACACACACACACACATACACACATACATACATACATACATACATACATACATACATACATACATACATACATACATACATACGTACATACATACATACATACATACGTACATACATACATGCATACATACATACATACATACATACATACATACATACATACATACATACATACATACATACATACATACATACATACATACAAACATACATACATACATACGTACATACGTACATACATACGTACATACGTACATACGTACATACATACATACATACATACATAAGACATGCAGACATACATACATACATACATACATACATACATACATACATACATACATACATACATACATACATACATACATACATACATACATACATACATACATACATACATACATACATACACACACACATACACACACACATACATACACACATACACACATACACACATACATACAGACATACAGACATACAGACATACATACTACATACATACATACATACATACATACATACATACATACATACATACATACATACATACATACATACATACATACATACATACATACATACATACATACATACATACATACATACATACATACCACACACACACACACACACACACACACACACACACACACACATACATACATACATACATACATACATACATACATACATACATACATACATACATACATACATCATACATACATACACACACACACGCACACACACACACACATATATAGGGGTTGGTTAACGTACAATTGGGTTTAACGTATGATGCTTACGCTGTGACTATAACATGCGATTTTGTTTTTTTTTTTTGTCAGAATGTGATTTTGGTTTGCTTTTTCAACATGCGATTTGTTAAAAAAATGATTTCCTTTTTCAAATTCATGCGAATTTATCCCCCCCCCCCTAGAACATCACTTGTTGTCTACTCACAGCGTACGCAGCGTACATTAAGCTCAATTCTATAATACACACACACACACACACACACTCTCTCTCTCTTTCTATATATATATATATATATATATATATATATATATATATATATATATATATATATATATATATATATATATATATAGCGGACAGTTCAAATTAGATGAATTTTTTTGTAAGAATATAAAAGAAGAAATTTTAACCAATAAGAATGCTTCATTTTACTTCATTTAATTCTTGTATTTAATATTAGTGTAAGGGTATATTGGTAAAATTAGATAGGTCATTAATTCGTAGTCTTCGTTTTTAATAGCTAACTACGTTAAAATTATAACTTATTTTCAAAAATATATCTTTTTCATAGAAAAAAATAATTTAAACTGTAGAATAAATTACAAGGTGTGTAAGATAAATTACGAGTTGTGTAAGATAAATTTCAATATTTGTAGGATAAATTTCAAAACATGCGGGTTAAATTTTGACGTGTGTAGGCAAAAATGTTTGTGTGGAAAACGATAGTCTTTATATCTAATTAATTAGTAAAAGATGATAATAAATGGGATTAGGGAAAACTATTTAATGTGTTACAATTGTATCCTTTGTTCATTTTGTACTCAATATAGTTTTCTTCTCATAGGAACCTCCCCTATATATATATATATATATATATATATATATATATATATAGCGGAAGATTCATTTGAGAAGAAAACTAAATTGAGTATATATACATAGTGTGAGGATCCGTTAGGAACTAGCATTTATAGCGAGAACCACGAGAATTAATGTGAACACAACTAAAACTACTTAAAAGGGTTAAAACCCACATTTTTTATTTTTTCCATTAAAACTGCAACTTTTTAATAATAGTTTTTTTGAAACTTTTTTAATAATAAAACTCATGATTTGAATCTAAGACTTTTTTTTTAAATTAAGTTTTTTAAGTATTTAGTTTTGGGGCTTAGCTTTATGGTTTAGTTTTTAGCATTTATCTTGAGTGAAGATAGGGTGGGTGGGGGTTTAGGTTTTTGGGGAATTTATATAGGAGAGAACTTGAGAACTAGCATTTAGCTTGCGTGAAGATAGGGTGGGTGGGGCTATGGTTCATGCCGGAACTAGCTTTAAGGAGAGAACTTGAGAGCTAGTGTAAATACAAACAAAATAAACCCAAAACAAAGAATGAACCCCCTACCCCACGCCGCCTTCACTTCCCAAAAACCTACCCCCTCTGAGGATGTGCTCATCCAATAAGATCAGATTCTAGTATGTTTACCTAGTTCCATATGCGCGAAATTAATGTTAAACTAGTGACAAGTTAAAGATTTACTGTTTAATCTCTATATTTCATTCATTTAGATCAACGTTTACAATCCTGAGAGAAATCTGACACGGCTTCGTCGTATCAGTCAACAAAACAGCTACGGGCTCAAAAACCTAGCACACTTATATATAGACATGTCACTTCGTGCGAGGTGAGAGTCTACCTTCGTACGAAGTGAACTTCACTTCGTACGAAGTGAACCAGGCTACCTTCGTATGGAGTAAACCTCACTTCGTACAAAGTGAACCAAATACATACAAAATCAAATCATCTAATAGTTAAGCCCTATTACATACTCGACATGACCTAAAGACGTAGGCGTAGACATTCTGCATCAACAAACTCCCCTCGGATATTGGCACAGTCTTGGTTAGTCTTCAAAACTTCAAAAGTCTTCATAACGTTAATCTTTTACCTTCCGAAGAAATTCTTCCTTGGAATTCTTCGCTCTTCACTTGGCATTGGCATTTGATATGTTGCTTGAGCCTATTTAAAAACTGAAATCTTCTGATTGAGGCTTTCTTGATCTTTCTTCTCTGTGCATCTTCTTTCTTAATTCTTTCACTTCCAGCTCATGCCACTGCGACTTCCACATCTTTCCCGAATTAATACCGTGTGCATAGAAAACATTGATCACACATTGGTATTGCATCGCCCAAACTGTCTCTTTAGCCTCATAACAGATCTTGTTGTAGAACAAACATTCAACATCTTTTTCTAAGCAATTCACCAGCCACATCGGGTCTAGTACCTGATAACCCTCCAAATTCCTTCAGCCTTTAGTACTATCACTGCTTCACTCATTTCAATGTGGTATTGTTACATTTAAAGAACTGGTGGAAATCTTGTTGTATCTTCATCAGCGACATATTTTTCATTGCACGTGGCCGCTTCAAAATTAAAGTGACATCCTTCTCTTTGGTAACAAGATTTATCTTGATTTTCTTCTTTGGAATGTGCGGGACCCAATTGTGAAAACCATGAGCAGCTTCATACTTTATTAACTTCCATAGCCTTTGATCATGAAATTTCATCAAATAGTTGATAGACTTTGTCTGGTACTGCTCTTCAACGTCCCACCATGGCAACGTTTTAATATCGCTCAAGTACCTAAAGCTCTGTACACTAAACTCCTTCTTTCTTGCATAAAAATTTAGTTTAGAATCCAACCCCAACTCAATATGCCTCCCAACGACTTATCTTGATCATGAGTGAAGAAGGCTAGCGGTCGTTGAAACTTTCGTTCTTCGTGCAACTCCTTGAACCATGTCTTTTGCTTCAGTATTTTCTTCCTTAGATAAACGTCTCGGCACATTACCATCGTTCATAGTTTCTTCAACTCTTCGTTTCAACAAATCATTCATTTCACCATGGCAACGTTTTAATATCGCTCAAGTACCTAAAGCTCTGTACACCAAACTCCTTCTTTCTTGCATAAACATTTAGTTCAGAATCCAACCCCAACTCATTATGCCTCCCAACGACTTATCTTGATCATGAGTGAAGAAGGCTAGCGGTCGTTGAAACTTTCATTCTTCGTGCAACTCCTTGAACCATGTCTTTTGCTTTAGTATTTTCTTCCTTAGATAAACGTCTCGGCACATTACCATCCTTCATAGTTTCTTCAACTCTTCGTTTCAACAAATCATTCGTTTCCTTAGCAGACATTTCCTCAAAGGTTGGGAAGTCATCTATACCTTCTCTAGTATATTTGACTCTCTCATCATCATAGTCATCCTCCACGACAACCCTATCATAATTATCTACATCAGCCACATACTTGTATACACAGTCCTCAGGTTTTGAAGCACTGATGTAATTCAGCTCCTATTCGAAATCAAAATCAACCGAACTTTCATCAACCCCTAACATCTTTGCAGTCTCCTCTTTGTTGTAATTATGAATGAACTCCCCTTCTTCCACACGATGTTAAAGATAGAACACTCTGGGATGTGGCAAATCAGGAACAACCGTTATAGGATTAACAACTGTGAGGAATCCTGATTGCTCTGCATCATGAATGGTATCTTTTTGCTCCCCCTGTCGTTGAGATTCGTCTTCCTTATTGACTTCATCATTCAAGACTGCATCATAATCGAAAGAATCATTGATCGTCGCTTCGTGAACTAACAAACCTATACCTCCCTGGGTGTTATCGTTGTTGTCACCCTTATCGTCATTATCTTTCTTTTCATCACCACCTATATCATCATAATTTTGATTATCATCGTCATTATCACCATCCTTTTCCTCCATATCTTCTTCCGTAAACAACATGATATCTCTGATCGGTTTTTTAATTTTTCCAATAACATACGGAACATCAACTACTCCTCCAACAAAAACATAGTTAACCAACGGTTCGGATTTTTCTTAGTGCTGAACATGTGTTACCATAGGGATAGCATCTATTTTCTCTTTATCTTTACCTGCAGCCGAAGCATCAGCTTATGCTTTCTTAGCTCTCTCAGCAGCTCTAGCTTTCGCTTCCTCTATCTTGATCAAATCATATTCAGCTCTAGCCATCATTGCTTTGTTTGCAATCTCGGTTAGGTTCTTGATGGTCATCTCTTGGGTCACATCAATCAATTCTTCAACCTCTGTCCTAGTCTCTTCCTCATAGTGCACAACATAATTTCGTTCAAAGAAATCTGCAAAAAAATTTATACATGTCAGGTGGTACCAAATTCTTCAGCTAAACATTTCCCTAGATTACATACATGAAGTACATCATGTATACCAGCCATTTCTTCAGGTAACTGTAGCTGATAGGCTACTAGACCAATTCACTTGATAACCTTAAATGGTCCAATATACAGTGGCCTTAACTTTCCTTTCTTACCAAATCGAATTACTGCTTTCCAATAAGAAACTTTTAATAGTACTTTGTCTCCAAACTGAAACGCTAATGGCTTGCGTCTATTATCTGCATAACTCTTTTGACGATCTCGTGCTGTTTTTAGCCTTTCCTTGACTTGAATTATCTTGTTAGTTGTTTCTTGTACAATTTCAGGACCTGATAATTGTTTTTTCTCCTATTTATGCCCAACATACGGGGGTTCGACACTTTCGTCCATAAAGTGCTTCAAATGGAGCAACATTAATGCTTGTATGATGACTATTGTATAGGAGAATTCTATTAATAGCAAATGATCGTCCCAACTTCCTCCAAAATATATTATACAAGCCCTTATTTTGTCTTCCAGTGTTTGGATTGTCCTCTCACTTTGTCCATCAGTTTGAGGTGATAGGTTGTACTTAACTTTAGTTGTGTTCCCATAGATTTTTGGAAACTTGTCCAAAAATAAGAAGTAAAATGACTATCTCTATTAGACACTATGGATAACAAAACTCCATGTAATCAAACTACTTCATCTACATATATCTTAGCTAATCTTTCCATACTAAAGGTTTTCTTCATCGGTAGAAAGTGAACTAACTTGGTTAGTCGATCCACAATTACCCAGATTGCGTCGTTACCTTTCCTTGTTTTGGGCAATTCGGTAACAAAAACCATGGTTATCAATTCTCATTTCCATACTGGCACTTCTCGTTTTTGAAGTAAACCTGAAGGTTTCTAATATTCAACTTTGATTTGCGAACAAGTTATACATTTAGAGACGTAACTAGCTATATCCTTTTTCTTTCCTACCACCAAAAATTTTCCTCAAATCTTAATACATCTTGTCACTACTAGGATGCATCGTATACTTAGACTTATGAGCTTCTTCTAAAATTCTATGTCATAGGTGTCCTTGGATAGGTACCCAAATTCTTTTCTTATGAAATTTCCAAATCTCCATAATCGCTTTACCTTCGTGATATTGAATAATCACAATCATAATCGCTTAACATCTCCATCTATTGTCTTTACCTCATGTTGAACTCTTTTTGCCCAAAAATATGTCTTACGCTTTTATGATCTCTAAAAATGGTAAACTTACTACCATATAAATAATGTCTCCAAATTTTAAGGGCAAATATTATAGCTCCTAATTTTAAATCATGAGTTGTATAGTTTTCTTCATGCTTCTTCAGTTGCCTAGATGCGTAAGCAATCACTTTCTCACGTTGCATCAAAACATATCCTAATCCTAATTTAGAAGCATCACAAAGACTATAAAATCCTCAGTTTCTTATGGTAATGCAAGTATCGGTGCATTCGTTTATCTTTGCTTCAAGGTTGTAAAAGCTTCTTTCTGCTTGGGTCCCATTCAAACTTAACCGATTTACACGTTAACTTGGTTAACGGAATGACTATTCGTGAAAAGTCTTGAATTAAGCGTCGATAATATCCTGCTAATCCTAGAAACTTCTGACTTCTGTAGGTGACTTAGGGACTTTCCATTTGGTAATTGCCTCGATCTTTGTAGGATCTACATGAATTCCTTCATGATTAATCAGATGTCCTAAGAATTGTACTTCTTGCAACCAGAATTCACATTTTGAGAATTTAGCATAAAGCTTTTCTTTTCTCAAAAGTGTTAAAAGTACATGTACATGCTTAGAATGATCTTCTTCGCTCCTAGAATAAATAAGTATATCGTCTATAAAGACAATTACAAATTTATCTAGGTGCGGTTTACATATCTTATTCATCATGTCCATAAATGCAGCTGGAGCATTTGTTAGACCAAATGGCATGACTGAAACTCATAATGGCAATACCTATTTTTGAAAGCAGTTTTAGGAATGTCCTCTTCAGGTACTTTCAGTTAATGGTATCCTGAGTGTAAATCGATCTTGGAAAAATATCGAGCTCCTTGAAGTTGATCAGATAGATCATTAATCCTTGGTAATGGGTACCAATTCTTGATTGTGACCTTATTCAATTCCCTGTTATCGATACACAAACGCATCGAAACATCCTTCTTCTTGACAAACAACACAGGTGCTCACCAAGGGGATGAACTTGGTTGCATGAAACCTTTCTCTAGTAATCCATCTAACTGCTTCTTTAATTCCATCATCTCCGTTGGTGCTAATCGATAAGGTGATTTAGCAATTGGTGCAGTTCCAGGTATTAGATGAATTCTGAATTCTACTTCTCGGTCAGGTGGTAGTCCAAGTAGATCTTCTGGGAAAACGTCAGGGTATTCCGATATTACCGGAATTTCTTTCGGTTCCTTGCCTTTAGTGTTAATGATCACAGAGATCATATACACTATGCCTTACTTCCGTGCATAACTTGCAGATTTCATCACAGAGATGAATTTTGTGGACTTGGTTGTCTCCTCGAATCATGATCATTTCTCATGTTGGCGTACGAATCTCAACAGTATTTTGATCACATAGGATTCGAGCATGATTGGCCACTAACCAATCCATTCCTAATACTACATCAAATCCAACTAGATTCATTGGTAGCATGTTTGCCATGACTTTATGTCCTAATAATTCAATCTTCCCTCCTTGAAGTACTTCACGTATGTTGGTGGAATTTCCTTCGGCATTTTCTACCGTACAAGCTTGACTAAGCTCAGTTAACGTTTGATTAAGCGCTTGACAGAATGTAGTATTTATAAAAAAATGTTTTGCACGAGAGTCAAATAATACTTTAGCATAGACATCATGGACAAGAAACGTACCAGCGATCACGTGTGGAATCATCGCTGCTTCTTGTGCCGTAAGTACGAATGCTCTCGCGTTCTTCTTAGCTCCGTCTACTGCTTTTGCCTTGTTGTCAGGTACTTTAATAAGTTTTAGGAAATTTGGTTTAATGTGATCGTCTCTACAGTTGAAACAGACAGTAGCTTTCTTTCTACATTGTTCGTCTTTATGCCATGGTGTTTTACAGAAATTGCAGTACCAAACACACTTCCCTAAGTGTTTCCTTTTACAGAATTTATAGAAAAGTGGTGAAGATGACTAACCTCTCCTTTCCTCCTGTAGGTATTACCATAACAAAATTCTTGGGTAATTTTATGTGCTAATTCCTTCTTCTTGTTTTCTTCCCTTGTGCGGATTAATCCGTTAGTCAAGGTGTTAGCCAGCTCAACGGTTTCGTCAATAGTCTGAGGTCTAGCTGCTTTGACTATATCACGGATTTCACTAATTAATCCCCAAATATAACGAGAAATTAGTACAGGTTCTGGCGAAGCCAGAGTTGGTACTATTCTTGCATATTCAAAGAATTTTGTCATATATTTACGACAATTTACATCGGCCATTTTATGATTTAAGAACTTGTTAGCCATTTGTTCCTTTTCATGAGGAGGATAGAATTCTATTTCTGTCATTTCTTTAAATTCCTTCTAATTCATGGAATAAGCCATGTCACTTCCTTTTGCCTGAATAATCGTGTTCCACCATTCTAATGCCTCATCTCTAAAGAGATTAGAAGAATACATTATCTTATCTTCAGTCTTTTCTAACTATCGCAAAGCAGCCATGACTCCTTCAATGCCTACGAATTCAGTTGGCTTACAGGCTAGAAAATCCTTGTAAGTACATCTAGAATTATTGCCTTCATTTTCTTAGGAAATGGAGCTTTGATAAAAGTATCATTATCTCCATTGACGTTGTGGCTAAAATCATTGTTGTGGTTACATTTGCTACTCACAACTTTATTATTTTCTATAGGGTTTCTAACAACTTCAATAATTAAAGGTATTGCGTTAGCTATTCCCTGAGCTATTATATTCTCTATAGCCCTTTTATCCAAAGAGTTTTCATCGTTGTTCTAGGCCGATTGGTTAACTTCATTCGACATCTAAATTCCAAATATATTTCAAATATTAATATCACAGAATACGTAATAAAATAATCAAATATCATAAACAAAATAATTCAGAGCATATTATCATAAACGTCGATTATTGCGACTTTTACTCTATTTTATATATTATGCTTCGTATATTTTACATACACTACCACACATGTATATTTATATATTTTGTGGCATCAAGATTCATAGGTTTTGGGTTCCTGGGTGTTGGTGAGTGAGGTGGCATATTCAGGTCGATTTCATTTGTTATTGGCCGGAATATTTCATAATTTGACAGGCGTTTGTCTAGTTCTTCCCATGTTTGGAATTCAGTTTGTCTAGTTCTTCCCATGTTTGGAATTCAGTTTGTCTAGTTCTTTTTGTCCCTTTTTACCTTTCAATCTAATCTTCTCTTTTTTCAGACGTGCTCTGCTGAGAATGAAACATCATTGGTTCATCTTTATCAGCTTCGTATCTGGTTTGTGTACCGGTTTGATCTTCATCCATATCTGAGTTATTAACAGATATGTGTTCGAAAGCTTCGGCCAAATCTCTTAGCGCATACTATTAGATAAAAACAATAAAAAGAACGAACTCCAAATATATATATATATATATAATTTGTTAGCATCACAGTGATCATAGAAGTTATTTAATGTATTCCCTAACTACTAATTTTAAGTATTTTCACAATACTTAATTAGCTTAAACTAGTGGCTCTAATACCACCTTCTATCACAGCCCCCGACCCTACCCTGGGCGGGAGCCGTGATCAGATACAAGTGGTACCGCATGCACCTTTAGTTGGCGTGACGCATATGCGATAACTTTTTCCCGTTGCATAAGCACGCAACCTAATCCTTGATGCGAAACATCACATATTCCACGAAGTCATCGGTACCTTCAGGGAGTGAAAGAATTGGTGTAGCACATAACTTCTCCTTTAGAAATTGAAACACTTCTTCTTGTTTTTCTCCCCAATCGAACTTCTTGTCTTTTTGCGTGAGTGAGGTTAGCGGTTGAGCAACTTTGGAAAAGTTCTCAATAAATCTCCGATAATAACCTGCTAAACCCAAAAATTGTCGAACCTCAGTAGATGTCTTGTGTGCTTCCCAATTCTTAATTGCTTCAATCTTTGATGGGTCTACATGAATGCCTTTCTCGTTCAGCACATGCCCGAGAAATTGTACTTCGCGAATCCAGAATTCACACTTCGAAAACTTCGCGTAAAGTTTCTCTTTCTTTAATAGCTCCAAAATGGTCCTCAAATGTTGCTCGTGCTCGTTCTTCGACCGTGAATATATTAATATATCATCAATAAATAGTATCACGAATTTGTCGAGATAAGGCTTGTACACGTGATCCATTAAATCTAAAAAAACTGCCGGTGCGTTTGTTAATCCAAAAGGCATTACAAGAAACCTGTAATGACCATAAGGAGTCCTAAAAGCCGTCTTTGGTATACTTTCTTCTTGTATCCGCAGTTGATGATCCAGACCTTAAGTCTATCTTGGAGTAGAAACTTGATCCTTGCAGTTGTTCGAACAAGTCATCAATCCTCGGTAGTGGATACCGATTCTTGATAGTGAGTTTATTCAACTCTCGATAATCTATGCACATCCTGAACGTTCCGTCCTTCTTCTTCACAAATAAAACTGGAGCTCCCCAAGGCGAAAAACCTGGTAAAATGAATCCCTTATTCAACAACTCCTGAAGTTGTGTGGATAACTCTTGCATCTCCGAAGGTGCTGGACGATATGGAGACTTGACTACGGGTGCAGCTCCCGGTACCATGTCGATGTGAAACTCGACATGTCGTTGTAGAGCTCCTGGTACCATGTCGATGTGAAACTCGACATGTCGTTGTGGTGGTAATCCCGGCAAGTCTTCATGGAAGACTTCAGGGAACTCCTTTACAACGGGAATATCTTCGAGCTTAGGCTCCTCAGCTTTCTTGTCAACCATGTGTGCTAGGAAGGCTATGCAACCTTACCGTAAGCACTTTTGGGCTTTCATGCGATTAATAATCCGCAAGGGTGTGTCGCGCTTCTCTCCCTGGATAACAATGGTCTCCTTAGTTGGTAGCGGTATGTGAATAATCTTCTCATGACACAATGACTTCGTCTCGATTATCGGATAGCCAATCCATTCTGACTACCACGTCGAAACTACCCAATTGAAAGGATAAGAGATCGATGTTTAACTTTTTCTGGCCCAGTTCCAAAGAAATTCCCTGAATGATTTCCTTCGTCTCGACTAATTTACTGTTTGCCAACTCTATAGAATAGGGAACATCTAGCTTACTTGATTCTACGCCAAGTATATTCTTAAATTCCATAGAAATAAAGCTAAAATCGGCACCGATATCAAATAATATGGATGCAAAATGATTGTTGATAGGAAACGTTCCAGTGACCACATTAGGGTCTCATCGCACATCCTTTGCTCCAATCACAATAGCTCTCCCGCGAGCTTGATTTTCCTTTGGACAATCTTTCTTCCAATGATTCTTGCTTCCGCAACCATAACATCCCGTTTCACGCCCAATTCCATTCTGGTTTCCATTTTTGTTTCCCTTACCAATACCATTTCCATTTCCTCATCTGCCTACAGTTATCCCACACGCCTCAGTACGATGGCCAGCCTTGCCACACTTATCAAACTTGGGAGTCCGACAAGCACCTACATGGTGATACGTGCATTTAGCGCACTTGGGACAGGGATCTTCATACTTCTTGGGGCCAGTGTTGGTTGTAGCTACAAATGCTCTTGCATCCCTAGGCTGGTTAGCCGCTCTTCTTTTGTTGCCACTGTTGTTGAAATGGTTGGTGTGATTGTTGTTGTTGTAGTAGTTGTTCACTTGAGTACCCTTCTTGAAGTTCGAGAACTTCCTCTTCCCATCATTTGATGAATCGACATGAGATTCCTTCTTCCCCATCCCTTTTACAAATAACTTCTTCATCCTAACTGCGTCTTTAGTTAGACTAACGACTAATGTTACGGCTTGAGTAATGGTAGCAGGGCTTGATGCGGTAACCATACTACGAATTTCAGGGACTAATCCCCAGATGTAACGCTCAATGCACGTAAACTCAGGTGTTACAAGATAAGGTATCACACACGAGAGACCGTGAAAACTTTGAGTATAACCCACGATATCACCTCCTATCACGGATAGATTCTGGATTTCAGTGTCCAGCTTCTGAAGTTCAGCCCTCGAACAATACTTTTCCCTCATCCTTTTTTTCAAACTTTCCTAAGAAAATCCATACACAACATCGTCACCAAGAGTTTGCACTTGTAATTCCACCAAGTAACTTGCTAGTCAGTGGAACATCTGCTCATCTGAATAGTGGAGTCGTTTTCTCAGTCCAACGCACAAATGCCACGGCACCACCAGTGCCATCATAGTTCAGTGGCCTGCAGTCTAAGAACTGCTTGTAGGTGCATCCTGAAATGTTCATAAACAGATTATGAATGAGCAAATAATGAAACACACGAATAGATTAGAAAGAGAATTCTTTGAGTTGTAATAACAACTAAATATTACCATTGGCATTGTTCCCACCAGAGGAACCGCCTTGTCCTTGACCTCCAGATCCGCTAGTTCTGACAGTTCCGCCGCTATTACTTTCGTTACGGGTCGCCTCATATTGTGCCAGTGCTTGGGATATCCCTTGCTTCAACAAGGAGTTTAGTTCCGCCTCGTTTCTAGGCATCGGTGGGGGTTGGTTTGACGTGAGGTCGTTGTCACACGCAAATTTAATCCCAAAACTGCTACTAGCTAGCGGTAAGTGGGTATCGAACATGAGGATTTGTGAAACGAATGCTATCAAAAGGTTGTGCTACTATAACTAATTACCTAATTTGCAATAATTTAATTTCAGATTTTTAGTGATGGATTTAGACTTTAACTACTTAATAATTCAAAAATTGGTTTGTTAGCAAATTAATAAGGAAGTGATCATCTTGGGTTTCTGGTTCAAAACGCATGTGTTGAATTTTACTAGAAAGAGTCACATAGACATGACTCGTGTTTGATTAACTATTTGTGATAAAAGGGAACAAAGTACTCATATTGAAATGCGAGGTCGTTACCCAATGACCAATTCATTAATACCCAACCCGTAAACCTTCGCGTGATATCTTGATTGTCAACGACACCAAGAACGTACGAAATAGGCAATAAGCACAATATCAACCAACAACTTACAAACAATCAATCAACACCATAATCACAATAACATAGCAATTATTCTAGAAATAAGTAAATTGAAACACAATTGTTTACCGAACCTTCCACACAAGATGATCACTGAAATGTTTAGCCACTCATGTTCTCACAATCAAACAAACTTCAATTGTCTTCTTCATACGAATCAAACATACCAAAAAATTGTTTAGAACGTGCTAGAATCAATGAAAAACACTCCAAATTGCCTCTTCTTTGCTCTGCAACTCGTTCTAATGATTGATAATGTGAAAGGACACCATAACTCAGCTTAAATTGGGCAGTTACACATTTCCCGTAGCTCACCACCGTAAGCTACGGTGCCCACCGTAGCTTACGGTGGGCTATTTTCCTTTACGGCTCTGATTGTCTGTCTTAGGTGATCTTTAAGGTTGGACTCCACCGTAAAATACGGTGGTCATCGTAGCTTACGGTGGTCAGCAGAAATTCCCCATTTGCCCTTCGTTCAATCTCTTGAGTCCCATCTTCAATTAGGCTCTTGCAAATACCGATAAAGCACGTTTAAAGTCCCTCATTATGATCTTCGGTACCTGAAAAACCAAACACACCATAGACATCAAATCGTAACAAATAAAAGTTTAAAGCGTGGAATATATATCATTTTAACGCACTTACGGGTTGTCCAAAAGACTACCCGTCACATCCCCACACTTAAACGTTGCTTGCCCCAAGCAACCATTTCACAAAAGTTTTAAACAAACAAGTGATCATCATATAAACCAAACACAAACAAATTGCCCCGTTATCAACTTTTACCATCATAACAAATAACACACCCCTCACTAAACTCTTCTCTCGGCGACAAAGTAGCACTAGCAAGATGGTGCTAGATCACTCAATACAAATGTGCAAATGTGCGACAATAAGCTTGGATAAAATCGAGTCTTTACCTACAAATCGTCTAACATGCTCGTGAATCAGAAGGACTTTCGGGTTGTAACGAGGCTATGTGTATAGGTGGGAATTGGTGGGAAACATTCATGTAGCTTGCTTAATCGACCCAATTTATTATTACATCAATATAAATAACACACTCAAAATGTACAACTAATCTTCCTTCTTTTTTTTCTTTTCTTCTTTTTTTTCTTTTTCTTTTTTTTTTCACAATATTGAAAGAGACATACTAACATAACAAGAACAACTAACTAAACCGGGTCGATTAAAAGGTAGAATTTTTAGGACATAGGTTCGGGTGACAATTGAAGGCTACAAGCTCAAATTTGGCTACTAATGTCCAACCCCCCGTCCCGCTCACTACCAAGCTCATATTCATAACTTATGAGGTACAACCCCCAAACCCACACTTAACACACATCCATACGAGGCTACCTAATGCCCTCATCATATTCACCAGCATGTAAACTCGGGTTTCGACAAGCATATATTATCCAAATTCTATTAACACACTATACACACCGCCACTCAATCAAATTAAACAATAAATTCTCAATGACATATATGTGTGGCTCAATCCTCACCAAGAAAGAAATGGAATTGGGATAATGATGTGTCATGCATAATATGGCATCACTTTCAAACTTTAGCAGCTGTTTCATTCGGTTCACAATTTTTTTTAAATTCCTAAAAATTTTCCCCCATCCTCACACTTGGGATACATTGTCCCCAATTTTAAGGATTTAGAGGAATGATCACTCCAGTTATCTCCAAAATCACCTTTTGATCAACACTCAAATCCCAAGATTGCTTTTTTTATATATATATATCTCAATCCACTACCACAAACACCAACCCAACAAAACTATCAACCATGTTACACCCCCGACCTTCCCAACCATAAATAAAATTCAACAAAATAAAGCTACAATACTATACAAAGGAAAGAACGCCACCTGACGCACTCAAGGTGGTTCAAATGAACCTTTGCTTCCCCGTTTCTCTCCATATTCTATCAAATTTCTTGGAAAGTTTGCAATTTCACACCAATTGGAGTCAAATTCAGCCTTAGCACCCCATCTAATCTCACCATCAGGTGGTTTTCCTTTGCCCGCTCTCCTGCTCACACTAGCCTTCCTCCTTTCCTGATTTTCACCGTTCTTTAACTCCAACCTACACGACTCAACACCACTTGCAATTGACCTAACTGTGCTAACACTTGAAACATGTTCGTTAGTAGCAACTGTGTGACTCAAAGCATTAACAAGATCGTAATGAATCGTTTTTAAAAACACATTAAAATACAACTTACGATTCTCATAGCTCATGGTGACCATTCCGTTTCCGCAATCGATTTGAGCATTTGCCGTATACAAGAATGGATGACCCAACACTACCTGCGGCTGCTCGTAGGTATTCGACAGTGCGTAGTCGGTCACCATAAAATCCACCGAGTAGTAAAACTCGCCCAATTGTATCACTACGTTTTTCACAACCCCTCGGGGTTGCTTCCAACTCGCATCAGCAAACACCGCCATGCTATTAATATCATGTAATGGGCCAAAATCGTAATGGTCGTACAGGCTACCTGGGAGAACATTCATCCCTGCTCCATAATCCAACAATGCATTGTGTATCTTGAACTTCCCAACTTGAATCGGGATAACTGGCTCTCCTGCTTCACTTCCAACTCTCTCGACACTTATTTCATTCAAACCTGCACTCACATGAACAACAGAAGTAGTTAAACATTTATCATTTTTAGTAATGACACTTACCCCATTGATCGGTATGTTCTTTGTATTCCTCGGATTAATTTGCGTATCAATGGGAAGCATCCCATTTTGTTGCTTCAACGCTGCTACCTCACTAGCCAGCTGCCCCATCTGTGTGGTTAGTGATTGGATAGCTTTGTCCCGAATCTCATCCTTTTGTGCCCGAGCGGCATCCAATTGATTCCTCCTTTGCATATCTTGTTGCATTATCCGGAGCATATCCATAACTTCATTCCCACTTGATAAAGTTTGACCTTTATTGTAGTGTTGGCGTGGAACGAAATTTTGTTGAGCTCCTTGGAAATTTGGATTCGCTTGATTCTCCGGGTTCCCATAGCGGAAATTAGGATGGTTCCTTAACCCGAGGTGGTATGTGTTGGAGTTCATGTTAAAATTATGACCACCTCCTTGAATAGCATTCACTTCCTCGACTTGATTTGCACTTACTCCCACCAAGCATACCTCCGCTGCATGACCAAGTTCATTACAGTTAGTACAAACATTGTATACCTGATTTGACATTTGTGCTTCTCCATCCTCCACCGCATACACTTGAGGTCTTGTGATCACATGTCTAGCTCGCCTTGACGATTGTGCTTTCCTTTTTGATGTGACCGCCATTTATTCTAGAAATGCCCAATCATCCTGCTCATAATTTGTTCCGAATGTACCATTTGTGATACACATTAAATCCCTTGCATCTTCTGAGCTCAAACCTTCATGAAATGCATTTAACAATTCCCACAACGCTATACCATGGTGAGGGCAATTTTTCAACATCATTTTAAATCTCTCAAACGTCTCATGGAACATTTCACTTGGCTGTTGTTGAAAACTCCTTATACTCCGCCTCGCTTCATTTGTCTTTTGGGCTGAAAAGAATTCCTCGAGGAATCGTTGTTTCATATCGGCCCAAGTATATATAGATGTAGACGGTAAAGTATGAAACCACCTTTTCGCTTTATCGTCCAACAAGAATTGAAATAACACCAACTTAACATCATCTGATGAAAACCCTTGCCCCCCGATAGTATTGCAAATGGAATCATAAGTTTCCAAGTGGAAGTAGGGTTCCTCCGTTGCTAGACCCTTATACTTTGGCAAACTTTGCAAGGCAGTCGTCCTTACTTCAAATGTCCTCCCATCCAGGCGTTGAGGTATTACTACCGGAGAGGGATTATTGGTAATAACCGGACGGAAATGCGCTTCAACCCCCCGCACTACTTCTCGATGATGTCGACGCGGGGCACCCAATGGTACTCTTGGTCGGCCCACCGAACCTTGTCTTAACCCTTGAGGCACAAAGTGTTGTTGAGGTGGAGGTTGATGCATCGGTCTTTGGAATTGTGGTTGTTGATGTTGAACTTGAATTTGTTGTAGAGGCATTGGTTGTTGAATGGTGGCCCTTGAGGATGAACTTGTTGTACCCCCGTAGGTTGCCTGGGCAGATAACCCATTCCCCCTTGCGGTCCCAAGTTACCTCCTTCACCTCCATAGTAGTAACCATCATCTTCATAACCTCCAAATTCCTCTTCATAACCGTCATCATACCCGTCTCTTCCTACACCCGATGTTTGCACAAATTGTGAAGAAGGTTTATGGTAACCCGGTTGGTTAGATGGTTGAAATGTAGGTGCAGTATGGATGATAGTGGAACTAGGTAAAGGTTGATTTGGTAAAGGGTGTTGGGTGGATGAGGATTGACCGGATGTGGGAAAGAAAGATGAGAATGGTGGTACTAGTGATGCGGCGTTAGATGGATCAACTTCATGCGTCGAAGTTGTGTGAGTGGTGGAATTTGGTGGAGGTGTAGATAGTGAAGTTTGATTTGTAGTGGTAGGTAAATTTTCCATGGTGTGGAGTGGTGAAATAGGTGTTGATGGTGTTGTTGGGGAACCACTGATTTTATTCTCTCGTAACAAAACGTTGTTGCATCGTAAGGTTCGTTCAATCTCTGGATCAAATACCTATGGTAATAGCTTGTTGGATCCTCTAGTATACATACACCTATAAACCTGCACACTAACACAACCAGTGTAAAACCGGAAAAAAAAAACTATACTAACACACAATAACACACGTTGCGCACAAATCCCCGGCAACGACGCCAAAATTTGACGTGAGGTCATTGTCACACGAAAATTTAATCCCAAAACTGCTACTAGCTAGCGGTAAGTGGGTATCGAACACGAGGATTTGTGGAACTAATGCTATCAAAAGGTTGTGCTACTATAACTAATTACCTAATTTAGAATAATTTAATTTCAGATTTTTAGTGATGGATTTAGACTTTAACTACTTAACAATTCAAAAATTGGTTTGTTAACAGATTAATAAGGAAGTGATCATCTTGGGTTTCTGGTTCAAAACGCATGTGTTCAATTTTACTAGAAAGAGTCACATAGACATGACTCGTGTTTGATTAACTATTTGTGATAAAAGGGAACAAAGTACTCGGATTGAAATGCGAGGTCGTTACCCGATGACCAATTGATTAATACCCAACCCGTAAACCTTCCCGTGATATCTTGATTGTCAATGACACCAAGAACGTATGAAATAGGCAATAAGCACAATATCAACCAACAACTTACAAACAATCAATCAACACCATAATCACAATAACATAGCAATTATTCTAGAAATAAGTAAATTGAAACACAATTGTTTACCGAACCTTCCACACAAGATGATCACCGAAATGTTTAGCCACTCATGTCCTCACAATCAAACAAACTTCAATTGTTTTGTTCATACGAATCAAACACCCCAAAAAATTGTTTAGAACTTGCTTGAATCAATGAAAAACACTCCAAATTGCCTCTTCTTTGCTCTGTAACTCGTTCCAATGATTGATAATGTGAAAGAACACCACAACTTAGCTTAAATTGGGCAGTTACACATTTCCCGTAGGCAATTTTCCTTTACGGCTCTGATTGTCTGTCTTACGGTGGTCTTTAAGGTTGGACTCCACCGTAAGCTACGATGGCCACCGTAGCTTACGGTGGTCAGTAGAAATTCCCCATTTTGCCCTTCGTTCAATCTCTTGACTCCCATCTTCAATTAGGCTCTTGCAAATACCCGATAAAGCACGTTTAAAGTCCCTCATTATGCTCTTCGGTACCTGAAAAACGAACATACCATAGACATCAAATCGTAACAAATAAACGTTTAAAGCGTGGAATATATATCATTTTAACGCACTTACAGGTTGTCCAAAAGACCACCCGTCACAGTGACGGGTGGTTAATTGGACAACCCTCAAGTGCTTTAAAACAATCAATATTCCGCACTTAATTGGGTTGATTATTATGATTGATAACTACGGTGTATATGGCTTTGCAGGTACCGAAGAACATAAACAAGTGATTTTAACGTGCTTTGATGGGAGCTTGCACTTGACCAAGAGAAGATGAAGACATGGAGAGTTGATAAAAGAACAAAAATGGAAAAACTACTGACCACCGTAAGCTACGGTGGGCACTGTAGCTTACGGTGGTGTCTGATCCTTCTATGCACCGTAAGCGAGTCTCTTGGGGCCGTAAGGAAATTCTGACCACCGTAAGCTACGGTGGTTAAATATTACCATTGGCATTGTTCCCACCAGAGGAACCGCCTTGTCCTTGACCTCCGAATCCGCCAGTTCTGCTAGTTCCGCCGCTATTAATTTCGTTACGGGTCGCCTCATATTGTGCCAGCGCTTGGGATATCCCTTGCTCCAACAAGGAGTTTAGTTCCGCCTCGTTTCTAGGCATCGGTGGGGGTTGGTTCACGTTTCGGGTGCGAGCAGCTCTCCTCCTAGGTGGCATCATCTTTCAAGATAATACGACAACAAAGATTAGATGTTTATTTAATACATATTCTTTGAGTTAATTATAATTTATAAATATTCATACATGTGTATATATATATATATATATTATATATATACATATACATATACATATACACGTAATCAAGTAAGCAAATAAGTAAATAAACACATAGTAATTTAAATATATATAAGTGATCCATCGTATAAATAAGTCAGCTCCACACAACACACCATGCATAATAATCAAACAAAATGCGTCATAACGAAGACATCAAGTTTTTATATACAATAAGACAACTTGTTACATAATAGTTTGCAAAGGAAACAACAAGGTACTCGGGCTACATCACCCAGTCATGCAAGTTTAATACATATAAAAAGACAAAATCTTCCTTCACATCAGCGATCTTTGGTCTTCTAGTTGTCTTCAAAACTCGATGCATAGTCTTCACAAAAACGGGTATCCAGCTCCCGTGTCCAAAAGGTACCTGCAAGTAAAACGTCTAAGGCGCAGGAGGGGATGGTGGTGGAGTAGGGGTAACTAGGCTACGAAGATGGGTGACCTCCTCCTCGAGCTCGTAGACTCGACGGAGTAGAACACCTATTTGCTGCCCGAGTGCTAGAATGTGAGCAACATGGTCTACTGGTGGCATGGGGGTGGTGGTGGTGATACTGGGGGTGGTGGAGGCATGGCATCTGCCTACCTTTCTAAATCATAGACCCTCTTACGGAGGATCTGTATCTGCCTGCTCTAACGAGTGAACCCATCTCTTCATAGAGTACGGGGTAAAGTGAGAGGGATGGTAGGGATTAGACATGGGCATCATATGAGGTGGAGAGTACTTATTAGGGCGAGACAACTCATGAGAAGGGCCTGCCTCGTGGTGTGGTGATGATGGTTGCTGTGATGGTCTGGTAGGATGGGTGTTGTGAAAACAAAGTGTCTCATGGGTAAGCGATCGTATCTAGGCTAAATCGCCTACGGGTCTCGGAAAATGAGGGTGTCCTCAGCAGATGAGGTAGAGATGCGCAAAGACGTGTGAGTGGGACAGGAGTGGGGGTCGAGGTAGCAATGGGTACAGTGTCAAAGCTGCTGTCAGTAGCATCTGCTCAAAGCCCAGCTCAGCGTATAATAGAGGAAGAAGCACGGTCGCTCTCGTCGGATGACGAAATAGCTGCGACTAAAACCATGGGAGAGGACACCTCTAAGATAGCTACATCGATAACCTCTTCGTCGCCAAGGTCCTCGTCCGGGTGGTCGACATAAATACAAGGACCTCGTCCTCGTCGTCGGACAAGTCGATGACAGGGGGCCACATAGCAAGTGGGATGGCATCATTGGGTATAATCTCAACTAGGTGCTCACCCTCGGGGTGGCCAATATTGATCTTGTCATGAAGCTGCGGGGGTAAGGGTAGGACATCATCCATAAAAGGGCGTCGTCGTTGGCTATGAAGTCTGGGTCCTCCTCCGGTTCAGACTCACTGTCGGAGGATATGTAGTGTACAATGGGTCTGACCGCGTCGTCAGAAATGTTCTGCATAGGATCGTGATCGTCGTAAATGCCGCTCTCAGCTGATGACATGATGACCTAGAAAAATAGTTTGTATGACATATATATTAATAATTAATTGTTATTTAGTATATATATGTACAAGCGAAATGTAGGCATCACATAATGTCCATTTTAAGTTATCCTATTTGTTTTGGTTGGATTAGCTTAATGTTTTGTGTCTATCCTTTGTAGACTAAGTCTCATGATGTCCTTGCATCATTTTGTAAAATGAGTTTATGTAGTGGACCTTGTGAAATAGTTATGCAATGAAAATCTTTTGTTCTTGTAAAAATTGTTTTCATGAGAGGATCCTAGTGATTATAGACTAGACTCGAGAAAGAATCCTGGTTCGCTACAATTGAAGCTCTAATACCAATCTACCCGTTCATAGGCGGAAGCGCATGGTGTGATCTGATTGATTCTCATTGCATACAACATAAGTGAACCTACTAAATGAATAAAAACAAGCTCCAAATGCCATTGCCAATATTATTTCAAAACACAACATAAGTTGAGTATATTGTTTACAGACCATGAAATGAAAATAAGTTGTCAACGTGTTACACATCCAAAATGCAAGTCTTAAAATAGTAAGGCTTTGACCCTTATATCACCGCAAGGAGGTGGTATATAACGGGCAAACCCTTCAAAAGTTGGCATAAAGACTTGACACTTGCTTTCCTTGACTGAAATTCCCTGCTTGGTCCACTAATTTCCTGAAATACATGTTAAGTTGAAAATGAACAAAAGTTGGCAAGTTCATGTGTTTTAACTGTATGAGATGGATCCATAAAATATATGAAGTATTTGTATCATAACTCGGTATGTAAAGCGTCAATGAAATCGTTGATCATTATTGTTTTGCAAGGACATTCATATGTGTGACTACATAGGAAGCATCCAAACCTAGACGATTTTCATCGATTAACCTCGACTGGGACGACAAATGCACTCTTCCGTGTGGGTCCATGACCAAGAGTGGGGCTCGCCAACACCCGCTAGATCTAACCTTTGTCTAGTAGTCTTAAACAAGATTAATGGTGCTTACGTCCACCCTATTCGCACATGATCTAAGTTGTTTCATTCCCTAGCTTATCATACCGTAGAACATGTATTTCCCCCGATAGTTGTAAAACAGTAAAACATTTAAGATGAAAAGAGGGGACATGAACTCACTGCATTGCTTTCTGTGAACTCTGTTTATCTCACGTACTTTCCCTTGGTTTGTATCACAACCTACAAATGTGTTAGGTTTTGTTAGACGCTTCGGTCTTTGTAACGATTCATGTTCATGTTTCTGTCTTAAATATTTATTAAGACTTGTTCAGATTTATGTTCCGTTGAGCTGTATTTTCGATGTATGATGTCAATATATATATATATATATGTCTCTGTGCCTTGCACGAGTAAGATGTATGTGTTTCATGACTTCTTATAATCGAGTTCCACCAGTTTGCCTCGATGATGCCATCGTCGTCGGATATGTTCCATATATAATTCTTTTTAATTGTATATAATTCCAAGTTCGATGTATTAGTTAAAATATCACATTTTAACTTGTATGATTTGTAAGCACTATTTTATATATCATTTATGATTGCTATAGGTTTGTTAAAAATAATCTATTTTAACATGTCTTGATATATAATAATCCATATGCATGTGTTTATGGTATACATGACCAAGTGTAATAATTGTTAAGTATTATACATGTGTATCTTCCCAAGTATAGGTATACTTGTATTATGACTATTTGTGTATTTAAATTTGTATTCCCATGGTTATGTATAATACTTGTATAATGGTATTTTCACAAAGTGTTAGTGGTGTATGTTAGCATGTATTTGTATGTATAGGAATACAGATATTCTTGTATTCAATACCCACAAATTTGTATATTCTTAAAATACATAATTTTAAAATATGTCCAAATTAATATATGTATATTATGCTTGGTAAGTGTTTGTATCTTAAAAATAATATATTTTTAAGATTAGTTCTAGAAAAATATATATTTTTAGTTTCCACCAAAACAATATATTTTTAAGATGTTTATGAAATATATATTTTTATACACTTTAAGAATAATACGTTTTTAGTATCGACAAAATATGATATATTTTATATAGTTGTAAAAATATATATTTTGTCACTTGTTCGGTTTTGAAAGTAATATTTACCAAGCTTCGATATATTATATAGTTTCAGTCTGAAATCCTTATATAGTCCAATTGTCCGATATGTCCATATTTGTCTCCAAGGTATGAATATAGATATATTTTTGTAATTATTTGTTTGCCAATTTTTATTGTATCTGTATATGTGTATACTTTCAAGTCCCTAATTTTATATATAACTAATACAAATAATATACACATTGCACATGATTTTTATGATCATTAAATATATATTGTACAAAATATATATATGCATATCATCTTTATTTTTAGAAAAAACCAAAACTTCCTTGATTTACATTTTATACAAAAATATGGGGATTTTATATTTATTACTTTTAAACAAGTTTACTTGTAAGAACTTTGTAAAAATATATTTTTCTAAGTGTTTTAAATTTTATAAAATTTCTCGATAGTCTCCCCTAGATTTAGAAGGTTTCCCATGTTTTAAAACATGTGTTTAAGCTTCCAAAACTCATCAATTTAATCACAACAAGTTCCACAAGTATAATATATGCATTTAGATGCATATTCATGTTATGATGAACTTGAAAGTTAACCAAATCATGTAGTATTTTAACCTTGTGTTTTACATGTTCATCCATCTTTAAAAATAGGTTTTGTTTCTAATATTTACTAAGTTTGTATAAAATCATCTTTAACAACTTGTTCACATATTATTTTAAGAACATCAGAAATCATTTTAACCGCTTTAATAAGTTCATTCATCATGTATAACAAGTTCATCAACACTTTTATCATAGATCTTGTAAGATCCATGTGTATACTTGTTAGATCTATACTTCTAGCAAGTATACATATGATGGATATCATCCACAACACAAAATAAACAACTTCATCTTCATTACAACTTCAAGATTTGTTTATTTTCTTTAGATTATGTTATTAGTTCATGTGTTCATCATTTAAAGGTGAAGGTTTTTGATGGTTTAACGTATACATTAACAATATACAAGTAACAAGATATAAAATGGAAGATTAGGAGGCTCACTACTAGCTCTTGTGGCTAGGGAAGTGGCAAGATAAACAAGATGATGAAGATGAATAAAATGATGAAGATGAAGCAAAGATGGTGGATAATAGCTCCCTAGAGTGGTCCTTCAACTTCCAATGCTTGATCCCTCCTTAGTTAGGCTTGAAACACTCTTGAGTATGCTTGGAATAGCTTGAAAATTGCTTGAAGATGGAGGTGATATGGAGATTGTTGTGGCCGTGAGGTAGGAGCAAGGAGAAGAAGAAGATGAAGTGTGATATAATAAGGTTTAGGTGCATGATCATGTTCCTTTATGCCTAACCTTCCAACACAAAACCCTTCATGCATTTCTTTTGCCCTTCCAACATGTTTAAGATTAGGGGACAAGAATGTGGGAGGTCAAAGGGAGGCCCACAAAACCGGCCATGGGTGCTCGGTTAGACTTTAACTTAGTTAATTTTTCTAGTTAAGTATTTAGTTAGGATTTAGGTTATGTTAAGTTAGGGTGTTTAGGGTTTTAGGTGTTTTTAGTGTAATTGAAGATGTATGGTGCCATATACTAACTTAATATTGTTAAATAATATTAACTAGCCCATAAATTACGTCTAGTTCGTGTGCGGTTGCTTAACGGATGCTAGATTCATTATCGGGTCCCTAAACGGAGGTTTAAGCAACTTAAAGGGATTTTAGGGATTTTTAAGCAAAACAATGTGTTTGATGACTTAAACTAGTTGTATGTTGTTAAGATATTGTTAACTAGTTCACAGGACGTGTCTAGTTGTGTCCGGATGTTCGTTTCATTGCCGGTTCGTTAAAACATTAACTTTCGAGACTTGTATGATATGATATGTTTTTGCGCCAAATTGATACTTTCAACATCTTTTAAGTAATGTATGATGTTAACACTATTTTTGAATATTACATAAGCTAGTGGATACTGAATTATGTTGTATTGTCACTTAGTGTGTATTTTGTACAGTTTGTAGTGCATGTATTGTTTTCGGAAAGAGTTAGCATGAATCCTTGCTTTCCCACATGGGATTTAATATACAGTTTATATTGGAATCCCATCTAAGCCCTAACTCTGTTGTTTAGTTGCGTACTGAAGCTGTGCTGACACAACTAGTCTACCTGTTGTTCCGATGCATTATTTTAAACTGTTTTTGAATTGTAACCACTAAAACGAATAATATGCATCATGTAATGTACTTACTGAGTTTTCTAGGTATATGCCATGTAATTCATGCATTTCAGATGTTCAAAACACATAATTGTATAATATAATTCACTGTTTAAATGTACAGAAATTACCCGAAAGTGACAGTTGACACATAAATACATCTTGGTGTTGATTAACGTATCCAGTAGATGGTCTCATGTCTATTTATTATCAACTCGTAATGTTGTCTTTGCAAAACTCCTTCCTCAAATTAACACATTACGAGCACATTTTCCTTATTATATTGTTAAAAGGGTGAGAGTTGATAATGCTGGTGAATTCACACATGTTTTTAATTATTATTACATGTCTATGGGAAATTTTGTCGAACACCATGTTGCTTATGTACACACACAAAATGGCTTAGTTGAATCATTGATCAACCATTTATATCTAATAGCTAAACAATTAATAGTGAGAACCAAACTTAATGTGTATGTTTTGGGCAGGCAATTTTACATGCTAAATCAGTAATTCGTGTGGGACAAGTACAAATCATAGATACTCCCCACTACAACTTGTTTCTGGCCATGGGGCAAACATTCCAACCTTGGAGTTGTTGGGTGTGTAGTGTATGTTCTCATTGCACCACCATAACACACAAAAATGGGTCCTCAAAGAAGGTTAAGAATAGATGTTGTATATGAAACAACCACCATCATACAATATCTTGAACCTTTAACATGTGACATATTTACAACATGTTTTGATGATTGTCGCTTTAACGAGGCAATCTTCCGGACATTAGGGAGAAAATAAAAAAACAAGAAAATGATGTTTCAGGGTGTGTGCATTCATTCTCCCATCTTGATCCAAGGACAAAACAATGTGAGACAGAGGTTCAAAAGATAATACACATTCAATAAATTGTGTTAGAACTATGTGACACCATTGGTATTTGAGATATCAAAGTTTTGGTGCTTTGGAATAGGTTTTGGAAGTCCATGAGGTGAAATTGAAAAGGCTTAATAGTGATTATATGTTTAGGCGACTTTTTTTGTTATACATGCGCTTTTATACCAACGCAAGTAACCCAAACTATATAATGTAACAAGTGTTCATATTAAGTTCTTGGTGGTTTCAACTAGTGTGTGCATTTTAGGTGTTTTATCATTACATCAGGGCTTTTAATCCGTGAATCTAGGGTATGTTTGTGTTATCTTATGGGATCTATTATCATCTTTGATTAATACTATTAGTGTGATTCAAGAACCATCCATTTTCAACACTTTTCTTCATATTTCATCACCCAAACACCTAGTTAATAGGTGTCCGGGTGATAAATCAATCACTATCACTTTAATCTAGAGTTATTGGGATCTACAATTTGTTATCAAAGCCTTTGTGCTCTTGATTGATTGCTAGATTTTGAAAATTTTATATTTTAGGATTTTAAAAAAGTATTCAAAGGTTTATAAAACTTTGTGTGAAAATGGCTTGATTTAGTATGTTTAATGATTTGATTTTGTTAATTTTTGTTTAACAGTTGATTAGAATCAGTTTTACTCAAATTAGGATGACTTTCAGACTGTCTTGAGGGTTTTGGGTTAGTTCGGGTTGTTTAAAACTCATCTGGGAGTTTTTAAATCTTCATATAACATCGACGTTTCATAAGTTTCTGTCGATATTTCATCAGTCAGCGTCTTGATGTCATAGCTGTTTCAGTGCTTTTGTTAAGTGTTGTTGTGCTATGTATTTGTCTTTTGTCTGCGTTTTTATCCAAAGGTGACTCTAGGGAAAGTAGTCAAGTCTTTTGCGATTTTATCACAGTGTTATTGTTCTTGGCATCGTAATCTTGTTCAGCTATAACCTACGTCTTTGTCTGTTTCACTAGCCAGACCTGTGTTTTTGTTACGGGTATCATAAAGGCAACGTTTTTTTTAATTTTTCTAGTAACATATAAAGAATGCGCTTTTATTGCATTTTTAAAGAACTAGTGTGTGCGATTTAGGTGTTTTATTAGTACATCAGTGCTTTTAATCCATGAGATAGGCTATGTTTGTGTTATCTTATGGGATCTATTATCTTCTTTGATTGATACTATTAGTGTGATTCAAGAACCATCCATTTTTAACACTTTTCTTCATATTTCATCACCCAAACACCTCATCAATAGATGTCTGGGTGATAAATCAATCACTCTCACTTTAATCTTGAATTATTGGGATCTACAATTTGTTATCAAAGCCTTTATGCTCTTGATTGATTGCTACATTTTGAAATTTTTATTTTTTGTGGATTTTTAAAAAGTGAACAAAGTTTTCATAAAAGTTAGTGTGAAAATGGCTTGATTTATTGAGTTTAATGATTTGATTTTGTTAATTAGTGTTTAACAGTTGCTTAGAATCATTTTTACTCAAATTAGGATGAATTTCAGACTCTTTTGAGGGTTTTGGGTTAGTTCGGGTTGTTTAAAACTCATCTGGGAGTTTCTAAATCTTCATATAACATCGTTGTTTCATAAGTTTGTGTCGATATTTCATCAGTTAGCGTCTTGATGGCATAGCTGTTTCAATGCTTATGTTAAGTGTTGTTGTGCTATGTTTTTGTCTTTTGTCTGCGTTTTATCCAAAGGTGACATTGGGGATAGTAGTCTAGTCTTTTGCGATTTTATCACAATGTTATTGTTCTTGGCATCGTAATCTTGATTCAGCGATAAACTACGTCTTTGTCCGTTTCACTAGCCAGACCTGCGTTTTTGTTACGAGTATCAGAAAGGCAACGTTCTTTTTTTAAATTTTGCTGGTAACATATAAAGAATACGCTTTTATTGCATTTTTAAAGAACTAGTGTGTGCATTTTAGGTGTTTTATCACTACATCAGTGATTTTAATCCATGAATATAGGCTACGTCTGTGTTATCTTATGGGATCTATTATCCTCTTTGAATAATACCATTAGTGTGATTCAAGAACCATCCATTTTCAACACTTCTCTTCATATTTCATCACCCAAACACCTCATCAATAGGTGTTTGGGTGATAAATCCATCACTATCACTTTAATCTTGATTTATTGGAATCTACAATTTGTTATCAAAGCCATTATGCCCTTGATTGATTGCTACATTTTGAAAATTTTATTTTTTATGGATTTTAAAAAGTGTGCAAAGTTTTCATAAAAGTCTATGTGAAAATGGCTTGATTTAGTGTGTTTAATGATTTAATTTTGTTAATTAGTGTTTAATAGTTGATTAGAACCATTTTACTCAAATTAGGATGAATTTCAGAGTGCTTTGAGGGTTTTGGGTTAGTTCGGGTTGTTTAAAACGCATCTCGGAGTTTTTAAATTTTCATATAATAACGACGTTTAATAAGTTTGTGTCGATATTTCATCAGTTATCGCCTTGATGTCGTAGCTGTTTCAGTGCTTTTTTTAAGTGTTGTTCTGCTATTTGTTTGTCTTTTGTCTGTGTTTTTATCCAAAGGTGACTCTGGGACATTCGTCAAGTCTTTTGCGATTTTATCACAGTTTTATCATTCTTGGCATTTTAATCTTGATTCAGCGATAACCTACGTCTTTGTCCGGTTAAATAGCCAGACCTGCGTTTTTGTTATGCATATCACAAAGGCAACGTTTTTTTTTAACTTTGCTAGTAACATATAAAGAATGCGCTTTTATTGGATTTTTAAAGAACTAGTGTGTGCATTTTTAGTGTTTTATCAGTACATCAGTGCTTTTAATCCAAGAATATAGGCTATGTTTGTGTTATCTTACGGGATCTATTATCTTCTTTGAATGATACTATTAGTGTGATTCAAGAATCATCCATTTTCAACACTTTTCTTCATATTTCATCACCCAAACACCTCATCAATAGGTGTCTGGGTGATAAATCAATCACTATCACTTTAATCTTGAATTATTGGTATCTACAATTTGTTATCAAAGCCTTTATGCTCTTGATTGATTGCTACATTTTGAAAGTTTTATTTTTTTGTGGATTTTAAAAAGTGTGCAAAGTTTTCATAAAAGTTTGGGTGAAAATGGCTTGATTTAGTGTGTTTAATGATTTGATTTTATTAATTAGTGTTTAACAGTTGATTAGAATTATTTTTACTCAAATTAGGATGAATTTCAGACTGTCTTGAGGGTTTTGGGTTACTTCGGGTTGTTTAAAACTCATCTGGGAGTTTTTAAATCTTCATATAACATCGACTTTTCATAAGTGTGTGTCGATATTTCATCAGTTAGCGTCTTGATGCCATAGTTAGCTTTTAGTGCTTTTGTTAAGTGTTGTTGTGCTATTTATTTGTCTTTTGTCTGCGTTTTATCCAAAGGTGAATCTAGGGACAATAGTCAAGTCTTTTGTGATTTTATCATAGTGTTATTGTTCTTGGCATCGTAATCTTGATTTCAGCGATAACCTACGTCTTTGTCTGTTTCACTAGCCAGACCTGCGTTTTTGTTACGGGTATCACAAATGAAACGTTTATTTTAATTTTGCTAGTACCATATAAAGAATGCGCTATTATTGCATTTTTAAAGAACTAGTGTGTGCATTTTAGGTGTTTTATTAGTACATCAATGCTTTTAATCCATGTGTATAGGCTATGTTTGTGTTATCTTATGGGATCTATTATCTTCTTTGATTGATTCTATTAGTGTGATTCAAGAACCATCCATTTTCAACACGTTTCTTCATATTTCATCACCCAAGCACCTCATCAATAGGTGTCTGGGTGATAAATCAATCACTATCACTTTAATCTTGAAATATTGGGATCTACAATTTGTTATCAAAGCCTTTATGCTCTTGATTGATTGCTACATTTTGAAAAAAAAAATATTTGTGGATTTTTAAAAAGTGTACAAAGTGTTCATAAAAGTTTGTGTGAAAATGGCTTGATTTAGTGTGTTTAATGATTTGATTTTGTTAAATAGCGTTTAATAATTGATTAGAATCCTTTTTACACAAATTAGGATGAATTCCAGACTGTTTTGAGGGTTTTGGGTTAGTTAGGTTGTTTAAAACTCATCTGGGAGTTTCTAAATCTTCATATAACATCGACGTTTCATAAGTTTGTGTCAATATTTCATTGGTTAGCGTCTTGATGGCATAGTTGTTTCAAAGCTTTTGTTAAGTGTTGTTGTGCTATCTTTTTGTCTTTTGTCTGCGTTTTATCCAAAGGTGACAATGGGGATAGTAGTCAAGTCTTTTGCGATTTTATCACAGTGTTATTGTTCTTGGCATCGTAATCTTGATTCAGCGATAACCTACGTCTTTGTCTGTTTCACTACCCAGACCTGCGTTTTTGTTACGGGTATCACAAAGGCAACGTTTTTGTTTTTTAAATTTTGCTAGTAACATATAAACAATACGCTTTTATTGCATTTTTAAAGAACTAGTGTGTGCATTTTAGGTGTTCTATCACTACATCAGTCATTTTAATCCATGAATATAGGCTATGTTTGTGTTATCTTATGGGATCTATTATCTTCTTTGAATGATACTATTAGTGTGATTCAAGAACCATCCATTTTCAACACTTTTCTTCATATTTCATCACCCAAACACCTCATCAATAGGTGTCTAGGTGATATATCAATCACCATCACTTTAATCTTGATTTACTGGGATCTACAATTTGTTATCAAAGCCTTTATGCTCTTGATTGATTGCTACATTTTGAAATTTTTATTTTTTGTGGATTTTTAAAAGTGTGCAAAGTTTTCATAAAAGTTTGTGTTAAAAAGGCTTGATTTAGTGTGTTTAATTATTTGATTTTGTTTATTAGTGTTTAACAGTTGATTAGAATCATTTTTACTCAAATTAGGATGACTTTCAGACTGTCTTGAGGGGTTGTTTAAAACTCGTCTGGGAGTTTTTAAATCTTCATATAACATCGACGTTTCATAAGTTTGTGTCGATATTTCATCAGTTAGCGTCTTGATGCCATAGCTGTTTTAGTGCTTTTGTTAAGTGTTGTTGTGCTATGTTTTTGTCTTTTATCTTTATTTTATCCAAAGGTTACATTTGTGATAGTAGTCAAGTCTTTTGCGATTTTATCACAGTGTTATTGTTCTTGGAATCGTAATCTTGATTCAGCGATAACCTACGTATTTTTTGTTTCACTAGACAGACCTGTGTTTTTGTTACGGGTATCACTAAGGCAACGTTTTTTTTAAATTTTGCTGGTAACATATAAAGAATACGCTTTTATTGCATTTCTAAAGAACTAGTGTGTGCATTTTAGGTGTTTTATCACTACATCAGTGATTTTAATTCATGAATATAGGCTATATTTGTGTTATCTTATGGGATCTGTTATATTCTTTGAATGATACTATTAGTGTGATTCAAGAACCATCCATTTTCAACACTTTTCTTCATATTTCATCACCCAAACACCTCATCAATAGGTGTCTAGGTGATATATCAATCACCATCACTTTAATCTTGATTTACTGGGATCTACAATTTGTTATCAAAGCCTTTATGCTCTTCACTGATTGCTACATTTTGAAATTTTTTTTTTGTGGATTTTTAAAAAGTGTACAAAGTTTTCATAAAAGTTTGTGTGAAAATGGCTTGATTTAGTGTGTTTAATGATTTGATTTTGTTAATTAGTGTTTAACAGTTGATTAGAATCATTTTTACTCAAATTAGAATGAATTTCAGACTGTCTTGAGGTTTTGGGTTAGTTCGGGTTGTTTAAAACTTATCTGGGAGTTTTTAAATCTTCGTATAACATCGACGTTTCATAAGTTTGTGTCGATATTTCATCAGTTAGCGTCTTGATGCCATAGCTGTTTTAGTGATTTGTTAAGTGTTGTTGTGGTATGTTTTTGTCTTTTGTCTGCATTTTATCCAAAGGTGACATTGGGATAGTAGTCAAGTCTTTTGCGATTTTATGACAGTGTTATTGTTCTTGGCGTCGTAATCTTGATTCAGCGATAACCTACGTCTTTGTCTGTTTCACAACCAGACCTGCGTTTTTGTTTCGGGTATCACAAAGGCAACGTTTTTTTTTATTTTGCGAGTAACATATAAAGAATACGCTTTTATTGCATTTTTAAAGAACTAGTGTGTGCATTTTAGGTGTTTTATCACTACATCAGTGATTTTAATCCATGAATATAGGCTATGTTTGTGTTATCTTATGGGATCTGTTATCTTCTTTGAATGATACTATTAGTGTGATTCAAGAACCATCCATTTTCAACACTTTTCTTCATATTTCATCACCCAAACACCTCATCAATAGGTGTCTGGGTGATAAATCAATCACTATCACTTTAATCTTGATTTACTAGGATCTACAATTTGTTATCAAAGCCTTTATGCCTTGATTGATTGCTACATTTTGAAAATTTTATTTTTTGTGTATTATAAAAAGTGTGCAAAGTTTTCATAAACTCTGTGTGAAAATGGCTTGATTTAGTGTGTTTTAATTTTGTTAATTAGTGTTTAACAGTTGATTAAAATCATTTTTAATCAAATTAGATGAATTTCAGAGTGCTTTAAGGGTTTTGTGTTAGTTCGGGTTGTTTAAAAACTCATCTTCGAGTTTTTAAATCTTCATATAACATCGACGTTTCATAAGTTTGTGTCGATATTTCATCAGTTAGCGTCTTGATGTCATAGTTGTTTCAGTGCTTTTGTGAAGTGTTGTTGTGCTATGTGTTTTGTCTTTTGTCTGCGTTTTTATCCAAAGGTGACTCTGGTACATTAGTCAAGTCTTTTGCGATTTTATCACTGTGTTATTGTTCTTGGCATCGTAATCTTGAGTCAGCGATAACCTACGTCTTTGTCCGTTTCACTAGCCAGACCTGCGTTTTTGTTTACGGGTATCACGAAGGCAACGCTTTTTTTTAATTTTGCTAGTAACATATAAAGAATGCGCTTTTATTGGATTTTTAAAGAAATAGTGTGTGCATTTTAGGTGTTTTATCAGTACATCAGTGCTTTTAATCCATGAATATAGGCTATGTTTGTGTAACTTATGGGATCTATTAGCTTCTTTGAATGATACTATTAGTGTGATTCAAGAACCATCGATTTACAACACTTTCCTTCATATTTCATTACCCAAACACCTAATCAATAGGTTTCTGGTGATAAATCAATCACTATCACTTTAATCTTAAATTATTGGGATCTACAATTTGTTATCAAAGCCTTATGCTCTTGATTGATTGCTACATTTTGAAATTTTTATTTTTTGTGGATTTTAAAAAGTGTGCAAAGTTTTCGTAAAAGTTTGTGTGAAAAAGGCTTGATTTAGTGTGTTTAATGATTTGATTTTGTTAATTAGTGTTTAACAGTTGATTAGAATCATTTTTACTCAAATTGGGATGAATTTCAGACTGTCTTGAGGGTTTTGGGTTAGTTCGGGTTGTTTAAAACTCATCTGGGAGTTTTTAAATCTTCATATAACATCGACGTTTCATAAGTTTGTGTCGATATTTCATCGGTTAGCGTCTTGATGCCATAGCTGTTTTAGTGCTTTTGTTAAGTGTTGTTGTGCTATGTATTTGTCTTTTGTCTGCGTTTTTATCCAAAGGAGACTCTAGGGACAGTAGTCAAGTCTTTTGCGATTTTATCACATTGTAATTGTTCTTGGCATCGTAATCTTGATTCAGCGATAACCTACGTCTTTGTCTGTTTCACTAGCCAGGCCTGCGTTTTTGTCACGGGTAACACAAAGGCAATGTTTTTTTTAATTTTGCTAGTAATATATAAAGAATATGCTTTTATTGCATTTTTAAAGAACTAGTGTGTGCATTTTATGTGTTTTACAAGTACATCAGTGCTTTTAATCCATGAGTATAGGGGATGTTTGTTATCTTATAGGATATATTATCTTCTTTGATTGATACTATTAGTGTGAATCAAGAACCATCTATTTTTAACACTTTTCTTCATATTTCATCACCCAAACACCTCATCAATATTTGTCTGGGTGATAAATCAATCACTATCACTTTAATCTTGAATTATTGGCATCTACAATTTGTTATCAAAGCCTTTATGCTCTTGATTGATTGCTACATTTTGAAATTTTAATTTTTTGTGGATTTTTAAAAAGTGTACAAAGTTTTCATAAAAGTTTGTGTGAAAATGGCTTGATTTAGTGTGTTTAATGATTTGGTTTTGTTAAGTAGTGTTTAACAGTTGGTTAGAATCATTTTTACTCAAATTAGGATAAATTTAAGACTGTCTTGACGGTTTTGGGTTAGTTCGGGTAGTTTAAAACTCATCTGGGAGTTTTTAAATCTTCATATAACATCGACGTTTCATAAGTTTGTGTCGATACTTCATCAGTTAGCGTCTTGATGCCATAGCTGTTTAAGTGCTTTTGTTAAGTGTTGTTGTGCTATGAATTTGTCGTTTGTCTGCATTTTTATCCAAAGGAGACTCTAGGGACGGTAGTCAAGTCTTTTGCGAATTTATCACAGTGTTATTGTTCCTTGCATCGTAATCTTGATTCAGCGATAACCTACGTCTTTGTCTGTTTCACTAGCCAGACCTGTGTTTTGTTACGGGTATCACAAAGGCAACGTTTTTTTTTTATTTGCTAGTAACATATAAAGAATACGCTTTTATTGCATTTTTAAAGAACTAGTGTGTGCATTTTAGGTGTTTTATCACTACATCAGTGATTTTAATCCATGAATATAAGCTATGTTTGTGTTATCTTATGGGATCTATTATCTTCTTTGAATGATACTATTAGTGTGATTCAAGAACCATCCATTTTCAACACTTTTCTTCATATTTCATCACCCAAACACCTCACCAATAGGTGTCTGGGTGATAAATCAATCACTATCACTTTAATCTTGATTTATTGGGATCTACAATTTGTTATCAAAGCCTTTATGTCCTTAATTGATTGCTACATTTTGAAATTTTTATTTTTTGTGGATTTTAAAAAGTGTGCAAAGTTTTCATAAAAGTTTGTGTGAAAAAGGCTTGATTTAGTGTGTTTAATGATTTGATTTTGTTAATTAGTGTTTAACATTTGATTAGAATCATTTTTACTCAAATTGGGATGAATTTCAGACTGTCTTGAGGGTTTTGGGTTACTTCGGGTTGTTTAAAACTCATCTGGGAGTTTTTAAATCTTCATATAACATCGACGTTTCATGAGTTTGTGTCGATATTTCATCAGTTAGCGTCTTGATGCCATAGCTGTTTTAGTGCTTTTGTTAAGTGTTGTTGTGCTATGTATTTGTCTTTTGTCTGCATTTTTATCCAAAGGAGACTCTAGGGACAGTAGTCAAGTCTTTTGCGATTTTATCAAATTGTTATTGTTCTTGGCATCGTAATCTTGATTCAGCGATAACCTACATCTTTGTCTGTTTCACTAGCCAGACCTGGGTTTTTGTCACGGGTAACACAAAGGCAATGTTTTTTTTTTAATTTTGCTAGTAATATATAAAGAATACGCTTTTATTGCATTTTTAAATAACTAGTGTGTGCATTTTAGGTGTTTTATCAGTACATCAGTGCTTTTAATCCATGAATATAGGCTATGTTTGTGTTATCTTATGGGACCTATTAGCTTCGTTGAATGATACTATTAGTGTAATTCAAGAATCATCGATTTTCAACACTTTTCTCCATATTTCATCACCCAAACACCTAATCAATAGGTGTCTGGGTGATAAATCAATCACTATTACTTTAATCTTGAATTATTGGGATCTACAATTTGTTATCAAAGCCTTTATGCTCTTGATTGATTGCTATATTTTGAAATTTTTTTTTTTTGTGGATTTTAAAAAGTGTTCAAAGATTTCATAAAACTCTGTGTGAAAATGGCATGATTTAGTGTGTTTAATGATTTGATTTTGTTAATTAGTGTTTAACAGTTGATTAGAATCATTTTTACTCAAATTAGGATGAATTTCAGAATGCTTTGAGGGTTTTAGGTTATTTCGGGTTGTTTAAAACTCATCTGGGAGTTTTTATACCTTCATATAACATCGACGTTTCATAAGTTTGTGTCGATATTTCATCAGTTAGCGCCATAGCTATTTTAATGCTTTTGTTAAGTGTTGTTGTGCTATGTATTTGTCTTTTGTCTGCGTTTTTATCCAAAGGAGACTCTAGGGACGGTAGTCAAGTCTTTTGCGATTTTATCACAGTGTTATTGTTCTTGGCATCGTAATCTTGATTCAGCGATAACGTACGTCTTCGTCTGTTTCACTAGCCAGACCTGCGTTTTTGTTACGGGTATCTCAAAGGCAACGTTTTTTTTATTTATTTTGCTAGCAACATATAAAGAATACGCTTTTATTGCATTTTTAAAGATCTAGTGTGTGCATTTTAGGTTTTTATCACTACATCGTGATTTTAATCCATGAATATAGGCTATGTTTGTGTTATCTTATGGGATCTATTATCTTCTTTGAATGATACTATTAGTGTGATTAAAGAACCATCCATTTTCAACACTTTTCTTCATATTTCATCACCCAAACAACTCATCAATAGGTGTCTGGGTGATAAATCAATCACTATCACTTTAATCTTGATTTACTGGGTTTTACAATTTGTTATCAAAGCCGTTATGCCCTTGATTGATTACTACATTTTGAATTTTTTATTTTTTGTGGATTTTAAAAAGTGTTCAAAGTTTTCATAAAACTCTGTGTGAAAATGGCTTGATTTTGTGTGTTTAATGATTTGATTTTGTTAATTAGTGTTTAATAGTTGATTAGAATCATTTTTACTCAAATTAGGATGAATTTCAGAGTGCTTTGAGGGTTTTGGGTTAGTACGGGTTGTTTAAACTCATCTGGGAGTTTTTAACTCTTCATATAACATCGACGTTTCATAAGTTTGTGTCGATATTCCATCAGTTAGCGTCTTGATGCCATAGCTGTTTCAGTGCTTTTGTAAAGTGTTGTTGTGCTATGTGTTTTCTTTTGTCTGCGTTTTTATCCAAAGGTGACTCTGGGACATTAGCCAAGTCTTTTGCGATTTTATCACAGTGTTATTGTTCTTGGCATCGTAATCTAGATTCAGCGATAACCTACGTCTTTGTCCATTTCACTAGCCAGACCTGCGTTTTTGTTACGGGTATTACAAAGGCAACGTTTTTTTTTATTTTGCCTGTAACATATAAAGAATGCGCTTTTATTGGATTTTTAAAGAAGTAGTGTGAGCATTTTAGGTGTTTTAGCAGTACATCAGTGCTTTTAATCCATGAATATAGGCTATGTTTGTGTTATCTTATGGGATCTATTATCTTCTTTGAATAATACTATTAGTGTGATTCAAGAACCATCCATTTTCAACATTTTTCTTGATATTTCATCACCCAAACACCTAATCAATAGGTGTCTGGGTGATAAATCAATCACTATCACTTTAATCTTGAATTATTGGGATCTACAATTTGTTATCAAAGCCTTTATGCTCTTGATTGATTGGTACATTTTGAAATTTTTATTTTTTGTGGATTTTAAAAAGTGTGCAAAGTTTTTATTAATGTTTGTGTGAAAATGGCTTGATTTAGTGTGTTTAATGATTTGATTTTGTTAATTAGTGTCTAACAGTTGATTAGAAATTTTTACTCAAATTAGGATGAATTTCAGACTGTCTTGAGGGTTTGGGGTTAGTTCGGGTTGTTTAAAACTCATCTGGGAGTTTTTAAATCTTCATATAACATCAACATTTCTTAAGTTTGTGTCGATATTTCATCAGTTAGCATCTTGATGCCATAGCTGTTTAAGTGCTTTTGTTAAGTGTTATTGTGCTATGTATTTGTCTTTTGTCTGCGTTTTATCCAAAGGTGACTCTAGGGACAGTAGTCAAGTCTTTTGCGATTTTATCACAGTGTTATTGTTCTTGGCATCGTAATCTTGATTCAGCGGTAACCTACGTCTTTGTCTGTTTCACTAGCCAGACCTGCGTTTTTGTTACGGGTATCACAAAGGCAACGTTTTTTTTTTAATTTTGCTAGTAACATATAAAGAATACGCTTTTATTGCATTTTTAAAGAACTAGTGTGTGCATTTTAGGTGTTTTATCACTACATCAGTTATTTTAATCCATGAATATAGGCTATGTTTGTGTTATCTTATGGGATCTATTATCTTCTTTGAATGATACTATTAGTGTGATTCAAGAACCATCCATTTTCAACACTTTTCTTCATATTTCATCACCCAAACACCTCATCAATAGGTGTCTGGGTGATAAATCAATCACTATCACTTTAATCTTGATTTACTGGGATCTACAATTTGCTATCAAAGCCATTATGCCCTTGATTGATTGCTACATTTCGAAAATTTTTTTTTGTGGATTTTAAAAAGTGTGCAAAGTTTTAATAAAACTCTGTGTGAAAATGGCTTGATTTAATGTGTTTAATGATTTCATTTTGTTAATTAGTGTTTAGCAGTTGATTAGAATCATTTTTACTCAAATTAGGATGAATTTCAGAGTGCTTTGATGGTTTTGGGTTAGTTCGGGTTTGTTTAAAACTCAACGGGAGTTTTTAAACCTTCATATAACATCGACGTTTCATAAGTTTGTGTTGATATTTCATCAGTTAGCGTCTTGATGCCACAACTGTTTTAGTGCTTTTGTTAAGTGTTATTATGCTATATGTTTGTCTTTTGTCTGCGTTTTTATCCAAAGGTGACTCTGGGACATGTGTCAAGTCTTTTGCGATTTTATCACAATGTTATTGTTCTTGGCATCGTAATCTTGATTCAGCGATAACCTACATCTTTGTCCGTTTCACTAGCCAGAACTGCGTTTTTGTTACGGGTATCACAAAGGCAACGTTTTGTTTTTTTAATTTTGCTAGTAACATATAAAGAATGCGCTTTTATTGGATTTTTAAAGAACTAGTGTGTGCATTTTAGGTGTTTTAGCAGTACATCAGTGCTTTTAATCCATGAATATAGGCTATGTTTGTGTTATGTTATGGGATCTATTATCTTCTTTGAATCATACTATTAGTGTGATTCAAGAATCATCGATTTTCAACACTTTTCTTCATATTTCATCACCCAATCACCTAATCAACAAGTGTCTGGGTGATAAATCAATAACTATCACTTTAGTCTTGAATTATTGGGATCTACAATTTGTTTTCAAATCCGTTATACTCTTGACCGATGGCTATATTTTGAAATTTTTATTTTTTGTGGATTTTAAAAAGTGTGAAAAGTTTTCATAAAACTCCGTGTGAAAATGGCTTGATTTAGTGTGTTTAATGATTTGATTTTGTTAATTAGTGTTTAATAGTTGATTAGAATCATTTTTACTCAAATTAGGATGAATTTCAGAGTGCTTTGAGGGTTTTGGGTTAGTTCGGGTTGTTTAAAACTCATCTGGGAGTTTTTAACTCTTCATATAACATCGACGTTTCATAAGTTTGTGTCGATATTCCATCGGTTAGCGTCTTGATGCCATAGCTGTTTCAGTGCTTTTGTAAAGTGTTGTTGTGCTATGTGTTTTCTTTTGTCTGCGTTTTTATCCAAAGGTGACTATCGGACATTAGCCAAGTCTTTTGCGATTTTATCACAGTGTTATTGTTCTTGGCACCGTAATCTAGATTCAGCGATAACCTACGTCTTTGTCCATTTCACTAGCAAGACCTGCGTTTTTGTTACGGATATCACAAAGGCAACGTTTTTTTTTTTAATTTTGCTTGTAACATATAAAGAATGCGCTTTTATTGGATTTTTAAAGAACTAGTGTGTGCATTTTTAGGTGTTTTAGCAGTACATCAGTGCTTTTAATCCATGAACATAGGCTATGTTTGTGTTATTTTATGGGATCTATTAGCTTCTTTGAATAATATTATTATTGTAATTCAAGAATTATCGATTTTCAACACTTTTCTTCATATTTCATCACACAAACACCTAATCAATAGGTGTCTGGGTGATAAATCAATCACTATCACTTTAATCTTGAATTATTGGGATCTACAATTTGTTATCAAAGCCGTTATGCTCTTGATTGACTGCTACATTTTGAAAGTTTTATTTTTTGTGTGTTTTAAAAAGTGTGCAAAGTTTTCATTAAAGTTTGTGTGAAAATGGCTTGATTTAGTGTGTTTAATGATTTGATTTTGTTAATTTGTGTTTAACAGTTGATTAGAATCATTTTTACTCATATTAGGATGAATTTCAGACTGTCTTGAGGGTTTTGGGTTAGTTCGGGTTGTTTAAAAACTCATCTCGGAGTTTTTAAATCTTCATATAACATCGATGTTTCATAAGTTTGTGTCGATATTTCATCAGTTAGCTTCTTGATGCCATAGCTGTTTTAGTGCTTTTGTTAAGTGTTGTTGTGCTTTGTATTTGTCTTTTTTCTGCGTTTTTATCCTAAGGAGACTCTAGGGACGGTAGTCAAGTCTATTGCGATTTTATCACAGTGTTATTGTTCTTGGCATCGTAATCTTGATTCAGTGATAACCTACGTCTTCGTCTGTTTCACTAGCCACACCTGCGTTTTTATTACGGGTATCACAAAGGCAACGTTTTTTTTTTTAAATTTTGCTAGCCGCATATAAAGAATACGCTTTTATTGCATTTTTAAAGAACTAGTTTGTGCATTTTAGGTGTTTTATCACTACATCAGTGATTTTAATCCATGAATATAGGCTATGTTTGTGTTATCTTATGGGATCTATTATCTTCTTTGAATGATATTATTAGTGTGATTCAAGAACCATCCATTTTCAACACGTTTCTTCATATTTCATCACCCAAGCACCTCATCAATAGGTGTCTGGGTGATAAATCAATCACTATCACTTTAATCTTGAATTATTGGGATCTACAATTTGTTATCAAAGCCTTTATGCTCTAGATTGATTGCTACATTTTGAAAATTTTACTTTTTGTGGATTTTAAAAAGTGTGCAATGTTTTCATAAAACTCTGTGTGAAAATGGCTTGATTTAGTGTGTTTAATGATTCGATTTTGTTAATTAGTGTTTAACAGTTGATTAGAATCATTTTTACTCAAATTAGGATGAATTTCAGAGTGCTTTGAGGGTTTTGGGTTAGTTCGGGTTGTTTAAAACTCATCTGGGAGTTTTTAAATCTCCATATAACATCGACGTTTGATAAGTTTGTGTCGTATTTCATCAGTTAGCGTCTTGATGCCATAGCTGTTTTAGTGCTTTTGTTAAGTGTTGTTTGTGCTATGTGTTTGTCTTTTGTCTGCGTCTTTATCAAAAGGTGCTCTGGGACATTAGTCAAGTCTTTTGCGATTTTATCACAGTGTTATTGTTCTTGGCATCGTAATCTTGATTCAGCGTAACCTACGACTTTGTCCGTTTCACTAGCCAGACCTGCGTTTTTATTACGGGTATCACAAAGGCAACGTTTTGTTTTTTTTAATTTGCTTGTCACATATAAAGAATGCGCTTTTATTTGATTTTTAAAGAACTAGTGTGTGCATTTTAGGTGTTTTATCAGTACATCAGTGCTTTTAATCCATGAATATAGGCTATGTTTGAGTTATCTTATGGGATCTATTAGCTTCTTTGAATCATACTATTAGTGTGATTGAAGAATCATCGATTTTCAACACTTTTCTTCATATTTCATCACCCAAACACCTAATCAACCGGTGTTTGGGTGATAAATCAATCACTATCACTTCAATCTTGAATTATTGGGATCTACAATTTGTTTTCAAAGCCTTTATGTTCTTGATTGATTGCTACATTTTGAAATTTTTTTTTTGTGTGGATTTTAAAAAGTGTGCAAAGTTTTCATTAAATTCTGTGTGAAAATGGCTTGATTTAGTGTGTTTAATGATTTGATTTTGTTAATTAGTGTTTAATAGTTTATTAGAATCATTTTTTCTCAAATAGGATGAATTTCAGAGTGCTTTGAGGGTTTAGGGTTAGTTCGGGTTGTTTAAAACTCATCTGGGAGTTTTTAAATCTTCATATAACATCGACGTTTCATATGTTTGTGTCGATATTTCACCAGTTAGCGTCTTGATGCCATAGCTGTTTCAGTGCTTTTGTGAAGTGTTGTTGTGCTATGTGTTTGTCTTTTGTCTGCGTTTTTATCCAAAGGTGACTCTGGGACATTAGTCAAGTCTTTCGCGATTTTATCACTGTGTTATTGTTCTTGGCATCGTAATCTTGATTCAGCGATAACCTAGGTCTTTGTCCGTTTCACTAGCCAGACCTGCGTTTTTGTTACGGGTATCACAAAGGCAACGCTTTTTTTTAATTTTGCTAGTAACATATAAAGAATGAGCTTTTATTGGATTTTTAAAGAATTAGTGTGTGCATTTTAGGTGTTTTAGCAGTACAATAGTGCTTTTAATCCATGAATATAGGCTATGTTTGTGTTATCTTATGTGATCTATTAGCTTCTTTGAATGATATTATTAGTGTGATTCAAGAATCATCGATTTTCAACACTTTTCTTCATATTTCATCACATAAACACCTAATCAACAGGTGTCTGGGTGATAAATCAATCACTATCACTTTAATCTTGAATTATTGGGATCTACAATTTGTTTTCATAGCCTTTATGCTCTTGATTGACTGCTACATTTTGAAATTTTTATTTTTTGTGGATTTTAAAAAGTGTGCAAAGTTTTCATATAAGTTTGTGTGAAAATGGCTTGATTTAGTGTGTATAATGATTTGATTTTGTTAATTTTGTGTTTAACAGTTGATTAGAATCATCTTTACTCAAATTAGGATGAATTTCAGACTGTCTTGAGGGTTTTGGGTTAGTTCGAGTTGTTTAAAAACTCATCTGGGAGTTTTTAAATCTTCATATAACATCGATGTTTCATATGTTTGTGTCGATATTTCATCAGTTAGCGTCTTGATGCCATAGCGGTTTCAGTGCTTTTGTGAAGTGTTGTTGTGCTATGTGTTTGTCTTTTTGTCTGCGTTTTTATCCTAAGAAGACTCTAGGGACGGTAGTCAAGTCTTTTGCGATTTTATCACAGTGTTATTGTTCTTGGCATCGTAATCTTGATTCAGTGATAACCTAGGTCTTTGTCCGTTTCACTAGCCAGACCTGCGTTTTTGTTACGGGTATCACAAAGGCAACGCTTTTTTTAATTTTGCTAGTAACATATAAAGAATGAGCTTTTATTGGATTTTTAAAGAATTAGTGTGTGCATTTTAGGTGTTTTAGCAGTACAATAGTGCTTTTAATCCATGAATATAGGCTATGTTTGTGTTATCTTATGTGATCTATTAGCTTCTTTGAATGATATTATTAGTGTGATTCAAGAATCATCGATTTTCAACACTTTTCTTCATATTTCATCACATAAACACCTAATCAACAGGTGTCTGGGTGATAAATCAATCACTATCACTTTAATCTTGAATTATTGGGATCTACAATTTGTTTTCAAAGCCTTTATGCTCTTGATTGACTGCTACATTTTGAAATTTTTATTTTTTGTGGATTTTAAAAAGTGTGCAAAGTTTTCATATAAGTTTGTGTGAAAATGGCTTGATTTAGTGTGTATAATGATTTGATTTTGTTAATTTTGTGTTTAACAGTTGATTAGAATCATTTTTACTCAAATTAGGATGAATTTCAGACTGTCTTGAGGGTTTTGGGTTAGTTCGGGTTGTTTAAAACTCATCTGGGAGTTTTTAAATCTTCATATAACATCGATGTTTCATAAGTTTGTGTCGATATTTCATCAGTTAGCGTCTTGATGCCATAGCGGTTTCAGTGCTTTTGTGAAGTGTTGTTGTGCTATGTGTTTGTCTTTTGTCTGCGTTTTTTATCCTAAGAAGACTCTAGGGACGGTAGTCATGTCTTTTGCGATTTTATCACAGTGTTATTGTTCTTGGCATCGTAATCTTGATTCAGCGATAACCTATGTCACCGCCTGTTTCACTAGCCAGACCTGCGTTTTTGTTACGGGTATCACAAAGGCAACGTTTTTTTTTTAAATTTTGCTAGCAACATATAAAGAATACGCTTTTATTGCATTTTTAAAGAACTAGTGTGTGCATTTTAGGTGTTTTATCACTACATCAGTGATTTTAATCCATGAATATAGGCTATGTTTGTGTTTTCTTATGGGATCTATTATCTTCTTTGAATGATACTATTAGTGTGATTCAAGAACCATCCATTTTCAACACTTTTCTTCATATTTCATCACCCAAACACCTCATCAATAATTAGGTGTTTGGGTGATAAATCAATCACACTATCACTTTAATCTTGATTTACTGGGATCTACAATTTGTTATCAAAGCCTTTATGCCCTTGATTGATTTCTACATATTTTTATTTTTTGTGGATTTTAAAAAGTGTGCAAAGTTTTCATAAAACTCTGTGTGAAAATGGCTTGATTTAGTGTGTTTAATGATTTGATTTTGTTAATTAGTGTTTAATAGTTGATTAGAATCATTTTTACTAAAATTAGGATTAATTTCAGACTGTCTTGAGGGTTTGGGGTTAGTTCGGGTTGTTTAAAACTCATCTGGGAGTTTTAAATCTTCATATAACATCAATGTTTCATAAGTTTGTGTCGATATTTCATCAGTTAGCGTCTTGATGACATAGCTGTTTTAGTGCTTTTGTTAAGTGTTGTTGTGCTATGTGTTTGTCTTTTGTCTGCGTCTTTATCAAAAGGTGCTCTGGGACATTAGTCAAGTCTTTTGCGATTTTATCACAGTGTTATTGTTCTTGGCATCGTAATCTTGATTCAGCGTAACCTACGTCTTTGTCCGTTTCACTAGCCAGACCTGCGTTTTTGTTACGGTTAACACAAAGGCAACGTTTTGTTTTTTTTAATTTGCTTGTCACATATAAAGAATGCGCTTTTATTTGATTTTTAAAGAACTAGTGTGTGCATTTTAGGTGTTTTAACAGTACATCAGTGCTTTTAATCCATGAATATAGGCTATGTTTGTGTTATCTTATGGGATCTATTAGCTTCTTTGAATGATATTATTAGTGTGATTCAATAATCATCGATTTTCAACACTTTTCTTCATATTTCATCACACAAACACCTAATCTATAGGTATCTGGGTGATAAATCAATCACTATCACCTAATCTATATATATGTATATATAATGATGCTAGTGATAGAATAAATAGAGAAAAAAATTAGCAAGGATAACAAGAAATTTGGGCCACTAATACTGGAAATGGAGGGTTGATATTAGTTTAGGGTGCAAGTCACGTATGAAAAGGAAGGGAGGAATATCAAAGAAATAGTTCACATTTGTTGACTTATTAATTTAATGTCACATGAAAGTCACATGTATATTTAATTATACTTTTTAAATGTTTATAACTTTAATACGTGGTTTTTGTTATTATTATTTGAAATTATATCATAATAATGAGTGTTTTTTTATATTTACATCTTTAACTGGATTTTATGTGCATTGTGTTATATGTTCCATACATGATGTTTTACAATTGGTTTCCAGTGTAACACACACGGTGTTTTACATGTGGGTGCTAATATACATATGGTGTTTTACCAATGGCACCAAATTACAAGGGTGTTTTACATATGAGTTCTAAGAGCGTCAAAATTCGACATTGCATTTTGCTTTTACACATGGTGTTTTATCTTGGTGTCAATTTATACATGGTATTTTACACCTGAGTGTGAAACTGCACATTGTGTTCTACAAAAGTGGGTATTCGAAATAGGTTTTGATATTTTACGTATGGTGTTTTTCATTTACACATGAATTTACAAATGGTGTTTTACATTTTGGTGTCAAATTATAAATGTTTTACATTTTGGTTCCAATTTACATGTGGTGTTTTATCATGATATCAATTCCATTCATGGTGTTATACACTTTGTGTCAAATTACACATGGTGTCTTACGGAAATGGTCTATCGATTTTTTTAAAGTATAGCAACACTAAACTCAAATAACAGATAAAAAACACTCAATTTATGGTATAGTTTTCCTAGAAAAAGTTACATATATAAAAGTCGTGAACATTTAAAAAAATGAGAGACTTGCATGTGCATGTTTCTTGGAATGTGAGTTGCGTGTGCATGTTTATTCTTTTTTAAGACGTAGTTGGCCTTCCCTCCTACTACACATGATACTCTATGATGAGTGCCTACACTTCTCATGGTTTTATCTCTTTTACCATATCTCACCACATATATATATATATATATATATATATATATATATATATATATATATATATATATATAGACAGAGAGGGGGTTTTAAGTTCCTCTATAAAGGATCAAAATCCTAAGAAGTATAAAAAGGCTTTAGAGATTGACATGTGACAATCATTAAAATTAAGAGTGAAGGTTATAAGAGTAAGTCAGACAGTTATTCAATTATGATAAAAAAAGCACTATGATCTTGCAAAATAAAACACTATATACCATTTGTTATATGCAAAATATAACACCATGTATCATTTGTTAACTAAAAATAAAACACCATATGCATGTATTAATAAAAAGCTACATAATGAACAATTTATTACCACTACAAAATAAATACCATGTACTTGGTACAAATAAAATACCACTGGATAAACAAAACAAAAAACACCATTGATTAAACAATCAATAGAAACGTAAACTTTTATATAACAATATGGTACTCATATTAAAGATAAAAACGTTCGGTATGATGTTGTAATTTAAAAAACCAAGGACGTATAAAAAAGTGGTGAAGTTGCTTGTGGGTTTCTAAATTTAAGACACGCCAAAAGTACATTATCTCTATATCATTAAATCAATCATTGAAAGTAAAACACAATTTACAAATGCCACTAATCAGTCTTATCCATCCAAAATGACAATCTTATGTCCATAAGACTTCTTAGGAAAAACACCCTTATATATAAATAGGGAAAAGATCATGAGAAAATTGTTTCTTCATGAGAAACTCGAGAAAACTCTGTTAAACGTTTGATATTTAGGTTGAATTTTTTATGAGTTTAGTTTTTAAGGTTTATATTTTAAAGGTTAGGGCTTAATAATAGCATTTAGCATTTAGTTTTTAGCTTTTAGGCGTTAGCTTTTGGATTCTAGCTTTTAGGGTTCAGTTTTGTAACACTCATAAATCAAAAATGGTAATTTAACAAAATAGCGGAAATTTGGTCCCAAAAATCAACTGATAAAAGATACAAGATTTTTTTAATCAATTTTTAAATATATTGTTCAAGCATCAACTCGAGCACTTAATCACTCACTTCCATTAAATTTTAATCTTACATTTAGAGATAGCGACCGTCGCAGTTCCATTAAGTAGCCAAACCTCATCTTTTAGCTCATATCTACACGTGTGTACAATATATACATACACATCCAACTTCATGTTCTCATTAATTCTTCATGAAGTGATCCTTTTCATTATGCGACATCCTTATACGTATTTAGTTCTTGAAGTTGGAACTTCAATCCATGAGCACTTGAGTTTCTCCATCTATTCACATGAGAATACCTTTGTTACTTAATCTAAGTGAAACCAAGAAAACTCTTAAGAATTCTTTACTAAAAATCAGCAACCACAAAAGCTTTCACCCATCGTAGGGTGTAGAAAAACTTGTCTCGAGTGTATATGTAGCACACCACAGTGTAGGCTAAGCCCTTGGGTCTAGTCTACGCTGCCCCTGAAGATTTTGCCTTCTGGTTTTCCTGCATTATGATTAAGCCAATTATCTAATTGGTAAGATAACCTGTTAATCATTTTTAACATCATCTCCCCTTAGCTATCAAAAGTCCCTTGAGAAAACCAAATCAGTTGTACAGTATAAAAAGAGCTAAACTATCCATTTAATAGTTCACAAACCAAAGATATTCTCATCATACATATTTATTCATTTTTGGAGTATACCCGAACAACTTCATGAAGTTCACACTTTTAATTTTAAACCACGTGACTGTAACACCTAATATGGTTTCACATATTATAATCTCATTCGACATAGTAAAAGACACCTTGTTTAAAAATCTTAAACATACCAGGTTCACACAAATCAAATTCCATATAACATTTAATTATATATTGATTATATAAGCATATAATGTTAATGTATGTTACAAATTACTCAGTCTTATTACTTCCTTATGTTAAGAATTCCCAACTTTAGTTTTCTAAAAAAAATATCTTATTTACAAGGAAACTTATTCTTTAACAATTTCATAACAAAACGTACAAATTAACATTATCCAAGTATCATCATGTTTCTACTATCCCCTGTGGCATCAGCTCATTTATTTAGGGAATATTGCATTTTAATTTTTCAACTATTCGTCGTTGGTGGCCAACAGTCATAACTTTAAAAATAATCACTGTCAGTCCCAACTATTAACATATTGGCATCCAATAGAACCTGGCTAACAGAACCCTAACACCGTTAGTCTCCTTTCACCGGAAAAACGTTTTAGGCTGACAAATTTATTTTTGGCCGGAAAACTCAATATTTTCGTCCCAAACCTCTTTGTAATCTTATTACGGACCTTTAGTAACCTTTTTCTAGTAAAAGCCCAAATTATTGAAGTCGTCGGAAAACTCTTTTTTGGCCGGAAAACTTCTTTTTGGCCGAAAAAACTCAACTTTTTGGCCGAAAAACTTAGCGTTTTCGTCCCAAACCTCTTTGTAACCTTAGATCGGACCTTCACAAACCTTTTTCTAGCCAAAAACGGTTTTTTCGGCGACCGGAGACTAATGACGTTAGGGTTTTGTTAGTCAGGGTCCATTGGTGGTCAATATGTCAATAGTTGAGACTGTCCATGGTTATTTTTAAAGTAAGAACTGTTGACGGCCAACAAAGAATAGATGGGATTATTAAAATCCAATATTCCTTTATTTTGATCTTCAAATACTACAGCTACAATCATATTTATCATATAGAACACATCGTATAGTCTCAATTAAACTCATATTAATTGAAAGCCTTAATTTATGTATACATATACTCCCCTGGTAGTACCTAGTGCATTCTCATATATCTTATCTATATATATATATATGGGGTAGGGTTCCTCTACAAAGTTTGTTTTTCCTACAAATTCTAGAAAGTGATCTTGGCCATTGAATGAGTGTGTTTAATGGTTAAGATCATCTTAGTAGCATTTTGTTAATATGTGTGTTAAAAAAAAGAGATTGATGTGATTGATGGGGTATATTGGTAATTCAACATGTTTTAAATAAAGGAAATAACCTTTAAAATTAAAACCACCTCCATTATTCATGTGATTTTTTCTCTCTTTCTAAAATACTCTCTTCTGATAAACCTTAATCATACCAAAATTAGCTAGAATCATGGGTGTAGATAAGCAATTTGGACTCCAATATAAGAGTAAGATGCTTTTTAACTTGATAATTGTGTTTTAGATCTCGATTATTCATCATCAATGTGTTTTTTTGTAATTTCTTTTTATAGGAACAAGATTCATGAATACTAAAACATTGGAGAAGAATAACACTCTGATCTATTCCAAAAACGTTAAAAGAAAGAATCGACTAGGAAAGGTGTGCTTTTGTATATATATCAAGTTTTTGGTTTCATAATTTTGTTTTTCAGCGATCAACTCTGTTTATCCCAATATGTTATACGAGAACTTGAATGGTGTATTTGCCGTTACGTTTTAGTTAAAAAGGTGTTGTATTTACATTATTGATTTACGGATTATTGTGTTAGAAGTACACTATGATTAGATCCTGCGTATACCATTTCGTTTTGTTGAAGACGATGTGTTAGACAAAGTGTTGAAAATTGCTTGAATATGATGTGCTATAAAAAGTTTCTCTGTTTCAGATAGTTTGTTTAAACAAAGATGTTTATATTGTTATTTGAATGGTTTTCCAATAGAGTATGAGTGATTATAAGTCTAGTGATAAAACAAGGGCACCACACGTCATTGAAAACATGGTGTCCATACTAGAATCTACTGAGGTGGAAAACATTCGAATGTCACTTTCGAATCAAAATACCAAGGATGTCCGGATAACGTTCTCTATAAGATAGTGTAAACATTGTGCTACACTTTTACCTTACAATTTTGATAACGTTCTCTATAAGATAGTGTATATAATACATGCATATTGATTTATTTCGAAAAAAAGGTAAAAGTCCCTTGATTAGCTTAAACAGAGTTGGCCATAATGTTTAGATAAATCATAGTTGGCAAGCATGTGTGGTAAAACACACTTGCAAGAATTGGAATTACAGCAAAAATTATGGTGTTATAAAAATTGTTTGTGATGCTAAGTATAGATGCACACTAGTTTATATTGTATACAACAAGTTATAATGTAAAACACACCGGTACATGCAATACATAGATATTGATGAAATGTGGATACAGCTTAAAACACACTTGTGTGGATAAAAAAACTATTAACCAGCATGTAGCATGTACCGGTAAACCACTATGGCCAACAAGAATAGATAAACATACATGTATTGATATTGACACGTTGATTGAATGTAGAGAGGGATGCATTCGTAGCTTACTTGTAGTATGCTTCTCATCCAGCTGCAGAAAAAATCAAACAGGCAGTGCTAATTAGAATGTAGACGTCATGGCGTACGAGTCATAATGTCATTGATTATGGGGTCTTCTTGATGCACCATATGGAAGCATACAAGGGCACGACTGTGAAGAGTTAGGATTATGGGTTGTCGAAAGAGTGTAATGACCAAGGTGAAATAACATACAAACAACAAAGAGAGCTTGATGATCTTATGCATAAATATATGGCAAAGATCCTACTAAGTGTTACAAACAAAACAAAGGAGTTTGTGGGGGCTGATGCTTCAACGTATAAGAAGTTGAGCGACGACCAAAAGAAAAGGCTGGAGTTAGCTGCATTTGATACTATACTTTGGAGATTGGACTCCGAATAGGTATTTCGTGAATGGACATAATGTGGGTTGTTTTAGATTTTCTGAAATTTTGGAACATGTGAACCTTTACTTCTTGGAACTTTTTTTACTAACATTTTAAAATTTTGGCTTCATTAGAGTGTGAGTAGACAGTTGCCAACTAACGGTTTTGAACATCTGAATCTACAAACATATTAAGATGATTAACAGATGACCTATCATTTAGATACGCATGTTGTTCAAAATTACACTATTATATCTGTAAATAAGAAGTAAGATGTTTCACTATCTACACTTATACATGGCTTTTATGACTAACACTATCTAACTTGAAATGTAAACAAGGCCTTTCTCCTTGTTATAAGGAAATATAATTTCATATTTGAGTTTCATTGCTTTTCCTCTTGGTGTCAACATCCATCTGATTTATTCAGTGTTTAAAGTCTATGATAAAGAGATAATAAAAATAAATAAATTTTGGCTTATTGTTCGACCATAGTGGTCCTTGCAAATTTTGATTCTTCTTATTTTATTTATTCAATAATATTACTATAATTCAACCTATGCAGACCAAAAAACATATTAAATAGTCTTAAGTCTTGAGTGATCATAAGAAGATGAAGCAAGAGAGAATCAAGTGACATACAAACCTTGGTATCATTTCTACCTTTGATAACTTAGTGTGTATCCGTTTTCCATTGTAACAAGGGAAAAGGAATGGTGGCCTCTACTGTCTTAGAAAGAACTCCATTGTAAAGGTGACCATTATCTTATTAGTGACAAGTTGTCAAGCTGATTACTACATATCTTAGTCAGAAGTGAAACTGTGATCACTACCATGCTATTGAGAAATTGTACATTGGTGATCTCTAACATTTTTAGAGATAAGAATATTTGAAAAGAAATCTTGATAGAAGGTCAAGAGTGGCTCTAAATGTATTTGTTAACATCCACTCGAACCATTAAATTTCCTTTGATATCCGGTAATAACATCTTATCTTTTTACATCTTTAGTTTAGAAATTGCTAAACAAAGGTAGAAAGATTTTAGAAGCTTACCACTACTGTTAACGTGAAGATCTAGCACCTGTGCGGCCTGGTAACAGTTTTAAATCCTTACGTGCAATAAATATCCCCTAGACCATCACAAAAACCCTAGAATGGTGATAAGTATGTGTAAAACGAGTTGGTGTCTAGTTTTTTACCAAATGAAGATGATTTGTCCTTTGAAAAAGACGAACAATGCTTAGGAAGCTTCTATGGGTGGGAGAACGTATTATATTTGACTAGACACTTTTTCGAAAAAAAAGTTATGTAGAAATGTGAATTTATATTGTTACGATGAAATGTGAATTTATAGCGCCATGTACATCAAAAGGTAGAACAACTCAAAACATACATAAAAATAAGCATGAAGACGCACTATATTTGACCAACCCATTTCCGAGAAAATTTACGTCAAAACGTGAATTTATACCGACACATATATGAAAATAACCACATAAGAGTACCTTTTTAAGCTAAAGAATGAAAACACGTAAGGTAAATTTGAAAATCTAGAACTTAAAGAAGGTTAAAATGACATTTTATAAGGTTTTTAAAAAGCGTAGGAGATGTAAATATCAATTTTAAAAGTTGAGGAGTTGTTTTGTCCATGGAAACACCATCAACTTTGTTTTTTAAGATTATATGCAATATACTAATATTAATAATAAACAGGTTGGTGTAATTATTAAGTCTGTGAGATAAGATTTTTTTTTGAATGGCAAATTTGGGTTATTGACGGACTACTGGAGTATCATCGCGTTATAAGCGGAACCACCCGATCATATTCATCTCCACTAAGCATAATGCCTATACACCAATTCAAGAGGAAACCCAATAAATATGGGAAAACACCATTGTAGAAATTGAACCCAAGACCTATTGGTCTCAAACATGAACCTAAAATAATAGTTAGTTTATGAAATGGACTGAGGAAAAGTTTCTTTGCTATCTTTAGCTCATTTACTTCGTATCACTAAACTTTCACTTATTTACCAAATTATCATGATCAATGATAAACTATTCATCAAATCATCCAAGGGCATTCAATGGTTCTTCAAATTGTCATATTTATTTAGTATTAGGATATAAATCTCACACACGCACACATGTATACCCGAATAAAATCAAAGCATAAAAACACGTGTAACTAAATTAACCTACTAATCATCTAGCGGAGTCGACTAATCTTTTACTGAACTGCCATGGGCTTTATAGCCTAGTGGCATCTTGGGGTGAGATAAGGTTTTGAGACCAATAGGTCTGGGGTTCGATTCTCACAATGAGGGTTTTTCTATATTTATTAGGTTTACTCCTGAATTCGTGTATAGATATTATGCCTAGTGGAGATGAATATGATCGGATGATTCCTTTGATAACAGGATAATACTCCAGTAATCCGGTAATGATCTAGATTTGCCGTTAAAAAAAACTTTTATTGACCTAATTGTCGGCGACCATTAAATGATGTATTTGTGTCGACCTTTCCTTGATATTTTTCCTACTATCAAAGCAAAATTACATATGTACATATTTTGATGCAAAACATGTAATAATAATAATAATAATAATAATAATAATAATAATAATAATAATAATAATAATAATACTAGTAGTTGTAATAATAATAATAATAATAATAATAATAATAATAATAATAATAATAATAATAATAATAATAATAATAATAATAAAAATGTACTGTATTCCTTGGTTATTGTTTTTTTTCATCTTCGTGACTTGCTAGAGAAACAAAAAAGTTCTCTTGAACATAAGATGGTCCTGGCTAGACAAATATTGTCATTCATCCATCCCAAACACTACCACACATATAAAAACATCCAGCACCGCGACCACCACCTCCGCCGGCCATCTTAATTAGCTACATGACATTCCTATGTATGCCAAGATTCATTAGGAGATCAAAGGCCACACCAAGGAACCAAAATGGTAATAGTAACCCCGGCAACAAAGACTTGTGCCTTTCAAAACAGGGCAGAGGGCCAATGTGTGTACTCAAAAGGTAGAGGGTGGGGTGGAGTGGGGGACCTTTTCATGGCCCCTGCACATGGGCTTGTGGGGAATGTAACATGCATGCAATATGCATGGTTGGCTGGCAACATGCCAACATTTTCATGGCCACCACTGATCACTCTACATGTCATATGCCATATGGATTTTTTTATGTGTCTTATATCTTCCAAAAGTTAAATACTGAAAATAAATTACAAAAAGATTACTAGAAGCAAACAAATTAAGATGGTTGATAAGTTTAATGGTATGGTGTTTGGATTAGGGTTTTGAAATGAGGGAAAGTAAATTGATTTCTTATAAGAAGGAGTTTGGTTTAAATATATAAATTCAAATACTTAACTAAATATTTTGTAATTAGGTTTTCCCCTAATCTACCAAGAGAGATACTTATCACATGTTTTGATACCGTTAAACCAGATAATGTCATGCCAATTATAGGTCGACGCACCAAACTATATATATTTGTAGTATAGTTTTAAATAAATGTAAGGGTAATTTTTGTTTTTCGTCCATATGGTTTGTTAAAATAACCATTACAGTCCATTATTTTAAAATTGTCAAAACAGTCTCTGTATTTTCATTTTTGTAATAATTACAGTCCACCTCTTTTAACCCCATTCAATTATGTTGTTAAGTACATGTGAATTGACCATAATGCCCTAATTAATAAACACACACACACACACACACACATATATATATATATATATATATATATAGTAGGATTTTTGTAAAAATGGTGTGTTTTGTGAGAAGTGTAGAAAGAAATCTATACCCTTTGATCTATAATCTAATAGTTGAGATTATGATAACAAAATTGTAAATAGTGTTTACCATTGAAATAATTAATTTTCTATATTAAGGCTATAAAGGTAAATTTAACATTTTTAAATTAAAAAACCCAGATGCACATGTAAGTTCGCTATTGTCTTTTTTAAACGTCAATAACTTTTTATACGCAACTTTTTAAAAAAAAAATACTATTATAACGAGTGTTTTTTTATTATGAGTACTATATTGCTATACTTATATAGGAAAAAAAATTACGTTTTGATTGGATGTTTTAATCTATGGTGTTTTATCTTTGTTGTTTTAATTTATTTTTTAATCTATGGTGTTTTATCTTTGTTGTTTTAATTGTATAGTGATTCAAGGCGTTGTATTTTACAGTAAAACGTCATAAACGTATATAAGACACTATAGCATTGCAAATACCATTTAATTCAGCAAACTACTTACAGTAAAACACCATAAACGTATATAAGACACCATAACATTGCAAATACCATTGAATTCAACAAACTACCATTTTCTTATATAGAAACACCACGAAACTAAAATAAAATGCCATAGGAAAAAAGGCACCATACAAGTATACAAAGACATTATTCCACGAGCAATATAAAATATCATTAAATTCAACGAGCTAACATTTTCCTTCCACAAGACACCATAATTTGTTTTGATTTCTTAAAATAAAACACCATAGAAAACAAGATTGAAAGATTGAATGTAAAAAGTATTTGCAATGTTATGGTGTCTTATATATGTTCATTGTGTTTTACAGTGTTTGAATCACTATACAATTAAGTCAACATAGACAAAACACCATGGACTAAAACATCTGATCGAAACGTAATTTTTTTTCTCTATGTAAGTATAGCAATATGGTACTCATATTAAAAATTAAAAAACACTCGTTATTATGGTGTATTTTTTTAAAGTTATGTATAAAAAGTTATTGACGCTTAAAAAAGACGAAGGAACTTCCATATGCATTTCATGTGGGTTTTTGAATTTTATATTTAATTAGGTTTTTTATTAAATTACTTAATTACCCTTATCATAATAAATTAAATAATGACATGTGTCCTTATCATGTTTTTTCTTATCCTTCTTACAAATTTTATCTTTTTACAGGATCCTAAACCATATATATATATATATACATATATATATATAGAGAGAGAGAGAGAAAGAGAGAGGAGAAGGTTCATTTAAGAAGAAATTTAATATGAGAAGATAAAGAAGAAAAGGCATAATAGTAAACCATTAAATAGTTTATAACTCCTCTTATTAATTATGTTATCTTTAACTAATAAAACAAAAACATTTTATCCTACACATTTCAAAATTTATCCTATCAATATATGTCGAAAATTGTCTTTCACCATTAATTATTTTATCTTGAAAGAGTATATTAAAAAAATGAGTTACAAGTTTCATTAATTAGCTAATTAATGACAATTATAGATTTACCTATTTGACCTTTTTTATAATATTAAATACACACATTAAATGAAGTAAATAGAGAATTTCTATTAGTCTAAAAGTTATTATTTTTATTCTTACAAAATTTTTCTTTTTATTTGAACTCTCCACTATATATATATATATATATATATATATATTAAAACAAAGGTAATTAACTCTAAAAAACATTACTTTTAGAAATGATGAGGATCAAGATTTAAAATCTGTCTATGAATAAATACAAAGAAATGATTGGCCAAAATGGAACGACGCAAATGAGGCAGAGTTGAATTCTTTATTGAAATGGAAAGCTTACGGGCCAGTAGTCCATAAAAAAGGTTGTAAAATATATTTAATATAATTAGGTCTTTTATGTGGATCAACAACTGATGGCACAAGAATTTCGCAAAGACCTATGATTAATTATGAGGAGACGTATTCTCCAGTGGTGGATGCAATAGCTTTCCAGTATTTAATTAGTCTAGTAATATAAAGAGAGAATTGATATGCGTCTTATAAATGTTATGTATCATTTAGATACTAAAGTTTACATGCAAGTCCTTGAAGGATTTAAATTATGTAATTCATGTAAAGTAAGTTCTAAAGAACAATATGATCGTTGTATACAGATTTATTTTTGAATACGATTGAACTCCTGATGAGTTTCTTAAAGTAACTGAGTTCTTTCAAGGTGAATCAAAACACTTTAACGATGTAATTCTTGTGCACCAATAAACATACATTGAAAACTTGTACCCAGTGATTGTGATATCTCAATAAATAGTGTACACGCATGATACAATATGGATTTTGGAGATAAAAGCAAGTGTTCATGACACTTTTACATGATATATATATCTATGTGTTAAATGGACAAATTTATATAGCAAACTCCTGAAGAGTGAAAGCACATGCATATATGGATAAGATGGAACGAATTCCCTCATGGATTGATAATGCTAGAAGCATTGATGTCAAAACCTCAAGAACATACTATATGGAGTTGACAAAATATGTGGACTGAAATAGTCGAGTACAAAATGATATAATTGACTCACCAGTGAGCTCGAAAACGAGAAATACATATGGTGAAGTTGGTCTATTTGTTTTCATTAAAAGAACGATATGATGTTTACAAGTATTGCAACATATGTTGATGATGTCATTGAATCTCCTAAAGAGAAAAAAAGAGCTCAAATATTTAAGCAAGAATTTGCAAATGAAATACAATATTGCAAATTTATGGCTCATATGTAGAATATGCATTTGTATTATTATCCATCAATTATAATACATCTAGAAGATGGTGGACATTTTCATTTGCACAAAACTTATGGTATAAGTACATTTAATGATGTTCAAATATTTGATATAGATAAAAATGACTTTCATCATCTTCTATCAAAGAAACAAAGATTCTTGGTCATGAAGTACCATAATTCAATATAAATTGTATTAATATATCTTGCTAGCAATACACGAACATATACCATTAAATTCATTGACAAGATTTAACTCGTGTACGACAAGGAGACAGTGTAATGAGTAAAACATTTATTTTCTATACCCTTAAGGTACGAAAGGTATGGGTTCATATTTTACTAACCCATCAACAAGTTTGGTTAGTTTTGTAAATGCAGGGATTATAACAAAACACATTCATGGATCTTATGGTATCTACTTACAAGAGGAGGTAATTAAAGTTTTACATGAAGATCATACATCAAGTTCATAATAGATTGTACATCAAGCGACAAATCACTCACTACAAAAGTTTTTCAACAACTTTCATAGAAGACTGGCACTTGTTACTTGAAATGATACGTATTATATTGAGGGGGAGCTTTACATAAATTGCACTTTTTACCCTTCACTAAGTTTTATCCAATTAGATTTTCTTAGTAAGGTTTTTTTTAGACAACGTACTTGATCCGGAAGTATCAGGAGGAGGCAATATGTGTTGCACTCTTTTTCTCTTAGCTGAAGTTTTGCCCCATTGGGTTTTCCTAGCAAGGTTTTTAATGAGGCAACATCATTAAGCGTATTAAAGAATAGTATTCCATCATGTGGATAGTCAAGGGGAAGTGTTATGAATGCATCCATTGTGTAGTGACTTTCCACATGTATAACTCATTTCTCTTATTTACTATTGTACTAATGTGAGTGCCTATAGATAATGACATTTGTATCTGATGTTAGATAAAATGAATAAGAATTCTCCATGTTATATTCTCTATATGATTTCATAGTCTAGCTCTCATGTTTATATACATATATATTAGTTGCTAATAGACCATTGTTTCACAACAACTTTAACCATCTTTAATCTCTTCTCTCAGCAGAACTCACGCCCCTTTCTTTCTTTAATCTCCCTCTACTACTGCCACCAAGAACCACCACTTGCCAAAACCTCTACCACGATCACCAATATCCTCATTCTTCTCAAAGCATACAACAACCACCACCAACCCCATTGTTCGCTAGCACCACTACCATCGGGAAACAAGACCCAAGACCAAAGATAAAAAACAAGTTAGTTCAGAAACAATGGGGTTTAACGACAACAGTTAACCGGATACAAGGGGTTTTAGGCATAAGTTAATCGGCAAAAGTTAATCAGGTGATTCAGATTTTGAAGGAGCGGTTTTCAGATTTTGAGGGATTTGTTCAAAGGTGGTTCGATGAAGCAACAACAACAACTTCGTTGTTATCTCGTTTGTAGATCGAGTGGTGACAATGAACTTTTTCAACAAGTAAACATTGTTGCCACACCGTTGTCATGGTATCTCAGTTTGTCTGAACCTAATTATTTTTTCTTCCATTTTCCTTTAAACTATATACTTCCGAATTCTGATTATGTTTTCATCTGTTTTGCGGTGTCCCGATGGTGGTGTATCAAGTTTGAAACAAAACCATAACCATTTGGGTATGAACAAGGCTATCGAGTTTGTGGATTTGATTTTGCCACGAAATGAGTGAGATGACGTTGAAATGCAACTGATTATAATTAATTAAAATTATATAATTTTACTTTTATATGAGAAAAATATCGTTTTATGTAGGAGAAAGATGGTATTACATCACTTGTTTTACTAATAAAGAAACAGAACTAAAAATTTTGTTGCCGGAAATGAAGAGCCCAAAAAACATGAAGTGTGGGAAAGAAAGTTTTGAAACTTTGTAAAGTGGGTCCCACCTTTAATTGTTTTAATTTTTTTAGAATTTTATATATTATGTTTTTTTAATAACAAGGAGTTTAGTCGTTTCACTTGTAATTATTTCAAAACTAAAATTACAGAGATTATTTTAATAATTTTTAAACTAATAGATTGATATTGTTATTTTCAACAAATCTAGAGACAAAAAACATAATTAACTCTAAATATAAATATTTATGCCAAGTTCAATGGAATGATCATATTGATTTTCTTAGTAGACATCATCTCATGACAATTATATTTTTCTTTTAACCTTTTATATCATTTTTTGTTACAATTCGCTTGTAAATAAAATGCTAATCAACACAATAAACCTAAATTAAGACTAATATTTATAGATTTTTCGTATATTTCTAAAATTATTTATTTTTCTAAGCAATAACAAGATTTCTCTTTGGAAACAAAATTGAAAACGTGTTTCTTTTAAAAGAACTAGAAACAAAATTCACTTTAATTGTCAGACTCGTCAAACCAAAATGATTTACTAAATATGTGGCTGATTTGATTTAAAAATTTCAAGCCAATGTTACTAGTTGAGCAGATTTTATGCCTGAATTTATTTATTTATTTATATAGCTACAAAGTACAGGTAATGGTGTTAGCTAGCCACCTGATACTTTTATATTGATTCAGTCAAATTACAATACTTTTTACGATTTTGCTTCATATAAATTTATAGTTTTGTTATTGATTTTGTTTTGTTTCTCCTAACCAAATTACTCTCAGTTCAAATTTATAGTTTTGCTATCATTTATGTTTTTTTCCTGTCAAATTACGACTTTACCTCAAGTATAAAATTACACTTATAGCATTGTTTTAGTTTTTCTTTTACAAAAAAATGGTAGTATATTGTTTTAATTAGTTGACTTGATATAACTTTTATTTATGTCAGGCGGTTGTCTGGCACATACTCATTTAAATTTAACCTGAAACATTACAATTTTGCCTTCAGTTTAAAATTATAGTCTTTCTATCGTTTTAGTTTTTTTTAACAAAAGTATGGTACTGTTGTTTTAGTTAGTTGACTTGATTTTTTTTTTGAGATCGTGTTATGAGAGAAAAATATTCGGCTTAGTAAGCGAAACATAGACGTACATATTATCTACATATTATGAGAGAGAATTATTTGGCTTAGTATTATCCCGTAATGCGTACCGGGAAAAACTAATTTGATACATTGGATAGATTCACACCAATTCTTTTATGTATAGAATATATAACCCTACGATACATTTTTATAGTCCTGCCATTGTATGCGAACTTTTTAAATTTTGCACAGTTTATATAAAATGTTTATCATTAATCAAATATTCAAAGTATAACTTAAGTAATAGCAATACGTAAGAATTCTAGGTCCAATCATTGTCATGGGTCATTCTTACTAACAAGAGCGAGAGAAATTTTTGAATAAACTTTTCCGAAAATACAAAGACAATTTTGGTGATCATGTATCATTTTGGTTGGCCCATAAAGTTAACCAATTATATTGTAGGTTTATTGTTTTATCAAGTTTCTCATCTTCCGGTTTTGATACACAATCTAACTTGACTTTATTAATCAATGATATAAACACTTAGTATATTATAGTTTGAAAAGTCCTTAATTGTCACCAATCAAACTTAAAAATGGTAGGACCCTACCCTTTCATGTATATATACACAAGTCTCATATCCTCTATACATCATTCATTCAATTCTATAATCTCCTCTCTCTCTCTCTCTCTCTCTGTGAACAAATCAGAATTGAACACAAGCTGTTTATACTGGTTGTACTTCATCTACCATCTCTCTTTTATTGCCTTTCTTTTGGTTTATATGTCTATGTTTTTCACACACAAACACTTGCTCACCATCTCCAACATGTTTATTTATAGTTGTTAACTTGATTCTTTAGTTCCCCATCCACCTCCAACATGTTTATTTATAGTTGTTAACTTGATTCTTTAGTTCCCCATCCACCTCCAACATGTTTATTTATAGTTGTTAACTTGATTCTTTAGTTCCCCATCCACCTAACAACAAGAATATTTGTTCCATGTGTGACCCAACACAATCTTCCCCATCCAAAGTTGTCTTTTACAAGAATACCCTTTCCAAAAATCTCAATAATAATCTCCCAAAATCCATGGATGATAATCATCACCAACTTCATGGTTGGCCAACTCCTTCTCAGGTAACAATTTTTTCCCGTAATTGAGGCTCTCAATGGCTTTTACCTTCTATATCGATGTAATTTCATTGGCTTTTACCAAAAAGAAAATCATAAAACAACATATAATATACATGTATATGTTTTTGTTGACATTTTCATACCTTCCTTTTGCATGAAAAAAGTGATTGCCGTTGATCTCTACCAATGTACACCTGTTTGATATTTCTTCAGAATTATAAATGTGAATGAATTTTTTTTTTCAATTATTACTTTATTAGCCAAAAATTTCATGACTTCCATTTTTTCGACCTTATCTTTTACACCTTTAAAGGTGTGAAAAACTTGCATGGGTCCTTAAGCTGTACAAAAGGTAAAAATTTACAATATGTAGCGTTTCGTTAAAGCTTTTCAATCTTTCTATGATCTTTTTATTGGCAATGGTACTATTTTTATCCTACTCCTTTTAGAGTAGCAACCTTTTCCCATAATTACAATTCACAACATTCATGAGAATGTATGGGATAAGTTGTACAATATAACCATACATTTGTTTATAAGAGTTTCACTTTGATCGGTTCTAACATCATTCCCTTTTCAATGTAACGTTTATACAATCTTCTCTCATAACAAAAGGACATACATAAAGCGTTCTTGAAAATGCATACATTAAGTAGTACATCACAACCATTAATCCAAATATAGCTACCCCTTCTGAACTAACAAAATTGACTCATATATAAAAGAAGCATGCATTGAACTTTCTTGACAATACATAGATTTTGTAATTTTATATAGAAAGGTTTCATTCATTATTTAACTCTTCATGTGTAGGCCTTAGAGGAAATCAAAGCCATTGGAAAGATCTCAGGACCAACAGCCATAACCGGTTTACTACTATATTCAAGAGCCATGATCTCAATGCTTTTTCTTAGCAACCTAGGCAAGCTTGAGCTTGCCGGAGGGTCTCTCTCCATTGGCTTTGCCAACATCACCGGTTACTCCATCATCTCGGGCTTAGCCATGGGCATGGAACCCATTTGTGGTCAAGCTTACGGCGCGAAACAAATGAAACTATTGGGCTTAACTTTACAAAGAACAGTCCTTTTACTCCTGTCAACTTCTCTCCCAATCTCTTTCATTTGGCTTAACATGAAGACAATTTTATTATGGTGTGGCCAAGACAAAGAGATATCAACCGTAGCACAAACTTTCATTGTTTTTTCGATACCTGACCTTTTCATGTTGTCCCTTTTACACCCTCTCCGTATATATCTCCGGACACAAAACATAACTTTACCGTTAACTTGTTGTTCAGCGGTTTCTATACTAATTCATGTACTATTAAATATTTTGCTAGTAGGGTATTTCAAATTGGGTGTTATTGGTGTGGCTGTTGCAGTGGTGATCACCAACCTAAACTTGTTATTCCTTCTTGTTACTGTCATTTATTTCACCGGCATGCACCAACAATCGTGGGTACCTCCAAGCACCGACTGTTTAAACGGTTGGTCTTCGTTGCTAGGGCTTGCCATCCCGACGTGTGTGAGTGTATGTTTGGAATGGTGGTGGTATGAATTAATGATAATATTATGTGGATTACTATCAAACCCTAGGGCTACCGTGGCGTCAATGGGAATACTCATCCAAACAACGTCGTTGGTTTATGTTTTTCCTTCAGCTTTAAGCCTTGGGGTTTCAACTAGGGTTGGGAATGAACTCGGAGCTAAACGGCCTGCTAAGGCTCGTATATCAATGATCATTTCGCTTATTTGCGCTTGTTTCATGGGTTTGTCAGCGATGGTGTTTACTACATTGATGAGGCACCGCTGGGGGCGGTTTTTCACGGCGGATGTAGAGATTCTTGAACTAACATCAGTTGCATTGCCACTGGCAGGTATTCTAGTGTATTATTTTTCTCTATATATCCTAATGTAACCCTATTAAAGCATTCGCATCCAAGTCTCCATCTTCATATGTATAATTTAGCCAAAACTAATATATATTATTGTATCTTTCAAAAACCTCATAATCGCATTCCCCATATCTATCAGTATTCCGCTAAATAATATTTTTGTTTGTTTTTTTTTTATTTGCTTTTTTTATTTCACACACAACCACTCACAAAAATCATAAGAAATAAATATAGAGAATGAATAGTGAGTCCGTAAGTATGGGAAATGGAAAAACGATTCCCTAAACTTGATCCTTGTTTTAGTGAATGGGATGTAGTGTAAAGTTTAGTTATAGTTAATACCTTAAAATTTTTCCTTAAATTGTAGGGGAAGTCTTAGTATAGGGAATGAGATGTGCATGATCATATATGCACAATCAATATACAATAATTTTCTGTTTTATGTGGCAGGACTTTGTGAGCTTGGAAACTGCCCTCAGACCACTGGTTGTGGTGTTCTTAGAGGCAGTGCGAGGCCAACCGTGGGGGCTAATATTAACTTGGGATCATTTTACTTAGTGGGAATGCCGGTGGCTATATTAATGGGGTTCGCCGTGAAATTGGGGTTCGCGGGACTTTGGTTTGGATTGTTTGCAGCTCAAATAACATGTGCATTGCTCATGTTTTATGTTCTTTTTACAACTGACTGGATTGTTCAAGTTGAAAGAGCCAATGAGTTGGCAAAACCATCATCATCTACTTTTGCTTGTTTTCCGGCCAATTCTACATTGCCGGAGACAATCACGAATGATGTTCAAAACTCCATGGAACCAAATCTTGAAGAAATCATATTGATTTCTAGTAGAAAGGAGGTTGAGCTAGTGCGAGCTGATTGTTCTTCACTTGAAACATATCCTCTCATTGTGCATTGATTGATTATCACTATAATTGATTGTTATTTATAATTGTACTCAATACTATAATAGTTAGTCTATTGTAAAAATAGAATTGGTGAATTGTTATTTACCATGAATGATAAATTGGTTATCAAAAGTATATCATTAAGTTAAATGTAAATCACCTAAAGACTCTTATATGTGGGCTTATTTGTATATATGTTATTGAAAATTGATACGATTGTATTTTCATAATTTGATATTGGTGTTTTGATGTGGAGAATATATCAGTTGAAAAATAGTTACTTTGTAAACTATTTGACACGTAAGATTACGCACAAAAACCAAATTGATAAAAGTGAGTTAGCAAAAGATATATGATAAAGTGAAGGAGATCTATGTTTTACCAATCGTTTTCTATAGAGTGTCATACATGACATAAATAAGGCAACAACGAGCCAATACACCAATGGAAGATTAAATTAGAACTTCCCAAATTAAAAAATAATAATAATTAAATTACAACTACACAAGGCCGTCGGAAGTCATAGATCAAATTAAGAATAACATACTTGTAATTTGGCGAAACTCTTATGTGCTGAAAAGGCATAAAAATCACACACTTACTTTTTCATAAGTATGTGAAACTTTAATAATATAGTATATCTAATGATGGATACACTATGAGATACATAAATTTAGTGTTGTGGCCATTCTTAAACAAGTGAAATATTAAAATCAGACACTGCTCGTAGCGCATTAAAGGTTTTCACATCATTTAATAGTGTAAACGATCTATATGAATAAAATAAACAACGATGTCATTCTATGTATTGTTTGAAATTAAAATACAAGATTTAAGTGATTGTTCATAACATCACAAAAGTATTTCATATTAACAACATAGCTTAAACAAAATATAGTTTTTCTTCGTTTATATAAATCAAGGTTTTGACTCCTATATTCGCGCACGAGGGCGGTCTATAAAAGGCAAATCCTTCAAAAGAGGCACCGTCCCCTTGTTTTCCTTGTTCTTTGACTTTCCACCATGTAATGCTTACTTTCCTGAAATATATTTTAAGTTTAAAAAGTCAACAATAATATCGGTGAGTTCACGTGTCTTATTTTGTCGCAAATCAGTCTTTTAAACATTTGATAAACCTTGTATGTAAAACCGATATGCATAGTGTCAGTGAAATTTGTGGATCAATTAATGTTTAGCTAGGACATTAATATAGGTGCTAACATAAGTTAGCAGCCAAACCTTGACGCGGCATTCCGCCAACCAAATCACTAAAACCTAGTGACGCGCGACTATGCCAGACACAAAGGCACTCTTCAGGGTCTCATGGACAAAGAGTGGAGCTCACCCACACTCAATAGATCTATCACTTTTGTTCCTCGGTCATGTATTGTGACTTATGGTTACTCAAGTTTCTCTACTTATGCGTACATGATCTAAGGGGATTTCATTGCATAACTATCATACCATTTTGTGTAACATGTATCTCTCCCTAGTTTTGAAAATAAAATATATTTAAAAGAGGGGACATGAACTCATAGTTCGTGTTCCGTGCTCCGCTAGCAATCAAATGTTTCCTTGATTTATATTCGACCTACAAGCGTCCTACTTCGTTAAGATACTTAAGTCTCATTGTTTGATCAGGAACACGTTTCTTATCATTAACCTTGTTTTTTTTGTTTGAACCTATTGTTTGGTTTAGACACTTTGGTAGTTCGATTATCTATATATTGTTTAGATATTATATAGAGTAAAATACATGGATAGTCCTTATGGTTTGGTGAAATTTCATCTTTAGTCCCCAACTTTTGAAAATTACACCTGTACTCCCCGTGGTTTGTCAAGTTGTTACTCGGATAGTCCTCTGAGTGGATGATCGTTAGTTTCCTCAGTTAAGTCCACGTAAACAAAATTACCTATTCATATTAGAAAAAAACAAAATACCCTTTAAGTGGGCCCCACTCATTTAATTAAAAGATAAACCCCCTTCTTCTCCACCTATTTTTCTCCACTGGTCCGGTGTCACCGGACCGATTCATCTTCGGTGTCGACGATCCTTCCAGCGTTTAGATGCCACATTAACACCACCATCTTTTACGGTCATTAAGTAGGCAACCCAACACCATCTTGTTTTCAAGTAGTACTTGCAACCCCGACCACCCTTGCCATCCTCCCACCCCTACCGACTACCACCCTCCCACTGTTATCCATCCCTGCCTCCCTCCACTATCACCATCATCTTCCCCGTCGAGTTTTAGCGGTTAATTCAGTTGAACATGAAAGCAGATCGAAAACCCACACCCCCATTTTTTTGCGACAAGACGAGTGTTTTGTGGCGTGGGATGATTATACAACCAGATCTGAACCACCTTCGATTTCAGGCATGAACCTACAACTTCTTTTTCCAACAAGTTGCAGGTCGGTACTTCAGTTGACTTGAAACTTCAAATAAAAAAATTGAAAATTCGAAAACAGCTTACTTAGTTTAGATGGGGTTTTGTCTTTTGTGTTATCATTGTCAGTTGAAGAATATGTGATAATATATTAATATGGTAGGGTGGGTCTATTAAGTTTAATATATTTTCAAATGTGTGTATTAATTACTTATGCAGATAATGTGAATATTAATTGCTTATGCGGAAAATTAAGCCGAAGTAGGTTGGTCGGAGAAACGAGATTCGCCGAAGTTAAAAGTAAAGGGGGAGGAGATGATTAGAGGTGTCGGTGGAGGGTGTTGATGGAGGTGGGTGGAGGTTGAAGGTAAGTAGATGATGGGTGGATCCCATAAATAAATAAAAAAAATTATTGTTTTTCTTGAGTAACGGCATTTTAGTAATTTTACATGGACTTAACAGTGAAAACTAACGGTCATCCACTCTAGAGACTCCGAGTAACAATTTAACAAACCACGGGGAGCACGGGTGTAATTTTCAAAAGTTGGGGACTAAAGGTGGAATTTTAAAACCACAGGGACTATGCCGGCATTTATATATGTATATATATATATATATATATAGGTAGAGGTTCATGTAAGAAAATATAAAAGTGTGAAAAGGATAACAAAAAGATTTTGGAGGTGACACGTGTCCCTTTTTATATTGTAGTTTAAGGGTATAAGTGTAATTTAACTAATAAATCTAATTATGGAATGAATATATGCAACCGTTTTTTGGCTGTTATTGTAGGGATTTTCGAATTTGAAGGCATACATCTTATAAAGAAATAACACCCTAACTCATAAAAACTCCACAACATGTATATTGAAGGCATACATCTTATAAAAAACAGAAATAATAGAAAAAACACCTTAACTCATAAAAACACCACAACATGTATATTGAAGGCACAAATCTTATAAAGAACACCCAAACATTGAATATAACAGAAATAACACCATAATAAATCAATTTCAAAACACAATACTTCAATCAGAATCAGAATCAAAACATGAATAACACCCTAAATATAACACCAGTCAACACTTTAATTAGAATCAAAACATAAATAACACCCTAAATATATAAAAACAGAAATAACACCCTAACTCTTTGAAGGCAGCAGAAACCTACTAAAGACACCAGATCCCATAGCAATTCTAGGACTTTTGTCGTCACATAAATATAACAGAAATAACACCATAACTCATAAAAACACCACAACATATATATTGAAGGCATACATCTTACGAAGAACAGAAATATAACAGAAATAACACCCTACAGTTAAAATACCATTGTATGAACATAGAAAAGACATCATGGACTAAAACATCCAAGCGAGACGTAATTTTTTTTCTCTATATAAGTATATCAATATGGTACTCATATTAAAGATAAAAAACACTCGTTATTATGGTGTAATTTAAAAAAAAAGAGTTAAGTATAAAAAGTTGTTGACGTTTAGAAAAGAAGGGAGGGAACTTGCATGTGCATTAATGTTAGTTTCTTAACTTAAAAATGTTAAATTTACCTTTATACCCTTAATCTAGAAAATTAATTAGTTTAATAGTTAACACTTTTTACAAGATTGCCATCAATATCTCAACCACTAGATTAAATATCTAATGGTTTAGATTCTTTCTTATCCTTCTCACCCTTTTATAATTTTCTTACAATAACTTCACCCTATATATATATATATATATATATATATATAAGAGAGAGAGAGAGAGAGAGAGAGAGAGGAATGTTCATTTGAGAATAAATTTAATGTGAGAAGCAAAAGAAGAAAGAGCATAATTGTAAAATATTAATATTTTATAACTCATCTCATTAATTGTGTTATCTTTCATTAATGAAAACAAAAACATTTTATCCTACACATTTCAAAATTTATCCTACACATACTAAAATTTATCCGACACATGTCGAAAATTGTCCTTCACCATAAATTATTTTATATTGAAAAAGTATATTAAAAAATGAGTTACAAGTTTAATTAATTAGTTAATTAATAATAATTATAGATTTACCTATTTGCCCTTTTTCATAATATTAAATACACACATTAAATGAAGTAAATGGAGAATTTCTATTGGTTTAAAAGTTATTCTTTTTTTTTTCGTACAAAATTTTTCTTTTTATTTGAACTCTCCACTATATATATATATATATATATGAACGGGGCCTAGCCCCTTGTGTATCTTGGTGTCCCACACGATTGCCTCATCCTTGTGCGTGTAATGTCCGAGCGTCGCTTCCTTGTATATCATCGTGTCCTACACGATTGTCCTTGCTTAGTGTAAACAATATAATTTATTATCCAATATATATTTGTGTTTCATATATTCTTGTTATCATGGTCCTTTAAATAAGTCCAAGTATTTATATTTATTCTTAAATATAAATATATGTTTCATTTTCAATACTTTGTTAAAAATAATATTTTTAACATTGTTCTTGTATGAGTATACACGTATATATACTTGTTCAATCCATGTATTTATTGTGTATTTGTATGTATACGTGTACCCACGCATATATACTTACTTATATATTTTTAAATTAGGTACTTGTGTCGTATTTGTTCGTATACGTATATACACATATAATACTTGTAACCTTTCACTAAGTGTATATGAAGTCACGTATTTATACGTATAGGTATATATATATACATATTCATATGTATTTAGTGATTAAATTCATCCTTAGTAATTTTAGGTTTTTTCGGAATTATATTTAGTAATATATATATACACACACATCTTTAGGTTTCCAAAAAATAATATATTTTTAAGATCGACTTGTAATATATACATATATATATATATTGGATGATGATAAAATATATATTTTGGTTACTTTTTCAAATTCGTATATTTTTACCGCGCCTTGTTAATATATATTTTCCATCCAATATATACATATATATATATATAACTTGTCCGATTGTTTGTTTGTCTGATTTGTTCCATACCATTGTCATGGGTATAAGTATATGTATTTCTTGTGTTTTGTCCATGTATCCTAGTGTTTATGTGTATATATTTACTTTGTCATGTTTTTGTCCCTTTAATTTGTAGTGTATTATTTCACTTGGTATTTAGTTAGACAAATTTCCTATATTCTTCTTCGAAATACACATAATACACATAAAATATATACCAATACTCATTTTCACATGATTGACTCTCTCTCTCTCTCTCTATATATATATATATATATATATATATATATATATAATGTATATAGGGTGAGGTTATTGTAAGAAAAAATAAAAGGGTGAGAAGGATAAGAAAGAATCTAAACCATTAGACATTTAATGTAGTGGTTGAGATATTGATGACAATCTTGTAAAGAGTGTTGAATATTAAACTAATTAATTTTCTAGAATAAGGGTATAAAGGTAAATTTAACATTTTTAAATTAAGAAACTAACATCAAAGCACATGCAAGTTCCCTCCCTTCTTTTTTAAACCTCAATAACTTTTTATACGTAACAATTTTTTTTAAATTACACTATAATAATGAGTGTTTTTTATCTTTAATATGAGTATCATATTGATATACTTATATAGAGAAAAATTATGTCTCGCTTGGATGTTTTAGTCCATGATGTCTTTTCTATGTTCATACAATGGTGTTTTAACTGTAGGGTGTTATTTCTGTTATATTTCTGTTATTCGTAAGATGTATGCCTTCAATATACAGGCTGTGGTGTTTTTACGAGTTAGGGTTTTATTTCTGTTATATTTATGTGACGACAAAGGTCCTTGAATTGCTATGGTTTCTGGTGTCTTTAGTAGGTTTCTGTTGCCTTCAAAGAGTTAGGGTGTTATTTCTGTTTTATATATTTAGGGTGTTATTTCTGTTTTAATTCTGATTAATGTGTTGACTGTTGTTATATTTAAGGTGTTATTCATGTTTTGATTCTGATTAAAGTATTGTGTTTTGAAATTGATATATTAGGGTGTTATTTCTGTTATATTCAATGTTAGGGTGTTCTTTGAAAGATCTGTGCCTTCAATATACATGTTGTGGTGTTTTTATGAGTTAAGGTGTTTTTTCTGTTATATTTCTGTTCTTTATAAGATGTATGCCTTCAATATACATGTTGTGGTGTTTTTATGAGTTAGGGTGTTATTTCAAATTCGAAAATCCTTACAATAACTGCCAAAATTCGGTTGCATATATTCATTCCATGATTAGATTTATTAGTTAAATTACACTTATACCCTTAAACTACCAAAATAAAAAGGGACATGTGTCAACTCCAAAATCTTTCTTATCCTTCTCATATATTAAAGACATACATCTTATAAAGAATAGAAATCTAACTCATAAAAACACCCTAACTCATAAAAAAACCCCCTAAGTCATAAAAACACCACGGCATGTATATTGAAGGCATACATCTTATAAAGAACAGAAATATAACACAAATAACACCATAACTCATAAAAACACCACAACAGTTATATTGAAGGCACACATTTTATAAAGAACACCCTAACATTGAATATAACAGAAATAATACCCTAATATAACAACAGTCAACACTTTAATCAGAATCAAAACAGAAATAACACTATAAATATATAAAAACAGAAATAGCTCTACATAAGTATATCAATATGGTACTCATATTAAAGATAAAAAACACTCGTTATTATGGTGTAATTTTTTTTAAAAAGAGTTACGTATAAAAAGTTATTGATGTTAAAAAAGAAGGAGGGAACTTGCATGTGCATTAATGTTAGTTTCTTAATTTAAAAATGTTAAATTTACCTTTATACCCTTAATCTAGAAAATTAGTTAGTTTAACAGTCAACATTATTTACAGAATTGCCACTATGATCTCAACCATTAGATTAAATATCTAATGGTTTAGATTCTTTTCTTATCCTTCTCACACTTTTAAATTTTCTCACAATAATCTCACTCTATATATATATATATATATATATATATATATATATATATATATATATATATATATATATATAAAATCAGTTTTAGATTTATGAAGACTCTAGTTATTTTAACGTTCATTTTTCCACCAAAAGTTTGCATAAACATGTTTAGAGACATTACTCCATTTTAAACTTTGTAAACCCTTATTTAATCATGATTATATTTTTAGAAAATTTTGCTATAGTTTCCCTAAAATATCATGTTTGCCATGTTTAAGAACATCTTTAAATTAAGTTTCAAAACTCAACATACACATATTTAAACATCAAGAACAACAACTTTTCAAGAACAACCTATATGTATTTTTCTACAACTAAGCTCATCAAATTTTTATAAAATACTAGATCCTCTAAGATATCACCCTTCACATGTTCATCCACTTTTTAAAACATGTGAAAGCTAAGCAACTTTTATTTACTTTTAAGATAAAAAAATCATGAACATGGTGTTTATGAAAACATCATAATACTTTAAAAATCGTTTAGAGATCTTTTAACAAGTTCATGATACTTTTGTTGATGTATTTTACTAGATCTACACATAACTTTGCGAGATCTATCATCATGTTTACATCTTCATCAACATCAAAGATCCACACAAAAACAACTATTATTCTTTAGATTATAGTGTTTTCTTTAGGGTTTTCATGTACTTTTAAGATGAGTTTCTTGATGATCAACTTGTACATCTTAGATTTTCACATAATAAGAAGCAAAATAAGATGTATTATGGACTTACCACTAGCACTAGTGGCTAGGGATGATCTTGATAAAGAAGAGAAGAATATAAAACTCCAAATCCAAGAGCTAAAGCTTCCTTGTTTATCACCAAAGCTTGCAAAAAAAAACTTTTATCTTCATGAAAACTCTTGGAGATGTTGTTTAGGTTTTAAAAATGGGAGGATGATGCTGGTGAATTTGGCCGATTTCAAGAGAGAAGGAGGGTGGTGTTTTGTGTTGTGATTTTGAAAAGTGAAGATAAGGTTTTATGGTAGCTTAGGTCTTATATCTTCACACCACACTTCTCCACATAAACAAATGGACTCACGATGCTTTCTTATCTACAAAATTAACACATGGAGAGGGGTGTGGGCCCCTCTCTTGACCGTCCACCATGGGGGGTCTTGGATTGGTTTTTTGACTTATTTAATTGCATTACAATATCTGTTGATTTTAGATGTTAGATATTTTGGTTATTGTTGTTAATTTAGATGATTAGAATGATGATAAAGTATTATGTTGTTAAACTAGCTTAACTAGTTTACTAGACAATGTCTAGTAAATGTTTGATTGTTAAATCAGCATTAGCTACGCTTCGGAATATTTAAGGGTCACTTATATAACATTATTTGGTAAATACAGTTTTTTGTATATCCTTATGATATATAAGATGCCCTTAGTATGATTTGTGATCATTAACATTGTCCAATGATCATATAACGTTCCATTGAAAATGTAATTTGTAGCCAGTTTATTGAATTATTACTTTTATGGCTCGGATTCGGACAATTATAACTTGTGCTTTTTTCAGAAAATTATATCCTATATTGCATTGAACATGATTTCATGTCCTACACTTGACATTTCAGGGAGTACCAGATCTCTCCTGACATGAATAGTGTGTTCGGATAATCAACCAATGGTCATTGTAATAGTTTTATCGTATCGCGCTGCGGTGAATACGAACATGTAATATGCAAAGTTATGCATTTCCTGAAGATTCCTAGACATATGTGACTCAATCATAACATAATTAAGTCTAATGCACATAATTGTATAAATAGTGATTAAGTTGTATGGAATTAGTGGATATATTTGTTGTTTTTCACAAGTAACAGTATCATATACACAACATCAACGTTGTTAATGTTCATACGTTATTTTATGTGTTCATACGTTGCATGTGTTAGTGTTATTGATGTTATTGTAAGGCCCCGAACCCGGGGGACCTCACGGTTTGGCATAAGCATCAAATCATAGTTTCTAAATTAATAAATGTCATAATTTCGCAACGGAAAATATCAATACCATTACATTTAGTCGCATAAGTTTAAATAAAATAAAACAAGTATCAACAAGTCAACTCTGGTCAATAAAATGTCAGACTTTAGGGTAGGTAGCACTCATTCCATGACAAGTGACTTTCCGACAACATCAACACCTAACAGGCATACTAAAAACAGTCATCGTAGCTGAGTGAGTTATAGTTTATGTTAAAAACACCAAGTTTTCATTTTAAGTAAAAACTTAAAAAAAAACAACGCGAAACTATACTAAACGTTAATGATGCATGTTGTTACATCTGACAAATTTCAGGTTAATCCATACAATCTAATCATTAATTAGTTATTAATTACGTGCATTTAGACTTACTTATGTGTTAATTGAGTCCATAAAGTGTAGCAAGTCCAAGTAAATGCATGGTTTTGTATTTGGTAATCGTTGGTATCGTGTTATCGTGTAATGATAAAAGCAATTTAAAAACGAGCGTGGATGATTATCCGGCAGAATAGAAAATATTGAAATTGTTCCAATATATCTAGAACATTAAACAAGTGGCATTATTATGTGTTGGTGTGAAAAAATAGATATTACATAATGCGGCTATAAAAGTACGGTATTTATCCGTTTTATTGCATATACGTTAATTTTATCAAAATTTAACCTCTAGACTAGTAATTTTTAACCAAATTGTGAGTTATTGTGTGGTTAATTATTGTCTAGTGTTATAGTGGCCCAAATTTGCAAAAATTGGGGGTAATTAGTTATTAAAAACCATTAAAACATACTTAACCTTAACAATGGGACAAGATGGGATTGTGTTTAACTTTGGCAACCATCAACCCATACCCCCTACTCAAGGGTATGGCCCTTGTAGTTTTTTCAAACAATCATAATCCTTAGATATTTCCATGTACAAGATCTATATAACATATTCTATCTTTAGTTGGTGCATTTTCAAACTCAAAAACCCTTTATCCATCCCTCTAAAAATCGGATCCCACCCAAAGAACACCCAAACCTTTCTTTCATTCACCATCTACAATAAAATCACTTAGGATACACTAGTATTGTGGTATATGAAGTTGTGGAGCATAATTTTGAGCTATACCTCAATACACTAGCATTTATCCATCCATTTTAGGAAGATTTTTCCTTGTGGTAAGAATCATGAACTTGTTTGGTTTTATATCTTTTTTAGTGTTTACTTGGACAAGTATGATCATCAAAGAGATGTTAACAGGTAACTTGATTTAACAAGTAAACTCATGGCTAATTGGAAGTGTATGTGTGTATATGTGGCCGTAGGTATGTGTGTTCTAGATTAAATGTGTTGTAGGTACTTGTATGTTGATGTTTGTTGGATGATGATTGTTACAAATTGTTAGATGATACATTTAGTGATGTTTAACTAAAATGGAAGTTGTAGGAGGGTTGTTCAGGCTAAAAATTATGAAGATTATGTTGGGTTTGTCATGTGCTTAATTAATATGATAAAACATAAGTTAAACATGTTTTGATGGTAAATCTCGTATGATAAAGTTAGATGATGATTAAAGTGGGTTTATGGATGATTTAGTATGTTAAATACATTATTAGGATAATATGGCTTAACATTGAAAATGGTGATTTTGGTATAATAAAGTGTGTTTTCTTAACATAAGGATCACCAAGTATGGTGATTTTTTGTTTAGCTGATCACAAGATTATTATCAAGGGTTTGATTATTAATTCGGTGTTTAAAAAACACAATTTGGTAAATTTTAGATGAAAAGATACATTATGCAAGTTATGGTTTTATAAACTTATGGATATTTTAATACAAAATGTGTCATTTGGTTTAACTTAGAGATTTAGTAAAATATCCAAGTCTTAAAGTTCTTTTAACAATGTTATATATATATATATATATATCCCTTGGAAGTAATTTAATTCAGAAACATGTATTTTAAAACCTTACAATATATATAGTTAGAATATACTTTCCGAAAAAACGTATAGTACATCGTTCGAGTGTAGTATATGACAATTGTCTAACGTGTCGTGTTTGATGATAAGTATACATATTACGTGGTTATATTTGTTGGGATTGAATATTTTGACTAAGTATGAGAACTACATGTTACATTATTTTCATAAGTTACAGGGATTGCATGATGGACATGAAAATTGTTAGGTGATATATATATATATATATATATATATATATATATATATATATATTAACATGTTAGCTAGCTTTGACCAAGTTGACCGTGATATACATGTTATGTATGCATTATGTGCTACGTGTTCGGTATGTCATCGTGTACATATGAGAATGTAAGTTGAAAAGCTTTAGTAAAGTTATATATTTGTAATATATGTGTGTGTTTTTATGTGTGTGAGAACAAATATTGATTGTTAGGTGCTCGATGTATATGAATTGTATCCATGTGTATTTACTTATAGGTATAAGTGATATGCATGGTGTTCGTGTCGATGAACGGGTTTTCAATAAATATATACAAAAATAATGTGAAAGATATTATGTTTTGACTATAAACATGGAAAATGTATATTGATTATAAGATATATATATATATATATATATATATATATATATATATAGAGAGAGAGAGAGAGAGAGAGATGGCAACGATCTGTTAGAAACCACTCTTTATTGGGAGAACCAATGTAAACACAATCAAAACAAAAAAAAGCTTAAAAACACACATTTTTTTTTCCTTTTTTGTTAAAATCGCCGTTTTTTATGTATAATAATTTTTTTAAAGTTACTATTTTACTAAAAGAAACCTTTTTAGCATTTAAGTGTGGGGTTTAGCTTTATGGTTTAATTTTTAACATTTAGCTTGGGTGGGGGGGGGGGGTTAGGTTTTTGGGTGGGGTGGGGGTAGGTGTTTAGGTTTTGGCGGGTGGTGAGGTGGGTTTATTTTGTTGTCTTCACATTGGTTCTCGTGGTTCTTGCAATAATAGTGGGTCTCGCATGAACCCTACCCTATATATAGTGGTTGCGATCGACTTGCGTCTTTTTGTGGAACAATATTCCACGAAATAAATAAGTGTTTTTGGGAGAAAATATACATTTATTAGATGGTTTAGTTCGTGTGTTAGACACGGGTTCTACTTGGAGTTTTGAGGCTAGGTCCCGGTATTTTGTGGTAAAGTGTGTTATTTTATGTACACATATATATATATATATATATGTGTGTGCGTGCGTGTGTGTGTGTAAACATTTGGATAATCACTCACCAACGCATCGTAATGCTTAACGCTTTTAATGAAAGGGTAACATCTCGTATTTTCTAAATGAGTTTGGTGAACGACTTGTCGGGTAGACACATGGTTAGACCTTAGTGTCTTATATGGTTTAGGGCACTTGTAGGTCGGGTTTTTTCTTTGGGTTATTACTAGCTTTTGCATGGAACGCTTAGGTGAGTTTTCAAGACCTCTTTTGTTTTTAAATTGTTTATTTAAAATTAGGGGAAATACATGCTTGGTATAGGGAATGGTAGTTGGGATGAAATCCATTCGGTCTATTTGTGTGCATGAATTTGTTGGTTTAAGCTTGGGAAGTCCTTGTCATGGTATTTCTTTTTATTAACCATTAGTTTGTCGAGATCACGGAATAGCCAAATAGATCTATTGGGTTGAACAAACCCCGCTTATTGGTTAGTCATAACCTTGGGTGCAATTGTGTTTTACTAGTTAGACATCGTCACGGTGTGCGATGTGACGAGGCAACATTGTTATGGTTTGGTTACAGGCTTATGTCTGTACATACGTCATGTTTTGTAAGACCATGATTTAAATATCGTGATTTTCATTAGACTATGTATACTAACTTTTATCAAGAGATTAAGGTTTCATTGTGTCATTAAAACTATGAATTCACCAACATTATGTTGATATTTTAAGAGTTCCCAATCTTATATCAAGCTCATTGGATCCATCAATACTTCTAGCAATAAATGTTAGACATCAACACTTTATCATCAAGCATCAACAATGAACTTAAACCTTCAAAGAGATCGATCAACAACAGTTTACTCACACATTAAGCTCCCGGGGATGGTGCAAGATCGATAACGTAGCTCCCTTCTTCAAAATCGTGTATGATGGTGGTGATTTAAGCACCATCCCATCTATTTCTCTCTCTAAATTTGTTGATGCATATGTCTGTTGGCTACGTCATCGAATCATATTAAGTCTGTAATAGGAATCTACATGTTAGAATATTTAATTGTGTATAATAGTTTCACTTTTTATGAAGTGAATTTTCACTTTGCATGAAGTGAAAGTCCACTTCAGACGAAGTGAAAGTCTACTTCGCACAAAGTGAATGCCCTATAAATAGGTGTGTTGGGTTATTTGTAAAGTAGATATTTTGTGTAGAAAGGACGGCGAAGCTCTGTCCAGTTGTTTCCAGGATTTGTAATGTTGACATATTAATGAAACACAGTTTTAATTGAATCCTGTTAATATTGTCGCCTAACTATAAAATGGATTCCGCATGTTTAATACTAGGTTATTCAAGTTAGAGCCTCAGCTATCGGATCCGACAGCAGACCTACAAGTGGTATGAGAGCTAGAAGGCCTGATTTGAAGACAATTTATCAAGATTCAACCATTGAAGACTTCTCTTCTACTCATTTCTTCTGATTTTTATCATTTTTTCAAAGATTTAACAGTTGAAATGGACTGATTTTTTCAAGGATTGTAAAAAACTGAGTTTTGAACAACATACTGAAAAACTCAGCTTAAATTCAAATGTTTTCATTCTGAAATAGCCCACTTCGCATGAAGCGCCCACTTCGCGCGAAGTGAGATTTTCTTCGCACAAGAGTTACTTCGTACAAAAGTCTTACTCGTACGAAAACTTGTTTTTGAAGAAATTGTTGTTAAAATGGAAAATGCTGAGATTGTTTTTGATGAAGCAAATGAAGAAGTTTATACGAAGATTGTTTACAATGAAGGTCTAGAAGAATCTGATCATTGTCATTATACTGAGAGAAATTTTACAAAATGTTTTTCAATCATTTATGCTTCCTGATGTTTATAATGCTTTTGTAGGTTTCTTCGGTGAACATAGAGATCATTAGAGCACACAGAGTGAAGAAGAAATGATTACTGAGAAAATAATGTTTGATCAGTTAAATGAGGAAGACGAAATTTTAAAAGCTGATCAGAAATTCAAAGGTGAGAGAGTCTAGGAACAGAAGAAAATTGAGAAGATACAGAAAGAAAGATAGTGCACAAAAGGTTTAGAACCATGCAAGTCCTGTCTGGAGAAAGATGAGAAGTATAAAGAGCTTAAACATCATACAGATAATTTGTCAATTGATTACAAAGATACGAAAGAGGCTTATGATAAGCTAAGCAAAACAATCAATCTGTATCGTGATGAAAGTAGAGAAAATGGTGCTATTATTTCAGTGCTCAAGGCAACGGTCATGGACAAATAGATGCCTATTAATATTCGCTTTGACACGATTGCCAAACTAAAACAGGAGCTTGAGCTATGAAGATAGAAACAGAAAGGGTCAACAAGTTGTTGATAAGTTATTCCACGTCTTCATATGTGATTGATCATATTCTTCCTGCAATACTAGAAAAAATTGAAAAAGATGAAATGAGTCTGGTAACCAAAACAAGGGTCCAGGTTACTATCGTGTTCCACCCTGATTTGGAACAGTTATGCAAAAAAGAATCATGACGGGTGGAAAAGGCGCTCAATTTGAAACTTAAAACTAAAAAAAAGACGAGCTGCCTGATAACATTGATGTAACATTTGATTTTGGATGCAAAGTGCTTAAAAATCTGGTCGAAAATGTTTTGGGAAAAGAAAGTGAAAACAATAATTTGAAGAAAACAAAGTCAAGTTCTTGTTCTGAAAATGAAAAAGTTTTCGTAAGTCTTATCTTCAAAAATCAGAACGTTGTTTGAATGATGATCCTAATACTGTTATGTACAAAATAAATGGATGACAAACCGTATTCTGATAATGAATTTCCAATTCAGAACGTGAATCTTGATAAAATTTACAAAGTTTTCAAATTGGTTGAAGTTAGTACGTCTGAGCTTAAGAATCTGAACACATCTTCTTATTCCAAACCTAAATGTTCTCACTATAATAATAAAAAAGGAAAGAATTATCCTGAAAATAAAAGAAAAGGTTTAGGATATATTAAGAAAAATAATAACAAGTTTTGAAAACCAATTTTTTAAAGAATATAAATTTTGTTTTCGAAACAAGCTCAGAAAGAAAAAAAAGACAGTTTGGATAAAGGGCAATCAAATGTGAGATTATATGCTTAAAAACAACAACAAGAACAGGTTGAGAAATCCTCTGTTGGAAATGGACAGTAGGACATGCTTTCAATGTTACGAAGTTGGACATATTGTTAGACGATGTCCACAAACTAAATCTAAACCTTTTCACAATTTTAAGAAAGATTCTTGAGATTTAAAGAAAAATCATCACTGATGTTTGTACCAACACAAGTTTGGAACCAATGTACAGAATCTGCAACTAAAGTGAAACCAGTTAATACTAAGTTTTCAAATTATGGAACTGGCGAATCTTCAAAAATTAATGAACATATTGATTCTACATTGTACTTCAAGAAAGCTTTAAAGAAAAAAATGAAATACGGGTGACGAGAGAAAAAGAAATTAAAGAAGTTAAACAATCAGTGAAAAATTGAAAGTTTAGAGGACTTTCCTAAACTTGAGAGAGTCACGAATAAATCTGATTTTGAAAAGGAAATTGATTTTAAAGAAAATTTATCTAAGACTGAAAGACTTGGGTGTCACTATTCAACTAATTGTTTGTATTTATGTGTAGGAACTTCCGAGATCAAAGTAAATCATGGAGATTGAAGATCCGTGGCACATATGAACAATTTGGCCGGTTTAATATGAAAATTTTCATAGAGCCATGATGGGTTTGAAAAAAATGTTTATTTTTTTTTAAATTTCAGAAATTCTTTAAGAAACTTTTTGAAAGTTTGAAAATTCACAGAACCCTCATTGTTGAACAGACAAAACTAATTGAAAAGACAGATTTGTAAATGTTTAAAAATTAAAAGTGTCAAAGTTTTGTCATCTTGAGGGGAAGATAACTTAAAAAGAAAAATTGTGAAGCAGTAATGGATGGGGAATTGAAGTGATTCTCATCGGTCGGTCAATGTTTCTTTCTTTAAAAACAAAAATCCAAAAAATATGTTTTTGATTTTAGATGGAGAAATATGTTGTTAAAAATACAAAAACATATAAAAATTTGAAAATGTACAAAAACATGAAAAAGGCAAAAAGAGTTTTCGTGTAAAAAGAGGAAATGATAGTAAATCAGTGGACTATCATAGTATGCTAAGAAAATGTAGTGTCAACATGTTTAAACAACTCTCACTGATGATGTGCCAGTAAGCTTCGCAAATTCAGTAGATTGTTTCGGATATATAAACACAAAGAAAAACTTCTTAATTAGTGGGTTAACATCTCTTGGATATATGGTCTTAGTACATCGGAATTTTGTTTGAGAGATTGCCGGATTCTGAGATACTAGGTCTTTATAGATAATTGATATCTAGGGTATTATACAAATTCTTCTGATTTTGTGTCAGCAATGCCCTAGAACTTGTAATATACTTTTGCTTTAAACCCGAAAACTGCAGCATATTGAAAGTATCGAAAGATCTAATGATTGCAGTCAAAAGATTCAAAATTTGGAACACCATTTTTAAGTCGAGCCTTCATCTCTTTGTATGTACGGTGGTACTAACCTGAGCTCTCAAGGTCTCACATAACCTAGATAGAGATATCATTTAAATATATTCACCTGTAAGATAAAATCTAGGGAATCTTGATACGGGAGTATATTCTAAGGTGGGAAACGTTATTAAGTCAAGTTATAATATATCTAATTAACATATCTTGGAACAATTGAGCAATGTGTAGAGGTTTTAGTGGATCAGTATATTGACAATCTAAGTGAATTTGTTTAAAACATAAAGTTTTCAAGATCAACGGTACTAGTGATTTGTCTCAAAAACTGATATGATCCTCTAACACAAACTCACAAAAAATACGTCTATCAACGGTACATAAAGTTTTTCATTTCATAAAGACAAAAAGATTTTATTTTCATGCTAATATCGACCACAGATGATGGAAAGCTAATATTCAATGTCTAAAAGCTGTTAAACAAAATTTGAAATGAGAAATTGTTTTGAAATGATAAAAATTCATTAATTTGAAACTTACATTTGATAAATACATAAGTTTGTTCACAAAGTGATCAACCAAGGTCTTTCATTTGAGCTTGGTAGATAAATCAGATAACCAGGGTCATTAACTTGGGCTTGGTTAGCTGGGAGTGTTAAAACTGATAAAGTGTTTAAAATTTGAAATGTTTGTGTTGAAAATTTCAAAGTTGAAACTAAAATGTTTATTTGAATGTTTAGAAGAATGAACAATAATTCGTTAGAAAGGTGGAGCAGGACAAAACGTTGAATAATGAGGGAAGCTCACAGAAAAAGGGAGTATGCTAATATTTAACGTTTACAATACAATTTCAAAGCATGGGGGAGATTGTTGATGATAAATGCTGAGCAAGAATGTTAAAGTTATAGAACAGATTTGAAGATGATCAAAGACTTTGAAGCTTATACAGTATTCGAAGACTTCGGCAACATCCAAGAGGGAGACTGTTGATGCATATGTCTGTTGCCTATGTCATCAACTCATATTGAGTCTGTAATAGGAATCTACATGTTAGAATATTTGATTGTGTATAATAGTTTCACTTTTCACGAAGTGAAATTTCATTTCGCACGAAGTGAAAGTCCACTTCGTACAAAGTGAACGTCCTATAAATAGGTGTGTTGGGTTATTTGTAAAGTAGTCGTTTTGCGTAGAAAGGACGGCGAAGCTCTGTCCAGTTGTTTCTAGGATTTATAATGTTGACGTATTAATGAAACAATAGTTATAATGGAATCTTGTTAACATTGTCGCCTAACTATAAAACGGATTCCACACGTTTAATACCAGGTTATTCAAGTTAGAGCCTGAGCTATGGATCCGACAACGGACCTACAAAATTTCTCACTATAAGGATTTAGATGAGATTTTGCAAAATAAGGAAGCTCCATGCTTGCTTTCCATAATAAAGTTTCCATAGTAATTATCATTTCGCACTTTTATGCCTTTCCAAGCCATTTCCCAAGTTGGGTTTTTCATCATAATCCATTTAAGTCCTTTTTCATACATAAACACATTCATTATTAAAGTTTGGAGTGTTACAAGTCTACCCCTCTTACGATAGGTTTCGTCCTTGAAACCTATTACACATCAAATAGTTGTGGGAAAAACTCTTTTAGTTTTCTCTCATACTCCTTATTAGCTTCTAAGCCCTTTGAGTGCTTCCATTGAACCTTTACTTATGGTATAACTTTATTCCTTAATTGTTTCTCTTTTCTATCCACTATTGTCACTTGTTTCTCAATCTTGTTCAACCTTTCTACGACTTCAATATCATTCAGCGGTACATGTGCTTCTTCATTAGTTAAACATTAACTAAAATGTGCTATATGCAAAGTTGGGTGGATTCTATTCGAATCTTTCGACAATTCCAATCTGTAAGCCACCTCACGTGCTACAATTTTAAATGGTCCCATATACCTCGAACATAGTTTTCCACTTTTAAGGAACCTAATAATTCCCTTCTAAAGAGAAACCTTTAACATTACCTTATTTCTGACCTTAAACTCAATAGACATGCACCTCTTGTCAATGTAAGACTTTTATATTTCCTTCGCTGTTTTAATTAATGTTTAAATCTTATCAATCTTGTAAGTCATGGCGATTACCACTTCAAAGTTTCCCAGTTGTCTATGTTTGATATATCTCCAGCAGATGGATGTCTTACCCCTTCTTCTATATGATATTTTGTAAGGTCGCATGCCAACACTTGTGTGATACCTGTTGTTGTAGGAGAATTCAGCTACTGGTAGATGACTATACCAACTTCCTCCAAAATCAATAATGCATGCATGAAACATATCTTAGAGGGTCTGAATGGTCCATTTTGATTGACCATTCGTTTGAGGATGATAAGTTGTACTAATATGCAATATTATTTCCATATCATCATAAAACTTCTTCCAGAACTTAGACGTGAATCAGGCGTCCTTGTTCAACACAACGGACATTGGTACCTAATGTGTGAGTTTAGGTAGTAGTTAATTTAATATCTTTTGAACATGGTTATCTCATTTTAAATTTATAAAAATGTTTTTTATTTAGATAAAATACACACAACAGGTAGTGTATCCATCGCGTATAATATAGTTTAGATAAGAACTAAGTATCGTCCAAGGATACGGTTCCCCTACTCAACCTTCCATTATTAGTTTGACCAGTTTTATTTATAGATAGATTAGTAAATGAAATAGTAATAGATGGGCTCTTGGGCAAGTCTTGCTTATTTAATATAGTTAATTTTACTAGTGTGGAAAATACTTAAATTATCTTATTTATCTTTTATAAAAATTGGAAGAAGCTCATTTTATGGTTACCGTCTTTCCCGCAATTTTGTCATAACATATAAATAGACTGGTTTGCAGTTCCTGGCTTTATAGGATCTTCATTCGACCATCCTTAGTCTCTCGACCAGTAAACAATATGGCACAACAAAGCTGGTTTTAAGACCATCTTGGTTTTATTATCTTTTTATAACTTAGTATGTGTTATTCCAAGTTTATACTCGGGGTTCTAGTTAGGATCTATAATTACCAAGGCAGAACTAATTAAGTTACCGAATAAACCAAATAGATCTTCCTTTGATCTTATTACCTTGCGCATCTCTATAATCGTGGTCCCTTTTCTGGTCCAACACTGATACAAGTACTTAGTAACAATCTCGTCGGTCTCACTATTTTGTTAGATTGCCCAAACCCCATTAATTAACCTTTCTTAACTTTTACTACCTAATTGGATCTCGCGCATTACCAAAACCCTCCCTAAGGATCTTGATGTAATATCAGAAACCTTTTATTACCCCAAGGTTTGGTTCGATACTAGAAGCTTGTAACCTAAATCTTGGTCAATACTTGAAAACCCCTAGTAAGATCTAGTTCAAAACCAAAAGCTTACATCGGATTTGATTAAGGGTACCAGAAGCCGTACGGACACCCAGTCAAACTAAGTTAGATAAGAATAATTTACTCAAATTAATTTATTAAGTTAATTTGTTTTTAAGATGCCAAATGATCCTGTCACAAAAAATAACAAGCCAAGAATTAGTATAAGATAAACACACTTTATAAAATAATTTACTAGATTAAATAAGTTTAACTAATCCAAAAGTTTGAGTAGACATAATATTACAACCATATGAAGATCTTAACACATTTAGACATGGAGACTACCAATCTCGCATGATGATCAAGCTCAATTGTAAGTGTGTGTAAAGTGAGTCTCTCAACTCTCATTTATTACATATATTTAGTGAACTAACTACCGATTCCTTATTATTGAAGTGGTAGATTAAAATAGAATGGTAGGATTCTATATCTAGAGGGGTTCTAATCAGCATGAAGGCCTTCTCTAAGGATGTAATATATAAATGATGGCACATCAGTAACCTATGTTAGTGCCCTATGTTGTGCAACAATCTATTTAATAAATAGCTTAGCCAAACTTTCATCGATCGGCAGGAAGTGATCATTTTTTTTACAAGCGATCCATGATTTCCCAAATGGTGCCATAACCCCTTAGCTATCTTAGGTAGCTTGGTGATGAAGTCCTTGGTAATGTGTTCCCATTTCTATATTGGTATATACAACTGCTAGATCTTTCTATAAGGCTTTTGGTGCTCAGGCTTAACTTTCAAGCACAACAAACACTTATTTACGTAGCTTGTAGTTTCCCATTTAATTCCTTGCCACCAATGCTCCTTCCATAGATCATGATAGATTTTCATGGCACAGAGATGGATAGAGTACTATGACTTATGTGCCTCATCTTATATTCTTTCTCAGAGTTCCCCATGATGAGCAATCGACATTCTACTAAACGGTGTCTTAGCACCATGTGTGTTTTCTACCATCTTTCCCTCATGTTCTACCATTCTTTCTATATTGTTTTTATCCGCATTAGGCGCTTTCTCTTTAGTATAGTTGATTCGCTTTAAAACATGTTGACATACCATTAATTGATGAGCTTTCACTCAAATTGATTTGTCTTTCGTTACTACTTAAGGCATCGTCTACAATGTTAGCCTTTCCCGGATGATACAATATCTCACAATCGTAGTCTTTTATCAATTTGAGTCATAACCTCTTCCTCATTTTAAGTCTTTATGTTTGAAGACATACTTTAGACTAGTGGTATCCATGTATATCGTATATATTTGATCCCATACAAGTAATGTCTATATATTTAATGCAAACACCACAACTACAAGTTCCAAATCATGGGTGGGATAGTTGGCTTCAGGAGGATTTAGTTCTCACAAAGCATAAGCTATAACCTTACCTCGTTGCATCATTACACTCCCGACCCTTAATTAGAAGTATGATTATACACAACTACCTCTACATTTCCCTCGGGTAAGGTTTATACCAGAGCCTGTGTTAAAATTTTCTTCAATTCTTAGAATGTTGTATCATGTTCTAAACCCCACTCAAACTTTACCTCCCTCCTCGTCAATTTAGTTATGGTATTTTTATCCTTGAGAAGTCTTCGATGAATCTTCTATATAATCTTGCCAGATCTAGGAATTTACGAAGTGCCAATAGCATCTTAGGAGGAGTCCATTGCATAACCGCCTCAACATTAGTGGGGTCTACCATCACTCCATTCGGCTTAATAACTGACATAGAAATTGTACTTAACGTAGCCAAAAGACACATTTTGAGAATTCAACGTATAACTTTATTTTCCTCAAGTTTTCGGCACTTCCCGAATGTAACAAGCGTGATCACTCTCACTCCTTGAGTACATTAGAATATCATCAATAAACAAGATCACTTATCATTCCAACATCGATCGACATACTCGATTCATTAGGTTCGTAATAATGCAAAAGCATTAGTTAGTCCAAATTACACTACAAGAAACTCATAATGTCCGTAACGTGTTTGGGAAGCCATCTTTAGAATGTCTTGATCCCTAACCTTAAGTTGACGGTGACCTAGCCTAAGATCGAATCTGGAGAACCAAATTTCTATTAGCACTTGATGGAATAGTAAAAATGAAAAATGGTGGTTATTCTTCATATTTGAACTCTCCTGTTGTAATAACATAATTATCAACTAATAAAGTCATTTCAAGCTTTAAACATAAAAATGCATGTGAACTTTAACATGATTCTCAATTCCTTTTTTTAAAAAAGTAACACTAGCTTGAACCTTCTAGGAGATCGATCAACAACAGTTTACCCATACATTAAGCTCCCGAGGATGATGCAAGATCGATGTGGAGCTTCCTCTTTCAAAATTGTGCGTTATGATGGTTATTTAAGCACGAACTCGTAATATGTTCACTTATCTTTCTCGCTCTAAGGCTTTGGATGAGGTTTTGAAAATTGAGGAGGATCTATGCGTCCTTTCCATAATATGGTTTCCACAATAATTACCATTTTGCCCTTTAGGCCATGCCAAACCTTTCCCAAGTTGGGTGTTTCATCATAATACATTTATGTCTTTTTTTATATATAAACAAATTCTTTAATGAATTTTGGGTCGTGTGTATTACTTTAAATATTTTTAAGCGACAAAAAAAATGAAAATGTACAACGAATAACAAACTTTGTAGAGATTTCATAAAGTGATACAACTATGAGAAAGAAAAATAATAAAAGCATGCTACAACTGTTTAAATATATTGGTAGCAAAACATTTGAGTTTTACTGATTAAGGAAACACATGCTTCCTTTGAACGATGTCCAAACCAAGACATGTGAGGCTCAAGAGGTACTAACCTACACCAATGTCAAGATGTGAAAGATGTGAAGTAGTAGAATGTAAAAACACATTCTTATATCATACAAAATTACAGTACCCAGTAACATTTCTGAATACTCAAGGAACCAAAACTACTTATCATCCTTATTGCTGGAAGGATAATTTGTCCATTCTTAATGTAATCTCACTTGAACCACCAAATAAGATTTATTCTCATTTTATTGAAACCCCATGTCTACACAAGGCGGAAACAAAATGATAATTTCATCTCTTAAAATGATGGAAGATAACGCACCTTTTGATATTACATATCTAGTTTCTAATAAAAAAATATGTAGAGGACAATGGTTATGGTACACAAATCACACAAAGTTGGACCATGCTTTACGACAATCACGTCCATCCAAGACATTAGTTAAGTAATGAAACTTATAATTCCAAGATAGACAATTATTAGTTGCAACTACAAATAACAACATAACTTTCATAACAATACAAAATGTCGCGTATAATGAAATCCCGTATACAATACTCATCCAATATGTATTGTTGCATACATTATATATGCATTCATATATAGTGCGTACATTGGTAATTTCATTGCAAATGTTACTAATTATACTTAGCATATGCATTGTTTTATTACAAATGTTACCAATTATACTTAGCATATTCATTGCAAATGTTACTAATTTCATTAGTAATTTCGTTATGCATTCTGATTTATTATCCGTAACAGGGTTCAATTGTTTTATCTATTTTGATTTTCTCTCGTTCGTTTTAATTATCTTTACTCTCGCCTACTGGATTTGGATCTAGTTTTTATCTTTCAATTTGTTGTAGAGGAAAGTCGGATTAAGATATAGTAATTTGTTCTGATGCATGAGGGAGAAAATAAAAGGAATAAAATTGGATTTTACCCTTCAATATTAAGAAAGCTTATCTCAAACTCGTGGATGTTTTTCTCATCCAGGTTTGACTTGAAGAAAGTGATTCTCATTTTTAAAAGTGGTTATCAATTGAGGTGGTTCTTATTTTAACCACCAATATTAAAATATGAGAACGACCTCAAATTTGAAAACGGTAAAAAACACATCTAGGCCTTCGATCTTCAAATTCAATAACTCATGTGACGACATTTTTGTTATTTACTAATGCATCAGTTAAAATTTCTTTATTTAAAATATACTATAATTTGGTAATGATATCGTCCGTTAGTAAAAGTTTAAATATATTGTATACAACATTCAATACATTACATTACATAAATAAGACATGTATCACACGTTGGCTTGTAGGGCCCAAATTCAACACCTAACAGCTGGACATCATCACATCTTGTAATTGTTAGGATCTGCGTTTGAAACTGTTATTAAAGTTCTAAAAATGAAAGATGAAAGACGATAAATCAAATGTAAATGCAGCGGAATGATGAACTTCAATTCATAACAGCCGAGAGATTGATTTTCATTATCATGCTTTTAATGACTGTAATCACATGCATATAAATTACAATCTTCCCCTCAGTCTAAGATCACTGATTTGTTCGTACATAATGTCAAGAAGAATGATAGGTTGATAATTGATGAAAAGTGATCAAATAGAATAGTACAGGAACTGTTCTATTTATACTAGAATCCTAACCACTGAGCATCTTATGATGATGTCAGCATGAAAGCAACACTTAACAAAAATAACAAACTAACAACATCTGCTAAGCTAACCACTACTATAACTAAAGATTACAAAGACGGATAGTAAAACACTAATGAAACATCCTCTGTTGACCTTTAGCAGAGCTTTGCCTTGGCACACCTTTAGCTTTAGACTTCAACAGAGCTTTGCCTTGGCAGACCTTTAGCTTTAGACTTCAGTAGAGCTTTGTCTTCAAAAGACTTTTGCTATGGCAGACCTTTGGCATTTAGTCTTCAGAAGAGCTTGACTCAGGCAAATGTTATATTATTATTAGGATAAGAGGTTGTAGTATATTTTGGCTTTCTATCATCTGTTCTTTTGTAGGGTTCAATTCCAACACTCTCCCCTAGAACAGATGATGCCCAAAAAACTTTATTACTGATCTTTATTCCTCATCAATGATTCCTTATTTTTCCTTTGAACTGAAGTTCAAAGTCCAGGGCAATCATATCATCTACATCCCTTTCAAGTTCAAGATTCAATAAGTCTTGGAGGTCAGCTGCATCCGTAGCATATGCATCCTCCATTTTATCTTTTGAACTCTACCATCTGACCTGAGCAGTGTCAATTCATGGGTGTCTATGAAGACTTCCATTTTAGAATTTTTGAGTCAAATGGTTTTAGTAGGGTTATTTGTGATGTTGGGTGAGATAGGTATGCGTACAAGTGTAGAAAGTGAGGCTCTAAGCTTGTCACTTGCAGCATCTGTGTGGTACAAAATTTGATTTTTTACCCCTCTTTTCTTAGTTCTTTATGCATCCTTTGATCCTCTTCTTCCATCTGTTTTTGCCTCTTTGCTTGATTTAAGGCAATGGTGGGTAAGCCAGAGGTTGAAGTTGATCTTTTAGGAGCATGGGTCTATTGAGGAGTAGTGGTAAATTGAGCATAGATTAGTTTTCTTGGGACAGAAGGATCTTTCTTTCTTAGCTCTCAATCTTCTGTAGGTATCGATCACTTTAGACTCTGACCATCTAGCAATTTGCCTTGTTCCATATAGAGCATCAACAAGTTCGGCGTTCATTCTTTTAATCTTTAGAGCATGGTCTTGGCTTTCAAGTTTAGCCCTTTTCCAAGTAGGAGGAGTAGGCTTCTTTGAAGGATCATTGAGCATTGTATGAATTCTTTCAATTTCTTCTTTTAGCTCATTTGCCGACCAGTCTTTAAATTGAGCCCTTGTTGCTTTGTAAGGCTTGTGCTTCATGATATGATCAAGGTAGTCTTCTTTCAATTTAGGATCATCAGTGGTTGGATTTTTAGACGTAGACCTACTCAACTCCAAAGCAAATTCTTCAATGTTTCTCACTTTCCTCAGTTGAAATTGCAAGGAGATTTGTAAAGCCCTATCATCTTTATCTTTTGATTTGTCTTTTGCAATGGACTCAGCTTGTCTAGCCTTTAACTTAAGATATTCATCAAGATTCTTAGGCTTTCAATACCCCAGCAAGGATGGAAATTCTCTTTGTTTCGGATCCTCTATCTTGTAGAACTCTTCTATCTCTCCTTTAACAACAAAAAGTTCCAAAGGGTATAGTGCACCCATTGGAAGGAATGAAGATGATAAGTGCATGGGTGGAATTGGGGTTTCAGGATGTGGCAGTGATGAGGATGGTTGTGAAATGGATTGTGATGATGTAGGGAGTGGTGATTGGCTCTCTTCATCATCATCATCAACAACAAAAGTTTCCCTTTTGTGTTGGAATTTAAGTTTTGGAGATGGTGGATGTGTAGGAATTCGAAGTGGTGTGGATATGGGTTCGGTTAATGTTGGAAATGTGAGTGGGGCAGTGGTTTGAGGAACATCTGTTGGAACAGCATCTGCTGTCACAACATCTGTCTAAATATCTGTTGTGGTTATGGTGACAGAGGATACAATAATAGTAGCTTCAACAGTGGTTTGTAGAAGAGATGGGAGTTAGTTGTCTTACTTTTCTTACAGACTTCTTTTTTAATCAAGATTTCTTTGTAATCTTAAATTCCTTTTCTAGTATGCTTCTTTGTTTGAGCTCATCATCACTCTTTTCCTAAAGTAGCTTCGGATGCTTCATCAGTGGGTGCAATGGTTGCTGGCTGTTGTTGCACCTTTGATTTACATTTGAATCAGGCTACAACTTTCTCAGGTGATCTTTCTCTCCTTTTTGGCATCATCTTCTATGTTATCTCGAAGAATGATAACCGGGGCAGAGCTAGTAGTTTTTAGCAAGTGGTCTTTGATGGCTTTAATGTCAGCTTGTGTATCTTTATATCGAGCCTCGACCATATTGCGGATCAGCTTCATATGGGTTTCATGCTGAATATCTGCCAATTGTCTCTGAGCTAGGATGATTGGTTGAACAAACTTCCATAGCTCTTCAGTTTGTGTTGGAGATGGTTGAGGTTGAGAATTTTTGAGCATTTGTTTCATCATGGATTTGATTTCATCAATAGATGATTCCATGGTATTGATTCTCTCCGTCAATTCTTGATATTGTAATTTATCACCTAAATGAATAGGATCATCTAAATTCCTACCAGAGGTAGTTGTATTTGGAACATCAACATGAGGAATCTGAATGTTTTCAGAACCAAATGCCCCTTGTTCTTGGTACTAGGGACTTCCAACTGGTTCAGAGGATACTATGGTAGCCTCAGCAGTTGTTGCCTTCAAGGAAGTATGATGTATGTAACCACTATCCAACTGAACCACCGTTGTAGCAACAATTGTAGTAGTTGCTTCACTTAAACTACCACCAAGAGTTACATGTAACTCATAGGATGTAGCCTCCTCAACTGTTTCTGGGTTGGCTAATTGAGTTTTCTCATATTTAGTCAATGCTGGAGCTAAACTCTTAGTGATGGGTGATTGAGAGGGACTGCTTGTAATCTGAGTTTTCTCAATACCTTGAAGGAAGTCTGATGTATGTAACCACTGTCCAACTGAACCACCGTTGTAGCAACAGTTGTAGTAGTTGCTTCACTTAAACTACCACCAAGAGTTACATGTAACTCATAGGATGTAGCCTCCTCAACTGTTTCTGGGTTGGCTAATTGAGTTTTCTCAGATTTAGTCAATGCTGGAGCTAAACTCTTAGTGATGGGTGATTGAGAGGGACTGCTTGTAATCTGAGTTTTCTCAATACCTTGAAATAGAGGTAAAAATGTGGAAGGAATTGGAGAGGTGGGTAATGGAGTAGAAAGAGACATAGCCTTGGGAGAGAGGCTTGAGAGCAAATGTTCAATTGAATCATCTGCCTCATAGTGTGATGTCCATGTACTTACAACTTGTTCCTTTTGTGAGGAAGCAAGAGGAGCTTGTGATGGTGGAGATATTTGAACCAACTACTGTGAGGAAGTAGCAGCAGTGGTTGTAAGTGACATTGGTGCTGTCACAGGTAAAACATCTGGGATCTCATCTTCCATAGTTACCTTTTTGGGGTGTTTAGTGGGCTTCTTGGAATTAGTGGGTTTTTTTGTGGGTTTTTCTGGTGGGGGTTGCACAACACTGGTTCTAGTGACATGTTCACACCAGGAGTAGTGGGCTCAGCAACAGAGGAAGGAGCTGAGATTGTGGAAGTAGTCAAAACATGCTCAGTCTCTGTTGCTTATGTTTTCAACACCTTTGGTTTTTGTGTTGAGAGTCTACTAAAAGTTTCACATTAAAGGCTGCCAACTTCACAGATGACACCTTGTTGAAAATCCGTTTCAGAAACTTGTTTTTGCAAATAGAAACTCAACAGCCTAGGGTGTATCAAAAAAGCTTTACCCTTTGTAATTTTTAAAATTTGCAACCAAATCAGAAAACAATACCTGAGAAAAGTTAAATTTTGATTTGGTTAAAATAGCAAAACCAGGTACTGAATATTTAAAGGTATTTCATGAAAAGCAGTTGTTTTGGCTGACAAACATAATAAAAGTGTGTGGAAAAGAATTTCATGTCAGTGGGATATTCAGGATAAAAAATGGTAATACCTGATATTTGACCTTCATATCCTCTCTCAACGAATTCAGCGTGTAAATCTTTCTTTAGGAAAGAAGTGGGGTCATCGAGGTCGTTAAGACCAAATGTGGTGGAGATAGTAGATGGAGAACTCTGAACAAGTGACTGCCCAATCTTGGACGTAATGGCAAAAGGCGTTTTGTTTTGAATATGAACTTCAACGTTCGCCCAAAATTGTCTAAGAGTGTCCAGATAAATTGGAGCTTTAGCTAGTAACACATCTTTGTATGATGATATTTCTAGAACATCAATCATGGAGTGAAACGCAGTGTTATTATTGGTTTTTTGAATATTAGAAGGTAGTTGTGGGGAGTTTTTATGATGAGATTCATGGTGAAAGAGTGATTATTGAGGGTTTGGAAGAAGATGAGAGTAATGGAGATTTTTATGGAGAAGGTTTGAAATCGAAATAGCAAGTGGAACTCTGTTTGGATGAAACAGGGTTTATAAAGTGAAAGGTGAATGCTGACGTGGCAACGGTTTCCAAAAGATCTGATGCCTAATATTTGTGCACGTGGAAACTCTGTTGGATAATGGAAGACAGTTGTTTGGAAACCTCTGCTGGATAACAGCAGTGGTTCCGAACAGATGAATGAGAAGTGGTGATTTTTCACTATCATAGGATATATTATAATGGATTGGGAAAACAGTGGTTGTACCAACAGTGGAAGTAGAACAAAGGATACACTTTCAGCAACGGATAGATTTTCATGCCAAGCAGAGGTTTGGAGAAACAATGGTTATGAGCACACTTTAGAGATTTATTGAAAAATTTCAATTTTAGCTATTTTTAAGGATGGATTTTTGATTTTCTGAAAACATTTTAATGTTATTTATGCATGGAACACAAATGCTTGTTTTTATTCCATGTTTAGCATACCAGTTCTAAAGATCAGACTTTCAAAGGTGGATGTATCTAATGCTTTTGTTAGAACATTTGCCAGTTGCTCTATAGTTGGAACATGATGCAGAGAAATCAAACTTTTTCATAGCAATCCCTCACAAAGTGATGTCTAATGTCAGTGTGCTTTGCGGTAGAAAGAGATAGTGGATTTTTAATGATGTTTTCAGCTGCTTGACTATCTAACATGAGAGGATTCTTTAAAGCAGTTACACCAAAATCCAGTAGTTGACTTTGAAGCCATAGGAGTTGAGCAGTGTAGCTTGCAGCAGCAATATACTCAACCTCTGTTGTGGATGTTGATACTGCAACTTGCTTTTTTGCTTTGCCAAGACACTAAGCAATTGCATAGGAATTGACATCCTCCTGAAGTTGACTTCCTTGTGGTGTGACATCCAGCAAAATCACTGTCTGAATAACCTGAAAGCTCAATATTTCCATTTGCTGGATACCAGATACCAAGTGTGAGAGCACCTTTTATGTATCTGAAAATCCTTTTTACAGCAATGAGATTGGACTTCTTAGGTGCTGACTGCGATCTGGCACAAACACATGTTGCAAACATGATGTCTGGCCTTAATGCAGTAAGGTACAATAAAGAATCTATCATGCTTCTATAAAGGGTTTGATCAACCAAGTCATCTTTGTCATCAACAGTGACTAGCTTTGATGTTGCCATGGGTGTGCTACATGGTTTACAATCATTCATATCAAATTTTGTAAGTAGTTCTTTGACATACTTACTTTGGTGAATGAATGTACCATTTTTCAATTTTTTTACTTGGTGACCTAGAAAACATTGGAGCTCACCCATTGCACTCATTTCAATCTCTGCTGCCATGAGTTGTTTGAACTCTTCACACATGGTAGCGCATGTGGATCCAAAAATGATGTCATCCACATAGATTTGGACAAGCATCAAATCCTTTCCTCTCCATTTCAAAAATAGACTTTTGTCAATTTTACCCCTTGTAAAACCAATGGATAAGAGAAAGGTAGAAAGAGTTTCATACCAAGCTCTTGGTGCTTGTTTCAAGCCATACAAAGCTTCGTTAAGCTTGTAGACAAGTTTAGGATAAAATGCATCTTCAAAACCAAGAGGTTGACAAACATATACCTCTTCTTTGATCTTACCATATAAGAATTCACTTTTGATATCCATTTGAAACACCTTGATGTTGTGGTTGGCAACAAAGGCTAAGAACAGTCTGATGGCTTCTAATCTTACTACAGGTTCAAAAGTGTCATCATAGTCAATGCCTTCTTCTTGTCTGTAGCCTTGAACCACAAGCCTAGCTTTATTCTTGACAACAATACCCCTTTCATCAGTTTTGTTTATGAAGACCCATTTTGTGCCAATTGGACATACTTCCTTTGGCAATGGTACAAGTTCCCATACTTGTTGTCTTTTAAACTGAAGAAGCTCTTCTTGCATGGCTTCTACCCAGCTTTTGTCTTTCAGTGCCTCTTGGTACTTGACAGATTGTGTGAGAGATAGGAAACCAGCAAAAAGATAAATCTTTTGGGATTGACTTCTACGGAGCACCCCTTCATTGATGGTGCCAATGATAAGATCAAATGGATGGTTTTTAAGGTAGATTAGATCTCCTTTATATGGAATAATAACATTTTGAGGTGAAGGCTGCAAATGGGAATCATCTGTGCTAACATCTGTTGGCAATTTTGAAGAGCCAACATCTGTTTGGAATGGAGGTGGAGGTGGAGATATAGGTGGGAGAGGTGTAAAAACATGATGAGTTTTATCAATAGAGGTTATATTTGATGAGATGGCAGAGGATTGAGGATCAACATTGGTTGATTCAGCAGTGGCAGAGTTTTCACAGTTATTAATAACATCTGCTACTCTGGTGCTAGATGTGGCTTTATACTGTGGAATCATAATGCCATATCCATAGTCTTGTTGGGGAGACTGTGGTGTACCTGCATGGTCAGTCCTAACAGACACAGCTTCAAATGTGAATTTGTCCAAATCAAAAAGTTCAGCAAGATTTGCTAGGATTTTTTATGAAGAAAGTTCATAGAACTTAACATTCAAGGTCTCTTCCACACACCTAGTCCTTGAATTAAAGACTCTGTAGACTTTAGCAGTGGTTGAGTATCCCAAAAAATAACCACAGTCTACTTTGGCTACAAATTTTGAAATTGTATATTTTAGATTTAAAATGAAGCATGGGCAGTCAAAGATTTTAAAGTATGAGATCAGTGGTTTGATCTTGAACAAAGTTTCATAAGTAGTGGATTGATGCCTGGCATTGATCAAAACTCTGTTTTGAACATAAAAGCAGTGTTTCACAGCCTCTGTCCAAATGGACAAGGGTAAAGAGAATCTGCAAGCATGGTTCTAGCAGCTTCAATTAAAAATCTGATTTTCCTTTCAACCACCCCATTTTGTTCTAGTGTTCTTGGAATGCTGTACTGCCTTACAATTCTTTTAACACACAAAACTCATCCAACTCCTTACTTTTAAACTCTGTGCCATTGTCACTCCTGAAGACATTTACTGGCAGGTCAAATTGCTTTTCAACTTGTTTCACAAATCCTTGCCAGATACTTGCAGTCTCATCCTTGGAGTGCAAAAAGTAAGTCCATGTAACCCTTGAAAAATATCAACTATGACAAGACAATATTTCCTTTTTACTTAGACAGAGCCAAACAAGTCTATGTGTAACAATTGTAAGAACTAACTTGTTTTGGACTCACCAATGGGTTTGTAAGAATTTTTATGTTGTTTTCCTTTTAAACAGGAAACACAATGTTGTTCTTTTGTGAAAAAAAATTATGGTAAGCCTTTTACAAGGCCTTGTTTAGAGAGTGTGGTGATAATTGTCATATTTGTGTGTCCAAGTCTCCTGTGTCATAGTTCTGTCTCCTTGTTAGAGGCAGCTTAGAACAGACAAGCATCACTCATTGGATTATCTTTCAACATATCAACCACATACACATTGCCACTCCTATGAGCAATATGTTGTGCTTTGCTCTCAGCTATGATTTGATCACTCTTTTTAACCACTTCTGAGCCAACAATCTGACAAGTTTTCTTAGTGAAGAATGACCCATAGCCCTTGTCACCTCATTTGTGAAACACTAAGAATATTAAATTTCAGATAGTCAATAAGATTGGCATTTTAAAATTTGAGTTTCCCAGTCTGAACTGTTCCTGACCCAAGCACCTTCCTTTTTGAATTATTACCAAAGGATATATCACCCCCTCCATGAGCCATGAAGTCTTTGAGAAGGGCTCTACATCCTGTCATATGCTTGGAGCCTCCACTATCTACATACCATAAACTATCAAGGCAAGTAGAAGCTCGCTGCACAGTAGTAATAAATTAGTTTAGGTGAGTTTCCAAAGCCAAAATGGCTTTAGAAGGGGTCACAGACAAGTCAGTCTCAAATTCAGAAGAATGGGCAGAGGTTTGAACAAATCTTTGTAACATCTGTTGCGGCCCATCTCCTACCAGATGATAGTAACCATGAGGATGCCTATTTACTCTTGGTTTTGAGAGCCTTTTGTAACCCTCATAACTAAGAGGTACCTTTTGGTAATCAGGTTGGCCATGTCCTCTTGGAAACTGATTTATAGGTGGTGCATTTGTTATCTGCACCTCTCTGGGAGCAGAGGTTTTGTGCAGTAATTTGTTAATAAATGTTTGAGCAGGCATAAAGGTCTATTTAGACTTTTGCAGTACTAGTATTTGAACTCTCTAGTGTTTTTAATTTAAAATCATTCTTTGTCACATCAAAGTTTCCGAGATAAATACACTCTTGAGTTTTAATATTTGTTGTTTCACAAATTTTGCATTTAGGAGAATCAATTATCTCACTTGTTTTGTTGATGTCATAAGCTTTTAGAAGAAAACAGTTTTTAGTAACATGGTTATTCTTTTCACAAAAATCACAAAACAAGTTTTTGATCTTTTCTTTCTTTTTCCCTTTTTCAGATTTTTTATCAACAGATGTTGTAACATCTGCTGATAAATCTGTTATGGGAATGATTCTTGCCTTTGGTGCTTTGACACCTTCAATGGTTGAAAAATCCATTGGCTTAAAATTTTCAAGAATGTAACATTCATCAGACCATGTGGGTTTAAATTGATATTTCTCAATCTCCTCAAAAGTTGAGGATCCCTCATGTCTTTCCAAAACAATTTTATTTCCATTTTTATCAGTGACTTTAATTTCTTGACCAGCCAAGTTTGTTGGAACAATTTCAACCATACCAGAATCATTTTCAGTAACATTTTCAGAAACTTGGTCATTTTTCTTGAATCCTATGCCAAATTTTATGTTACTTTTGACATGGTTTTCTAGCAAAATTTCATAACCTTTACAGATTTCCACCCATTTTTCATAAGTGATTTGGTAGATTCAAACTCCTTTTTGCAAACCTGATATTTTTCTATCATAGTTTGGAGTTAGTTATGCTTCTTCATGTTTTAAGCTGCTGATTTCAGATTCTTTTTCAAACAATTTAGGTTTTAGCTCTTTTGAAAGCTCTTCAAACTGCAATTCATCATCTAAAATCTTGTTCCTCACGTTTTCCTTCACCTTTTTTATGTTAGAAAAAGCTATGACGCATTTATTTGAACATAGATCTTTTAAGACCTGAGGAGATACCTTAGTAGCAGCCATCATGGCACAATCACATTCACCTTCACAAACACTAGCATCACATGGGTCAGACAGATATTTCAAAACTTCATCAAACTTTCTTTTGTAACAACTGTTTCATCATGGACATTAGACCCAACAGATTTAGACTCCACTTCCTCAAATTCAACACCCTCAACTATAGACTCTAATGCCATAAAGCAAAATTCATTTTGTTTCTTTTCAGTGTCAGCAATTAGAGCAAAGTTTTCATCATTCAGATCCTCAAGAAAGTTACTCCAATCAACAAAGCCCTGAGTAAAAAACTCTGTTCATTAACCTCTGCCTAAGCAGTGGTTTTAGTAACTTGTTCTGCAGGTTGCATTTGAACCTGAGGAGCTGGTGCTTGAACATATTGAATTTGAGGAACAATGGTTTGAACATATTGCAAAGGAACAGCGGCAGCAGGGATTCGGAATAATGGACAATGTTTTGAGGTCTAGGGCTAGGATGTGACAATTGGTCCAGTTGATTGAGACCTACATTCTCTACCAAAGTGTCCTAGCCTATTACATTTTATAACACTTAATTTTTGACTTATCCAACCCAACTTTTGTCCCCGCATGCAACCCTGGAAACTTTCTACCAGTTCTCTTGTAATATTTCTTAGCCCTAACACTTAATAGAGCCAACTGGTGCACAATATCCATCTCTTCCAAATCTGAAGGATCAAAATGTTGAAGGTCATTCAACTCAAAGCTTGAGTTATCAGAAGTTTGGCTTTCCCCATTAGCAGCAAATGCATAATTAGGTGTGTAAGTATAAGAGTTATAATTTCCACTAGAAGTTATATCAATGAAATGATCATAACTCTGATCCTTACTACTGCTAACGACTTCTTCTTGGCCAAACAGTGTTGTACACGAATGCATAGTCATCAGCCACTTTGCCAGACTCTTGTAGCTTCTTTTTCTGGTTCAGTCTCTCTCATAAGTGAGGAGCCTACCATGAAGCTGAGTAAGACTCATTTCTTTGAACCCAACTGAATTTCTAGTTACAAAAGCTATAGTGTCCCACTTGTCTAGTAATGATCTAAGAAAACGACTATTTAAAGTCGAATTTGCAAACGTAACATTAACCAGTTTAAGCTCACTAATGAGACAGCTAAATCTTTCGAACTGTTGGGCTAATGACTCTCCTTTTACATGACAAAATGTTTCATATTGTTGATTCAGAACCTCTCTGTTGTTTTCAGTCACTTCCTCAGTCCCACCTAATTGCTCTTTCAAAGCATCCCATAATTTCTTTGCATTGTTGCAATGCAATAGGCTAGCATAGATATCGTTTGTCAATAAAGAGGCCACGATGCTAAATACCTTTGCATCTAGCTCGATTTTTTGGAAATCTTGCTCGCAGTAATTTTCAGGATTCTTTAGTACTTCGAATTTAGGGTCCTCTGTACTCGGTACCAAATGAACATGAGGTCCAAAAATGACCGACATCCAGCAACCGGTATTTTGCTTAGCATGGACATGACCCATCCGTCTTTGCCAGATATTATACTCAGATCTGACAAGGGTCGGTGGTTTAAACATGTTGCCGGTGTTATGAGGATTCTAGTATAAATAGAACATTGCCTGTACTATTCTATTTGATCAGTTTTCATCAATTATCAATCTATCATTCTTCTTTACATTATGTACGAATAAATCAGTGATCTTAGGCTGAGGGGGAGATTGTGATTTATATGCATGTGATTACAATCACAAAAAGCATGATAATGAAAAACAACCTCTCGGCTGTTATGAATTAAAGTTCATTATTCCGCTGCATTTTTATCTGATTTATCGTCTTTCATCTTTCATTTTTAGAACTTCCATAACAATTTCAAACTCAAATCCTAACAGTAATCTATAAGACCAATTATGTTTCCAACATACACAGTAAAAAAACTGTAAGTCCCGAAAACCGGATCTTACGATATCACACGTAGCTTGAATGGTGGTGAAATCACACAAACAAGCTAAGAATCAAGATAGAGGAAAATAAGATGAAGTAGAAAGATTTAACTTGCATACAAATTGTCTAATATAAGTATGAGAGCAAAACCACCAAGGAGTCCCTAACCCTAATACATCATTTACTATTTATATCAAGTGGTTAGTGCTCCATTACCCTTAACCTAGGCCCAAAGCCTTCCCCAAGCCCATATACACAAGATAGTCAACATCACTAATATAACTAATGCATAAACCTTATTAGGGCCTAACAATCTCACCCTAGGTTTGCTGCATTAGTGTGGCTTGCTACTTTAGGATCTACTAGCTCCGCTTCTTCCAAATAGTGGACCTAGATCTGCATAAAGCTTGTTGTTGATCACGCAACACTAGTCTAGGATTTTGCACAAGCTTCATATTTATCATTTGTGTGATTGATTTGGGAATAACACTTGAGCTTGTAGGCTTGGGGTTAATGGGGGTTTCTGTTTCAATTCTCTGCTTCTTCCGAGCTTCATCCTCAGCTGTATCTTGAATTTCTTCACTCTGCACTTCTTTAGAAAGAATGATGCTGGGAGGAGGGATCCCATAATCGCCCTATAGCGATGCAAGAAGTGCTACAAAGTTCTCTACAAAAATCGGGTTCACATCTCTGATGGTTTCCTCAGCTTTCTCTAACTCATCTCCAGTCTCTTCATCATCAGTGACAAGATCCTCAACTACAGGTTCTGACTTCTTTAAGCACCACCGATGATTTGTACATCATGTTCTTCAGCAATTGTGGCGTTTATCAGTTTAGGTACAGGCACAACTTCTTTGAATCTTCCATGCTTCACCAGATCATATCTTCCAATAAACTTGATTTTTGTTCACACTACTTGCAAGCCGCCTCAAAACATCTAGGACCCAATAGCTTCATATTTAGAAAGTTTGTGCTCTTAACTAGCTCTGGATACTTCTCATCGAGAATCATTTGCACAAACCTTGGTTATAATAGAAAAACCTTCTTCTTTGTGTTTTCCAGCATATTCTTCATATTGTCGAAAATGAATGCCGAGAACTTGTAATCCCAATCGTTGACCAAAGCAACTAACGTAGTCATTTGTGTTTGATTTAACTGGTCCTGACCGCCTTTGTTTTCGGAAATACATTGTAGGAAGATATGAGCAAGACATCTCCAGTATGGCGGAAACAATTTCTTCAACACGGTTGGATAAGCTCCCTTGTAGCTCATGCGACGTAGTGCTTTGAGAACACTATCTCTATCAAAGGATGTTAGGTGACGTTCCATATCTTCAAACTTTAATACCTCTCAAACAACCACCTCTGAAATAACAATATCTTTCCCTTGGATCTTTGATTCAATAGTTTTTCCGCCCTTCTTAACCTTAGCGTTTATCTAGAAATCTTGAATCATCTCCTTGTCAATCATTGGATTCAACTTCAAAGCATGAGTGAGTTGTCAGCAATTTAGACCGACTATCAAAAAGTGAAATATGTGAAGATACTCAGCTGGATGATCGGATTGGTAAAAAGCATGATTATGAAAGGCCTCGACATCCAGCTTTCGTTTTTCCATCATCTTTTACACCATTTTCTGTACTTTGAACAAAAACGTCAAGCTTTATAGTAAAAATCAACTTAATTGACCCATTTGACCATTTAATCCTAAATCAAACTGTTCAAGGAGCCAACAAGTCAAAGGGTTCAAATAAAAGAAGTCAAGGGGTCAATCAGTTCAAAGGTTCAAAATAGTTTTGAATCGGTTAAGCAACAAAAACGTTCAAAATAAATTGAACTAGGTCAATAGTGTCTTGGATGGATCGGGTCAATAGTGTCTCAGATGGACAAGGTCAATAGGGTTTAAATGATAACTCGAATGAACCCTTGTCAGTCATCCGAGATTCTCTGACATCTCAGATGATTATCCGAGACTCATTCGAAATACTTGAATTCATGCAAGATTCATCCAAGATCCATCCGAGATGCAATCCGAGATACCATAAAGTCTATCCGAGATCCATCCGAGATGCATGGGAAATGTCTAACCTATGAGTTCAAGATAGTATGTTTGAGAGAAATATCCGAGATGAGTCAAGGTTCGAAATGACTCGAAATGAATCGAGATGACCTATTTAAATGGACTTAAATTGGGTCTGGCCCATCTCGGAACAGTTGTCCGAGATAAATGGGCCTGGCCCATCTCGGAATAGTTGTCCGAGATAGATTTGCTCATTCGAATTTGGTGGGCCCATCCGAAATACTGTTCAACATTATGGGCCCCACTCTTTTTGTAAACAATAATCCCCATTTGTCAAAATCCATGATCCAACCAACCGAGCAACCTTTTATAATAAAATAATTATACTAATAAAATAAAAAATGGGAGAGTTGTCATGGAATCAAAACGTTTTTAAATCGGTTAAGGAACATTTTTTAGCACAAGCTTTGTCAGATTGGTCCATGCGATTGCTGATATATGTGTCCACTTAAACTTATCACGTCAGCCTTCAATTTTCAACCTTGTGACTTAATTAGACAAGTTTGCTATAACATCTGTGTGTCTCATATCAAGGCATACCTCCGCGATCAAGGTAAGCACAACAGTTCATCGTAACGTGTGAGTATACTGAGATCATCCTTTCATTTTACAAGGTTAGACTTTTTGGTATACAGGTCAGTACAGAAACGTCATCTTGACATCCATCTGATAAACAGCAAGGCCTTCAATATGCTTGAATACCTGGACCACTAGTCAGGATTTGTTTCTTACAATCACGCTAGTATCATCTTGTTTGTTTCTATACACCCAGCGTGTTCCAAGAGCGCGCTTTCTTTCTGGCAGCTTCACTAATTTCCATACTCCCAGCTTTTCAAATTGATTGAGCTCTTCATGCATTGCATCAACCCACCCTGGTTCCTACAAAGCAACATCAATGCTCTAAGGCTCAATATGTAAAATGAAGCATGAATATAAACATGTTTTAATAGTTCTTGATCGACTACGGGTCTGAACACCAGCAGTTACAGTGACAAAAATATTTGTAATCAGATGGCTTCTCAGAACACATTGTGGGATTGCTACAGTAGGTGCCTGCAAGTTTAATTGTAGATTAGAAAAGCTTCTTCACACTATCCTAGATTGCTCCCCCTCATTTGATGTAGTAACAGTGTTGATCACCAGTGGATATATTGTAACATTTGTCAAAAACGGGTTTTCCAAACCCGGTCCGTTTGTAATCGAATATCAAGTTATAAATATTTTCGTTGCGTATTTATGTCCGTTTTAATTTTAAGGATGCATAATTAATAAACAAACTAGAATATAAAGTTATAATTGATAAAAAATAAAAATAAAATAATTAAAAAGAAAATTTGGCTGCCGGGACTCGAACCCGGGTCAGCCGGGTTGAACCCCAAAGTCTTAACACACACACATTCCACCACTCCGCCACTTGATGTTTTTGTAAGTTTTAGGGAACAATTAAAATTTATGAACAACCATGAATCAACCGGTTGCGCCAAACTGAAACCGTAATCGGCTTTTCAACCGTCCAAAACGTTTGAGTGATCGCGGATTCTAGATTATAACCGATGCACCGACGATCCTAATCAATTCAGTCTTGAATTAACTTATATTTTGGTGATGTTCGGTTTTTATAACCGAAGATATTCAATTTCTGAATTACGCCAATAATTGCTTCCACTCTCGACTCAAAATCATCCGCATAACCTGCAATTTCATTTTCGCTATACATTCAGTTCGTCGGAAAAGTTTTTTTGACTGGCCGGAAAATCTCTGCAAGTCGCCGGAAAACCGAGACCTTCATTAATACGGTAAATACTTCGACTATTTCTGTTTCAATCCGTTGTTAGACTGTTACTAAATTCAAACCAACAATTAGAATCAATCCCAGACGACATAGCCGGAATATTCAGCTCTCGCCGGAAAACTTCTGGAATTTCCAATCTCACGCGGTGAATCGGTATGAACATTCAAAACTTCTGTTAATCCTTGTTTAGTACCCCACTTTCATAACTAATCAATCAAAACTGGTAATTGAACCGAACAGAGGAAGCTCATAAAATAGAGCCGGCGATCCTTGCCGGAGTTCTGAGAACGACGACCTGTTCCGGTACTTTCTTTCCCCAAACCCTCTCCGTTCATCACCTTTCAACTTGTTCATATTATTCGTTAACCGGATTAAACAGATAACATCTAGATAATCGTTGTCTGTGTTATAGACGAAGGAGACGAAGTAGCGAATGTTGTTAAGATTAATAAAATCTGGTTATTATCTCGGGTTAGACACACAGTCCAGCGGTGGACTGTGTGCACATACAAATCACACGTCGCGAGTTCGATCCTTGATACACACACCCTCTCTGTAATAAAGATGTTTTATTTTTCTAACTGAACCGGATTAACGTACGTTAGATGTTAAGTATAATAAAAATCTTTATATTAACCAAGTTAGACACACAGTCCAGCGGTGGACTGTGTGTAACGTTAACGCACAGGTCCCGGGTTCGAGACCTGTTGGTGACACCGGTTCGATGATTTTAAACATTTTTGAAAATAAAAAGAATTTTGAATAAACTGAGTTAGTATATAAATATAATTAAAAACAGAATTATTTCGGGTTAGACACGTAGCTCAGTTGGTAGAGCTGCGTGCACGCGTACGGGAGGTCTCGGGTTCGAGCCTCACCTGGCGCATACAATTACACAATAAAACCGGTCAACAAGTCAAACGGTCAACGGTCAACAGTCAATGCAAAAGTCAACATATTTTTATATTTTTATTTATTTAATTTAACTCAAAAATCAATTAAAAATACTTAAAAATAATGTTTTTAAAGATAGGAAATAGCCTTAAACTCACAAAAATATATCCAAAAATCCTATTAAAATTATTAATAAAATCCACTCATTTACTATATTTTCCGTTATTATTTAGGTTAGTCAATTCTCGTTGTTCAATTCTTCCAACTCGTGCGCATCTCACCATCTCCAACCAAACGCACCCAATGTGAGTGAATCTTTATAAATTCCCCGTTTTAATCACGTTTTTGGGGTGTATCACGTGTCTTGCCATTTATTATATTTAAATCATTGTACATACATCATATCATGAACAAATGTGTATTCAGCTTGTTTCAACTCTTTGTGTGGTTATTGTTTAGATTTAATTTATTATTTTCAGTACATGCAATTTCATAGGCCGCCGCTCCCCATTACATTATGAGCGTTGAGCATGTTCCCCATTACATTATGAGCGTGAACCTGGCGTGCCAACATACGATCGGCTCCGTTTGATTGAGCCTTGATCGCACAGACATTTATCATTTTCAATACATGCAATACGATCGGCTCCGTTTGATCGAGCCTTGATCGCACAGTTTCATTCATGTTATATATTTATGCAAGTTGATATGTTATGTTATGTTGTTGGTTTGTTATTGTATGTTATTGTATGTTATAGTTTGTGGTTGTTATTGCTACTGTTTGATTTTGTACAATTGCTCACTTATGATTATTGCACAATTTTTCCTTGATAAAATAACAAGAAAATCAATAATAAATGTTTATCTAACAAGGTTCACTCGCCAACTTATGTTGACCCAAAAACCCCATTTTTACACATGATAAAGGTGAACCAGCTGCAGCAAGAAACACCTAGGATTGGATTAGAAGAATAGAGCTTGGATTGTTTAGTTTGGTTATTTTCCTTTGTATTTGTATGGACATGTTTGGATTATTGAGAATGTAATTTTGACTTTAATAAATATGAAACATATTAGTAAATATCATGAGCTTTGGTGATAACCCAATTATGCCCCGACTCTTATTCCGCTGCGGGTCGGGGTGTGATAGATTGGTATCAGAGCCATGACTATAGGGATATAGGATAGGTTATTAGACCCTTAGAACCTATACTATAGTTGATTAGAAATTTTTAAGATTTTTGTGTGTTATATGCAAAATTCATGATGTTTATATGTTTTATGTTTAATGTTACATTCAATGTTATGCAAGCATGTTCATAAGTACATATTAGTATATAATGCCTATCATGAATCATATTATCATAACATATCATAACAATGAAAGCACACATCACATCATTTTCATGATTGTTTTTACAACGATTTTTGTATTTTCAAATCACATGAAAGTGAGTTCTCACGACGGGCATGTAGTAACTGGAAGGGTACAAGTACCGGTAGTCGGAACATCCTGTCTAGGCTGGCATTCGTATAAATCCAAAAAAAAGGACCAGTTTGCCTACCTGGGGACTAACGATGAGAGTACGAAGTACCTATTAGGCCAAAGCATGCTATACCAAACGTCGTGTGAGCTAACCCCACTTTGAGTTGTCATTGTGTCTACATCTGGACACATTCCGACCATACATCTCGTAAACATATTTCGTGGTTTTCATTCGGGTGATGCAAGTGTTAAATCGCCAATACTAATGTGAATCCTACCAAGCCAATAGACATGGGGGCCCACATGACTATACAGGTGAAGATATGGGGGACATTTGAGGCCCAACATGAGGAAACCCAAGACATCCTATGGATGTAGTTGCATTATTGATATTTATGTTATTTTCATTTTCTTTAAGACACATGACACCTAAAAAAAAAGACTCCATAAACTCACAATCTTCTTATGTATGTTCCTGTAGATGTCGGCTAGACAACAACGAGGGGGTAGAAAATCAGGAAGGTCACACGAACGCTTGGCCACTCAAATCGCAAAACAAATGGCCGCGGTACTTCCTGACATTGTGGTTCAAGTACAACAAGTTCTCGCCACAAATCCCACCAATCATCCCCAGCAAGAAGACCAGAACATCGGCAACCCTCCTACCAACAAGTGCTCATATAAACATTTCAAGTCTTGCGATCCTCCGAAATTTGAAGGGACCGAAGGTGTCACTACTCTCCTCCACTGGTTTGAGGAAATGGAAAACACTTTCCTCAATTGCGATTGTCCCGAGGATCGCAAGGTACGTTACTCAACCGGGAGACTATTTGGAGTAGCCCTGACCTGGTGGAACACAGAGAAGGGTAAGAGAGGAGTCGAAGATGCTATGGCCTTAACATGGGAAGAGTTAAGGGAAGTAATGACAAGACGTTTCTGTCCAAGAAGCAAAATCAAGAAGTTGGAAGATGAATTCCATTCGTTAAAACAAAAGGAAGGAGATCATACTTCCTACAACAAAAGGTTTCTAGAGTTGAATCAAATGATCCCCAACTTGTTCACCCCAGTGTACCGCTTGGTTGAACACTATATTCGAGGTCTCCCCTCAAAAATTCAAGACTCAGTTCTAATCACTTCGCCTGCGACACTTGAAGCCGCGATGGAACTAGCTACCGAACTCACCGAAAATCGCATTCGAAACGGTAAATTGAAAGAGGAGAAAAAGAAAGCCCCCATTGAGGCTCAAACTTCAAACCATTCTGGTTCCTCTTCGAAGTTTACAGGTAAAAGGAATCGAAACACAAGAAACTTTGCTGTCACACAAACAAATTTCCCTATCCCTGCTGCACCCATCACTCAAGTTGCCCCCTCACCTGCACCATATAAAAAGCCATACTCCGGCCCATTACCAAAATGCAACCGTTGCCAATACCATCACTTTCCTGATCATCCCTGCCAACATTGCACCGGCTGTGGTCGCGCAGGTCATACTGTTCAAACCTGTCGCATACCTCAGCGAACGAACCGCCACCAGCCTTCAACCCAAACCCACCAACAAATAATGGGTCAAGCCCAACAACCCCTACTATTACCACTTACCCAACATTTAGCCCAATCATACTACCAACCCAACTATCCCATGGTGCAACCTATGCGGGCTTGTTACAACTGTGGAGACCCAAATCACTTTAGAAACACTTGTCCACATTTGGTGAACATCATTCATGCCCAAGCTCAAGCAAATCCGGTGAATCAAGCTAACCAAGCTCCATCACCTGCAAGAGGAAGAGCTTACAACATCAACGCCAATCCTGTTGAAAATAATAACGGCCCAAACGAATCACCCAACTAGTTCTTCCTCACCAAGAATCAAGACTCAACTCCAATCGTCTAGTTTTAATGTTTTCTTTATGTTATCTCAATCTTTCCGTATCCCAGTTGTAAAAAAAAAAAAATTTGGAAATTATGTATCCAAGAATTTTAATGCGAATTGATATTACAGTTTTGTTTTATACTCATTGATTTAACATTCATATCATCATATATCTCGACGTATCTCAATCTCATCATTTAAAGAAGTTGGGTTGTGTCACACTTTTACATAGATTGACCCCTTCATCATAACCAACGAGAGAGGTATTGTCATCATTTAGTCATGTATCATTTCAGAATTGAGACTCAAGTTTTGGTTGTTGTGTTTGTTTATGTTTTAGAGTCACATAGAACTGATCATGATTTACTGATAAAGCCAACGAAAATTTGACAAGAATATGGTGGATACGCCGCTGGTACTTCCTATATATAAGTATTCTTGGCAAAGGATCAAAAGCATTACCAGGAGGTTATGAAAAGTTACGTGTAGGTTTAAATATCATCATGGTTGAAGTTTTTGTTTTATGATACATACCTTATCATTACAAATGTATCAGTTCCCTCAAAACTATTATGCATAAAATCGTAAGCGACATCAAAGATCAAATCCGAGAAGCCCAGCATGTTTCAGTAACAGAAACGAGACGTACGCAAGGAGCCGTCTTGTGGAGCTAAACTTAAAATTTAAACATAATCCGACGGTATTCTATACTGTCTAGATCGCATATGGATTCCTGACCACAATAACCTTCGTGATTTTTCTTATGAATAAGGCGCACAAAACACGATATTCTATACACCCAGGGGCCGACAAGATGTATCAAGACCTTCGATACACCTACTGGTGGCTTGGAAGGAAAAAGGATATTGCTGATTTTGTTTCCAAGTGCCTTTCATGTTCCAAAGTAAAAGCTGAACATCAAAGACCCTCAGGACTTCTGGTCCAACCTGAAATACCTGTATGGAAGTGGGAAAACATAACCATGGACTTCATTACCGGGTTACCTCGCACTTCTGGTGGGTATGACACTATATGAGTAATCATTGATCGTCTTACAAAATTAGCCCACTTTATTCCTATCCGCGAAGATTTCAAGAACGAAAAGCTAGCTCGTATTTATATCAGCGAAATCGTAAGCCGACATGGTGTACCGTTAAGCATTACTTCAGATCGTGATGTTCGTTTCACTTCACGAACATGGCAAGCAGTACAAGCCGCTTTGGGTACGCGATTAGATCTCAGTACCGCTGATCATCCTCAAACTGATGGACAATCTGAACGCACCATTCAAACTCTTGAAGATATGCTTCGAGCATGTGTCATAGACTTCAAGGGAAATTGGGACGCTCACCTACCATTAGTTGAATTTTCGTACAACAACAGCTATCATTCAAGCATCGGCATGGCACCTTTTGAAGCCTTATATGGTCTTAAGTGCCGATCTCCAGTATGTGGCACGAAATTGGGGAAGCTCAAATCACTGGTCCAGAATTGATTCAAGAAACTACAGACAAGATCCATCAAATTCGAAACAATCTTCTAGCGGCTCAAAGTCGTCAAAAGACTTATGCAGATAAACGACGGAAGCCTTTGGAGTTTAACATTGGTGATCATGTACTTTTAAAAGTATCACCGTGGAAGGGAGTAGTTCGATTTGGTCAAAAAGGCAAGCTAGCACCACGCTACGTAGGACCCTTCAAGATACTCGAAAGAGTAGGACCTGTAGCATACAAGCTTGATCTACCAGAAGAACTCAACAGGATTCATCCCACATTCCACGTATCAAACTTGAAGAAGTGCCTCGCTGATGAAAACCTCCACATTCCTCTGGAAGATATTCAGATTGATGAATCTATGCATTTTATTGAAAGACCTGTAGAGATCATGGATTTTGGAGAAAAACGTCTTCGACGAAGTCGCATTCCAATTGTTAGGGTACACTGGGAGTCGAAACGGGGACCTGAGTTTACTTGGGAACGTGAAGACTCAATGCGCGAAAAATACCCGCATCTTTTTCCTACTACTACTACTTAAATTTCGGGACGAAATTCCTAAAAGTAGGGGATACTGTAACATTTGTCAAAAACGGGTTTTCCAAACCCGCTCCGTTTGTAATCGAATATCAAGTTATAAATATTTTCGTTGCGTATTTATGTCCGTTTTAATTTTTAAGGATGCATAATTAATAAACAAACTAGAATATAAAAGTTATAATTGATAAAAAATAAAAATAAAATAATTAAAAAGAAAATTTGGCTGCCGGGACTCGAACCCGGGTCAGCCGGGTTGAACCCCAAAGTCTTAACACACACACATTCCACCACTCCGCCACTTGATGTTTTTGTAAGTTTTAGGGAACAATTAAAATTTATGAACAACCATGAATCAACCGGTTGCGCCAAACTGAAACCGAAATCGGCTTTTCAACCGTCCAAAACGTTTGAGTGATCGCGGATTCTAGATTATAACCGATGCACCGACGATCCTAATCAATTCAGTCTTGAATTAACTTAAATTTTGGTGATGTTCGGTTTTTATAACCGAAGATATTCAATTTCTGAATTACGCCAACAATTGCTTCCACTCTCGACTCAAAATCATCCGCATAACCTGCAATTTAATTTTCGCTATACATTCAGTTAGTCGGAAAAGTTTTTTTGACTCGCCGGAAAATCTCTGCAAGTCGTCGGAAAACCGAGACCTTCATTAATACGGTAAATACTTTGACTATTTCTGTTTCAATCCGTTGTTAGACTGTTACTAACTTCAAACCAACAATCAGAATCAATCCCAGACGACATAGCCGGAATATTCAGCTCTCGTCGGAAAACTTCTGGAATTTCCAATCTCACGCGGTGAATCGGTATGAACATTCAAAACTTCTGTTAATCCTTGTTTAGTACCCCACTTTCATAACTAATCAATCAAAACTGGTAATTAAACCCAACAGATGAAGCTCATAAAACAGAGCTGGCGATCCTTGCCGGAGTTCTGAGAACGACGACCTGTTCCGGTACTTTCTTTCCCCAAACCCTCTCCGTTCATCACCTTTCAACTTGTTCATATTATTCGTTAACCGGATTAAACAGATAACATCTAGATAATCGTTGTCTGTGTTATAGGCGAAGAAGACGAAGTAGCGAATGTTGATAAGATTAATAAAATCTGGTTATTATCTCGGGTTAGACACACAGTCCAGCGATGGACTGTGTGCACATACAAATCACACGTCGCGAGTTCGATCCTTGATACACACACCCTCTTTGTAATAAAGATGTTTTATTTTTCTAACTGAACCGGATTAACGTACGTTAGATGTTAAGTATAATAAAAATCTGTATATTAACCAAGTTAGACACACAGTCCAGCGGTGGACTGTGTGTAACGTTAACGCACAGGTCCCGGGTTCGAGACCTGTTGGTGACACCGGTTCGATGATTTTAAACATTTTTGAAAATAAAAAGAATTTTGAATAAACTGAGTTAGTATATAAATATAATTAAAAACAGAATTATTTCGGGTTAGACACGTAGCTCAGTTGGTAGAGCTGCGTGCACGCGTACGGGAGGTCTCGGGTTCGAGCCTCACCCGGCGCATACAATTACACAATAAAACCGGTCAACAAGTCAAACGGTCAACGGTCAATGCAAAAGTCAACATATTTTTATATTTTTATTTATTTAATTTAATTTAAATATCAATTAAAAATACTTAAAAATAATGTTTTTAAAGATAGGAAATAGCCTTAAACTCACAAAAATATATCCAAAAATCCTATTAAAATTATTAATAAAATCCACTCATTTACTATATTTTCCGTTATTATTTAGGTTAGTCAATTCTCGTTGTTCAATTCTTCCAACTCGTGCGCATCTCACCATCTCCAACCAAACGCACCCAATGTGAGTGAATCTTTACAAATTCCCCGTTTTAATCACGTTTTTGGGGTGTATCATGTGTCTTGCCATTTATTATATTTAAATCATTGTGCATACATCATATCATGAACAAATATGTATTCAGCTTGTTTCAACTGTTTGTGTGGTTATTGTTTAGATTTAATATATTATTTTCAGTACATGCAATTTCATAGGCCGCCGCTCCCCATTACATTATGAGCGTTGAGCATGTTCCCCATTACATTATGAGCGTGAACCTGGCGTGCCAACATACGATCGGCTCCGTTTGATTGAGCCTTGATCGCACAGACATTTATCATTTTCAATACATGCAATACGATCGGCTCCGTTTGATTGAGCCTTGATCGCACAGTTTCATTCATGTTATATATTTATGCAAGTTGATATGTTATGGTATGCTGTTGGTTTGTTATTTATGTTATTGTATGTTATTGTATGTTATAGTTTGTGGTTGTTATTGCTATTGTTTGATTTTGTACAATTGCTCACTTATGATTATTACACAATTTTTCCTTGAAAAAATAACAAGAAAATCAATAATAAATGTTTATCTAACAAGGTTTACTCGCCAACTTATGTTGACCCAAAAACCCCCATTTTACACATGATACAGGTGAACCAGCTACAGCAAGAAACACCTAGGATTGGATTAGAAGAATAAACTGATTTAGAGCTTGGATTGTTTAGTTTGGTTATTTTCCTTTGTATTTGTATGGACATGTTTGGATTATTGAGAATGTAATTTTAACTTTAATAAATATGAAACATATTAGTAAATATCATGAGCTTTGGTGATAACCCAATTATGCCCCGACTCTTATTCCGCTGCGGGTCGGGGTGTGACATATATAGTGCAATCTGATGAAATTGGCGTCGGAAACAATGAAGCTCCTTGAAAGCTTGTATTTGAAGGACCAGCAGCAGTTTGCTGTATGGAGGGTTCATTGTTGTGAACTGCATCATCAGTAGTAGCTGTTGTTGTTGATTCAGGAACCGGCTCCTAAACTGGTGAAGAAGGATGCAATGCAGTGGTAGCTTCATGAAATCCTGGTGGATCCAAAGTAAGCTTCTTGAAGCATCTTCAATAGGTACAACATCATCTTCAGCTATGATGGGAATAGGTATCACTGTACTTGAGACATCTGTACTAAGAATCACATCAGAGAGAATATTAAACGACTTAATCAAGGAGGAATAATCATATAACCATTAGGTCCAATTTGTGCGTCTTTGGGATTTTCTTCCAGCCAATCCACGTTGTACGTCTCCACGATTTGCTTTTTGATTTTGTTGTATACTTGATATGTAGTGTTTTTAGCATAGCCAATGAAATAGCATGGATCACCTCTTGCTTCCAATTTACATTTGGCATCCATGGTTAGGAGAACACAAGGATAACCAAAAGTTCAGAAATGTTGTATAGAGGGTTTATGTTCTTCAACTATCTCATACGGCGTCTTCATGTGACGTTTGTTGATTAGTGCATGATTTTGAACATAGCAGGCGGTGTTCACTGCTTTTACCCAAAATATCAGTGGAAGGCCTGAATATATCAGCACCGTATGAGCAGCTTCAATGAGAGTACGATTGCGTCTTTCAGCAACTCCATTTTGTTGAGGAGTTTGAGCTGCACTATATTAACAATCAATAACTTTTAAAGCACATAAATTATTCAGCTCAGCATTCTTGAACTCTGTCCCATTGTTGCAACGAACGATTTTCACCCACTCGTTTGCTTGGTTCTCCATGAGAGTGACAAATTTCTTTATCAGACCTGCAGTTTCACTCTTTTGTTCCAAGAAAAATACCCAAGTGAAGCGAGAAAAATCATCAGTGATGACAAAGCAGTAAGCTTTTCCCCCAATACTCAGCACATTTACAGGACCAAAAAGATCAATATGAAGCAATTCTAGAACTTTAGATGCCGTCTGCACAAGCTTGGGTTTGTGAGACTTACGATGCTGCTTCCCATGAGCACATGATTCACATTTCTCGATCTGCAAAATCTATGATTGGTAAGTTTCTGACTAGACCTCCTTTTGCCAGTCGATTAAGATTCTTCAAGTTCAGATGGCTAAGCCAACGATGCCACAACATAGCATCATGTTCGATGATTTCAGAAAACAATCACATGACTTGATCAGTGGGGGCTTTATTCATATCAATCACATAAGCATTTCCCCGATGCTCAGCTTCAATCAAGTACCAATCTTCGCGTATGACAATTCCAGGCTTTAAAACCACGCATCAACCTTTTATGAAGAAAACTTCTAATCCGTTGTCGCACATTTGGGATACGCTAAGAAGACTGTGTTTGAGTTCAGGAACAAAATTGACATCAGCGACGCTAAGGACCCCGTTTTTTACTGTACCTTTCATAGTAATTCTTCCAGTTTCTCCTCCTACAAAAGTGAAAAATTCGCCATGGAAGATTTTGATGTCGTTCAACTGGGAGATGTCCCCTGTCATGTGTCTGGAACAACCATTGTCGATAAACTAAACTCTACCGACAACCCTCCATAGCCGTTCCTACACATATAATGGGATTAGTGAGAAACTGGAACCCAGACCATATTCAATCTAGGTTGACCACCACTTTTCATTCTCGAAACCCCATGAAAGATCATATGACCTTTCGTAGTGTTTGAGGTCTGAGAGGAAAAGGATGTAGCAGTTGATGAATGAGAACACTAAGACTAAGATCTAGCAAGAAATGTAGGTCTCCAGATTTTTTAAGTATTGTTGTTTGAAACAACTTTAGTTGATATTGCGTTTAATTTCTTAGGCTGTTTTTGGAAACTATTTAAGTTTGAAAACTTTTGATTGTTTACTTTGCTAGATTCCAGTCCCCATCAGAGGGCTTGGCATGATTTGATTAATATCCATGACGTCGATGGTGCGAAGCTGTCTGATGATAGGTGTTCCCAGATTGGTAAGACATAAGGGGACGATGAACACAATTCGTAGATATGTGTCCCGGAATTCCACAATTGAAACAAGTTTGTCTTTTCAAGAAAAGACTCTTAGTTATGCTTGTGTTATTCTAGGGAGCTAATTTTGTCTCTTCTTTCCACTAGGTGCTGATTTCTTATCTGCATATTTACTCTTAGATGATACCTGCTCACAATCATCAGCACAAGAGTGAGTATCGATAACTTTACCCTTCAACTGAGGTTTAGTTAGCTTTTGAGATGGGATTTTCTTTTGGTTTTGGTTAACAGCATCTGAGGAGATTTCCTCTTGAGTTTTCATTTTGTGTTGTTTTCTTGTTTTTCGATATCGCATTTTCTTTGTAGGAGTGGATTCCGTAGGCATAGTGTAACATTCGTTGTAAAACGGGTTTTCAAAACCCGCTCCGTTTAAAATTAAAATAATTAATAAATATTTCGTTACGCATCTTTTCATTTTATAATTTGTATTAGTTAATTTTTATGGTTAATAAATAAATTATATAGTTAATGGATTAACTAGATGAAAAGTAAAATAAACTAATAAATATAAAGCTATATATTAATATATATATATATATATATATATATATATATATATATATATATATACAACAAGAAAAGGGGCTGCCGGGCTTCGAACCGGGTCCCCATCAAACACACACACGGTTTACACCACTAAGCTACACACGTCATTTGTTTTTAATTCAAATCAATTAAATCTTATACACAAACCCACCTCAACCTCCAAATCAAAATCTCGCAGAAACTCAGAAACGGTCAAAAACAATAATTCCGGCAATCAAATCTGATTGAAGGTTTCTTTGGATTAATCATACGTAACCGATTTCAACCATCAGTTACAATTCAAATTTGGAAGCAATTTGACTTGAAACCGAAATTAATAATTGATTGTAAAGATTTAAAACCGAATTTGAAACCGAAAATGTGAATATCATTGCCTATAAATTCCAACCTCAAATCATTCTAAACTTGTTCACACACTCTCAAATCCTCTCAAAGTTCTTAGAAGATCCACTGTGTTCATCTCACCGGAATCTGTTTGTCACCGGAAAAACAGAAACCTTTCTCCTAGTCGGTATAATCCTCTTAATCCTTTTGATATCTAATATATAATGTGTTACAACTTTAAAACAATTACCAAAACTGTTATTTCTAATCAATATTCGGGATCGGGTTCTGGGTTATAACTCATGAAGAAGATGAACCTGTATAAGTGTTTTTATATAATTAAATTGGTTGTTTTAAAAAGGTTAGACACACAGTCCAGTGGTGGACTATTTGCAAATACAAAGCATACGTCTCGGGTTCGATCCACACACATCACCGACTTTCTGAAATAAAAACCATTTTTTTAAAACTTATTTAGATCATCTCTCAATAAGTGGATAAATATAATATAATTTCAGTTTATACCGGGTTAGACACCCAGCCGAGTTGGTAGGGCTGGGTGCAACACAGACCAACGACGCGGGTTCTATTCAGCCTACTATCATTGGTTCGATCATTTTAAACCATTTAAAAAAAACCGCAAAATGTAATTAATTCTAATTTGTATATATATATATATATAATTAAAATGGATATTAATTCGGGTTAGACACGTAGCTCAGTTGGTGGAGCTGCGTGCACGTATACAGGAGGTCACGAGTTCGAACCTCACACGCTGCCAAAATCAAATATGATCCGACCAGCCTGACCGGTCAGACTTGACAAGGTCAACATTTTTTTAATTTTTATTTTATTTATTTCTTTATTATTAATTGAAAAACCATTTAAAAATGCTTAAAAATAAGATTTTTAAGGTTAAAAATTATATAAAATACCACAAAAATAAATCTAAAAATCCAATAAAAAACATGTATTAAAAATATTAATTCCAAATAAGAATTATATATTCATCCAATTGTAACGTTACTATTTAGGTTAGTTCCTTCGTCGGTTATATCCTAAATCGTGCGCCAACGCTATCAATTCAAGAAACGCACCCACTTTGAGTGAATCCTTTCAAATTTCCCTTTTTATTCATATTTTGGGGTTTATCATATGTCGTTTACATATTTTGTTTTATTAAATACTTGTGCTATTACCTTTATATGATCTAACGTGTTATGTAATGTCATTGGTTGTATTGTGTGGTTACATTTTTGTCATTTGCGTGCAATCATTCACATTAGGCCCATCAGTTCCTTGTTGGATACGAGTTGAGCATCGCGTGCCTCATTATATTGGCTCCGCATGATTGAGCCTTGATCTCACATTTCATTATTTGTCATGCTTGTGTGTACAATGTTTGATAATATGTGGTTTGTGGTTAGATTTACATATACGCATGCCCATATTTGGTATATGCACATTTATTAAAATAACCAATTAAACTATATCTTCAAATAATCAATTGAGATTCACTCGCCAACTTTTGTTGACCAAATATTTATTTTACACATGATTCAGGTGGACAAGTTGAAGCAAGGAACACATAGGAATTTGCCTTAGAAGAAAAATAAAGAGTTCATGAATGTTGTGTTCCGAACATGTTGTGTTTGTATGTTGGTTGTAATTCCTCCTTTAAATTGGAAATAATAAATATGAAACTTTATTATAGTAAATGTCGTTACCTTTGATAAAAACCCAATCATGCCCCGACTACCATTTCTGCTGTGAGTCAGGGTTTTACAGATTGGTATCAGAGCTTTTGACTATAGGGATATAGGATAGGTTATTAGACCCTTAGAGCTTATACTATAGTTGTTTAGATTTTAATTGTTTATGTGTTATATGGTTACATGCAAACTCATGATATTTATTTGTTTCATATTTGTTTCACACACCAATGCATGCAAGCTCTCTCACTATTAAATGTTATTATATGATAATTATTGTGTTATACGAATTATTAACATATCATGCTTACGCAAACACATACGTATCAGTTTCACATATTTGAACATTTATCATGTTTTCCTTCGCAAGAATTTTATGATGATTTCCATGTTTTTCAATCTCATCAAAGTGAGCTCTACGATGGGCAAGCAGTAACTGGAAGGGTACAAGTGACGGTAGTCGGAACGTCCGTCAAGTTTTGGCATTCGTATAAATCCAATATAACGGACTAGTTTGCCTACCTGGGGACTAACGATGAGAGTATGAAGGACCTATTAGGCCAAAGCATGCCACACCAAACGTCGTGTGAACTAACCCCACTTTGAGTTGTCATTGTGTCTACACCTGGACACCTTCCGACCTTATATCTCGCAATCATGTTTTACGATTTTCATTCGGGTGGAGTGAATGTTAAACAGGCCAAAACCAATGTGAATCCTACAAGAGCCCAGTAGTCATGGGGGCCCACATACCAAGGCCAAGTATGGGGACATATGGGGGCCCAAACATGAGTAAAGCCCAAGACGTCCTATGGATGTAGCAAATTTATTTTCTTCATTTGTTGTGTGGATGTTAATTCCTAAATACAACAAATGACACCTATACGCCAAACTCATAATCTCGTACGTATTTCCTATAGATGTCTTCTAGGCACTCTCGTAGAAGTAGGATATCAGAAAGATCCAGCGAGCGCATGGTTGCTCAAATAGCCCAGCAAATGGCCACTGTGATTCCCGACATTGTAGTTCAAGTCCAACAAGCCCTTGACGCTAATCCTATCAACCCAATCAACCAAGAAGGTCAAAATGTTGCTAATCCTCCCACCAACACCAGCAAGTGCACCGAAGGGGTCACTGCTCTCCTTTGATGGTTTGAAGAGATGGAGAGTACTTTTCTCAAGTGTGATTGTCCTGACGACCGTAAGTTCGTTATGCTATTGGCCGTCTACTTAGGGTAGCATTAACTTTGTGGAATGCCGAAAAAGGCAGAAGAGGCACCGAAGCCGCAGTAGCCCTAACTTGGGAAGAACTTCGAGAACTTATGACAAGACGTTTCTGCCCAAGAAGCGAAATTAAGAAACTAGAGGATGAGTTCTATTTCTTGAAACAAAAAGAGGTAGACCATATAACCTACAAAAAGAGGTTTCTCGAGTTGAATCAAATGGTTCCCAATTTGTTCACCCCTCTCTATCGTCTGATCGAGCATTACATTCGAGGTCTTCTTTCGAAGATTCAGGACCCTGTGATGAGTACTACACCTGCAACTTTGGAAGCAGCAATGGAGCTAGCTACAGAGCTCACCGAAAACCACATCAGGAATGGGGATTTCAAGGATGAGAAGAAGAAAGATGAAACACCAACCGAAACCTCAAACCCAACCCTAACTGAATCCTCTCCCCAACTCACTACCAAGAGAAAGCGAGACGGGCAAAATTTCGCTGTCACTCAAAGCAGTCAACCAGCTCCACAAGCCATACCCCTTCAAGCTATCCCAATCACTCAAGTAGCACCCAACTCTGCTTACCCAAATAAGAAACCTTACATTGGTCCTCACCCTCAATGCAACACCTGCGTTCATCGCCATCAACCCACCATACCCTGTCGATTGTGTGGTAATTATGGGCGTTATGGTCATCTAAGTAAAACTTGTCACACTCCCCAAAACCAAGCTTCACCCTCTACCCAAAATATGATCCAACCCTATCAAAAACCTCAATACCCCATAGTTCCACATATTCAGCTTGCTTTAATTGTGCTGACCCTACCCACTTTAGAGACACGTGCCCTAGGTTGGTTAACATCATTAACGCCCAAGCTCAAGCGAACCCAGTTAACCAAGCAAATCAAGCAAACCCAGCACCTCCACCAGCGAGAGGAAGAGCTTACAACATCAACGCCAATCCAGTCGAAGTTAATAACGGTGCCAACGAGCAACCTAACTAGCTTTCTATCACTAAGAAACAAGACTCCGCTCCAACCGTTTATTCTTAATGTTTTCTATAAATTTCAATCATTGTATATCCCTGTTTCAAAATGGGAATTGATATATCAAAATTTTAATGCCAATAACGCAGTTTATATCACATCATGACAAGTTGTTTCATTATATGTCTCTATTCATTGATTAAAAATTGCATGTCATCATACATCACGACGAACCTCGTCTCATCATTTGAAGAAGTTGGGCCGTGTCTCACTTATTCATAGACTGATCACTTCATCATAACACGAGAGAGATATCGTCGTCGTTCAGTCATGTATCCCTCAAATTGAGACTTAAGCTTTGGCTGTTGTGTTTGTATATGTTTTTTAGATTTTAGGATGAGTCACATAGAACTAATCGTAACTTACTGACAAAGCCAATGAAAATTTGACAAGGATATGGTGGATACGCCGCGGTACTTCCTATATATAAGTATTCTTGTCAAATGATCAAAAGCATTGTCAGGCGGTTATAAGAAGTTCCGTGTAGGTAGTGTAAATCTTAATATCGTCATGGTTGAAGTTTTCGTTTTGTGATATAACTTTATCTTTCCGACGCATCGATTTTTCTCAAAACCCTTATGCATGAGATTATATCCAGCCAATCAACGTTGTGTATCAACGCTTCTCACCTCAGGCATCGAAAAGCGATTCCCGTAGCGGGGTATTCAACCCTTACTAGGAACGTTACTGCCTCAATCAAAATTTAAAACTTTACACTCCTCTGGGTATGTAAACGTTAAATCCAAACATCACACCTTCCTTTTCTGTTAAAAGATATTCATATTTTAGTCAGAATACGTTGGGAGTCAAAACGAAAACCTGAGTTTACATGAGAACGCGAAGACTCAATGCGTGAAAAATGTCCGCATCTTTTTCCAGTAACATCTACTACTTCAATTTCGGGACGGAATTTCTAAAAGTATGGGATACTGTAACATTCGTTGTACAACGGGTTTTCAAAACCCGCTCCATTTAAAATTCAAATAATTAATAAATATTTCGTTATGCATCTATTCATTTTATAATTTGTATTTGTTATTTTTTATGGTTAATAAATAAATTATATAGTTAATGGATTAACTAAATGAAAAGTAAAATATTAGTAATAAAGATAAAGTTAAAAAAAATAAATAAATACATATATATAACAAGAAAAGGGGCAGCCGGGTTTTGAACCCGGGTCCCCATCAAACACACACACGGTTTACACCACTAAGCTGCACACATCATTTATTTTTAATTCAAATCCATTAAATCTTATACACAAACCCACCTCAACCTACAAATCAAAATCTCGCAGAAACTCAGCGACGGTCAAAAACAATAATTCCGGCAATCAAATCTGATTGAAGGTTTTGGATTAATCATACATAACTGATTTCAACCATCAGTTACAATTCAAATTTGGAAGCAATTTGACTTGAAACCGAAATTAATCATTGATTTTAAAGATTTAAAACCGAATTTGAAACTGAAAATGTGAATATCATTGCCTATAAATTCCAACCTCAAATCATTCTAAACTCGCTCACACACTCTCAAATCCTCTCAAAGTTCTTAGAAGATCCACTGTGTTCATCTTGCCGGAATCTGTTTGTCACCGGAAAACATCACCGGAAAAACCGAAACCTTTCTCCTAGTCGGTATAATCCTCTTAATCCTTTTGATATCTATTATATAATGTGTTACAATTTTAAAACAGTTAACCAAAACTGTTATTTCTAATCAACATTCGGGATCGGGTTCTGGGTTATAACTCATGAAGAAGATGAACCTGTATAAGTGTTTTTATATAATTAAATTGGTTATTTTAAAAAGGTTAGACACACAGTCCAGTGGTGGACTATATGCAAATACAAAGCATACGTCACGGGTTCGATCCACACACATCACCGACTTTCTGAAATACAAACCATTTTTAAAACTTATTTTGATCATCTCTCAATAAGTGGATAAATATAATTTAGTTTATACCGGGTTAGACACCCAGCCTAGTTGGTAGGGCTGGGTGCAACACAGACCAACGACGCGGGTTCGATTCGGCCTACTATCACCGGTTCGGTCATTTTAAACCATTTTAAAAAAACAGCAAAATATAATTAATTCTAATTTGTATATATATATATATATATATATATATAATTAAAATGGAGATTAATTCGGGTTAGACACGTAGCTCAGTTGGTAGAGCTGGATGCACGTATACGGGAGGTCACGAGTTCAAACCTCACACGCTGCCAAAATTAAATATGATCCGACAGGCCTGACCGGTTAGACCTGACAAGGTCAACATTTTAAAAAAATTTTATTTTATTTATTTCTTTATTATTAATTAAAAACATTTAAAAATGCTTAAAAATAAGATTTTTAAGTTTAAAAATTATATAAAATACCACAAAGATAAATCTAAAAATCTATTAAAAACATGTATTAAAAATATTAATTCCAAATAAGAATTATATATTTATCCAATTGTAACGTTACTATTTAGGTTAGTTCCCTCATCGGTTATATTCTAAATCGTGTGCCATCGCTATCAATTTCAAGAAACGAACCCACTATGAGTGAATCCTTTCAAATTTCCCTTTTTATTCATATTTTGGGGTGTATCATATGTCGTTTACATATTTTGTTTATTTTAATACTTGTGCTATTACCTTTATATGATCGAACGTGTTATGTAATGTCATTGGTTGTATTGCGTGGTTACATTTTTGTCATTTGCTTGCAATCATTCACATTAGGCCCATCAGTTCCTCGTTGGATATGAGTTGAGCATCGCGCGCCTCATTAGATCGTCTCCGCATGATTGAGCCTTGATCTCACAGTTCATCATTTGTCATGCTTGTGTGTACAATGTTTGATAATATGTGGTTTGTGGTTAGATTTACATATACGTATGCTCATATTTGGTATATGCATATTTTTATTAAAATAACCAATTAAACTATATCTTCAAATAATCAAATGAGATTCACTTGCCAACTTTTTTTGATCCAAATCTTTAGATACAGGTGGACAAGTTGAAGCAAGGAACACATAGGAATTTGCCTTAGAAGAAAAATAAAGAGTTCATGAATGTTGTGTTCCGTACATGTTGTGTTTGTATGTTGGTTGTAATTTCTCCTTTAAATTAGAAATAATAAATATGAAACTTTATTATAGTAAATGTCATTAGCTTTGATGAAAACCCAATCATGCCCCGACTACCATTTCCGCTGCGGGTCACGGTGTGACACGTAGTCTCATTTGAAACCTTTTCTTCAGAAACTAAGCCTTTTATGATGACTGTATCAGTTTCTTTGGAAGTCGTTTCATTAGACACCAAGCTTTCAGGAACAGTCGATTCTTGATTATCGGATGATGAGCAATTTTTTGTCAATAATTTGACCATCATAACCACTTTGCTCATTATCCGATGAGTTAGAATATTTAGTCTGATCCTCAGATTTATTAGACAACTCCTGATCTTCAACACTTTCATTCACACAATCCAACACAATAATATTTTCATCTTCACAACTTTCAGAGAGATCCGAAGTATCTATTGAGGTTTTAGGGAAACTCGAATAGTTTTTTAATCACTCGAAACAGATGCCTCAGACTCATCTGGTAAAATAGTTAAATCACAATCAGAATCTAAAACCACATCATTCAAAGTTTCATTTTTAATCACTTCAAAAAAAAACCTTGAGTCTCAAAAACCAGGGACTGAACAAAGTTCCAAACGTAATTATCATCTTTATCACACAAATAAACATCCGAATCATCAGCATCAATTGGATGTGGTTCATCATCCACTTCTGACCGCTCCTCTACTATCACTGACTCTACACATACACTAAAACAATTAAGATTGTCTACAAAATTAGATGTTGATGCCTTATCTTGTGGTTCCTCGAATGGAGTTTTATTGACTCCTTTTCATGTTTTAAGTTTTCAACTTATTCGTTTGAGCATTATTGATTAATATATTTAACAAAACTCATAGGCTTTTAAAAATCAGTGGGTTTGGCATTCTTTGGTTTAAAAGGTTCCCAAGGAATGTAATCGCTTGGTTTGCCCGAATTTTCCAATTCTTGCTCAGTAACGGGCATTCTTGAGTAATTATGATTATATGGCAGAGGAACTTGTGTATAACCCACCCTTTGCCCTTGTTTTCTTTAAATGCAAGCTGTACATTACATAGATTATGAATAGTGTCATTGGAAGTATCAAATTTCTTAATGTTTAACTCATTTTGTTGATACTTTCCAGTCAGAAGTTCCAGCTCAGCTCTCACGGAGTCGCATTCCATTGTTTTTAAATATGTTTTTGTAATCATGGACCCAACATTTCTGTTGATTGACATCCAAGGGAAGCTGAGCTATGTCCTTCTTCAATGCGTCAATCTTTTCATAGAGAATTTTATTGTTCTCTCGAAGACCAATGCACTTAGACATGGCACTGTTGTAATCTTTGATTAGAGTGAAATTATGCACTCTCATTTATACAATCTTATTTCTACAGTGTGTAGAACATAAAAGAGAGTTTACCGTTTCGGAGAGAGTTTTAGGTTCCTCAGTTTGCGCCATCAAGCATTGGAGATGATTTTCTACAAGTTCCGAGATCTTCAGAGATTCCACTTGAGTTGCAACATCTACCCAGTTGAATCCATGCTGCTCTTGCACCATCAGCGCTTTTCCTGCCCAGAGCCTCCTTGGCTAGATGAAGTTGAAGTTGAGGTTGATGTGTGAGCTAGAGTGACCGAAACTATGGATCTCTTTGAGTTCCTAGCAGCAGCAGCTTGAGTTGCGTCATATCCCACTGGTTTCTTCTTGCAATCTCTAGCAAAGTGTCCCGGTTCATGGCATTTGTAGTACCTCAACTTGTCTTTTACAGATCCAGTATGAATGTTTGACATGGGAGGACGACCGTGTCTCTTCTGAAATTTTTCTGCGCGGAATGCTGCTATAGTCAGATTCCAGGATGCATCCAATTCTTCATGTCTTCTTCGACAACCTGATTTATTTTTGTAGCAAGAACGGATGGAGGCAAGAGATCACCTTCAAGAAAAGCATTTAGACTATTGAGCATGGATGCTGATGGAACGTTCTGAGAAGCTGAGGGGCTCACAGGACTGTAAATCACATTTGTGTGCTAAGGAAATTGTTGAGCAGTAGCTGGTGCAGCTGAGTTGTTTGAAAGAGACATGTCGTAAACGTTGTTTGTCTTTTGAGTTTGAAGTTATGCTTGAGTTATGGGACTGAAGACCACGTTTGGATTACTGTTCATCACCGGGCTGAAGACGAGGTTAGGATGACTTTGAGACATCAATGCAGTGTTAGAACCGGTCATCCCTGCAGCAATCATGGAGTTCTTGTGATTTAGCTCTCTCTGCTGGTTGTCAATTTCACATGATTTGATATTAGCAATCAGTTTGGTGAGTGTGACTTCATTCAGGCTTGTAGTACGTTTAATCATCTCACTGTTGCTAATTGTTATGCTAACACTGATCATCTGTAAGACTAGCTTGATGAATCTCCTGATTTTGTTTTCCACAGTCTCCCCATAAATGTGATTGAACGAGCTGAATTGCTGGTCAAACATGTTAACCCTACTAGCCTTCATTTTCGGTGTTTCCATCATACAGATTCTTTAGCACATCCCAGACCTCTTTTGTATTTATGCAAAATCTGACAACAATGGAGATATCTGGACCAAGAGCCATAGTAAGATTTGCCATTGCCTTATCGTCTTTTGATTCTTCGATTATCATCCGTTCATAGATTCTCAGGCTTTGGAATCTTGGTAAGAGGATCATCTTCTGGTGCATACATAATTGTGCAAGGACCATCACGAATACACCTCCAGACTCCGGGCTCCTTAGCCTTGCAGTACTGCTCAAAACGCCAGGTCCACTGAAAATAATCGTCTCCATACAACAACCTTGGAATTTGGGTAGTCGTTTCCTGATAATCTGATCCAGTTCCTGATGCAATGCCAAAGTCTGTGTCTAGATAGCTACTAAGGTAGCGTTGGCGAGATCCGCAGCAGTCAAAACACCGTTCGGGTTCATCATTTTTAGTTTTACCAAATAAATTAATTAATTAATACTCTATGAAAGTGACAAGTCCAAAAGTCCAATCCGAAATGGTCAAACAAAAAAATTCAACTCTGAACAGTGATTTCAAAACAGTAACCCATTCGGATCAATAACTCGATTCAGAATAGTAATTGGTCCAAGATGCTATGAAGATAATCCGAGATGGGTTCGAGATGCAAGTATATGATCCGAGATGCCTTGATGATGATCCGAGATACTATGCATTTTATCCGAGATGTTGACAAACTTCAACAAAAGTAACCTGAGATGGGTTCGAGTCTTCAAGAAATGATCTGAGATGCTTTGAAGAGGATTCAAGATGGGTTCAAGATGCAAGAAATCAATCCAAGAAGGGTTCAAGTCTTCAAGCAGATGATCCCGAACAATCCAAAATCCAATCTGAAACACAGAAACTCTCCGAAACAGCAGTAGATGTAATTTGAAACATTGTGATGACAGATCTGAGCCTGGAAACAAGTTCAAACAGACTCTAATACCAATTGTATGTCCCGAAAACCGGATCTCACAATATCACACATAGCTTGAGTGGTGGCGGAATCACACAAACCAGCTAAGAATTAAGATAGAGGAAATAAGATGAAGTAGAAAGATTTAACTTGCATACAAATATAATATTTGTCTAATACAAGTATGAGAGCAAAACCACCAAGGAGCTCCTAACCCTAATACATCATTTACTATTTATATCAAGTGGTTAGTGCTCCATTACCCTAAACCCTAGGCCCAAAAGCCTCCCCCAAGCCCATATACACAAGACAGTCCACATCACTAATATAACTAATGCATAAACCTTATTAAGGCCTGACAAAAACTAAATTGAAAACGTTTTCAAAATACATTAATACTCGACAAACATCCAGTTTCAATTAATAATACAAAAGTATGAATGTCGAGCGCAAGTATCGGAGTAGATTCATCAGCCAACCAAGTGCTTTGTATCTCCTTAATTACAACTTGGAGAAAATCAAACATGCATACAAAAGTCAGCTTCGTTGAATAAGTTCTATAAATTAAGTTTAAACAAGTAAAAGAACCTCAAGAACACTTTATTATAAAACATTCAAGCCACACTTCAGTTGATTCCAGACCCCAACGTCCCCAAAATACCCAATCTGGGAGCCAACCATACCAGGATCTACGACTAACTTGACTTGTTACTAAACCACCCATGTAACGTTCCGTATTTTCATCCTTTTTCCATTTTATTTAATTTGTATTCTATCTTCAGTCTTTTGTAATTCAAGACTTAATAAAATGGAAACTATATTTTATATTATTTGGTTTAATCATACTTTGCCCAATACGTAGACAATCACAATATATGCATTTTAATTCATAACCTAACATCACATTGAGATTCTTGGAATGATATTCATGCGTGTTTATATATTACGCATGCTTATATACACCTTAAAACCCAAAAACATGTTCAACATTGATTTTATAGCATAAGATAACCAACCAAACAACGCAAGAGACTAAAAATAAAATTTTTAAAATTTTAGAGTTCCATACGGACCGTATGGAACCCCCTTGTGGTCCGTATGAAACCTGGTCTAGCAAATTGTTTTCAGTTCACGAATTTTGGCTTCATTTCCCTCCTTTTAACCCCCAACTACCTCATTTTACACCCAAACCCTAATCCCAACTATAAATACAACCCCTTACCACCTCCTACACACTTTCCACACTCCAAAAACTCTCTTAACACCTTATAATCATCAAATTATTCAAGTTATGAAGATTGTTCTAAGTTCAAAACAAGTAAGTTTTGAGTTTGTTCTTGCACTCTTCTTCTTCTTTTTTTTTCTTCTTCTTCTCCTTCCTTGGATAATCTCTAGAAGCATTACCACATCTTTACCAAGATAAACAAAGATGGTATGTCACCATTTTTGAGGTCCAAGTTAGGAGTTTTGTTAGACTTCTAAACGTGACTTAACTTTACTTTGTTTCTTGGAACTTTTGCACACCAAACCGAGTTACCAACAAGTTTTATTGTTGCGGGACTTGTGTTAAGGTATGATTCCAGAAACTTTGAGGTCACACACCTCCATTTTCTTAATCTTATAAAGCTCTAAGTAACTTCCAATCACTAAATTGAACTAACTACACCAAGTCAACCATAACAATGTTGGAAGCACTCGTCTAGTTATACTCACTTGGTTACTTAGTGACTTAGATAGTTTATTTTATGTTCTTCATACTTGTATTCATGATCATCCGAATCATCCATGTAGTGATTTTGTGCAATGGTGAAAATTTTGAGGCTAGTGGATTACCATACTTCTAATCCATGCAAATATATGACTATAATATACCTAACAGTATACGTATAAAATACTACCAAAAACCAAACCATAATATCAACTGAAACCATGGTTGAATGTTATATGTTAAGGTGGAATCCTTATTTTGGACTTCTAATGGGTGTAACACTGTCCAAATAAGTATCTAGGCAAGATATGTTTTATGTATTTTCATACTTATAAGTTGCTCATTTATATTCCAATCCTAAAAATCCTCGTACTCATACACATTTGTTTACTATTTTAGGGTAAACTTTGGTGACTTCATCCTTCAAGACCGATTACTCGCTTTTGTGGAAATCTTCGCAAACCCTGAGTTTATACATGACCCATTTTACGCTTTAAACATTATTTGCGTTACAACATGTATCCATATTAAAATCACAATCACATATACAATCAATCTTATGCAAATACTCAAGCCTTAAACATGCTTACTTGTTATGCTACTTGTTAATACATACTAGGACAAATATTATGCATGCTATTTATCATTAACTTTAAAAAAGACTACCTTAACATGTATAGCGCTATAGGATCAGCACACCGCCCCTTTGTTGGGTCATTGTTAAGTATTTAATCTTTACGGTCTTATTCACTTCGGTGATAAGGTTATGCTAGTGGAAACTTTGGGTTGATATTTAGTCTTGCATGCTAGTATGATTATATAACTTAGTATAAATTAACATGTGGATTTGAGATTCTATTCATACTTATGCTATGTAGACAAACTAGTATGCTCCATGACATAATTTGTGTTGATGGATATTTTAACATGTTGTAGGAAATATTTGATGATGATTTCGCAAGAAAAGACTTAGGGTAGATTTAGATACTCACCTAGTTTCAATCTATGCATTTTCATATTGTTAGTTTTGAAATTCCGATTGTCGTACTTCCCATTTTAATCAACAATGTAATGCTTGATTTAGTGAAATGAAATAAGATGAATTTTTGAATTTTATTTTTTTGTCGCAAATTTAGTATTATGTTCTCTTTAAGCAATCTAGTATGTCTCACCTCAATGTATCCGCCATCAGTTGGGGTGTGACAACCCTTCCCAATACCTATGATTGTGTGCTCCCTATGCATAGAACCGACGTTCTACTGTACAAGATACAACCAAGTACAACACATCATAAGAAACTCATGTCACATCATTGACCAAATACGCACCATACCCACGACTTTATCTAGCGCAACATGTAAATCACAATGGGTGGGAACCTAACAAGCAATTCAGTCTCATCACAAAGACGTGAGTTAGGCTCTTTGCCATCTAAAGACGACGATTGCCAACATCATCGGGTAACAACCCCCCCCCCCCCCCGCCCCGCACAGGTAATGAACATTACCCCCGCAAGTAATAACCCGTCTACACCATCACGACACGTTACCCCCCCCCCCCCCCCCGACGAACAACGCATTTTCCCCCACATGCAATGATTATAAGCATCGTCAACATCTCAAGGATGCTACATTTCACACAACACACAAGAACACACCCACAATGACCTAGAATCTCATTAACCTCGCATCATCGTGGACTAACCACGCAACCTCTAAACATCTATCACACATACGTCCCTGATAACGCATTCTTCCCAAAACTCACCTCGAGTTGAATACTTAACTAATAATACTTGACAAGGTCTTACGTATCCCTAGTCATGCAATAAAACATCAGTCTCCACTTTAACACGAACTACCCGGTATCCCTATGGTTCCCATAACGTTCAACCTCGTATACAATCCAACCTAGACCCATCCAAGGACGGACCCCATGACCACACTCATTCATATAATCCATTTAAAAGCATACAACTCCTTGATGTATGTTTAATAGCTAAAGCGTTCATAAAACTTATTGATTTATAAAAAAAGTAAAAACACATTTATGCTAGCCCAAAATACGAGGAAGGAGGGCATTAGAACTCACCTGGTGCAAATCATCTTCTTGTAAAGCCTCACGTCCACACAGGCACACACCAATGTCATCATTTGAACAAGGTTACTAACATTCTACGGCAAATTGGTCGCTCTTACATGCGATGTGAACCTTAAATTGTTAAAAAGTATGTAATATATGATCCACCAATATTTATCAAATATTTTATCAATAGGATTTTGAAGTAGTAAGATAAAATGTAAAATTTAAAAGCCCTAATGAACTATTGAATACAAACGAACATGTTTTCAAACATTCAAGAAGATAAATGAACAAAGGTGACCTCTGTTTGTGTTCATTCATTTAAATAAACGTATGGCATTTCTTGTTAGCATTCATTCCTTTATTAAATGAATGACAAACGAACTTTTTACCGAATAGTTCACAAAGTGTTTACTGAATGTTTGATTCATTTGTAGCCCTAAATGGAGTGTTGCTAAGCATACACCTCTCCACTCACAAAATATGGACATTTCCTCACTAGAAAATAATATTCTTCGCATATTGTTATACCTTTAGTAAAATGGATACAATTAGCCATCCCATTATGTAATGGTAATAATGAGATATGATAATGATTTATAATGAACATTTTCCATAATTTGACATGACAAAATGATTGTACCGAGTGTTTGATTTTGCTATGACATGAAAGGACTGGCCTAAGAGATTTGTTTGTAGGAACAGTAAAGATTGACTTTCCCACTTATTCCGTCGCTTCTTTCTTTATCCACCTTATCCATTGTGCTTCATTATGCGTATTCGAAATTGACTTTCCTTCTCTATTTCTGGAAGAATTTCACCTTTTCCTTTCTAACCTTCACATTTGCTTAATTTTTATGTCATTGTCACATATTCATCTGATTCATTGGGTTGTCGTTCCAAATGTTTTCGCATTGTGCACAATATCTAATTGTATCCTTATCATTTGCACAAATAGCTTGCGTATTTCCTTCACAATATAGGCCTCTAGAGCTTCCAAGTCTGTCGCATAACGCACACCTTGATATAAAGACAATGGTTAAAAATTTAGAGATACGATAACGTGGCAACCAATGTGGGGCTAGCACGCTTGGTAGAGGCACGTGCCTCTTAGATGGAATGTCTCATGTTCAAACCTAAGAAAGAGTGAGTACGTTAGGATTATTGGTGTAAAATACAGTGTGGGTATCATTTGACGTTAAAAAAAGAGTACTAAAATAGTGGTAAATATACTGATAAAAAAGTAACAAATTTGAATATTCTTACATAAATTACTAGGTTTGCATATCAAATATCCTGCTCTAAATTTACACAATCCATGTCCAGGGTATCTAGCTAGAAGCCTGGCGTGATAAAAAAAAAGAATTGTGATTGAGTGTCAAACTAGAAATTCTAGTATTATTATAATTTTTATATATAATATACGCATGTGTCTATGTATTAAGGATTTCTATTACCTAATTCATCTTTAGTTACTATTAGCGTTACTTTTATTGTTAGCTTTTTGTTTCACTTAATAAAGGTGTATATAGTACATTTCTTGTTGATTGTTGATAACAATTTGTTATAGTTTGATTGCCCAATATAACATTGCTTTATCCCCTAGCCTTGAGTTGACCCCATGCCTTTTCTTACGCGCTTTTATCACTACAAATCAGATGACTTTTACTGATTTGTATTTAATCTCATCGTTCATCCATGAATAAAGATATAAGTTATCGTTGAAGATACGAATCAAGGTGAAGTTTCGTAGAATAACTAACGATGTATACATATTTCATTGACGGATATTACAGTCGGATCACTAGCATGCATTAGGTGATATCAATAAACATTAGGTAAAGTAAACAAACATCACCATAAGAGAGAGATTGAGGACAATGAATGAAAAAATTAGAGAGGTCTCATAAGATGATAAAACAAATATTAGAGATAGTTTATTGACGAGCAATTAATTGGAAAAAATTATTTATCGATAAGTACTGAAAAATGTGAAAAAAAATCTTATCTTCAAACATTGTGTGGATCATCAACGTAAAGTCGATCACAAATTTATCTTACTTGACAATTAATGAAACGACTGGAAAAACAAATTATCCGCAAATATTCATCGATACTTACTAGCATATTATCGACAAAGATTAAAAGTATAAAAAAAAGATTTATGCCTTATAGGCTCTTATCAAAGATTTTCGACATACCAACAATCAAAATTTTAAAAAAAAAATTCTTTATTTTTGTCTTTGGTGGTAAGGCGTCTGATTTTTATTTAAAATGCGAAGAGTTTAAACTCCCTCGTCGCTATCTATAATTTTTAGCTTTTGGTTGATTATATCGAAATTATTGTATGCGTTATTATATGTTTTATGTATATACGAAATTTGATGAATCAAACGCGAGTACCCTACTAATTTTTTTATCTATTTTTATATTTTTATTTAGTTTGAGGTTGGTATTCATGATAAGGAAGAGATCAGGATAGTCAAATTCTCTTTTTGATTTTCTTTTAAAATGGATGTTTGTGTTGTAGCACCTTTTTACGATGTATGTCTAAATATTTAAAGATAACGAAAGTTTATTTTTATGTTTATCAAGTCGCATGTTGTATCGTAATTGCAAAGGTTTTGTAGCTTAGTATTATTAAATTAGCATTATTAAAGTGTGTATTAAAGATCTTTCTTTTCAAATGGATAAAGATTTTAGTTTTACTGTAAAACTTAGTGTAGATTTAGGATTAAATTAGAAAGGTGTGTGAGTTAATCATTTAAAAAAAATCAACGGAATTATAAATCACTATTACTAATACTATTATTATTATTATTATTATTATTATTATTATTATTATTATTATTATTATTATTATTATCAAGAATAATTATTTTAGTTAAAGGAAGAGTTGTCTTTCAAAATGGACTCTAATTACACAAATTTTGACTATAAACCAGGACAAGATGTGAACGTTAAAAATTTTATCCTATATTACAACATCCAAAAATTTATTGATTACTATTTGAAATATTTACCAAGTCGACGTAAGCAATTCCGAGGCAAACACAAATACGTTATATCTCAAACCGTCATCCACAACTTACTGCAAGATGTTTCAAAACGTTTTGTTTAGAATATAACATATTTACACACACAGGCAATACAAGTCAAAAGATACCATTTTACTTTTGAAGTTTTGGATATGGTTTCGTATGTGATGATTCATTTCTTACGTATGAATAGTTGTTTTATCAGTGTATACAGGTGTCGGTTTTTTTACGGATTAAAAGATTTTATGTGAAAAGCATATAAAGCTATATAAAGCTATCAGATATGATGCATCAATTTTAGACGAGAAGTATATGCGTCTATGTAATTAGTCATAATTACATATCATATATATGTATAAAATTACATACCATATATAGGTGGGTTTGCTAGTCATAATTACATATCATATATATGTATAAAATTACATACCACATATCATAATTTTTTTAAATTACGTACATACAATAATTTCAGCCATAAAACACATAAAAACCCTTAAAAAACAAAGTAAAGATTACTAAACACGATATTCAAACCCTAACAGTCGATAAAAATATCAACTACACAATCGTACAACTATGAATATAAAACACAATATGATAATCTGTTGGAAGTTTTGGATGTGTGTGAATGAAAGTCTCAAATGGTAAAACACCTTGTCCCATTGGTGAGAGAATAAAGGGAATAGTTGTTTATAATGTAAAACAATTACCAAACAATTGTAGCTTTATGACATGTTTTACCACAAGTCCTACCCCCCGCCGTGCAAGCAAGCTAAGTAGATACACGAGCAATAATGCAATTCACTGGACTAGGAAGTTATAAACTTCCTTTAAAGTATGTAGGGTAATCCCCCACAGTGACCTCACTCATTCATACAATTAGGTTTCCTATTGAACTCAGTTCTTGGGATCTCAAGTCTATTGAGTTAGGTTTCCTTCATATGAACATAATTTTTCAAGGGCTTAAGTTCCATTCCCCTGGATGACTTCTAAACTAACTCTCTATTTAGGCATTTTTTAGCGGACCCGCGATATTATCCTTTGACATCACGTAGTCAACAGTGATAATTCCTGTAAAGATTAGTTGTCGTATCGTATTATGTCTACGTCTGATATGTCTGTTCCTACCATTATACAATGTGCTACGAGCTCTGTAACATCCGTCAAAAAACGGATTTACCAAACCCGCTCTGTTTATTAACCGAACAATCAGTTAAAAATGTCCGTTCTTACCATTATACATTGTGCTACGAGCTCTACCAATTGCCAATTGGATATCACAATGTATACAAATGGCCAATGCCGGCTTAGGCCATCTTGGTATATCCTCAACAAATTGACGTAGCTATTCGGCCTCTTTACCTGCTTTATTTAAAGCGATGAACTCTAATTCCATCGTGGATCTAGCAGTAACTGTTTTTTTTTTACGATTTTCACGATATTGCTGCACCTCCAAGTGTAAATACATACCCACTTGTTACTCTTGAATCATTCGTGTTAGATATACAATTTGCATCACAGTGTCCTTCTGTAACTGCTGGATATTGCTCGTGTATCTACTTAGCTTGCTTGCACGGCGGTTTGCTCGTGTATCTACTTAGCTTGGTTTGATGGATGAAAATCCCGTCTTTAGATTGATGAACCTGCAAACCTAAAAAGGAAGTCATTTCTCCCATTGCGCTCATCTCGAACTTCTCTTGCATCACCTGCTCAAATTCTTTGCACATTCTCTCGTTTGTAGACCCAAAAATAATATCATCAACATATACTTGTACCAGCAATAAGTCCTCATTTTCTTCCTTGGTGAATAGAGTACCAAGCCCGAGGAGCCTGATGAAGATCATACAACGCCTTATTGAGAAGCCTAACCTTGTCAGGATGGATTGGATCTTCAAAACCCGGCGGTTGCTCAACATATACTTCTTCTTCAACCACACCATGAAGAAATGCACTCTTGACATCCATTTGATAAACAGTAAACTTCTTGTAGGACGCATAAGCCAAGAAGATTCTTATGGCCTCAAGACGTGCTACCGGTGCAAAAACTTCATTGTAATCAATGCATTCTACCTGATTAAAGCCTTGGACAACCAATCTTGCTTTGTTTCTCACAACAACACCTTGGTCATCCTTCTTACATTTGTAAACCCATTGTTCCAATCTTTTTGTAGTTGTTAGGCCTGTCAACCAATTTCCACACGCCCAACTTCTGAAACTGCTAAAGTTTTTCTTGCATTGCTTCAACTCATGAGTCTTCTTTCATCGCCTCCTTCAAAGATTTTGGTTCTACTTGGCAGACATAGTAGGCAAAAGACCAATCATTTTGTTCCCCAGATTCCCTAATAACCGAATACAAACTAGAATTCTGATTATTCCTTAACTGATTACAAGTCTGCACACCACTTAGGATATCTCCTATAATATTCTGCTAAAGATGGGTATTATGAATTCAAGTTTTAGGAATATCAAGAATTCGAGAATTTATAACAAGTTATTGATATTCAGATCAACAACTAATTTGTTTGCTGAATTTGATGAAGATGTAGAAGCATGACCTTCAGTCGTCCCTTGATTTTGTACATTTGACATGACATCTGAAATTCCAGAAACTGCACCAGAAGTAGCTTCATTTGCATCATGGAACTCATCGTCCTCTGATGAAACATTATAATCAGCAGCATCTTCGAATTCCGCATTCTGAACAAGATTGTTAACCGAAGTTGACACTTGAGGGTTAACTATAATTGGTCGCACTAATGATGAGTCAACTGCAGTATCATTTTCCAGTAGCATTTGACCAGCTGCAGAAGCATCATCAAAAGTTGGCAGATTAAAGGAGTTAAACAGCCCATCGTATTCAAACATCCAAGGAGCACCCGGAGCTCTTACTGATTCAGTGTATCTTTGAACCTTAACTTCACCCCATTCTTTAACCTTTTTCGATGACAAATTCTACTCTCTGAAATTAGGAGAGCATATCCAAGAAAGAAACCTTCGATAGTCTTTGGTCCAAACTTTCCACGTGGATCAACATAGTGCAAGGAGCTCCAAAAGGTTCTAAGAAAGACACATCTGGTTTCCTTTTATGTAACAGCTCAAAACATGTTTTCCCGTGCCTCTTCACCGTAAGAACTCTATTCATCATGTAACATGCAGAAGCCACAGCCTCCCCCCAAAACTGAACAGGAAGTTCTGATTCTACTAACATAGTTCTTGCAGTTTCAATCAGAGTTCTATTTTTCCTCTCAGCGACATGATTTGTTGTGGAGTGTAACGAGAACTGTTCTCATGCAAAATGCCTTTAGAAGAACAGAACTCATCCATAACATGGTTCTTGAATTCGGTGCCATTGTCGCTTCCGATTCTCCTTATCTTCAAATTGTACAAATTTTCGAGTAGCGTCAGGAGATTCTTGAGGATTTCAGGAACTTCACTCTTGTGTGCCAACATATTTACCCATGAAAATCTTGAGTAGTCATCAGTAACTACTAAGCAATAAGAATCACCAAAGGTAGTCTTGTGTTTCCTAGGTCCAAAGAGGTCCATATGAAGACGTTCCAGAGGCATATTCACCGTGTTAATCTTCTTCATAGGATGAGATTTTCTAGCTTGCTTTCCCTTTTGGCATGATACACAGACATCTTGTAAATGAAAGTTCTTCACTGGTACACCACTCGCAAGATTGTTTATATAGTTCATTTTTCTCAAGTGAATATGTCCCATTCATCTGTGCCAAGAGATTGATTCCTTTTCGGTGGCTTTTGAGACAAAACATGTAATTTGTGCAGACGTGGTAATAGCTTGGCTCATGTCAAGAATATACAAGTCATTAATTCTTGGAGCCGATAGGAGAATCCATTCTTTGGGAATCTTGAAACTAGGTTTCAGCACATAACATCCAGCATCATCAAAATGAACCTATGAACTTCTTGTCGCAGATTTGAGAAACACTTAGAAGATTATGATCAATTTGTCGAACATAATTGATCTTGTCAAAAATGACAACACCATTGGATACCATTCCTTCTCCAGTGATGTATCCGCCCTTGTCTCCAGCAAAAGCAACATAGCCTCCTCGAATGCTTTTCACATCATAAAGGAGCCTTAAGTCGCCTGTCATGTGCCTCGATGCTCCACTGTCAATAATCCAATGACTATTCACAGTTCCTCTTGGAACACCCTTCACATTTCAATACCTAATCAGTTTGAGATTGGGACCCAAGCCTTAGTGGTCTTGAGTCGACCCTTATCATCAAGAAATGTGATTTCTATTTCTTGATGATTTAGAAACTTTGTGCCTCCCTCTGAAGCATTACCGGTTTTAGTTTTCCAAGATTGTTGAAATTTACCAGAATTACTATTATTTACAGTTTTAAAAATTTCTAGTTTTAACAAACTTGAAGAACTTGGTTTCTTTTCTAAAACATCCGGTTTTAATGCTTTTTCAATTATTTTTACTTGTTTACGTCTCTGCTTTTCTTCTTGTTCTTTAACAATACATTTGTCTTGTTTTGGTGATACAGATCGATGTTGGCAAGTTGGTTCAGGAGGGGCTTTCTCAACAAATCTGGGTTTTGCTGGATTGGTGCAATTTTTGATTATGTGGCCAAACTCTCCACATTTGAAACATGTTCTCTTCTCAACAAATTTAGGAGATCCTGTTTTATGACTTGATGTTGAACTTGTGGGTCTGGAGGTACTTGGTTCTTCTTCACGCCCATTTGTATGTTGAGTGTAATTGTTTTAACTATTACGCTTTAAAATCTTGACTTGTTTTACAAAATCAACATTAGACATGCTTTCAAAAGTCTCGATTTTATCTGTACCAATTGAACCCACAAATTTAACATTCTTCAATTTCTTCTTGTAGCGAGCGTCTTTAGCTTCATCCTTTGGTTGTCATACCTTAGGTTTTGCAGCTCGCTTTTCTTGTTGTTTTTCGTTTGAAACGAATAATGGTTGTAACTTGACTGGACTTTTCTTTTCCAAAAACTTGGTTGTTGAATTTTCAAAAACTTGATCAATAGAGGTTGGATTTACATTTTTGATTGGAAAGTCTTTGTTTGAATAAATTTTCTTGTCCCCAATCAAAGTATACAACACATTATCATTTTTATCTGCAGACGCATTTGTCTTGACAGATTTCATTGGATCATTCTCTTGATTCTCAACTTTTTCTCATTAGGAATAGTAGATATCTCTATCCCTTTTTCCTCATCAAGAGATTGATCCTGATCAATTTTTTCTGACTCATCATCTGATGAATCATCCTCGTCTATTGTGGAAGGATTCTGATCAACTACAGATGATGAGTTCTCTGATTTTCTTGATTTAATGAGGAATTGTCCAGCTTAAACCCTAATCTAGCTGCAAACTCTTCAGGATCAAGAGGTACAGAAGGTTCCAAGCGTGGCATTTCCTCTTCATCAGGCAACTTGGTATAATTATGTTTCAATGGAGGTGGACACAAATTATACCCAATGCATTTGACATCTCCTTTCAGCTTTTGAACGTCAATGATATGATCAAGCACATATCGGGAGTTAGAGTAACTCTCCAATTTTAGCTTGATCGCATCATGTTCGCATTTGGCAATAGCTAACTCATTCTTTGTTTCTTCAAGGATATTAATGTAGTTATTAATTCCTGTTTGCTTGTTCAAAACTGTCTTTGTTGATTCAGAAACGCTTTTCCTAAGAGTTTCTATTACAAATTTGAATTCTTTTTCGTTTCGAGTTAAAGCCATATTTTCCTCTTTGTATTTTGACAGTTCAACAACTAGGTTTTGATTGTGACTGTTTATTGTTTCAAATTCCATTTTTAATTTAACACAGTCACTGCATATTTTAGGAGAGTCTAGTTTACCTGACTTGTCGAACTAGCAACATTAGCCATGAAGGCAGTATGATGAGGGAAGGATGCACTATTTGTAAAGAATTTTATGTTTCCTTCGATGCAGCTTTTGCTTTCTTCATCAAACCAGCCTTCTGACTTTTCAGCTCCTCTGCTTCTTTCAGCAACTTACTGACCTTGGTATCACTTCCTTCCCTAATATCTGAATCGGATCCATAACCACCTGTACTCGAGCATTCTTCATCAGAACTACCATTATACCCTGAACTATCATCGTCATCATCATCAGAATGTCAATGTTGTGAACATGTTTAATTCGATTGATAATCTTGGCAAAACATGTTGTTCCACCTTGATTCTTGTTACCCAATTGTACTGACCAATCGTATCCTTCATCTGCTTGAACTACTAGAGCTCTGTTGGTGTTAATTGAAGGCCCATACTGGTTGGTGTTGTTTGGGTTACTAACAGCTACTATTCTTCGATCATTGTTAACATGAGCTGTGTTGAATGGTTGTGATTGATTTCGGAAAGGGTTGTGATTTCCTTATTTGCTTGGTCTAGTGCACTCACGTCTGAAGTGAGAATTTTCTCCACAAATGAAGCAAGTAACAGCATCTTTATCAAAACCATATTTCGTATCTTTCTTGCTTTCCAAACTTGTTCTTCCTATTCTGCTCATGTAATCCTTAGCTCTTCTGACCGCACTTGCAAACGCCCATTTGATATCATTAGCTCAAACTCATCTCTGTCTATTTATTGGTAGTCTTCATTAGTCAAATTGATGTTTCCAATTTGACCAGGGACTAATCCACAATAAGCACTAACCATGGTGTTTAGAAGTTCCATATATTTCTGAGCAACTTCTACACTGACTTTGGAAAGATGTGACGTGTCAAGTGTGATTGTATTAGGGTTTGCAGGTTGAAAGTTGTTGCCATAGAAAGCTTGTTAAGAAGCTTGTTGTGAAGCTTGAGGTGGAACAACTTGAGGTTGTGGTAGAAAGGCTTTAGGATTAAATACTTGACCATAGGTTTGAGTACTTGAGACGGCAGATTGATCCATTTGACACAAACGCAGTCTGAAGTTTTGGTTGCTGAATTGTATTGACACATGTGTTAATTCCTCCAAAGTACATCTCAGGGTTTTGTGGAACAGATACCCTTTTTGCTTTCCGGTCTCTTCTCATTTTTGTTCTCCAGCTTCTGAACAAATTCATAGATACTGATCACATCTAAAACACATGTATGCCTCAGTAAGTCAATAAATTGACTCCACTTTGGAGGTAAGGCGTCAGCAAAACGCATCACGATTTCCTATGGAGATGCTAACACATGTAGGAATACATTTCACTGACCAGGTGGTAGAAACATGTAGTCATGTCCCTCAATGTTTCATTCTCCATAAACATGAAACCTTCAAACTCCTTCTTCAGCAGATCATGTCGTACTTTTCTGATAGCAGGATTTCCTGCTCCTCTTGCTTCCAAGGTATCCCACAGATTTTTGGTGGTGGTAAAGTACACAAACTGATGATAAATATCTTTATGAAGTGCTTGTGTAAGGATAGCTAATGCCTTTTTCTCTGAATCATAAGCCTTTTTATTGCTTCCATCTAGATTGGCTAAGGAAGTTGGATTTGATCCTGCTTCTTCGAGAGATTCTTTATTGGTGTATAAAACATATCCATAATTCTGTATTTTGTCCGAGAACATATGTATGGAAACGACTTTTCCACTAAGGATAATCGTTCATATGGTTCAGTTTTGGTGGACGGTAGTTACTCCCAGTTTCACTCTCGCTTATAAGAAGAGTCTAAATGCTCTGATTTTGATTTGCGACACATGCCCATTGATTTGTGGTAATCATGGCTGTATGTTGAGGCATTAATGATTTAACCCATGAGGTTGCGGAACTTTGTGATGAGTCTTGATTTGTGCTTGAACTACTCCCCCAATCCCAAAGATTACTATTCATTATGTTTTCTTGGTTATGAAAATTAAAAGGTTTAAAAATTTAATTTTTTTTAAATAACAGTCTCCTTTTAAAGTTCACAATTTTAAAAGCCACAAATTTAGTCAACCCTACACGAATATTCCTATGAGTTTTCCAGATATTCGTGCAAATGACTGACCTTCGTACGAACTAGGTGCTTCGTACGAACCAGGTTGTTCGTACAAGAGACCCGCTTTCGTGCGAGCAAACTTGTGCTTCGTGCGAAAAAGGTTCTTCGTGCGGATGGGTTATTTGCACGGATGTTTTTTGTATACGGGAATCTTTTTGCAGGGTTGGCTGGTGAAAATTTCCTTTTCTAACACAGACTGGTTTTCAAAAGTGGTCAGTTGTCTACACAATTTTGGTTAAAAAGACAACATTCAATATCAGCTTTTCAGTCAAAACAGTCAAGTCAAGTCAGAATGCCCAGATTTACTCAACCCTACAAGAATATTCCTGTGAGTTTTCCGGCAGTGTGTAACATTCGTCGGAAAACGGGTTTCAAAACCCGCTTCGTTTATTAATCAAATATTCCGTTATATGTTCGTTGCGTATTTATTGATTCAGTTTATTTTTAAATAATACATAATTAATAAATATTTAAAATTTAAAAACCAAAAATTTTAACCAACAATAATAAGTATCAAAAAAAAAAAATTTGGGGCAGCCGGGTTTCGAACCCGGGTCACCCACAAACAAAACACACACCACACCACTCCGCCACACACTTCCTTTGTGACAAATACTGAAACAAATAACATTTAAAGTAAAACCCGAAAGTCAAATCCAGTAAACAACGCGCCAGAACTTGCAATCACCGAGAGAAAACATAAACTCCGCGAATTTGGCTGTTTCTCCTTTGACCGAAACGGATAAACTGATTTCGACTTCAGTTATAACCGATGCCGTCACTCAATTCCAGTCATAACCGTCGGAAAATCATTGACCGCGGACTTTGATGTTAATTCAAACTCAAATAAGATGATCTTCCTTATAAATACCCACTCAAACATCTGGTAACCCTTTCGCTCAGAACCGCACACTCTTTCGAAGCTTTAATCCTTCCAGAGCACGTCGCCGGAGTTCCTCTGCACTCGCCGGAATATCGCCGGAATCACTGAACATAAAACCGCAGTTGTCTTCAGACGGTATAATTGTCTAAACCTCCCTGCTATCTCTTGATTTATACTTTAATTGTTCAAATCAATAATCGAAACTGTTAAACAGTTCACTCAGCCGGTATCCGCAAATCAGAGCCGATGAAAATTTGCCGGAAAATCTGAAGAAAACACTCTGTGTTGGTACATCTTATTCCTTAATCTTCTTCTTCTATTCCAATTCAATCAATTATAAGTGTTGTTGGTCAATTAAACAAACTTTCGGTTTCACTGTTCTGTATTTCTATAAGTGAAGAAGATGAAGTTAAACATGTGTATTAGTATAATTAAAATCGGGTATATAACCGGGTTAGACACACAGTCCAGCGGTGGACTGTGTGCACATACAATACACACGTCCCGAGTTCGAATCGCACATGTTACCGACTTTTCAGAAATAAAAACCAACATTTTTAGAACCTAATCAGATCAAGTCACAGAATGCTTATAAGAGAAATATAATTCAGTAGTCAAGCAGATTAGACACACAGCCCAACTGGTTGGGCTGTGCGCACTCGAACCGAACGTCCCGAGTTCGACTCCGGGTCTCTGAAGCCGGTTCGGCCATATTAAATCATTTTTGATACAAACTAAATAAGGTTAAAGTTAATTAGTATATATATATAATTAAAACAGAGAATATTTCGGGTTAGACACGTAGCTCAGTTGGTAGAGTTGCGTGCACGTATACGAGAGGTCCCGAGTTCGAACCACACTCAGCGCATAGAAAACACAGTCTGACCGGTCAGACCCGGTCAACGGTCAACAGTCAAAAAGTCAACTTTTTTATTTCTTTTTATTTATTTATTTAATTGAAAAAATCATTTAAAAATACTTAAAAATAAGATTCTTAAAGTTAGAAAATTTCCTTAAACTCACAAAAATAAATCTAAAAATCCCATTAAGAGCACTAATTAAAAATATTAATCTCAAATAAAATTTATTTATTTATCAAATCTTTTTGTTATTATCTAGGTTAGTTTTTCCCTCGTCGATTGAATCATAAATTCGTGCGCCTTCATCGTCATCAAAGAACGCACCCATTGTGAGTGAATCTCTACCGATTCCCCGTTTTAATAATGTTTTGGGGTGTATCATGTGTCGTATAATCCTTTTATTTTATTTAAACACTTGTGCATACATCATATCCGTGATCAAATGTGTATCAATTGTTGTGTGAATTATATGTAGATTGGATTTATCATTTTCAGTGCACGCATTTCATTAGGCCCATCAGTTCCCGTGGGAGACGGGTTGAGCATCAGGAGCCTCATTAGATCGGCTCCGTTTGATTGAGCCTTGATCTCACATACATCATCATTCATGTCATATACTCATCCAAAGTGGTTTGTGATTGTTTATCTATATATGTTTGCTCACATGTGATTATTGCACAAATTTTCCTTATTAAATAAAACAAGAAATTAGTGACAATGTTTTATCAAGGTTCACTCGCCAACTTTTGTTGACCCAAAATATCCCCCGTTTTACACATGATACAGGTGATCCAGCTGAGACAGGAAACACTTAGGAAGGCCTAGAAGAATAAACAAGTTTATGCTTTGGAATAATTATGTAGTTTCATTTTTCTTGTAATTGTATGAATTTTGTTTTGGATATTTAAGTTGTAATTTGAATTTAATAAATATGAAACATCTTAGTAAACATCATGAGCTTTGGTGATAACCCAATGATGCCCCGACTTTTATTCCGCTGCGGGTCGGGGTGTGACAGATTGGTATCAGAGCTTATGACTATAGGGATATAGGATAGGTTATTAGACCCTTAGAGCCTATACTATAGTTGATTAAATTTTAAATTGTTTATGCGTTACATACAAAATTCATGATGTTTATATGCTTTATGTTTATTTTCACACTCAATGTTATGCAAGCATGCTCACAAATACATGTTATTATGCAATGCTCATCATAAATCATATCCTCATAACATATCATATCCATGAGAGCACACACCTTACGATTCCCATGATTTTTGCAATGATTTTTGTATTTTTCAAAATCAAAGTGAGTTCTCATGACGGGCATGTAGTAACTGGAAGGGTACGAGTACCGGTAGTCGGAACGTTCTGTCTAGGCTTGGCATTCGTATAAATCCAAATAAAGGACCAGTTTGCCTACCTGGGGACTAACGATGAGAGTACGAAGGACCCTATTAGGCCAAAGCATGCTATACCAAACGTCGTGTGAGCTAACCCCACTTTGAGTTGTCATTGTGTCTACACCTGGACACCCTCCTACCATACATCTCGCAATCATATTTTATGATTTCATTCGGGTGATGCGAGTGTTAATCCGCCGACACCAATGTGAATCCTACCAAGCCCAATAGTCATGGGGGCCCACATGACTACACAGGCGATGGTATGGGGGACATTGGAGGCCCAAACATGAGCAAACCCAAGACATCCTATGGATGTAGTTAAATTATTGCCAATTATGTTGTTTTTCATTCTTTTTACGACACATGACACCGAGAAAAAAATTCTTAAACTCACAATCTTCCTATGTATGTTCCTGTAGATGTCGGCTAGGCAACTACGTGGAGGTAGAAAGTCAGGAAGATCAAATGAACGCTTGGCCACACAAATTGCTAAACAAATGGCCGCAGTGCTTCCTGACATCGTGATTCAAGTTCAACAAGCTATCACCACAAATCCCATCAACCCTCCCAATCAAGAAGACCAGAACGTCGCCAACCCTCCTTCCAAAAAGTGCTCCTACAAACACTTCAAATCTTGCGATCCCCCAAAGTATGAAGGGAGCGAAGATGTTACCGCCCTCCTTCACTGGTTTGAAGAAATGGAGAACACTTTCCTCAATTGTGATTGTCCCGAGGACCGTAAGGTACGTTATGCAACTGGAAGACTGTTTGGGGTAGCCCTTACCTGGTGGAACACGGAAAAAGGCAAGCGAGGAGTCGAAGATGCCATGGCCTTAACATGGGAAGAGTTAAGAGAACTCATGACAAGACGCTTCTGTCCAAGAAGCGAAATCAAAAAGCTGGAAGACGAATTCCACTCACTGAAACAAAAGGAAGGAGATCACACTTCCTATAATAAGAGATTTCTCGAGCTAAACCAGATGATCCCTAATTTGTTCACCCCCGTGTACCGCTTGGTTGAACATTACATTCGAGGTCTTCCCTCGAAAATTCAAGACTCGGTTTTAAGCACTTCACCTGCAACACTTGAAACCGCGATGGAGTTAGCTACAGAACTCACTGAAAATCGCATTCGAACCGGCAAATTCAAAGATGAAAAGAAGAAAGCACCCATAGAGACCTCAACTACAAACCACCCAGTCTCATCCTCAAGGTTTGCTGGTAAGAGGAAACGTAATGGCAAGAATTTTGCTGTCACCCAAACCAACCCTCCTATCACTACTGCACCAATCACCCAAATTGCTCCTTCAGCGGTACCATTCAAAAAGCCATACACCGGCCCACACCGAAAATGCAACCGCTGTCAATACCATCACCCTCCCGAAAACCCCTGCCAACATTGCACAAGTTGTGGCTGTGCAGGTCACACCATCCAAACCTGTCGTACTCTTCAACGAATGAACCGCAATCAACCCCCAACCCAAAACCACCATCAGATAGTGGGTCAGGCCCAACAACCCTTACTTTTACCACCTGCACCACACGCAGCCCAAACTTACTACCAACCCAACTACCCATGATGCAACCCATGCGAGCTTGTTACAACTGTGGGGACCCAAACCACTTCAGGAACACTTGTCACGCTTGGTGAACATCATCCATGCCCAAGCTCAAGCAAACCCGGTAAACCAAGCTAACCAAGCCCCTCCACCTGCCAGAGGAAGAGCTTTTAACATCAATGTTAACCAAGCTAGGGCTGACAACAACATGGTCAACGGTACGTTTCTCATCAATGGTAGTTATGCATCCATACTATTCGATACTGGTGCGGATAAGAGCTTTGTGTCCTTAGAATTTGAACCTAGCCTCAACCAAACTCGTGTTAATCTCATGGAATCTCTAACGGTGGAAGTTGCTGACGGAAAACCCGTTTCATTAAATTCTATTATACGCAATTGTACCCTCACTCTAAAAGATCACGATTTTCCAGTTGACCTCATTCCTATGAAGTTGGGAAGTTTCGATGTTATAATCGGTATGGACTGGCTCAGTCAGCATCACGTTGAAGTAGTGTGCCGCGAAAAGTTCATACGCATTCCTCTTGCAGACGGTCAGACCCTACGCATTTTTGGGGAAACCCCTTCGAAAGGACTCAAATTAATGTCCTGCCTTCAAGCCCGAGAATATCTCCGCAAGAACTATGTTGCATTCCTAACTCACGTCGTCAAAAAGGGAAACAAGGAGAAGAAACTCGAAGATATCCTAGTTGTGAAAGAATTCCCACAAGTCTTTCCCGATGACATATCAGGACTCCCTCCTGTGAGAGAAGTCGAATTCCGCATCGATCTTGTACCTGGCGTTACACCAGTCACAAAATCTCCTTATAGGTTAGCCCCATCCGAAATGCAAGAGCTGGCCAGTCAACTGCAAGAGCTGACTGACAAAGGATTCATACGTCCTAGCTCATCGCCTTGGGGTGCACCTGTTCTCTTTGTGAAGAAGAAAGATGGAACGTTTCGCATGTGCATCGATTATAGAGAACTCAACAAGTTAACGGTTAAGAATCGCTATCCACTACCTCGCATCGATGACCTCCTAGACCAACTTCAAGGCGCCACCTGCTTTTCAAAAATCGACTTTCGTTCTGGTTATCATCAGCTTAGAGTGCACGAAGAAGATATCCCAAAAACCGCCTTCCGGACTCGTTATGGTCATTACGAATTCATGGTCATGCCATTCGGTTTAACCAACGCCCCCGCTGTCTTCATGGATCTAATGAATAGGGTATGCAAACCCTACCTCGACCGTTTCGTCATAGTCTTCATCGACGACATCCTTATCTACTCCAAGTCTAAATCCGATCATTAGCGACACCTTCGACTCATCCTTACACTCTTAAGGACTGAAAAACTCTACGCTAAGTTCTCAAAATGCGAATTATGGTTAGGAGAAGTACAATTCCTTGGACATGTCGTCAATGACAGGGAATTCATGTTGATCCTTCAAAAATCAAGGCAGTGCAAGAATGGCAAGCGCCACGTACCCCTACCGAGGTAAGGTCATTTCTTGGTTTGGCTGGTTACTATCGCCGCTTCATTGCCTCCCGTATTGCTGTACAACTCACGGCTTTGACTCATAAAGGAGAACCCTTCATATGGCGACCTAAACAAGAGGAAGCCTTCCAAACTCTAAAGCAAAAACTTTATGACGCACCTATCCTCACACTCCCTGAAGGTTGCGATGACTTTGTGGTATATTGCGACGCATCAGGGCAAGGGCTAGGCTGTGTATTAATGCAAAGAGGAAAAGTGATAGCCTATGCTTCTAGGCAACTCAAAGTTCATGAGAAGAATTACACCACCCACGACCTGGAACTTGGAGCCGTTGTTTCGCTCTCAAGATATGGAGACATTACCTCTACGGTACCAAGTGTGAAATATACACTGACCACAAAAGTCTCCAACATATCTTCAACTAAAAGGAGTTGAATATGAGGCAACGAAGATGGGTCGAACTTCTCAATGACTACGACTGTGAAATTCGGTATCATCCTGGCAAGGCAAACGTGGTGGCTGATGCGCTCAGTCGAAAAGGTTATGCGAACTCCATTCGTCTTCTATGTTCGCGAATCATAACCGACATCAAAGTTCGAATCCGAGCAGCACAACATGTTTCTGTAACAGAAAATGATGTACGCGATGAGCTGTCGTGTGGAGCTGAACTCAAAATCGAAACCAAATCCGACGGTATTCTATACTATTTAAATCGCATATGGATTCCTGATCGCGATAACCTTCGTGATTTCCTCATGAATGAGGCGCACAAAACACGATACTCTGTACACCCAGGAGCCGACAAGATGTATCAAGACCTACGATACACCTACTGGTGGCCTGGCATGAAAAAGGATATCGCTGTTTTTGTTTCCAAGTGCCTTACCTGTTCCAAAGTAAAAGCTGAACATCAAAGACCTTCAGGACTTCTAGTCCAACCCGAAATACCTGTATGGAAGTGGGAAAACATAACCATGGATTTCATTACAGGGTTACCTCGCACCTCCAGTGGGTATGACACCATATGGGTAATAATCGATCGTCTTACAAAGTCATCTCACTTCATCCCGATTCGCAAGGACTTCAAGAACGAGAAGTTAGCTCGTATCTACATCAGCGAGATCGTAAGCCGTCATGGTGTACCATTAAGCATCATTTCAGACCGTGATGGTCGTTTCACTTCACGAACATGGCAAGCCGTACATACCGCTTTGGGTACACGATTAGACCTCAGTACCGCTTTTCATCCTCAAACTGATGGTCAATCTGAACACACCATCCAAACCCTTGAAGACATGCTGCGGGCATGTGTCATAGACTTCAAAGGGAACTGGGACGCTCATCTACCATTAGTTGAATTTTCGTACAACAATAGCTATCTTTCAAGTATCGGCATGGCTCCTTTCGAAGCTTTATATGGTCGTAAGTGCCGATCTCCAGCATGTTGGCACGAAATTGGGGAATCACAAATCACCGGTCCAGAACTAATTCAAGAAACAACCGACAAGGTCATTCAAATTCGAAACAATCTTCTAGCGGCTCAAAGTCGTCAAAAGAGTTATGCAGACAAACGACGAAGGCCCTCGGAGTTTGACATTGGTGATCAAGTACTTTTAAAAGTATCACCGTGGAAGGGAGTGGTTCGTTTTGGCCAAAAGGGAAAGCTAGCACCACGCTACGTAGGAACTTTCAAGATACTAGAAAGAGTAGGTCCTGTAGCATACAAGCTTGACCTACCAGAATAGCTCAACAGAATTCATCCCACATTTCATGTATCAAACTTGAAAAGGTGCCTCGCCGATAAAAACCTCCATATTCCTCTAGAAGACATTCAAGTCGATGAATCGATGCACTTCGTTGAAAGACCGGTGGAAATCATGGATTTCGGAGAGAAGCGTTTAAGGCGAAGTCGTATTCCAATTGTCAGGGTACGTTGGGAGTCAAAACGAGGACCCGAGTTTACTTGGGAACGTGAAGACTCAATGCGCGAAAAATACCCGCATCTTTTTCCAGTTACCACTACTACTTAAATTTCGGGACGAAATTTCTAAAAGTAGGGGATACTGTAACATTCGTCGGAAAACGGGTTTCAAAACCCGCTTCGTTTATTAATCAAATATTCCGTTATATGTTCGTTGCGTATTTATTGATTCAGTTTATTTTTAAATAATACATAATTAATAAATATTTAAAATTTAAAAACCAAAAATTTTAACCAACAATAATAAGTATCAAAAAAAAAATTTGGGGGCAGCCGGGTTTCGAACCCGGGTCACCCACAAACACAAACACACACCACACCACTCCGCCACACACTTCCTTTGTGACAAATACTGAAACAAATAACATTTAAAGTAAAACCCGAAAGTCAAATCCGGTAAACAACGCGCCAGAACTCGCAATCACCGGAGAAAACATAAACTCCGCGAATTTGGCCTTTTCTCCTTTGACCGAAACGGATAAACGGATTTCGACATCAGTTATAACCGATGCTGGCACTCAATTCCAGTCATAACCGTCGGAAAATCATTGACCGCGGACTTTGAGCTTAATTCAAACTCAAATCAGATGATCTTCCTTATAAATACCCACTCAAACATCTGGTAACCCTTTCGCTCAGAACAGCACACTCTTTCGAAGCTTTAATCCCTCCAGAGCACGTCGCCGGAGTTCCTCTACACTCGCCGGAATATCGCCGGAATCACTGAACATAAAACCGCAATTGTCTTCAGACGGTATAATTGTCTAAACCTCCCTGCTATCTCTTGATTTATACTTTAATTGTTCAAATCAATAATCGAAACTGTTAAACAGTTCACTCAGCCGGAATCCGCAAATCAGAGCCGACGAAATTTTGCTGGAAAATCTGAAGAAAACACTCTATGTTGGTACATCTTATTCCTTAATCTTCTTCTTCTATTCTAATTCAATCAACTATAAGTGTTGTTGGTCAATTAAACAAACAGTCGGTTTCACTGTTCTGTATTTCTATAAGTGAAGAAGATGAAGTTAAACATGTGTATTAGTATAATTAAAATTGGGTATATAACCGGGTTAGACACACAGTCCAGCGGTGGACTGTGTGCACATACAATACACACGTCCCGAGTTCGAATCGCACATGTTACCGACTTTTCAGAAATAAAAACCAACATTTTTAGAACCTAATCAGATCAAGTCACAGAATGCTTATAAGAGAAATATAATTCAGTAGTCAAGCAGATTAGACACACAGCCCAACTTGTTGGGCTGTGCGCACTCGAACCGAACGTCCCGAGTTCGACTCCGGGTCTCTGAAGCCGGTTCGGCCATATAAAATCATTTTTGATACAAACTAAATAAGGTTAAAGTTAATTAGTATATATATATAATTAAAACAGAGAATATTTCGGGTTAGACGCGTAGCTCAGTTGGTAGAGCTGCGTGCACGTATACGAGAGTTCCCGAGTTCGAACCTCACTCAGCGCATGGAAAACACAGTCTGACCGGTCAGACCCGGTCAACGGTCAACAATCAAAAAGTCAACTTTTTTATTTCTTTTTATTTATTTATTTAATTGAAAAATCATTTAAAAATACTTAAAAATAAGATTCTTAAAGTTAGAAAATTTCCTTAAACTCACAAAAATAAATCTAAATATCCCATTAAGAGCACTAATTAAAAATATTAATCTCAAATAAAATTTATTTATTTATCGAATCTTTTTGTTATTATCTAGGTTAGTTTTTCCCTCGTCAATTGAATCATAAATTCGTGCGCCTTCATCGTCATCAAAGAACGCACCCATTGTGAGTGAATCTCTACTAATTCCCCGTTTTAATCATGTTCTGGGGTGTATCATGTGTCGTATAATCCTTTTATTTTATTTAAACACTTGTGCATACATCATATCTGTGATCAAATGTGTATCAATTGTTGTGTGAATTATATGTAGATTGGATTTATCATTTTCAGTGCACGCATTTCATTAGGCCCATCAGTTCCCCGTGGGAGACAGGTTGAGCATCAGGAGCCTCATTAGATCGGCTCCGTTTGATTGAGCCTTGATCTCACATACATCATCATTCATGTCATATACTCATCCAAAGTGGTTTGTGATTGTTTATCTATATATGTTTGCTCACATGTGATTATTGCACAAATTTTCCTTATTAAATAAAACAAGAAATTAGTGACAATGTTTTATCAAGGTTCACTCGCCAACTTTTGTTGACCCAAAATATCCCCCGTTTTACACATGATACAGGTGATCCAGCTGAGACAGGAAACACTTAGGAAGGCCTAGAAGAATAAACAAGTTTATGCTTTGGAATAATTATGTAGTTTCATTTTTCTTGTAATTGTATGAATTTTGTTTTGGATATTTAAGTTGTAATTTGAATTTAATAAATATGAAACATCTTAGTAAACATCATGAGCTTTGGTGATAACCCAATTATGCCCTGACTTTTATTCCGCTGCGGGTCGGGGTGTGACACAGTGCTTCACCTTAAGATATGTCCAACTAAACTTTGATACAAAATTTTAAGAAAAACCAGATCTTAACATGTCTCCATGTAATCTAACAAGGTTTTTATGAAAATTTTCTGGATACAACAAGTTTTAACTAAGTTTTAGGTTGGTTATATTTTAAAAACTTAAGTTTCCTGTTGAATCTTCAAGAGCACCTCAAGAACCTTCACAACTAGCTCTAACACGACACTAAGCTTGGTTTCAAACAAGGAAGAGACCAAAGCTCTGATACCACTTGTAGGTCCACTTGGAGGATCAAGATTAACCTACTTCCCTGTTTATACAACACAAATACGAGTGCGGAATCCTCGTAAGTATGCAAACCAAACCAAAGCAAAGTAAGAAACACAGGATAACCAAATATTAAATATCTTGATTAACATAAGAGAACTAGTACAAACATATACAAACAATGCTCATACAGACTCATGAAATACTCTCTGTGTTCTTGTGTATCTCTCTCTAATATGTAACTTGTTCACACAGCTCTCTCTAATGTCACACCTCTGACCTTACACTTAGGAATGCATGTCTATTTATATAGTGCCCACAGCTAGCAACAGTATGAAGAATGTTGCTGGTCATACGAAACACCACGAGACACGAAGAACCTTCTCCAAAATATGTCGTATGAATGACCATGGCTTCGTAACCTGGCTCGTACGAATCAAGCAGGATGCTTGTTACATGAGCCACTCGTACGAATGGAATGTGAATCGTACGAGCAATATCTTGCTCGTACAAAGCATCTCTCAATCATACTTGGATGTGTTCTTCGGAGAACGTGCCAACAGACATGACGTACACAAGACTTAACAGTGTACACACATGCAACTGTTTTGCACAGATAAACTAATTGTCGTACTAAACCAAGATAGGAGGATATCTTGATTTGGTCGACACGACCAAACTATACAGACACATTAAACAAAGACCGTACAATTACAGACGTAGCTAAGAACAAGCGACAGACTCAAAAGTGTATCAACAAATATAAAACAGAAGATGCGGGCACCAAGAAGTTCATGGTGGCTAAGTTCTTGGACTTTAAAATGATAGACTCTAAGACTGTCATTAGCCAAGTCCAAGAGTTGCAAGTTATTCTTCATGAGATTCATGCGGAAGGAATGGTGCTCAGCGAGACATTCCAAGTTGTTGCTATGATTAAAAAGCTACCACCAAGCTGGGTTGATTTCAAGAACTATCTCAAGCATAAGCGAAAGGAAATGACCGTTGAAGATCTAATTGTTCGTCTTCGTATTGAAGAAGATAACAAAGTTGCTTTGAAAAGGTTTGATGGTCCTTAAACAGCAAAGGCAATGTTGCTGAACATGGCCAATCTTCAAAGGGAAACAACAAGAACAGTGGAAAGGGTGGAAAGAAGAGTCATGGGAAACACTCCTACCTTGGTCTGAAAGGTGGAGTTGGGAAAAAGAAGTTCCAAGGAACTTGTTACAATTGTCAAAAGCAAGTCCATAAGGCCAACGAATGCAAACTTCCAAAGAAGTAAAATGCTCGACAAGTGAACATGGTTCATGAGGTTGATAACCTCGTTGCTATGAGCACGGACCTCTTGATTTTGGTCACGGAAGTTAACTTGGTTGGGCAAAACCACAAGGATTGGTGGGTTGATACAGGGGCTACCCATCATGTGTGCTTTAACAAAGGCCTTTTTAGCACCTTCAAGGAGGTGACTAATGGAGAAAGGTTTTTATGGGAAACTCCGCCACGACAGAAATTAAAGGCGAGGGGAATGTGGTTTTGAAGATGACTTCTGGAAAGGAACTCACTTTGTCCAACGTCTTGTATGTTCCAGAAATTCGTAAGAACCTTGTGTCGAGGTGGCAATTGAACAAGTTTGGTTTCAAAATAGTGATTGAGTCGGACATGGTCGTGTTACCCAAAAATGGAGTGTATGTTGGTAACGGATATGCCCTCAATGGTATGTTTAAACTAAGTGTAATCGTTGTGAATGGAATGAAAGAAACATCTACTAGTTCTGCTTACTTGATTGAGTCTTCTAATCTTTTGCATGGTAGACTAGGTCATGTTAATTATAATTCCTTTCGTCATTTAATCAAACTTAATTGCATGGCAGCATTCGATATCGAATCAATTAATAAATGTGAAACTTGCGTAGAAGCAAAACAAACGGATTCAAAAAGGTTGAATGAATCACCGAACCCCTCGAGATGATCCACACTGATGTGTGTGATTTGAAAGCAATTGCTACCTGTGGTGGGAACAAGTACTTCATCACGTTCATTGATGATAGTACAAGATATTGCTATGTGTACTTACTTAAGAGTAAGGACGAGGCTATTGATAAGTTTAACTTGTTCAAACCCGAAATTGAGAATCAACTAAATCGGAAAATCAAAATCGTAAGGAGCGACCGAGGAGGTGAATACCTGTCACCTTTTATTGATGTTTGTGAAAAAAATGGAATCATACATGAACTCATGGCTCCTTACTCCCCTCAATCAAATGGCATAGCAAAAAGCAAAAATCGCACTTTGAAAGAAATGATGAACACCATGATGATAAGTTTTGGGATAAACCAAATCTTATCGGTAAATTATGTGTTGAACATGATACCCAATAAAAAAAGGATGTAACGCCATACGAACAGTGGACGGGAAAGAAACCACCATATAAATACTTGAAAGTGTGGGGGTGTCTAAGCAAGGTGGTGGTCACACCACCAAAGCGCCTACTGATAGGACCCAAAACAGTGGATTGTGTATTTATAGGTTACACCCGTCCTTATGGTCCATATCGTTTTCTAGTGCATGATTCTAAGAACCCTGGAATATGCAACGGCACCATAATAGAATCTAAGGGTGCATCATGGTTTGAACATGTGTTCCCATGCTTAGGTAAAGGTGAACCGAGTTTTACTAGACCGGTTGAGGAAATTGTTCCAGAGGATGAAGTTGCAAATAATGAACCTCAAGAACAATCTAAGACTAAGGAAGTTGAAATCAGAAAGAGTAAACGGCAAAGGACTGAATAATCCTTTGGGCCTGACTTTCTTACCTATATGGTAGAAGACGAACCTCAAATGTATCAACAAGGGATGAATTCCTCAGAAGGACCTCAGTGGAGGGAGGCCATCAAAAGCGAGATAGACTCTATCTTACAGAATCACACCTAGGAACTAGTGGATCTTCCTCAAGGATATAAACCTATAGGATATCGATGGATCTTCAAAACGAAGATGAAACCAGATGGAACCATCGATAAGTACAAGGTAAGGTTGGTGATCAAAGGATATAAACAACAAGAAGGTTCAGATTACTTTGATACATATTCGCAAGTTAAGCGAATAACATCCATCGTGTTGGTGCTTGCCATTGCCGCCATTAGAAATTTGGAAGTTCACCAAATGGATGTGAAAATAGCTTTCTTGAATGGAAATCTAGAGGAAGAAATTTACATGGAGCAACCTGAAGGCTTCACAGCCATTGGGCAAGAAAACAAAGTGTGTAAGCTTGTAAAATCCTTGTATGGATTGAAACAAGCTCAAAAATAATGGCACCAAACGTTTGATCATGTCACGCTTGATGATGGGTTCAAAATCAATGAATGTGACAAGTGTGTATGTGTGAAGGACACATCAGATGGATATGTAATTTTGTGTCTATATGTAGATGATATGCTCATTGCTGGAAGTGATGAAAAATCATAAAGTCTACAAAGAACATGCTAAAAGCAAGATTTGACATGAAAGACATGGGTTTTGCATATGTGATTCTAGGAGTTAAAATCACATGAACCCAAAGTGGACTTGTTTTAAGTCAATCCCACTATGTGGACAAAATTCTTGAGAAGTTCAATGAAAATGACTCTGTTGTAGCTAGAACTCCTCTTGACACAAGTCAACATCTAGCTAAGAATATAGATGAACCTGTTAACCAGTTGGAATACTCAAGAATTATTGGTAGCTTGATGTATCTTATGAGTTGTACTAGACCAGACTTTGCATATGCTGTAACAAGCTAAGTAGATACACGAGCAACCCAAGTGCAATTCATTGGAACTGTATTCGGTTGCTTTGTTACTTAAGATACATTCGGGAATACGGGTTGCATTATAACAGATATCCAGTAGTTATAGAAGCACACTGTGATGCATATTTGATATATGACACGAATGATTCCAGAGTAACAAGTGGGTATGTATTTACACTTGGAGGTGCAGCTGTATCATGGAAATCATCATAACAAACGGTTATTGCTTGATCCACAATGGAATCAGAGTTCATCGTTTTAGATAAAGCAGGTGAAGAGGCAGAATGGCTATGTCAATTTGTTAACGATATACCAAGATGGCCTAAGCCGGCATCTGCCATCTGTATACATTGTGATAGCCAATCGGCAATTAGCAGAGCTTGTCACACCCCAACCCGCAGCGGAAAAGGTGATCGAGGCATGATTGGGTTCAAAGCTCATGACATTTATTATAACGTTTCATATTCATTAATACAATTTAATGGGAAATTTACAATCATTATTACATCATGTCCTAACATCAATCTAGGCTTCATTGTTTTCTTCTAAGGCATTTCCTATGTTTTCCTTGCTTCATCCTGTTCACCTGTATCATGTGTAAAAAGGGTTTTTGGATCAACAAAAAGTTGGCGAGTGAATCCTATGGAAAACATTTGAACAAGTTTATTTAATTGATTATAAAATAAAGTGCACAAACACACATGAGTAAAAATAGATGTAAACTTATTCACCAGTCAATTTAATATTAAATAACACACACATGAACAATAATGGATCGTTTTGAGGCACGCGTTGCTCAACTCGTCTCTCACGAGGAACTGATGGGCCTAATGAATGAATTGCATAAACTTGAAAATATGAAATACGTATCTACAAACAATATAAACTAAATAATACACACACGAACAATAATGGATTTGTTTTGAGGCAAGCGTTGCTCAACTCGTCTCTCACGAGGAACTGATGGGCCTAATGAATGAATTGCATATAAATTGACAAAATGAAATACATAACTACAAGCAATGTATACAATCTAAGTTTAGATCACAATATGGTATGGCACAAGTTTAAATAAACGAGTTAATTTTATGACACATGACACACCCCAAAACGTGTAATTAAAAAGGGGAGTTGTAAGATTCACTCACATTGGGTGCGTTCGGTTGATAATGTTGAATGCACGCGAAGTTGGTTTTAACCACGAGTAAAATTAACCTAGATAATAACATAATGGTTTGGTAAATAATGGGATTTTATTAATCAATTTTAGTAGGATTGTTGGGTGTTTTTTGTGAGTTTAAGGCTATTTTCTAACCTTAAAAATGCTATTTTTAAGTATTTTTAATTAATTTTTAATTAAAATAAATAAATAAAAATAATAAAAAATGTTGACTTTTTGACCGTTGACCGTTGACCATTGACCATTGACTGTTGACCGGTTCGCATGTGTAATTGTGTGCGCTGGGTGAGGCTCGAACCCGAGACCTCCCATACGCGTGCACGCAACTCTACCAACTGAGCTACGTGTCTAACCCGAAATATTTCTGTTTTTAATTATATTTATATATTAATTGAATTAAACAGAAAATCATTTATTTTAAAAACAATTTTAAAGCATCGAACCGGGGCGCTCCACAGGTCTCGAACCCGGGACATGTGGGTTGAGTTAACACACAGTCCACCGCTGGACTGTGTGTCTAACTTGTTAAATAAACCGATTTTTATTATACTTATACACAAACTAAATATTTTCATTTCTGTCTTAAATAAAAAGTTTGATAATTGTCCGAACCGGTGCGGTAGTCCGGACTCGAACTCGTAACCTGTGATTAAACATTCACACAGTCCACCACTGGACTGTGTGTCTATCTTGGTTATTATTCCGGTTTTTATTAAACTTAACATCTTACGCAGTGACTCCGGTTCGGTTAAAAAAAAAGGAACATTTTTATTAGGGCGAAGGTGCGTGGCACAAGATTCGAACTCGAGACGTAAGCGTGCTTTATGTGCACACAGTCCACCACTGGACTGTGTGTCTAACCCGAGTTATATCTTGATTTAAATTAAACTTATAGACTACTGAAAACTTCGTCTTCTTCGTCGAATTTAACCAGAACTATCGTCCGACTGATTCGTCGATTAAATCATATTCTTTTAGTGTTTTGAGGTTAATAAAAAGTGAGATAAATCAAAAGAATGAAAAATTAGGCGTAAGGTATACCGAACTGGACTCCTCTGTTTCTCCGGCGAAACTCCGGTGACAGCAGAAACTTCCGGCGACGTGTGTCTTGCGGCAGAGAGTCTTCAGAGAGCTTGAGATGGATGTGAGTGGCTTCGGTATAAGTTCTGGATGTTCAGTAAGGCTCAGAAGTGAAGGGCTCGGTTTTCCGGCGAGGTGCAGAACTTTTTCGGCGAGTGGAATTACGTCCGCTAAAGGTGTGATTGTGAGCGAAAAAGCTAGCAGAGGTTCGAGGAGGTATTTATAGGGCGGGACATCGACGTATTTGGCCCGTTTTCCGACTTGATTCGTCGGTTAGAAACTTTCCGGCGGTTATAACTTGTGTCGCGGACTCAGGCATCGGTTATAACCGATGTAGTGATTAAAGTTTACGTTATAACTGAAGTAACCGTCCAATCTTAGCGAGATAGTCAGAATTTCCGACGACTGCAATTGGGCGCGTCAGTATTTGAATTCGATACTCATGTTATGAATTAATTGTCTTCAATATTGAACAGGAAACACAAGTGGCGCAGTGGTTGGATGGTTGGAAGATAAGTTGTTTGCTGAAACGCTGGCTGACCCGGGTTCAAAACCCGGCATCACTAATTTATTTTTAAATCACTATTTTTAAGGCTTTTTCAAAAATAAATTATATATTCCAATATATTTATTAATTATGTATCGTTTAAAATTATTTTGGGCATTAAATTCGCAACGAAATTTTTAACTGATTGTTCGGTTAATAAACGGAGCGGGTTTGGTAAATCCGTTTTTTGACGGATGTTACAGTATCCCCTGCTTTTTAGAAATTTCGTCCCGAAATTTAAGTAGTGATATATTTGACTAAAAGAATGATGGTGTTTAGTTTGACAGTTACATACTTAGAAGAAGAGTAAGAGTTTAAATTTTGTTTGAGGTGGTAACGTCCCTTGTAAGGGTTAAGTACCCTGTTACAGGAATCGCTTTTTGTTGCCTACGGAAAAATATTGATAAGCAGAGTTGATTCGCTAAATATGATATCACGCGTAAGAGTTTTGATATGTTTGGAAGGATATGGTTATATCCTAAAGCAAAACTTCTAATACTACAACCTACACGGAACTTCTCATAACCGTCTAACAATACCTCTGATCCTTTGACAAGAATACTTATATATAGGAAGTACCAGCGGCGTATCCACCATATTCTTGTCAAATTTTCATTGGTTTTATCATTAAGTTATGATTGGTTCTATGATATGACTATAGCTCATCAATAAACACAACAACTAATGTACCAAGAAATTACTAAATCCTACATAGAACTTTCTCATAACCGTCTGACAATGCCTCTGATCCTTTGACAAGAATACTTATATATAGGAAGTACCAGCGGCGTATCCACCATATTCTTGTCAAATTTTCATTGGTTTTATCAGTAAGTTATGATTGGTCCTATGATGTAACTCTAGAACATAAATAACACAACAACCAATATTTGAATCCACATTCTGATAGCATATATGTTTGAATGGTGACAGTTCCTCTCTCGTTTGTTATGATGGAGAGGTTAGTTTTTGTAGAAATAGAACACAATCCAATTTCTTTAAATGGCGAGATGATATGAATGTAACACAAATTTCAACCAAGACAATACTAAATCCTACATGGAACTTCTCATAACCGCCTGATAATGCCTCTGATCCTTTGGCAAGAATACTTATATATAGGAAGTACCAGCGGCGTATCCACCATATTCTTGTCAAATTTTCGTTGGTTTTATCCACAAGTTATGATTAGTTGCCAAGAAACTACTAAATCCTACATAGAACTTCTCATAACCGCCTGACAATGCCTCTGATCCTTTGACAAGAATACTTATATATAGGAAGTACCAGCGGCGTATCCAACATATTCTCGTCAAATTTTCATTGGTTTTATCAGTGAATTATGATTAGTCCTATGTGACTCTACAACCAATACAACAAACACAAGATACTGAAAATGAAAAATGTCTTGCGATCAAGGCTCAATCAAACGGAGCCGATCGTATTGCATGTACTGAAAATGAAAAATGTCTGTGCGATCAAGGCTCAATCAAACGGAGCCGATCGTATTGCATGTACTGAAAATAATAAATTTAATCTAAACAATAATCACACAACAGTTTATACATGGAACCTCTCATAACCGCCTGATAATGCCTCCGATCCTTTGACAAGAATACTTATATATAGGAAGTACCAGCGGCGTATCCACCATATTCTCGTCAAATTTTCATTGGTTTTATCAGTGAATTATGATTAGTCCTATGTGACTCTACAATCAATACAACAAACACAAGATACTGAAAATGAAAAATGTCCATGCGATCAAGGCTCAATCAAACGGATCCGATCGTATTGCATGTACTGAAAATGAAAAATGTCTGTGCGATCAAGGCTCAATCAAATAGAGCCGATCGTATTGCATGTACTGAAAATAATAAATTTAATCTAAACAATAATCACACAACAGTTTATACATGGAACCTCTCATAACCGCCTGATAATGCCTCCGATCCTTTGACAAGAATACTTATATATAGGAAGTACCAGCGGCGTATCCACCATATTCTTGTCAAATTTTCATCGACTTTATCCACAAGTTATGATTAGTTCTATGTGACTCTACAACAAACACAACAACCACAAGATACTGATAATGAAAAATGTCTGTGCGATCAAGGCTCAATCAAACGGAGCCGATCGTATTGCATGTACTGTAAATAATAAACAATAATTACTGAAACAGTTTACACATGGAACCTCTCATAACCGCCAGATAATGCCTCCGATCCTTTGGCAAGAATACTTATATATAGGAAGCACCAGCGGCGTATCCACCATATTCTTGTCAAATTCTCCTTGGCTTTATCCTTAAGTTATGATTGGTTCTATGTAATTCTAAAACATAAAGAAAAACATAAAACTAAACGATTGGAGTTGAATCTTGATTTTCGGTGAAGGGGACTAGTTGGGTGTTTTCGTTTGGGCCGTCATTATCTTCGTCAGGATTGGCGTTGATGTTGAAAACTCTTCCTCTTGCTGGTGGCCTAGTGATTGGGTTTTCTTGATTTACTTGGTTAACTGGGTTTGATTGAGCTTGAGCGTTTATGATGTTAACCAATCGAGGGCACGTGTTTCTAAAGTGGGTAGGGTCGCCACAATTGAAACAAGCTCGAACATATGGGAACATGGGGTATTGAGGTTGATGATAGGTTTGGATCATGTTTTGAGTAGGGGGAGAGATTTGGTTTTGAGGGGTGCGGCAAACCTTGCTCAAATGACCATAGCGTCCACAAGTTGCACATAGTCGACAAGGTAAGGTAAGGGGATGGTGATAAAAACAGGTGTTACATCGAGGGTGAGGTCCAAGGTATGGTTTCTTATTTGGGTAAGTTGAGTTGGGTGCTACTTGAGTGATTGGGATAGCTTGGATGGGTATGGCGTGTGAAATTGGTTGATTTCGTTGGATAGTAGCGAAAAGTTGCCCGTCTCTTTTTCTCTTAGAATTGGGTTGAGAAGGGGATTCGGTTTGGGTGTAGTCGGAGGTTTCAGTCGATGCTTTATCCTACTTCTTTGTCACACCCCGACCCGCAGCGGAAATAAGAGTCGGGGCATAATTGGGTTATCACCAAAGCACATGACATTTACTATTATGTTTCATATTAAATAAAGTCAAAATTACATTTTCAAATATTCAAACATGTTCATTCAATACAAAGGAAATAAATCAAACATAACAATCCCAATGCTAAATTGTTTTATTCTTCTAATCAAGGTCCTATGTGTTCCTAGCTGCTGCTGGTTCACCTGTATCATGTGTAAAATGGGAGTTTTTTTGGGTCAACATAAGTTGGCGAGTGAACTTTATTAGATAAACATTTGATAATGATTTTATGGTTAGTTTATCAAAGAAATATTGTGCATAATCATAGATGAGCAAATGTAAATAATCAAGTAATGGCAAATAGCAGTCTCAACTATAACATACAATAACGCATGGCAGCATACATGAACATACCAACATCATACTGTAAATAACATAAATGAAACTGTGCGATCAAGGCTCAATCAAACGGAGCCGATCGTATTGCACGTACTGAAAATGTAAAATGAACTGTGCGATCAAGGCTCAATCAAACGGAGCCGATCGTATGTGGGCACGCCAGGTTCAACTGCATAATAAAATGGGGAACATGCTCAACGCTCATAAATGGGGAGCGGCGGCCTATGAAATTGCATGTACTGAATAATAAATTGCATCCAATAATAACTACTTAACAGCAACAAACAGAATACACATGTTCATGATATGATGTATGCACAATGGTTTAGTTATAATATGTATATAAACAAAGACACATGATACACCCCAAAACGTGATTAAAACGGGGAATTTGTAAGATTCACTCACATTGGGTGCGTTGGATTGGAGATGGTGAGATGCGCACGATTTAGATGAGCGGATCAACGAGGAATACTAACCTAAATGATAATGGAAAAATATATTAAATGGATGGATTTTATTTAGGATTTTAATGAAATTTTTAGATATATTTTTGTGAGTTTATAGCTATTTTCTATCTTTAAAAATGTTATTTTTAAGTATTTTTAATTGATTTTTAAATTAAATTAAATAAATAAAAATATAAAAAATATTATTTTTTTAGCGTTGACCGTTGACCGTTGACCGGTTCGGTCAGCGAATAATTCTGCGCGGGTGAGATTCGAACCGGCGACCTCCCGTTCGCGTGCACGTGGCTCTACCAACTGAGCTACGTGTCTAACCCGAAATAATCTAGTTTTTAATTATATTTATACACTTATTCGATTTAACTGAATTTCCTTTATTTGCAAAAACATTTTAATTCAATCGGACCGGTGCTCGTGACGAGTTTCGAACGCGCGACGTGTAGTTCAAGTTGCACACAGTCCACCGCTGGACTGTGTGTCTAACCTGGTTAATATCTCGGTTTTTATTATACTTAACAACTAACTGGGTTATCCCGGTTTAGTTTTTAAACAAAAAGGCGCGTTATAATACAAGGTGTGCGTATTGCAGGAATCGAACTCGGGACGTGTGTGTGAAATTTGCAGACAGTCCACCGCTGGACTGTGTGTCTAACCCGTTTAAAATACCGTTTTTAATTAACCTTATGTTATGTTGTGTCTTCATCTTCTTCGTCGATTTACACAGACAACATATTCCGACTTGTTTATGACTTATACGTTTTTCAGACATTATCAGTAAGTTAAAAGTAGAGAATGGAGAAAGTTTAAGGAAGAGGATATACCGATTGATGTTGTTCACAGAATTCCGGCGGAGGTTCGTCGGTACTGAAAGTGAACTCCGGCTGTTGAAACCAATTAACAGCGTTGATCGATTATTTATGAAGTTGAGTCACTTAAACAAGGTTTAAAAGAAGTTTAGGATATCATACCAGTTCACAGTGTGATTCCGGCAGTTTCAGAAGTTTTCCGGCGAAGATAAGATTCTCGATAAACGTTGACTAGGATCGATTCTGATGGTGGAGTTGTGTTAGAGACTGATTAATCACATGATTTAAACAGAAAGAGTCGGAGGAAATACCGTGAGGATGTGAGTCCCGGTTTTCAGGTGACTTGCAGAAATTTTCCGGCGAACTGATTCAGATGATCTGGTGGTCCAAAAATGCGACGAAATTGAAATTGAGTATTGATATGATAGCTCTGAATCGCGAGAATGATCTGAAGCTTGAGTTATTCAGGATTTTGATGAACTTTCGGTTTCAAAAACCGAAAATGATGAAACTTTAAGTTCAATCAATTCTAACTTGATTAGAAACCGTCATACATCGGTTATAAGCTGATCATGAGAATTAAACAACGATTTGACGATTGGTTTGCCGATTACCGTTTCTCAGATGGCACCATCGGTTAAACGGATTTTGTGTATAAATTTCAATTGTGTTCTTAGAGTTAACAGAAAACACATTGTGGCGGAGTGGTCTGGGAAGTGAGTGTTAAGTTGTTTGAAGTATTCCTTGGCTGACCCGGGTTCGAGTCCCGGCAGCTTCAAATATTTTTTATTTATTTTATTTTAACTTTTTATCAAATATAATTTTTATAGTTTAGTTTGTTTATTATTTATGTATCGTTTTAACTCAAAATTAATCATAAATATTTAATGCAACTTTTATAACTTGGTACTTGATTACAAAACGGAGCGGGTTTTGGAGACCCGATTTTTACAAATGTTACAGTATCCCCTACTTTTAGGAATTTCGTCCCAAAATTTAAGTAGTTGAAGTAGTAGGAAAAAGATGCGGGTATTTTTCACGCATTGAGTCCTCACGTTCCCAAGTAAACTCAGGTCCCGTTTCGACTCCCAGCGTACCCTAACAATTGGAATGCGACTTCGACGAAGACGCTTCTCCCCGTAGTCCATGATCTCCACTGGTCTTTCAATAAAATGCATGGATTCATCAATCTGAATATCTTCCAGCGTAATATGGAGATTCTCATCAGCGAGGCACTTCTTCAAGTTCGACACGTGGAATGTGGGATGAATCCTGTTGAGTTCTTCTGGTAGGTCAAGCTTGTATGCTACAAGACCTACTCTTTCGAGTATCTTGAAAGGTCCTACGTAACGTGGTGCTAGCTTCCCCTTTTGACCAAAACGAACTACTCCCTTCCACAGTGATACTTTTAAAAGGACATGATCACCAATGTTAAACTCTAAGAGCTTCCGTCGTTTATCTGCATAACTCTTTTGACGACTTTGAGCCGCTAGAAGATTGTTTCGAATTTGATGGATCTTATCTGTGGTTTCTTGGATCAATTCTGGACCAGTAATTTGTGCTTCCCCAATTTCGTGCCAACATACAGGAGATCGGCACTTACGACCATATAAGGCTTCAAAAGGTGCCATGCCGATGCTCGAATGATAGCCGTTGTTGTACGAAAATTCAACTAATGGTAGGTGGGCGTCCCAATTTCCCTTGAAGTCTATGACACATGCTCTAAGCATATCCTCAAGAGTTTGAATGGTGCGCTCAGATTGTCCATCAGTTTGAGGATGATAGGCGGTACTGAGATCTAATCGTGTGCCCATAGCGGATTGTACTGCTTGCCATGTTCGTGAGGTGAAACGACCATCACGATCAGAAATAATACTTAATGGTACCCCATGTCGGCTTACGATTTCGTTGATATAAATACGAGCAAGCTTTTCGTTCTTGAAATCTTCTCGAATAGGAATAAAGTGAGCTGATTTTGTAAGTCGGTCTATAATCACCCATATAGTGTCATACCCACCAGAAGTGCGAGGTAACCCGGTAATGAAATCCATGGTTATATTTTCCCACTTCCATACAGGTATTTCCGGTTGGACTAGAAGTCCTGAGGGTCTTTGGTGTTCAGCCTTCACCTTGGAACATGTGAGACACTTGGAAACAAAAACGGCAATATCCTTCTTCATTCCAGGCCACCAATAGGTGTATCGTAGGTCTTGATACATCTTATCGGCTCCGGGGTGTATAGAATATCGCGTTTTGTGAGCTTCATTCATAAGAGTTTCACGAAGATTGTTGTGGTTAGGAATCCAGATACGATCTAGGTAATACAGGATACCGTCTGATTTAGTTTCAAGTTTTAGCTCGGCTCCACAGGACATCTCTTTTCGTACGTCTTCTTCTGTTATTGAAACGTGTTGAGCTTCACGAATTTGATCTTTAATGTCGGTTATAATTTGCGAACATAGAAGATGAATGGAGTTCGCATAACCCTTTCGACTAAGTGCATCAGCCACCACATTTGCTTTACCAAGGTGGTATCTAATTTCACAGTCGTAATCATTCAGGAGTTCGACCCGTCTTCGTTGCCTCATATTTAACTCTTTTTAATCGAAGATATGTTGAAGACTCTTGTGGTCAGTGTATATTTCACACTTAGTACCATAGAGATAATGTCTCCATATCTTAAGAGCGAATACAACGGCTCCAAGTTCTAGGTCATGAGTGGTGTAGTTCTTTTCATGTGTCTTTAGTTGTCTCGAGGCATAAGCTATGACTTTTCCTCTTTGCATGAGAACGCAGCCTAATCCTTGCCCTGACGCGTCGCAATAGACTACAAAATCATCACAACCTTCAGGAAGAGTGAGGATTGGTGCATCACAAAGTTTTTGTTTAAGAGTTTGAAAAGCTTCTTCTTGCTTGGGTCCCCATACGAAAGGTTTTCCCTTATGGGTTAAAGCCGTGAGTGGCACAGCAATGCGAGAGAAGTTTGAAATGAACCGACGATAATAGCCAGCTAGTCCAAGAAAAGATCTTACTTCAGTTGGTGTACGTGGAGCTTGCCATTCTTGAACTGCTTTGATCTTTGAAGGGTCAACATGTATTCCTTTGTCATTGACTACATGCCCGAGGAATTGCACCTCTTTCAACCAGAATTCACATTTAGAGAACTTGGCATAAAGCTTTTCCTTTTCTAGAAGTGCAAGAACGAGTCGAAGATGACGCTCATGATCAGCTTTAGATTTTGAATAAATAAGAATATCGTCGATGAAAACTATAACAAATCGATCAAGGTAAGGTTTGCAGACTCTGTTCATCAGGTCCATGAAAACAGCTGGTGCGTTGGTTAATCCAAACGGCATAACCATGAATTCATAGTGGCCATAACGAGTTCGAAAAGCAGTCTTAGGGACGTCTTCTTCATGCACTCTAAGCTGATGATAGCCAGATCGAAGATCGATTTTCGAAATGCAGCTGGCACCTTGTAGTTGGTCAAGAAGATCATCAATGCGAGGTAAGGGATAGCGATTTTTTATGGTTAACTTGTTGAGCTCTCTGTAGTCGATGCACATACGAAAAGATCCATCTTTCTTCTTTACAAAAAGAACAGGTGCACCCCAAGGCAACGAGCTAGGACGTATGAATCCCTTGTCAGTCAACTCTTGCAATTGACTGGCTAACTCTTGGATTTCAGAGGGGGCTAACCTATATGGAGACTTTGCAACTGGTGTAGCCCCAGGTATAAGATCAATACGGAATTCGACATCTCTGATTGGAGGAAGTCCTGAAATGTCGTCAGGAAAAACTTGTGGAAAGTCTTTTACTACAGGAATATCTTCAAGTTTCTTTTCTGTGGTCCCCTTCTTGATGATATGGGCTAAAAACGCGACATAATTCTTGCGAAGATATTTTTGAGCTTGAAGACAAAACATTAAGCTGAGCCCTTTCGACGAGGTTTCTCCAATGATTCGAAGAGTCTGACCGTTTGAAAGAGGAATACGAAAACAATTTTCACGACATACAACTTCCGCCTGATGTTGACTGAGCCAATCCATACCGATTATGATGTCGAAACTTCCCAGCTTCATAGGAATAAGGTCGACTGAGAAATCGTGGTCGTTTAAGGTGAGTGTACAGTTGCGTAATATAGAGTCTAATGAAACTGGTTTTCCGTCCGCAACTTCTACCGTTATGGATTCCGCGAGCTTATCCCGATTTTTGCTTAAGATAGGTTCAAATTCTAATGACACAAAACTTCTATCCGCACCAGTATCAAATAACATAGAGGCATATCTACCATTTATAAGGAACGTACCGTTGACCACATTGCCGTCAGCTCTGGCCTGGTTCGCGTTAATATTGAAAGCTCTTCCTCTTGCATGTGGAGGAGCTTGGTTCGCTTGATTCACTGGGTTGGCTTGGGCCTGAGCATGAATAATATTAACCAGCCTTGGACATGTGTTTCTGAAATGACTTGGGTCGCCGCAATTGAAGCAAGCCCGCATAGGTTGGCCCATAGGATAATTGGGTTGGTAGTATGTTTGGGCTAAATGTTGGGTGGGTGGAAATGGTAGGGGTTGTTGGGCTTGACCCATTAATTGTTGATGGGTTTGGGTTATAGATTGATGGCGGTTGGTTCGTTGAGGCATACGGCAGTTTTGAACAGTATGCCCTGCGCGACCGCAGCCGGTGCAGTATTGGCAAGGATGATCAGGGGAGTGGTGATACTGACAACGGTTACATTTTGGTAGTGGGCCTGTGTAGGGTCTTCTGTATGGTGCGGGTGAAGGAGTGACTTGAGTAATGGGTGCAGCAGGAATAGGGGTGTTGGTTTGGGTAACAGCAAAATTTCTGGTGTTACGCTTCCTCTTGTTAGCAAACTTAGAGGAAGGAATGGGGTGGTTTGAAGTTTGTCCCTCAACAGGGGCTTTCTTCTTCTCTTCTTTGAACTTCCCGTTGCGAATTCGGTTTTCGGTCAGTTCAGTTGCTAACTCCATAGCTGCTTCAAGTGTTACTGGTGAAACGCTAAGAACTGAATCTTGGATTTTCGAGGGAAGTCCTCGAATATAATGCTCGATCAGACGATAGGTTGGTGTGAACAGATTTGGAACCATTTGGTTCAACTCCAAAAACCTCTTGTTGTAGGTAGTGTGATCACCCTCCTTCTGCTTTAAGGCATGAAACTCATCCTCCAACTTCTTAATTTCACTTCTAGGACAGAAACGCCTAGTCATGATTTCCCTTAACTCCTCCCAAGTTAAGGCCATCGCATCTTCAGTTCCCCTCTTCCCTTTTTCAGTGTTCCACCACGTGAGGGCTACTCCAAGTAGTCTCCCGGTGGCGTATCGAACCTTGCGATCCTCAGGACAATCGCAGTTTAGGAAGGTGTTTTCCATCTCCTCGAACCAATGTAGGAGAGCAGTGACACCCTCTGTCCCTTCAAATTTAGGAGGATCACAGGACTTAAAATGTTTGAAAGAGCACTTGTTGGTAGGAGGGTTGTTGATGTTCTGATCCTGTTGTTGGGGAGGGTTAGTAGGATTCGTTGCAAGGGCTTGTTGTACTTGGACCACAATGTCAGGAAGTATCGTGGCCATTTGTTTCGCGATATGAGTGGCCAAACGTTCTTGAGACCTTCCCGATCTTTTACCCCTTCGTTGCTGTCTAGACGACATCTACAGGATTATAAAATGAGAAGATCGTGAGTTTATGGTGTCTTTTTAGGTGTCATGTGTCTTTAAGAAAATGAAAATAACATAAAATTCAATAATGCAACTACATCCATAGGATGTCTTGGGTTCGCTCATGTTGGGCCTCAAATGTCCCCCATACCTTCACCTATATAGTCATGTGGGCCCCCATGGCTATTGGCTTGGTAGGATTCACATTAGTATTGGCAATTTAACACTCGCATCCCCCGAATGCAAACCACAAAATATGTTCATGAGATGTTTGGTCGGAACGTGTCCAGGTGTAGACACAATGACAACTCAAAGTGGGGTTAGTTCACACGACGTTTGGTATAGCATGCTTTGGCCTAATAGGTACTTCGTACTCTCATCGTTGGTCCCCAGGTAGGCAAACTGGTCCTTTATTTTGGATTTATACGAATGCCAGCCTAGACAGGACGTTCCGACTACCGGTACTGGTACCCTTCCAGTTACTACATGCCCGTCATGAGAACTCACTTTGATGAGATTTGAAAACACAAAAATCATTGCAAAAGAAATCATGCTGTGGTGTGTGCTTTCATGGATGTGATATGTTATGAGCATACGATTCATGATAGACATTATATGATAATACATACTTATGAACATGCTTGCACAATATCAAATGTAACATTTAACATAAAACATATAAACATCATGAAATTTGGCATATAACACACAAAATTCTTATAAGTTTCTAATCGACTATAGTATAGGCTCTAAGGGTCTAATAACCTATCCTATATCCCTATAGTCATGGCTCTGATACCAATCTGTCACACCCCGACCCGCAGCGGAAATAAGAGTCGGGGCATAATTGGGTTATCACCAAAGCACATGACATTTACTATTATGTTTCATATTAAATAAAGTCACAATTACATTTTCAAATATTCAAACATGTTCATTCAATACAAAGGAAATAAATCAAACATAACAATCCCAATGCTAAATTGTTTTATTCTTCTAATCCAGGTCCTATGTGTTCCTAGCTGCTGCTGGTTCACCTGTATCATGTGTAAAATGGGAGTTTTTTTGGGTCAACATAAGTTGGCGAGTGAACCTTATTAGATAAACATTTGATAATGATTTTATGGTTAGTTTATCAAAGAAATATTGTGCATAATCATAGATGAGCAAATGTAAATAATCAAGTAATGGCAAATAGCAGTCTCAACTATAACATACAATAACGCATGGCAGCATACATGAACATACCAACATCATACTGTAAATAACATAAATGAAACTGTGCGATCAAGGCTCAATCAAACGGAGCCGATCGTATTGCATGTACTGAAAATGTAAAATGAACTTGCGATCAAGGCTCAATCAAACGGAGCCGATCGTATGTGGGCACGCCAGGTTCAACTGCATAATAAAATGGGGAACATGCTCAACGCTCATAAATGGGGAGCGGCGGCCTATGAAATTGCATGTACTGAATAATAAATTGCATCCAATAATAACTACTTAACAGCAACAAACAGAATACACATGTTCATGATATGAGGTATGCACAATGGTTTAGTTATAATATGTATATAAACAAAGACACATGATACACCCCAAAACGTGATTAAAACGGGGAATTTGTAAGATTCACTCACATTGGGTGCGTTGGATTGGAGATGGTGAGATGCGCACGATTTAGATGAGCGGATCAACGAGGAATACTAACCTAAATGATAATGGAAAAATATATTAAATGGATGGATTTTATTTAGGATTTTAATGAAATTTTTAGATATATTTTTGTGAGTTTATAGCTATTTTCTATCTTTAAAAATGTTATTTTTAAGTATTTTTAATTGATTTTTAAATTAAATTAAATAAATAAAAATATAAAAATATTATTTTTTTAGCGTTGACCGTTGACCGGTTCGGTCAGCGAATAATTCTGCGCCGGGTGAGATTCGAACCGGCGACCTCCCGTTCGCGTGCACGCGGCTCTACCAACTGAGCTACGTGTCTAACCCGAAATAATCTAGTTTTTTATTATATTTATACACTTATTCGATTTAACTGAATTTCCTTTATTTGCAAAAACATTTTAATTCAATCGGACCGGTGCTCGTGACGAGTTTCGAACGCGCGACGTGTAGTTCAAGTTGCACACAGTCCACCGCTGGACTGTGTGTCTAACCTGGTTAATATCTCGGTTTTTATTATACTTAACAACTAACTGGGTTATCCCGGTTTAGTTTTTAAACAAAAAGGCGCGTTATAATACAAGGTGTGCGTATTGCAGGAATCGAACTTGGGACGTGTGTGTGAAATTTGCACACAGTCCACCGCTGGACTGTGTGTCTAACCCGTTTAAAATACCGTTTTTAATTAATCTTATGTTATGTTGTGTCTTCATCTTCTTCGTCGATTTACACAGACAACATATTCCGACTTGTTTATGACTTATACGTTTTTCAGACATTATCAGTAATTTAAAAGTAGAGAATGGAGAGAGTTTAAGGAAGAGGATATACCGATTGATATTGTTCACAGAATTCCGGCGGAGGTTCGTCGGTACTGAAAGTGAACTCCGGCTTTTGAAACCAATTAACAGCGTTGATCGATTATTTATGAAGTTGAGTCACTTAAACAAGGTTTAAAAGAAGTTTAGGATATCATACCAGTTCACAGTGTGATTCCGGCAGTTTCAGAAGTTTTCCGGCGATGATAAGATTCTCGATAAACGTTGACTAGGATCGATTCTGATGGTGGAGTTGTGTTAGAGACTGATTAATCACATGATTTAAACAGAAAGAGTCGGAGGAAATACCGGGAGGATGTGAGTCCCGGTTTTCCGGTGACTTGCAGAAATTTTCCGGCGAACTGATTCAGATGATCTGGTGGTCCAAAAATGCGACGAAATTGAAATTGAGTATTGATATGATAGCTCTGAATCGCGAGAATGATCTGAAGCTTGAGTTATTCAGGACTTTGATGAACTTTCGGTTTCAAAAACCGAAAATGATGAAACTTTAAGTTCAATCAATTCTAACTTGATTAGAAACCGTCATACATCGGTTATAAGCTGATCATGAGAATTAAACAACGATTTGACGATTGGTTTGCCGATTACCGTTTCTCAGATGGCACCATCGGTTAAACGGATTTTGTGTATAAATTTCATTTGTGTTCTTAGAGTTAACAGAAAACACATTGTGACGGAGTGGTCTGGGAAGTGAGTGTTAAGTTGTTTGAAGTATTCCTTGGCTGACCCGGGTTCGAGTCCCGGCAGCTTCAAATATTTTTTATTTATTTTATTTTAACTTTTTATCAAATATAATTTTTATAGTTTAGTTTGTTTATTATTTATGTATCGTTTTAACTCAAAATTAATCATAAATATTTAATGCAACTTTTATAACTTGGTACTTGATTACAAAACGGAGCGGGTTTTGGAGACCCGATTTTTACAAATGTTACATTCTTCTCCTCCTTGAAGTCTTTGTTCCGGATTCGGTTCTTGGTGAGCTCTGTAGCTAACTCCATTGCTGCTTCCAAGTTTGCAGGTGTGGCACTTATTACAGAGTCTTGAATCTTTGACGGAAGACCACGAATGTAGTGCTCGATCAAACGGTAGAGGGGAGTAAACAAGTTGGGAACCATTTGATGTAACTCGAGAAATCTTTTGTTGTATGTGGTGTGGTCTCCTTCCTTTTTCTTCAACGAATAAAACTCATCTTCTAATTTCTTGATTTCGCTCCTTGGACAAAATCGTCTGGTCATGATTTCCTTCAATTCATCCCAAGTTAAAGTCATAGCATCGTCAACGCCTCGTTTGGCCTTCTCTGTATTCCACCAAGTAAGTGCTATCCCATATAATCGACCGGTAGCATATCGCACTTTGCGATCATCGGGGCAATCGCAATTTAGAAAAGTGTTCTCCATTTCTTCAAACCAATGGAGGAGAGCGGTAACACCTTCAGTCCCTTCATATTTTGGAGGGTCACATGATTTGAAATGCTTGTAGGTGCATTTAGTGGTATTTGGGGGAGGGTTGATAATGTGTTGACCTTCTTGGTTGACAGGATTAGCGGTAAGTGCTTGTTGGACTTGGATTACAATGTTGGGTATTACGGCAACCATTTGTTGAGCGATTTGGGCAGCCATGCGCTCGCGGGCTTTTCCTACTCTCATCTTCCTACGGGCGAGATTAGAAGACATCTACAAGGAATACATGTCAAGAGTATGAGTTGGATGTTTTTGGGTTCATGGGTCGCATTTAGGAATGAACATTCATAAAATAATTATAGAAAAATAAATCTACTATATCCGTAGGATGTCTTGGGCTTTGCTCGTCATTAGGCCCTACATGCCGCCATACTTCACCTTCGTAATCATGTGGGTCCCCATGAATACCGGGTTTTTCATATGGTTCACATGTGTTAGCCTGGTTACGTACACTAAAACCCGGAGAAAATCGAGAAATATGTATATAACGTATGATATTCGGAATGTGTCCAGGTGTAGACACGGTGACACCTCAAAGTGGAGTTAGTTCGAACGACGTTTGGTGTGGCATGCTTTGGCCTAATAGGTCCTTCATACTCTCATCGTTAGTCCCCAGGTAGGCAAACTGGTCCGTTATATTGGATTTATACGAATGCCAACCTAGACAGGACGTTCCGACTACCGGTACTTGTACCCTTCCAGTTACTACATGCCCGTCGCAGAACTTACTTTGATGAGATTTGAAAATTGCAACAAAATCTTTGAATAATGAGAGTATGAAAATGATTTGAATATATGAACATTGAAATATGTATGATGAATGTGTATGTAAGTATATATGTTTGACTGTAAGTATAAACAAATATGAAACAAATAAATATCATAAGTTTGTATGTAACCACCTAATCAATTAAAATTTAGGCAAACTAAAGTATAGGCTCTAAGGGTCTAATAACCTATCCTATATCCCTATAGTCATGGCTCTGATACCAATCTGTCACACCCCGACCCGCAGCGGAAAAGGTGATCGAGGCATGATTGGGTTATCATCAAAGCTCATGACATTTATTATAACGTTTCATATTCATTAATACAATTTAATGGGAAATTAACAATCATTATTACATCATGTCCTAACATCAATCTAGGCTTCATTGTTTTCTTCTAAGGCATTTCCTATGTTTTCCTTGCTTCATCCTGTTCACCTGTATCATGTGTAAAAGGGTTTTTGGATCAACAAAAAGTTGGCGAGTGAATCCTATGGAAAACATTTGAACAAGTTTATTTAATTGATTATAAAATAAAGTGCACAACCACACATGAGTAAAAATAGATGTAAACTTATTCACCAATCAATTTAATATTAAATAACACACACATGAACAATAATGGATCGTTTTGAGGCACGCGTTGCTCAACTTGTCTCTCACGAGGAACTGATGGGCCTAATGAATGAATTGCATAAACTTGAAAATATGAAATACGTATCTACAAACAATATAAACTAAATAATACACACACGAACAATAATGGATTTGTTTTGAGGCAAGCGTTGCTCAACTCGTCTCTCACGAGGAACTGATGGGCCAAATGAATGAATTGCATATAAATTGACAAAATGAAATACATAACTACAAGCAATGTATACAATCTAAGTTTAGATCACAATATGGTATGGCACAAGTTTAAATAAACGAGTTAATTTTATGACACATGACACACCCCAAAACGTGTAATTAAAAAGGGGAGTTGTAAGATTCACTCACATTGGGTGCGTTCGGTTGATAATGTTGAATGCACGCGAAGTTGGTTTTAACCACGAGTGAAATTAACCTAGATAATAACATAATGGTTTGGTAAATAATGGGATTTTATTAATCAATTTTAGTAGGATTGTTGGGTGTTTTTTTGTGAGTTTAAGGCTATTTTCTAACCTTAAAAATGCTATTTTTAGGTATTTTTAATTGATTTTTAATTAAAATAAATAAATAAAAATAATAAAAAATGTTGACTTTTTGACCGTTGACCGTTGACCATCGACTGTTGACCGGTTCGCATGTGTAATTGTGTGCGCTGGGTGAGGCTCGAACCCGAGACCTCCCGTACGCGTGCACGCAGCTCTACCAACTGAGCTACGTGTCTAACCCGAAATATTTCTGTTTTTAATTATATTTATATATTAATTGAATTAAACAGAAAATCATTTATTTTAAAAACAATTTTAAAGCATCGAACTGGGGCGCTCCACAGGTCTCGAACCCGGGACCTGTGAGTTGAGTTAACACACAGTCCACCGCTGGACTGTGTGTCTAACTTGTTAAATAAACTGATTTTTATTATACTTATATACAAACTAATTATTTTCATTTCTGTCTTAAATAAAAAGTTTGATAATTGTCCGGACCGGTGCGGTAGTCCGGACTCGAACTCGTGACCTGTGATTAAACATTCACACAGTCCACCACTGGACTGTGTGTCTATCTTGGTTATTATTCCGGTTTTTATTAAACTTAACATCTTACGCAGTGACTCCGGTTCGGTTAAAGAAAAGGAACATTTTTATTAGGGCGAAGGTGCGTGGGACAATATTCGAACTCGAGACGTAAGAGTGCTTTATGTGCACACAGTCCACCACTGGACTGTGTGTCTAACCCGGGTTATATCTTGATTTAAATTAAACTTATAGACTACTGAAAACTTCGTCTTCTTCGTCGAATTTAACAAGAACTATCGTCCGACTGATTCGTCTATTAAATCATGTTCTTTTAGTGTTTTGAGGTTAATTAAAGGTGAGATAAATAAAAAGAATGAAAAATTAGGCGTAAGGTATACCGAACTGGACTCCTCTGTTTCTCCGGCGAAACTCCGGTGACAGCAGAAACTTCCGGCGACGTGTGTCTTGCGGCAAAGAGTCTTCAGAGAGCTTGAGATGTATGTGAGTGGCTTCGGTATAAGTTCTGGATGTTCAGTAAGGCTCAGAAGTGAAGGGCTCGGTTTTCCGGCGAGGTGCAGAACTTTTCCGGTGAGTGTTAGGTGCGATTGTGAGCGAAAAAGCTAGCAGAGGTTCGAGGAGGTATTTATAGGGCGGGACATCGACGTATTTGGCCCGTTTTCCGACTTGATTCATCGGTTAGAAACTTTCCGGCGGTTATAACTTGTGTCGCGGACTCTGGCATCGGTTATAACCGATGTAGTGATTAAAGTTTACGTTATAACTGAAGTAACCGTCCAATCTTAGCGAGATAGTCGGAATTTCCGACGACTGCAATTGGGCGCGTCAGTATTTGAATTCGATACTCATGTTATGAATTAATTGTCTTCAATATTGAACAGGAAACACAAGTGGCGCAGTGGTTGGATGGTTGGAAGATAAGTTGTTTGCTGAAACGCTGGCTGACCCGGGTTCGAAACCCGGCAGCACTAATTTATTTTTAAATCACTATTTTTAAGACTTTTTCAAAAATAAATTATATATTCCAATATATCTATTAATTATGTATCGTTTAAAATTATTTTGGGCATTAAATTCGCAACAAAATTTTTAACTGATTGTTCGGTTAATAAACGGAGCGGGTTTGGTAAATCCGTTTTTTGACGGATGTTACAGAGCTCGTAGCACATTGTATAATGGTAGGAACAGACATATCAGACGTAGACATAATACGATACGACAACTAATCTTTACAGGAATTATCATTGTTGACTGCTTGAGGTCAAAGGACAATATCGCGGATCCGCTAACAAAAGGCCTAAATAGAGAGTTAGTTCAGAAGTCGTCCATGGGAATTGGACTGAAGCCCTTGAAAAATTAAGTTCATATGAAGGAAACCTAACTCAATAGACTTGAGATCCCAAAAACTGAGTTCAATAGGAAAACCTAATTGTAGGAATGAGTGAGGTCACTGTGGGGGATAACCCTACGTACTTTAAAAGGTAGTTTATAACTTCCTAGTCCATTCCTAAAAGTGACAAGAGTGAGGGTAATCCTTTGGCTTTTAATGATTCGACTAACGTAACCATACATAGTGAATCACCTATGTGATAGATAAGTGGGGTCGCTTCGAAGGGTATTGTTGGGGCACAATACTTCATGGCTCTCAAAGAACCAGGTTCATGTCCATGACCATAATGAACATAACTATGAGGACTTGACTTTGTCAGGGAGAGTCTTCTGTGAAGTGTATTGTCGTCTACACAAATGGTAGACGAGTTCAAAGACATCGATGTCTACTCAGATTTCATGAGCGAAGGTTCAAAGGGTAATACCTACCTATCGTATGCAAAACTTAACTGCTGAAATCTAATTGGAATAATGTTGTTTCTGAGATCGGCCTCCATTCATGTGGGGGATTGTTGGAAGTTTTGGATGTGTGTGAATGAAAGTCTCAAATGGTAAAACACCTTGTCCCACATTGGTGAGGGAACGAAGGGAATGGTTGTTTATAAGGTAAAACAATTACCAAACAATTGTAGCTTTATGACATGTTTTACCACAAATCATACCCGCGCATGCAGGGTGGTGCAAAAATTTGAGTTTCGGAACCAGACTCGTGAGTGCCCCCACGTCAGGCGGACACCAATGCAGCTCCGAAAACCCAGGCCCGCGTGAGGCGGTTTTTGCACTCGACACTGTAATTGTTTCTCTTTTAATGAGTTTTAAAACTGAAATGATTATTCAGTATTGATGATGATCATTAATTAGTTTTCGGTTATTATTATCAGTTTTTAAACTGATGCATTAATGACCATTATTTGGTTTTAATTCTCTACAATAATGGGCCAAAATTCGGTTATGGTTCTGTGACTATAAAACCAAATCAAGCTAAACAGTTTAGATACACAAACAACAACATCTCCTTCTCTCTTAATATCTGCAACATCTCCTGTTTCGTTTCAGGCAAGTGTTCAAGTCCGGCAGTACGCTGTTGTTGCTTAGAACCGGCGTACCCCCGGAACAGACCGCGAATCTATTTAAGAGAATTGTGTTAAACAAGCCCGGTTCATTGTTACTGTTCTCTCTTTGTTTTCTTTGGCTTCTATTTCAGATTAGATTATTAACATAATCATCATAAAACACAATAATTTGAGGCATTCAATAATCAAAACCTTATCATCCAAAACACAAAACAAAACAAAACCCACAGATAGGGTGTTTTAGTAATTTTCATTATGTTATTTGTGGATTTGGATGTGTTTTATGGTTGATATTATGGTGTTTTATGACTTTTTACACTTTTTAGGAAATTTGGACTTTGTAACCAACTCTTAGCCACCATATGTATATAGTTATACATCATATATGTTAATTAAGTAACATATTACATAATATTATTAAGCATCCTTATACATATAACCTTGCACCATTATGTACATATAGTTGTGTATTATTAATTATGTTGTCCGTCAATTGCTTGATTTTACGTTGAGGAGGATCATTCAAATGTCAATTTATGAGATTATAGATGATTATTTCAAGTTAGAAGTCAAAGTATTGTTCATTATATATTTACTAATATGATAATTCTAATAGAAACTCTAGTGTATATGAGGCCCAAGCGAAGAACCGCCCCTATTTATTGTATGATGTATATTAATTAAATTAATTTGAGTTAAGACTCGGTATATTTGTTATATGATGATCATCAACCATTGTGTGATTTTTGTTGTTATAACCTTTTTTGCACAATGATTTTCACTTGTTTGTTAGGGTTTAATCGGGTTCACCTTTAAAATTATGTGTCCTGTTGTCATAGAGATGTTCAAGACTATACCTTGGTTGGATTGAGCCTTGTTGATGGTAGCGAAAGTTTTGGAATGTTTTATGTGTATGAATAGAATGTAGGAAAGGATGCATGTAGGTTGTAATTACGAAAATAAAACATGATTGGATTTCAATCTATAGTGTTTATTTAAATCTAGGTGAATAATGCAAGTGCAAATTTATTCCTAGATATACATATCGAATTAGGGATGGTTTTGGCAGTTGTTTGGCGCCTTAAACTGTCAACCATAACTGCCTTAGCAGTTTGAATATTCCCGCAAAAACCAACCCTCAATTACGATTTAATGTATGCCAATTGTCTAGATAAAACAATTGTCACAACAATACGATGGATATAATCTTATTTAGAGTAACTTACTATTTTGGCCCTTGTGGTTTAACCAATTTAACCATTTCAGCTCGAAAAGGAATATTTTAACATATCATATTTTATTACAGTATTAACCCTTGGTACTAACTTTGTTAATTTTTTTTCAGTTAAGTGTAAGGATAATTAGATAATTATATACCTTAGAGGCGGTTTTTGATAATTAAAATGTTCTTTTAATATTTAAGAGATTATTAATGCAATTACTCAAGTTTTTCTTTTATTATTTTATTATTTTCATGATTATTATTTAACAAATATACAAATAAATATGTATTTTCGTTAAGTGTTTGTTTTTTATAAATGTCGTTTCTAAAATCATTTGTTTTTTAACCCTTTTTTAAACCGTCTATCGTTTTCAAAATTATTCATTTTTAAACAACTTGTTTATTAAAATCGTTCTTTTTAAACTTGTTTGTCTTTTAAAGTTTTTTTAACCGATTCATATTGTACCGTTCTTTTTAAAATCATTTATTTTTAAACATTTTTCATCCACTCAATTTTTTAATTCGTTAATTTTTAAAAGCGTTTCTTTTTAAATGGTTCATTTTAGAAACGTTTTTCAAATTGTTCGTTTTTAGAACTTTGTATTCAATTTACTTATAGCCATCAGAGAAAAAGAACTTCGGAATATGAAAAATTTCAAAAATCAAAGGAATTTAATAATGGATGTTACCAAAACCTGACTCGTTTCATAACCTGGATTCATATCCAAATCATTCTCTATGTTTACGGCAATAAAACAATTGTATATTAAATTTATATTTATATAGGTATGTTTTATTAAATTATAACATTTATAAAAAAAATTATTAGCTTTAATTAGATTCAGTTAAATACTTCATTTTGAATTATTAGAATTCATATAGTAGTTAATTACATGGTTTTAACAAGGTTTAAAAATTATTTTTGTAACAAAACCAAGTTAAGGGACTCATTTTGCTAAGAACCAAACTTCAAAAAAAAAGTCAACCAAATCTTGTGTTATATTAAGATTATATGACCGACAACTACCATAGTAACATCATTCTTTCAAATTAGCCCATATTATGACCAAGTTCATGATTCTCTATACTTAGCAACCAAATTATCACAATTAAGTCTCAATTCACAGATTCAAATATAATTAGAGGTTTCCTCTGCCTTATTCAATGCCAAACAACTCCTCTCAATCAATTCTACTCATAACTACCTTTTACTTTGTTCTTGAGCTCTCCATAGCCAAAATCTTTTTTTTTTCAACTTCATTCGCAAACCGTAAATGTTTCTATCAATTCTTGTGTGCAATTTATTCTTTTTTTAGCTAATAAAAAAAGTCTCAACATAATTTCATCTAACGTTAGTGCTTTAATGTTCAAATTTTGTGTTAGAAATTCTAAGGTTTCTACTTTTTAATTTAACATTATTTTTAATCCTAAAATTTCATAATAATTGTGTAAACCTTATAGAAAGTGTGTATGTTAATAATATGAAAATATTAAAATAAAATTTATTTAATTATCTTTCACATTTATTTTGTAATATATATATATATATATATATATTACAAAATAAATGTGAATATATTATGGATGAGGTTTGGCTACAAAGTCCATTTTGCCTACAAAGTGTAAAAAGTTATAAAACACCACAATTTCAGCCATAAAACACCACTTAAAACCCACAAATAACATAGTGAAGATAACTAAAACATAATATCCAAACCCTAACATTCCATAAAAACTTCAAATACACTATCGTATAACTATGAATATAAAACACAACATGATAATTAATATAAAATATACTAATGTTAGTCATTCAATAATCGAGGCCTTATCATCCAAAAACACAACACAAAATCCACAAATACGGCGATCTAATAATCTTTACTTTGTTATTTGTGGGTTTTGAGTGTGTTTTATGGTTGATATTATGGTGTTTTATGACTTTTTACACTTTGTAGGAAAGATGAACTTTGTAGCCAACTCCCACCCATATATTATATTCCTCGTAAATTGTATATAGATGTATTAAAATTCTTACCTTTATACCCTTATGTTCATTTTGACAAATTAGTTAATCAACTTAATATTATCATATTTATTCAAACCTATTTTATAAATCTTATAAACGTATAAGATTTATTCATTTCCCTGTTAATTCAAATAAGTTAATTAATTATTTACTATCCTTTTCATATATTCTATTGCCGTACTTAAGCTTTATAATTATTACTTACATGATCAACAATGACAAATCTCATTACTTATATATTTTAGTTAATTAATTATATGATTAATAATTACAAACTTCATTGCTTATGTATTTCAGTTGTTTATGACACAAACACTTTTCATAAACGATGCCCTAAATCACACATAGAAATCTGTAACACCTTAAACCCTAGCGTTAATATTTTATTTTTAATCTTATTGTATAATTACAATAATAGGGTAGCTTTTGGGATTCCTCCCAACATCTTGTACAGCAGCAACTGTTTGATTTTGCTTGCACCCTAAGGTGAGTAGATCTTACTTTTTCCCATTATGTCATTTTAACTTTTTAGGGTGTTTCATGTGTCACGTTTCATATGTTTCGTATACTTTTTCAATAACATGCCAAGTTAAGTGTCATATATGCTCATGCGTGTTCGTATGTTGAATACGCTATACGTGTATTCACAAAAACTCATAAACTATTTGCGTCGATTCCTTGGGTAACCACTGCCAAAATCGCCATCAAATCAACACTCCTTATCGACATTGCACTAGATATATCAATTCGTCGTTTACCAACATAAATGGGATGAACTTTAGTTACTCTATAATGCTCTATGATGATTTTCTTGCGAATCATATCCTTGAATTATGAGTTACCACAAATCTGATGCTTTCACGATTTCGTGTATATTCATATATATATCCCTTAATCTGCCAGCCATTCACACTACGAACTGCACATCATGCTTGCGTTTGTCATCATAAATGTACTCTAATCGTGGTCTTTGTTCGGGAAACCCTAACCGCGGTTATTCCTGATATTGCCAATCAAATTCAATGGACACCCAATTCCAAAGCCTCCGAACCAGTCCAAAGAGGGTATAACCGAGTCATCCTGTCACTACAACAACCCCAATAGAAGGGAAATGACCAAAACTATGCCATATCGGCAATTCTGCCAAATTCTAGTTGCCCCTAATCCTAAACCTAACGAAAAGTGTTATCAGTAGACCTTTTCCACGGTGCATCACTTGTCGATACCGTCATTCAGTCAACTCCCTGTGGCGTTGCTTCACTTACAGTGAGCGTTATTGTCAGCCTAGTGCTTCATCAGATGCACTACTCGTAACTCCTTCACTTGTCCAGTCAACTGTACAACTTATGAGTTAACAGTGTGTCCAACAAGTTCCTTCACCTACCGATCAACCGATCGTACAACATAACCAACAACTTGTTCCTTACGATCAGACTAGTTAATATTGTCAACACCCGAGTTCGAGACAATGTAGTGAATCAAGATAATCAGACGACACATAGAAGAGCGTTCGACGCCAATCTATTTCAGGTCAAAAACGATGCGATCAACAGTGTGACATAAACTTGTGTGTTGACTTTTTCATCACCATATTAAATAAAATATTTTAAATTAAGTCGGCACGAAACAGTTAAATTAATTAAAAGTTGGTATGACTTTTGGATATAAGTTTAACGATTCGAATTTTTTTTGTAATTTGTCAAAAAGAGTCGTCTAAAACAATTCAAATTCAAGAGAACACACCGTTGTAACCCTACCCACTACAAGGGGTGGTCCTAAATATCCTAAACGTCAAAATCCTAAACATTTTCGTTAGTCTGTGCCTAGGGATCGCCAAAATTCGAGCCAAGGGCACTCAAAGACGTTAAATTTTTCTGATGTTAAGTTTATATATATATATATATATATATATATATATATATATATATATATATATATATATATATATATATACGGTGAAAGAGGGTTACAAAGTCCATTTTTCCTACAACGTATAAAAAGTCATAAAACATCATAATGTCAACCATAACACACACTCAAAACCCATAAATTACAAAGTGAAGATTACTAAAATGACATATTTGTGGGTTTTCTGTTGTGTTTTGGATGATAAGGCTTTGATTATCGAATGACTAACATTAGTGTGTTTTATGTTGATTATCATGTTGTGTTTTATATTCAAGTTCTACGATGGTGTGTTTGAAGTTTTTATGTATTGTTAGGGTTTGGATATTGTGTTTTAGTGGTCTTCACTCTGTTATTTGTGGTTTTTGAGTGTGTTTATGGTTGAAAATGTGGTGTTTTATGACTTTGTACACTTTGTAGAAAATTGACTTTGTAGCCGAACCCAACCCTATATACATATATATATATATATATATATAGGGTAGGGTTCTAGAGTGAACACTAGGTTGAGAGTGAATTGTGTGAACTAATCTGAGCCACTGGATTATATCATCTAGAGATTTTTAAACAATGGCATGATTGTAATTATAATGTTGTAACTTCCTTTAAATTAATTGACAGAGGGGTATTTGCGTCTTTTGTAAATTACATTTATTAAACAATATAATCCAAAATTCCTAAAATCTTGCTAGTTTCCGTATATACAAGATACAGAGTTGTTAGTGTATACACATGTGTACAGTCTTGATAGTATTAGTTTATACAAGATACACAGATCTTAGTTTATACACATGTGTACAGTCTCGCCAACAATCAATTTATACAAGATACACAGTTGTTAGTTTATACATATATGTACTTGAATAATACACATGTGTATAAATCTGGCTTATACCAACCTGTCGGAACAAGTTGCAATTATACACAAGTGTATAAGTCTTGTATATACTGACCTGTATACACATATGTAAAATTATAATTTAATTAGGTTTAATATTTAAGTTTAAAAAGAACATAAGAGTTTATTTAAAAATAAACCTTACCCTTTAATTTCTTATAATTAAAATAATAGAGAAATAATTAAAGATAGGAAAGATAGAGAGAGAGAGAGTTAAGAGATGAGAAAATTAAGGAATTTTAATTAAAAGTACTTGACTAATATCAATCTTACTCTTTTAATCTAAAAAATGATCAAATGCCAAGATTAGTTCACTTAGTTCACTCTTAAGAAGTTGTTCACAAATGATCATATATATATATATATATATATATATATATATATATATAACGATCATGAGAAAAATACATAAAAATAAGTAAACTAAAAAACTAATTAAAAATCCTAAAAAACATACAATTTTTTTTTTACATTTTTTTTATAAAAAATCGTTAATTTTTATGTATAAAAAACTTATTTAAAAAAAACTTTTACTGCACATGTACATTATATATGTACTACATATGTGCATTATATGTATGTGTTGCACATGTGTATTATATGCTTAAATTTAGCTTTTGAGTTTAGTTTAGCTTTTAAGGTTAGGTTTTTTAGAGGTTTAGGATTAGAATTAGGTTTTTAGGTGTGCGGGGAGGGTGATTTAGGTTTTTGAGGGGTGCAGGTGGGGGGTTTAGGTTTTTTGAGGGGTGTGGGTAGGGGGTTTACATTTATGGTTTTTGTTTCTAGAGTGGGGTGGGGGGTTTAGGTTTTTTGGGGGTGGGGGTTTAGGCTTTTGGGGTGGGGGGTTGGTTAGGTGGTTTACGCTTTTTCATATTAATGCACATGTGCAGTGCAACTTTTTTTTAAAGTTTTTTTTTATATATTATATATAACGAATTATATTAAAAAAAAATTTAAAAAATTGATATGTATTTTAGTCTTTTTTTAGTTACTTTTTTGGTTTTCTCATTTAAACTAGTATATAATATATATATAATATACTTTTTCAATGTATAAAAAAAGTGTTTCTAATAAACTTTGTATTACTCATAAAACTTAACAATATATTTTCATAAACAAATTGAGTTGTCTTATGCGTACTAAATTTAATTTAACTACTACTACTTTACACTTAGTGAAGTGTTCAATACACTCAAGTATATGAAAACCCAATAAGCGTGAGTTTGTTTAGCACGACTATGGTTAATATAATAACGTTTAAATAAATAAAAGTTCTTAACAAAGCCTATAATTTTTCCTACTACCTTTTCATCACCCGAGACTAGCCTCTAGACTGCCATTCCGAGAACATTTGGTTCGTTTCCATAATCTACCTTATGGCACCTACGGTTGTTTAATTTGTACCCGTCACCTAACTTGTAGTAGTTAATATCATTGCTGCCATGCCTTTGCTTTCGTCTCTCGACTTTATGTAATCTTTCCATATTATCAAGTTTTTTTTCTTTGTCTGCTATCTCACTCTATATCATCGATGTGTCGCACCAACGTCATTCCATGTGATTACTAAATTCTATGTCATACCGTAGATAGCTTGTGATGTCATCACGTTTACGACGGTACCATTTTAAAATTTTCATCGTTTCCTTTTTACACTAGTGACAATTGGTAATATCGTCATTTCATACTATTTTGTCTTTCCATACTAAAGACCTTTTATGATATCTCCAATATCATTACATCGTCTTTTCGTACTATCATCTTTTCTTATTAATGTTACTTTTTATTATCGCTTTTTCACGTTATTATGATTTCATGGCTTACCCGTAAGGGACAAGGCTGTTTTTGCTATTTCTTGTATTACTATTTCACGGCTATCTTTCCCTCATGACTATGGGATGTAGGTACTGCCATTATTTAGTCACGTTCTTTTGGGGTTCGAGACTCAAGTATTGTTTGTTTGTGGTTTCTGTTACGTTTATTTAATTAGTTAGGAGGTTTAGGTCGAGTCGTCGCATAGAACCAAAACCAGAGACGAATCTGATGAAATTTGATAAGGAAATGGTGGATACACCGCTAGTACTTCCTATATACAAGCGTTCTTGGCAAACTATCAAAAGACTCGTTAGACTAGTCATGAGAAGTTATGTATAGGTAGTATTTTAGTCTTCGATCATGGTTCGAATAATGAGGTGGATGAAACTTTGGTAGAGACATGGTGGATACGCCACTGGTACTTTCTATATATAAGTCTCTCTGTCAAATTTTCAAAAGCAACGTTAGACCAATCATGATAGGTAATGTGAATTTATTGTTTTTTTCTAGTTGGTTGAGTTTTTGGTTTTTCAAATTCTATGTCTCTTCAAATCTAACTCTATCATTCTAGCGTTTTATGAGATTATTTTTCTAGAAAATCCCAAGTTGTGACACGAATTTCAGTTCAAGCGTTTTGAGTTGACGTTACGACCCATCTTTTGGCAGGATTTTCTCTCAAACCGTAGTCAATTATATAAGATTTATCTATTTCCCTACAAACTGTTAATTAATCAAATTAATATTATCATATCTATTCAAATCTATTTTATAAATCTTATAAACGCATAAAATTTATTTATTTCCCCACAAATTGTTAATTCAAATAAGTTAATTAATTATTTACTATCCTTTTCATGTATTCTATTGTCGTACTTCAGTTTTATAATTATTAATTACATGATCAATAATTACAAATCTCATTACTTATATATATTAGTTAATTAATTATATGATTAGTAATTACAAACTTCATTGCTTATGTATTTCGGTTGTTTATGAGACAAACACTTTTCATAAATGATTCCCTAAATCAGACATAGAAATCCGCAACACCTTAAACCCTTGCATTAATATCTTATTTTTAACCTTATTATATAATTACAATAATAGGGTAGCTTTTGGGATTCCTCCCAACACCTTGCGTAACTGCAATTATTTGATTTTGCTTGCACCCTAAGGTGAGTAGATCTTACTTTCCCCCGTTTTGTCACTTTAGCTTTTTGAGGTGTTCATGTGTCACGTTTTATATGTTTAGTATACATTTTCAATAACATGCCATGTTAAGTGTCATATATGTTCATGTGTATTCGTATGTGGCATTACTTGTTTCACTCATACGCTATACGTGTTTACCGCTTTGTGTCATGGTTTTCACAATTTCGTTTATCGCCTTTTAGGGCTTGAATTGCATCATTGTTTCATAGTGTCGCTTTTCGCCTTACAAGGCTTGAATCGCATCATTGTTGCATTACTTACGTTACATTATGTCATGTTACATTATTTATCTATGTTATGGTTAATTATTGGATTATTTGATTGATATCACCTATTACACTTAATATGCATGTTAAATAATTTTTATTAAATAAACCAACTAAACTTTTAAAGTTAAATAAAAACAAATAAAGATCTAGTCACCAACTATTGTTGATCCAAATTCTCTTTTACACATGAAACAGGTACACAAGGTTGATAGCTACTTAAGAAGACACATAAGATTGTGACTTAGAATAATTAAATCAAGAACTGTGTTATCCTTTGTATTTTGAATATTGTACGGTTTATTTGGAACACTTATTTGATTATATGAGACAAATAAATATTGATGATAATAAATATTCAAACTTTAAATAAATGTCAAAGGTTATAAGCAATCCCTCATGCCCCGTACCTTATCCGCTGTGGGTCGGATGTGACATTTAAAAACGACCGATTTTAAACGAACAATTTCAAAAGTTGAAGATAAAAAAGGGACGTTTATAAAAAAATCAAAACCTTAAAAATATAAGTTAACAAGTGTAAGGTACTAAAACTCACGATTTTCATAAGCGAAAGGTTTAAAAAATAACAAATTTTGAGTAAACAAACAGTCCAAGAAATTGAAGATTAGAAAAAAATATACCATTCTAAAAAAAGTTTGAAAATTGAATGATGTTTTGCAAACTTTTTATTAGAATGTTTTTTTTTTTCAATCTTACATTTCTTTTTTTATACACGTCGTTTTGTAACATTTAAAAAATGAACAACTTAAAAAAGTGAGGTGTTTAGAAGTATTTAAAAAATAAATGATTTTAAAAATAATGGTATAAAATGAAGTGTTAAAAAGTTTAAAAGACAAACAACTTTAAAAAGAGTGATTTTAAAAACAAATGGTCTAAAAAGGAACAATTTTAAAACTATAGATGGTTTAAACAAAATGTAAAAAACAAATTATTTTTTAAAATGACTTTTATAAAAACAAACGGTTAATGAAAATACAAATTTATTCGTATACTTAAAACGTATTTTGTTAAATAATAATCGTTATTTTTTAACAAAATAATAAAAAAAAACTTGAGTAATTGCATTAATAATCTCTTCAATACTAAAAGAACTTTGTAAATCAAAGACATCCCCAAAGGTATATAATGACCTAATTACCCTGACACTTAACTGAAAAAAATAGTAACAAAGTTAGTGTCAGGGGCCAAAACCAATATAAAATGCAATCTCAGGGTCTGATATATCAAAAGATTCCTTTTTAGGTTGAAATGGTTAAACTGGCTAAACCACAGAGGCTAAAACAATAATTTACTCTTTTATTTATCTTTCTAACATTACCCCGTAAACTTAAATTTATTGACGAGTTGGTCTTCCAGGGAATGAGTTGTTTGCTTCATACACAACTTTCTTCGCTTGATTGAAATATAATATCTAGCGTTTTCCAAGCTTCTTCACCCTCGCCGGTCACTTCCTCTATATGCTTTTGTTTCCCTATTATCCTCGTCCATTCTTGATCTTTTGTCATGGATCCTATCTTCACTCCTGCTCCTATGAATTTCTTCTAAAGTTCCTACCTTATCCTATTTTTTTTATGCGTTAGATTTTTCTTTAATGTTGTATTTCAAGTAGTTGTATTCAAGTACATCTAAGTAAGTAGCATAACTATCATCATATAACCCTCTTCCCAATTGAATCCCATCTCCTTTCTAGTTAGTGCCAAGGTATTGTTCAGTGAAACTTCTTAATGACCACCATCTCTGTTCACACTCAAGTACAACCCCAGTAGATCAACCTTTCTATTGTTTTCCATATAAGGTGGGAAAAAGGCCGCTCATATTCAATTTTCAGATAATCATGCAAGAATTAATTAACCATTTCTTCAAATTTTAGACTTATATCATACTTGTATTTCGTCACATATTCTATATCATCTAGTAGATCTAAAATGACAGGATTGCCCTATTCCAATCAAACTCAGTATTCTCCGTATCCAATTCTGAAAGTAACCAATTAAATAATCCATTTTGTATCTTTCATGTTCTACCCCTATGGCCTCAATAAATTCCCTTTCACTCCCACCGAATTCTTCTTCTCTTATGGTATTATACGGACCCCTTTCAATATCGTTAAACATGTAATTTATGGTACATGTGTGACCAATGGTATTAACCAAAAAACCTTGTGTGGTTAGCTTATCTAAACTAACCACATTCCTATTCATTTCGGGTGGTAGAAAAGTTGATCTATTGTTACAATACCATCTTCACAATTTATTTCAACCATGCCAATGCCCCAAATAAACAAGAAATATGTTCTTGTGTTCTTGTTTCAATGCCCATAGAATTCTTAATATGTTTGAATAAAGAAATGTTACCCGTGAAATGGTGTTTATAGACAGTGTTCACTTGCCACATTTTTTACCACAGTCTGCCATATGTTCCTTTAACTAGAATTTCTTCTACACAAGAATATGGTATTTCCTCTCTTGTAGTCCTGACCGAATCGCTTTATTAATCAAGCGTGTGGCTTCAACTCATTCTTTTTGCTTGCATGTTGCCACAAGATGTCCATATTCTAGACAATAGTAACAATTTTTCTGTTTTACAAGTGCTTTCTTCGCCCGTCTGTTGATTTCTTTCTCTTACTTTACTGTTTTGTGGCAGTGTGCATACTCATGATGTTTTCAAAGTAAAGTGATGTTGTTTTCTTTTAAACATGATAGACTATGAAATAATTTTTCTAAAGCAAAGTATACAGTTTTAAAGTGATAAGATGTTACAGAAAGGAAATGTAAAGCATTATGGTATGCATGTTGCACATGATGAAGAGGTTACCTCCGGAGTTGTGATGATAGGCAGTTATCTCTATCTCTGAGGCCGTTATGATGGGCGATTACCTCCAAGGCCATTATAACAGTGGCAATGTATTTGTTTCTTGTGGGTTGTTGTACAACTACAAATAGTTTAGACTACATGCATAGTTTACGATAATGTGTGATGATTGTCATAGAATCTGTGATGATGACGTACAGTAAAGTTATGTGACGTGTTGTAACTTTTTATGGGTTTAATGCTTTATAATGTTTATAGTTACCTGATTTAAACTAGAATTCACTTAGTATAGTTGACTTTTAGTATGTACATCAGGTTGAATGCAAGACAAATGAGCTGGCGTCAGGCAAAGGCTCCTTGGCAACTGGCGTCTCTTTCAATTTATTAAGGTTTTAAAACAATGTTTTTAACTTTATTTATATTGTAAAGACTTATTGTCCTTTGCATTTTAAATGAGAAGTTTCGAATTGAACAATATGCCGAAGTGTAATAGCAGACAAAACCCAGAGATAGGGGCATTTCATCTAAGTTGCTTATTTTTATATTTTTAAGAATGTGAATTTTTATAACTAAATTGGTTGGTATTTTATGCCATAGGTTATAAGGTAAACTCGTTTCATTATTTTTGCACATCGGTATTGTTATTGTAAATTTTGAGTATCAATACCAAAAATAATAAAAAGGACTCATATACGTGTTAACCCATGCGTATGCATGTTGTGTTCATATTGATGTGTCTCACATGATTTTAAAGTTTGTGTAAAACTTTAGGATTCAAAACGGAGATGTTTGTGTGTCTCGTGAGTGGTTGTTGGCCCACTAGAATGATGCGGGCAAATTAAAAAATGTATTCCTTGTTATAAATAAACTATATTATGGTGACTATATTCTAACTCCCATCTCTTCATCTCCTTTATATTAATGTAAGAACACTATAGTTTGTATTGCATCATTACATCTCAATGAATTATAATTATCTATTTTATCTTTCTCTATGTGTTCTTTGATACTTGTTCTTATGTTCATATACTAGTCGCTAGTAGGCCGTTGTTTCACAACACGTTATCAGCACGAAAGTGCTTTTTCTCCAAAACCCTGTTTTTTTTAGACCAATGTCAGCCATTTTTTTGAAACCACCATCACTCTACTTTGGTCGACAACCACCAACCAATAAAAGAACTTACATCTCCGGGTTAAATTGCTTTGGATGTCAAGCTCTCTTACAGATTTGCTTTCTGCTGGATTCATTAGGTATCATTGGTTCGAAAGGTAACTTTATATAAAAGTGTTACATTCTTTATTTTATATTAAGTAATTTATAATAGTTATAAATTATCACTTTATATATCATTTATTTTCTATTGGGTTATGGTAGTAGTAAGAAACCAAAAGTTAACCGATCCACTTCTTAAAATATATTAATAAGGTTATTTATTAAAACATTTAATGTTTTTGAATAAATCCATATATGAGTTTTAAAAATAAGTACATGAAACGGTTTGGGTTGGAAATTGTTATGAACTTATCGGTTGTATATACTACAACATGGGTTGATATAGATTTGTAACTATAATTAAATGCACAATTAATTAATTGATATCTAACAAGTATGCTTATTATTAATAATTTTATATTACTGTGCAGATATTATATGTATTATGGTATGTATATTGTGAATATTATCATATGTGGAGGACGTTGATATTCCTAACAGTTTGTCAAAGTGAAGGTTTTTATTTATTATTTGAGAACATTGATAGGATATACTTGTTTATCTGTTAATAACATATTCCTTTAGTGTTAGTCTTTTTTACATTCGTTTATAGTAGTATTATATGGTTCATAATAGAAGGTATGATGCATTTAGATTTAGTTTATGTTTATTTTCGTGTATATAGATAATTAACCGGTAGTATTTTACTAAAGTAAATATAGTATATAGTAGAAGTATTGTGAATCTTGTAATGCTAATAAACCAAAGACGTTTGATGATTAAAGGTTTATTATCTACATGTTTTAGAGTTAATAAAATACATTTGTCTTCACAATACAATAATAGTATGCATTTGTAAGATCGTGTCGACTAGATGCACAGTCTTTGCAATATATTTTCTATATATATGATTATTTTGATTGATTATTGAAATTGAATTGACAAGTTTTTCCTACCATATGTTATTAAAACACCATGAGGACTTAATGAAGATTTTTGGTTATTTTTCAAATTAAAGTAAAAATATTATACAAGATATACTTTTGGCTAGGTATACACTTGTACCGTGACAGGTGAATTCCTATAATGTTAGATAACTTATCCATGATGCATTGTTACCTATAGACTAATTTGTTTGCAAGATATGTAAAATTGTGGCATCATTTTCTAATCATACTTATACTAACCATATAATTATTGTTATTGCTATTATTGTCTTGATCACATATATGTGTATTCGTTTGGGTGAAATTGATTGAATGGAATAAGTTAGTATGATCAAGATACATGGTTAATAGTTTTGAGATTTTTTTACGAATAAAATAGGGAAACTTTAAAATTTTGAAACAATGTTAATGGAGTAAAAAGAAAAAAAAAGTAAAGAAAAAAGGGATAAAAGTTATCGAAAAAGATAAAAGGAAGGGTTGTTTAGTTATTTTGTTGAGTTTTTAGTTGGCCTAAATATTATCCCTAGCTATTTCTGTCTAGCCACTAATGAGCTTTCATGTAAATTCTCATTAGTTGAATAAGTAGTTTTGATTGATGGTTTACTACACAACTATATAAGTCACTATTTTCCTACACATATTTTAGTTGCCTATAAACTAGCTATGTGACAAAGACATATTATAAATAAATTATTAAATGTTGAGAACTTGAAAGCAACATTTGTTTAAGTTTCAAAGTGACAAATATATTGTTTTTATATGATGACATGCTATAAGGTCATGTATTGTATGATTTGTTGCTATCTATACCTTGTATTCTATATGCTATCACTTCTTTGCATCGATAATACCGAATAGAACGACTAAACCAAAGTTGTGGTTTATTGTCATTCTCATGTAAGAGTAGAAATATGCTTCGATTTGACACCCAAAGTGTCATTGTATCTCATTATCAAGTATAAAAGAAATATTATACGACTCGGACATATAATTACTTCTTAATTGACGTTATACGAAGAGAAGTTCATTTATAAGTGAAATCGGATAAAACAAATTTTGTTTGTCAAACCTCAATATACTCCTCAAGTAGCAATATCAGTTACAGGGTCTGAACGGTTTGAAATGACTGTATATCTATATGTTCGAGAAAATAATGGAAAACCATAAAAATTGTATGGTTTTACTCTGATTCATGAAGTGAATATATATTGATCATTGGCATCATTGAGAAAGTTGTAATCATGATCATATTAATAATGAGATTGGTCATTAGAAGTGCAACAATCATCAAGAGATCAAACTATCAGAAATTGTAAGATAGCCAAGCTAATAATGAGATCGAATATCAGTATTGTAATGACACTCATGATGAGATCGACCACCAAAAGTGGTGAACTAGTGATTACAGAACACGATGGTTTGAACTTTGAAGTTATAATACATTCTTTCATATCTTATGTTTTGTATTGCATACGTGCAAGTAAGACATATACAATATCATAAACCATAAGTTTATGGATCTTAATTATATGTTGGTGTGACCGGTTAGACCACACCGAGACAATGATGATGTGAAACTTAATGAATAACCAGAAGATTCTTCATGATAATTAAATATGTCTTAGTTGCTCTCAACAAAATTTAATTATTTACCAACCAAAGTAGGGTGTGAATCTCTAAAATATTATGGAATGAACGAAGTATGTATATATCCAAACATTATACCGTTTAGTGTTTTAAATCGATGAATCGTCTAAATGGTCATCAAATTTACAACTTGAAGTTGTGTGTAGCTTAGCTAATGAGATAGTAAGCATATTATTCCAAATTATAATATTTATGGTGGTTATAACATTGTTTAATTTCCTTGTTACTAATGATTATTGGAATAAGTATTGAACTTTCTAAATGCTTAAGACACAAATTGCTTTTGTTGAAGACGATGACCAAACGTCTACAAATTGATTGCAAAGCCAATAATCAAGAGAGCAAAAGTTCATATTTTAGCACATGTGATTTTACATGCGGTAACATTATTTCACATCAAGCCAACAGGTTGTAATAGTTTCTCCCCATTATAGTTGGTTTTAGTCAGGAACCAAATATTTCCCATCAAACTTTTTATTGTGCGGTATACATTGGAATTGATCCACCATAACGCATAAAGATTGAAACTCAAATAATGTTGGGAATACATGTTGGGTGAAAATACTATTTATGATTACATACTTAGAGCAATTAACAAGAGACTTATTTACAGGTCATTGAATCTTACTTTAAGTAAATTAACATTCCCAACATTAGGGGGAGATTAATGGCAGTTGGGAAAGGAATAAGTATGCATTAATTATTATTGATCCTCAAACTAAATTAGGTGAACAGGAAGTTCAAAAGATAATTCATTTACCTAGATTAAAGAATTAATTACCAGACATGTTCAATGAACTAAAAACAGTGACTAAGTAAGTCACATAGGCAACTGCTAATGCTACAATTAAGATAAGTGTCCTAGAAGGACAAACCATATATTAATGAGTCTATTGCACGCCTGAAGTGTGGTAGACTAGTCGATTCCAAGAAAATAAAAATTCCTCGAAAAGATGGAGCAAGTAATGAAAAAGTGATCAAGTCGATGTTATAGTAAAAAAGGGCTCTTGAAGAGACATTAGACATGATGGTTCCAGAAGAACCTCGGGTACTTGAAAATAAAGAGCTCATAGTAAATTATATCATGTCTATAAGTGTATGGAATCGAAATAAAATCGACGTCGTTATACTTTTGTATATCTTGAAATGATGAAATGACGAGGATCATGATTTAAGATCTACCTACGAATGAAAACATATAAATGATTGGCTAAAAGAAAATGGAAAAGACGCAAATAAGGAAGAATTGAATTCTCTAATGAAATGGAAAGTTTCTGAACCAACAGTCCATATAACTGAAGTTGTAAAATATGTTGGATACAAATGGTTCTTTTATGCGATTCATGTAAAATCAAATTAAGTGAAATAAGGAAAAACTGGTGGCACAAAGATTTTCGCAAAGACCCATGATTGATTATAAAGATGCACACTTTCTAGTGGTGGAGGCAATGAATTTCCAATATTTTATTCATCCGGTAATATAAAGAAAAATTGATATGTGTCTTATGAATTTTATGTATCACGTGATACTAAAAGTTTACATAAAAGTCCCTGAAGGATTTAAATTATCAAACTCATGTAAAGCAAGTTCTCGAGAAGACTATGATTCAGATCTCATACATTATGGGTATTATATATAGGCTAAATATAATTACAACTCTTGATGAGTTTACTAAAGCAGTCGAGTACTTAAAAGGTAATATTATAAAATCTTAAGGATGTAATTCTTGTGCACCAATAAACATACATAGAAAACTTGTACCCGATGATTATGATATCTCAATGTACAATGTATAAGCATGGTATAATATGGATTTTATCAATAAGCAAGTGTTCAAGACATCTTGGAATATGGTATAAAATCAATGAGAAAGTTTACGTGATGGAACTCTTAAAGAGTATATACAGGTACATAATTATTCAAAGTAGAAAGAAGTATCTGAATGATTATAAATGCCTAAAGCTCAAAACCTTGGCAATATATCTTTATAAAGTGAAGAAAAGATTTATATGGACTAATATAGTAGAGTCGAATGTGGTATAATCGACTTGCTGCTAATCTTAAAAAAGGAGTAATACATATGGTGTAGTTGGTCTATTTGTTCTCATTAAAATAACAATATGATGTTTATTGTATATGTTGATAATGTCATTAAAGATGACATATCAAAATGGGCTCAAATATTTAAACTAAGAATTTGCAAATTAAAGATGGTATTGCAAATTTATGGTTCAATATGTAGAATATGCATTTGTATTATTATCCATCAATCATAATACGTCTAGAAGATGGTGGACATTTTCATATGCACAAAACTTATGGTATAAGTACATTTAATGATGTCCAAATAGTTGATATAGAAAATGACTCTTATCATCTCTAATCAAAGAAGCATGTATCCTTGGTCTAGAAGTACCATAGTTAAATTCGAATTGTATTAATATATCTTGCTAGTATATATACAAGGGCATATGTCAGGAAATTCATTGACAAGATATAACTCGTGTACAGTGAGGAGATAATGTAATGAAATGGGTAAAACATTTATTTTTATACCCTTAAGGTACAAAAGATATGGATTCATATTTTCCTAACCTATCAACAAGTTTGGTTAGTTTTGTAAATGCAGAGAATGTAGCAAAACACATTCATGGATCTTATGCTATCTACTTACAAGAGGAAGTAATTAAAGATTCACATGAAGATCATACATCAATGTTCATTGAAGGATTTCCCATTAATGGATCAAGCGACATATCAAGCTGCACATCAATGAATTACAAAGTTTTGAGCAACTTTCAAAGAAGCCCGACACGAGCCACTTATAAGATACATGTAAAAATGACGGGGAGCGTTATACAAGTTGCACTCTTTTTCCCTTAACCAAGTTTTATCCCAATGGATTTTCTTAGTAAAGTTTTTTATGACACAACATACCTGATCCAAATTTATCAGAGGGAGAAAATACGTGCTGCACTCTTTTTCCCTTAGCTTAGGTTTTGTCCCACTGGGTTTTTCCTAGCAAGGTTTTTAAGGAGGCAGCACCACCAAGCGTATAATATATTATTTTCTTTTACGTGGATAGACAAGGGGAGGGTTATAAATAAACTATATTATGGTGACTATCCACATTCTAACTTTCATCTCTTCATGTCCTTTGTATTAATGTAAGAACACTACATATAGAGGTTCTTTGCATTGTATCATTACATCTCAATGAATTATAATTATCTATTCTATCTTTCTCTATGTGTTCCTTTGATACTTGTTCTTATGTTTATATACTAGTCGCTAGTAGGCCATTGTTTCACAACATTCCTATCTTTTTGTTCAAATGTATTTTAAACATTGTTTACAAGCCAATCACTAACCAACCGATTTGGTTTTAAAAACTGGATGAGAAGAAAAAAAAAGATATTCTTATTTACTTAAATACATAAGAAAAAAACAAAGAAAAAGTTTGGAAATATATATAAATATTTGTTATATAGAATCAAAATTCACTAGAGATGGGTTTTGCCTGAGAAGATTAAGAAGTAATATGAATATGTCACGCATGCGTTCCTAATTGTGTAGGGGAGAAGTATTTGCGTTCAACACAAAATACATCATATTTGTGTTGCAAAAATCAAAGGATTTACCAAATATAGCTATGTTGTTTTATTATTTATAATTGTGTTGCAGGAACGGTATAACTACACAGTTTTAATGATAAAACAATATTGTCATAGGTAACACGCACGGTTATATTGGTAAACCAACACAATTTATATTGGTAAACCAACACAATTTTCATATTTTATTTAAAAAATCAAATAATAATATTATATTTAAGTTAAAGATAAACTTAAAGATAATAATAATGTACAAAAATAATTATCAATGTTTAGAAAAAGGATGAAAATAAAAGTCAAGAATGGGCAACCATTCTCTCTTGCTATTTATATTTATGTAAAGACAAAGAGAGACAAAGCATGGTTAATTATAAAGTTTACATATATTATATATATATATTGTAGTTACATTTGTAATACAACCATCATGCTAAATCAACTGTTCAATTTATGAATATTAAAATAAATGTAACGAGTTTAAATTTCATAACTCTTAAATTCGGTTTTAACCAATTACAATAGCCTTTCTATCAGTCAAGTCGCGCATTGAGGTGATGTCGTAGTCTCACGTAAATCTAATTCAAATACTGCTACTAGCTAGCGGTAAGTAGGTATCGAACACAAGGAGTTGTGGAAGTTATGTTATCTAAGGTTTGTGATACTTTAGCTAAATTACCTAAATTGTAAGGAAATTAAATTCAGAATTTTTTTGTTTTGTGGTTTTAGATTTTAACTAGTAACGATTCAAAGATTGGTTGTTTAACAGATTTAAAAGCAAGTGATCATCTTAAGTTTCCGGTTTCAAATAACTCATGTGTTTCAAATTCAACTAGAAAGAGTCACATAGACATGACTCGTGTTTGATTAATTGTTCATGATAAAAGGGAACTAAGTACTCGGATTACTTATAATGCGAGGTTATTACCCGATAACCAATTGACTAATATCCAACCCGTAAACCTCCCCGTGATATCTCGGTTGTCAACGACACCAAGAACGTACGACTAAGGCAATGAATAAAATATCAATCAACAATTTACCAACAATAATTCAAACACCATAACAACTACCAAATAGCAATTATTATTCTAGAAATCAGAAATTGAAACACAATGGTTCAACAAACCTTCCACTCAAGTTGATCATAAGAAGTTCTAGCCTCTCATGTTCTTGCAATCCAACATACTTCAATTGTTTTGATCATAAGAACCAACAAACACCAAATTATGTTTAGAAATTGTTTTGGAACACAAAGATCACTCAAAAATCGCCCCCAAAGCACTGCTAAACGTTCACAATGATTGAGATGTGAAAGGACTTTTCAAAACCGAGTATAAATGGGCGGTTACACATTTCCCGTAGCTCACCACCGTAAGCTACGGCGCCCACCGTAGCTTACGGTGGTCAACAGGATTTCCCGTTTTGCCCCTCGTTCAATCTGTTGAGTCCTTATCTTCAACTAGCCACTTGCAAATCCCCGACAAAGCACGTTTAAACTCCCTCGTTATGCTCTCATGTACCTGCAAAGCCATACACACCGTAGACATCAAATCTTAACAATTAACCCATTTAAACGTGGAATAATGATCATTTTAATACACTTTCGGGTTGTCCAATAGACCACCCGTCACATCCCCACACTTAAACGTTGCTTGCCCCAAGCAACACATCATAAACATTTTCAAACTTAAAAGTGATCATCATGTAAACCAAACACAAACATGTCATCTTGTTGTCAACTTTCCATCATACCACATAACACACCCTCACAATACTCTCCTCTCGGTGACAAAAATGGTACTAGCAAGATTGTGTTAGATCACTCAATGCAAGTATGTGAATGTGCAACAATAAGCTTGGATAATAATCAAGTCTCTACCTATGAATTGCCTAACATGCTTATAAATCAAAAGGACTTTCGGGTTGTAACGAGGCTATGTGTAAGGGCGAGAATTGGTGGGATATATGCATGTAGCTCGTTTAATGGACCTGATTTATTATTATAACCAACAAATTAACCAACTCTATTTGTACAACTAACTTCTCTTTTCCATTTTTTTTTCTTCTTTCTTTTTTTTAACATTTAACAATATTGCAACAAGATAGCAAATATCGCATTACGACTATTGAAAGAAAGAATACATACAAAGCAATATCAAACTAAACTAGACTCTTAAACCGGGTCAATTAATAGGTGGAATTTTGTAGGACATAGGCTTGGGTAACAATTGAATGGTCAAAAGCTCAAATTTTGGCTACTAATGTCCAAACCCCCGTCCCGCTCACTACCAAGCTCATATATATAACTTATGAGGTCCAACCCCCAAAACCCACACTCAACACACATCCAGACGAGGCTATCTAAATACCCTTATCATATTCCACAAGCATGTTACCGTAGGTGTTGACAAGCATCTATTATCCAAGTTCTATTAACACAATGCACATACCGCCACTCAACCAAAAAGAATTTAATCTCTAAAGTACATCCATATGGCTCAAACCTCACCAAGAAAGGAATAAAAATAGATACCGATTTGTCATGTATATTAAGGTAGTATATTCAAACTTTGACAACTGTTTGGCTTGGTTCACAAAAATTTTTAAAATCCCGAAAAATTTCCCCCATCCCCACACTTGGGATACATTGGCCCCAATGTATGGTTTTGAAGGAATGATCACTCAAGTTACTTCAATATCACCTTTAGCTTCCATACTCAAACCCCAAATTTCTTTTTTATAAATACATGAAACTCAACCACAATACTACCAACCCCAAACATGACTATCAATCACAATACACCCCCTTCACTCCCAGCTATAAACACAACGCAACAAAATAAAGTCTAAAATACTGTATAAAGGAAGAACACAACCTGATCAATAATAGCGCGGCTGAGGAGGTCCGAAGATGGAAGTCATCATCTCTGAAAACTCATTGAATGCAAACGCTACTGTCACTTTCTCCCCCTTCTTGTTGCCCGGAGCTTTGTTGCTGCTGTTGTTGCCCATATGAGGATCCACCCATTGAGAATGATGCATCGGGGGTGTCGGTTAAGAAACACTACCGTCATAGGGTGGCGTGGTCGAGTAGTCCACAGGTGGTGGATCCACAATCACCGGTCGCCCCGCATGCCAATCAGCATGCATCCGCCGGTTTTGATCATCCAAATATCGGTTGTTTATCTCTTGTTCAAAGGCGTACGCATGGGTGCGGTTTCACGATTCTTGATGATCAAAATTGTGCCTCAACGCATGCTCCATACTCGCACAAGGTCTAATGATCAAAGAACGTTCTTTCATCCCCACTCCAGCTATCAAACACCGAAGGCCTCTGACTCTCAATTACTTCTTACACCGTACCTAAATGAGCCCAGTTCGGCTCATACAGATATCTTGAGAAGTCAAAGAAACCTCCAGCTGGATCACTACTTGAACCTCCCCGATCAACATTCATTGGGCAACATGTGGGTCATCCGTATAATCTTCATCCCTACTCGGATCGTCTTCTTCGCTCTCCGGTTCATCCTCTTCCCCCGGTCTAAGTGGCCGTGCGTCGTCCTTCAATACTCTCCATCTTTGCCCTTCGCTCTTCAACTTATGATACCGCTCAGATTATGTGTACTTCCACCCAGCTCCCAATTGTCGGATGTCAAACGGCTTAAATTTCTTGTATGACCCCTTATCATCCACACCAATCACCCCATACATTTTCAAGAGGGCTGTAATAAGGCGACAATGCGGGATGATTTTCCGCTGATCACTATTCCTGCTAATCCACACATTATTCATCACCAAAAAGCGGAAAGGAAACATGGGCCCCAGTCAAAAACGCGTAGAGCACCGGCACTGCCGACCGTCTAACCTCAGTTTTGTCACCCCGCCTTGGAATGACATTTTGCATGCAAATGGCCAACATTAACTTTCCCTCAATTCTTTAATTCTTGCGGTACAGCTTTCCGTGAGTGGTACCCGGCAGAAACAGATAATCAAGCATCGTGTTCCACCGAGGATGCTTCTCGGGTTCAAAGTATAGGTCTTCTAGCCTTGGAAGCATGTATTGATTTATTGGTTTGCTATCAAACTTTACTACCCGCCGCAAAGAATCAAAAGACATTTCCACCACAATGCCATTTACGGTTCCTATCAGCCTCATTTTCGATGCTCCACCTTTATATGAAGGACACCTAAGAGTGGCCATCCACTCTTGAATCTCAACGTCATATAAATTTGTACCTTCATAATCGTAACATTTCAGAGCCGCTTCCCAACCTAGTGCACGAAACTTATCCGTAACCCCAAATAGTCCAAAATCTGCTTCCCTCACATCTTTTTCACAAATAAACGCTTCTTTCCTTTGTGCCAGTTTATTAATCTAATCATTGAACAACTCAGCCTGCCACTCCTCTAGCTGATCATGTAGAGGACCAGATGTCCATCTTGGCTTTGGCCCCCGATCAGGCACATCTTCCTCGTGCTCTTCCTTAATGTCACTCTTAATCACTAACAGTCTCTTTCTTGGCGCCGGGTTACTCGAAGAACCCACTTTTTCCTTTCCTTTACGCCCCATATTAATTCTGCAAAGCAAAGACATCAAGAGCACACATTATTCTTCTTCTCAATATCCCACATTATCCCCACACTTGCTTATCACTATGGTCATGGAAACTAGCCAAATCACAAGTTCATCATATGCAAAAAAATTGAACAACATTTCCCTAAGTTAGTAAAATTTGCCCAAAAATCATATTTTTATCACATAACTAGCTTCCATAACCATAACCATAACCATTCAAAAACCCATCAAATTTATCACAAGATAATCAACTATAAGCAAGCATGGGAACATGGTAACATAGCACGTACAATTCTACAATGTAATAACAATAGTGTAAAAAATTGCATACCTTAGCCTTGTAGAAAAGAAGAACCCTAAAAACTTGAAGATTAACAAAAACCCTATAATTTTCGGATCAAAAAGTTCCAAATTGATCCCCCAAATGTTGGATTCCACCCAATGCAAGCACAAATTCGGAATCCTTGTGAAATTTTAGTCAAATTGACCCGAAAATCGCTCGAATTGGTGAGAAATTGAAGGATTAGTGTAGGTTAAAGTGGGTGTTCTTGAGAGTAAATAAGGAGGTAGGAGAATAGAAGTTGTCACTGAAAGAGATGCAGAAAATGGGTGATTGGGGTTAAATCCCGTGTTTAAAAAGCTTTTTTGCGGACCCAATTCGCCCAGTGGCCACCGTAAGCTACGGTGGCCAGGGTTTATAAAGGGGAAGTAAGACAGTAGCCTTACACCATAATGGAATTAGAGTCCATCGTAGCTTACGTTGGGGACCGTAAGCTAAGACCGTATCTGGGCATAATTGTTTGAAATTTTTGTTTTTTATTATTATTTTTTTATTTTTTATAGCAACTACAAACGACATTTTACAAACTTTTATCCTACCACCCCCCTGGAAACCTGTGTTGTCCTCAACACCGTGTAGGAGAAATTCCGAAAAACTTCCCCACACTTGTTTCAAACACAAATCAAACAAGTTCGGCTAATTACTCGAAACAAACTAACTAAACACATAAACTAGATATTTACACTACCAAACCTGGTCTCTGGTGTTTAATCCGCGTCCAACGGGCGTAGGATGTAGCCCACTTTGCCAAGTTCAAGATGTTTAATATCGTTTCCTTCCAAATACGGTTTGAGCCGATGCCCATTCACCGTTTGTTTCATGTTAGTCCGATCATCCACAATATCAACATCTCCAAACCTGCCCACTCGTGTAATAACATAAGGGCCCATCCACATTCTTTTCAATTTGCCCGCGAACATCTTTAGCCTTGAATTATACAACCACACCTTTTGACCCGTTTCGAAAGTTCGCTTCCGAATCTTTGCATCATGAACCTTCTTGAGCTTATCTTTGTATGCAGCCGCACACTCATATGCTTCATCACGAATCTCTTCGATCTCACTCAATTAAAGTTTTCGGATCTTCCCCGCTTCATTATAATCGGCGTTTACCATCTTAATAGCCCAATGCGCCCTATGCACCAATTGCATCGGTAAATGACATCCCTTTCCGTACACCAACCGGTAATGAGTTGTACCAATATGAGTTTTGTAGGCCGTTTGGTACGCCCGCAATGCATCATCCAACTTACTCGACCAATCCTTCCCATCCGTTCACACCGTCTTCATTAAAATTTCCTTAATTTGACGGTTGGACACTTCAACTTGTCCACTAGTTTGTGGATGTTACAGTGCGGCAATTCGGTGGTTCACGACGCGGCAATTCGGTGGTTCACATTGTACCTCTTCAATAATTTTCCAAAATTAAAATTTTTAAAATGTGAACCACCATCACTGATTATAACACGTGGAATCCCGAAACAAGCAAAGATTTTTGATTGTACAAACTTGCAAACAACCGAATGATCATTAGTCCTTGTCGGTATGGCTTCAATCTATTTTGATACATAATGCACAGCCACTAAGATGTACAAAAACCCATTTGAACTTGGAAAAGGCCCCATGAAATCTATCCCACATACATCAAAAATCTCTACCACCAAGATGGGTTGCATAGGCATTTCATCCCTCTTTGAAATACTCCCCATCTTTTGGCAATCTAGACAATTTCGGGCAAATTCACATGCGTCTTTAAAAATTGTTGGCTAATAGAACCCGCATGTGAGCACCTGATATCCCGTCTTGTGACCACTAAAGTGTCCCCCACAAGCGGATGAGTGAGCATGGGTCAAAATTTCAGCCACTTCTGCTTCCGGCACACACCTTCTAATCACTTGATCGGGCCCAATTTTAAACAGATCTGGTTCATCCCATATGTATTGCTTGACTTGGACCATGCACTGTTGTCTTCTTCTCTTCGTCCAATGACTAGGAATAACTCCTGTGACCAAATAGTTTACATAATGGGCATACCACGGTGCTACAAAAGTAGAGACAACGAGCAACTGTTCATCGAGAAATCGTTCGTTAATTTCACTGAAATCGTCAACCCCTTCCATTGGAATTCGAGACAGATGGTCCGCCACCACACATTTTCACTTCCCTTTTTATCTCGAATTTCCAAATCAAATTCTTGTAACAAGAGCACCCCCCGAATCAACCGAGGCTTCGCATCCTTTTCTCCATCAAATACTGAACTGCGCTATGGTCCGAATACACTACCACCTTGCTTCCCCAAATATACGATCAAAATTATCCAATGCATACACCACTGCTAATAATTCTTTTTCAGTTGTGGTGTAACTCAGTTGCGCCTCGGACAAGGTTTTGCTCGCATAATAAATTGCCACCGGCTTCTTGTCGACCCTTTGTCCCAAAAACCGCTCCAATAGTTGTATCGCTAGCATCGCACATAATCTCGAACGGCTTTGACCAATCAGGTGGTTGCAAAATAGGGGCTTTCACCAGTTCCTTCAAAACATTAAAAGCTTGCAAACATTCATTAGTAAAGTCAAAAGGAACATCTTTCAATAATAAATTACATAAGAGTTTAGTAATAACACTAAAACCCTTAATAAATCTCCTATAAAACCCAGCATGCCCCAAAAATGACATTACCCCTTTTACATTTGTAGGAGGAGGCAACGATGATATTACATGAATTCTCGCTTTATCTACCTCCATCCCTTTTTCAGAAACAACATGGCCCAACACAATACCTTCTTGCACCATGAAATGACTTTTCTCCTAACTAAGCACTAAGTTTTTCTCAACACATCTTTTTAAAACCTTTTCCAACTCGTCGAGACAAGACTCAAAACTTGCGCAAAAATTGAAAAGTCATCCATGAACACCTCAAGCGACTCTCCAACCATGTCCGAGAAAATACTTATCATACATTGTTGAAAAGTTGTCGGGGCATTGCAAAAGCCAAATGGCATTCGCCTAAAAGCAACAGTACCATAAGGACATGTGAAAATGGTCTTATGTTGGTCATCAGGGTGAATAGCAATTTGGTTGTAACCCGAGTACCCATCCAAAACACAGTAGTATTTTTTACCCGAAAGTTTTTCAATTATTTGGTCAATGAAGGGTAATGGAAAATGGTCCTTAGAAGTTGCAGTATTCAATTTTCTATAATCGATACAAACACGCTACCCGGTGACCGGTCGGGTGGCGATTTGCTCACCCTTTTGGTCCTTAATCACTTGAATACCGGCCTTTTTAGGCACCACTTGGGTAGGAATTACCCAAGCACTATCATAAATAGGGTAAATAATACCTGCATCCAACCATTTGATTACCTCTTTCTTTACCACCTCACGCAAGTTTGGATTCAACCTTCGTTGAGCTTCCCTCGTCGGCTTTGCATCATCAGTTGTAATAATTTTATGCATAACAATGGATGGGCTGAGTCCTTTCAAGTCAGCGATCGTCCATCCAATAGCCGCCCGATTCGCTTTAAGCACCCTTAGCAATTCATGCTCTTGAGCCAACTCTAAGTTGGAGGCAATAATGACCGGTAACGTGTCATTATCCCCTAAGAATGCATATTTCAAATGGCTTAGCAATTCCTTCAACTCCAACATCGGTGGCTCCTCCAATGATGGCTTCGTGCCAGGACTAATTTCCGCCGGCAAGCTCTCAAACTGATGAGTCCGCGGCGGTCGCCCTTCTTTCACAGCCATTGCATCTTGCTTTTCTTCTTCCACCCTCAAGTCACAAGCATGTACCAAAGCTCATGATATTTACTAAAATGTTTCATATTTATTAAATTCAAATTACAACTTAAATGTTCAAACCAAATTCATACAATACAAGGAAATGAAAACTAAATAAACAATCCAAAGCCTAAACTGATTTATTCTTCTAGGTCGTCCTATGTATTTCTTGCTTCAACTAGATCACCTGTATCATGTGTAAAAATGGGGAAATTTTGGGTCAACAAAAGTTGGCGGGTGAACCTTATTTAAAAACATTGTTATTGATTTCTTGTTGTATTTAATATTGAAAAGTTGTGCAATAATCATATGTGAGCAAACTTATATAAACAAACAATCACAAACCACCTTGAATGAGTATATGACATGAATGATAATGTATTGTGAGATCCAGGCTCAATCAAACGGAGCTGGCCTCGTATGTTGGCAACGTCACGTTCCGCTCATAGGTAATGGGGAACAGACGAGCCTATGATGATGTATGTGAGATCAAGGCTCAATCAAACGGAGCCGATCGAAATGAGGCACCTGTACTCAACCCGTCTCCCACGGGGAGCTGTTGGGCCTAATGAAATGTATGTACTGAAAATGATAAATTTAATCTAAACATTAACCACACAAACAATTGATACATATTGGATACACATTTGATCATGGATATGATGGATGCACAAGTGTTTAAATATAATAAATAATTAAGCAACACATGATACACCTCAAAGTGTGATTAAAACGAGGAATTGGTAGAGATTCACTCACATTGGGTGCGTTCTTTTGATGATGTTGAATGCGCATGAGTTTTGGGATTTGATCGACGAGGAAAAACTAACCTAAAATAATAACGAAATAGTACGGTAAATAAGTGGATTTTATTGACAATTTTAATAGGATTTTTAGATTTATTTTTGTGAGTTTAAGGTCATTTTCTAACTTTAAAAATATTATTTTTTAAGTTTTTTTAATTGATTTTTAAATTAAATAAATAAATAAATAAAAAAATAAAAAAATTTGACTTTTTGTTGACCGTTGACCGTTGACCGGACCGTTGGCCGGACCGTTGACCGGTCGGACTGTGGTCTGAGTGTGCACTGAGTGAGGTTCGAACCGGGGACCTCTCGTACGCGTGCACGCAGCTCTACCAACTGAGCTACGTGTCTAACCCGAAATATTCTGTGTTTTAATTATATATATATATACTAATTAAATGTTAATTTATTTGGTTTATATTAAAAGGATTTAAAATGGTTGAACCGGTTGCAGGGACCCGGATCGAACTCGGGTCCTTCGGTTTGTAAGCGCACAGCCCAACCAGTTGGGCTGTGTGTCTTATCTGTTAAAGTTACGGTTCACATTAATCTTATAAACATACTAGGACCTGTTCTGATTCAGTTTAAAAAAAATTTGCTTTTTATTCTGAAAATCGGTGCGTTTGTAAGGTTCGAACTCGTGACGTGCGCTATGTGTTTGCACACAGTCCACCACTGGACTGTGTGTCTAACCCGGTTTAATATCTTGTTTTAATTAACTTATACACAATGTCGACTTCGTCTTCTTCATTCAAAGACACAGACAAACGATATCCAATTGTTCTGGTTTAAATCGTTCGTCGATCATATAAGTGATTAAAATGTAATGAATAAATAGAGTTACGGAATCGAATGTACCGAACAGAATGCTTTCCTCAGAATTCCGGCAATGGTCGTCGGCTCTGATTTGTGAATTCCGTCTGATTGAATCAATTAACAGTTTTGATCGATGAGTTGTGAAATTGAGTTACTAAACAAGGATTATCAGAGGGTTTAGATGTTTGTACCGATTCACAGCGTGATTTCGGAAATTTCCAGAGATTTTCCGTGGAGTGCAGATTATCCGGCAACGTCGTCTGGGACCGATTCTGGTTGAAGGATTGAAGTTAGTATAAGTCTAACAATGGATTGAAAACGAAGAGTTGAGAAATTTACCGATTTGATGTAAGTCTCGGTTTTCCGGCGAATGTCCGGCAATACAGAATATCTCCGGCGAGTGTAATTGCTTCGAGAAATTGTGAGATTTTGAGCGAAAAGATTACCAGAGACTTGGGTGTGTATTTATAGGGAAGAATCAGGATGAACTGAGTCCGAATTTGGTCTTGATTCATGGTCAAGGTTTTCTCCAGCGGTTATGACTGAGATCGCGGGATTAGACATCGGTTATAACCGATGTCGAAGTTAATATACGCGTTCAGTCAAAGGAAACGGTCGAAGTCTCTGATACCAATCTGTCACACCCCGACCCGCAGCGGAATAAGAGTCGGGGCATAATTGGGTTATCACCAAAGCTCATGATGTTTACTAAAATGTTTCATATTTATTAAATTCAAATTACAACTTAAATGTTCAAACCAAATTCATACAATACAAGGAAATGAAAACTAAATAAACGATCCAAAGCCTAAACTGATTTATTCTTCTAGGTCGTCCTATGTATTTCTTGCTTCAACTGGATCACCTGTATCATGTGTAAAAATGGGGAAATTTTGGGTCAACAAAAGTTGGCGGGTGAACCTTGTTTAAAAACATTGTTATTGATTTCTTGTTGTATTTAATATTGAAAAGTTGTGCAATAATCATATGTGAGCAAACGTATATAAACAAACAATCACAAACCACCTTGAATGAGTATATGACATGAATGATAATGTATTGTGAGATCCAGGCTCAATCAAACGGAGCTGGCCTCGTATGTTGGCAACGTCACGTTCCGCTCATAGGTAATGGGGAACAGACGAGCCTATGATGATGTATGTGAGATCAAGGCTCAATCAAACGGAGCCGATCGAAATGAGGCACAAGTACTCAACCCGTCTCCCACGGGGAGCTGTTGGGCCTAATGAAATGTATGTACTGAAAATGATAAATTTAATCTAAACATTAACCACACAAACAATTGATACATATTGGATGCACATTTGATCATGGATATGATGGATGCACAAGTGTTTAAATATAATAAATAATTAAGCGACACATGATACACCCCAAAATGTGATTAAAACGGGGAATTGGTAGAGATTCACTCACATTGAGTGCGTTTTTTTGATGATGTTGAATGCGCATGAGTTTTGGGATTTGATCGACGAGGAAAAACTAACCTAAAATAATAACGAAATGGTACGGTAAATAAGTGGATTTTATTGACAATTTTAATAGGATTTTTAGATTTATTTTTGTGAGTTTAAGGTCATTTTCTAACTTTAAAAATATTATTTTTAAGTATTTTTAATTGATTTTTAAATTAAATAAATAAAAAAATAAAAAAATTTGACTTTTTGTTGATCGTTGACCGGTCGGACTGTGGTCTGAGTGTGCACTGAGTGAGGTTCGAACCGGGGACCTCTCGTACGTGTGCACGCAGCTCTACCAACTGAGCTACGTGTCTAACCTGAAATATTCTGTGTTTTAATTATATATATATATACTAATTAAATGTTAATTTATTTGGTTTATATTAAAAGGATTTAAAATGGTTGAACCGGTTGCAGGGACCCGGATCGAACTCGGGTCCTTCGGTTTGTAAGCGCACAGCCCAACCAGTTGGGCTGTGTGTCTTATCTGTTAAACTTACGGTTCACATAAATCTTATAAACATACTAGGACCTGTTCTGATTCAGTTTAAAAAAAATTTGGTTTTAATTCTGAAAGTCGGTGCGTTTGTAAGGTTCGAACTCGTGACATGCGCTATGTGTTTGCACACAGTCCACCATTGGACTGTGTGTCTAACCCGGTTTAATATCTTGTTTTAATTAACTTATACACAATGTCGACTTCGTCTTCTTCATTCAAAGACACAGACAAACGATATCCAACTGTTCTGGTTTAAATCGTTCGTCGATCATATAATTGATTGAAATGTAATGAATAAATAGAGTCACGGAATCGAATGTACCGAACAGAATGCTTTCCTCAGAATTCCGGCAATGGTCGTCGGCTCTGATTTGTGAATTCCGTCTGATTGAATCAATTAACAGTTTTGATTGATGAGTTGTGAAATTGAGTTACTAAACAAGGATTATCAGAGGGTTTAGATGTTTGTACAGATTCACAGCGTGATTTCGGAAATTTCCAGAGATTTTCCAGCGAGTGCAGATTATCCGGCAACGTCGTCTGGGACCGATTCTGGTTGATGGATTGAAGTTAGTATAAGTCTAACAATGGATTGAAAACGAAAGAGTTGAGAAACTTACCGATTTGATGTAAGTCTCGGTTTTTCGGCGAATGTCCGGCAATACAGAATATCTCTGGCGAGTGTAATTGCTTCGAGAAATTGTGCGATTTTGAGCGAAAAGATTACCAGAGAATTGGGTGTGTATTTATAGGGAAGAATCAGGATGAATTGAGTCCGAATTTGGTCTTGATTCATGGTCAAGGTTTTCTCCGGCGGTTATGACTGAGATCGCGGGATTAGACATCGGTTATAACCGATGTCGAAGTTAATATACGCGTCCAGTCAAAGGAAACGGTCGAAGTCTCGCGAAATCGTCGGGATTTCCGGTGACTGCGGATTGGGCGCGCTGATCACTGGGTTTGATTTAGAGTTCTATTATAAATGTTAATTGTTTCAACATATATCACAAACGAGTCAAGTGGCGGAGTGGTTAGGTGTTTGTTTGTTTCTTCCGGCTGACCCGAGTTCAAAACCCGGCAGCCTCTTTTCTTTTTTTACTAACTTATTTTTACTTTTTAATAATTATAGTTTTTAAATTCTAAAATGTTTATTAATTATGTTTTGTTTAAAATTAATATTAATCATAAATACGCAACGAAATTTTATAACTGATTATTCGATTAATAAACGAAGCGGATTTGGAAACCCGTTTTTCGACGGATGTTACAGTATCCCCTATTTTTAGAAATTTCGTCCCGAAATTTAAGTAGTAGTGGTAACAGGAAAAAGATGTGGGTATTTCTCGCGCATTGAGTCTTCACGTTCCCAAGTAAACTCAGGTCCTCGTTTCGACTCCCAGCGTACCCTGACAATTGGAATGCGACTTCGTCTTAAACGTTTCTCTCCGAAGTCCATAATTTCTACTGGTCTTTCAATGAAATGCATAGATTCATCGACTTGAATGTCTTCTAGAGGAATATGGAGGTTTTCATCGGCGAGGCACTTCTTCAAGTTTGATACGTGAAATGTGGGATGAATTCTGTTGAGTTCTTCTGGTAGGTCAAGCTTGTATGCTACAGGTCCTACTCTTTCGAGTATCTTGAAAGGTCCTACGTAGCGTGGTGCTAGCTTGCCCTTCTGGCCAAAACGAACCACTCCCTTCCACGGTGATACTTTTAAAAGTACTTGGTCACCAATGTTAAACTCCAAGGGCTTTCGTCGTTTGTCTGCATAACTCTTTTGACGACTTTGTGCCGCTAGAAGATTGTTTCGAATTTGTTGGATCTTGTCTGTTGTTTCTTGAATTAATTCTGTAACGGTGATTTGTGCTTCTCCAATTTCGTGCCAACATATTGGTAATCGGCACTTACGACCATATAAAGCTTCGAAAGGTGCCATGCCGATACTTGAATGATAGCAGTTGTTGTACGAAAATTCAACTAATGTAGATGAGCGTCCCAATTCCCTTTGAAGTCTATGACACATGCTCGAAGCATGTCTTCAAGAGTTTGGATGGTGCGTTCAGATTGTCCATCAGTTTGAGGATGAAAAGCGGTACTGAGGTCTAATCGTGTACCCAAAGCGGCTTGTACGGCTTGCCATGTTCGTGAAGTGAAAAGACCATCACGGTCTGAAATGATGCTTAAAGGTACACCATGACGGCTTACGATCTCGCTGATGTAGATACGAGCTAATTTCTCGTTCTTGAAGTCCTCGCGAATCGGAATGAAGTGAGCTGATTTGGTAAGACGATCAATGATTACCCATATGGTGTCATACCCACTGGAGGTGCGAGGTAACCCGGTAATGAAATCCATGGTTATGTTTTCCCACTTCCACACAGGTATTTCGGGTTGGACTAGAAGTCCTGAAGGCCTTTGATGTTCAGCCTTTACTTTGGAACAGGTAAGGCACTTGGAAACAAAAACAGCAATATCCTTTTTCATTCCAGGCCACCAGTAGGTGTATCGAAGGTCTTGATACATCTTGTCGGCTCCTGGGTGTATAGAGTACCGTGTTTTGTGTGCCTCATTCATAAGGAAATCACAAAGGTTATTGTGATCGGGAATCCATATGCGATCTAGATATTACAGAATACCGTCGGATTTGGTTTCGATTTTGAGTTCTGCTCCACATGACAGCTCATCTCGTACGTCGTTTTCTGTTACAGAAACATGTTGAGCTTCTCGGATTCGATCCTTGATGTCGGTTATGATTTGCGAACATAGAAGACGAATGGAGTTCGCATAACCTTTTCGACTGAGTGCATCGGCCACCACGTTTGCCTTGCCAGGATGATACCGAATTTCACAGTCGTAATCGTTAAGAAGTTCGACCCATCTTCGTTGCCTCATATTCAACTCCTTTTGATTGAAGATGTGTTGGAGACTCTTGTGATTAGTGTATATTTCACACTTGGTACCGTAGAGGTAATGTCTCCATATCTTGAGAGCGAACACAACGGCTCCAAGTTCCAGTTCGTGGGTAGTGTAGTTCTTCTCATGAACTTTGAGTTGTCTAGAAGCGTAGGCGATCACTTTTCCTTTTTGCATTAGTACACAGCCTAGTCCTTGCCCTGATGCGTCGCAATATACTACAAAGTCATCGCAACCTTCAGGGAGTGTGAGGATAGGTGCGTCACAAAGCTTTTGCTTAAGGGTTTGGAAGGCTTCTTCATGTTTAGGTCCCCATATGAAGGGTTTCCCTTTATGAGTCAAAGCCGTGAGTGGCACAGCAATACAGGAGAAATTTGAAATGAAACGGCGATAGTAACAGCCAAACCAAGAAATGATCTTACTTCGCTAGGGGTACGTGGCGCTTGCCATTCCTGTACTGCTTTGATCTTTGTGGGGTCGACATGTATTCCCTTGTCATTGACGACATGTCCAAGGAATTGTACCTCTTTTAACCAGAATTCGCATTTGGAGAATTTGGCGTAGAGCTTTTCATTCCTTAAAAGTGTAAGGATGAGTCGAAGGTGTCGTTCATGATCAGATTTAGACTTTGAGTAGATGAGGATGTCGTCGATGAAGACTATGACAAAGTGATCGAGATAGGGTTTGCATACCCTATTCATTAGATCCATGAATACAGCTGGGGCATTGGTTAATCCAAATGGCATGACCATGAATTCGTAATGACCATAACGAGTTCGGAAGGCGGTCTTTGGGACGTCTTCTTCATGTACTCTGAGTTGATGATATCCAGAACGAAGGTCGATTTTTGAAAAACAGTGGCGCCTTGAAGTTCGTCTAGAAGGTCATCGATGCGAGGTAATGGGTAGCGGTTCTTGACCGTTAACTTGTTGAGTTCTCTGTAGTCGATACACATGCGAAACGTTCCATCTTTCTTCTTCACAAACAGAACAGGTGCACCCCATGGCGATGAGCTAGGACGTATGAATCCTTTGTCAGTCAGCTCTTGCAGTTGACTAGCCAGCTCTTGCATTTCTGATGGGGCTAACCTGTATGGAGATTTTGCGACTGGTGTAGCGCCAGGTATAAGATCAATGCGGAATTCGACTTCCCTCATGGGAGGAAGTCCTGAGATGTCGTCGGGAAAGACTTGTGGGAATTCTTTCACTACAGGTATATCTTCTAGTTTCTTCTCCTTGTTTCCCTTCTTGACGACGTGAGTTAGGAATGCGACATAGTTCTTGCGGAGATACTTTCGGGCTTGAAGGCAGGACATCAATTTGAGTCCTTTCGAAGGGGTTTCTCCAAAGATTCGTAGGGTTTGACCGTCTGCAAGAGGAATGCGAATGAACTTTACGCGGCATACTACTTCAGCATGATGTTGGCTGAGCCAGTCCATACCGATTATAATGTCGAAACTTCCCAACTTCATAGGAATGAGGTCAATTGGAAAATCGTGATCGTTTAAAGTGAGGGTACAATTTCGTATAATAGAGTTTAATGAGACCGGTTTTCCGTCAGCAACTTCCACCGTTATGGATTCCATGAGATTATCACGAGTTTGGTTGAGGATGGGTTCAAATTCTAAGGACACAAAACTCTTATCCGCGCCAGTATCAAATAACATGGATGCATAACTACCATTGATGATAAACGTACCGTTAACCACGTTGTTGTCAGCCCTAGCTTGATTGGCGTTGATGTTGAAAGCTCTTCCTCTAGCAGGTGGAGGAGCTTGGTTAGCTTGGTTCACCGGATTTGCTTGAGCTTGGGCATGAATGATGTTCACCAAGCGTGGACAAGTGTTTCTAAAGTGGTTTAGGTCTCCACAGTTGTAACAAGCCCATATGGGTTGCATCATGGGGTAGTGGGGTTGGTAGTAGGATTGGGCCGTATGTTGTGTAGGTGGTAGAAGTAATGGTTGTTGGGCTTGACCCACTATCTGATGGTGGATTTGGGTTGAGGGTTGGTTGTGGTTCATTCGCTGAAGTGTGCGACAGGTTTGGATGGTGTGACCTGCACGGCCACAGCTGGTGCAATGTTGGCAGGGGTGTTCAGGAAAGTGATGGTATTGGCAACGGTTGCATTTTGGGTATGGGCTGGAGTATGGCTTTTTATATGGTGCAGCTGAGGGGGCAATTTGGGTGATGGGTGCAGCAGTGATTGGGGGGTTTGTTTGAGTGACAGCAAAGTTTCTGTTGTTTCGCTTCCTTTTACCAGTAAACTTCGAAGAAGAGCCAGAATGGTTTGAAGTTTGAGCCTCAATGGGGGCTTTCTTTTTCTCCTCCTTGAATTTACCGTTTCGGATGCGATTCTCGGTAAGTTCGGTAGCTAGTTCCATTGCGGCTTCAAGTGTCGCAGGCGAAGTGCTTAGAACTGAGTCTTGAATTTTCGAGGGGAGGCCTCGAATGTAGTGTTCAACCAAGCGGTACACTGGGGTGAACAAGTTGGGATCATTTGGTTTAGCTCGAGAAATCTTTTGTTGTAGGAAGTATGATCTCCTTCCTTTTGTTTTAACGAATGGAATTCATCTTCCAACTTCTTGATTTCGCTTATTGGACAGAAGCGTCTTGTCATTATTTCCCTTAACTCTTCCCATGTTAAGGTCATAGCATCTTCGACTCCTCTCTTACCCTTTTCTGTGTTCCACCAGGTAAGGGCTACCCCAAATAATCTCCCGGTTGCGTAACGTACCTTGCGATCCTCGGGACAATCGCAATTGAGGAAAGTGTTCTCCATTTTCTCAAACCAGTGGAGGAGAGCAGTGACAACTTCGGTCCCTTCATACTTTAGGGGATCGCAAGACTTGAAGTGTTTGTAGGAGCACCTTTTGGAGGGAGGGTTGTCGACGTTCTGGTCTTCTTGATTGGGAGCGTTGATGGGATTCGGGGTGAGAGCTTGTTGGACTTGAATTACGATGTCAGGAAGCACCGCGGCCATTTGTTTTGCAATTTGGGTGGCCAAGCGTTCGTTTGACCTTCCTGACTTTCTACCTCCACGTAGTTGCCTAGCCGACATCTACAGGAACATACATAGGAAGATAGTGAGTTTAAGAAGTTTTTAGGTGTCATGTGTCGTTAAAAGTAATAAAATAACATAATCATAAATAATGCAACTATATCCATAGGATGTCTTGGGTTTGCTCATGTTTGGGCCTCCAATGTCCCCCATACCATCACCTGTATAGTCATGTGGGCCCCCATGACTATTGGCTTAGTAGGATTCACATTGGTGTTGGCGGTTTAACACTCGCATCACCTGAATGAAAACCATGAAATATGTTTGCGAGATGTATGGTAGGAGGGTGTCCAGGTATAGACACAATGACAACTCAAAGTGGGGTTAGCTCACACGACGTTTGGTATACCATGCTTTGGCCTAATAGGTCCTTCGTACTCTCATCGTTAGTCCCCAGGTAGGCAAACTGGTCCTTTATTTTGGATTTATACGAATGCCAAGCCTAGACAGGACGTTCCGACTACCGGTACTCGTACCCTTCCAGTTACTACATGCCCGTCATGAGAACTCACTTTGATGTGATTTGAAAATACAAAAATCGTTGCAAAAATCATAGGAATTGTGAGGTGTGTGCTCTCATGGATGTGGTACGTTATGAGGATATGATTCATGATAAGCATTGTATAATAATATGTACTTATGAACATGCTTGCATAACATTGAATGTAACAATAAACACAAAGCATATAAACATCATGAATTTTGCATGTAACACATAAACAATTTAAAATTTTTAATCAACTATAGTATAGGCTCTAAGGGTCTAATAACCTATCCTATATCCCTATAGTCATGGCTCTGATACCAATCTGTCATACCCCGACCCGCAGCGAAATAAGAGTCGGGGCATAATTGGGTTATCACCAAAGCTCATGATGTTTACTAAAATGTTTCACATTTATTAAATTCAAATTACAACTTAAATGTTCAAACCAAATTCATACAATACAAGGAAATGAAAACTAAATAAACAATCCAAAGCCTAAACTGATTTATTCTTCTAGGCCGTCCTATGTATTTCTTGCTTCAACTGGATCACCTGTATCATGTGTAAAAATGGGGAAATTTTGGGTCAACAAAAGTTGGCGAGTGAACCTTGTTTAAAAACATTGTTATTGATTTCTTGTTGTATTTAATATTGAAAAGTTGTGCAATAATCACATGTGAGCAAACGTATATAAACAAACAATCACAAACCACCTTGAATGAGTATATGACATGAATGATAATGTATTGTGAGATCCAGGCTCAATCAAACGGAGCTGGCCTCGTATGTTGGCAACGTCACGTTCCGCTCATAGGTAATGGGGAACAGACGAGCCTATGATGATGTATGTGAGATCAAGGCTCAATCAAACGGAGCCGATCGAAATGAGGCACCTGTACTCAACCCGTCTCCCACGGGGAGCTGTTGGGCCTAATGAAATGTATGTACTGAAAATGATAAATTTAATCTAAACATTAACCACACAAACAATTGATACATATTGGATACACATTTGATCATGGATATGATGGATGCACAAGTGTTTAAATATAATAAATAATTAAGCGACACATGATACACCCCAAAATGTGATTAAAACGGGGAATTGGTAGAGATTCACTCACATTGGGTGCGTTCTTTTGATGATGTTGAATGCGCACGAGTTTTGGGATTTGATCGACGAGGAAAAACTAACCTAAAATAATAACGAAATGGTACGGTAAATAAGTGGATTTTATTAACAATTTTAATAGGATTTTTAGATTTATTTTTGTGAGTTTAAGGTCATTTTCTAACTTTAAAAATATCACTTTTAAGTATTTTTAATTGATTTTTAAATTAAATAAATAAATAAATAAATAAATAAAATTTGACTTTTTGTTGACCGTTGACCGGCCGTTGACCGGACCGTTGACCGGTCGGACTGTGGTCTGAGTGTGCACTGAGTGAGGTTCGAACCCGGGACCTCTCGTACGCGTGCACGAAGCTCTACCAACTGAGCTACGTGTCTAACCCGAAATATTCTATGTTTTAATTATATATATACTAATTAAATGTTAATTTATTTGGTTTATATTAAAAGGATTTAAAATGGTTGAACCGGTTCCAGGGACCCGGATCGAACTCGAGTCCTTCGGTTTGTAAGCGCACAGCCCAACTAGTTGGGCTTTGTGTCTTATCTGTTAAACTTACGGTTCACATTAATCTTATAAACATACTAGGACCTGTTCTGATTGAGTTTAAATAAAAAAGTTGGTTTTAATTCGGAAAGTCGGTGCGTTTGTAAGGTTCGAACTCGTGACGTGCGCTATGTGTTTGCACACAGTCCACCACTGGACTGTGTGTCTAGCCCGGTTTAATATCTTGTTTTAATTAAACTTATACACAATGTCGACTTCGTCTTTTTCATTCAAAGACACAAACAAACGATATCCAACTGTTCTGGTTTAAATTGTTCGTCGATCATATAAGTGATTGAAATGTAATGAATAAATAGAGTTACGGAATCGAATGTACCGAACAGAATGCTTTCCTCAGAATTCCGGCAATGGTCATCGGCTCTGATTTGTGAATTTCGTCTGATTGAATCAATTAACAGTTTTGATCGATGAGTTGAAATTGAGTTACTAAACAAGGATTATCAGAGGGTTTAGATGTTTGTACCGATTCACAGCGTGATTTCGGAAATTTCCAGAGATTTTCCGGAGAGTGCAGATTATCCGGCAACGTCGTCTGGGACCGATTCTGGTTGAAGGATTGAAGTTAGTATAAGTCTAACAATGGATTGAAAACGAAAGAGTTGAGAAATTTACCGATTTGATGTTAGTCTCGGTTTTCCGGCGAATGTCCGGCAATACAGAATATCTCCGGCGAGTGTAATTGCTTCGAGAAATTGTGCGATTTTGAGCGAAAAGATTTTCAGAGACTTGGTGTGTTATTTATAGGGAAGAATCAGGATGAATTGAGTCCGAATTTGGTCTTGATTCATGGTCAAGGTTTTCTCCGGCGGTTATGACTGAGATCGCGGGATTAGACATCGGTTATAACCGATGTCGAAGTTAATATACGCGTTCAGTCAAAGGAAACGGTCGAAGTCTCGGGAAATCGTCGGGATTTTCGGCGACTGCGGATTGGGCGCGCTGATCACTGGGTTTGATTTAGAGTTCTATTATAAATGTTAATTGTTTCAACATATATCACAAACGAGTCAAATGGCGGAGTGGTTAGGTGTTTGTTTGTTTCTTCCGGCTGACCCGGGTTCGAAACCCGGCAGCCTCTTTTCTTTTTTTACTAACTTATTTTTACTTTTTAATAATTATAGTTTTTAAATTCTAAAATTTTTATTAATTATGTATTGTTTAAAATTAATATTAATCATAAATACGCAACGAAATTTTATAACTGATTATTCGATTAATAAACGAAGCGGGTTTGGAAACCCTTTTTTCGACGGAGTTACATCCATCCACTAGATCTGCCATGAAACACTCATCAACACCAACAGAACTAAAAGTGTTAGTAAAAACATTTAATCTCATTTTTCTGTTACCGAATGTCATGTGAACCGTACCAAGTCGACAATCGATTACGGCATGAGCGGTGCTTAAAATTGGCCGACCCAAAATAACGTTTTGCTGTTGTTTTGGGTCTGCGGATGAGTAGTCTAGTACTAGAAAGTCTACCGGGTAGTAGAATTCATCCACCTTCACAATTACATCTTGAACCATCCATCGGGGTAACTTGTGAGACAAATCGGCTAAAACCACCATTGTCTCAACCCGAGCCAATGGTCCAAAATCATACTGATCATATAAACCACCTGGTAATATACTTACTCCGGCTCCCAGATCTAACAACGCCTTTGACATTGGAAAATTTTCAACTTGAATATTTATGAGTGGCGTTCCCGGATCTTGGAGCTTGGGAGGAAGTATCCCTTTTAGCACCGCACTTACTTGTCCGGTAAAATCTACCCACTTAGGCAACTTTTTCTTTTGTTGTCTTTTTTGAGTGCATAATTCTTTTAAGAATTTTGCATAAGTGGGTACTTGCTTAATCGCATCAAGTAATGGGAGATTTACCTTGACCTGTTTAAACACATCCAATATCCTTTTGAGGACCCCTTGTTGAAATAAAGTTTTTCTTTCCTGGGTCAACTAAAGCGGAAGGAAACGGGACTTGACTTGGTCCCCCTTCCTTCTTTATCTCATTTAAAATTTCACCCAACCCCGTTTTTTAATTACTTTTTCAACGATAGGGTCCTTAGACACATTTGGTGATTAGACTTCATCCTCATCACTCTCAACTCCCGTAATATCCTCAACCACCCCTTCAACTAAACCCAGTTCCAAATTTGCCTTAAATTCTTTACCGCTTCGTAAAACACTTACATGGTTAATATTAATATTACGTGAAGAATTATGAGAGAGATTTACCTTTGTGTCACTTGGAAGTTGGCCCTTGCCTTTTTTAAGCTCCGCTACCTCGATTGCAAGTTGACCCATTTGGGTGGTGAGCGTTTGGATGCTTTTATCACGAACTTCATCCTTTTGCATACGAACCTCATCGAGTTGATTTCTCCTTTGCATATCTTGTTGCATCATTCAGAGCATATCCATAACCTCGTTGCCGCTTGATGAAGTTTGACCCGCATTTCCACTTTGGTCACCCGCTTGTTGAAATTGACCTTGATACCCTTGACCATTTCCACCCCTAATATTCCCTTGATTATATTGTTGACGAGGAACAAAACTCTGTTGAGCTCCTTGGAAATTAGGGTTGGCTTGATTCGCCGGGTTCCCATAGCAGAAGTTTGGATGATTTCGTAACCCGGGGTGGTAGGTGTTGGAGTTCATATTGAAATTTCGACCACCCCCCGCAATAGCATTAACTTCTTCAACTTGATTTTCATTCACTCCCACCAAACATACGTCTGCTGCATAACCCAATTCATTACAGTTAGTACAAACATTATATACCTGATTCATGGCTTGTACCCCTCCATCCTCTACCGCTTACACTTGGGGTCGTGTGATGACATGTCTCACCCGCCTTGAAGATTGTGCCTTCCTTTTTTATGTGACCGCCATTTGCGCCAAGAACACCCAATTGTCTTGTTCAAAGTTTGTACCAAATGTACCATTGGTGATGGACATCAAATCACGAGCATCTTCCGAGCTCAACCCCTCGTGAAAAGCATTCAACAATTCCCACAATGCAATACCGTGATGAGGACAATTCTTTAGCATCATATTGAATCTTTCAAACGCGTCATGAAACATTTCGCCCAGTTGTTGTTGAAAACTTCGTAAGCTCCGCCGAGCTTCATTTGTCTTTTGGGCCGTAAAAAACTCTTCTAGAAATCTTGGTTGCATATCGGCCCAAGTATAAATCGATGCGGACGGTAGAGTATGAAACCACTTCTCTACCTTATCTTCCAACGAAAACTGACAACAATACTGATTTAACATCATCCGATGAAAAATCTTGCCCTTCGATGGTGTTGCAAATGGAATCATATGTTTCCAAATGGAAGTATGGTTCCTCCGTTGCTAGACCCTTGTACTTCGGCAAGCTTTGTAAGGCGGTCGTCCTAACCTCAAATGTCCTCCCATCCGGGCGATGAGGTATCACTACCGGAGAAGGATTATTAGTAATGACCGGTCGAAAATGTGCTTCAATCCCCCGCACTACCTCTCGATGATGTCTTCGCGGAGCACCCAATGGTACTCTTGGTCGACCCGCTTGACCTTGTCTTAACCCCTGAGGTACGAATTGTCGTTGATATTGGGGTTGTTGATGCATCGGTCTTTGGAGTAGAGGTCGTTGATGTTGACCTTGGACTTGTTGTAAAGGCATTGGTTGTTGGAATGATGGCCCTTGAGGACGAATTTGTTGTACCCCTGTAGGTTGCCTAACCATTTCTTGTGGTTGTTCCATTTGTTACCTTTATGGATAACCCATTCCCCCTTGAGGTCCCAAGTTACCTCCATCACCCCCATAATAATAACCTTCTTCTTCATATCCTCCAAATTCTTCTTCATAACCATTGTCAAACCCGTCTCCCCCTACACCCAACGACTGCACAAACTGTGAGGAAGGATATTGGAAACCAAGTTGGGTTGGTGGTTGAAATGTGGAGGATGTATGGATAATGGTTGAACTTGGTAAAGTTTGACTTGGTAATGGTTGTTGGGTGGATGATGATTTACCGGATGTTGGGAAAAAAAGGATGAGAATGGTGGTACCATTGAGGCGGCGTTAGATGGGTTAACTTCATGTGTTGAAGTTGGGTGAGTGGTAGGAATTGGTGGAGGTGTGGATGGAGATGTTTGGCTTGTGGTAGTGGGTAATGGTTCCATGGTGTTGAGTGGTGAAATGGGTGGAGTAGGTGTTGTTGGGGAACCACTAATCTTGTTTTCTTGTAACAAAACCCTATTGCGTCGTAAAGTTCGCTCGATCTCCAGATCAAATGCCAATGGTGATAGCCTGTTACAGCCTCTAGTATGCATGCACCTGTAAGAGCCTGCACACTAACATAACCAGCGTAAACCCGGAAAAAAATAACAAACTAAACTAAATCACAGGTAACACATGTTGCGCATAAATCCCGGGCAACGGCGCCAAACTTTGACGTGATGTCGTAGTCTCACGTAAATTTAATCCAAATACTGCTACTAGCTAGCGGTAAGTGGGTATCGAACACAAGGAGTTGTGAAAGTTGCGTTATCTAAGGTTTGTGATACTTTAGCTATATTACCTAAATTGCAAGGAAATTAAATTCAGAATTTATTTGTTGTGTGGTTTTAGATTTTAGCTAGTAACTATTCAAAGATTGGTTGTTTAACAGATTTAAAAGCAAGTGATCATCTTAAGTTTCCGGTTTCAAATAACTCAAGTGTTTTAAATTCAACTAGAAAGAGTCACATAGACATGACTCGTGTTTGATTAATTGTTCGTGATAAAAGGAAACTAAGTACTCGGATTACTTATAATGCGAGGTTATTACCCGATAACCAATTGACTAATATCCAACCCGTAAACCTCCCCGTGATATCTCAGTTGTCAACGACACCAAGAACCTACGACTAAGGCAATGAATAAAATATCAATCAACATTTTACCAACAATAATTCAAACACCATAACAACTACCAAAAAGCAATTATTATTCAAGAAATCAGAAATTGAAACACAATTGTTCGACAAACCTTCCACTGAAGATGATCACATGAAGTTCTAGCCTCTCATGTTCTTGCAATCCAACATATTTCAATTGTTTTGATCATAAGAACCAACAAACACCAAAATTATGTTTAGAAATTGTTTTGGAACACAAAGGTCACTCAAAAATCGCCCCCAAAGCTCTGCTAAACGTTCACAATGATTGAGATGTGAAAAGACTTTTCAAAACCGAGTATAAATGGGCAGTTACACATTTCCCGCAGCTCACCACCATAAGCTACGGTGCCCACCGTAGCTTACGGTGGGCAATAATCTCCTTACGGCGGTAAGCCACTGTCTTACAGCACTCTTGAAGGTAGACTCCACCGTAAGATACGGCTCCCACCGTAGCTTACGGTGGTCAGCAGGATTTCCCGTTTTGCCCCTCGTTCAATCTCTTGAGTCCTCATCTTCAACTAGCCACTTGCAAATCCCCGACAAAGCACGTTTAAACTCCCTCGTTATGCTCTTCGGTACTTGCAAAGCTATACACACCGTAGATAACAAATCGTAACAATTAACCCATTTAAACGTGGAATAATGATCATTTTAATGCACTTTCGGGTTGTCCAATAGACCACCCTTCACGCATGGCTTCAAATTCTCCTTATATTTGTGAGTACACTCTATTTAAAGGTGAAGCTTGGTATCTTTCACAATGCGATCCAGTAATAACTCCGGTTCAACTTGGATTTCACAAAAACCATGTAGTTTGTTGAGTTAGGGTTTAACTAACATAATTTAATTGAATTGATAGCTCAGTCAAATAGACCACCTACTATGGCCATGTGAGTGTGGGGAAAAAAATTACCTGACCACCATATAAGCATGAGAGGTATCCAAGCTCACTTATTTAAAAAGAGTGTAACATTGTGAGTGAAAATAAAGTGAGTTAACTGTGATGTGTTTTAGTTGGTTGAAAAGAAATTAAAAATACATTTAATAATATTATGCCCCTTTCAGTGTTGTTTTGTAAGGCCCCAAACATCAACATCGAACTTAAAATGATAATAGTCATCAAATACCAACGGAAGGTACATAAATTATCCTCTGATACCCGTAGCTTACGGTGGTCAGCAGGATTTCCCGTTTTGCCCCTCGTTCAATCTCTTGAGTCCTCATCTTCAACTAGCCACTTGCAAATCCCCGACAAAGCACGTTTAAACTCCCTCGTTATGCTCTTTGGTACCTGCAAAGCCATACACACCGTAGACATCAAATCGTAACAATTAACCCATTTAAACGTGGAATAATGATCATTTTAATGCACTTTCGGGTGTCCAATAGACCACCCGTCACGCATGGCTTCAAATTCTCCTTATATTTGTAAGTAAACTCTATTAAAGGTGAAGACTGGTATCTTTCACAATGTGATCCAGTAATAACTTCGGTTCAACTTTGATTTCACAAAAACCATGTAGTTTGTTAGGGTTTAACTAACATAATTTAATTGAATTGATAGCTCAGTCAACTAGACCACCTACTATGGCCATGTAAGTGTGGGGAAAAAATTACCTGATCACCACATAAGCATGAGAGGTATCCAAGCTCACTTATTTAAAAAGAGTGTAACATTGTGAGTGAAAATAAAGTGAGTTAAATGTGATGTGTTTTAGTTGGTTGAAAAGAAATTAAAAATACATTTAATAATATTATGCCCCTTTCCGTGTTGTTTTGTAAGGCCCCAAACATCAACGTCGAACTTAAAATGATAATAGTCATCAAATACCAACGGAAGGTACATAAATTATCCTCCGATACTTAAAGTCATCAAAATTTAAAACATACAGTCAAACATAATACGACATCTATGGTCGATAGGATGCTAGTCCTTTGAGTAGGTTAGCTTTCATTCCCTGTTGTTGACCTTCTATTTAGAGTCAACTTTCAATTAATCAGACATGCATGCTAAAAAGTCAAATAAGCTGAGTGAGTCCTAGTTTAGCTTAAATATAAGGATTTGTCGTTTTGGGTAAAATATTTTAACATTTGTCATCAAATCACATGTTAACATCAATCATGCATGTCAACTTTATCATCAACTCAAAGATGTTGTGAAGCGTACTTCACCATCAACTGCTTGACACAAAGCCAAATAGGCTTACACCGCTATAAGAATCCATGATTGTTGCGTCGTCACGCTCATAGAATCCATCAATACGTTATCAATCATCAAATTGTATCATGCCAGTCATCAATCATTTAACCTTTAAGCTTCAAATACATATTAAAACGTATAACATCAATCAATAACACAAAATAGCTAGCAATCATTGTAAATAGTGGCAATCGTATAAAATCAATCAATAACACAAAGTAACATAAATCATTAACAAAAAATAATTAAACGTACCATTAATCAATCACTAACGACACCATGCCCTCTTAGGATGAGGCGGCAACACGATCACGCGTTTGGACTGACATGTTACCTTTATCTTTATTTTATTTTTTGTTTTGTTTATGGTACAATTCAATTGCTTCTACATATTCCAATTATTTATTTTAGTGTTTTAAATTGTTCCAACACAAATATTCATTAGGTTATATATGTCAAAATATTACTTTTATTCGTTTCAGAATTTTTATTATTTTAAAAGTAATTGAGTTAATCTAGTTGATTACGAGGACTTGCAAAGATCACACAAGCGGAGATTAGGGCCGTACCATGAAGTGGAACCGACAAAATGCCCTTAAGTGACTGACAAGGCAAAACAACATTTTAGTGACTTATTTTGTTTTAATAACATTTAATATATTGTTTTGGGTTTTTGGAATATTCGTAGCTCAAGCGAAGTTATAGAGGAGTTGAGTCTCAAACGAACTACGAACGATTGGTTTTCTAATAGTTTAAATCGAGTAACGTTTAAGCAAGTTCGAGCTTAAAATAACTTGTTGCATATACAAGCTTTTGCACGAGCTTATACGATTTCGACTAGACTCGCGAGCATAAACGAGCCTATTATTAAATTTAATATAAAAAAACTTGTGTTTAACATTAGTGAATGTACATTACATAATAAAAATAGCTATATGTTGTATGTATAATTACAAACAGTGGCGGGGAGCTTGAGATTCTTGACCCAGGGGTCGAAAACGTATATACCAAAAATTCTATAAAACTTGGGGGTCAAAAAAGTATATATCCAAAAATTTCTATACAAAAACTACACTCTCCGCTACTGAGGGAAAAGTTTGGGAGGGGGGCGCCCTCTCCCGCCCCCAAAAAGCTACGTCCTTGATTACACAAAAAATTAAATAATAAATATTATACTATGAACATCTAAATATAAATATAGATAAATATGAAGTATACTAGTGGCGGACTCAGGAATTAAGTGATAAGGTGCGGATGAAGGGTTCAACCTTATTTTCAAGGGATGCGGTCGGGTCTTTTACCTAAAAAATAAACTATTTTTTTTTCCGAAGAGTGCACCCGCCCACCCACAAGAATACATAGGTCCGCCCCTGATTAGGTATACACCTATATAATAAACAGGTTGCGCCGAGTGAACTCAAGTTTTAAAATTTTCTCACGAGCCTAGCTCGAGCTCTGTTAAACTACACGAGCCGAACACGGGCCTAGGCAAGCTCATGCTCACCTCAGTTTGTTTATACCTCTCTTTAATCATCACAATGGAACTTATCCTATTTAATCATATTAAGGAGCGCCATAAAGTTTGTAACAATAACTACTGTTTCAAAGATAGGAATTTGTTTCGTTATCGTGTCAAAGTGGTGAAGTTTGAGACTTCCGACCTGGGGTTGAAAACGTATATACCTAAAAATTTCTATAAAATAGGGGGTCGAAAACGGATATACCTAAAAATTTCTATACGAAAACTACATATTCTCCACAACTAAAGTTCGGGGGGTCGGTCGCCCTCTCTCGCCCATACTGTTGTGCCAATGCGAGTCAAACAACATTTATGAAATATAACACGTCGTTTACCAAATCACCATACGTGCTGATAAAGTAAAGGAAAGACATAAAAACGACAAGTTATTATTCAAATACTTCCATGATATATGGATACTAACCTAAATAACAATAACCACTTTGTATAAGAGAAAATATCTTTGATTGAGATGATATGGTGTGACAATCACGTCTTGGATTTATGCTTCAACCAAACTAATGGGTGATAAAGTTTTTGACCACTTTGTGTCCGGTCAATTACTTGGTTTGAGAGTACAAAATGAGCATGGTTGATGGTCAAAAACAAGTACTAGAACTACACGTGTGCGCGGCAGTATGTCATACTTGATTGCGAGTCGTGCTTTGATTCCAACCGTGAAGGGGATGATACTAAGATTGGTTGTTTGAACACTCACTTAGCTTCTATTGTTTGACCACTTTACATGAGTTTGAGTACTAGATTTGAGCTTTGACCATTTATATTCGTTGGTTTGAATGGGGAAAAAAGTCCAATTTGTCTATGAAGATCAAGAAACTTCAGAGACAGAAAAACCATTGCTTTTGTGAGTGGGTGTTACCACAAGTCAACTTCCAACTATGAGATAACTCTATAGGAAAGATGATGACGATGACAAAGATGTGAAAAGGTAGTTGGTACCAACTAGATAACATATTCGTATCTACTATGTGTGAACAAAAACTATTAAATAATTGGGGAGCAAATGATTTCCTTTTAAGCCGTTGAATCATATTTCAATGGATAGTTGAGATGTTTTACTATTATGTTTCTTTCACTTTATAAATCACATTTATCACCCGCTAACAAATTTGGTTCTTCATCCTTAAATGGTTACAAGTTGAATCAACACCTAAAAATTTTAAATCAAACTATACAACGCATTATATCTATATTTAAATGAAATAGAAATACAACTAAAATATTAGATTCGATCAAAAATAACTAATATTTCGTCGCATCTAAAATAACCAAAAAAAACTCAATAATACAAAATAAATGAAGAGATATCCCCTCCCCGCAACCCACAAAACTGGCGGAGACAAATGATCTGCGGGGACCACCTGTCACATCAGACACGTCAGGACATAGGAGACAATAGGGAATGTTTCGTGGATCACTGCATCTTTAACCTCTACTAGCGCTTATCGTAGGAGAGACTAAAAGAATAGTTGACAATGATGCCTGACCAATACGCAGATTCATGCTCCTCTTAACTTCCACTAACAGTTATCACAGAAGAGACCACATGGACACCCTAACAGTAGCGTTCTACGAATGCACATTTTTAATGAAAGCTACATCTCATCCAATACCTTCTCACCATTTCGACTATAAGTACCACAATTTACTTTAGGCAATGTTTTAGTAATCGCTAGCCATGCGGTGGGGGTGGGGGACTAACGATTAATCATGATTTTTACAACCATGACTTCAGGTGAATTCTATTTTACACTCTCCCTGCTCTCACTCTTATTCATACTCACAAAAGAGATTACTTATTTTCACGCTGGGTAGTGGTTACAAGAAGAACCTCCAACCTCTTCTTCTCATGATGAGCTTAACGGTGTTTTCAGTTCTCAAATCGAATCGTTATCAAGAACTCACGAGGTTCTTAAGTTTCCAACTTGTCGAGCCTAACTAGTGTTTCTTCAATAATGATATTAGAAAAAAGTTCCTTTAGTGTTACAAACTCGTTTCTTCATTGTTCGCAATTCCAACGATCTATATGAATCAGTCATTCAAGTAATCAAAACATATCGAGATAGTTTAAAGCATTTTTCAAACGAAATTAATGAATAGAACATGATAATACAAAGAAAGACTATAATACTATAACAATCAACCGTATTTCATAATTTTATTAGAAGATAATACGAAGTTATTTAAATAACAAGAGTAAAATGTCATTTTGTTCTTAAGGTTTAGTCACTTTTACATATTTTGTCCAAATGTTTGTTTTTTCGTATCTGGATCCAAAAGATTTGAAATCTTGTCATTTTTATCCAACTCGTTAACTTCATCCATTGTCCCCTTTAAAAGGGGGCACTTTCGTCTTTTTACATTTTCTCAAAGAAAAAAAACATTTTTTTATTTCTAATTGCACGTTTTTAAGAGTTTTTTTAAACACATACATATATGTATGTTGTCAATTCTTAAACTATACATATGTGTATCGTATGATACATATATGTACGATACATATTTTTCAACTTTAAACACGTATCTTGGACACATGTACATTAGAAAGAAAACATAATTAGAACTATAATCTTCCTTTAGATACATATATCTACAATCATTTATACACATTTGTACTTATATGTACATTATCAGTAATATATATATATATATATATATATATATATATATATATATATATATAATACATATGTTTTAATTTTGAACACGTATATACATATATGTGTAGTTAAATATCTGCAATATAAACATTTGTATTATCAACTATACATATAAGTATATATCTAAAAAATAATTGGAAAAAGCTCTGATTCTTTCTAAAAAAAAAATTGCATGTTTTTTGCATTTATGTTTAAGAAAATGTGTGGTCCAGAATGGTTCTCAAGTTTCCCAATTAGCCTAGTATAATCCTAACCTTTATATATATATATATAATATATATATATATATATATATATATATATATATATATATATATATATATATATATATATATATATATATATATATATATATATAGGGAATGGATAAATAGAAAAGTTATTTGTGGTGAGAAAACCTAGAAAACTCTATTTTAACCACTGATCTAGATCATCTAAGAGATAAGGAAATTAGATGCTTTATTGCTTTAAATTAAATACATTGCTTAGGTTGATTGTAAACACTATAGATTTTGAGGATTAGGACTCCGACAAACCAATCGTAGAAATACAAAGGAGAAAAATTGGTTTGTTATTTTTATATTGATTACTGTTTTACTAAGTAGTAAGTTGGGTTGCTTGTAACGTGTGTAACATTTTCTAACATCGTTATAGTAGTGGTGCCTATTTATGTGAGCAGTGCAAGTCCCTAGGGTACGGCACAAAATGGTATGTATGTTATTTTTGTGTATATGGTAAGCTGGGTGACTGTAACGTGTGTAAAGTTTATCACTATTCCTTTGAATAGGCAAACAAACTATTGTAGTAGGGAGCACAAGTGTATAAACTCGAAAGCAAAGAGGTATGCATGTATGAACCTGATGGGACGGGGAAACAAAACCGAAAACTTGTACTAATGTGTGTTACATTGTTTGTTCCTTTTGTCCCTATTCCTTTGACTAGGCAAACAGCCAATTGTAGTGGGAAGCACAGGTGTACAGACTCAAAAGCAAAGAGGTATGCATGTATAAATCTGATGTGACGGGGAAAAGAAAGCGAAAACTTGTACTAACGTGTGTTACATGATTTATAACACCTGCAGCGAGGGGGTTGCTTGCAGATAAGAAGGCACGTATAGGGGAGTGTGCAACTTCGATTCAGAAAAATGGATCAGGTAACATGTGTTACACTTGTTTTATTTTTATCAAGTAAGTTTAAAAACAGGAATGTAATTTGTGTTATTATGGCTTTAATGTTGTGGTTTCACACCGGCCGGCGTTGAGATTTGCAGGAATGAAGAGAATCACAAGATCTGAAACGGGTAAGGTAACCAAAAAGTGAAAGAAGGTAGACAAAGAAATGAACGAAGAATGGGATGAAGAAGTTGAAAAAAATGAAGGGGATGTGGTATGTAGGTTGAGGAAAAGGTCAAAGAGGGATGATTGGCCAGGGATTAGAACAAGATCATCACCAATCCATCTCGCCAGGTGCATTAATGTGTGTCATTTGAACAAAGAATAGTAGTAAAAGAGATGGGATTCAGTCGATTATTGAAGTTCAAGGTGGATGGCATGCCGGCGAAGCTGGGCAACTATGTGGTAGAAAGGTTTAATCCTTCAACTATGGATATAATTCTTCCTTGTGGCAATATCAAGGTAAACGTTGAAGCCATACATAAGTTGCTTGGCATACCATGTACTAGTGTGCAGTTAAGCTCTCTGCCTAAGCTAGCAGAGAATGATGAAGCTATTAGCAGATGGAAAGATAGGTTCCCCGGACGCTATGTTTCGGCTAGAAGAATGGTTGACATGATTGAATGTTACAGTCATGATTGACTGCCACAAACAGGGCTGCCTTCGCCCACAGATATTAGATCACATCACGGGTGAGCTTGATTTGCAGATATCATTGGTGCTAGTTGGTGTTAGAGAAGCTTAAAAATTGCAAGAATGGATGGAAAAGCAATGACCCAAATAGGTCGTTTACAGGAGCAATGACATTCCTAATTGTAAGTGTTTGAATGATTTGCATCTGTAGTAGTGATTGAATGTGTAAACACCTGCATTTGTATGCGTAACATGTGTAACGGTTGTGGTGCGAAAATTTCAGCTACTTTACGTGGACATCGTCAGGTGCCGAGGGATGGATATGGATTACAGTATTTATCCCATGACATTCTAGACCAAGGAAAAGCTTAAACAAAGGGAGAAGCTGGAGATTAGGAGCGGCGGTTTTGGGACTTGAAAGTTGAAAGCTTTGACAGTATGTAAAAACAAGATGGATGATGAACCAACAGTACAAGTGTGTAAGGCTAATGTCTAAGAACATTAAACAATACTTACTTATCATTGTATACATATAGGGTGTGTTTTTAACATTGTATACGTTATGTGAAAAAACAGGAAAGGGCAATGGTGGTTGATAACCTAATAGATGTTGCGGAGAGAATAAAAGAAAAATAGAAGACATGTTGGGACATTTGTGTAGTGAAAGCCCAGAAGATGTAGAGGTGCAGACGTTAAGAGCTAAATATCAGAGCCTGCTAAATGTAAAATCATCGTGGTTGAATGATGCAGGATAGGGGCAAAAATGAAACAAAAGTGATTAATAGTGTTTTAGGGCATTAAACATGGAGATAGGTGATATACATATTGATGATTCAACAAGTGAAGGTAACAAATAACGTGTTATTTTGTTGGTTAATTAAATAATTTGGTTTTTTAACATTGTGGGGTGAGTGTTCTAAATCATTGTTACCGTCTTTTTTAAATACATAGATGAAACAATTGTGGAGGTTGCGAGTCCAACTATTACAAGTCCAGTTGTTTCAAGCCAATACAGAAAAACACTTAATAAGCATGAAAAGTTCAAGAGCAAAGCAAAGTCTAAGTCTAAAAGTAGGTATAAATCTACGAAGTCAGCTGATATTCCGGATGAAGGTGGAGAGGTATGTGCATGAGTACACTATGTTTACGTACAAAAATATTTTTTGAATGGTGTAACATATTGTCACACCCCGGATTTCCAACCTGAAATCCATACACCAGTGGGCCCGGTTGAGGAGTATCGTAACGTCAGTTGATAATCATCATAGTCAATTAAACACGGTACAGCAGAAGTCTTGGAGTAAAATTACTTTTACAAACCAAATGTTTGAAAATACAAAATAATATACAAGCTTGTAATAGAAGATCCACAGGCGGATCATAAATTGTACATGGAAAGAATACAAAACAGACTTTGGGCAGATTTAGGATTTGCAAGATCCGCTATCACTACCGAGCACTTCTGGCCTATTTTCGTATTGTACCTGCAGATTAGTATTTTGAAAATAGGTTAGCTTTCGCTGGTAAATACCCCCAAATGACTCATTTTGAAAACATTTCGAAAATGTTTTAAGTGCGTATCAGCACAAAAATTCTTTTTTATAACTTGGGTTAATTGACCATCCAACCTTGTTAACAGATTTACATGTTTGTCATACATACGGGGCTCAGCATGAAAACCGAGACACAATTAACGTACACACCACTTTGGACTCACTAATGAGTCAATTCCTCCCAAACTTGTGGGAATGCATAATTGAGCGTCTATTGGGTATATGCCTACACCCGCGCTAAGGTCGTGGCCATTTCGATTATAATGAGCCGAGGATATCCAGGACACGGTAGTTAACCCCCGATGTTTAAATTATCAAACAAAACTGATTAAAACAGAATATGCGGATTTCTATCCCGAACCGGCGTTCGATTAATCTCATTTCCGACCAAGCGGTAATAATTTACGTGTAACCCAAGCCCGTATAGAGGAAATAAGTCGAGAGTATTAACCTGAGCTAGTCTTCATAAATTTTTAATAACTCAGCCGTACACAAAAAGGACTAAGTGCAGATAGCATTTACCGGCAAGTCTCTAATCTGGATTATGGCATAAACTAACCAATTAAATACCAGCGGTCTTATTTAAGTCATAGACTTAGACCGACTAGCGTACTTGATCAAAACGTATGACGCTAGATTAAACGATGACTGGATAGAATGTAGTTTAATCCCAACAAGTACCTTGACTTGTTTAATATGGGTAAACTATTAACATTCTGGATTTTGAGACTTAAATGACAAGGTTAAACCCGTTTCAGTTAATTTCCGTAAAATAGTTACATATACGTAAGCGTGCGCATATTAGCGATATCGGGTAACCGGATAAGTCATGGACAAGTTCTATATGCCATTATGATTTAAATAAGTTAAAATATCAGTAGGATAATAACTTATATGCCCGTTATGGTTTTAAAACGAAACTGTGGCTCATAAGGGCATTTTTGGTAATTTCATAGCGTATAAAAGAAACTTGAATATATTTTAAGTTTACCATCATAAGTATTCTGGAAAAATATTTTATTTATGATATAATATCATTAGGATGTCAATTATATGTGTCAATTATCTTTTATGACCAAACTATGCACCAAAGGGGCATTTTTATCATTTTACATATAGTTTATAAATTATTTGGGATTCTGAGTTTATAACATGTACCTACTATAAATATGTTTAAAATAAGTTTTAAAATCAGTAGGTAACAAGTCTTGGTCCATTAATATGGTTTAAAACCATACTATGCGCTTAAACGGCGCTTATGTCGTAAAATGACGTCTTTATGTGATTTTACGAAACCTGACGTTAAGGTCAGATTAAAATGTTTTAGATATGTTATTTAATTAAAACCATTTTATAAGTCACAAGGGCTAAAACCGTCATTTATCGACATAGGTTAAGGACCTGCTGAAAACTCAGTTTATAACTTGGTTTAACATCCCAAATAATCCTACTTATAATCTTACATCAGTAGAAAACCCATTTTCAAGTTTATTATCATTAAAACCTTGCTTTATGTAAAAAGGGCATTTTGGTCAAAGATGACATAATTATGGAACCTGCGCATAAACTTGGATTCTGATTATGATCATGTAATATAACCTCAGAGGGTTATGCTACATTATATTATGATCATAATGAAACTTTAGATAAGTAGATAACTAATCTAAATCGGGTCAGAATCGAAAGTAAAAGCAGAAGTCAAACTTTGCGACTTTCGGTTGCGAACCGACCCTAGAACTGAAATTGACGAGCCGAACATGTTCTTACATGTTCTAATAATTATTAACAACTTGTTTAAGTGTCAAAAAAGGTTTCATAACATATATAAGATCAATTTATGATTTTTCCGAAAAATGGCCTTTTTGACTTTTTAATATCATAATTTTGACCCGTCAATTGGTCTAGCAAACGTGATCTTCAGGAGGTGCCCTTTATAGGGATTAACACCAACCTTATTACAATCACTTAGCCATGTTCATTTCAAACAATGGCTGGACCATAATGGTCTTAACCGAAAGTCAAAGCGTTTTCTGTAAACGCTTAACTTTTGGCTATAAAAGCCTATAAACGAAAATGCAAGAGCAAGGAACACTTACAAGAGGTTCCTAGAATGCAAGAGAACTAAGTTGGATACTCCTTTCAGCTAGGAACAACCAGAGGAGGGAGAAGAGTATATGAATGAGAAAGGTGCAAGTTGAAATGATGAACTTAAGCACCTATTTATAGTTGGAGAACTCAAAGGAGGTGATGCCAGGTGTTTAGGGGTGTAAGAGGAAGATTACAAGTGTCCCAAAACGTGGCATAGCAGTTTGGGAAGCCATGGTTTCGAGTTCATGGTTTTTGGAGCTTTGTTTGGAGGCCAAGGAAAACTTTCTGCAGTAGAGGGCTTCTCGCGCCCCGCGAGAGACCCAGGCCAGGTCTCTCGCGGCCCATGACCGCCCGTTGGCCAGTTTCAAAAATTGACACTTTAACCCCTTAACTTTATAAAGCTTCTAAAAAACCTTTAAAAACACCTTTTTGACACTTTTAGCCCTCCGTAGCCAATACTTGGCATACCCGGGATTATGCCCGATCATTGTCGAGCTCTCGGTTCATTAAAATGTCACTCAGAGGTATAAATTAATATGTTGACACTTTTAATCCCTCCATTATCTAACTTTCACATATTTACAAAATTTAACCCTCTCGTCCAACAATTGGCACGTATGAGAGTTAGGATTTCACAAAGGATCACTCAGAGGCTTATTATAAGCATGTTGACTCCGATCTCACTCAGAGGCTGGGCATGTTGACATATTAGTCACTCAGAGGCCAAGTTTTAAGCATGTTGACATATCAGTCACTCAGAGGCCAAGTTTTAAGCATGTTGACATATCAGTCACTCTGAGGCTAATGATTTAAGCATGTTGACATATCAATCACTCAGAGGCTGTTATTTATGCATGTAGACATCGGACCGTCACTCAGAGGCTCAGTTTGAGCATGTTGACGCCTTTAGTCCTTATTGGTCTTTAATAGACTATATTTAAAATACAACACGTGTCACTATACTTATTGGGCATGATTTTACAGGTTGTTACACCATGGTTGTTCAATCAAAAGGATTTGAACATGCGACAACCCCGTTGGATGGAAACACTTAATGATTATGACTGCGAAATTCGTTATCATCCCAGCAAGGCAAATGTCGTTGCTGACGCCTTGAGTCGCAAGGAAAGGGTTAAACCTATTAGTATTAATGCCAAGAGCATTGAGCTCAGAAATAGCTTGAATGAGAAGCTATTAGATGCACAAAAGCAAGCCTTGTTAGAGGCTAATATTCCTAATAAGGGATTAGGTGGAACTGTTGATCAGTTAACACCTGGAAAGGATGAAATCCTTAGATTTAATGAAAGAATCTGGATTCCAATCTTTGGAGGACTTAGAGATCTAATCCTCCAAGAAGCGCATAATTCAAGATACTCAGTTCACCCAGGTGGTGACAAGATGTATCAGGGTCTGAAAAAGAATTATTGATAGATGGGTTTGAAGAAACCGATAGCCATTTATGTAGCTAAGTGTCTGACGTGTTCGCAAGTTAAAGCTGAACATCAAAAACCGTCAGGACTTCTACCACAACTTGAGATTCCCACTAAGGAACTGGGAAATGGTAACTATGGAATTGATTACCAAGTTACCAAAGACCAAACATGGTAATGACACGATTTGGGTCATTGTAGATAAGACAAGCCGAACAAGCCGAATCGATTACCAAGTTAACAAAGACCAAACGAGCCGAACATGTTCTTACATGTTCTAATAATAATTACCAACTTGTTTAAGTGTCAAAACAGGTTTCATAAATAAGATCAATTTATGATTTTTCTGAAAAATGGCCTGTTTAACTTTTTAATATTATAACTTTGACCTGTCAATTGGTCTAGCAAACGTGATCTTCGGGAGGTGACCTTTATAGGGACTAACACCTACCTTATTATGATCACTTAGCCATGTTCATTTCGAACAATGGCTGGACCATAATGGTCTTAACCGAAAGTCAAAGCGTTTTCTGTAAAACGCTTGACTTTTTGCTATAAAAGCCTATAAACGAAAAAGCAAGAGCAAGGAACACTTACAAGAGGTTCCTACAATGCAAGAGAACTAAGTTGGATGCTCCTTTCAGCTAGGAACTTCCAGAGGAGGGCGAAGAGTTATGATTTCGAAAGGTGCAAGTTCAAATGGTGAACTTGATCACCTATTTATAGTTGGAGAACTAAAAGGAGGTGAAGCTAGGTGTTTAGGGGTGTAAGAAGAAGCTTACAAGTGTCCCAAAACGTGGCATAGCAGTTTAGAAAAGCCATGGTTTTGAATTAATTGTTTTGGAGTTTTGCTTGGAGACCAAACAAATTTTCTGCAACATATGGCTTCTCCGCGACCGCACCCTGGCCACTTTCAAAGTTTGACACTTTTAACCCCTTAACTTATTAAAGCTTCTAAAAACCTTCTTAAACACCTTTTTGCCACTTTTAGCCCTCCGTAGCCAATACTTGGCGTACCTGGGATTATGCCCAGACATTGTTGAGCTCTCGGTTTGTTAAAAGGTCACTCAGATGTATAAATTAACATGTTGACACTTTTAATCCCTCCATTATCCAACTTTCATATATTTACAAAATTAATCTCTCTCGTCCAACAAATGGCACGTATGAGAGTTAGGACTTCACAAAGGATCACTTAGAGGCTTATTATAAGCATGTTGATTCCGATGTCACTCAGAGACTGGGCATGTTGACATATTAGTCACTCAGAGGCCAAATTTAAAGCATGTTGACATATCAGTCACTCAGAGGCTAATGATTTAAGCATGTTGACATATTAGTCATTCAGAGGCTGTTATTTATGCATGTTGACATTGGACCGTCACTTAGAGGCTCGGTTTGAGCATGTTGACACCTTAGTCCTTATTGGTCTTTAATAGACTATTTAAAATACAACACGTGTCACTATACTATTGGACACGATTTTACAAGGTGTTACATCCTCACCCCCCTTAAAAGAAATCTCGACCTAAAGAGTTTATTAAAAAAGATGGGGGTACTTTTGTCGCATAGTGGACTCAACCTCCCATGTATACTCAAGACCTCTAAAAGCGTCCCATTTAACCTTTACTATAGGTATCATTTTTCTTCGGAGCTTCTTAACCTGTCGATCCTCGATCGAAATTCGTTTCTCAACGAACCTCAAGTTTCATCAATTTGCACATCCTTGTGCGATATTGCTAGCGACTCATCGGTTAGACATTTCTTAAGATTAGATATGTGGAATACATCATGAATTCCACTAAGCTCCTTTGGCAACCTGAACTTATAAGCTACAGTTCCGACACATTCGATTATCTCGAAGGGTCCTATATATCTTGGGCTTAACTTGCCCTTCTTTCCAAAACGCATCACACCTTTCCAGGGTGATACTTTCAGCATGACTTTGTCCCTTACTTGGAACTGAAGAGGTTTACGCCTCTTGTCAGCATAGCTTTTTTGCCTGTCCCTGGCAGCTTTGAGACGATCACGGATTTGCATAATCTTTTCCGTGGTCTCCAGGACAATCTCAGGTCCTGATAGTTGAGCCTCCCAACTTCTGCCCAATATATGGGCATTCTACATTTTCTCCCATACAAGGCCTCAAAAGGAGCAGCCTTGATACTAGTATGATAACTGTTATTGTAGGAGAATTCTATTAAGGGTAAGTGGTCATCCCAACTTCTACCTAAATCAATCACACATGCCCTAAGCATGTCTTCTAGTGTCTGGATAGTATGCTCACTTTTACCATCAGTCTGCGGATGGTAAGCCGTAGTAAAATTTAATCGTGTGCCTAACGATTGTTGGAAACTTTTCCAAAAGTGAGATGTGTATCTAGTATCTCTATCGGATACAATAGATACTGGCACACTGTGTAGGGACACTATCTTGTCCACATATAACTTAGCCTATTTATCTGAATTATACGTTTCTTTTATTGGCAAGAAGTGTGCTGCTTGGTTAGCCTATCCACTATGACCCAAATAGTGTCATTACCACTTTTTGTCTTAGGTAACTTGGTAATCAAATCCATAGTTACCATTTCCCATTTCCAAGTGGGAATCTCAAGTTGTGGTAGAAGTCCTGACGGTTTCTGATGTTCAGCCTTAACTTACGAACACGTCAGTCACTTTGCTACATAAGTGGCTATGGATTTCTTCAAACCCATCCACCAATAATTCTTTTTCAGATCCTGATACATCAACCACCCGGGTCAACTGAGTATCTTGAATTGTGCGCTTCTTGGAGGATTAGATCTCTAAGTCCTCCAAAGATTGGAATCCAGATTCTTTCATTAAATCTAAGGATTCCATCCTTTCCAGGCGTTAACTGATCAATAGTTCCACCTAATCCCTTATTAGGAATATTAGCCTCTAACAGGGCTTGCTTTTGTGCATCTAATAGCTTCTCATTCAAGCTATTTCTGAGCTCAATGCTCTTGGCGTTAATCCTAATAGGTTTAACCCTTTCCTTGTGACTCAAGGCGTCAGCAACGACATTTGCCTTTCCGGGATGATAGCGAATTTCGCAATCATAATCATTAAGAGTTTCCATCCAACGGCGTTGTCGCATGGTCAATTCTTTCTAATTGAACAGGTGTTGGAGACTCTTATGGTAGGTGTATATAACACACTTTGTGCCATACAAGTAATGTCTCCACAGCTTTAGTGCAAATACAACGGCACCCAATTCCAAATCGTGGTGGTATAATTCTTTTCATGCACCTGTAATTGTCGTGATGCATAGGCAATTACCTTGTCATTTTGCATTAGCACACAGCCCATACGGTGTGTGATGCATCACAATAAACAATAAAATTCTCAATACCCTCAGGTAGAGATAACATAGGAGCGTTGCTCAACTTGTGTTTAAGAATCTCAAAAGATTCTTGTTGCTTTGAACCCCAATTATACTTAATATTCTTACGGGTCAAGGAAGTTAAAGGAGTGGCTATTCTTGAAAAGTTCTCAATGAACCTCCTATAGTAACCAGCCAATCCTAAGAAACTACGAACCTCCATGGGGGTCTTGGGCACTTCCCAATTGATTATGGCCTCAATTTTGGCGGGATCCACTTGGATACCACGCTCACTTACCATGTGTCCAAGAAATTGGACTTCTCTAAACCAAAATTCACATTTAGAGATCTTTGCATAAAGTTTCTCCTGCCTTAATAGTTCTAGGATGCACCGAAGATGTTTCTCGTGATCATTTTGATTACGATAATAGATAAGTATGTCGTCTATGAAGGCAATGACAAACTTATCCAAATACGGTTTGCAGATTCTATTCATGAGATCTATGAATGTTGCTGGTGCATTTGTGAGCCCAAAAGGCATCACTAAGAATTCAAAATGACCATAGCAGGTCCTAAAGGCTGTCTTAGGAACATCTTCACTTTTAACCTTCAGCTGGTGATATCCATATCTCAGATCAATCTTAGAGAAGTAACTAGCCCCTTGAAGTTGGTCGAATAAATCATCGATCCTGGGCAGAGGATATCTATTCTTAATGGTTAGCTTGTTTATCTCCCGGTAGTCGATGCACATTCTCATCGAACCGTCTTTCTTCTTTACAAACAGAATAGGAGCTCCCTAATGCGAGGAACTAGGCTGAATAAAGCCTTTCTCCAAAAGTTCGTCGAGTTGCATCCTCAATTCCTTCATCTCCGTTGGTGCTAGCCTATATGGAGATCTAGCCACTGGTGCTGATCCTGGTATGATGTCAATTCTGAACTCCACTTGACTGTCGGAGGTAGGACTGGTAATTCTTCTGGGAATACATCGGGATACTATGAAATGACAGGTAAGTCTTCCATGTTTGGTTTAGGTTCATTTATGGTAACTTGTGCCATGTAGATGACACGTCCTTTTCTCAAACACTTGGATGCTTTAAATAATGACACCTTGTCCGGCAATCCATAGTGTGAGTCTCCGGGTATGGTGATCATTTCACCAGATGGGGTCTTAATCTCGATGAGCTTTTTATCGCAGGCAATGCGGGCTTGGTTATGAGATAACCAGTCCATGCCTAAGACAACATCGAAGCCCGCCAATTTCATCGGCAGAAGAGAGATAGGGATGGAATGATTCTTAATGGATATAGAGCATCCATCAAGAATGGAAGAAGCAATTTCTAAGGTTTCATCGGCGAGTTCTATCTCATAAATTTTGTCTAGAGTTCTTATGGGCAAGTTTAATAGTTTACTAAACTTATGGTCAACAAATGATTTATCCGCACCTGAATCGAAAAGAACTCTAGCGTAAATATCATTAATGGGGAAAGTACATGTTATGACATTGATGTCATTACGGCCTCCCTGGAATTCATTTGAAAGGCACAGGCATTTCCCTTCTTGGCCTCTCCAGGCTTTGCCTTGTTACTTTTGGGTTTCTTGGGGCAATTGTACGTTATATGCCCTTTTTCGTTGCAGTTATAGCAAACTGCATTCTTGAGATCCTTGCAATCTAAGGTCTTATGCCCTTTTCTCTTGCAGATACCGCAGGGTTTGGTTTATGGATTTATACTACACTGTCCCCAGTGCCTATATTTACAAATCTTGCACAGAGGTTTGCCACTTGACACGTGTTGGTTCTTCTTTAACCCGAAATTTCCTTTCTTCTTAAATCCTTGGGAGTTATTATCCTCCCGTTTCCTCTTTCCATCAGTTTCAGTCCTAATTGACTTTTGTCTCACTAGATCAAGGGTGAGAGAAAGAGATAGGTCTACAGCAGACCTATAGGTAGTAGGTTGTGCAGCCTTTACCATGCCCTTTATTTCAGGCGCTAACCCACTAATAAAACACGTAATGCGTTTAGATTCAGGGGTAATTAAATAGGAAACTAACCTAGATAGGGAATTGAAATCGGAGACGTACTTCCGACAGTCTAGGTTTTTCATTGATAGAGACAAGAAGTCTGTCTCTAGCTTCTCCACCTCATGGGTTGGGCAGTAAGTTTCCTTTACCAAATCAACAAACTTGGACCATCCCAAGTTGTACAGGTGTACCTTACCTTTTGATTGAATCATAGCTTTCCACCATATTAGGGCATCGCCCTTGAAGGATTGTGATACGTACTTGACCACATCTTTATCAGCAAAATTGCTGATATCTACAATCGTTTCCATCACATCTAGCCACTTTAGGGCTTCTACCGCTCCTTTCTCCCCATTAAAGTCTCGGGGCTTGCATGAGACAAAATACTTATAAGTACATCCGTCCTTAACAGAACAGGACTTTTCAGTAAGATTTATTTTCTTTGGTTCAGTCTTCGCATTTAAAGAGTGAACAGAGCTCTCCCTATGAGCTGAAGATGGTGGAATAGATAGAGGTCTAGAGCGAGTGGCACTCGGCTCTCTTAGCTTTTCTATGGCCTTACTCATGGCCCTTTCCATAGACGCATCAATGCGAGCTTGAAAATTTTCATCATCTATATTTTTATTTTCAGCTTTATTAGATTCAGCATTTCTGTGGCTACTTTGTGCTTCGTTTGAGTTAGCCATCTTTAAGTCTTGGTTTCTATATACCAATAAAACTTCATTTAGCCATGGCGCATTAACCATATCGGCTTTCAATATTGGATATAACAATCCATTGCCTATACTAGTGTGAATAACATCACAACTCTTAGGCTTAACATATCTATATTTGGCCTAGGTCTTAATAGGACCATCGTAGGCAAATTACAATTTGGACGTAGTCCATATGTCATTGGACAGTGGATCGCAATGTCACAACTGTCATTGTCATCATTGACAATTATATAGCTCATCGGCTTGTTCCTAATGGACATAATAATTGGGCGCATTGGCCGGTCATATTGGTCATAATATATAAATGGCATATCAGTCTGTCGCATTGGACAATTAATTGGGCACATTGGCCTACATCATATCAGATGTGTATGGCATATCAGCATGTCCCGTTGGACAATTAATTGGGCACATTGGCCTACATCATATCAGATGTACATGGCATATCAGCCTGTCCCGTTGGACAATTAATTGTGCACATTGGCCTGACGGCTAGTGTGGTTCCTCAAGCCACACTACTAAGAGTATGAACATTTCTTAATGTTACATAAGAGTACCATAATAATTGATTAATGGTCCCGGTCACCTTTGACCATAACGACCTTGGAGGTTTGGACCTAGTCCCTTACTCCTGGATAGAAGGATAACTTCCCTTAACTATCCTGATAGAAGACCCCTTCGTACTTAACTATCATTTCTTGGCCAATGTGTGGTCTACGCCACTAGGCATAATCAATCTATTAAGGTCTTTTGGAATTATATAGCAGAGCATAAATTTAGAGTAAATTTGAGACGCTCGCTTTTCAAGAGGATGAATACACACACACACACACATATATATATATATATATATATATATATATATATATATATATATAATTCCAAACTACTTCATTAAATTTTAAATTAGAAATTACAATACTAGGAAAATGAAATAAACTTGTCCATGCAAGGACTTAAAGAAATAGAAATGTCCATGCAGGGACTAAAGAAATAACAAGGTCCTCGCAGGGACTACACATATTTAGAAGAGACTTCACTCGTCCTTCTTTCCTTTGACCAATTTGGAGAGTTTCTTGAAGAACTTATTCGTTTTCTTCTCCGTTTTCTCCGCCTGTTGCTGCATTTCTTTCATCCTTTCTAAGGACTCGTTAATGGCCTCTAGTGGTGGCGGAGGTTGTGGTTGTGGTTGTGGCATAACCAGATACTCGTACCCATAAGTTGGATACCCAGTCGGTGGATAAGTAGGTGGGAAAGGAGATGGGTAAAGTGCGTTGTGCATAACCGCCTGCATGTGGAGATCTTGCGACCATGCTTGATAGTCTACCGGTGTAGATGGGTTAAAAGGGTCATATCCAGACATGTCTGGATATGTGGGGATTTGGTTAGAATAACCCGTTGGTGGTGGTTGAACTGTAGGTGTGGGTATTGGTTCAATCACAGGTGAGGTGTTAGAGGGCCCACCCATTTGTGGGTCCTCTCGAATCGTGGGGTAGGAGTTTGGCAAAGGTGGCAGCGATCCCGACCTTTGTCCTGCACGTACCGACATACGTGCTCCACGCTTCCTTCTTGGTGGTTCAGGTGGTTGTTGGTTGGTCCACCGGTTCCATGTGGACATCTTCTTGAACAGGAGGTGGTTGAGAGTGGTGAGAAGGAGTGTGGGCGAAGGTGAATTGGTTCCAGTATTGGTCCCACTCATTAGGACCTTGCTAGGGCGATCCAGCATAAGAGTTTGAATCGCTCGAAATTTCAATGGGATGCATATTTGATCCCGACGGTGGCATCTCCGGGTCGGAGTCCTCGTCCATAGGGTGTGGCTGGTCCAACTGATTTTGATCGGCTGGAGGCGTGTTAAGACAATGGTTGGGGTTAAATTCCTCATGGTAGGAGTGATGAGAAAGGGAATGGTGAGAATGATATGAATGATAGGAGTGGTAAGAATTTTGGGAATGTGAGGGTGAATGTCTATTAGAGACGGAACGTCTCGCTGGTTGGCAAGGAGACGAATCTCCTAATTCTTGGTAGGCATCTGTATTATGAGGTTGAGGGGGAATGCGTCCCGATGGTCCTCCTCTCATTGGATCTTTTCCTAGTCCACTTTGTCCTCGTACACGTGGCGGCATTTTCCTGTTAGAAATCAATTTAAAAAAAATACTAATAACTTAATAATGAAATGAGTAATCCTAGGTCAATGCCTAGACTCGGAAGTCTTAAGTAATGTGCTCGTGTAAGTTTGAGACTAAACACAAAAGGCTGGTGTTTAATTCTCTCAAACGTTAGCTCTAATACCAACCCTGTCACACCCCGGATTTCCAACCTGAAATCCATACACCGGTGGGCCCTGTTGGGGAGTATCGTGACGTCAGTTGATAATCATCATAGTCAATTAAACACGGCACAGCGGAAGTCTTGGAGTAAAATTACTATTACAAACCAAATGTTCGAAAATACAAAATAATATACAAGCTTGTAATAGAAGATCCACAGGCGGATCGTAAATTGTACATAGAAAGAATACAAAAGGGCAGATTTAGGATTTACAAGATCCTATATCACTACCGAGCACTTCCGGCCTATTTTCATATTGTACCTGCAGATTAGTCTTTTGAAAATACGTCAGCTTTCACTGTTAAATACAACCAACTGACTCATTTTGAAAACATTTCAAAAATGTCTTAAGTGCGTATCAGCACAAAAATTCTTTTTATAACTTGGGTTAATTGACCGTCCAACCTTGTTAACAGATTTACATGTTTGTCATACATACGGGGCTCGGCATGAAAACCGAGACACAATTAACGTACACACCACTTTGGACTCACGAAAGAGTCAATTCCTCCCAACCTTGTGGGAATGCATAATTCAGCGTCTATCGGGTGTATACCTACACCCGCGCTAAGGTCGTGGCCATTTCGATTGTAATGAGCCGAGGATATCCAGGACACTGTTGTTAACCCCCGATGTTTAAATTATCAAACAAAACTGATTAAAACAGAATATGCGGATTTCTACCCCGAACCGGTGTTCGATTAATCCCATTTCCGACCAAACGGTAATAATTTACCGTAACCTAAGCCTGTATAGAGGAAATAAGTCGGGAGTATTTACCTGAGCTAGTCTTCTTAAATTTTAATAACTCAGCCGTACACAAAAAGGACTAAGTGCAGATAGCATTTACCGGCAAGCCTCTAATCTTGATTATGGCATAAACTAACCAATTAAATACTAACGGTCTTATTTAAGTCATAGACTTAGACCGACTAGCGTAATTGATCAAAACGTATGACGCTAGATTAAACGATGACTGGATAGAATGTAGTTTAATCCCAACAAGTACCTTGACTTTTTTAATATGGGAAAGCTATTAACATTCTGGATTTTGAGACTTAAATGACAAGGTTAAAACCCGTTTTGGTTAATTTCCGTAAAATAGTTACATATACGTAAGCGTGCGCATATTAGCGATATCGGGTAACCGGATAAGTCATGGACAAGTTCTATATGCCATTATGATTTAAATAAGTTAAAATATCAGTAGAATAATAACTTATATGCACGTTATGGTTTTAAAACGAAACTTTGGCTCATAAGGGTATTTTTGGTAATTTCATAACGTATAAAAGAAACTTGAATATATTTTAAGTTTACCATCATAAGTATTCTGGAAAAATATTTTATTTATGATATAATATCATTAGGATGTCAATTATATGTGTCAATTATCTTTTATGACCAGACTATGCACTACAGGGGCATTTTTGTCATTTTACATATAGTTTATAAATTATTTGGGATTCTGAGTTCATAACATGTTCCTACTGTAAATATGTTTAAATTAAGTTTTAAAATCAGCAGGTAACAAGTCTTGGTCCATTAATATGGTTTAAAACCATACTATGCGCTTAAACGGCGCTTATGTCGTAAAATGGCGTCTTTATGTGAGTTTTACGAAAACTGATGTTAAGGTCAGATTAAAATGTTTTAGATATGTTATTTAATATAACATATTAGTAGGTAAATGATTTACCTTGGAAAGATTTGATTAAAACCATTTTATAAGTAATAAGGGCTAAAACCGTCATTTATCGACATAGTTTAAGGATCTGCTTGAAAACTCAGTTTATAACTTGGTTTAACATCCTAAATAATCCTACTTATAATATTACATCAGTAGGAATCTCATTTTCAAGTTTATTATCATCAAAACCTTGATTTATGTAAAAAGGGCATTTTGGTCAAAGATGGCATAATTATGGAACTTGCGCATAAACTTGGATTCTGATTATGATCATGTAATATAACCTCAGAGGGTTATGATACATTATATTATGATCATAATGCAACTTTAGATCAGTAGATAACTAATCTAAATCGGTTCAGAATCGAAAGTAAAAGTAGAAGTCAAACATCGCGACTTTCGGTTGCGAACCGACCCTAGAACTGAAATTGACGAGCCGAACATGTTCTTATATGTTCTAATATTATTACCAACTTTTTTAAGTGTCAAACCAGGTTTCATAACATATATAAGATCAATTTGTGATTTTTCCGAAAAATGGCTTGTTTGACTTTTTAATATTATAACTTTGACCCGTCAATTGGTCTAGCAAAGGTGATCTTCGGGAGGTGACCTTTATAGGGACTAACACCTACCTTATTATGATCACTTAGCCATATTCATTTCGAACAATGGCTAGACCATAATGGTCTTAACCAAAAGTCAAAGCGTTTTCCGTAAAACGCTTGACTTTTGGCTAGAAAAGCCTATAAACGAAAAAGCAAGAGCAAGGAACAGTTACAGAGGTTCCTACAATGCAAGAGAACTAAGTCGGATGCTCCTTTCAGCTAGGAACTTCCAGAGGAGGGAGAAGAGTTATGATTTAGAAAGGTTCAAGTTCAAATGGTGAACTTGATTACCTATTTATAGTTGGAGAACTCAAAGGAGGTGAAGCCAGGTGTTTAGGGGTGTAAGAAAAAGCTTACAAGTGTACTAAAACGTGGCATAGCAGTTTAGAGAAGCCATGGTTTCGAATTAATGGTTTTGGAGTTTTGCTTGGAGACCAAACAAATTTTCTGCAGTAGAGGGCTTCTCGTGCCCCGCGAGAGACCCAGGCCTGATCTCTCGCGGCCCGCGACCGCCCTCTGGCCACTTTCAAAGTTTGACACTTTTAACCCCTTAACTAATTAAAGCTTCTAAAAACCTTTTTAAACACCTTTTTGGCACTTTTAGCCCTCTGTATCCAATACTTGGCATACCCGGGATTATGCCCGTTCATGTCGAGCCCTCGGTTCGTTAAAAGGTCACTCAGAGGTATAAATTAACATGTTGACACTTTTAATCCCTTCATTATCCAACTTTCATATATTTACAAAATTGAACTCTCTTGTCCAACAAATGGCACGTAAGAGAGTTAGGACTTCACAAAGGATCTCTCAGAGGCTTATTATATGCATGTTGATTCAGATGTCACTCAGAGGCTGGGCATGTTGACATATTGGTCACTCAGAGGCCAAATTTCAAGCATGTTGACGTATCAGTCACTCAAAGGCTAATGATTTAAGCATGTTGACATATTAGTCATTCAGAGGCTGTTATTTATGCATGTTGACATCGGACCGTCACTCAGAGGCTCGGGTTGAGCATGTTGATGCCCTTAGTCCTTATTGGTCTTTAATAGACTATTTAAAATACAACACGTGTCACTATACTATTGGACACGATTTTACAGGGTGTTACACATATGTAAATGCATCTGTATGTGTAGGGGTCTTTGGTGCAGGAAAAAGATGACGTAATAAGTGAGATAACAATGGAACCAACCGGTGGGTAGAAGGGTAAAACTTGGATAAAAAAAAATTTGGGTTTGTTATGGTAACACGTGCTACGTTTTATATAGTCAGGGTTTGTTTTTTCTCATAAAAAAGAAATTTGTTTCAAGGTTGTAATGAGGTCCAAAAAATGAGACCATCGATGTTGAATTTGAGAAGACGATAGACAATGATGATAGAATAAGGAGAGATCTAATGGTCGAATTTAAAGATGCGGCGTCAGATGGCCGTGAGCTTCATGTTGGTATTGATGTTTAACATTAAGGGCAACCCATGTTGGATCTATTGAACCCTATAGAAGAAAAAATGATTAAAAGTCAAAGCAATCTACAACATCTAATCACTAATAAAGATCTGCTGCTCTAAACTCTTCTGATACTTAAGGACTGTTCACAAGATCTGTTGAAGACAAATCTCTTCTGGAAGCAAAGATCTGCTAGAGATAAAATTCTGATGCAGCATAAAGGTTGTTGAAGTAAAGTTCTGCTAAAGACAAACAGAGGATACCTCAGCTCTGCTAAAGACAAACAGAGGATACTCAGCAGTTGTGGTTCCATAGAGTTTTACTATATAATTAATGTAACAGTATTTAGGTCTAGCAGAGGTTAGAGTTTATTTAGTTTGTTAAATGTTACTTTCATAGCGACGTCAGCCAAAGATGCTTAGTGGTTTGAAATGTACTATAAATAGAACAGTGCATGTACTGTTCTATCTATCACTTCTTCTACACATTATGTACGAACAAATTAGAGTGATCTTAGGCTGAGGGGAGTTTGTAATTTACATGCATACGTGATTAATATTACAAAAGTATGTCAATGAAAACAATCTTTCTATTGTTGTGATTACAAAGTTTTACACATTTTCGCTACACTGTTTCATTGGTCATTATCTTCTTTCATTGATTTTATCTAAATTAATCACATCAATATCAAACTCAGATTCTAACAACCTATGATTTGGATATGTCTATTAGATGAATATTTAGCGAAACTACCGGCTGGTGTGAATTTCAGTGTTTTGGTTCTTTTGGTTATTTTTTTTGTTTTGAAGGAGGCACAATGGAAGAAACTAAGAAGACGGTGGAGTGTGATCAGGTAGTGACCACAGAACTTCCACACTTTGAATTTGGAAAAGGCGAAGAAGATGGTAATGATGTTGATGTTCATGATTATAGTGCCCCAATGACAAGGACCAAAAAGGATATTCGTATGTGTGCTACAATGAGAAAAAGTGTCACAGTAAAAGTAACATGTGTAACCACCACAACAGCTAGTGTGGATTTATTATCTTTTCCAATGAGGTTGTGGGTCTAAGTTAGTCTGGAAAAAACAGGTTGATATTAATTATTATTTTTTAATTCTTTTGTAAAAAGGCACAAATGTACATGAGGTGAAGCAGGAAGACAGTGATAAGGTGGTGACCACAGAAATTCGGGTGATGGGATATGCACAGGGCAAACAAGATAGTGGTGCAACTGATACTGATGATGACGTTGATGATGATGATGATGATGATGATGATAGGGGTGCACATATAAGAGGCACCAATGATTTGGGTATGGGTGTTATAGTAAAAATGATTTTTTGATAATAAAGATAACATGTCTAAAAAGTATGTTACATGTTGGACTAATATGTATAACTTGTTGATTACCCCCTCCCCTGCTTTTAGCGGAGAATGCACCTTTTCACAAGTTGTTTGAGGTGGAAAGAGAATCTGAAGGGCTATCTGGGTAAAACCTGGCCCCGCATATGAATGTTGTAGAAAGGAAACAAACTGATGTAGAAGAAAAAGAACAATCGGACAAGACGTTAAATACTGATAGAAAACACGATAACCATGACTTTAAATAATGATGATGGGAACAATGAAGTGGGGAACATATATTTCAGGGGTATGATTACGATGGGCCTAGCTGGAGTGTTGGGTTGACCTAACTAGAAGATATTAGGAGTGTAAACAAGAAATGTGTACGTTCATATAATTGGCAATGTGTTTTGGGTTCTAATAACAAAGATGTAACACATGTTGCCATTGATAGTTATTGATGAGGAAGCTCGAACACAGGATGTCTGCTCGAGGAGTGAAAGCACGTCTGCTACATCTTGTTTACCCTTGTTGATTTACATGGTCGCTACTAGTGAGTAACATGTGTTGCCTATTAGCTAACACTCGTAACACGTGTAAACTAATAATGGCATATGTGTTAATTCATCTTGAAAGGAATCATACATGATGAAGGGGCATTATAATGTCAGTTGAGCCATTAATGGTAGACCCAGTCAACGTCTTTGACGGGGCGAGCTATGTAGAGAATATGGTTTTTTATGTAGAAGAGATAGCGATAGCGAATAAGGAAAGGATGTTAGTGGAGATGGAGGCGGGAAAAATAAAACTCCTAGTTAGAGAGAAAAGGTATAGTATATTTTAACAAATCTCCTTACTTTAGAAGGGGGTGGACATTAATGAAGATACCGGTAAGGATGATAAGCGTATCTGGGATTACATCCACAACGATGAAGGACTATTACATAGCCTACATGGGGATTCAAGTAGAAAGGAAGCTATGAAAATAAATATGTAAGTGCTCTATACAGATGTAACCAATTAAGATTTTTTTGCTTTTTTGTTGTTTTCTGTGTTGAGTAACATGTGATAACCCCCATGTGATAGGAGAGGGCAAGGACAAGCATGGGTAGAGGGCTTTACCAACAAAGAGTATAGAGCAAACCCTAGAGCAGAGTAAGGAAAATTTGCGTTTGGATGAATACATACCAATTAGTCCTCGTACCAACTGTCAGTACTAGTAACATGAGTAACAAACTAGTTGTTTTCACTATGAATTGGGTTGTAGGGAGCTACTGTACTGGAGCAATGCCAAGGTTGAGGCAACACGAAGAATGTTTAAAACATTGAGCGTAGGGGCTCTCGTGATTGATCGAATAATTGATTGTTGAGTTGAGGTGCTGAACTATGGAGAATAAGTCAAAGCACCAGGGTCGCATAACCATTTGTTTATGGGGACAAGAGTAGTTGTGAGTTCTTGTCTAATAGCCTTGAATTGTTTATGTGTGATGAACATAGTGTAATTAATGCTACTTGATTTATGTTTCAGTTTGAGTGGATGTTGGTTGGTCAGGATATGAAAGATGAGAAACAAATGGATAGGCTTAGAAAGAATATGCAAGCAAGAATGTATAGCAATGAAAAGTTGTTTGACCTGAGAAGTTTCAACATGGTGTTGTTTCCAATATTGGAGGGAGGGCACTTCTATCTCCTAGTGTTTGAGATGAAAAACCCCGCAATTACTTTGATCGACAATGACGCAGAAAACTTCACACGTCGGATGTTGGATAGCGATGCTTACATCAACAAGTCAGTACCATATAAATATGTAACTAAACTATCAAATGCTTATATTCCGATTGTGCATAAGGTGGTATACCATCTGACTGTTATATCTACTATATGTTACTCGAAGGAGATGTTTGTACGTTACTTGGAGGAGGTAAACCATCCAAGGGGTTCGATGATCAAGGGTCTGGAAATCAAGCGGAAGAAGCTTGATTGGGCCACGAATGGAAACAGTACAGACCGTGGTATCTTCTTAATGAGGCACATGGAAAAGTTCATGGGTGTGCACGAACCATTTGAAGCTGCGTTTAGTTCAAATGGGAGCAGGATAACGAAAGAGGTGAGAAAGTTACGGGTGAAGTATGCCACTCATATTCTGTTGTCGCCCCCAAACACTTTGAAAGGTAAGATAGAAGCCGCATCATTTAGGGGGGCGCGTTGAGCGAGTAGTTTTGGTCTTTTCTATGGTTTTTGTTGTGAACATTTGTGGTGGTTTTTGTAGTTATCTCGGGCACCACAACTTTTGTTTATAAGAAGTCAACTGGCTAGTGATATATGGGTGGTGGTTTTTGTAGTTATCTTGCGCACCATGTATTTTGTTTATTTGAAGTTATGTGGCTGGTGATTTTATTGTCATAACCCAAAATACAATGTCTTGTCTGTAATATGTTGGTGTCTGATTTTTAGACAGTTATGGTTAGAAATGTCTATTAACATGTAACCGTTGGATTTATGGTTCAGTGGATTAAATGGAACCATGTAATTTTGGTACATGTGTGTGTGTTTTAAAAAAAAGGTAATTTTATGGTGCTTGTTAAAGTAGACCAATGTTTTGGAAATCTACTGAAAGGAAATAGGTAACTAAATTCAGATAACTTGATAATGCACAATGTGATCGCTAATAACCATACTATATATGAATGTTGTGGATTTAAAAAACATGTATAATTATGTAACATAGTTTGTAAACATGTGTTACTCATTAACAACTTGTTTTAGGTTGGGTAAGGGTACTATGTAAAAGAAGAGTTTTAGATTAGGAAACTTTAAAAGTGGTTTAGTGCTGGGTCCAAATTATAACCAAGTAGTAGATGAGCATTGGGTGGTCAACATATTGTTTCAATTGTAACATGTGATACTCAGTAACACATGTTACTTACATGTGTAACTTGTGTTACATATGACATGTACTAACATGTTTGTATATACACATGTACCATGTCTAAGTATACATTGGGTAACCCATGAAACCACGAAGTGTAACACATGATAGTTCAAGTTTTTTTTTTACTTCACGGACATTTAGGGTAACACGAAGTGTAACGCATGCATGTAGTTGGCTATTTCATTACTTCAGGGGCATTCTATGTGCTTACATTTCATGAGAAACATGTTATTAAAAGGCATATGTAACATTCTTAATATGGTGTAGTAAAAACAAGGTACATGGATACATATCTTAGTACAGTTCTAGGCTACACATGTTACATGAGTATATGCAAACATGTTTGTACATGTACTATGTAACACAAGTTACAAATCATACACATGTTACATGTGTGTAAGAAATACATTTGGTATATGTGTATTATATGTAACTTGTATACATGCAAACATACTAGTACATGTCATGTGTAACACAAGTTACAAAAGTTACAAATGTAACAGTCGCAAATCACAAATACATTAGGTATCATTAGCATATTATAAACTCCAACTACCCGCATAACAACAGTGTTTTACACACGTGACGCATGATGGTTTCATTGGTTATCGAATTGGTTGCGGATGCACTTTTTTCAAAACACAAAAGGTCCTAGCATAAAAACCACCATCTAACTGCATAACAACAGTTTTTAAAACAACATAAACCACCAATCATACAACCAACACAAAACATAAAAAAAACACCAACAACTACATAGTAAAAACAACCCAAAACAAGTCAAGCACAGCATCACACCTCCTGGTCTAGCAGTCGCAAGAATCATAACTGTATTACAACCTCGGGCTTAGCTCACTTTCCCATGGGTTATGGTATTCCCAGTGTCTTAGTGTTTCTGGTGAGTGTGGACAAAGTGCAAAACCACAGTACTCATGCTCGTTAAGCACAACACCTGCTTGGTGTTCTTCTAGTGCTTCTGCTGTAACTTCTTCTTTCTTCATTTAAGCACAACTACTGTCTTTCGTTGCGTCCTTTCCCAACTTTGATACAAGTTCTTGTATGCCACCCACATCTTTTTTTTCAACCTCCACCTCAAGGAAGCTTTCAGCATCAACTTCAGATTTTATAGGGTCTGCTTTTGTTATGTCCCTGTTGATACAGTTTTATGTCTGTCGCTTGTTATTAATTACGGTTGTAATTGTACCGTCTTTGCTCAAGTGTCTGTATAGGTTTGGTCGTGTCGAATAGATCGAGATATCCTTCTATCTTGACCTAGTATGACATCTTAGCTTGTCCGTGTTAATCAGTTGCATGTGTGCATACTGATAAGTCTTGTGTACATCAAGTCTACACACGTTTTCCTGAAATAAGGATTCTGTGCGAGTCAGAGAATTCGTACGAATCACGTACGAAATACTTGAGTAACAAGTGAGTTACTTGTTTCGTACGAAATAAGTATTTCGTACGAAACAGTTGACTCGCCCCAAAATTCTAGAGATGTGTCTCGTGTGTAATAGTGTGTTCCATATGTCTAGCAACGTGTTTTCGTATGAGTGACCAGCTTGGACACTATATAAGCAGACATGTACCTCTAAGTCAGTGTTGGTTAGCTAGTTGGTCTAAATGAGCCTCTCAGCATTCTCTCTGAAGACAAAGACACAAGAACACAGCAAGTTTGTTTGAGTCATACGAGCATTGTGTGTATATGTTTGTACTTGTTCTCAATCATTAATCAAGATAGTGAATCTTTGGTTACCCCATGTTCTTTACTTTGCTTTGGTTGCATGCACACTTGGATTCCGCACTTGTGTGTATGTCATATGAACAAGGAACTGGTTTAACTTGATCCTCAGGTGAACCTACAAGTAGTATCAGAGCTTTGGCTCTTTCCTTGTTCAAAACCAGGCTTAGTTGTGTCTGAGCTAGTTTGAAGATTTCTGAAGTGTTCTTGAGCCTCCGGCAGAAAACTTAAGTTTTGGATAGATAACTAACTTAAAACTTGGTTAAAATCTGTTGCATGCAGAAAATTTTATGGTAATTTTTTTTCTGAAGAACACCCTTGAAGAAGAAATCTGCAAAAATTTGAATCTGATTAGTTTGGTAGTGTTGACATTTTCTGACTTGGATCTGGACTTGGACTGTGGCTGTTAAAATCTGTGTTTTAACTAAAAGTGGATAAGACAATAGGTATTTTCGAAAAAGGCAGGTCTACATAAGAAAGGAAATTTCTCACCAAACCATTTCTGAAAAGATTCCTCTGAAAAAAACTGAACCAAAACAGTTTGTGCGACTGAAAAATTTCGTGCGAAACATCTGATTCGCATGAAGCACCTGGCTCGCACAAAACTCCTGTCTCGCACAAAACATCATTGTTTCGCACGAAACAGTTATTGTTTGTTTTTCGTGTTTTTCAAATCTTTGTGATTTTAAGAATTTGTCATATTTTCAGATCTGTGAATTTTAAAAGGTAGTTAAAATTGTGAAACTTTAAAACCTTTAAATTTTCATAAAATTAGAAAATATAATGAGTTCTAACCCATGGGATTGGAGTTGTTCAAATTCAAATCAGGAGTCTTCGCAAAGCTCCACAACATCATGGGTAAAATCTTTGATGCCACAACATACAGCAATGATCTCTGAGTGAAAATGAAACAGGGAGTAATAACCTACCGCCGAAGTTAAATCAAATGAACGATTATCCTTCATGGAAAAGTCGTTTTCATACGTATGTTCTTGGTCAAAACACGGAATTGTGGACATGTTTCACTACCCCCTACAATGAAGCACTTGAAGAAGCTTGATCAAACCCAACCACATTGGCCAATCTAGTCGAAAGTGACAAGAAAGATTACGATCTAGAGAAAAAGGCATTTGCTATCCTCACACAAGCTCTGCATAAAGCCATTTATCATCAGTTTGTGTATTGTACTACAACGAAAAATTTGTGGGACACTTTGGAAGCAAGAGATGAAGGTAAAGCTGCTACCAGGAAGATTTGGCATGATCTGCTCAAGAAAGAGTTTGAAGGTTTCATGTTCATGGAGAACGGAACCTTGAATGATATGACCACCCGGTTTTATCATCTTCTCAGCAAAATGTACTGGTATAAAATGTTAGCAGCACCACAAGAAATTGTGATGCGATTTGCTGATGCTTTACCACCGAAATGGGGTCAATTTATTGATCTTTTAAAACATACAGGTGTTTTGGACTCAATTAGTATTTATGAATTTGTGTAGAAACTGGAGAACAAGAATGAAGAAGAACTCCGGAAGGCACAACGAGTCTCGGCTCCACAAAACCCTGAAATGTATTTTGGAGGTATTAATGTAGGTACAAGCTCAAGTCAGCAACCAAAGCTGCAGACCGCGTTTGTGTCAAACGTGAACCCTTTTCTACCCCCAACCAGTTCAAACAAGTCAGTCTACAGGTTCGAGCAATCAAACCTATGGACAGGCTTATGGTCCGAAAGCATTCCTTCCATAGCCAAGGGATTTAGTGCATAAAGCTCCACAGCAAGCTCCTTAACAAGTTTTCTATGGAAGCAACAGTCAATCTGCAAATCCCAACACTGTCAAACTTGACATGTCAAATCTCTCCAAAATCAACATAGAAGTTACACAGGAACATGCAGAACTTCTAAATACCATGGTTAGTGCGTATTGTGGTTTAGTTGCAGGTCAAATAGGGAACATCAATTTGATAAACGAAGACTATGAACAAATTGACCGAGATGAAATGGAGCTGATGGACATCAAGTGGGCATTTGCAAGCGCTATCAGAAGAGCGAAGGATTATATGAGAAGAACGGGTAGAAACAGTTTGGAAAGCAAGAAGGATACAAAATACGGCTTTGACAGAACCACCGTTACTTGCTTTAACTGCGGAGAAAGAGGTCACTTCAAGCGGGAATGCACAAGACCCAACAAGGAAGGAAATCACAACCCCTTTCGAAATCAGTCTCAACCATCCAACACAGCACAGTACAACAATGAAAGAAGACTAGCAGCTGTTGGCAACTCTAACAACACCAATCAATCAGGACCTTCAAACACGCATAGAGCTTTGGTAGTTCAATCTGATGAAGGATGCGATTGGTCAGTACAGTTGGGAACTGAGAATAACGAAAGAACTGGATTCTATGCAAAGATCGTGGATCAAATCAAGCTTGATCACAGATCAACACTCCAAATAACGATGATACATCTGGGGATGCTGGTAATTCTGTTGAAGAATGTTCAAGTTCAGATGGTTATGGATCTGATTCCAATGTGAAGAAAGGAAGTGATGCTGAGGTTGGAGAATTGCTGAGTGAAGTTGAGATGTTGAAATCTGAAAAGGTAGGCATGACGAGGAATGCAGAAGCTGCGGAAAAAGAGACAGAGACACTCTACAGATGGTGCAGCTTTTCCTCATCACACTGCCTTTATGGCAAATGTTGAAGGTTCTTCAAAACAGGTAAATTCTGACCCTCCTACTGTTTGCAATGACTGTGTTAAGTTGAAAATAAAATATGAAACCGTGAACAGTCATAATCAGAATTTAGTTTATGAACTATGAAAATGCAAAGAGGCGAATTTGGCGCTAACTAGAAATGAAAAAGAATTCAAATCTGTAATAGAAACCCTTAAGAAAAGTGTTTCTGAATTGACAAAAACAGTTTTGAATAGACAGACAAGAATTAATGACTACATTAATCTCCTAGAAGAAACAAAGAAAGAGTTAGCCATCGCCAAATGCGAATATGATCAAACGCAAATTGGAAAGTTATTCTAACTCCCAACATGTGCTTGATCATATTATTGAAGTTCAAAAACTAAAGGGAGATGCTCAATGCATAGGGTATAAGTCGTGTCCACCCCCAATGAAACACAACTATACCAAAATGCCTGATGAAGAGGAGATGCCTCATTTGAACCCTCTGTACCTTTGAATCCTGAGGAATTCGCAGCAGGGTTAGGGTTCAAATTAGACAAATCCTCTCGAGAACCATGCAAGCCAGAAAATTCAACGTCTGATGTTGTTCAAACTCCATCTATTGAAGAGGAGGATGATACATCAGATGATGAATCAAGAAATGATGATCAGGATCAGCCTCTTGATGAAAGGAAAATAGTAGAATCGTCTGCTACTCCTAGTACTCAATCTGTTGAGAATCAAGAGATTGTTCCTAAGAAATATGTGAAGACAAGTGTGTCTACACAAGAGGTAGATAATGTGTTGTATACCTTGGTTGGAGATAAGAAAATCTATTCAAACAAAGATTTTCCAATTAAAAACGTAAATCCAATCTCTATAGATCAGGTCTTTGAAAAGTCAACAGCCAAACCTGTAGAAAAGAAAAAGCCGACCAAATCACAACCATTATTCGCTTTAAAAGAAAAACAATGGAAGCAAGTTGAAAAGCCTATAGTTTCTCAACCGAAGGTTGAATCAAAAGGCTCTCGTGGCCAGAAAAAGGCCAAAACTGTTAAATTTGTGAGTGCTAAAGGTACCGATAAAGTCAAAACTTTTAGAGGAAAATCTAATGTTGATTTTGTAAAGAAAGTTAAGATTTCGAAAAGAAATAGTCAAAACAATTACACCCATCACACTGATGGATGTAATGAAAATAAACGTAGTACCTCAGGATCCACAAGTTCAACATCAAGCCGAGAAACACGATCTCCTAGTTTTGTTGAAAGGAGAACATGTTTCAAATGTGGAGAATTTGGCCACATTATAAAGGATTGTCAAAATCCAGCCAAATCAAGATGTATAGAGAAAGCCCCTCATGAACCAACTTGCAAGCACAAATCTGTTTCTCCGACTCAAGATAAACGAATCATTAAGTATCAAAAAGAGAAACAAAAACGTAAACAAGAAAAAGCAATTGAGAAAGCTTTAAAATCGGTTTCTTCGAAAAAGGATCAATGATCTTCAAAGTCAATAAAACCAAACACTGTTAAAACTGTAAATAATTGTAAATCTGGTAATAAACAAGGATCTTGGAAATAGAAGACCGGAAATGGTCAAAAGGAGTTTCTCAATTTGTTAATCATCAAGAAATTGAGATTACATTTCTCGATGAAAAGGGACAACCCAAGACCACTAAGGCTTGGGTCCCCATCTCAAACTAATCTTGTTTGTGCAATGTGCAGGGTGTTCCAGGAGGAACTGTAAACAGTCATTGGATTGTTGACAGTGGAGCATCAAGGCACATGACGGGCAACTTGCGGCTCCAATATGATGTGAAAAGTATTAAGGGTGGTTATGTTGCTTTTGCTGGTGACAAAGGTGGATACATCACTGGAGAAGGAATGGTCTCCAATGGTGTTGTGAGCTTCGAAAATATCAATTATGTACGGCAAATTGATCACAATCTTCTTAGCGTTTCTCAAATCTGCGACAAGAAGTTCACGGTACATTTTGATGATGCCGGATGTTATGTGTTGAAGCCTGGATTCAAGATCCCCAAGGAATGGATTCTCCTATCGGCTTTAAGAATTAATGATTTGTATATTCTTGATGTGAGCCAAGCTATTACAACATCTGCACAAGTCATATGTTTTGTCTCTAAAGCCACCGAGAAGGAATCAATCTCCTGGCATAGACGTATGGGACACGTTCACCTGAGGAAAATGAACTATTTGGTGAAGAACAATCTAGTGAATGGTGTACCAGTGAAGAATTTTCATCTTCAAGACGTTTGTGTATCATGCAAGAAAGGAAAACAAGCGAGAAAATCCCATCCCGTGAAGAAGATCAACACAGTAAATATGTCACTGGAACGTCTTCATATGGACCTCTTTGGACTTATGAAACACAAGACAACCTTTGGTGATTCTTGTTGTCTGGTAGTTACTGATGACTATTCCAGATTTTCATGGATAAACATGTTGGCACACAAGAGTGAAGTTCCTACTATCCTCAAGAATCTCCTGATTCTGTTAGAAAATTTGTACAATCTAAAAGTAAGGAGAATCAGAAGCGACAATGGCACGAAATTTAAGAATCAAGTTATGGATGATTATTGCTCCTCAAGGGTATTCTGCATGAGTACAGTTCTCGATACACTCCACAACAAAATGGTGTTGCTGAGAGTAAGAATAGAACTCTTATTGAAACTGCAAGAACCATGTTAGTAGAATCAGAACTTCCTATTCAATTTTGGGGAGAAGTTGTTGCTACTGCGTGCTACACGATGAATAGAGTTCTGACGGTAAAGAGACATGGGAAGACATGCTTTGAGTTATTACATAAAAGGAAACCGGATATTTCTTTCTTAGAACCTTTTGGAGCTCCATGCACTAGGATTGACCCAGATGGAAAGTTTGGTCCCAAGGCTATCGAAGGTTTCTTTCTTGGATATGTTACTCCTAATTTCCGGGTGTGGAATTTGTCTTCAAAGAAGATTGAAGAATGGGGTGAAGTTAAGGTTCAGAGATATACAGAAGCATTTAGAGCTTGGGTGCTCCTTGGATGTTTGACTACGATGGGTTGTTTGACTCCTTTAATCTACCAACTTTTGATGATGCAACAGCTGCTGCTCAGATGTTATTGGAAAGTGATACTGCAGTAGACTCGTCATTAGTTCAACAAGTTATTGTTAACCCTCAAGTATCGACTTCGGTTAACAATCTTGTTCAAAATGAGGAATTCGAATATGCTGAGGATTATAATGTTTCATCAGAAGATGATGAGTTTCACGATGCTAATGAAGCTACCTCTGGTGCGGTTCCTGGATTTTCAAATGATACGTCAAATATTCAACCTCAAGGAACGACTGAAGGTCAGGCGTCTACAACGTCATCAAATCCAGCTCTCGATGTAACTTTTGATCTGAATATCAACAATTTGGATATCAATTCTCGAGTTCCTGATGTGCCAGAAACTCGTATTCATAATATCCATCCTCAGCAAAATATTACTGGAGATGTCCAGAGTGGTGTGCAGACTTGTAATCAGCTTCGAAACAACCAGAATGCTGGATTGTATTCGGAAATCAAGGAATTTGGTGGTCTGAATGATTGGTCTTTTGCCTGCTATGTGTGCCAAGTTGAACCAAAATCTTGGAAGGAGGCAATGAAAGAAGACTTTTGGGTTGAAGCCATGCAGGAAGAACTTCAGCAGTTTCAGAAGTTAGGCGTCTGGAAATTGGTTGACAGGCCTGACGGCTACAAGAAGATTGGTACACGATGGGTGTATAAGTGCAAGAAGGATGACCGAGGTGTTGTTGTGAGAAATAAAGCACGATTGGTTGTTCAAGGTTTTAATCAGGTCGAAGGGATCGATTACATTGAAGTTTATGCACCGGTTGCACAACTTGAGGCCATACGAATCTTTTTGCCTTATGCGTCCTTCAAGAAGTTCACCTTTTATCATATGGATGTGAAGAGTGCATTTCTTCATGGTGTGGTAGAAGAGGAAGTATATGTTGAGCAACCGCCAGTTTTGAAGATCCACTCCATCCTGACAAGGTTTGGCTTCTCAACAAGGCGTTATATGGTCTTCATCAAGCTCCGAGGGCATGAAACATTGTCCACCTATCTGTTGAAGAATGGTTTTCGACGAGGCCTGATCGACTGTACTCTCTTCATCAAGGATCGGGACGAGGACTTGCTGCTAGTACAGGTTTATGTTGATGATATTATATTTGGGTCTACTAACACTCGAATGTGCAAAGAATTCGAATAGCTTATGCAGGAGAAGTTCGAGATGAGCGCTATGGGAGAAATGACTTTCTTTTTAGGTTTGCAGGTTCAGCAATCAAAGGAAGGGATTTTTATCCATCAAACCAAGTACGTCGGAGATATTCTCAAGCAATTTCAGATGGATGACTCAAAACCTTTGGGAACTCCATTAGCTCAAAATCATGGGATTACTCCAGACGGAATGGGTGAACATGTAGAACCATCTCTCTATCGTGCAATGATCGGATCTCTCATGTATCTTACTGCCTCAAGACCTGACATAATGTACCCAACATGCCTTCTGGCATGCTATCAGTCTAGTCCGAAGCATTCAGTGATTCTGATCATGGCGGCTGCAAAATCGATGCAAAATCAACAACAGCAGGATATCAGTTCTTGGGAAATCGCTTAGTTACGTGGAAATGCAAAAAGCAGACTTGTGTAGCTACATCAACATGTGAGGCTGGGTATATTTCAGCTTCTAGTTGCTGCTCTCAAGTGCTATGGATTCAACAGCAAATGCGCGACTAGGGTTTTGAATTTCTTACTACTCCTATTTTTGTTGATAATGAAGCTGCTTACAACTCGGAATCCTGTACAGCATTCAAAAACAAAACACATTGAGATTAAGTATCATTTCATACGTGATTGTTATTAAAAGAGACTTATCGATGTTGTTAAATTCCACACTGGTCACCAACGTGTCGACCTTTTTACCAAAGCCTTTGATAAATCACGTTTTGATTATCTACTTTTGGTCAATGGCATCAAGGTGAAGCCCGAGTAACTCAACCATGTCTAACTATTTTTGTATATACTTTTCTAAAAATCTAAAACTACAAAAAGATTTTCAGTTTTATATTTTAGGGGGAGTAAATTTCAAGAAAATACAAAAATATGTCTTTTATTTACCTTCTTTGTTTAAGGTAGAGAAAATTCAGAAAAATACAAAAACATTAAAATATTCAAAAATGAGTTTCTTAGATAAGTTGAAGATGATGAAATTCACCGGTAAATCTGTCAGATATGGTTAAAAGCATAGAAAGAAGATTGATAAGTAGCTTTACTTATGATGTATCGGTAGGCTCACAGTCAGACTAAAATGTGCAGGTTGATATAAACCTAACAGACAGAACGCCAGGTGGGAACCATTCATTAGCATATGGTCTTGGTACCGAAATTTCGTTTGATAGAGTGCCGAGGTTCTGAGATATACGGTCTTTATGCTGGCTTATCATCTGGGTATCATGGTTGAATCTTTTGCCGAAAAATAACGGTGGCGCAAGTCTAGAACTTCCATGATATCATACATATGTGTACATACTGCATAGACCTTCAAATAAGTGATAAAAATATCACATCCCCAAAATAAGTGATAAAATATCACAGCTTATGCGGGAGCTAAGTTCGTCTCTTTGTCGGTACGATGGTACTAACCTGTTCACGGACTTACTCCTGTGCCCTGCATGCATATGAAAATCAAGTTCCTCATCAATAAGTGATTAAATCACAAAGGACTTGTTTTCAATCAAAATAAGTGAGTATCTCACATCATTCATATATGTCAAAACAGATGATAAAGCAGTATACTCACCGGTAAGATTTTCTCTCGTGCATATCTTGATACGGGAATGTGTCGTGATGTGGTTGAACACCGGCTAGTAAGTATAAATCCATACCTTAATCATATCTCCTAATCATGATTACATCTGATAAGTCTGAGCTTATGTGGACAACAATACCGATAATCATAGTTAAATACTTATCTGTTTAATTTTGAAAATCAAATACCGTTTTTGACAAAGATTAAAATCCTGGTATGATTCCTTTACCTTGAAACTCGAAAAAGATTGTAGTTTATCTGTATATTTTGATTTTAACTCTAGTTTACTTAGTTGCTTATGTAATTACTTTTTGAAAGTAAGCCAAAGTTGATACTCGAAAGTTTTCTACCAAGATACGCCAGAAAACCAATTGTTTGATATTGCAACTTCATAAAGTAATATTTTGCAACAAGTAATCCATCAAAGAAAACCAAAATTTGAAATTCGTTTGAGTGTATATATCTCATACGAATGAACCTAGTCAATTGATCTGACTTGGTCACTTGTTTTTCTCAAATCTGCTGCTGGAATTCATACGAGTGTGTGTATCTCGTTCAGGGAATACAGTCATACGAAGAAATTATGATAAGTCTTTTGTGTGTATTCCCTAAGAAATTTGTATTCTAATTATATTTGTCTATTGAGTACAGATTGATACAAAAGAACATGAACAAAGACCAGCAACGAAGAACTCTGACAAGTCAGAGGAGGAAGCAAGAAAGATTTGAAGTTTCTTAGAAGTTCGAAGACCTGATGCTCTAATCATTGGATAGCAGATCTATCAATGGATAACAGATCTTCAGGGGGAGTTTGTTAATACTCCAAACCATTCTATGTAAAGACCAACATATGAAGACCAAAGACCGAAGACCAAGCAACATCCAAGGGGGAGTTTGTTGATACAATTTTGTGTCTGTCGCTTGTTCTTACTTACAGTTGTAATTGTACGGTCTTTGCTCAAGTGTCTGTATACGTTTGGTCGTGTCGAATAGATCGAGATATCCTTCTATCTTGATCTAGTATGACATCTTAGCTTGTCTGTGTTAATCAGTTGCATGTGTGCATACTGATAAGTCTTGTGTACGTCAAGTCTACACACGTTTTCCTGAATAAGGATTCTGTGCGAGTCAGAGAATTCGAACGAATCACATGATTCGTACGAAATACTTGAGTAACAAGTGTGTTATTTGTTTCGTACGAAATAAGTATTTCGTACGAAACAGTTGACTCGCCCTAAAATTCTAGAGATGTGTCTCATGTGTAATAGTGTGTTCCATATGTCTGGCAACGTGTTTTCGTAGAGTGACCAGCTTGGACACTATATAAGCACACATGTACCTCTCAGTCAGTGTTGGTTAGCTAGTTGGTCTAAGTGAGCCTCTCAGCATTCTCTCTGAAGAAAGAGACACAAGAACACAGCAAGTTTGTTTGAGTCATACGAGCATTGTGTGTATATGTTTGTACTTGTTCTCAATCATTAATCAAGATAGTGAATCTTTGGTTACCCTGTGTTCTTTACTTTGCTTTGGTTGCATGCACACTTGGATTCCGCACTTGTGTGTATGTCATATGAACAAGGAACTGGTTTAACTTGATCCTCAGGTGGACCTTCAGTCCCCTCCTTCGTTTTTCCTTCAACCAAAGCTTTTTCATTCTTGGTTAGTTTTTTCCGTTTCCCATTCTCCATGTTTTCTCAGTTTTTTTGCGTTATTGTGAGAGGGGATCGGCTCTCCTCTTGTGAGCACCGGACCGATTCGACTTAGCTAACAGAGGTGGAATTCATTGCTAGAGAGTTGGATAAACAAACAATCAAGTATGCTTAAACACCTTTGATTCGTATTAATAGACGGGAAGGTTACAGATGACTAAATAACTGGACAGGGCTTCTTCGTAGTCACACACCAATAGATAACAACACAACACTCAAGCTCCACTATTTATAGGCCAACATGGCTCGTACAGGAGAGAGTGTGCGTAGGCTCGTGCGAGTGGTGCTTCATACAAGTAACAATAGTCATTCGTACGAGCCATATGCAAAACATAAGAAAATGACATTCTAAGCTCTATTTACACAACCGACATATCCTAGACATAGGCGATAGACATTATGCACCAACAAACTCCCCCTTGGATGTTGCCACAGTCTTGGATAGTCTTCAAAAAATTTCTTCAAAATTCTTCAAACATATTTGACATTAACATCCAAAGAAACATTTTGGTGGCCTGTGACGCTCCTTAGAAGATATAGGCGTTTGGTCTGTAGGAGGAGGCCGATTGTACGTGTTGCCAAACCAAAAGCTTCTCAGCGATGCAATCCTCTTTCTCTCTGCAATCCTTTCAGCATTCTTTTCTTTATTTTGCTGCTCCCTCTCTTCCAGCTTCCTCCATGAAGTGTTCCATGATGTTCCTGAATGTATATCGTTAGCGAAACAAACATTAACAATCTTCTGGAATTGGGGCGCCTATTCTTTATCTCTTTCCTCATAACTAATCTTGCTATAGAATAAACATTCTATATCCTTCTTTGAGCAATGGGTCTAGTACTCGAATGTCATGCCATAGACCATATATGTGTTTGTGCGTGATGACAGATTTGGATAGTTCTTCAGAAATCTTCCAAGAATCTTCATCCAGTTGGACACAAATAACAGCTTCACCTATGCTTGAATCATAATGCCACCATTTGAATATCTTGAAGAAATTTTTGCTCCATCTTAATCAGAGGCATGTTTTTCATCACTTTCGGCCTCTTAACGATCAACGTCACATCCTTCTCTTTTGTAACAGGATCAATCTTTGTGACTCTTTTGGGCATATGTGGCTTCCAGCGTCTAAAACCATGAGAAGCCTCCAGTTTTGTCAGTTTCCACAGCCGCTGGTCGTGAAATTTCATCTTTAGATTTATCATCTTAGTCTGCACCAGTTCTTTAATATCCCAGAACGGCAGGGTCTTAATATCGCTCAAGTATCGGAAGTACTGGAGCCCATACTCCCTCAAAAATCGCAAAAACATTAAGTTGTTCGATCCATCCCCAGCTAATGATGTCCCCTAGAGAAATATCAGCATCACGTGGGAAAAATGCTAGGGGACGGTTGAATGTACGTTCCTCTGGTAATTCCTTGAACCATAATTTCCTCATCCCAGCCATCTCTTCTTTGGATAAACGTTGAGAAACTGTTCCCTGTTTCACAACCTCTTCTACTTTACGCTTCAATAAATCATCATTTTCGGCTGCAAACATCTCACAAAAGGTTGGGAAGTCATTTGTACCCTCTCCGGCACTATTAGTAGTATCATTGTCATTGGAATCATCCTCCACGACAACCTTATCATAATCGTACGCTTCAGAAAAATGTTCGAAGATATAATCCTCAGGCTGGAAAGCACTGATGTCGTTCAGCTCGTCTTCGAAGTCAAATTCAAACGTTTCTTCGTCCACACACAACATACTCGCAATATCTTCCTTTGTATAACTGTGGATAAACTCTCCTTCTTCCACATCATGCTTTAAATACAAAATTTTCGATTTCGGCACGGCAGGAACAGTTGATATATCAGTCACTGTGAGGATTCCTGCCTGCTTAGAATCTTTCGAGCTCTCATAGTCTTTCCCTAATTTTGTCACCTTCAACTTGGTTGGCTGAATATTTTAAGTACACAGAAAAATCAATATCTTCATTCAAACCCAAATATGTTACAAGAATTGCCGAACCACCCATATCATTATCATCATCATCACTATCACTATCAGACTTTTTCTTTAACGCATCATAAGTTTCGTCCAAGTCTTCATCAATCTCCTTAGGATTTTCAGCAAAGGCATCTATTTCTTCCTCAATCTCTTTCACCATCTTTCTTTTCTTCAGCCATTCCTGATGTTTCGCAGATAAATTCGACATGTCAATATCTACATCCCTTAGCTTTCCTACCAACACAAACTTCTCTGTCTTCACATACACCATCAACTCTAAAGATACTAGCACAGATTCAGCTTCTGACACAGTTTTATCTATCACAGGCTCCTCTCCAACCTTCTCTTTTCCCTTGCCCTGAGCGTCTGATAATTTTTTTGCAATTCGTTCGCGCTCAGCAACTCTTTCCCTAGCCTCTTCCCTTTCAATCTCATCAACTTCGGCAGCCAGATTAATCCCAAGCTTCTTGATTAGGATTTTCTCGAATAAGCTCATCTGCCTTTGATTTCTGAGGTGTTCTTCATCATATTCTTCCATTCTCTTCCTCAGTCTTTCATTCTCTGACACGATACTAGCTAAAACAGCCTCAAGATGATGTTTATCTTCCTTTAGGCCCTTAATCTGCTCCTGTAATCCAGCAATCTTAACATTGTTCAGCATGACCTGATTCTCTAACTCTTCAATCCGCGTGTCATTAAACATATCTGCTGAAAATTCTCCCCCCCCCCTCGTAATATCTCCAAAATTGAAGTCAAACTGATCTTCAAGTCTGAAGCCTGTTGAGAATTGGGATTAAGATTGAGTATGTTTGGGTTGAGGGGTGGGTTGTGGTGGTGGTTGTGGTGATGGTTGTGGAGGTGGTGATGGTGGTGGTTGTGGTGATGGTTTTGGAGGTGGTGATGGTGGTGGTTGTGGAGTTGGTGATGGTGGTGGTTGTGGCGTAGATTCAACATTCTTCTGTACCTTCTCTTTGACTAGCTTTTGGAGCGTCTATACTTCTAGCCGCTGGCCTCTTCAAATATTTTGATGGCGTCTTCGATGATTTGAGAACAGGAGTGTCACTGTCAGACTCGGATGGTATATACATAGTATCATCTTCTCCTGTCTCTTTCCTTCTGCTTTCCTCAGCTTTTCGTTTTTCTTCAGCCAATCTTTTTAACTCTTTTTCTTGGCTCTCTCTTTCTCTCGGCTATCCTATCCTCTTCATCGGTGCTAGAGGAGGATGCCTCTTCGTCTCTACCTTCTTTACCAGCAACTGCCTGTCGCTCTATCTCAGCAGCCACTGTCTCAACATTTTCTTCTGGCTCTGGCTCGTTAACCAAACTCGTGCTGGCAGATGCACGTTTCTTCTTCTAAGGGGCAGTGGAGGAAGATGTAGCCATTTGCTTTCGTTTTGTCCCCTTACCCCTTCTTATCTTCCTTGGTAAACCACATGCTTCTTTTCGCAACAAATTCATCTAACACTTCTATCTCATCACTTCATCCCTACTATCATCCTTTCGCTACTTCCCCCTGGGTGGCACCACATAGTCTTTGTCAGTGATAGCCCCAAACACAGGATTGGCGTTGGGGAAGGCCTTTAGGTGCAGATTCATCTTCTTTAATGTAGACACATCCATATGCTCAAGTCTCAGAATATCGTCTTTCTTCTTCTTCAGATTGGGATGTAGATGATCTAGCAGCATTTGCACAAATCTCGGGTACTGTAGAGACTTTTCACGTTGAATGTTCTGTACCATCTGCGAAAATATAAGACTTGAAAAGTTGTACGGCAGGTTGAGAATCAGTGCCATAATCATACACATCTGATAGTCTATCAAATCATCAAATCCACCCTTTCTGTGGCTTAGGGCGTGAGTACTGCAGCGACCGATGTAGCAAAAGGGAGCACTGAGATTTCCCTTCTTGAAAGGTGCGGCATTAACGAATCCAACGTAGCACATCCTATAAAAACACCCTTTGACCATATATTCTGGTCGGGTCGTCTTCACTGTCTTCAAATTCCAACACTGTTCAAATAAGATCTTCAGTGATCTTGACTACAATATCTTCATTATCAATGCGCACTACAGATAAGATGGCATTCTCTTCCTCACTATACTCGGTTGCATCCCAAAAATATTCAACATGAGATCCATACGCTGTATGTCTATCTGTAAGAGCCTTTGTAATAGGCAGCCTGCTCAGAAAATTTAATACTTCTCTATATGCTGCTATCTCTGGTATATTCTCATCTAGAAGACAACATACAACGGAGAGAACGAAGACTTTTAGATCTGCAAACACAACGATTTCAAACACTTAGAAAATTTTTCAAACATTTCAAATCTTATGCACTTGTACGAGTCACCATTCGTACGAGTCAGATACTAAGACTTAAATTCAAATCTGAACAAAACCCACTCGTATGAGTCATCTTCGTATGAGTTGTAATATATACTTGACAGTTTCAAGGATTTGAACAGACTTGCTCGTATGACTGGTGCCTCGTACGAGTCAAAAAAGGTTTATGACACTTAAGGACATGCTCGTACGAATGACCACTTGTACGAGTGAATATGATAATCTAACATTTAAAAGTCTTGCTCATACGAGTGGCAATTCGTACGAGTTACGAATCGTACCAAATAACACCTTGTCAAACTGAACTTAAAATGTGTAAATTTTAACAAATTAAATGATGATTTAGAGGTTATAAGGGTCGATTTGTACGAATTTGAGTTCAATTTTACTTTTTACCGGTCCAATTATCCTAAATCTATGTTTTATGTCCTTTTGGTCCAATTTCGGCATTATAACGGCTCAAAACTAGCATTAGTACCTTTCCTATCGTGAGAGATGTGCCAATCAACCTTCCCGAAGAATAACATACGTAAAATGATCAAGAATGTGTGTAGAAGAAACTGAATTGCACAGAGAGAATTTTTCAGTCGCACAGAGTTACTAATGTGACTCGTGCAAGTGAAAGCCCCTTTTATAATTGCCAAATTCGTACGAGTCACCATTCTTACGAATGCAGCCTTTTATCACTCATATGAGTCAGTATGTTGCTCGTACGAGTTAGTTCCTTACACTTGTTTATTTTTCTGATTTTTCTGATTTTTTTGTGAAATTATATGTTTTTACTTACCCACTCAGTTGACCGGGTCCAAGTTAATGACCCCGGTTAACCGATTTGCCTACCAAGTCCAAGTTAATGACCTTGGTTGACCGTTGTTTTACCAAAACAGGTTTATTTTAAAATTTTAAAGTTTCAAGTTAATGAACTTTTTGACGTTTCAGGAAATTTTCCTTTCAGGTTAGCTCTCAACCCATGATCTTCAACTATCCTTCAGCAACTGTCGCTTTGACTTGGACTAACGGTATTTACATCATAGGTAGACTAAAATCTAAGATAGGTTGCTAAAAATAAACTGAAAATCTTTTTGAATTTTTTTAGAAAGAAAGATAAGTAAATAAAGATTCACAGACATATTTTTGTGACTTTTGTGTTTGAGGATCACATTAGTTATTTAGATAAATCACTAGTACCGTTGATCTTGGTAATAACTTTAAGGTCTTAAACAGATTTTCCTATATTGCCAATATACTTATCCACTTAAACCTCTACATGTTTCTCAATTGTTTCAAGATATGTTAGGTAATTGTAGGGAACAGGAAGTAACTGTGTTTCCCATCTCAGAATATACTCCTGCATCGAGCTTCCGAGAATTTCATCTCACAGGTGAATATATCTAACTGATATTTATAAATAGGGTGAATAGCGAGACCTTGAGATCTTAGGTTAGTATTTCTATACAGAGAAAAAGATGAAGTCTCGACATTAGGTGGTGTTCCATTTAGGAATCTTTTGAACTGTAGATGTCGTATCTTTTTATGACATATAATCATTTTATGCAGCTTTTGGATGTGAATAATGCGAAAAGTATTATACAAGTTCTAGGTCATTGCCGACGCAAAATCAGAAGAACTCGGATAATACCCCAGATATCAATTAAATATAAAGAAGTATCACAAAATCTAGCATTCTCTCAAAAGAAATTTCGGAGTACTAAGTCCATATATCCGAGAGATGTCGACCCACAAATTACTTAGTTTTTCTTTTAGGTTTATATCTTGAAGAACAATTTATTGAACGTGTGAAGCCTATTGGCACATCATCAGTAAGACCTGTTTAACTACCTGTTTAAACATTCCATATCTTTAGCATACTGTGATAGTCCACTGATGTAATATGGTTCCCTCTTTTTCACAAAAACTCTTTTTGTCCTTTTTTTTAATGTTTTTGTATTTTTCACAACTTTCTCCCCCTAAAATCAGAAACATATTTTTGGGTTTTTGTTTTTAAGAAAGCAAGAAAAGTATTTACATAAGAAACATATGTCATACAGATGAGAATCACGTTAAGTCCTCGTCATCTTCAAATTCAACCTCATTTCCAACCCCTGATGTTAGATTTTTGAAACCATTTAATTTCAAAAGATTTTAAAATCTTGATCTATCAAAAGCTTTGGTGTAAAAATCTGCTTTTTGGTCATAAGTGTGGATTGTTTCAATTCTAACCAACTTTTTCTCATAACAATCACGGATAAAGTGGTGTCAAGTTTCTATGTGTTTAGTGCGTGAGTGTTGAACTGGGTTTTTATGATATCAATAGCCGGCTTGTTATCTACATATATGGGCGTGCGAAGAAATTGCAGTCCGAAGTCTCTCATCTGCCGTTGTATCCAGAGTATCTGAGAACAACAGCTGGATGCTGAAACGTATTAAGCTACACATGTAGAGATAGCGACCGCGGTCTGTTTCTTGTATTGCCACGTTACCAAACGGGTTCCGAAGAACTGGCAACCAGCCGTTGTAGATTTGGCATTTAGTTTGCAGCAACCAGAAACGGAATCTGAAAAACCCGTGAGATTGAATTCGTCATGTCGATGATACCACAAGCCGGTGCTTGGACATCCTTTCAGGTAGCGCATGATACATTTGATGGCTAACAGGTGTGAATCTCTTGGATTAGACTGATAACGGGCACACAGGCATGTTGGATACATGAAATCAGGTCTTGAAGTTGTAAGATACATCAAGGATCCGATCATGGAGCGATATAATGTTTCATCGACTTTAATTCCATGAACATCTGGACAAATGCCATGATTGGTAGCTAATGGAGTTGATGCTAGTTTAGTTCCTGACATGTCAAATTTCTCTAACACGTCATGAACATACTTTGTCTAATGAATGAAGATACCATCAGGCAATTGCTCAACCTGACGTCTTAAGAAGAACTTTATCTCCCCCATAGCACTCTTTCGAATTTTCTCTTCATGACTTCTTCAAAGTCTTTACACAGCTTTTCATTTGTTGATCCAAAGATGATAGTGTCCACATAGATTTGTACGATAATCAGAAGTCCATCCACTTCCTTGGTAAAGAGGGTACTGTCTACTATGCCTCTTGAGAAACCGTTTCCCAGGAGATGCTTGGAAAGCGTCTCGTAACAGGCTCTCGGGGCCTAGTGCAGTGCGTATAACGCTTCATTCAATAGATAGACTTTATCCTTGTATATTGGGTCGACAAACCCTGGTGATTGGCCGATGTACACCTCCTTGTCTACCTTTCTGTATAGGAATGCAGACTTCACATCCAATTGCAACACCTTGAAACCTTTCCAAGAAGCAAAGGCCAAGAAAATGTGGATAGCTTTAAGATGCGCAACAGGGGCGTAGACTTCATTGTAGTTTATCCCTTCTTGCTGATGGAAGCCTTGGACCATGAGCCGAGCTTTGTTTCTGACCACAATACCTCTGTTATCTCTCTTGCACTTGAAGATCCAATGAGTATTAATCTTTTTATGATGATCCAGTAAGTTGATAAGCTTCCAGACACCAAGTTTCTGAAATTGAAGCAACTCTTCCTGCATTGAATCCACCCAGCTTTCTTCTTTCAAAGCGTCTTTCCAGTTTCCTGGTTCAACCTGCGAAACAAAACAACTGTAAGAAAGTCTGCTTTGTAATGGAGCAACACTTGTATAAAAGCAACTTAGATTCTTATTGATCAGATTTCGAGTTTTCACTGTGGTTTGTAAGTTTCCGATAATATCCTCCGACGGATGGTAAGATAGTGTCCTGGGCATCACTTCTCTCGGAACGTCTACTTGACTTTGCAAATTCGTGACAACTTCATCAGCAACCAGTTCAGAGGATGTAGCTTCATTCCTGACGTTTGATTCATCAGCTTGAGTATTCAGAAAGCTTTGAATTTGATAGGATCCTTCATCAGAACTGGTTCCTCCATCGTCAAAAGTTGGTTCACAATCAGAGTCGGCATGAATCTGTTGATGGGCAGATGATTGGGCAGTATTCAAGACTAGTACTGATACTAATTCTTGTAGAGTATTGCTCGGACCTACATCAGAAGTGTTAGAGACAGTAAGTGATGGCGAAATTACCAACGGTCTAGAAACTTGCTCTTGATTGGAGATTCGATGCTGCTGAAAAAGCATAACAAGTTCTTCTTCTGATGGTACTTTGGTAGGTTAAATGAATTCCACAACCCATCGTAATTGAACATCCATGGATCCCTAGGTTTCTACGAAGGCATTGTATATCTTTGACAATCAACATGTTGTGCAAGAATAACCTGGCTCAAACTCGGCAAGAAGACTCGCTTATGTGGACTAGCATAACCGACGAAAAATCCTTCCAAGGATTTGGCCCCAAATTTACAGCCCAGGTCTAGAACAGTACACCGCAATCCAAAAGGTTCCAAAAATGCTAGGTTCGGCTTTTGATGATTTAGTAGCTCAAAACATCTCTTCTTGTGAGGCTTGACCATCAAAACATGATTAAGGGTGTAACATACTGACGCGACTGCTTTGCTCCAGAAACTAATTGGAAGTTTGGAATCAGCGAGCATTGTTCTGGCATTCTCGATCAGTGTGCAATTCTTACGGTCACCTACTCCATTTTGTTGAGGAGTATAGGGAGCGCTGAATTCGTGAAGAATACCCTTTTCTTTGCATAATTCGAGTATCCTCTTTTTCTTGAACTCAGTACCATTATCACTGTAGATTCTCTTGATAGGCAAGTGATATAGATTTTCTACCTTCCTGAAGAGAATCATAAGACTTTCAAACGTTTCATCTTCACTCTCCAGGATGAAAACCCATGAGTATCTTGAAAAATCATCTGTCACGACCAGGCAATATAGATATCCAGAGATACTTTTCACGTTCACTGGCCCAAAAAGATCCATATGAAGCCTTTCTAGTGGTAGCTTGATAGAATTAAGTAGCTTTCTTGGGTGTGATTTCTTATGCTGTTTCACCTTTTTACAGCTCAGATAATCATCAGATAAATGAAAATTCTTTAAATTAACACCCTCCACTAGGTCGTTATGCACCAAATAATTCATCTTTCGCAGGTGAATGTGCCCCATCTTTCGATGCCATAAGATTGACTCTCTCTCGGTAGCTTTAGAAACAAAGCATTGAACCTTCTTTGACGTAGCGTATGCGACGCTCATGTCTAAGACATAAAGATAATTTTCTCATTGAGCGCGCATGAGGATCCACTCCTCAGGAATTTTGAATCCCAGATTGAGAATTAAGCATTCCTTGTCATTGAAGTGGGTTGTGAATTTCATGTCACAGATTTGCGAGATGCTTAGTTGGATGTTCTCAAGCTCTGCAATGTAGTTCACCTTGTCGAAAGATACCACTCCGTTTATGAGAATACCTTCACCCACTATTCTTCCACCCTGTGTCCCCGCAAACCCAACGTATCCTCCCCCAATAACTTTACATCATATACCAGCTCGAGCATCCCAGTCATGTGTCAGGAAGCTCCACAATCCATAATCCATTTTGACATTATTGATATCGGGAGCCCCTGCACACATGTGGAAGAAATCATTTAAACAGAGAAACCCAAGCCTTCTTGGTCTGGGTGGGTTTGGAATATCAAACTTTGGAACTTTAATCTTGACATTTTGTTTGATTTTTGTTTTAGGTGGAATAGGTGTTTTCATTTCTACTGAAGATGGTTTGACTTTTGTTACCCAAGTTTGTGTTTTCAGAATTGCCTTTTTAGAATAGAATTTTGAATCATTTTGACGATTCTTAGTAGATGTTTCACCAAATTCAAATTTTGAATTATGTTGAATCGTTGATGTCATATTTTTATTGGATTCAATGTTTCTTGTCAGAATTTATTTTGGTACAAACTTGGGTGCTTTTTGCTTCACATCTTTTCTAGATTTGATTGAGTCAGAAACGGGTTTTGGATTTCTTTGAGAACATTGTCGTGCAATATGTCCGACATTGTTACATTTGTAGCACGTCATGCTGTCATTTCTAACAGAGGAATCCAAATCATGTTTTCTACTCCCCTTTTCCTTCTTGAATTCATCATTGGATTGTTTACCATTGATATCTTTTTCTTTTTCAGTGGTTGTCCCATAGACAAAATCAATTTTTTATTGCAAAGTTCATCTTTTGAAACTTGTTATTCTTTCTTTGCTTTTGAAAACCCAAACCTGCTCTCCTGTTTTTAGGATAGTCCTTGTCCCTCTGATGGTGGTTTCTGTGGATACATTTTGATTTAGAGATAATGATGCTCTGATACCAGTTGTGGGTCCCGGTGACGACGGTTCTAGACGGATGTTTGGAGGTATGATAGTACCGATTCGGTGGAATGATATAAAAATGGAGTAGAAACAGAATCAGCGGAAGCATACATTCATTCATACCGAAAGAGTATACATCTTCTTTGGCTGGCGGAATTCCTAGAGAGAATCCGCCAGCGTTTCCCCTTAGAAAACTTCCAAAACTTAAAAACAATGAACACATAACACATATATAGACATGAGCAGCTTGTGTGAAGGGAGCAGGTTGGCCTCGTACGAAGCATCCTTCGTACGAGTGAGCCGTTTGTGACTCGTACGAGTCACATTGTCACTCGTACGAGTCACATTGTCACTCGTATGAGCCAGTTCTTGTTCGCACTTGGGTCGTGTGTTCGTATCTAATCAATTTTTTTTACAATATTCAATACACACTCTTTCTAGCCTATTCGTAAAGTGACGAACATAAAGTCCATCAACAAATTCCCCCTTGGACGTCACTATCGAAGCTTGATCTTATCTTGAAATCTGAGAGATATGTTTGAATATTCTGTAACTTCAATCAGGTATTTGTCGATGTCGTAGAATACGTCAACAAATTCCCCCTTGATTAAAGATCCCGGTTTGCATTATCTACATTAAGCAAATTCCCCCTGAAATAATTTTCTCTAGAACTTAATCTTCAGGTCTTTATTTGCACGGTTCAAGACCTCCTCTGATTTGCTTAATCTACAAATTTTCTCGAATAATCACCAACTTGAAATTAATCAATGCGGCTTCTCCGTTTCGACTTTAACCACATCCGTGTTTGGTTTAGCACACTCCTCCAATGCTCGATCCTCAGATCTTCAAAACCCAACCGGCAATAGATAGAAACTTTGAATTACCACAACGATAAACTTCAAATCAATAGATATCCGCGTAAATCTGAAATCCCGATTTCCGTAATCATGATTAATCAGCAAATCGGTAATCTTCTCAATCAGCAAATCATCATCGGAATCATATTATCTGGTAACACATCAAATCTGAGAAACATTCTTCGGCAATCAGAATCATATTCTTCTTTTTTAGTCACAATAACAAATGTATAGCTATCACCGCTGGAATGGCGCAACGAAAACTACAAAACATCCTCATTTCCTAGCGGTTAGTCCTGAAATAGTTCATTTGCCTTGCAGAGTTAAAGATAAGCAGTCGTATGTGCACCCACTTCCACATCGAAGATCAGGTATTTAACCCTTAAGAATCAATCTGTATCATGATCTGAAAATTCTGAACATCCTTTGATCACGAAACTCCAAATGTATAGTCTATTTCATGAGCAACTGGTACATAATTTTTTTCTGAAAAATTTATTATATCATCTTCTTTAGTCATGAATTGCAAGTATATAGCCTTCCTCGTTAGTCCCGGTGAGAACTGAAACCACAAAGTATCCTTATTTCTGGCGGTTAGTCCGGAAAACAGTTCATTTGCCCTGCGGAGTTAAATTGGATACTTTGTACCACTAAGTAGTCGTGTGTGCAACCGGCTTGTACGAAGACTCAGGCGTCAACATGATCACAACTACTGAATCCGATAAACAACTCTTCCAAGACTCAGTTATGCAACCCCACTTTTAAGAAAAATAGACATCAACTTTATCTCATCAATAATGAATCTTCGATGCTCTGTGTTTCCCAGATAATCTGCAGTCGGAACCACCCGAATACTGTTGCATGGTCACGAATTTCAAAAATGCCAGAATATTAAGATATGCGTGAAAATTTTTTCCCCCTCTTTTTTGCATATTTTTATGTCTTGGGCATCTTTTCACAAAAAACCAAATTTTGCGGAAAATTTCTCAAAATTGCAGTTTTGATCAAATGCGGATTTAATGTCGAGGTCCATTAAAAGTCACTACACCAGATGATCAACCTTTAGTGCAGGTATCAGTGACTACCCCAATATCTTCAACATTTTGTGACCGTATCACTAAATCTATACTCTGAAGTTCTAGACGATGTCCCCGAACAGCCCGAATTAGACGTTAAAATCTCGAAAAAAATTGTATTCTGGGCACTCGTCTCATCGATACGATCAAAAATGCCCCTTTTTAGGCATGCCACACTTCGTACGAGTGGTGCTTCATACGAGTGGTGCTTCGTACGAGTGACAAATTGTCACTCGTACAAGCGATAGGGGCTCACTCATACAAACGAGCCTGATTATGTTTTTTCGATCTAGAATCTTTATTTTTTCGAATTTCACGATTATTTTTTGCATAGATCTGGTCAAAAATCAGTTTCTTACAATCCTATGGTTTCAATTTTACATTATGTCCGTGGATTGTCCGATTATTTGATGTTTTACGTCTAAAACCCCTCATACGTCCAAAATTCATGAGCGTAGGTGATTCGTCAACTTTTAGATTGAATGAATCGGTGTCGTAGCACTGATACCAGTTGTGGGTCCCGGTGATGGGGGTTCTAGACGGAAGTTTGGGCGTATGATAGTACCGATTCGGTAGAACGATATAAAAAGGGAGTAGAAACAGTATCAACGGAAGCATACATTCATTCATACTGAAAGAGTATACATCTTGTCTGGCTGGCGGAATTCCGGGAGAGAATCTGCCAGCGTTTCCCCTTAGGGAACTTCCAAAACTTAAAAAAATTAACACACAACACATATATATAGACATGAGCAGCTCGTGCGAAACGAGCAGGTTGGCCTCGTACGAAGTGTCCTTCACACGAGTGAGCGGTTTATCACTCGTACGAGTCACTTTGTCACTCGTACGAGCCAGTTCTTGTTCGCACTTGGGTCGTGTGTTCGTATCTAATCTATACAGTATTCAATACACACTCTTTCTTGCCTATTCGCATAGTGACGGACATAAAGTGCATCAACAATTATTATTGCTGGGAGATACAACAACATATTGGGACGCATATATTATATAGGAAACAATAAGTGGGGATGGGAAAATGGACATTTACTTTATTGGGGGTAGTTGGAAAGAATTAAATGATATAAGACATAAAGTACCTTTTCGATCACCCATCTACTCTATTTACTTCCAATCACCTATCTACTTTATTTACTTTCTTATATTTTATTATTATATATGTACCTTCTATTGTTGTCACCCTTCCCAAAAACACCCCTAAGTCACATTATACACTACACTATTCCCCAAGTAATAAAACAAATATAAAAAAGATTTACTTTTATCAACCATTTGGAGCTGTGTTTAGTTCAAATGGGAGGAGGAAAATAAAAGAGCTGAGAAATTTATGGGTGAAGTATGCCACTCATATTCTGTTATCTCCGTCGAACATTTTGAAAGTTAAGATGCCAGCCGCATCACTTAGGGGGGCACGTTGAGCAGGTAATGTGTGTGCAAATTAAAAAAAAAGATAATTTTATGGTGCTTGTTAAAGTAGACCAATGTTTTGGAAATCTATTGAAAGGAAATAGGTAACTAAATTTAGATAGCTTGACGATGGACAATGTGGTCACCGAAAAACATACTATATATGAACGATGTGGGTTAGTGATGGACAATGTGGTCACAGAAAAAGAAGAGTTTTAGATTGGGACACTTTAAAAGTGGTTTACTGATGGGTCCCGATTGTAAACAAGTAGTAGATGAGCATAGGGTGGTCAACAAGAATGTTTCAATTGTAACATGTATTACTCATTAACAACTTGTTTGGGGTTGGTAAGAGTAGTATGTAAAAGTGGTTTAGTGATGGGTCCACGTTGTAACCAAGTAGTAGATGAGCACTGGGTGGTCAACATTTGTTTCCATATAATATCTATTGTAGGTTAATCACAAAAATTACATAACCCAACAAACACATTTGTAAAAAAAATGGAGGGTGAGTGCCCAACACATATGTATGTCTAGTTTGGGAATATACGTTAATGGAAAAGATTACATGATGGATTAGTCAGTGTACGTTAGTAACATAAGGCAAACATAATAAAACACATGATTAGGTCTCCAGTCACATCTAGTAACATAAGTTAAGGGCAAACATGTCATTGTCAAATTACAACCAAAATACATGTTGAAACACGAGAGGGACATTGTTAATGTTTCACATGAAGCAGTACATACTTTAAACTAATTAACGAACAACACACTGAGCATCACCAATTAGGTAAACAAAAACAACTATTGGATAATACGTGTTACACACGTAATAATTTTGTTGTTGCATGCAGGTGCAAAATGTAAAGACTGTTACACGTACATAATACGTGGCAAAAATTTGTAACCTGCTCAGCGATCGTCCTCAGCTAGCAAATACAACTAAAGGGCAGATGGAGACCCTACGTCATTGGGGTTGGGAGATTGGTTGATGTTATCTAGATTGGTGAATTTTTTGCAATTACAGGAATCATGCCCGGTGACATACTTCATGCAGGTTCGGCATAGTCGAGGGGCCTTTTGAGGTTTTGGTGCTGCCTGGTGGCTGCTACTAGTAATGCGACGGTGTTTACCACATCCTTTGTTGTGCGCCACATAAGGGTTATTCACCACCTCGATCTCTATTGGTTGGTCTCGCATCCGAATAGATCCCTTTTTTAACAATTTCATTATGATGTCTTTTAGCTGTTCAAGCAAGGTTGAAAGTGAATTAGTATCGTTTCTAACAACATCCACACAGTCGGAGACCACCGCGTTAAACTCAGTTTGCATAATGAACTGCGGGTGCGTGTCTACACCATAACGACTTTCAATTGAAAACACTCTCGTTGGCAAAATATCACGCCGCCACCTGTCAGAAATGTATTGGGGTGGGATTACGTCAACATGTTGTAAGCGATATACACAAAAGACGTGGCGACATAGGTAGCCTATATGGGTGAAACAACGGCATGAACAATCTGCTGTCTTATCAACGCTTTTAAACTTGACCTGGATTTTTTAAAGGTAAACCCGTGTTACCCACTGTTATGCCAGATTGTAAAAATATATGTAACATGTGTTACGCATCCTATTGAGAAAACTACCTGTGAAAACATTATCTTCATGTGTGATAGAAAAAAACGTTATGCCGTCTTCTGACGCTTGGTTTGAGATGTCGCACAAAAACTTGCCCTTGAGAATTTCCCTCGGACAACATGAAAAATAGAATGAGTATAAATAGCGAATGCATGTTCTTCAATTGGCATATTGCTTTTTCCATTGAACAAGGTGGAAAAAGATTTGAATTCAGCATCTCTTTGGCGGTAACGTTGGGCGTCAATTCGTGCCTCATAACATAGCATCCATTGAACCAGTGTATTGGCGCTCATAGAGTTAACTTTAAAAGTTGCATTTGAACTTTCTGAGCGTGAAGTCATCTTTATCAAACAGCAGATAGGGATGTCCCTAAAGTACGCAGGTATCCAACGTTCCCTGATTCCATACATCTCATTGAGCCATTGGTGGTCTTCTAGTGCAAATTTTTCTAACAAGGCTACCCATTGGGATTCAAAGGTAGATGGCTTTATGTAAACATTCCACACCAGCCGGTGAATGCAAGCCCTCACATCAGTGTTTTGCAACAGGTCACCCGCTATCTGTTCACAAGGTTAAAGAAAAACAATAAGTCCATGATAAGGTACTGAAAAAAAAGTTACTTCTGAATAATATCTCAATGCTTATCTTTCACCTTGGTTGGTAGCTTCTTCATAATATGCCACATGCAAAGTCTGTGACGAGATGTTGTAAAAACTTGTTGAATAGCCTGTTTCATCGACGGGTCCTAATCGCTTAAGATCAACCGGGGTTCAGTCCCATGTGCTTTCAAGAATGCTTGGAATAACCATTTATAGGATTCAACAGTCTCATTTAAAAGCAACCCAACACCAAAGGTCACACAATGCATGTGGTTGTCTACACCAGTGAATGGTACAAAAATCTTGTTGTACCTGAAAAAGTGGGGGTGGGCAGTTATCATCAAACTTAAAAATGTGTTTCAAAAACTATAAATATGTTGGAAATAAAATATGTTACAAGTGTCGGTCGTAACACATGTAACAGGTGTCAGGAGTCAAAAATTGTATCTATTATCCCAACCCTTGACATTATGGCAACATGTGTAACACATGTTAGAATTGCCTATTGTTTTGAAGTAACAATAAATGTATCTTTTTTACCAACCCTTATCATAAGGGCTACATGTGTAACATATGTAAAAAATGTTACATATGTTCGGTAAGTGTGTAACACATGTTAGAATTGCCTGATTTTTTTAAAGCAACAATAAATGTATCTTTTTTCCCAACCTTATCATAAGGGCTACATGTATAACACATGTAAAACATGTTACATATGTTAGGTGAATGTGCTACTTATATAATATATCTACTAACTTGTTTGTCTAGTATGTAACATCGAACATTGGTACATCGCCGAAAGTTTTGTAGATTAGCTTGGATATCTCAACAGCCCAAAACACAGCTTTCAATTTCCCTCAGATACAACAAAATCGTAGTAGAAGTTTGGCTAATTTTCGCTTCGATTACGGAGGCGTTCCACAAAAAGTTGAAATCTCGATCACCTAAAAAAATCCTCAACTGCTAGCTGAAGTTTTTAAAGTCATCAGGAGTACCATGCACGTTATGATGACCACCTTTGATACTTACTAGGCACAAGTGGATCTTGACCGGACCAACACGATTATGCTCATTCGATGGATAAATTGTTGGGTTACAATGGGAGTTTTCTTGAAATTTTTGATAGGTCGCGGTTTAATGATTCAATAAGGGGTGATTATGCACATCAACCCAGTTGTGTACAACAAAACAAAGAGGGTTTTGGGTGATGTGGACAAGAATCTGCATCTTGCAATCAGTGAGTGTAAATGTACTTTTCATGTTGGTCATGACCCAAGACTCACAAAGAGTGTTGATGGTGTGGTCGAAAATCGGTGTTCTTTTGTGTTTAAGTTGATGCTTTTACATAAATTTTAGTTTCAAATAGCCTACTTTTGATTAGAGTTGTGTTATGCAGGTCTAGTGGAGTTTAAGGAGCTATTCGGGAGCTATACGAAGCACCGGGATGGAAATCGGGTCAACCGGGAGTGAGAAATGGAAAAATCAGAAAATGAGAAATGCAGGTGTCGTCGCCGACACCCTCTGGGCCACCGGGGACGCCCCTTAGATACTCCCGTCACTCAGAAACCCCCGTAGACAGTAGATCAAGCCGTCGGAGGAAATCAGGAAATCTTAGGGTCGTCGTCGACGCCCTCTGCTGCCACATTTCGTGAATTTTGTGATTTATTGTTTGGGGGACGGGTTATATGGAGAGTTTTGACCATTTTTTAAGAGTTACGCATTTTGGAGAGTTTGAACTTCATCTTGGAGCTAAGAACCCCTAGACCCTCATCCTCAACCATTCCCAATCCATCGAATCATCTGAATCACAACTTTTGATCCTATCCCTAGCCTACCATCATCTACTCCATCATTCATTCACACACACACACCATCCATCCCAAACCCTAACCATCATCTCCATCACTTTCAAAGCTTCAAGATGTTCGTGCAAAAGTCTCAATCATCCGGTGATCGGGTTCCGTTCACCATGAGCGACTAGTCTCTTCGGGTTTCACTCCGGTGTAGGTTTTTGTAAGTTTCTAGGGTTAAACACTGTTTTGAGTTTCGATTTGTGACAAATTGTAATTTGATTTTGAAACCTATGATAATTGTCTTACATTTGTATCATGTTCGTGAATTTTCGAGTAAAGATTAAATTTGACTTTGCGAAATGTTTATGTGCAATTATGCCTTGTCTAGGTTAGAATTTACATGTTATTGGTAACAAATTGCATTACAGTCTGTCGTCTACGATGTTGATAGCCCTTGGCACCTAAGTCGTGCAACACTAAATACGTTAATCATTTACGCAATTGAATTGAATCTAAAACGTGTAGAAACCCTAGGCCTTCAATTACCGAACCGAGTGTGAACATATTATTGTTTTATAACAATCAATCAAGTCTTTCATGAAAGTATCATTTGTTCCAGTTTTCGTAGTCAGTTAATTGAAAACAAATTTGTCGGGTTGATCTGACATCGCTTTTAAACAAACAAACATTCAATCTAAACCATTTGCAAGCTTTATAAAAGTGACAATCTTTAAAAATCAATCTTGTCCACGCGCAAACCACAAACTCTTCATGGTTCGACCCCTTACTACTACTAACGCATTGTTAAGGGTAATTAAGGCATATAAATATTATCTTTGACCGGGGCGCGACACTCCAATCAAGTGTCCAACGTCCTTTTCTGTTGCGGTTTTGCAGCCTTCGAGCACCTCAGGTATTTGTGCGTCGCATAACCATTCCAAACCTTGGTTTGCGCCTTTTTAACAGTGAACCCAGCTTGATGTCCGTATGCCTTATACACTGCAATAAGCTCTTCAATGTCTCGTATGATTTTCCAAGAACAGGATGGAACTCCTTGTCCACAATAGGAGTCTAAAACTTGGTTCCTTGTGGGGTCGAAGTTACGAAGTAGCGGGGTGTTCCTTGTTGATCATCTGTATATAAGATGTGTCAGACATAACACATGCAACAGGTGTCAGAAGTAACAAAAATTGTATCTTTTCCCCAACCCTTAACATAAAGGCTACATGTGTAACACATGTTACAACTGACTATTGTTTGGAAATAAAAAAAAATGTATATTTTTTTTCCAAAACCTTGTCATAAGGGCTACATGTGTAACACATGTTAGAATGCCTCATGTTATACAACAGCCTATTAAAGGAAAGTACATTTTGATAAGGTAGGTGTGACACATGTTGGCACCGTTATATATTAGGAAACAAAATGAGGGCTTCGGTAAAATAAGTTTATGTTTTGCGTGTTACAAGCTTTACCAAAATGAAATTTACACGTGTTACATATATCACATGTGTTTTACCCACCAAATGTGCATTGCATTAGGTGGGTATAACTTGATTGGTGTAACATGAGTAAATCATCATATTATATTAGAAAAAATATATGAGTGCTTCGGTAAAAAAAAACTTGTTATGACCAAGTAAAACCGTGTAACACGTTTTACAATGCATGTGTCTTTTTACTTTTTTTAAAAAATGATGGTAACAATACATGTTACGCATGTAACACGTATAAGACAACTAAGAGCTATTACAGTAGTCATTGGTGAAAACAAAAATCTTTAACTGAGTAAAGCTTGTGACACCTATTACAATTGTAACACCTCGTAAAATCATGTCCAATAATATAGAGACACGTGTCATTACTTTTATATTAAGTCTAATAAGGACTAATAAGGACTAAAGGTGTCAACATGCTTAAACTAAGCCTCTGAGTGACCCTTTACGAAGTCCTAACTCTCATATGAGCCACTTGTTGGACGAGAGGGATTATTTGTGTAATTATGTAAAAGTTGGACGATGGAGGGGTTAAAAGTGTCAACATGTTAATTTAAACCTCTGGGTGACCTTTTAACGAACCGAGAGCTTGACGATGTCCAGGCATACTCCTGGGTACTCCAAATATTAGCTACGGAGGACTAATTATGCTTATGAAGGTGTTTTAGAAGTTTAATAAGTTGAGGGACTAAATGTGGAAAACTTCAAAAGATTTATGGACCGCTCACGGGCCGCGAGAGACAAGGCCTGGTCTCTCGCAGGTTGCCAGAGGAGGCCTGTTGCAGATGGCAGCCACACAAACTGCCAAAACCCATTCAATTCGAAACCATGGGTTTCCATCTGCTATGCCACGTTTTAGGATACTTGTAGGCACCCTCTAACACCTTCTAACACCTGGCATCACCTCCTTCAAGCTCTCCAACTATAAATATGAGCATTGGTTCTTCACTTGAACTTGCACCTTTCCCATAATCACTCTATCTCCCTCCTCGGGAAGTTCCTAACTGAAAGGAGCATCCAACTTAGTTCTATTTCATCCAAGGATCACTTGTAAGTGATCCTTTCTCTTGCATTGTCGTTTATAGGCTTTTTATAGCCAAAAGTCAAGCGTTTACAGAAAACGCTTTGACTTTTGGTTAAGACCATTATAGTCCAGCCATTGTTCATAAAGAAGATGGCTAAGTGATCGTAATAAGGTAGGTGTTAATCCCTATAAAGGGCACCTCATAAACATCACGTTTACTAGACCAATTGATGGGTCAAAGTTTTATTATTAAAAAGTCAAACAGGTCAGATTTTGAAAATATTATAATCTGAGTTTATATATGTTATAAAACATGTTTTGACATTAGAACATGTGATAACATGTTCGACTCGTCAATTTCAGTTCTAGGGTCGGCTCGCAACCGAAAGTCGCAAAGTTTGACTTCTGCTTTGACTTTCGATTCTGACCCGATTTAGATTAGTTAGTTACTGATCTAAGGTTGCATTGTGATTGTAATACAATGTAGCATAACCCTATGAGGTTATATTACATGATCATAATCAGAATCTGAGTTTATGCACAAGTTCCGCTAAAATGTCAATTTTGACTAAAATGCCCTTTTTTACATAAAATAAGGTTTTAATCGATAACGAACTTGAAAATAAATTTCCTACTGATATAATATCATAATTAAGAGTATTTGGGATGTCAAGTCAGTTTATATTACTGTTTACGTACAAGTTTGCATTATGTCGACAAATAATGATAAAGCCCTTATGGCGCATAAAACGGTTTTAATCATATTTTTATACCAAACCTTTTTATCTACTAATGTGTTATATTAAATAACATATCTAAAATATTAAACATGATCTTAGCATCAGTTTTTATTAAACTTCGCACAAATCTTCATTTTGCGATATAAACGCCGTTTCGGCGCATAGTATGGTTTTAAACCATATTTATCAACCAAGACTTGTTACCTATTGATTTTACAACTTATTTAAAATATTTTTACAGTAGGTACATAATATAAACTCATAATCCCAAATAAATTATAAAACTATGTGTAAAATGACCAAAATGTCCGTACGGTGCATAGTTTGGTAATAAATGATAAATTACACATATGATCAATATCTTACTGATATTATACTATAAATTAAATATTTTTTCAGAATACTTATGATCATAACATCAAAATATATTCAAGTTCCTTTTATACGATATATAATTACCAAAACATCCTTATGAGGCATAATTTCATTCTAAAACCTTAATGTAAGTTGATATTCTACTGATATTACAACTTATTTAAAGTATAATGGCATATAGAACTTGTTTATGACTCATCCGGTTACCCGATATCGCTTATATGCGTACGGTTAAGTATATGTAACTAGTTTACGAAAATTAATCGAAACGGGTTTAAACTTATCATTTTAAATCTCAAAATCCAGAATGCTTATGGTTACCCATATTATACAAGTCATAGCACTTGTTGGGTTTAAACTACATTCTATCCGGTCATCGCTTAATCTATCGTATTATACCGTTTTGATCCTTTAAGCTAGTCGGTCTAAGTCTATGATTTAAATAAGACCGTTAGCATTCTAATTGGTTAGCTTATGCCATAATCCAGACTAAAGCCTTCCAGTCAATGCTATCTGCACTTATTTCATTTTGAATACGACTGAGATATTAAATCTTGCATTTTTAAATCAAGACTAACTCAGGTAAATACTCTTGACTTATTTCCCGGGCTTGGGTTACGGTAAATTATTACCACTTGTTCGGAAATGGAATCAATCGAATGCCGGATTGTGGCTAGTAAATCTGCATCTTCCGTTTTGATCAGTTTTGTTTGATAACTTAAACATTGGGGGTTAACGACCGTGTCCTGGATATCCTTGGCTCATTACATTAGTTAATGGCCACGACCAAAGCATGTGGTGTAGGCATACACCTGATAGATGCGAATGCTAAATTATTTTTACCCACAAGTTGGGGATAACTCCTTCGTGGGTTCGTAAGTGGTGTGTACGTTAATCAGGTCTCGGTCTCTGTACTAGGCCCCATATGTATTGATAAACATGTGAATCTATTAACAAGGTTACAAGGTTGATTTTCCCAAGTTATAAAAGATGTTTCGTGCTTTGTGCACTTAAATCAAATTTTTGAAATATTTTCAAAATTAGTCAGTTAAGTGTATTTACCAGCGAAAGCTGACGTATTTTCAAAAGACTAAGTTGCCGGTACAATACGAAATAGGCTGGAAGCTGCAAATCCTTAGATCTGCCCAAAGTCTGATACACAATTTTTGTATATTTTACGATCCGCCTGTGGATCTTTCATTACAAGTTGTCAGTATATTATTTTCGTACTTTGATCATTTGGTTTGTAATAGTAATTTAAACTCCAAGACTTTCGTTGTGTTGTGTTAATTGACTATGATGATATCAACTTACGTCACGATATTCTCCACCCGGTCCCACCGGTGTTTGGTTGGTAATACGGGGTGTGACAACAATGTAAATATGCTTTGTTAACACGTGTTACGTTGATCATTGCATATAACACTTGTTACAATGAATGTTTCTTTTTTTTAAATGATACTAACCTTGCATGTTACAAATGTAAAGTTATTTTGATTGGTGTAACACGTGTAACCATCAAGTATATTCACATTGCATGTTACCAATGTGAATATACTTTGTCACGTATGTGACACAAAATGAAATTTTACACATGTTACTTATATCACACGCACCAAATGCGCGTAGCATTAGATGGGTACAATTTGACTGGTGTAACACGTGTAAACATCATGTTAGGGTAACAAAAAATATATGTGTGGCAGGCAAAAATATCTTTTTCAACATGTTATGAAGAATATTTTTTAAAAATTATTTATGGTTTCAGGCTGGCAAAAAGGCTAAAGAGAACCTTCATGATCATCAGGTCCGATTAATGAGGATTTTCCTCTATCATTGGCTGGTGCACATAACGGTGATTCCTCATCATACTCCTCACTCCACATATCTGAAAATAGAGTTTGCACCTGTAATTAAAAAAACAAGAATAAGACAAAACTTAAGGTATTTTTCTAGAAAAAATCCTTTTAAATTTGAATGTTAGAACCTTCTTCAGTTGGTAAAAAACATCTGAAAGTGTGACTGTTGTACATCTACATCTGACTACATGTTTTCATCTCTAACGTATCCAACTCCTGATTAGCCATAAATCATAAACTTATCTAGTCATGTGTTTCAAACTCCAAAAAAACAACAAAAAAACAAATCGGCTGGCTGATTTTCAGAAAAAATGAAAACATATGAAGAAACTTCTAAAAAGTTTAAACAAATAAAACCACATGCTTTGTGCGAAAAAATAAAAATAAAAAGAGATCCAAAACATATCATCGAATCCACAAGAATAGCCAGTTAACACTATTTTGAAATGAAACCACACAAAAAACATGATTGTCGCGTAAAAAAAGAACAAATTTATGCTTCAACCACACCAACAAACATATACATCGACGGGTATTCATGGCCATAAACCCATAAAAAGCTGAAGCTCCCATGTATGGAAAAATAAAAAAAATAAACACCGATGTTTCGTAAAAATAAAGAACAAATGAACAACCATAAACCCATGAAAACCCCGAATCCTCATTGCCATACTTGAGGAAGATGAACCCCGATGAAAGTAAACCGTCGGTGATTTATCGCGGATAAAGTTTTTCCGGAATAACCGGCTAGGAGAGTAAGCCTGAATATCATCCACGAAGTCATGTGGGTCGCCCATGAAACACGGAGAAAAGGAAAAGCATTGTTTGTTTGTGTTGTGTGTGAGAAAGAAAAGAATGAGGATAAAAATGGAGGATCTAGAAGTTGGATATGGATTTGTACAAAAAAGTGAAGGTTGGTGGGGGTGGGAACCGATGAAACATGGGGAAGGGTGAATAGTAGGTAAAGTACAAAAGGTTGGTATGGTACAAATTGAACAAATGACATAATTGCCCTTTAGACATGCGCATATAATAGATGAGGTGGATTAACCTTGTCCACGTAAACCAAGTTTACATAGTTTTCACATTTGTAGGGGTTTTCTTCATATACTTACATTATATATATATATATAGGAGAAGGATCCTTAGGAACTACCCTTTATTGCGAGAACCGCGAGAACCAGTGTAAACACAACCAAAAATAAATCACTATATTTCGTCACTAAAACAAACCAAAAATAATTAATAAAAAAATCAAGTAACAATTATCCATGCACATGTGCATATGTATCATTTCTTTGAAAAATTTCGTAATACATTACCAATATAAGACAATTGCACTTTCATTTACACTACTATCCATAATATACTATCTTTTACATTAACAATATTAGAAATGCACATATACATCTATATGTATGAACATGATATAACGTTTTTTGGTACAATACTTTGAATACACTTTCCATTTCATCTATCATACCATCTATAATGCATTACCTTACCTCCTACCATCCATAATACATTATCATTACCTCCTACCATCCATAATACAATACCATTACCTACTACCATCTATAATACAATGCCATTACAATTATTTCACTTTATTACATGTACATCAACACCCTTTATACCATTGAAAGAACATATTACATCATAAAGTAACAAATATAATCAAACCAACAACCATTAGATATAACCAACCAAAAAACATGTAAATGGTCCTACTTCATCATTCAAAATCACAAAAGTTTTGTACCAAAACACGGTATATCATGGTTATACATAATGATGCACATGTGCATTTTTAATATTGGTAATGTAAAAAAGTAGTGTATTACGGATGGTAGTGTAAATGAAAGTGCATTTGTCTACTACTTGTAATGTATTACGGAATTTGTCCAAAAAATGATATATATGCACATGTGCATCGATAGTTGTTACACGAAAATTTATTATTTCTATTTTTTGGTAACGAAATATAACGGGTTTTTTTTAAATTGTGTTTCTTAGATTTTTTAGGTATTTTTTGTGTTCACGTTGGTTCTCGCGGTTCTTGCAAAAAAGTTGGGGTTCTCGCATAAATCCTACCCTATATATATAATGAAACAAAAATCATGAATAGTAAATTAACAAATAAGATATTTTTTCTTTTTTTACTTTTTAGTAATATTTCATTTATGATTTGATTTGTTTTTTTTTTAATAATTTGTGTTCGTTAACTTTTTTGAAATAATATGTACTTATGTTTACTTGTATATTTTTGGTTAACATTGTTATACTGTGCACCGGCGCCGTGCCACCATCGCTATTCTACCACCCGGCCAATATCAAATAAACAACATTGATACTGATATTCATTTTTATGTTTTTCAGTTTTGATTACATTTCATCTATCATTTGATTTGTTTATTATATAATAACCTGTGTTACTTAATTTATAAAAAAAATCTAAATACATAGTTAGATTTAAAAATATAGTATTAATTGGCGCCTTGAACTATATCATGTACCATTACTTTTTTTGTGGTTTTTGATTTTGATATATATCTATTTATTTATATATTTATTTATTTTTCACTAATAGCATCAAACCGGTTCTTCAAAGTTTAGGTCATGGGTTCAACCTCAGCCCCATGTTGTTTTTAGAAGGGTGTTACTTTATTATTATTGTTTTAATACCGTTAATGGTTTTTTTTTAGGCAATTTGATACACACTCCTCTAAAGTTGCAAATTTACACTTTCCCTAATCATGTTTGAAGCATATTGCACAATGCACGTTATGCATATGATTTGAAGAATATTGCACAATGCACGTTATGCATTGTAAGCTGGTGTTTTAAGAAAGGAATAATGGATTTTAATAGTACCAACTATTGCTCGTTAGCCGGCAACGGTCCCAACTTCAAAAATTACCACCGGTGATTTCATATTTTCACATATTGGCCTTCCATAGACCTTGACTAATAAAACCCTAACGCCGTTAGTCTTCGGTCGCCGGAAAAACGTTTTTGGTCCGAAAAAAATGTTTCTAAAGGTCCAATCTGTGGTAACAAACAAGTTTGGGATGAAACTTTGAGTTTTCCGGCTAAAAAGTTGAGTTTTCCGGCTAAAAATAAGTTTCCCCGCGAAAAAGGAGTTCTTCCGATGACTTTAATAATTGGGGCTTTTTACTAGAAAAGGTTCTTAAAGGTGTGTAATAAGATTATAAAGAGGTTTGAGACGAAAAGGTTGAGTTTTTCAGCCAAAAAGAAGTTTTCCGGCCAAAAACGTTTTTCCAACGACCAGAGACTAACGGCGTAGTGTTCTGTTAGTCAGGTCTACTAAAGGCCAATATGTGAAAAGATGGGACTGCTAGTGAGAATTTTTGAAGTTAGAACTGTTACCGGCCAACGAGCAATAGTTAGAATTATTAAAATCATTATTCCTTAAGAAAATATGTAATTTTACAAACTTATAGAATATATGGGACTCCCCTTCATTATCTTTTTAAAAAGCTACTTGGTTACACCCGCGCTCTACGACGGAGCAGCCCGATTTTTAACGAAACATAGACACCATAGTAAAAATAACGTTAATGACTGAAATTCGTTTGATATTGGTTCGGTCCATTAAGATACCGAGAGAGAAACAAAAAAAAGTCACGATACCTAGATGTGTTTACATTGATCGGAATAATAAAAACGAATATCAATTCCGATACTAACGTTGTTTGGTTACATGTACAACACTAAACTTGATTGAAACTTAAAAAAGTAAAACAAAAACGAAGAAATACAAAGGATAAAAAAAGGTAAGATCAAAAAAAAACATCACAAAAAATAAAAATCACTGTAGCTAAGAAGTTCATATATAATAATACATGATTCCTGTTGTATTATACGGAGAAAATTCCACTAAATTAAAATAATTCACAAGTTCATATATAATAATACATGATTCCTGTTGTATTATACGGAGAAAATTCCACTAAATTAAAATAATTCACCTGTTGCAAATAGTATGTGGTCGTTTCAGTTCGGTTAATGTTCAGTTTCAGATCACTTGACTGTATAAAACGGTTCGATCATGGTTCAGTTAGCGGACTACCGATCCATTTCTTCAGTTACTCAAACGCGGTATTTCACAAAGATATCCTAGTTCAAAAAAATAACAAAGTTCCTACAGTGCTTACTACTAAATCAAAACAAACAGGGAATTAGAAAAGATGATAAGGAATTAATGATACAAAAGTCGACCCTGCCTATGAGCCCCATTTGACTTCAAATTCTCGGTAAGCAACACGCTATTCTATATTTACTCGGGGAAACACAAAGGGTCCCACGCCTCTTTGTACACTCGTAAATGGGCCCCACGTAATGTTGTTTTGGCAGAGTTGCGTATTTTGATTGTTATGACGTCCCTTGAACTTTGGCACTTTGAAGATTTTGTTGCTGCATTTGTGGTTCACTTGCAAGGCCCAGGGCTTGTAGAGTTGACCTGAATAATTGAGAGCTTAATGAAAATCAATATGCAGAAAGCACAAACACACAAGTTCATCTCACTGCACGGATGTTATAGGTTCAAGGGTTATTATATAAAAAACATATATACCTAGACAAAGTGGCTTTTATACTAGGTTGGTTGGCATATGCGGCAAGTGGACCCCGGAGGTTGCCATATTTATTCAGAGCACCCTCGAGCTGTGGTGATGGCAACTGCAACGACAATTCAATATTAATTAATTAATATTACTAAGTAACAGCTTGAGAAACAAAAACGGGGTGTTTGAAGACAGCTCGATGATTGGAACAGAACATACTTGTAACAATACACGAAAAGAATGAGGCTGTGTTTGTGAAATGCATTTCAGAAATCCAACCCACAATTTTGGCATCCTCCAAACCTGAACCAAACAGATAAACAGTTAAAAACTTCACAGAGATATAATGTTATGATTAAAAATTGAATGCAAAATAGGTGAGTGTAAAGTAGCTACAAAAGAACAGAACAAAAAAAGTTGGAAAAAACTGGATCAATGATGTTAAAGTTAATATTTTGAAAACTATATTTAACTTGTTAATTATTTGAAAAGTTAAAAAAGATGCGCCGCGCGTAAGTAACTACTTTGCAACCAACAAGATTAAAACAAGTAATTGCATGAAACCACACACCTGTTTGTTTACAAGTTTGGAAAGTATCTCCATAACAAAGTCAACCTGAATACGTAAGCACGATTGTTACAAACAAAGACAATATCCTTCATAATGGCAAACAATCAAATGCAAATTGGAATTTGAAGTTTTAACGTAGAAAATATATAATAAAATTATCTCAAATTGTTTATATACCAGCTTGGGGAAAGCATCAATAGCCTGGATTACGGTCCTCATGAAGAGAAGAGGTAACGGTGTTTGGTCAACCTAAAAAATATCAAAAGTCAAATATCAAAAAATTCCAAACACATGCTATAAACTAACTTAAAGGTTGAGATCGGGGAATAATAATAATACCATTTGGTTCAACGCTTTTGCTAGGACTTGTTGTGTGAAAACAGTGCGCTGCTCAAAACAAGCTGAACAAGCATCCATTATCTGCAATAATTTACGAAGTGAAACGTGTAAAATAACACACATGATTGACATAGCTAATGAGACGTATGAGATATTGGAGAACAAGCAGGCATGCCTTTTTAAGTGGAACTCCATCTTTCTCGGGGTTAATGTCATGAATTGCAACCAATACTTCTGCTGGAGTAAGTGCGGGCCCCATATGAGCTGAACCCTGCACAAGAAAACGAGTTTCTGAGCTTTCAGCTAAATCTTATGATTGACCCATTTGACCGGTTTGATTGTGCTCTACTAAAATAACTGAAACCTGTAGTATGTGAGCCATAGCCGTCTGAAACTTGTCCAATGGAAGCTGGACAAGACGAGGGAAAATAGGCAAAACCTGGAACCAAAAGGCGCATTACGTCAAACGTGATTTTTTTAACCCGAATATGTTTTGAATTCTTATTTTACTAAACGCTAACCAATAAACATGTTAAAAGGAAAGGGAAGATACCTCATTCTTGGTAAAGGAATTCAAAATTGGAATAAGTATTGTAGCATCCTGCAAAAAAAATTAACAATAATAAAATATAGACAATCTTGCAAAAACACCCTATGCAAAACATCAACTAAAAAGGTATAAAATATTAATATATGTCACCTTAAGTTTAGTTTCATATAACTGCTTGACAATTGAAACCAGATCAGGCGAAGGAGTCGTCCCTTCACACAGAACATGCAGCACCTTGTAGAAACACATCAAATCATATAAATAAAAAATATTTAGAAAAAAACATAAAAGTGGAAACATTAATTGATATATACACCTGTGTAAGGAGGTTATCACTTCCTTGAGGTGGATCAGATATTATCTTGAGTAAATAAGAACTTGATGGACCAAGGGCCCGAACAAGAATAGGAACATGCCGATGAATAGCCTGCATTTATCAAAAAAAAAGAAAAGAATTAGTGAAATGTTTTGTGTAATGTAAAAGAGTTTAGATGACGAATCAACTGTAAATCCCACCTGCTTAACAGCCTTTGGAGCATGATCATATCTATCAAATACAAGTTGAAGAAGGCTAGGTTTCTGCACAAAAGCAGAACGCACAATATGTGTGTGTGACATCAGCATTGCAAACAGAGTGAAACTTAATACACGATTACGCGTAACTCTAGTGTAGCGATAATTTAGATGAAAAGATAACCTTGGTGCATAATGCAAAAAACAAAGAAAGGTGTTGTTGAGCTTGAGCAAGTGACATTGATGAATCACTTTGTGGGCCCACCGCTGACTCGTTCTCAGACGTCCCCGGCTCTGAAACTTGAGAACCACTAATTGATGTTTCTTGACTTCCCATCTGAAGACGATGATGATAAAAGATAATAATTTCAAAGACGTGAAAACAAATTAGATCGAAAACAGAACATGCGGATAAAATGAAATGTAACACACCTGCCCTTCGGTTCTTTGTTCATTGGCCGCTGAAACCGAAAGCTCCGCATCTGATACTGGTCTGTTAACGGCTGAGAGCAATTTGTTTGTAGCAAAATCCTCAATTTTCTCTGAGATGAAATCAATAACATAAAGCTTGTTTGCTGCCTGCAAAAGAAACAAACAGAAGTTCAACCATGGAAGATGATAGTATTTTTTAGTAATTAAAAAGCTTGCAAAAAACAAATAAATATAATAAATTGTTTGTGCAACCATAAAGTGTAGCTTCTTGGTCTACATAACAACTTTACGCATAGATTAAATGATGATTCTGGGCCAAATAAAACATAGAGTAAAATGTCATTTTCGTCCCTCAGGTTTGGCCAGTTTTGCGACTTTCATCCAAAGGTTTGTTTTTCCGCATTTGGATCCAGAAGGTTTGAAATCTTGTCATTTTCATTCGGCTCGTTAACTCCATCCATTTTCTCCGTTAAGTCGGGGGTATTTCCACCTTTTTTGTTAAATTAAAGGGCAATTCGGTCTTTTTCAGGGGTATTCAGTCTTTTTACATGAAGCGAAAAAGACCGAATTGGCCTATAAGTTAGCAAAAAGAGACAGAAATGCCTCCGAATTAACAGAGAAATGGATGGAGTTAACGAGCCGGATTGAAAATGGCAAGATTTCAAACCTTTTGGATCTAGATGCAATAAACAAACCTTTGGACAAAAGCCGCAAAACTAGCCAAACCCCGGGGACAAAAATGGCATTTTACTCTAAAACATAGCTTTCATCTTTTTCCCATTTATCGTCTTTTTCTTTGAAAATGACTTTTGTCAAACAACTTTGACCTTTTCTATCACACATATCACAAAATCACTCGCATGACGCATCGAACTATATTTTACGTAGAATATTTAAGTGTCACCATTGAATATCTTAAAAATTAACTTGCATCACAAAGGTGTCAAATGGTAATAATCCTCACCAGTCGAATAGCTTTTGCACGGATTTCATCTTTTGGATGAATAGCACACTGCATATAAAAAATGGAGCAAATGTAAGAAGCAATACAACTATCAACATATAAGCACATGATAAACGGAGCACGAAAACAATCAAAGTACAACAATCATTTTTTGTGTAACTTATAGAACAAGTTACCTTCAAAGCAATATCCAAAAACGCCTGACGGTTATTAGGGCGTCCCAAAATTAAGCTCCACAAAGAACCAAGACCTTGGTGTACACGATCACCGTCACGAATATCTTTTCCATAATTATTATGAGAGCAACATAACTCATCAAGAAGCTTAAATGCTGACTCAGGCAAAATAGGAGCTTCACAAAGTAATCTACTGAACGATTTATCATTTGCTGGTAACACATCCAGCAAACACTTTGCCTACAATACAAAATGGCATAACGATCAATTTCAAGCTTTTCAAAAATTTAGCGTTCATTTTTTCAAATTTGTTTACCACTCCTAGAAGGAATTTCTCGTATACAACGGCCACTGAAGAATCTTGAGAATCTTGAGCGGAATCTGACATTGTAAGAGCATGCAGGTGGTATAGCACATGCATAACAAGCTCATGTCCCTAGTGAAAAAAAAACAATATTTAAAAATGAAACGTTTTCAAAGATATAAAGATAATAAATGCACATACCTTCTGATTTTGGTAGTCAGAGACTATATAGTTCTGTATCATTTGAATTGCATCATCATCGGCATCAACCTGCAGCATAAGAATTGCACAAACATTATGATTTCTTCTTTATAAAAATCACCCTAAAACGGTAACTAAGTTTTGGATTTAGCAACTGTCAATTTTAAATCTTTATCACGGTGTGGAATATTCTTTACATGATATTAACTGATTAAATGAAATAACTTTTGTTTGTTAGTCACCCTTTTAACTCGTTTTCACCTTTTAACTTTTGCTTGTATTATAACTGGAACCAAATTTTTGGAAAATATTATCAACGACACTGGTATATATATTACTGCGCGTTGGTCATAAAAGCTCACGATAACATGAACATGCCACATCCCATGAACCACATTACACATTATCTTATGATAAAAATATATATTATCTCGGATATAAAAAATGGCATGTGTCACTTTTACAAAGTTGTCATACAATGTTAGAAACAATAACAATACCTCCCCAAAGGGAGAATATAAAAAGCAGTCGAAGTCAACCCCCACCTGAGCAACCAGCCGTGACAGCAATGCCATGCGGGTCTGCATAAACTCTGCACCTCTTAACTGCTTATAAGAGTCTATAATCCTTTTGATTGCTATATTCTTTATATCTTTTTGCTGTTCTTCTGTTAACTCCACATAAGATGGAACCACAGGTAAATTAACAGTGGTTTCGGTTTCGGTTTCCTCTAATACAGGTGTGCCAACCGTGCTTGGTGAAAGCGGATCCACTTCCAGCAATGGCAGTGATTGGTCATCACCTGTCATATGAATCATATCAACATCCATTGACTTTTGTACGTTTGACTCCTTGTTAACAGAATCAACACTAGGAGGAATATCAAATTCCATATCAGCGTTAACTTGCATGGGTTGTCCTTCATCTGGAACCTGTTCTTTAAAATCTGCTGACTTATCTGGGATACGTGACTCAGCTTCTGCTTTGGGCATAACAATATGTTCCATATCCAATGGGTTCTCAACACTTGGCACTACAGGTGGCAGAGGTTGTCTCTTAATCTGGGTAGACACGTCAAAGTCAGACTCTGTTACGCCAGATTGTGCCAAACTTGGAACATCTTCCACATAATGCTCAGATTGGGTTCCGACTGGTGATGTCACACGCCGTGGGTCATGACGACGAGGGTCCTGTATAACATTTCGTTAGTGCTTAACTCATGAAACGGAGCAAGAAAATAGAGGTGATAAAACAGGCAACTGTTTTGTACAGCAGGTTGGGCTGAACAAAAACACACCGGCAAATAATTTATTATTAATAAATAAGAGTAAAATGCCATTTTCGTCCCTGAGGTTTGACCAGTTTTGTGACTTTCATCCAAAGGTTTGTTTTTCCATATATGGATCCAAAAGGTTTGAAATTTTGCCATTTTCATCCGGCTCGTTAGCTCCATCCATTTTTCTCCATTAAGTCGGGGGTATTTTCGCTTTTTTGTTAACTTAAAGGGCAAATTGATCTTTTGAATACTTGTACATAATTCTATTTTTTTCGCATCTAGATCCAAAAGGTTTGACATCTTTGCCATTTTCATCCAGCTCGTTAACTCCATCCATTTTTCTCTGTTAAGTCACGGGTAGTTTCGTCTTTTTTGTTAACTTGGGCAATTCGGTCTTTTATCGCTTTATGCACAAGCATTTAGAATTATGCACAAGTATCCAAAAGACCAAATTGCCCCTTCAGTTAACAAAAAAGACGAAAATACCCCTGACTTAATGGAGAAATGGATGGAGCTAACAAGCTGGATGAAAATCGCAAAGATGTCAAACCTTTTGGATCTAAATGCGAAAAAAACAAAGCTTAGACGAAAGTCTCAAAACTGACCAAACCTCAGGGATGAAAATGGCATTTTTTACTCTAATAAATCATTATCATGCCAAAAATGATTACAGGAACTGTAATACATCAACAATAAACTATTTTAGAATGTTGTATGCACTAAATTAGCATGTTCGACTTTTTGTTAGGGTCAAGTTAAGTTGTTGACCCCAAACAGTTACTTCAATATTTTATTTTCTTATATATAACTAGTGTCTGCTGCTATTACAGAAATATTTTACTTCAATATTAATCCAACTTTTCGAATAATAAAATTTAGGTGGTTTTAAAGTCAGCTCCAGGCGCCTTTTGAACCGCTTACTAGCTATCCTTTTCAGATAATATCAGTTTGACCTATTGAAGATAATACCTAACGCGAATCAACCATACGGGTACACTCACCCTTCGAGAATCACGTTTTGGGTCTGTTTGGAGGTTAATTGTAGTAGACAACGATGTGCTAACTGCATTTGTAAGCACGGGACTCTGTATAGTCGGTGCAACCTGGGAAGAAGTGTTTGAAAGACCACTTTGTTGGCTGCTAATCTTTGTTAACGGTGGAGGATTTTTAGGCAAATGTTTCATATTTGTGACAACAATGTCTGCTAGTAGATCTGGATGTATTTGAGATATTAAGATCTCAAGAGATTCAGCACCTCGTTCTCCTTCAGCAAGTAACGCACCAATCATGGAAATTATTTGTTCAACGGGTGTCAGACCGTTATCTAGCGATGCCACCTTCGTGGGCCCTCCATTTGCTGAGTGATCATGTCTTGGATCAGTTTGAATGACAGTACTTGTGTTGCTATTAGAACCGTAACGGCTCCTCTTTGATGCTGAATCGTTGGAGACTGTATGTTCTTGGTCCATAGGGGTTGATCGTTTAAGCATGTGATTTGATGGTTGCTCATCCTGAAGTAGAACATATATTAATCTATATAGTATAACAAGATATATAAATGTCCTTTTTGGTAATTTTTCAAGTCAGAATACCTTGTTTGCACGAGAAGCGCGCTCACTATTTCTTAACATTTTGTCAACCTGCCTCATCACCTGGTCAGCTGCATCTCCAGCATTCATTGACCTCAAAACCTTGAGCACTTTTTCTCTCGACTGATTTAAAATTAAAATAATTAACCACATTGCGACTAACAGCACTATAAAGAAAAGAAGTATAATTTATGATTCATTAGCTTTTTAAATCATCATGCTCCAGATTTTAGGTAAAAATATTAACCATCATTTTTACAAAAGATGCCAAACAACATTACAAAAATGTATATTCAATCAATCATTTGTAATTGCATAAACAATTACCTCCATTATAACAGGGTGTGTAGACCTCAAAAATCCCAAGAAAGCAGTTCTTAGAGAATATTGTATGCTGGCATTGTGGGCCCCTTTTGCTATGTAATTGGCATCGAAAGAAAGCAATGCAGAAAGAACAGCGCCATAGTGAACCTGCCTCCTTCGACCAATGATAGCAAGACTGAGAAACAAAAAAAAATACCATCCAAATTATTTTGTGCTAATAAACATAATCATGCAACAAGTAATTACAAAAAGATGATGATCACAAACTTAATTGATATCAATAAAGTCCATAAACAAAAACTAATTCACATAGAATACAAGTTGAGCAAGATTTTAAGAAAAAGAGAAATTAAGTTAAACTTTGCATGAAAACTTCTGTCAACCAACAATTAATCACAAAAAGAAAATACAATATGCCACATCAAACTATAACAATTTAAGAAGTGTAAATACCATCAAAACAAAATATCAGATACCAAATGATCCTGACTATATAAACAAAGAACAATGCAGTGTATCATAGAGTAATAGTAGGTTGTAGTAAATCTGCAGATTAACATTCAACCATGGTTTTAAAATGTGTGCATCAGGATTCAGGAATGCATACTGCACATCGCATGATGCAGTGATAAGACTGCATCGCGAAAGGCAATTCTATGACGAGTGCTGTGTGCACCACATGTTGCGGTCTGATGCGGCGCGTTATGGTGTGTTGACTAGTATTTTAACAGACTGAGACCGTGATTGCCATGGGCCTGAGTTTTCAAATCTGATTGAACAAATCTAACTAGCAATTTAGCAATGGGTTTAACTATTTGAACAAATTTGACTAGAGATGATGAGAATATCGTACATTTTAGTGTTTACAAGTTAAGAGTATTATCGATATAATTTTTTAATAACGAACGCCTCACATATGTGATGCGCGGCCTCTGGGATCAAAATGCATCGGAACGTCACGCTTTTTCAAAACCACGCTGTCAACAAATAAGTATCATATCAACCTAAACTTTAGCATCCGTACAGCCAGAATGAATTATTAGATGCTATTGTGAGATACAAAACTGTAATGGTTACAGAAGTCAGACATATATGAACACGAAGAACAGCTACCTTTAAGTTATTAAAGAGAACAAAACAATGTTCTACGTTTTTAAAATTTTAGTATGGCAGTATGCATCAAAATTGTAGCAGAAACAGCAGGCTGTAACAATCCCAAAAGATCAACACACGAGTCAACTTGAAACATATTTCCAGCTCAGGCAATTTAGTTTAATATTAAATAAAATTTTAACATTTGTGCTTCCCATTGAACCTGAATGGTTCAACTTCTTTTCTGAACAATGTTACCATTCGCACTCAAAACAATACATTGTATAAGTTTAGGTAGATCAGCCCCATAAAGCAAAAGGTGCCAGATGATCAAAGAGCAGTGCCATTGCAAAAAAAGATCTGATTAATCACGGTTATTCAACGTATGTCAAAGGTTAATTAATTTACATTTGTACAAGGGTATGTATATATAGAGAGAGAAAACAGTAGATCTCAAAACAGTTTAAACACTAAAAACTGCATTGATATGCTACCAAAGCACTCGAATCGGCCATTGCCAGCTAGTTCCATGCATGCATCCCAATCTGATTAACCTTGCACATTGCTGCCAAACATGCTGCAACAATATTACAAACAAGCACTTCAAGGTGTACTAACAACACAACCCCTTCAATTTGTTTTAAGTGCATTCATCTTCGTAAGCCCCAAATATCTTATCTGTTTTCGTCTTACTTTTAACTTTCACCTTAAATATATATCTTGACAAACCACTAGAAGTCTAAAATATGAGAATGAAAAAAAACGTCATGTTAAGCACACATGCAAAGCAACCAGATGGGTAGTAATAGTATCTCACCTATTAATAACAGAGATTGTATTGGAGCCTGGAAGACTACTAGACAAGCTCAAAAGGTCAAGTAAAATCAAGAAGTATCTATTCGCTTCAGACTGGAGTGCAACAGGATCCAGAACAGGATGACCACCAGCTAGCCATTTAACATTGAACACTTGTGCATTTCGACCCACTGCTACGAATAAACAATGTTAAAAGATTCAGATGTGAAGGATTAAAAAACAAAAAGAAAAATTACAGAGACTAGATAACAGTACAACACCTTCTGTCATATGCCCTCTGGAATCATTGTCGGGCATGAAGAGTAACACACAAGTTTCCAAAAACTTTATAGCAAGCAACCTTGGGCCAATAGACCTAGCCTACAACAATAAACTCATATTTGATTAACTTCAAAACTAGATTGTGTTGCGGTTACTGGGGCTGATAGTAATACCTCTAATGCAATCTGAACTACAGCGTCCTTGAACTTGATCATCCAAGACCAGATTTCTTCAAGCCATCTATCCACTAAACCATGCCGGTGAAACTAAAATTCATCGTAAAAAAGTTTCAATATTTCAAAGTATGATAACTATACACATGTTGTGAGCAAAGCAATAAGAGGAAAAAGAGACCTGCAACGCTAACTCATCTAACACTTTGCAAAATATATGCGTGCCAGTAACAATGGACTGTCTAGCAACAACAGAGTCCTCATCCCTTAGTAGCGTCAGCAACACTTGCATCAGCACTGGTGAATACTCCATTGTTTTTAAACTGATGTCCTCAATTATCCTACAAAGACATAAAACCATCTTAGCATGAACAGAAGCAAGCTATGAAGACACTAAACCTAAAACAATTCTGAAAGATCCCACTTTCATACAGCAGCATAGAGTCAAGCATGATATTTGTTGCATGAAATTTTAAGAACAATATTTAATATCTGGCAGCGGTGTAAATACAGATGTGCATCGTTGTTTGTTTGTTAAAGTCCTTGCAAACCCGATAATGTCAGTGGGTCTTTCTGCTAGACAGATGCATGAATAACCAACCTAGTGGGCTAATGGTATATTAGTGAAACAGGAATGAATTATGAACAAGAATATACACCCCCATACTAAAGCGGCATCTCCAATACTTTACCATATTCTGATGGATAGGAACTAGTACTACACATAAAGACACTTTAAATATCAACCAACAAAAGACCATCTTCAACATGTATTTTCATGGCTGATGACTGACTCAAACCATTGACAGTTGCATAAACATGTTTCATGCACTGCATACGTAAAAATTTCATAACAAAAGCAAATTTGAAAAGAGATTAGCATGGATTCATCAGGACTGTAAAACAGCGATGATAGAAAAACGAAGGGGCTAGACAAGCATGTCCTTTTTGTATGTAAAAAAACAAAATCAATTTACTTTTTAGCACTAGTAATGTGGAACTTATTCCTACAAGAGTTAAGCCATTGAAACCTATAAAAACTATATAAACGACACCCAATTCCTGTTCTATCCTCTCCTAGTTTATCACACACCCATTCTTCCCAAAAAAATACAACATCAAAGCATCCACTTCAAAGGAAAGTGAGACCTTGATATCCAGCCACCACCCTTATATGAAAAAATAAGAAACCCAATGAAAGTCAAAAGACAAAAATTAGCCAACTTGACCTTCTATATCAAAGTGACTATCTTAGGTAAACCATTCCTACTAATCCAATTCCTTGTAAATACAGAAATTAACACTAACTAAACTAACACTTTAAACCAATACATACATAGTATTCTAATACCAATAAACATTAATCATTAAATTTGTTAATATCATCAATTTCATAATCCATTCAAAAACAACCTACAGAAACAAATCAATTTCATAAAAAAACATATAAACAATCAAAAAAAGAACAAAACTCACTCGACTAGGGTTTTTCTAACAAGTGGTTCATGAGAAGATTGAAGCTCAACAAGATACGGAAACAATTCAAGCGCAAGAAGCGAAAGATCCGCTGAAATTAAAACATCTCTCGCTTGCTTCAAAGACGAAAGCTTCACCGCCAAATCTCCGTGATTGTTTGCAGCGGCGAGGAGAGAGAGTGTTTGCTCTCTCTGCGAAACAGCCATGGCGGAAACACAAACTCGTGAGTGTATGTATATATATAGAGAGAGAGACCTAATTTGTGGATGAAATTGGGGGATTTGCTCTGGTTTGTGTTTCTAGGGTTTTGAAGAAGAAAGGGTTGTGTTCGTCTGGTTTATTAAAATAGGATATTGGAGATTTAGAACTTTATAAAAAAAATGTTTTGCTTGTATGATGTGCATAAAGAGTTGTACGTTTTAAGGCTGAGCTTTTAATCAACTAGAACTAGAATTGTTTGGTTAACATGGTAAAAACCGACCTAAATCGAACCGTTTGTAAAACGGTTTATATGTTTTTGATGAAGTGTTTTTCTAAAGAGATGTTGGTATTATTTGTTTTATATTGTGGTGTATTTAAATGTTTTAGTTGATTTATTATGTTTTTTAACATAATAAAATGTTTGTTATAATTTCGGTTATGTGTTTATTGGTGATATTTGTTTTTAACAGTATGTATACAAATATGTAAATAGATTTATGTTAATGGTCAAACCTAATATTTATAATGTCGTATTTATAGTAAATTGTTATGACTTAATTTTAAGTATTTTTATGAAGTCGTTTACTATGTCAATAAACATTGTTTAATATATGTTTTTTACAAATTTTGTCAATTAAGTTAAAATTTATCTCAACTACAATTGTTAATACAAAACAATACTAATATAACGTTTGAAAACATTTCATTTTATTTTATTTAATGACAAATTAGATTAATATAAATTAATTTTTGTTGCACGGGAAGGACAGGTAGTCCTTTTATTTTACATTTGTTGTATACATAATTTAAATGATTCAACCTTGTAAAGTTCATGGTGAATAACCTAGTTGTTTATATATGACAAATGTATACTTCGTTGTTTGTACGATATGCATAATTAGTTTAAAGATGAAAATACATAACCCTTGGTTTTGTTTGAATTGGGAATTGTATAATGAATTATACGTAAAGATACATGTTATGCAGATACTGAATTGGAAATTGTAAGCAATTATACGTATAGAGAAAGGTTATGTGGATGCATATTCGACATATGAAGCACATAAGTTTTTTTTATGTTATGACGTTCTTTTTATTATCTACTTTAAATTTATAATATTGAACAACTTTAAAGGTTAAAAAGAACTCTTAATTTAATAATAGTGGGTCTAAACATTGAACCATAGAATAAGCTCAAGTTTAGTGACTTTTTCGTTCAATTTACGCACCCAAAATTTAACGAATGAGTTATCGGTTTTAATCAAAACCTAAATTGACTTACTCCTTGTAAACAATACCAAACCCATATAGTACGTGCCAATTTCCCACTTGACTACTCTATGAAGACCAACAAGTGACGTTCTATTTCCACAGTTGCTTTAGTACTTTGTTTATATAAGTTTTTATTTAAGTGTTATTTATTACGTGAGTAATGGGATTAGTAGTTCACTTCGTGGGCTATTATCTTAATGAAGGCTATATAATAACCACAAGTATGGTGCTAAAGAATACACATGAATGAAATGAATTAAAATTGAGTTTTATTTCTTTTGGTCCTCTCAAATCTCCATTTTGAATTATCCCAATCCAAGTGGTACATATGATTAGCTATCAAAGCTGCCATGATCCATGGTTACTCAAACCCTATCTGAACCCGAGTTTTGTTAGTGGGTAAATGAATCAAAGCCGCCATGATCCATGTGTCACACCCCGGATTTCTAACCCAAATCCATACACCGGTGGGTCCGGGTGGGGAGTATCGTGACATCAGTTGATAACATCATTGTCAATTAAACACGGCACAGCGGAAGTCTTGGAGTAAAATTACTATTACAAACCAAATGTTCGGAAATACAAAATAATATACAGGCTCGTAATAGAAGATCCACAGGCGGATCATTAATATGTACAAGAAAGAATATAAAACAGACTTTAGGGCAGATCTAAGGATTTGCAAGATCCTCTTATTCACTACCGAGCAGCTTCCAGCCTATTTCGTATTGTACCTGCAGTTAGCATTTGGACGGTACGTTAGCTTTCGCTGGTAAATACACCCAACTGGCTCATCTTGAAAACATTTTAAAATGATTTTAAGTGCACATGGCACAAAATCTTTTATAACTTGGGAAAGTTACTTTGCAACCTTGTTAAAGATTCACATGTTTGTCCATACATACAGGGCCTAATACAGAGACCGAGACATGATTAAATACACACCACTTAGAACTCACAGATGAGTTATCCCCAACGTCTTGGGTAATTTGCATTTGAGCGTCTGTCAGGTGTATGCCTACACCCCGCGCTAAGGTCGCGGCCATTAACTAATCTAATGAGCCGAGGATATCCAGGACACGGTAATTTAACCCCGATGTTTAAGTTATCAAACAAAACTGATCAAAATAGAATATGCGGATTTACTAGCCACAATCCAGCATTCGATTGATCCCATTTCTGACCAAGCGGTAATAGCTTACTGTGCAGATAGCATTTACCGGCAAGGCTCTAGTCTGGATTATGACATAAGTTAACCAATTAATACTAACGGTCTTTAACTAAGTCATAGACTTAGACCGAGTAGTGTACATGATCAAAACGTATAACGCTTGATTAAACGATGATCGGATAGAATGTAGTTTAAACCCGACAAGTACTTTGACTTGCATAATATGGGTAAACTATAAACATTCTGGATTCTGAAACTTAAATGACAAGGTTAAACCCGTTTCGGTTAAATTCCGTAAACTAGTTACGATAATCAACCGTATGCTTATAAGCAATAATGGGTAACCGGATAAGTCATGGACAAGTTCTATATGCCATTATACTTTTAAATAAGATAAGATATCAGTAGGATATCAACTTGTATGCCCGTTAAGGTTTTAAAATGAAACTATGCCTCATAAGGGCATTTTGGTAATTTCATACCATATAAAAGGAACTTAAATATAATTTAAATTTATAATCATGAGTGTTCTGAAAAAATAGTTTATTTATGATATAATATTAGTATGATATCAATTATATGTGAAATTTATCTTTTATGACCAAAATTGGCATTTTGGTCATTTCACATATAATTTATAAATTATTTGGGGTTCTGAGTTCATAACATGTATCTACTGTAAATATGTTTAAAAATAGTTTTAAAATCAGTAGGTAACATGTCTTGATCAATTAATATGGTTTAAAACCATACTATGCGCTTAAACGGCGCTTATGTCGTAAAATGACGTCTTTATGTGATTTTTACGAAAACTGACGTTAGGTCATATTAAAATGTTTTAGATATGTTATTTAATATAGCATAGCAGTAGTTAAATGATTTACCTTGGAAAGATTTGATTAAAACCATTTTATAAGTCACAAGGGCTAAAACCGTCATTTATGACATAGTTTAAAGACCTGCTTGAAAACTCAGTTTATAACTTGGTTTAACATCCCAAATAATCCTACTTATGATATTACATCAGTATGTAATTTATTTTCAAGTTCATTACCATTTAAAACCTTGTTTTATGCAAAAATGGCATTTTGGTCAAAGATGGCATAATTATGGAACTTGCGCATAAACTTGGATTCTGATTATGATCATGTAATATAACCTCAGAGGGTTATGCTACATTATATTACGATCATAAGAGTAGGTAACTAATCTAAATCGGGTCAGAATCGAAAGTCAAAGCAATAGTCAAACTTCGCGACTTTCGGTTGCGAACCGACCCTAGAACTGAAATTGACGAGCCGAACATGTTCTTACATGTTCTAATAATTATTACCAACTTTTTTAAGTATCAAAAAAGGTTTCATAACATATATAAGATCAATTTATGATTTTTCCGAAAATGGCCTGTTTGACTTTTTAATATCATAATTTTGACCCGTCAATTGGTCTAGCAAACGTGATCTTCAGGAGGTGCCCTTTATAGGGATTAACACCTACCTTATTACAATCACTTAGCCATGTTCATTTCGAACAATGGCTGTACCATAATGGTCTTAACCGAAAGTCAAAGCGTTTTCTGTAAGATGCTTGACTTTTGGCTATAAAAGCCTATAAACGAAAATGCAAGAGCAAGGAACACTTACAAGAGGTTCCTAGAATGCAAGAGAACTAAGTTGGATGCTCCTTTCAGCTAAGAACTTCCAGAGGAGGGAGAAGAGTATATGAATGAGAAAGGTGAAAGTTGAAATGATGAACTTAAGCACCTATATATAGTTGGAGAACTCAAAGGAGGTGATGTCAGGTGTTTAGGGGTGTAAGAGGAAGATTACAAGTGTCCCAAAATGTGGCATAGCAGTTTGGGAAGCCATGGTTTCGAGTTCATGGTTTTTGGAGCTTTGTTTGGAGGCCAAGGAGAACTTTCTGCAGCAGAGGGCTTCTCGCGCCCCGCGAGAGACCCAGGCCAGGTCTCTCGCGGCCCGCGACCGCCCCTTGGTCAGTTTCAAAAATTGACACCGTAACCCCTTAACTTTATAAAGCTTCTAAAAAACCTTTAAAACACCTTTTTGGCACTTTTAGCCCTCTGTAGCCAATACTTGGCATACCCGGGATTATGCCCGGTCATTGTTGAGCTCTCGGTTCGTTAAAAGGTCACTCAGAGGTATAAATTATCATGTTGACACTTTTAATCCCTCCATTATCCAACTTTCACATATTTACAAAATTGAACCCTCTCGTCCAACAATTGGCACGTATGAGAGTTAGGATTTCACAAAGGATCACTCAGAGGCTTATTATAAGCATGTTGACTCCGATGTCACTCAGAGGCTGGGCATGTTGACATATTAGTCACTCAGAGGCCAAGTTTTAAGCATGTTGACATATCAGTCACTCAGAGGCTAATGATTTAAGCATGTTGACATATCAGTCACTCAGAGGCTAATGATTTAAGCATGTTGACATATCAGTCACTCAGGGGTTGTTATTTATGCATGTAGACATCGGACCGTCACTCAGAGGCTCAATTTGAGCATGTTGACGCCTTTAGTCCTTATTGGTCTTTAATAGACTATATTTAAAATACAACACGTGTCACTATACTTATTGGACACAATTTATAGGTTGTTACACCATGGTTGTTCAATCAAAAGGATTTGAACATGCGACAACCTCGTTGGATGGAAACACTTAATGATTATGATTGCAAAATTCGCTATCATCCCGACAAGGCAAATGTCGTTGCTGACGCCTTGAGTCGCAAGGAAAGGGTTAAACCTATTAGGATTAACGCCAAGAGCATTAAGCTCGGAAATAGCTTGAATGAGAAGCTATTAGATGCACAAAAGCAAGCCCTGTTAGAGGCTAATATTCCGAATAAGGGATTAGGTGGAACTGTTGATCAGTTAACGCTAGAAAAGGTTGGAATCCTTAGATTTAATGAAAGAATCTGGATTCCAATCTTTGGAGGACTTAGAGAACTAATCCTCCAAGAAGCGCATAATTCAAGATACTCAGTTCACCCGGGTGGTGACAAGATGTATTAGGATCTGAAAAAGAATTATTGATGGATGGGTTTAAAGAAATCGATAGCCACTTATGTAGCTAAGTGTCTGACGTGTTCACAAGTTAAAGCTGAAAATCAAAAACCGTCAGGACTTCTACCACAACTTGAGATTCCCACTTGGAAATGGAAAATGGTAACTATGGAATTGATTACCAAGTTACCAAAGACCAAACATGGTAATGACACGATTTGGGTCATTGTAGATAGGCTGACTAAGTCAGCACATTTCTTGCCAATTAAAGAAACGTATAATTCAAACAAATTGGCTAAGTCGTATGTGGACAAGATTGTGTCCCTACACGGTGTGCCGATATCAATTGTATCTAATAGAGATACTAGATATACATCTCAATTTTGGAAAAGTTCCAACAATCTTTAGGCACAAGATTAAACTTTAGTACGGCCCATACCACCCGCAGACTGATGGTCAGAGTGAGCGTACTATTCAGACCTTGGAAGACATGCTTAGAGCATGTGTGATTGATTTAGGTAGAAGTTGGGATGTCCACTTACCTCTAATAGAATTCTCCTATAATAATAGTTATCATACGAGAATCAAGGCTGCTCCTTTTGAGACCTTATATGGGAGAAAATGTCGAACGCCCGTGTGCTGGGCAGAAGTTGGGGAAGCACAACTATCAGGACCAGAGATTGTCCTAGAGACCATGGATAAGATTGTGCAAATCCATGATCGTCTCAAAGCTGCCCGAGATAGGCAGAAGAGCTATTCTGACAAAAGGCGTAAAGCTCTTAAGTTCCAAATAGGGGACAAAGTCATGCTAAAGGTATCACCTTGGAAAGGTGTAATGAGATTTGGGAAGAAGGGCAAGCTAAGCCCAAGATATATAGGACCATTCGAGATAATCGAGTGTGTCGACACTGTGGCTTATAAGCTTAAGCTGCCAGAGGAGCTTAGTGGAATTCAAGATGTGTTCCACATCAGTAATCTTAAGAAATGTCTAGCCGATGAGTTGCTAGCAATGTCACATCATGATGTGCAAATTGATGAAACATTAGGTTCAGTGAGAAACCAATTTCGATCGAGGATCGACTGGTTAAGAAGCTCCGAAGGAAATTGATACTTATAGTAAATGTTAAGTGGGATGCCCTTCGAGGTCCCCGAGTATACATGAGAGGTTGAGTCCACTATGCGACAAAAGTACCCCCTTCTTTTTGAATAAAATCTCGAGGTCGAGATTTCTTTTAAGGGGGTGAGGATGTAACACCTCATAAAATCGTGTCCAATAATATAGTGACACGTGTCGTATTTTTATTATAAGTCTATTATAGACTAATAAGGACTAAAAGTGTCAACATGCTCAAACGAAGTCTTTGAGTGACCTTCTGATGTCAACATGCATAAACCGAGCCTCTGAGTGACCATTAGTTTCAACATGCTTAAAACATAGCCTATGAGTGACCATTAGTGTCAACATGCTTAAACTTAGCCTCTGAGTGACCATTAGTGTCAACATACTTAAAACTTGGCCTCTGAGTGACCATTTGTGTCAACATGCCCAGCCTCTGAGTGACATCGGAGTCAACATGCTTATACTAAGCCTCTGAGTAATCCTTTACAAAGTCCTAACTCTCATACATGCCACTAGGTGGACGAGAGGAATTAATTCTGTAAATATGTGAAAGTTGGATAATGGAGGGGTTAAAAGTGTCAACATGTTAATTTATACTTCTAAGTGACCTTTTAACGAACCGAGAGCTCGACAATGTCCGGGCATACTCCCGAGTACGCCAAATATTGGTTACGGAGGGCTAAATATGCTATAAAGGTGTTTTAGGAGGTTTAATAAGTTGAAAGGCTAAATGTGACAAAGTTTGAAAGTTCCCTTGAGGCGCTCGCAGGGCGCGAGGCCTGTGTCTGTAGAAAATTTGCTTGGCCTCCACACAAATTGTCAAAAACCATTTGATTCGAAACAAGTGACTTCCAAACTGCTATGCCACGTTTTAGGACACTTGTAAGCTCCCTCTAACACCCCTTAACACCTGGCATCACCTCCTTCAAGCTCTCCAACTATAAATAGGTGCCAAGGTTCACCATTTGAACTTGCACATTTCTCATTTCTCATTATATCTCCCTCCTCTGGAAGTTCCTAACTGAAAGGAGCATCCAACTTAGTTCTATTGCATCCTAGGAATCACTTGTAAGTGTTCCTTTCTCTTGCATTTTCGTTTATAGACTTTATAGCCAAAAGTCAAGCGTTTTACGAAAACGCCTTGACTTTCGGTTAAGACCATTATGCTCCAGCCATTGTTCATAACGAACATGGCTAAGTGATCGTAGTAAGGTAGGTGTTAGTCCCTATAAAGGGCACCTCCTGAAGATCACGTTTGCTAGACCAATTGACGGGTCAAAGTATTAATATTAAAAAGTCAAATAGGCCATTTTTCGGAAATATTAGAATCTGAGCTTATATATGTTATGAAACATTTTTGACACTTAAACAAGTTGGTAATAATTATTAGAACATGTGAGAACATGTTCGGCTCATCAATTTCAGTTCTAGGGTCGGTTCGCAACCGAAAGTCGCAAAGTTTAACTTCTGCTTTGACTTTCGATTCTGACCCGGTTTAGATTAGTTAGCTACTGATCTAAGGTTGCATTATGATCATAATATAATGTAGCATAACCCCCTGAGGTTATATTACATGATCATAATCAGAATCTGAGTTTATGCACAAAGTTCCACAATTATGCCATTTTGACAAAAATGCCCTTTTTATATAAAATAAGGTTTAAACAATAATGAACTTGAAAATGAAATACATACTGATGTAATATCATAAGTAGGATTATTTAGGATGTCAAATCAGATTATAAACTGAGTTTATGAACAAGTCCTTGTATTATGTCGATAAATGACGATAACGCCCTTGTGGCTCATAAAACGGTTTTAATCTTACCTTTTTATATCAAATCTTTTACCTACTGATATGTTATATTAAAAAACATATCAAAAACATGTAAACCTAATTTTAACATCAGTTCTCATTAAACATCGCACAATTCGTCATTTTACGACATAAGCGCCGTTTCGGCACATAGTATGGTGTTAAACCATATTTACCAACCAAGACTTGTCACCTACTGATTTTAAAACTTATTTAAAATATTTTTACAGTAGGTACATGTTATAAACTCAGAATCCCAAATAATTTATAAAACTATGTGTAAAATGACCAAAATGCCCTTTCGGTGCATAGTTTGGTCATGAAAGATTAATTACACATATAATCAATACCCTACTGATATTATATCATAAATTAAATATTTTTCTAGAATACTTATCATTATAACATTAAAATATATTCAAATTCCTTTTACACGGTATAAAATTACTAAAATATCCTTATGAGGCATAGTTCGTTTAAAAACCTTCACGGGCATATAAGTTAATATCCTACTGATATTACAACTTAATTAAAGTATAATGGCATGTAGAACTTGTCCATGACTTATCCGGTTACCCGATATCGCTGATATGCGTACGGTTAAGTATATGTAACTAGTTTACGGAAATTAAACGAAACAGGTTTAACCTTGTCATTTAAGTCTCAAAATCCAGAATGTTTATGATTTACCCATATTATACAAGTTAAAGTACTTGTTGGGTTAAACCACATTCTATCCGGTCATCGCTTAATCTAGCGTATTTTACCGTTATTTATCATGTACGCTAGTCGGTCTAAGTCTATGACTTAGATAAGACCGTTGGCATTTAATTGGTTAGCTTATGCCATAATCCAGACTAGAGCCTTCCGGTAAATGCTATTTGCACTTAGTTCAATTTAGATACGACTGAGATATTAAATCTTGCATTTTAAAATCAAGACTAGCTCATGTAAATATTCTCGACTTATGTCCCCTATACGGGCTTGGGTTACGCTAAACTATTACCGCTTGGTTAGAAATGGGATCAATCGAATGCCGGATTGTGCTAGTAAATCTGCATGTTCCGTTTTAATCAGTTTTGTTTGATAACTTAAACATCAGGGGTTAACTACCGTGTCCTGGATATCCTCGGCTCATTACATTAGATAATGGCCACGACCTAAGCACGGGTGTAGGCATACACCTGACAGACGCTCATGCTAAAAACTTACCCACAAACTTGGGAATAACTCCTTCGTGAGTTCATAAGTGGTGTGTACGTTAATCATGTTTCGGTTTTCACACTGGGCCCTATATGTATGGACAAACATGTGAATCTGTTAACAAGGTTACAAAATAACTTTCCCAAGTTATAAAAGATTTTGTGCCATGTGCACTTAAAATCATTTTCAAATGTTTTCAAAAGAGTCGGTTGGGTTTATTTACCAGCGAAAGCTGACGTATTTTCAAAAGACGAAGCTTGCAGGTACAATACGAAATAGGCTGGAAGTTACTCGGTAGTGATAAGAGGATCTTGCAAATCGTAGATCTGCCCTAAAGTCTTTTATACACTTTTTGTTCATTTTACGATCCGCCTGTGGATCTTCTATTACAAGACATTTGTATATTATTTTGTACTTTGAACATTTGGTTTGTAATAGTAATTTTACTGAAAGACTTCCGCTGTGTTGTGTTTAATTGACTATGATGATATCAACTCACGTCACGATATTCCCCACCCGGGCCCACCTGTGTTTGGATTTGGTTGAAAATCAGGGGTGTGATAAAAGGATACATGAAAGATGAGTCGGAACCAAGTGATTCTATCTTGTATATTTGTTTCCCTTAGTTACTTTATTTGTTTTCTTTATTTCACTTACTAAAAATCATTTTCTCAAAGTTTACATCGATTAGACGTTGACGATAGTCAAGTATTAAAAGCTCTTGTATCCTTGGACGACCTCGGTAAGTTACCATCACTATACTACGCCAACGATGGATGCACTTGCCCTAGTGTGTTGTAAAGAGTGATAGTGTTATATCGTGTTTTATAAATATAAAGCTTGAATAGTAAAAAAAGTACTTAAAATATATCTTAAAATTCATACACCCTCGCTCACGTCAACGGGTAAACTACTAGTTTAATGTGCCTAGATGTTCATGAAAAAGAAAGCCATAAATCTCCTTTAACTTAGAAGTTTCACAAACCACCCTTATAATGTTAAGTCAATTGCAAAATAACCCCATTTAAATTAGTTCGAATTCTTGTAAACCCTATAGTTTTGAATCCAAATTAATCAAATTTATTTGTGTTATAACTATAATTATTTTCATAATTTTCTAATCAATTGTTTTTTTATCTATTTAAAAATTTCGTATATTACATGAAATGTCATTCGACGTATATGAAAGGATTTTTAACATGTAATGATGTTTCGTTTTGAAATCTAAGGAATAACGAAATTGGATGTCTAAGAGGTAAAGTAGGTACCCAGAGCTTTCTTTGGTCAATTGAGTTGTATCGTTATACGACCCTCATGTGTTATGCATGGCTTATATAACATGAGTTATAGCTCATGAAATCGAATAGCGCCTTATGGCCTAATTATGCAAATTTTAAATTGATATAATGCAGCTGCTTAACATGAATGAACTAATTACTTGATGAGTTATGTAGGGTATGTTTTAGCATACCTATGCAAGGCATCCTCATGGTGCAACGACACCGTCAGGCATTATACAGGTGATATGTTGAGGTCAATGAACAAGATACACGGGTCACAAGGAATTAAAGTCTCGCGAACTACGGGATGAAACAAGGTTTGGGGACAAATCCTAGAACGAGTCCACAACGTCAGTTGTCCAACTGTAAGGTTATACTATATGACTAGGATGGAACTGATGCTTTTAAACTTGCATCCTTAGGAGGTTTAGCAGTCCTAAATTATTTAATCCCACGATTTGGATGTAGTGTACGTTTTACACTTTTATGATGTTTTGGAATCATGGTATTGAACTGTAACATGTTTTGTTACCATAACGATTATCCATAATACGAAAGTGTCATGCCAAATTTTTTGTAAAATTTTGGCATGAAAGTTTTAAGTATTTATATGGTCAAGTATATGTTGAGACACTGCAATACCTTTAAGAAGAGAAAGTTAAAAAAAACATTGGGCCTATCTTCCGCAATTACTGTAAGAATGTTTAAATATTTATTGTGGGCGTTATACAAGAATCTCATCCTCTTCATATTTTAAACAAGTTCCACAAAAGACCCTATTTTATTTTTAACTCTTAGTGCAAGTGTCATAGTATTAAACCACACTGTATAATTCTTAGTGCCTTTTAATAGTATACTAATAACAATCAAATTAGCTGAATCACTTGCATGAAGATACAGAGGGTTACTAGGTTTAAGTTTACTTATCAAAGTAGCACCAAAAGGATTATCAGGGTCATCAGTCATATTCTTTTATCAAAGACAATAACAATCAAGAATCACACAAACTTTTATCAACCAGTCCACAATGTTCAACAACAAACATAACAACACACAACAGCGAAGCCGTGCCAGGGACCCGATGGTAGGTTCGTCATTCAAGGTTCCTACATAAGCTTTGCACCGGAGCTGTAACCCTAATATTACTAGAGCACTCACAAGAAATTATTAAGGACAAAAAAATAATTAGACATATTGCAAGAACACAAACATGCACTAATCACAAATAACAATGCACACAATATATGCACCAAAGTGAACCCCTCTGTGTCCCAATCAACAAATTGGTCTGAATAATCCCACAAAATGCCTAATGCAGGAACAAGAAACAAAAAAACAAACAATACAAGGAATGATATTACCAATTTTGCAAAACCCTAGCAAGGGTTTCCTCCTATTCTTATTTGAAGTTTTACAACCTTAATTTAGGGTTGAACTTGATATAACAAACGACAACTTCCTCTTCGAATCTCCTTTGCTCCGCTCCAGAAACCCTAGATCTAATTTCCACCTTTCTTTAGCACAAATTTCCAAAATAACTCTAAGAAATACACCAAGTCTTAATCCACCACAGTAGATCTAGAACGAGAAACCCTAATTTCAAGATTTTGAACAAAACTAACAATGATCGGAAGCAAACAAACGAATCTAGAGCACCTCGGCTCTGATACAATGTCAAACAAATACATTGATCAATAACAGAAACACCTTTATTACAAAATGATAGGAACAGATTCGATATAACAACACATAGGGCTGGCAATTCTGACACAAACATGATAACAACGACACTAACCTACAAGAAGTTAACAGGTTTTGTGTTTAACCTTAATAGGTTTCGTGTCTATAACACGTCGACATGATAAGACCAGGTTCGTGTAACCTATTTATTATCAGGTTCGTGTTCGTGTAAGAAAATTTTGACATGATAAGATTTTGTGTCGTGTTTACCTATTATGGGTTCGTGTCTTATCGTGTCCGGGTCTTAACATGTCGGGTTGACACGATATGCCAGCCCGAACAACACAATCACTCAACTCACAAATAAATCATCAACATGATGATTTGTACCACCCTCTTTAACTAATCTAGATGACTATTAAAACGATCTAAACAACAAGCCCTAAATTTGAAATATAATTGTAAACCCTAGGTGAGAGAAACAAGAGTCACAAGTGTTATGTAAAATATCTAAGATGAGTTCATTTATATAGCGATCCAACTTGCAACTTGCACCGGATTGCACCGAAAGACCCGGATACCAATAGCTCCTCTACTCAACCCATCAACAGCTCCACAACTCAATCCATTCTCCAATAAGCCCAATTCCAGCATGTCAACAATCTACAATAGTGTCCATAATCCCAATTCCATACATGTACATGATGTGCTTTTATTATTAAATTAATATATACTAATTTATCCTAAACTAGACACTAAGTAATACTCTATACTCTTTAAAAATTAAACTACTGACCAGCAAGTGTACCGATCGAAACTAGGATAGCTAAAGTAAGTCCGGATATTGAACCCACGAGACTCTATTAAAAACATTTACTAAGCTCGGATACCAATAGCTCCTCTACTCAACCCATCAACAGCTCCGTAACTTAGCCCATTCTCCAATAAGCCCAATTCCAGCATGTCAACAATCCGCAACAGTGTCCATAAGCCCAATTCCATAAATGTACATGATGTGCTTTTAGTAGTTCAATTAATCTATACTAATTTGATCCTAAACTAGACATTAAGTAATACTCTATACACTTTAAAAATTAAACTGCTGACCAGCAAGTGCACCGATTGAAACTAGGATAGCTAAAGTATGTCTGGATATCGAACCCACGAGACTCTATTAAGAACATATACTAGACTAGATTACTTATCTAAACTGACTCGATTTAATTGTTTTTATGTTTTTTCTTTGGGGGTGGGGTTCTAACAATCTAAATGCAATTAATTAAAATATTATATAAGGCTGACTAAGACACGAACTTTGATTGAACAAGAGATCAGATGATGGTAAAAGCACTACCTAGGTTTGGAATCCGATTCGTGAATCATGGTTTTCTAACAATATGGGTAACCAGATGGAACCATGATCTATGATACTGAGTGAACTGAGCGGTCTAGTTAAACTAACTAATTTTAGCCCTAAACTAGACACTCTGAGTTTTAAATTTATAAACTAGACTTTCTAAAAACCTAGACCACACAACCGGCAAGTGTACCGGTCAATGTAGTAAAGCTTAACTAAGTCTGAGTATCAAACCCACGTGACTCTAGTAACTATGAATACTATACTCGATTACTACTAACTAATTGACTCAACTAATTTGTTTTATTGTTTTAAGGTGGGGGGGGGTTCTAACTACTGAAATTAACTAAAGCTAACACGGATATGAGCTAAGACTGAGAACTGGATCAGATGATGGAAACACACTACTGAAGTCAGAATCCTACACATGAATGACTCGTCAATCAGTTATGGAACTATTGTGGAAACCGAGATCTTAAAATACTAAACTTAAAGGATAACCTAAAGGACCCTTGACCCTTCTTAAGAAGAAACCTATGGAAACCTAAAAGTTGTTGAACTACAAGTTTAGAGGATTCCCTCACGAGAATTCCTACTGTAATAATAAAAGACCCTCTAGACAATCTACCTCATAATGCAAAAGTCATAGGTAACTATGGATTCAGGATTAGACTCGATAAGCAACTAGTGAAAGGGAAACTAAGTGGATCTTCTCACAAAGTATATAACCTTAGCAATCTAACACTAAAGACAGACCGACAACTTCTCACCTCACAACTATCGAGATCGGTAGAATACCTAATACTATTCAAAACTTAAATCTCAGTTCCTACGGAAAACATGCATAATTAACCGTAAACTAATCGCTAATACACAGTCCATGGCCTAACTTGCATTCATATATGAAAGACATCCACAAAAACGCAAGTGAGAGATGTAACAACGTTTGAATAAGATTACATACGCATAAACATCTAATAATTAAAACCAAAGTTCTTTACTTTAATATTAAGTCCACAATTAAATCCATAAATCGATGGAAACATGTGTCAAAACATAGTTGTAATCATCGACCTAGGCAGTGACAAAGGTTTTAACCAACAATCATGGTGGAAAATTAAACCAGGTTCAAAACAAGTTCACAATTTGTATCCATAATCATAGAAAACAAGAAAATGATAGAACTGAATGATTAACAAGCGAGAATCTTGATCCAAGCTCTTCAAAACCTTCAATCCCAAGCTTCTTGCACTTCCAGACCATCTCCATAGCTGCCAAGTTCGTCTTGAGGTTCTTGTATTTTCTTCCCAATTTATTCTCCCCACAAATTATGATTCGGTTTTGGTTATAACATTTTGATCCCCTCCAAATTCGACTTTTTCTGCAAACACAAACCACTTGCGCAACGTGAGGGGTGTAGCCTTCCCTTCTTGCATGGCCCGAGAGGGTTATTTTCCTTAAATGACTTTTATGCCCCTCACGCGACGCGAGGGGTTGAGCTTTAGCCTGCCGCATGACGTGAGGAAGCTTATTACCAGCATTTTCTCTTTGTTTCACTTCTCGGTGCTTCGCGACTCGTTTTCAGGCTCGGTTTTCTTTTATTATGCTCGTTTACGCCTCCAATATACTTCGGAACCCTACAAAGCACAACCGACTCAGTAATATACAAAAAAACTAATAAAAATGACACCAAATGACTCAATAGTTATACAAACTATACAACAGAAAGGGATGTATTTTGCAATACATCAATACTAAACTGATAGGAAATCCTAGAGTATCCTCGACCCATCTCTATGATGTCAAGTAAGAGAACTCTAAAAGCTGTTAAACTCACTAGTTAATCGAATAACCTCACAGCAAATCCAACAATACTAAAGTACCCAAAAGACTGTCTACCTCACAGAGCAACACCCTCAATGCACTCGAAAGTGTAAAGGGGTAATCTACGAACAATTCATCATATTTGGGTATGCAACTATTAAGAGACAATAAAGGAAGACCCGCTTACACATAATCAGACCCTGAACCATCTAGTGACGAAGACAAACCTAACTAATCTGCACCTCACAGTTATTGGACTAGGCAAAACACTTATAACCTCTAAAACCTCAATCACAATTCCTATGGGAATTGTCGACAATTAACCATAAACTAACCGCAAACAACAATATGCGACTTAGCTAGCATTCATACATGATAGACCGTCACACAAACGCAAGTGCAACAAGTGAAAGAGTTTAAATGAGTAATAAGCATGCATAACATTTGAATTCATGAACAAGATAGTTTACTAAAGTATCAATACATCAAATTCGTTATAAAAAACCGAAAGAAAAACCAATCATACACGAATAGTCATCTTAAACCTAGGTAGTAACAAGAGTTTAGCCTAAAATTATCTTGAAAACATAAACACAAGTCATGATAAGTTCAACAATCATGTTTGGAAACAAGTGAAACAAAGAACGGAGAAACTGAATAATGAAAACTCGATGATTCACTATCTCGTAACTCCAAGTCTTAAAATTTACTAGTCCCTCCGCAGCTTTATGTTCTTCCGTCTGCAAGTTATCTCGAAAATGAATCGTACTTAGGTTAAAACATGTTAATCTGGGCCGACATCATAATTTGCACGATCTGAGAGCCGTCGCGTTGCGCGACGGGCAAGACTAATCCATTTTACGTAATGCACCAGTGAATAAAACGTGTGGGATCCATTTGAGCCTTGGGTCGCACGAGAACCATTATCCAACCTTGTCTCGTGACGCGACAGGGTCGTTTCAGCCTTTTCATTTCTTTCAACTCCCGATCAACTCGGCTCGTCCGAAGGCTCGGTTTTCTTCAATTTAACTTTTTTTTACTTCCTTTCTCCTTTGGAACCTTGCAGAACACAAACTACTCAGTAATATACAAAATCCATAACAAAACGAAACCAAACAACTCGAAAGTTATACAAACTATACATTAGAAATAGATGTATTTTACAAGACATCATACAAAACAAGCAAACATGTGTATTAAATATAACAAACAAAATCTGTATTAAATGTAACACATTATAAAATGTTATAAAAGTGAAAGTATCAATATTTAGATAATTTATTAAAAGATTATATTATAGTAAAGCATGGGGATAAAATATATTCTTTCATTATGGAAAATGATGGAATTAATTACCACATCTCTTATATCTTTAATTAAGATTTATTTGACAGATAATATAAAAACTATTCTATAATAAATCAGTAGATGAGATAAATCATACTATTATTTATTTTTATGGTTTCTTACATTATAAAGCAGAGAGCTTGGTTTTCATTTGTTTTTTAATTTTAATTTTGAAAGTCTAAACCACAATATGAGTGCTATACGCATACAAAGATTAGACCATGCGTTGTGGTTTAACATAATGTCCCGTCATGTCATTGCTACGCAGAAAATGAGCTTTAGCTAACACACTCTTTAACTATCATGTTGTGATTTAACTAATAAATAATAATAGAAAAATAAAAAGTTTAACTCGTGCACTGAGAGTGGACCACACATGATTTAGCCCTCTAGGACGTGCAATCCCCTCACCCCAATTGTTATTATCATCTCCGGCCAATAAGTTTTTGTTGTAAGCTTGAAGCCTGTCATACTCTACATGAGTAACGAACACCAATTTCTAGCTTTGTTTTTCTTTAAGAATGAAAAGCTTCATTTTATATAGTATCATGAGTACACCATACCCCTTCATGTTTTTTTTATGTACGCCATCTCACCATAAAACATTGTTGGCACCTTGCCTAACTCAGTTAAACTCAACTATAAAGTCGAAGTTTGCCCTTCCTCTAACCTTTGTCTACCTCTATCGTACACTTCCTCCATCTCTCCGTTGTTGTCACATACTCCGACAAATTCTAAGCATCCCCGACAACCTGGTAACCACCATGAAACGCCTTACAAGAAACCTTTTTAACCATCTCCAACGCGTACCACTCTTGTGCCATCTTCAAAGACAATCACAACCCTCGACCGCTCCTGAGATGATCCATGACGATTGTAACCTTTCTGATTGGCTCAGTTTTTCGTGAATCAACTTAATCTTGAAAAAAAAAATATCTAAAGTGATTTATAAGTAAATGCCTATAATATTAATGAGCAAATTGAAATGAACTCTAATATTTTTTTACAATTGACTTATTATTTTTTATTTTGAAGAAGATGACAATGTCAATGTATGTAATGAATAATATGTATATCTATATTATATGTAATGCAATGAGACAATTGTATTTAAGTTATTCAAAAGTTAAGAATTGCATAAGTCACAACTTAAAATTAGGGTAATTTAATCTTTAAACATTAACTACATTTTAATCCTCCATTTTTTAACAAAATAATAGATAATTAGTTAGTACTTACACTTTATCTCCATATAAAAAACTAACTACTCCACGATTTTTAAACAATTATAACTTTTTTGTACGTTAATATATTTCTAAAATAAATACACTATAAAAACGATTATTTTATCCTCTTTAATTTGAGTATATTATTACTAATATTTTTTTAAATTAATTTTTTTTGATAGGTTGCTTGATTAACAATGTAACATCCGTCGAAAAACGGGTTTCCAAAACCCGCTTCGTTTATTAATCGAATAGTCAGTTATAATTTTCGTTGCGTATATAATGTCAATTTTTATTTTAATCAATACATAATTAATAAACATTGTTAGAATTTTAAACCATAGTTAAAAAATAATAAAAATAAGTCAATAAAAAAAATAAATGAGGCTGCCGGGTTTCGAACCCGGGTCAGCTGCTACAACAAACACCCAGCATACCACTCCGCCACTTGACTTCTTTGTTATTATATTGAAACAAATAATACTTAAATTAAATCTCGAATTCAAAACCGGACTTCAGCGCGGCAGAACTCGCAATCACCGGAAAATCCGGCAATCCGCGAGTTTAGCCATTTTCCTTTTGACTATAACGTTATAACCGACTTCGACATCGGTTATAACCGACGTTCATCAATCAGCTGCGGTCGTAACCGCCGGAGAAACCTTGACCACGAATCAAGACCAAATTCGGACTTAATACGTTCTGTTTCTTCCCTATAAATACCCACCCAAACCTCTGGTAATCTTTTCGCTCAAAATCGCACAAACTCTCGAAGCTTTAGCACTCGCCAGAGAAATTTTACAGTCGCCGGACTTTCACCGGAAAACCGGGACTTACTTCAAATCGGTAAAATTCTCGATTCTTTCGTTTTCAATCCATTATTAGACAAGTACTAACATAAATCGTTCAACCAGAATCCGTCTCAGACAACGTTGCCGGGAATTCCTACACTCGCCGGAAAATCTCTGAAAATTCCGAAGTTTCGCTGTGAATCGGTACAATCATCTAAACCCCCTGATATCCTTTGTTTAGTACCTTAATTGCACAACTCATTGATCAAAACCGTTGATTGATTCACTCAGACGGAGATCACCAATCAGAGCCGACGCCCCTTGCCGGAAATCTGAATTAAACGCACTGTTTTGGTACATTCTGTTCTTTAATCTCGTTAACTATTACATTTCAACTAATTATAAGTTTTGATAATCGAGTTAAACAAAACAGTCGGAACTCTCTGATCTGGGTGTTTGTAAACGAAGAAGACGAAGTCAGGAATAAGTATAAGTATAATTAAAATCACATAATCAAACGGGTTAGACACACAGTCCAGCGGTGGACTGTGTGCGCAAACAAAACACACGTCACGAGTTCGAATCGCACAACGTACTGACTTTCAGAAATAAAACCAATATTTTTAGAACATAATCAGAACATGTCACAGTATGTTTATAAGAGTATTATAATCTGTGAATTAATCAGATTAGACGCACAGCGCAACTGGTTGGGCTGTGCGCATACGAACCGAAGGACCCGAGTTCGACTCCGGGTCCCTGCAACCGGTTCGGCTATATAAATCCTTTTTAATAAAAACCAAATAAATTAAACTTAATTAGTATATAAATATAATTAAAACAGAGAATATTTCGGGTTAGACACGTAGCTCAGTTGGTAGAGCTACGTGCACGCGTACGAGAGGTCCCGGGTTCGAACCTCACTCGGCGCACAATTAACCACGGTCCGACCGGTCAACGGTCAAAAAGTCAAAAATTTTTATTCTTTTTATTTATTTATTTAATTTAAAAATCCTTTTTAATAAAAACCAAATAAATTAAACTTAATTAGTATATAAATATAATTAAAACAGAGAATATTTCGGGTTAGACACGTAGCTCAGTTGGTAGAGCTACGTGCACGCGTACGAGAGGTCCCGGGTTCGAACCTCACTCGGCGCACAATTAACCACGGTCCGACCGGTCAACGGTCAAAAAGTCAAAAATTTTTATTCTTTTTATTTATTTATTTAATTTAAAAATCAATTAAAAATACTTAAAAATAATATTTTTAAAGTTAGAAAATGTCCTTAAACTCACAAAAATAAATCTAAAAATCCATTTATTTACCGAACTATTTCGTTATTATTTTTAGGTTAGTTTTCCTCGTCGATCAAATCCCAAAAACTCGTGCGCATCCAACGTCTTCAAAAGAACGCACCCAATGTAAGTGAATCTCTACAAATTCCCCGTTTAAATCACATTTTGGGGTGTATCATGTGTCGTTTAATTCCTTATTATATTTAAACACTTGTGCATCTATCATATCCGTGATCAAATGTGTATGTATCAATTGTTGTGTGAATTATGTTAGATTGAAGTTATCATTTTCAGTACATGCATTTCATGAGGCCCATCAGCTCCCCGTGGGATGCGGGTTGAGTATCAGGTGCCTCATTCGATCGGCCCGTTTGATTGAGCCTTGATCTCACATACATCATCATTCATATCATTCGATCGGCTCCGTTTGATTGAGCCTTGATCTCAAATACATCATCGTTTATGTCATTTACTCATCCAATGTGGTTTGTGTATTGTTTGTTTATATATGTTTGCTCACATGTGATTATTGCATAAATTTTCAATATTAAATACAACAAGCAATTAATAACAATGTTTTATCAATGTTCACTCGCCAACTTTTGTTGACCCAAAATATCCCCCGTTTTACACATGATACAGGTGATCCAGTTGAGACAAGAAACACATAGGAAGGCTTAGAAGAATAATTCAGTTTAAGCTTTGGATTGTATTACTTAGTTTCATTTTTTCCTTGTATTTGTATGGATTTGATTTGACTATTTAAGTTGTAATTTGAATTTAATAAATATGAAACATTTTAGTAAACATAATGAGCTTTGGTGATAACCCAATTATGCCCCGACTCTTATTCCGCTGCGGGTCGGGGTGTGACAGATTGGTATCAGAGCCATGACTATAGGGATATAGGATAGGTTATTAGACCCTTAGAGCCTATACTATAGCTGATTAGAATTTTTAAATTGTTTATGCGTTACATATAAAATTCATTATGTTTATATGATTTATGTTTGTTGTTACATTCAATGTTATGCAAGCATGTTCATAAGTACATATTATTATACAATGCTCATCATGAATCATATCCCCATAACATATCATATCCATGAGAGCACACACCACACAATTCCTATGATTTTTGCAACGATTTTTGTATTTTTCAAATCACATCAAAGTGAGTTCTCATGACGGGCCTGTAGTAACTGGAAGGGTACGAGTACCGGTAGTCGGAACGTCCTGTCTAGGCTTGGCATTCGTATAAATCCAAAATAAAGGACCAGTTTGCCTACCTGGGGACTAACAATGAGAGTACGAAGGACCTATTAGGCCAAAGCATGCTATACCAAACGTCGTGTGAGCTAACCCCACTTTGAGTTGTCATTGTGTCTACACCTGGACACCCTCCTACCATACATCTCGCAATCATATTTCATGGTTTTCATTCGGGTGATGCGAGTGTTAAACCGCCAACACCAATGTGAATCCTACTAAGCCAATAGTCATGGGGGCCCACATGACTATACAGGCGATGGTATGGGGGACATTGGAGGCCCAAACATGAGCAAACCCAAGACGTCCTATGGATGTAGTTGCATTATTGATAATTATGTTATTTTTATTCTTTTAACGACACATGACGCCTAAAACTTCTTAAACTCACAATCTTCCTATGTATGTTTCTGTAGATGTCGGCTAGGCAACTACGTGGAGGTAGAAAGTCAGGAAGATCCAATGAACGCTTGGCCACTCAAATTGCTAAGCAAATGGCCGCGGTACTTCCTGACATCGTGATTCAAGTTCAACAAGCTCTCACCCCAAATCCTATCAACCCTCCCAATCAAGAAGACCAGAACGTCGACAACCCTCCCTCCAAAAAGTGCTCATATAAACACTTCAAGTCTTGCGATCTCCCAAAATATGAAGGGATCGAAGGTGTCCACTGCTCTCCTCCACTGGTTTGAAGAAATGGAGAACACCTTCCTCAATTGCGATTGTCCCGAGGATCGCAAGGTACGTTACGCAACTGGGAGACTGTTTGGGGTAGCCCTTACCTGGTGGAACACAGAAAAGGGTAAGAGAGGAATCGAAGATGCTATGGCCTTAACATGGAAAGATTAAGGGAAATCATGACGAGACGCTTCTGTCCAAGAAGCGAAATCAAAAGGTTGGAAGATGAATTCCACTCGCTAAAACAAAAGGAAGGAGATCATACTTCCTACAACAAAAGATTTCTTGAACTGAACCAAATGATCCCCAACTTGTTCACCCCAGTGTACCGCTTAGTTGAACACTACATTCGAGGCCTCCCCTCGAAAATCCAAGATTCGGTTCTAAGCACTTCGCCTGCAAAACTTGAAGCAGCAATGGAACTAGCAACCGAACTTACGAGAATCGCATCCGAAACGGTAAATTCAAGGATGAGAAAAAGAAAGCCCCCATTGAGGCCCAAACTTCAAACCATTCCATCTCCTCTTCAAAGTTTGCTGGTAAGAGGAAATGAAACAACAGAAATTTTGCCGTCACACACACAAACTCTCCTATAACTGCCGCACCAATCACCCAAGTTGCTCCCTCAGCTGCACCGTTCAAAAAGCCATACACCGGCCCATACCCAAAATGCAACCGTTGTCAATACCATCATCTCCCCGAAACTCCTTGCCAACATTGCACCAGCTGTGGCCGTGCGGGTCACACCATCCAAACTTGTCGCACACTTCAGCGAATGAACCGCAATCAACCCTCAACCCAAACCCACCATCAGATAGTGGGTCAAGCCCAACAACCTTTACTCCTACCACCTGCCCAACATATAGCCCAATCCTACTACCAACCCAACTACCCCATGATGCAACCTATGCGAGCTTGTTACAACTGTGGAGACCCAAACCACTTCAGGAACACATGTCCCCGTTTGGTAAACATCATCCATGCCCAAGCTCAAGCGAATCCGGTAAACCAGGCTAACCAAGCTCCTCCACCTGCTAGAGGAAGAGCTTTCAACATCAACGCCAACCAAGCTAGGGCTGACAACAACGTGGTTAACGGTACATTTCTCGTCAATGGTAGTTATGCATCCATATTAATCGATACTGGCGCGTATAAGAGTTTTGTGTCTTTAGAATTTGAACCCATCCTCAACCAAACTAGTGATAATCTCATGGAATCTCTAACGGTGGAAGTTGCTGACGGAAAACCAGTCTCATTAAACTCTATTATACGAGGTTGTACCCTCACTCTAAACGATCACGATTTTCCAGTTGACCTCATTCCTATGAAGTTGGGAAGTTTCGACATTATAATCGGTATGGACTGGCTCAGCCAACATCACGCTGAAGTTGTATGCCGCGAAAAGTTCATTCGCATTCCTCTTGCAGACGGTGAGACCCTACGAATCTTTGGAGAAACCCCTTCGAAAGGACTCAAATTAATGTCCTGTCTTCAAGCCCGAAAATATCTCCGCAAGAACTATGTCGCATTCCTAACTCACATCGTCAAGAAGGGAAACAAGGAGAAGAAACTCGAAGATATACCAGTAGTGAAAGAATTCCCACAAGTTTTTCCCGACGACATCTCAGGACTCCCTCCTATGAGAGAAGTCGAATTCCGCATCGATCTTGTACCTGGAGCTACACCAGTCGCAAAGTCTCCTTATAGGTTAGCCCCATCCGAAATGCAAGAGCTGGCCAGTCAACTGCAAGAGTTGACTGACAAAGGATTCATACGTCCTAGCTCCTCGCCTTGGGGTGCACCTGTTCTTTTTGTGAAGAAGAAAGATGGGACGTTTCGCATGTGTATCGACTACAGAGAGCTCAACAAGTTAACGGTCAAGAATCGCTACCCACTACCTCGCATCGATGACCTCCTAGATCAACCTCAAAGCGCCACCTGCTTTTCAAAAATCGACCTTCTCTCTGGTTATCATCAACTCAGAGTACATGAAGAAGACGTCCCAAAGACCGCCTTCCGGACTCGTTATGGTCATTATGAATTTATGGTCATGCCATTTGGTTTAACCAACGCCCCAGCTGTCTTCATGGATCTAATGAATAGGGTATGCAAACCCTACCTCGACCGTTTTGTCATAGTCTTCATCGACGACATCCTCATCTACTCAAAGTCTAAATCCGATCATGAACGACACCTTAGGCTCATCCTTACACTCTTAAAGACTGAAAAGCTCTACGCTAAGTTCTCCAAATGCGAATTCTGGTTAAGAGAAGTACAATTCCTTGGACACGTCGTCAATGACAAGGGAATACATGTCGACCCTTCAAAGATCAAGGCAGTACAGGAATGGCAAGCGCCACGTACCTCTACCGAAGTAAGATCATTTCTTGGTTTGGCTGGTTACTATCGCCGCTTCATTGCCAATTTCTCCCGTATTGCTGTACCACTCACGGCTTTGACTCATAAAGGAAAACCCTTCATATGGGGACCTAAACAAGAAGAAGCCTTCCAAACCCTTAAGCAAAAGCTTTGCGACGCACCTATCCTCACACTTCCTGAGGGTTGCGATGACTTTGTAGTATATTGCGACGCATCAGGGCAAGGACTAGGTTGTGTATCAATGCAAAGGGGAAAAGTGATAGCATATGCTTCTAGGTAACTCAAGGTTCATGAAAAGAATTACACCACCCACGACCTGGAACTTGGAGCCGTTGTGTTCTCTCAAGATATGGAGACATTACCTCTACGGTACCAAGTGTGAAATATACACTGACCACAAAAGTCTCCAACATATCTTCAACCAAAAGGAGTTGAATATGAGGCAACGAAGATGGGTCGAACTTCTTAACGACTACGACTGTGAAATTCGGTATCATCCTGGCAAGGCAAACGTGGTGGCCGATGCGCTCAGCCGAAAAGGTTATGCGAATTTCATTCGTCTTCTATGTTCGCCAATCATAACCGACATCCAAGATCGAATCCGAGAAGCTCAACATGTTTCTGTAACAGAAAACGACGTACGCGATGAGCTGTCATGTGGAGCGGAACTCAAAATCGAAACCAAATCCGACGGTATTCTATACTATCTAAATCGCATATGGATTCCCGATCGCGATAATCTTCGTGATTTCCTTATGAATGAGGCGCACAAAACACGGTACTCTGTGCACCCAGGAGCCGACAAGATGTATCAAGACCTACGCTACACCTACTGGTGGCCGGGCATGAAAAAGGATATCGCTGTTTTTTGTTTCCAAGTGCCTTACCTGTTCTAAAGTAAAAGCTGAACATCAGAGACCTTTAGGACTCCTAACCCAACCTGAAATACCTGTATGGAACTGGGAAAACATAACCATGGACTTCATTACCGGGTTACCTCGCACCTCCAGTGGGTATGACCCATATGGGTAATCATTGATCGTCTTACAAAATCAGCTCACTTCATTCCGATTCGCGAGGACTTCAAGAACGAGAAGTTAGCACGTATCTACATCAGCGAGATCGTAAGCCGTCATGGTGTACCTTTAAGCATCATTTCAGACCGTGATGGTCGTTTCACTTCACGAACATGGCAAGCCGTACAAGCCGCCTTGGGTACACGATTAGACCTCAGTACCGCTTTTCATCCTCAAACTGATGGACAATCTGAACGCACCATCCAAACTCTTGAAGACATGCTTCGCGCATGTGTCATAGACTTCAAGGGAAATTGGGACTCTCATCTACCATTAGTTGAATTTTCGTACAACAATAGTTATCACTCAAGTATCGGCATGGCTCCTTTCGAAGCTTTATATGGTCGTAAGTGCCGATCTCTAGTATGTTGGCACGAAATTGGGGAAGCTCAAATCACCGGTCCAGAATTAATTCAAGAAACAACAGACAAGATCCATCAAATTCGAAACAATCTTCTAGCGGCACAAAGTCGTCAAAAGAGTTATGCAGACAAACGACGAAAGCCCTTGGAGTTTAACATTGGTGATCACGTACTTTTAAAAGTATCACCGTGGAGGGGAGTAGTTTGTTTTGGCTAGAAGGGCAAGCTAGCACCACGCTACATAGGACCTTTCAAGATACTCGAAAGAGTAGGACCTGTAGCATACAAGCTTGACCTACCAGAAGAACTCAACAGAATTCATCCCACATTCCACGTATCAAACTTAAAGAAGTGCCTCGCCGATGAAAACCTCCATATTCCCCTAGAAGATATTCAGATCGATGAATCTATGCACTTCATTGAAAGACCAGTAGAGATCATGGACTTCGGAGAAAAACGTTTAAGACGGGGTCGTATTCCAATTGTTAGGGTACGCTGGTAGTCGAAACGAGGACCTGAGTTTACTTGGGAACGTGAAGACTCAATGCGCGAAAAATACCCGCATCTTTTTCCTGTTACCACTACTACTTAAATTTCGGGACGAAATTTCTAAAAGTAGGGGATACTGTAACATCCGTCGAAAAACGGGTTTCCAAAACCCGCTTCGTTTATTAATCGAATAGTCAGTTATAATTTTCGTTGCGTATATAATGTCAATTTTAATTTTAATCAATACATAATTAATAAACATTGTTAGAATTTTAAACCATAGTTAAAAAATAATAAAAATAAGTCAATAAAAAAATAAATGAGGCTGCCGGGTTTCGAATCCGGGTCAGCTGCTACAACAAACACCCAGCATACCACTCCGCCACTTGACTTCTTTGTTATTATATTGAAACAAATAATACTTAAATTAAATCTCGAATTCAAAACCGGACTTCAGCGCGGCAGAACTCGCAATCACCGGAAAATCCGGCAATCCGCGAGTTTAGCCATTTTCCTTTTGACTATAACGTTATAACCGACTTCGACATCGGTTATAACCGACGTTCATCAATCAGCTGCGGTCGTAACCGCCGGAGAAACCTTGACCACGAATCAAGACCAAATTCGGACTTAATACGTTCTGTTTCTTCCCTATAAATACCCACCCAAACCTCTGGTAATCTTTTCGCTCAAAATCGCACAAACTCTCGAAGCTTTAGCACTCGCCGGAGAAATTTTACAGTCGTCGGACTTTCACCGGAAAACCGGGACTTACTTCAAATCGGTAAAATTCTCGATTCTTTCATTTTCAATCCATTATTAGACAAGTACTAACATAAATCGTTCAACCAGAATCCGTCTCAGACAACGTTGCCGGGAATTCCTACACTCGCCAGAAAATCTCTGAAAATTCCGAAGTTTCACTGTGAATCGGTACAATCATCTAAACCCCCTGATATCCTTTGTTTAGTACCTTAATTTCACAACTCATTTATCAAAACCGTTGATTGATTCACTCAGACGGAGATCACCAATCAGAGCCGACGCCCCTTGCCGGAAATCTGAATTAAACGCACTGTTTTGGTACATTCTGTTCTTTAATCTCGTTAACTATTACATTTCAACTAATTATAAGTTTTGATAATCGAGTTAAACAAAACAGTCGGAACTCTCTGATCTGGGTGTTTGTAAACGAAGAAGACGAAGTCAGGAATAAGTATAAGTATAATTAAAATCACATAATCAAACGGGTTAGACACACAGTCCAGCGGTGGACTGTGTGCGCAAACAAAACACACGTCACGAGTTCGAATCGCACAACGTACCGACTTTCAGAAATAAACCAATATTTTTAGAACATAATCAGAACATGTCACAGTATGTTTATAAGAGTATTATAATCCGTGAATTAATCAGATTAGGCACACAGCCCAACTGGTTGGGCTGTGCGCATACGAACCGAAGGACCCGAGTTCGACTCCGGGTCCCTGCAACCGGTTCGGCTATATAAATCCTTTTTAATAAAAACCAAATAAATTAAACTTAATTAGTATATAAATATAATTAAAACAGAGAATATTTCGGGTTAGACACGTAGCTCAGTTGGTAGAGCTGCGTGCACGCGTACGAGAGGTCCCGGGTTCGAACCTCACTCAGCGCACAATTAACCACGGTCCGACCGGTCAACGGTCAAAAAGTAAAAAAAATTTATTTCTTTTTATTTATTTATTTAATTTAAAAATCAATTAAAAATACTTAAAAATAATATTTTTAAAGTTAGAAAATGTCCTTAAACTCACAAAAATAAATCTAAAAATCCATTTATTTACCGAACTATTTCGTTATTATTTTTAGGTTAGTTTTCCTCGTCGATCAAATCCCAAAAACTCGTGCGCATCCAACGTCATCAAAAGAACGCACCCAATGTGAGTGAATCTCTACAAATTCCCCGTTTTAATCACATTTTGGGGTGTATCATGTGTCATTTAATTCCTTATTATATTTAAACACTTGTGCATCTATCATATCCGTGATCAAATTTGTATGTATCAATTGTTGTGTGAATTATGTTAGATTGAAGTTATCATTTTCAATACATGCATTTCATTAGGCCCATCAGCTCCCCGTGGGATGCGGGTTGAGTATCAGGTGCCTCATTCGATCGGCTCCGTTTGATTGAGCCTTGATCTCACATACATCATCATTCATATCATTCGATCGGCTCCGTTTGATTGAGCCTTGATCTCAAATACATCATCGTTTATGTCATTTACTCATCCAATGTGGTTTGTGTATTGTTTGTTTATATATGTTTGCTCACATGTGATTATTACATAAATTTTCAATATTAAATACAACAAGCAATTAATAACAATGTTTTATCAAGGTTCACTCGCCAACTTTTGTTGACCCAAAATATCCCCCGTTTTACATATGATACAGGTGATCCAGTTGAGACAAGAAACACATAGGAAGGCTTAGAAGAATAATTCAGTTTAAGCTTTGGATTGTATTACTTAGTTTCATTTTTTCCTTGTATTTGTATGGATTTGATTTGACTATTTAAGTTGTAATTTGAATTTAATAAATATGAAACATTTTAGTAAACATAATGAGCTTTGGTGATAACCCAATTATGCCCCGACTCTTATTCCGCTACGGGTCGGGGTGTGACAAACAATTCTTAAGGATGAGCAATAACTGAATCATTAACTCGAAATAGAACCGAAGTCAACCAACAAGTGAATTAGCTGAAAAATGATTAAGCGAAACCCGAATTAACCAAAATCAATTATTGACTTTTTGGAATCCTCGTTTAAACAAAGTTAACCGAACCGAACATTCATTTTTTTATATATTTCTAGTTTTTATACATATAGTTCATGTATTTCATATTACACACTCATTTTATGTATTTATACTTCCATTTCCTGTATTTATATATTAATTTAAGTATTTATACTTAAATTTCATGTGTTTCTAAACAAAAGTTTTAGCCCAAATTTGATTTCGGCTGTTATACAAAATTAAACGATTCGAACCAAAAACTATGAATCTAACAAAATAAACAAAACTGATTAATCGAAATTGATTGGTTAATAAAAAGAGTAACTGATGATTGGCTTCGGTTAAGGATAATAACCGAAATAACTGAACCATGCACACCACAAATAAAATGAACCAACCAATGACTTCACTTATAATGCTACAATAAATATTATACACATAAGAAAACTATGAGAAACGAAGTGTCGCCCCGCCTTATCAGGAGGGCACCATGCTAGTAACACTAGATTATAATTAGTTACCCGATGAGCTAGGGAAGCTCGTATATCACCCAAACCCATAGTTCGGACGTTTGAACCCGTTTTCTTCACCATTTCCTTTCTTTTCAATTGTTTATGTAGGCCACTTGTTGTGTATTCAACCCAATAACCCACTACTCTCATCCAAAGTAGCTATTGGTTCAGGCCCAACACAATACTAATGAAAGTTAGCAAATTAATGTCTTGAATAAAACTCAAATCTTTTTTTGAATCCATACTATCTAAACTATTAACAAATAAATTATTTAGGAACATATGTTGCTTTATAAGATGATCTTAATTGTCTTTTCTCATCTAAATAATAGATATACTGATTATTATTATTAATTAATTTAAAGTCATCTATAACTTAGTTGTAATTTATCTTTTACTCTTTTGTTTTTCATTTTTTTTATCCTACATACACTAAATTAGGAAGTGATAACTGTTGTGTTGCCATTGCAAGCGTCGATTGATAAGCGGTGAGCGTTTGATAAAAACCAAATTTATGTAGCATGGATTTTGAAATCAATAGATGGGATAACCATTAATTGAATTGGTTTAAAAAGTTTACTTAGATTATTAAAGGTTTAATTAAACAATAAAAAAATAATAATAATCTTTAGATACACTAACATAGGAAGTTGGAAATTAAAATTGATAAGTCAACCGCAACTATTATCGTGATAATTAAATAAGATATTTTTTAATATAAAAATATAACTGAAATCACAAGTAATAATCTGACATAAAGTTTATTCTTTTAACACATGGCTTGACGACTATACGTGTTAACCGATTACATTATATTCAACTCATGTAATACACATATTTTTTTTAAGATATAATTATATAGTATCCATTCAGTTTACAACATTAATGTACAAATACTTATTATTGTTATAACTAAATTTTCAAATAATTTAATTATATGTTATAATTATTTAATTTATAACATTTATGTAAAAATAATTATATGGTAACTGACTATATATATATATATATTTATAACATCCCAATGAATAGTGTTTATTTTGTCTTTTATTAACTTTTTATGTTTTCTTTTGTATTTTTGGTTTTGTTATTTTCACCTTAACTTTTAACATTAACACTTATAGTCTCTTAACATTTCAAAAACTTTGTAAAATGTGATATTTACTCTTTGGAGTTCTACATGTTTTTCTTTATTTATGAGTCGGTATAAATAAAAATTAGTTTACGTTTCGAAGTAGATTTTTTCTTAGTTCCATCGGGTCAAATATAATATGTTTTCATCCTTATTTTCACGTATGTCTTCAATTGATCACTTGGTGTTACAAATTCGTGTATTTGTTTTATGTTTTTCCTCGGTTTTGAGTCGTCGTTTGGTTAGCACAGTTTTACATCCCCGTCCCACAACGCGGGGGCTTATAACTAGTTATAATTAGTTGTTTCAAGAGGGTAAGTTCAAAATATGTTCATTTTATTACCACATGTGGCATATTTTATACAATGAAAGCCATCTAAAATTTGGTTTTATCGTCTCTTTCTCATGTTAGATATTTGATGCCACATGTCAACTTCTATTGAACTATAGATTTTAAGAACTATATGGCATGTTATTTAAAAAAAACATCTATACAACCCAGGGGCGGATTTACTCTCAATTAGGGGGTTCCCAGGAAACCGTTTGGTTCGTAATTTATAGTGTTAAGTCATAAGTCACATACAATATTCTGAAGGAACCCCTTAATAATTTGTAAGGGAACCTTATACACAAATAAGTAAGCTGGGTCACTGGTAAGTCTGCGCCCTTATTAATAGTTAGGTCACGAGTTTGAGTGTGCTCTAAACTGTTTCTCCATGTTTTTTTGCGATTTTTTTTCTTTTTTAACTAAAAAATGAATTAGATCTAGGGTTTGTTATGTGATGAACCATACCCGACTCGGTCAATCCTTTGGGAAAAAAATTAATTTTTCCGCCATTGATACAACCTTTGTAATACACAGATCGCTAATCTAGTAAGCTTATATACCTTTTTAATAAATTAATTTAGTAAAACAATAATTTATTTGAAGTTCCATAGGGTCACTGTCCACCTTCCGACAACCATGGTTGAACCCTTGATGGGTCAGGGTAGGCAGAAGTTGAGGCAAAAGAAAAAAGGGTACTACATAAATTTATTAACTTATCAATGAAGATGAGTATTTACTATATAGAAAGATGATACGTCCCTAAAAAAATGATAAAGGGGATTCTTCGGGTATGAGGTTCTATAGCGATGACTTAAAAAAAGAAGGAAGCAAATCTACTATTTGTTACTTCAAGATGAATACTCTTTTACCATCACCTCAATGTGTGTAGAAATTTAACGCCATCGCATGACGCAATGATATAGTAAATGAACTAGCGAGTTATAACAATTTTGGCACTACCGGGTTGTTTTTATAACAACAAAAGTTTCCAGCATTCTAGTATAATAAGGTCAATATTTTGACGTGTACAATGTGGGTTTCAAGCCGTTAAAAGTGTAGGAAATAGGCTAGTATAAAGAAATTTTCACATATCCAAATAGGCACCAATGACCATGATTAGGTGATTTCTTTCCAACACACACGAATGTTGTATCAATTAGCCAACAAGTGAACCATGATGGTCCATTCGTGTATGCCAATAGAACTACATCTATTTGCTACTTTGCTAACCTACCATGGTTTGTTTGAGCTTAATCAAATTACTAAGACGACACTCCGAGTTCGATATAAGTGTAACCATTTAGAGACAAATGTCTAAACCATTCAGACATCTCTCGCGAAACAAACAGTCTGACCACTAAGTGTTGAACTAGTAAAAAGTCTAAATTATTAAGAGCCTCATTAAGAGTTAAACAAACAGCCCCGTAGTGGATCAATCCAACAGTTATCTAATAAATTAATTCATACTATAAACACGGACTTGAAAGAGTGTAGATCTTGGTAGAAATCATATCATAGGTGATTGGTGAAAACGTTGAGTTACAATACGTTTAAATAAAAAATATATTTAGTATTAGATTTTGGGATTCAAAGGATTTTTTTAAAGATTATGTTTTGTCACATTTGAAAAGGGAGTATGGTAGAAGTAGGATAACACTTGCACTTATATTGTTGTTATGTGTATTTCTTATTCTTTCATATCTTTTAATATTTTCCTTGAAAGTTTTGATTTAAGACTAAGGACACTTTAAACATAAAGGATATTTGATGATAATTGATAATCTTGATGACTACAACATCTATATTTTATTTATAAAATAAATAAAACAAGGTAGTGGACTGTCATAATCAAATTCAGAAGATAATACACCACTATCAACTTGACAAATAAATTCTCATTTCTTTTGATGTTAAGTGTAATTGACTAATGGAACCACTTCGATTATTTTGGTATTATATCCTTAATAATATGTTTTAAATTAAAAATAGTAGAGAAAATGTCAATAAAGCTTTCTAAGTTTATTTTCTCGTAATTATTGAGAAAGACACTTTAGAATTCTTTTTTTAATCAAACAACCATGAAGTTTCATTGTCTTTTGAACAAGACAAAAAAAATGAAATAACGGTCAATTGGTTTCTGATATAAAATATATTGTTTTTTTTAATAGTTTGGACAAAGTATGTGAAGTTTTAATGTTTTATTATCGTTTACCGTATTTAGTTATATAACTAAGACGCAATTAAAATACTTTTTCTTATTTATCATTGTTTCAATCAAATCATGTAATATTTATTTTTATTAATAATCGCAACTCAATTAAAAACTGTTAGCGTTGTGCTCATCGGTTGGTGTGGTTATGAAGAAGGTTGAGTAGCTGAAATGTACAAACAAAAGAAAGAAGGTAGTGCTCATAGTGGTAATGATGGTGTTGTGGTCCATTTGGGGGAACAAAAACAAAATGACATTCGAGGGGGTTGATGCTTTACATCAAAGATCCTTGAGGATGTTAAGGAAACAACTTTATTGTGATTTGTGGATGAAACATCAAGCAAGGTGGAAGGATTTAACCATGGAGAAATGGATGAAATTTGATGTAAATCTGTTTTAGATTAAATCCTTTTGGTATATGCATGTTGTAATGTTGTGCATGTCCTGGCAAAACTTATATATATAGAGAGAGAGAACCCAGCAAGAGGCTAGAAAAGAATCCCAAAAACAACAAAATGAACAAAATTGTCTATCACCCCCCAAGTGGGGGCATTAAAGTGGGTTTGGAGGGGGCATTGAAACCGGACTAGTACCGAGCCATTGGAAATTTTAGTCGAGTAATAACGAAAGCGGTTGTCAATTCATAATTCAATTAGGGCTTTTAAAAGTTTGTGCATGTTCTAGCTACTTGGGAGAAAGGCATTGGTTTTTGGTGATAAAAAAAGTTCTTAAACTATCGTCTTTTTTTTCATTGATTAAACTATTCGAACTAAAATATCACACTTTGTTACTATTTCATGTTAATTTTAAAAATTAATCTAAACTAATAATTTTTTGTAAGGCTAAGAGATATGGGGGCATGGATTAGGTCATGGATTGCCACCTAGGATGGTGGATAATGTGCTACACCACCTCCTTAGGGAACCATTATGGTTTGCATGAATTAAACTATGCCAATCATGCACCTCTCTTTCCTTAATAAATTTTACACAAAACAAATTTAAAAAAAATGAAGATGATGATTTAGGTTATGACCACACCATATAAGATGATAAATTTAAATGATGAATAAGATTGAGATAACATGACGTTAACTTGAAAGGTAATAATGATCTTAAAGGTGATACTACAGTTTAATAGCTCAACGCGAGAAGTAAGGCTCTTTAAAAACATCTAAATTGGAAAGGTCATCTTCAAATCTCACAAGTAAAAATAATAATTTGCCTTTAGAAAAAAACAATTTATGACATTTTGACAGAAACGCATGTCAGTACTCAGTAGTGTTCATTATTGCTTATTTGAATATATTTAATAAGGAGTAAAAATAAAAATAATGTCCATTAAAAAGAAACATTATCTGCTAAGGCCACTCGGTGTGGGGGCGTCCCAGGCCCGGCTTCAGCCGACGACGCCCCCCAACACCGCGTCGGGTGGCTCGTCGGCGTCGCGGGCATCCCCCTTGCGAACGTTGGAGACGGGACGAGTTCTTTCAAAATTATAGTCGTTTAATCTAGGGTTTGGGGCAAACCTAGGGTTTCATACAACATAGAAACGAACGGCGGTGGTAAGGTTTCTGAAGGGTGATCGCCGCCTTCAGAGAGAGTTGCAGCCATGACGGATTTATCCTCTTTGTTCTGATTGTTTACAGATCTTAGCCTCTTTGTTCTTCTTCTTCTTTGTTCTTCTACTTTAAGTTCATCTGCCGCCAGAGTAGGTGGTGGTGGTGACTGCCGGAGTAGGTGGGTTGCAGAATGGGTAGTGGTTGTGGGGTGGGTGGCAGGGGAATTTAGGGGGTTTTGAGTGGATGGTTTTTAAGGTGGTTAAGAGGAGGAAGATGACGGTGGTGGGGGACATTGGGGATGGTGGTTCACGGTGGGAGTTTGATTGGGGGAGTGGTGGTTTTGTAGTTAAATTAACTAGGTGGGGTCGGGTCGTCACCCATTTCCAAGCTTCCATCCCTGGAGGGACGTTCTCCAAGATCTCTGACGCGTTTGTTGACGTAGCGAGTCGTCCTGGAGAGAGACCCGTCATCCACACCAAGTAGCCTAAACATTTTGACAAAAACACATGTCAATAGTGTTTATAACTGCTTATTTGAATTACACTATTTAACTAAACTAGGTTGAAACACTTTAAGTGACACAATAAATGTTCAAAGTTGGCTAGAATTTAATTCTTTTCACCCAAATATTTTATAATGATTGTTTCATAAAAGTATTTAATATTTAACAAAACTATAAAAGCTAACATATTAAATTAAATTCTTTAATTCATTAATTCACTATTATAAAGCATAAATGGCTGGAACAGTTAAAAACAATTTTAAGTGACATAATAAATGTTCAAAGTTGGCTAGCATTTAATTCTTTTACCCATATATTTTATATGATTGTTTCATAAATATATAAACCTTAATTATTATTAAGTCACTATTATAAAGTATAAATGGCTGGAACAGTTCAAAACAGCTTTAAGTGGCATAATAAATGTTCAAAGTTGGCTAGCATTTAATTCTTTTTACCCAAATATTTTATATGATTGTTTCATAAATGTATAAACCGTAATATCTTAGCGTATAAAAGTTTAGTGGTGGATTTAAAAGAAAACTGTAACACTCTATATTTTACACACATATATATGTGTGTATAACTATAAATATTGATTAAAATTATGATAATTATAACCCTAGTTAAAATATAAGTAAAGTTTTAAATCTCACATTCACAATTATCAAGCACAAATGGCTGGAACAGTTTTAAGTGGCGCAATAAATGTTCAAAGTTGGCTAGCATTTAATTCTTTTTACCCAAATATTATATATGATTGTTTCATAAATGTATAAACCGTATTATCTTAGCGTATAAAGTTCAGTGACGGATTTAGAAGAAAATTGTAATACCATAAAAATTATAAATATGTGTGTGTGTGCGCGTGTGTGTGCATGTGTGTATAAGTATAAATGTTAATTAAATAGTGACAAGAATTATAACCCTAGTTAAAATACAAGTAAAGTTTTAACTTAAAGGGGTATGTTTAGCTATAATAATATAAACATCGAACTAGAGGGACCAAACTTGGATAAGTAAGAAAGTGAATTAATTAAACATAAAATTAAAACGCAGACACACACTCCTAGTGTGTGTGTGTGTCGCCTGACCTTAAGAGAAGAAAGGGAAGAACCCTTTTCTTTAAAAAAAATTCAAGAACTGAAACAAGAATTGAAGATCAAACTGATGCATGAACACCAAATTATCATCATCTAACAATTCTTAACATAAGGTAAGTCGAATTTTATGATTTGGTGATTATTCATGAAGTGGGTTATAATGAATTCGTGAAATTTTATGAAATTAGGCATGGATATTGGTTAGATTCTTTATGTAGAAGATGAAATATGCTTGCATTTGACTATCTTGATAAATTGAAGTAAAACTCACTTGTAGTAGTAGCATGATGAAATGTTATGATCATGTATATGCAAAAATTGAGTGCAATGTTGATGTATGAATGTGTAAGTACTAGAGAAATTGTTAAATGAATTTGATATAGAATCAAGGTTCTGTGAGTTTAGTTGAATTGTTGAATCTTGATATGATTGGGTAGATTATGCATGAAAACACTAGTACATGATGCTTAAAGTGTTATACGCATACCAAATGCTCTACAAAATGCCTAAGAGATGATTATTGTGGCTTATTATGAATTGAAAATTACTAACTTGTATTTATGATGGAAATTGAGTTAGTTATGGGTTAGGTTGTAAAAGTGTGCCAAGAATAACCTGGATTGTGTAAAAGCGAACAAGTAATCTACGTATGAATGAATCATGTGTAGGATTAAAAGAAGAAGGAACAAGCTCAGAGAAACGATTGAAAGCTCAAAACCAAGGTACATTACTTGTATGATGTGTTTTCATTATATATTATGTCTAGATGTATTGAATTATCTAGTATCATTGCGAAGGATTATAGTTGTTTTTGTGTTGACTAGAGAATTGCTAAAAGTATGGTTCCATGTTGACTCGTGCTGAATGGGTCAAGTGGATAAGAAATAAAAAAGTAAAAGTATGGTTCCACGTTGACTCTTGTTGAACGCGTCAAACGGACAAGAAATAAGAAAGTAAAAGTATGGTTTCAAGTTGACTCGTATTGAACGGGTCAATCAGATAAGAAATAAGAAAGTAAAAGTATGGTTTCGCGTTGACTCGTATTGAAAGGGTCAACCGGACAAGAAATAAGAAGGTAAAAGTATGGTTTTTGCGTTGACACATGTTGAACGGGTCAACCGAGTAAGAATAAAAATGTAAAGATATGAATTTGTGTTGCATCGCATTGAGCGATCAATCGAATAAGAATGTAAAAGTTATATGACGATTTCGACTAGAACTAATATAAATGAGTCTATAAGTTCATGTTGTTTTATGTCAATGAAAGATTTTGATAAAAGTCAAAGAATGTGATAATCGATTAACCATTGAAATTGTTATAAATTATTACATGAAACGTTAACAGAATTCTTGTGATGTTTAGACGCCTCGCTTGGAACGAATGCACTTTTGCCCTTTTTACGCTTCCGCAAGTGATAACGACAAAGGAGTCAAACTATTTTGTTTGGGTGTGTAAATGATGAATTTACTTCAAAAATATTTCTTTTGTAAGAAGATGTATTAACCTCGATAATTACTAGTTTGGTTTCATTAGATGAAATGTTTGATAGCCGAATTTGTCGTATTAGTCTTAAGGGTAAAATGGGAATTTTAAGCTATTTATTCTGAAAGTTTGAAATTTTATAGTTTTTCAGTTTTAAAACTAGGAAGGGCATTTCAAGTTAGTATCAGAGCCCCGGTTTGAGGGACTCAAGCGTGAGTTGAAGTGCTTGAACTCAAACCCAAAGCTCGTGCATATGTGTGTTGGTTCCGAGACATTAATCAAGTAAGTGTCCTTTACTTATTAGTCATAAACATGTGATGTATTAATATATGGATAACTACGGAGTGGTTTGGGTTGTTGCGGACATTATGGGTCAGTTCGGATTGAATCGGGGCCTGCGAACGGGTTCCATTTGCTGAAAAACTAGGTCTGCGTCACAGATGGGGCGTCGCCGACGCTACCTCTTATCTCCGATGGCTAAACCTACTATCACGTAACTATTACATGACGCAACGCTGACGCTGTGTTTGGGCGTCGTCGACGCCCCTCATAAGCTGAACATGCTTTCTTTTCACATCACAAGTTCTGAATCTCCTAAAACACGATCCATAACCCATAAAGAACTCGAAAGGTAAGCTTTATCAATAAGTAGCTATTTGAAATAAATTGAACCATAATAAGGCATGTCGAGAATGTAACTGTCACACCCCGGATTTCCAACCCAAATCCATACACCGGTGGGCCCGGGTGGGGAGTATCGTGACGTCAGTTGATAATCATCATAGTCATTTAAACATGGCACAACGGAAGTCTTGGAGTAAAATTACTATTACAAACCAAATGTTCGAAATATAAAATAATATACAGGCGCGTAAGAAGATCCACAGGCGGATCATAAATATACAAAGAAAGAATATAAAACAGACTTTAGGGTAGATCTAAGGATTTGCAAGATCCGCTTATTCACTACCAAGCAGCTTCCGGCCTATTTCGTATTGTACTTGCAAGCTTAGTCTTTTTGAAAATACGTCAACTTTCGCTGGTAAATACACCCGACTGACTCATTTTGAAAACATTTTAGAAATTAGATTTAATTGCACAAGGCACAAATCTTTTATAACTTGGGAAAGTTACTTTGTAACCTTGTTAACAGATTCACATACAGGGCCCAGTACAGAGACCGAGACATGATTAAATACACACCACTTAGAACTCACAGAGGAGTTATCCCCAACGTCTTGGGTAATTTGCATTCGAGCGACTGTCAGGTGTATGCCTACACCCCGTGCTAAGGTCGTGGCCATTATCTAATGTAATGAGCCGAGGATATCCAGGACACGGTAATTTAACCCTCGATGTTTAAGTTATCAAACAAAACTGATTAAAACAGAATATGCGGATTTACTAGCCACAATCCGGCATTCGATTGATCCCATTTCTGACCAAGCGATAATAATTTACCGTATCCCAAGCCCATATAGGGAAAATAAGTCAAGAGTATTTACCTGAGCTATCTTGATTTTAAAATGCAAGATTTAATATCTCAGCCGTATCCAAATTGAATTAAGTGCAGATAGCATTTACCGGAAGGCTCTAGTCTGGATTATGGTATAAGCTAACCAATTAAATACTAACGGCCTTATTTAAGTCATAGACTTAGACCGATAGTGTACATCATCAAAACGTATAACGCTTGATTAAACGATGATCGGATAGAATGTAGTTTAAACCCAACAAGTACCTTGACTTGTATTATATGGGTAAACAATTAACATTCTGGATTTTGAGTTTAAAATGATAAGGTTAAACCCGTTTTGGTTGATTTTAGTAAACTAGTTACATATACTTAACCTTACGCATGTCAGCGATATCGGGTAAACGGATAAGTCATGGAAAAGTTCTATATGCCATTATATTTTAAATAAGTTATAATATCAATAGGATATCAACTTTTATGCCCGTTATGGTTTTAAAATGAAACTATGCCTCATAAGGGCGTTTCGGTAATTTCATACCGTATAAAAGGAGCTTGAATATAATTTAATGTTATAATTATAAGTATTCTGGAAAAATAATTTATTTATGATATAATATCAGTAGGATGTTAATTACATGTGTAATTTTATCTTTTATGACCAAATTATGCACCGAAGGGGCATTTTGGTCATTTTACACATAGTTTATAAATTATTTGGGATTCTGAGTTTAATACATGTACCTATTGTAAAAATATTTAAAATAAGTTTTAAAATCAGTAGGTAACAAGTCTTGGTCAATTAATATGGTTTAAAATCATACTATACGCCGAAACGGCGCTTATGTTGTAAAATGACGTTTATGCGATGTCTTACGAAAACTGATGTTTAGGTTAGATTATAATTTCTTAGATATGTTATTTAATATATACATATCAGTAGGTAAAGAATTTACCTTGAAAAGATTTGATTAAAACCATTTTATGAGCCACAAGGGCCAAATCGTCATTTATCGATATAATTTAAGGACCTGCTTATAAACTCAGTTTATAATCTGATTTAACATCCCAAATAATCCTACTTATAATATTATATCATTAGGAAACTTATTTCAAGTTTATTACCGTTAAAACCTTGATTTATGCAAAAAGGGCATTTTAGTCAAGAATTGGCATAATTACGGAACTTGTGCATAAACTCAGATTCTGATTATGATCGTGTAATCTAACCTCAGAGGGTTATGCTACAATATATTATGATCATAATGCAACTTTAGATCAGTAGGTAACTAATCTAAATCGGGTCAGAATTGAAAGTCAAAGCAGAAGTCAAACTTCACGACTTTCGGTTGCGAACCGACCTGGAACTGAAATTGACAAGCCGAACATGTTCTTATATGTTCTGATAATTATTAACAACTTGTTTAAGTGTCAAACAGGTTTCATAACATATATAAGATCAATTTATGGTTTTTTCAAAAAATGGCCTGTTTGACTTTTTAATATCATAACTTTGACCCGTCAATTGGTCTAGCAAACGTGAGCTTCAGGAGGTGCCCTTTAAAGGGACTAACACCTACCTTATTAAGATCACTTAGCCATGTTCATTTCAAACAATGGCTGGACCATAATGGTCTTAACCGAAAGTCAAAGCGTTTTCCGTAAAACGCTTGACTTTTGGCTATAAAAGCCTATAAACGAAAATGCACAAGGAAGGAACACTTACAAGAGGTTCCTAGAATGCATAGAACTAAGTTGGATGCTCCTTTCAGTTAGGAACTTCCAGAGGAGGGAGAGACAGTTGAAATGAGAAAGGTGCATGTTAAAATGGTGAACTTGGACATCTATTTATAGTTGGAGAACTCAAAGGAGGTGATGCTAGGTGTTTAGGGGTATAAGAGGAATCTTACAAGTGTCCTAAAATGAAGAATAAGAATGCATGAAATAATAAGTCCTTTGAGTTATTGGAGACATGTAAATGATTCTTGATCATTTTATGAAATGAGCATCTTAAGTATGAGTCATGATGACAATTGCTACGAATGATCATAACAAAGCTAATGAATGAATATTCTAATGAAAGTAAAATAATACCTATGTAGATGGAAGATGAAAGAGATTTGAACGATAACGTTTTGGCACGTCAAGAAGCAATGAATGAGAAGATCTCATAAGAAGTTGCAAAAGCTATGCAAGCCAGTCTACCTCAACTAGCGCAAGAGGTAGAAAGTCGTGTCTTAGAAACAGTTGAGGCTATTATAACTAGCAAGATTGAAGAGCTAAAAGAATGGATAGGTGGGGTTCAAAACAAGAAAGGAACCCGTAGATGCACATACAGGGACTTCATGGATTGTAACCCTTCAACGTATGATGGAAAAATCTACCTATCATACGTAAGGTGGGTTTCCAACATGGAGGTCGTGTTTATACGAAGTATGTGTGAGAAAGAGGATCAAGTAATATTCGCAACGGGCCAACTCCAACTCCAAGCAAAGGAATGGTGGGACGCCCATTGCAAGGAATTGGGAGAAGAGAAGCTTCAAGAGCTAACATGGCAAGAGTTTAAGGAACCTTTCTTAAATTTCCATTGCCCGCAATCCGCAGTTGATCGAATTCGAGAGGAGTTTTTGCGCCTGCGGCAAGGTAAGGAGTCTATCGATGAAATTACGAATGTGTTTCTTGACAAGTTAAAATTCTGTCAAGACCTTATGAAGACGGAAAGAATGAAGATTAATCGATATCACGACATGTTAAGGGCGGAGTTTAGGGAGTTCATCACTCCCTCAAAGTGCGAAACTCTAAATGAACTAATTAATTTGGCAAGTGATCGTGAGATAGAGCTCAAGCGTCAAATTGAGCGCGGGGGGGGGGGGGGAGAAAAGAACAATTGAAAAGGGTGGTAATCCGAATCCATCCAAGAAATTGAAGGCCTACAATTACAATAAGAAAGATAACGTGAAGGGCGGGATTCCTCGATGCAAAACTTGTGGAAAGCTTCATTCTGGAGAATGTCTATTGAGTAAGAAGGGATGCTACAACTGCGGGCAAGAAGGGCATCCTTATTACAAATGCCCAAACACGGCCAAAACTTGTTTCAATTGCTTCTCACCGAGACATGTCAAGGCGAATTGCCCAAAGTTGAAGGAAAAAGGAGGAAGAGATGGAAAGAAGGACAATGCCCCGAGAGCTAAGGGAAGAATGTTCCAAATCACCACCGAAGAAGCAAAGGCACTACCGAATGTTGTGTCAGGTATTTTCTTAATCAATTTAATACCTACATATATGATGTCTGATTCCGGGCGAGTAAATCATTTGTATCACACGAACTTATAAACCATCCCTCCTTTAAAACTGAGAATGCCTATACCTTTAGAAGTAACTACTATTTGAATGAAATATGTAAAGGATGTAAGATTGTTACAAAAGACGAGGAATTTGAAATAGATCTTGTGCCCATGATATTGGGAGAGTTCAAAGTAGTAGTGGGCATGGATTGGCTATCCCGATACCATGCAGAAATTCAATGCGAAGCTAAGATCATACGAGTGCTATCACCGAATGGAAAACGGGTAATCATCTATGGTGATAGAAAGGTCGAAATGAAGCTATGTACCATATTGGAAGCACTCAAGTACATACAAAATGAAGGCAAAGCGTTCCTAGTTTACGTAATAGATACTTCTAAAGACGCACCAAAATTTGATGATGTTGAAATTGTAAATAAGTATCCGGATGAATTACCGGGACTTCCGCCTGAGCGAGACGTGGAGTTTCGCATCAAACTTGTCACACCCCGACCCGCAGCGGAATAGAAGTCGGGGCATAATTGGGTTATCACCAAAGCTCATGATATTTACTAAGATGTTTCATATTTATTAAATTCAAATTACAAACTTAAATATCCAAAAACAAAATCCATACAATAACAAAGGAAAATGAAACTATATATTTATTCCAAAGCATAAACTTGTTTATTCTTCTAGGCCATCCTAATGTTTCCTGTCTCAGCTGGATCACCTGTATCATGTGTAAAACAGGAGAAATTTTGGGTCAACAAAAGTTGGCGAGTGAACCTTGATAAAACATTTTTACTAATTTCTTGTTTTATTTATCAAAGAAAATTCGTGCATTAATCACATATGAGCAAACATATATATGTAAACAATCACAAACCACTTTGGATGAGTATATGACATGAATGATGATGTATTTGAGATCAAGGCTCAATCAAACGGAGCCGATCTAATGAGGCTCCTGATGCTCAACCCGTATCCCACGGGGAACTGATGGGCCTAATGAAATGCGTGCACTGAAATGATAAATTCAATCTACATATAATTCACACAACAATTGATACACATTTGATCACGGATATGATGTATGCACAAGTGTTTAAATAAAATAAAAGAATAGTACGACACATGATACACCCCAAAATATGATTAAAACGGGGGATTGGTAGAGATTCACTCACCGTGGGAGCGTTCTTTGATGATGATGAATGCGCACGAGTTTACGATTCAACCGACAAGGGAAAAAATAACCTAAATAACGAAATGATTCGATAAATAAATAAATTTTATTTGAGATTAATGTTTTTAATTAGTGCTCTTAATGAGATTTTTAGATTTATTTTTGTGAGTTTAATGAAATTTTCTAACTTTAAAAACCCTATTTTTAAGTATTTTAAATAAAATTTTCAATTAAATAAATAAATAAAAAGAAAATAGTAATTAAAAATTTGGGTTGACCGGGTCTGACTGGTCAGACTATGTTTATTCTATGCGGTGAGTGAGGTTCGAACTCGGGACCTCTCGTATACGTGCACGCAGCTCTACCAACTGAGCTACGTGTCTAACCCGAAATATTCTTGGTTTTAATTATATTTATATACTAACTGACTCTAACCATATTTAGTCTTTATTAAAAATGTTATAATATGGCCGAACCGGTTGCAGAGACCCGGAGTCGAACTCGGGACCTTCGGTTCGAGTGCGCACAGCCCAACCAGTTGGGCTGTGTGTCTAATCTGTTTAACTACTGGATTATATTCCTCTTATGTATATACTGTGACTTGATCTGATTAGGTTTTTTTTTAAATGTTGGTTTTATTTCTGAAAGTCGGTAACGTGTGCGATTCGAACCCGGGACGTGTGTTTTGTATTTGCACACAGTCCACCGCTAGACTGTGTGTCTAACCCGGTTAAATACCCGATTTTAATTACATTAATATACAATCTAAAGTTCGTCTTCTTCATTAAGAAGAATGCCGAACAGTGAACCCGACTGTCTTTGCTTATTCGACCAACAACCTTATAATCAATTGAAATGGAATAGGAACATAAAGATTAAGGAATATGATATACCAAGACGGAGAGTTTTCTTCAGATTTCCGGCAAGTTCGTCGGCCCTGATTTACGATTTTCGGCTGAATGAACTGTTTTAACAGTTTCGATTATTGTGTTGAGCAATTAGATTATTAATCAAGAGATAGCAAGAAGGTTTAGACAATTATACCGTCTGAAGAACGAATGCGGTTTTCTGATCAGTGATTCCGGCGATATTCTGGCGAAAATGAAAATCTCCGGCGACGAGCTTTGGAAGGAATAAAGCTTTGAAAGAGAGTGCGGTTCTGAGCGAAAGGTTTATAAGATGTTTGAGTGGGTATTTATAAGGAAGAACAGGCTGAATTGGGTTCGAATTTGGGTCATGATTCGCGGTCAAAGGTTTCCGACGGTTATGACTGAAATTGATTGTTAGGCATCGGTTATAACTGATGTCGGAATCAGTTTACGCGTTTAAGTCAAAGGAAAACAGTCATAATTGCGGAAATCTCGGTTTTTCCGGTGACTGCGAGTTTTGGGAGCGCTGATTACCGGTTTTGACTTTCGGGTTTTACTTTAAATGTTATTTGTTTCTGTATTTGACACAAGTGAAGTGTGTAGCGGAGTGGTGTGTTGTGTGTTTGTGTTTGCGGGAGACCCGGGTTCGAGACCCGGCGACTCCATTTTATTTTTTATTCACTTATTTTTATTATTTATTAATTTTGGTTTTTAAATTTTAAAATGTTTATTAATTATGTATTATTTAGAATTATCTGAACAATAAATGCGCAACGAAAATTTATAACTGAATACTTGGTTATTAAACGAAGCGGGTTTTGAAACCCGTTTTTCGACGAATGTTACAGTATCCCCTACTTTTAGGAATTTCGTCCCGAAATTTAAGTAGTAGTGGTAACTGGAAAGAGATGCGGGTATTTTTCGCGCATTGAGTCTTCACATTCCCAAGTAAACTCGGGTCCTCGTTTCGACTCCCAACGTACTCTGACTATTGGAATACGACTTCGTCTTAAACGCTTATCTCCGAAGTCCATGATTTCTACTGGTCTTTCAACGAAGTGCATCGATTCATTGACTTGAATGTCTTCTAGAGGAATATGGAGATTTTCATCGGCAAGGCACTTTTTCAAGTTTGATACGTGAAATGTGGGATGAATTCTGTTGAGTTCTTCTGGTAGGTCAAGCTTGTATGCTACAGGACCTACTCTTTCGAGTATCTTGAAAGGTCCTACGTAGCGTGGTGCTAGTTTGCCCTTTTGGCCAAAACGAAACACTCCCTTCCACGGTGATACTTTTAAAAGTACTTGATCACCAATGTCAAACTCTAAGGGCTTTCGTCGTTTGTCTGCATAACTCTTTTGACGACTTTGAGCCGCTAGAAGATTGTTTCGGATTTGAAGGACCTTGTCGGTTTATTCTTGAATTAATTCTGGACCGGTGATTTGCGCTTCCCCAATTTCGTGCCAACATACTGGAGATCGGCACTTACGACCATATAAAGCTTCGAAAGGAGCCATGCCGATACTTGAATGATAGCTATTGTTGTACGAAAATTCCACTAATGGTAGGTGAGCGTCCCAATTCCTTTGAAGTCTATGACACATGCTCGCAGCATGTCTTCAAGGGTTTGGATGGTGGTTCAGATTGACCATCAGTTTGAGGATGAAAAGCGGTACTGAGGTCTAATCATGTACCCAAGGCGGTTTGTACGGCTCGCCATGTTCGTGAAGTGAAACGTCCATCACGGTCTGAAATGATGCTTAATGGTACACCATGACGGCTTACGATCTCGCTGATGTAGATACGAGCTAACTTCTCGTTCTTGAAGTCCTCGAGAATCGGAATGAAGTGAGATGACTTTGTAAGACGATCGATTATTACCCATATGGTGTAATACCCACTGGAGGTGCGAGGTAACCCAGTAATGAAATCCATGGTTATGTTTTCCCACTTCCCTACAAGTATTTCGGGTTGGACTAGAAGTCCTGAAGGTCTTTGATGTTCAGCTTTTACTTTGGAACAGGTAAGGCACTTGGAAACAAAAACAGCGATATCCTTTTTCATGCCAGGCCACCAGTAGGTGTATCGTAGGTCTTGATACATCTTGTCGGCTCCTGGGTGTACAGAGTATCGTGTTTTGTGCGCCTCATTCATGAGGAAATCACGAAGGTTAACGCGATCAGGAATCCATATGCGGTTTAAATAGTATAGAATACCGTCGGATTTGGTTTCGATTATTAGTTCAGCTCCACATGACAGCTCATCCCGTACGTCATTTTCTGTTACAGAAACATGTTGAGCTGCCCGGATTCGATCTTTGATGTCGGTTATGATTTGCGAACATAGAAGGCGAATGGGGTTCGCATAACCTTTTCGACTGAGCGCATCGGCCACCACGTTTGCCTTGCCAGGATGATACCGAATTTCACAGTCGTAGTCGTTGAGAAGTTCAACCCATCTTCGTTGCCTCATATTCAACTCCTTTTGGTTTAAGATATGTTGGAGACTCTTGTGGTCAGTGTATATTTCACACTTAGTACCGTAGAGGTAATGTCTCCATATCTTGAGAGCGAACACAACGGCTCCAAGTTCCAGGTCGTGGGTGGTGTAATTCTTCTCGTGAACCTTGAGTTGCCTAGAGGCATAGGCTATCACTTTTCCTCTTTGCATCAATACACAGCCTAGCCCTTGTCCTGATGCGTCGCAATATACTACGAAGTCATCGCAACCCTCAGGGAGTGTGAGGATAGGTGCGTCACAAAGTTTTTGCTTTAGAGTTTGGAAAGCCTCCTCTTGCTTAGGTCCCCATACGAAGGGTTTTCCTTTATGAGTCAAGGCCGTGAGTGGTACAACAATACGGAAAAAAATGGCAATGAAGCGTCGTTAGTAACCAGCCAAACCAAGAAATGACCTTACCTAGGTAGGGGTACGTGGCACTTGCCATTCCTGCACTGCCTTGATTTTTGAAGGATCGACATGAATTCCCTTGTCATTGACGACATGTCCAAGGAATTGTACTTCTCCTAACCAGAATTCGCATTTTGAGAACTTAGCGTAAAGCTTTTCAGTCCTTAAGAGTGTAAGGATGAGTCGAAGGTGTCGCTCATGATCGGATTTAGACTTGGAGTAGATAAGAATGTCGTCGATGAAGACTATGACGAAACGGTCGAGGTAGGGTTTGCATACCTATTCATTAAATCCATGAAGACGGCGGGGGCGTTGGTTAAACCGAAAGGCATGACCATGAACTCGTAATGACCATAACGAGTCCGGAAGGCGGTTTTTGGGATATCTTCTTCGTGTACTCTGAGCTGATGATAACCAGAACGAAGGTTGATTTTTGAAAAGCAGGTGGCACCTTGAAGTTGATCTAGAAGATCATCAATGCGAGGTAGTGGATAGCGATTTTTAACCGTTAACTTGTTGAGTTCTCTATAATCAATGCACATGCGAAACGTTCCATATTTCTTCTTCACAAAGAGAACAGGTGCACCCCAAGGCGATTAGCTAGGACGTATGAATCCTTTGTCAGTCAGATCTTGCAGTTGACTGGCCAGCTCTTGCATTTCGGATGGGGCTAACCTATAAGGAGATTTTGCGACTGGTGTAGCGCCAGGCATAAGATCGATGCGAAATTCGACTTCTCTCACCGGAGGAAGTCCTGGAATGTCGTCGGGAAAGACTTGTGGGAATTCTTTCACAACTGGGATATCTTCAAGTTTTCTTTCCTTGTTTCCCTTTTTGACGACGTGGGTTAGGAATGCGACATAGTTCTTGCGGAGATATCTTCGGGCTTGGAGACAGGACATTAATTTGAGTCCTTTCGAAGGGGTTTCCCCAAAAATACGTAGTGTCTGATCGTCTGCGAGAGGAATGCGAATGAACTTTTCGTGGCACACCACTTCAGCGTGATGCTGGCTGAGCCAGTCCATACCGATTATAACATCGAAACTTCCCAACTTCATAGGAATAAGGTCAATTGGAAAATCGTGATCGTTTAGGGTGAGAGTACAATTGCGTATAATAGAATCTAGCGAAACGGGTTTTCCATCAGCAACTTCCACCATTAGAGATTCAATGAGATTAACATGAGGTTGGTCGAGGATAGGTTCAAATTCTAAGGACACAAAGCTCTTATCCGCACCAGTATCGAATAATATGGATGCATAACTACCATTGATGAGAAACGTACCGTTGACCACGTTGTTGTCAGCCCTGGCTTGGTTGGCATTGATATTGAAAGCTCTCCCTTTGGTAGGTGGGGGAGCTTGGTTAGCTTGGTTTACCGGGTTTGCGTGAGCTTGGGCATGGATAATGTTCACTAGGCGCGGACATGTGTTCCTGAAGTGGTTTGGGTCCCCACAGTTGAAACAAGCTCGCATGGGTTGCATCATGGGTTAGTTGGGTTAGTAGTAAGTTTGGGCTGCGTGTGCAGGTGGTAGAAGTAAGGGTTGTTGGGTTTGACCCACTATCTGAATTTTGAGTTTGGGTTTGAGGTTGATTGCGGTTCATTCGTTGAAGGGTACGGCAGGTTTGGATGGTGTGACCTGCACGACCACAGCTTGTGCAATGTTGGCAGGGGTTTTCGGGAGGGTGATGGTATTAACAGCGGTTTCATTTTGGGTGTGGGCCAGTATATAGCTTTTTGAATGGTGCAGCTGGGGGAGCAATTTGGGTGATTGGTGCAACAGTGATAGGAGGGTTGGTTTGAGTGACAGCGAAATTCTTGCCTTTACGTTTCCTCTTACCAGCAAACTTTGAGGATGAGACTGGGTGGTTTGTAGTTGGGGTCTCAATGGGTGCTTTCTTCTTTTCATCTTTGTACTTGCCGTTTCGAATGCGATTTTCAGTGAGTTCTGTAGCTAACTCCATTGCGGCCTCAAGTGTTGCAGGCGATGTGCTTAAAATCGAATCTTGAATTTTCGAGGGGAGGCCTCGAATGTAATGTTCAACTAAGCGGTACAAGGGGGTGAACAAATTTGGGATCATCTGGTTCAGCTCGAGAAATCTCTTATTATAGGAAGTGTGATCTCCTTCCTTTTGTTTCAGTGAGTGGACTTCGTCTTCCAGCTTTTTGATTTCGCTTCTTGGACAAAAGCGTCTTGTCATGAGTTCCATTAACTCTTCCCATGTTAAGGCCATGGCATCTTCAACTCCTCGCTTACCTTTTTCCGTTTTCCACCAGGTAAAGGCTACCCCAAACAGTCTTCCAGTAGCGTAACGTACCTTACGGTCCTCGGGACAATCGCAATTGAAGAAAGTGTTTTCCATTTCTTCAAACCAGTGAAGGAGGGCGGTAACACCTTCGGTCCCTTCATACTTTTGGGGATCGCAAGATTTGAAGTGTTTGTAGGTGCACTTGGGGTTTTTGGAAGGAGGGTTGGCGATGCTCTGGTCTTCTTGGTTGGGAGGGTTGATGGGATTAGCAGTGAGAGCTTGTTGAACTTGGAGTACGATGTCAGGAAGTACTGCGGCCATTTGTTTAGCAATTTGTGTGGCCAAACGTTCACTTGACTTTCCTGACTTTCTTCCTCCACGTAGTTGCCTAGCCGACATCTACAGGAACATATATAGGAAGATTGTGAGTTTAAGAATTTTCTAGGTGTCATGTGTCGTAAAAAGAATGAAAAATAACATAACTGACAATAATTTAACTACATCCATAGGATGTCTTGGGTTGCTCATGTTTGGGCCTCCAATGTCCCCCATACCATTTCCTGTGTAGTCATGTGGGCCCCCATGACTATTGGGCTTGGTAGGATTCACATTGGTGTCGACGGATTAACACTCGCACCACCCGAATGAAAATTGTAAAATATGATTGCGAGTTGTATAGTAGGAGAGTGTCCAGGTGTAGACACAATGACAACTCAAAGTGGGGTTAGCTCACACGACGTTTGGTATAGCATGCTTTGGCCTAATAGGTCCTTCGTACTCTCGTCGTTAGTTCCCAGGTAGGCAAACAGGTCCTTTATTTTGGATTTATACGAATGCCAAGCCTAGACAGGACGTTCCGACTACCGGTACTCGTACCCTTCCAGTTACTACATGCCCGTCATGAGAACTCACTTTGATGTGATTTGAAAATACAAAAAATCGTTGCAAAAATCATGGATACCGTGAGGTGTGTGCTCTCATGGATATGATATGTTATGAGGATATGATTCATGATGAGCATTGTATAATAACATGTATTTGTGAGCGTGCTTGCATAACATTGAGTGTGGAAATAAACATGAAACATATAAACATCATGAATTTTGCATGTAACGCATAAACAATTTAAAATTTAATCAACTATAGTATAGGCTCTAAGGGTCTAATAACCTATCCTATATCCCTATAGTCACAAGCTCTAATACCAATCTGTCACACCCCGATCCGCAGCGGAATAGAAGTCGGGGCATAATTGGGTTATCACCAAAGCTCATGATATTTACTAAGATGTTTCATATTTATTAAATTCAAATTACAAACTTAAATATCCAAAAACAAAATCCATACAATTACAAAGGAAAATGAAACTATATATTTATTCCAAAGCATAAACTTGTTTATTCTTCTAGGCTATCATAAGTGTTTCCTGTCTCAGCTGGATCACCTGTATCATGTGTAAAACAGGGGAGATTTTGGGTCAACAAAAGTTGGCGAGTGAACCTTGATAAAGCATTTTTACTAATTTCTTGTTTTATTTATCAAAGAAAATTCGCGCATTAATCACATGTGAGCAAAGATATATATGTAAACAATCACAAACCACTTTGGATGAGTATATGACATGAATGATGATGTATTTGAGATCAAGGCTCAATCAAAAGGAGCCGATCTAAATTTGGCTCCTGATGCTCAACCCGTATCCCACGGGGAACTGATGGGCCTAATGAAATGCGTGCACTGAAATGATAAATTCAATCTACATATGATTCACACAACAATTGATACACATTTGCTCACGTATATGATGTATGCACAAGTGTTTAAATAAAATAAAAGAATAGTACGACACATGATACACCCCAAAATATGATTAAAACGGGGGATTGGTAGAGATTCACTCACCGTGGGAGCGTTCTTTGATGATGATGAATGCGCACGAGTTTACGATTCAACCGACGAGGGAAAAAACTAACCTAAATAATAACGAAATGATTCGATAAATAAATAAATTTTATTTGAGATTAATGTTTTTAATTAGTGCTCTTAATGAGATTTTTAGATTTATTTTTGTGAGTTTAATGAAATTTTCTAACTTTAAAAACCCTATTTTTAAGTATTTTAAATAAAATTTTCAATTAAATAAATAAATAAAAAGAAAATAGTAATTAAAAATTTGGGTTGACTTGTCAGGGTTGACCGGTCAGACTATGTTTATTCTATGCGGTGAGTGAGGTTCGAACTCGGGACCTCTCGTATACGTGCACGCAGCTCTACCAACTGAGCTACGTGTCTAACCCGAAATATTCTTGGTTTTAATTATATTTATATACTAACTGACTCTAACCATATTTAGTCTTTATTAAAAATGTTATAATATGGCCGAACCGGTTGCAGAGACCCGGAGTCGAACTCGGGACCTTCGGTTCGAGTGCGCACAGCCCAACCAGTTGGGCTGTGTGTCTAATCTGTTTAACTACTGGATTATATTCCTCTTATGTATATACTGTGACTTGATCTGATTAGGTTTTTTTTTAAATGTTGGTTTTATTTCTGAAAGTCCGTAACGTGTGCGATTCGAACCCGGGACGTGTGTTTTGTATTTGCACACAGTCCACCGCTGGACTGTGTGTCTAACCCGGTTAAATACCCGATTTTAATTACATTAATATACAATCTAAAGTTCGTCTTCTTCATTAAGAAGAATGCCGAACAGTGAACCCGACTGTCTTTGCTTATTCGACCAACAACCTTATAATCAATTGAAATGGAATAGGAACATAAAGATTAAGGAATATGATATACCAAGACGGAGAGTTTTCTTCAGATTTCCGGCAAGTTCGTCGGCCCTGATTTGCGATTTCCGGCTGAATGAACTGTTTTAACAGTTTCGATTATTGTGTTGAGCAATTAGATTATTAATCAAGAGATAGCAAGAAGGTTTAGACAATTATACCGTCTGAAGAACGAATGCGGTTTTCTGATCAGCGATTCCGGCGATATTCCGGCGAAAATGAAAATCTCCGGCGACGAGCTTTGGAATGAATAAAGCTTTGAAAGAGAGTACGGTTCTGAGCGTAAGGTTTATAAGATGTTTGAGTGGGTATTTATAAGGAAGAACAGGCTTAATTGGGTTCGAATTTGGGTCATGATTCGCGGTCAAAGGTTTCCGACGGTTATGACTGAAATTGATTGTTAGGCATCGGTTATAACTGATGTCGGAATCAGTCTACGCGTTTCAGTCAAAGGAAAACAGTCACAATTGCGGAAATCTCGGTTTTTCCGGCGACTGCGAGTTCTGGGCGCGCTGATTACCGGTTTTGACTTTCGGGTTTTAGCTTAAATATTATTTGTTTCTGTATTTGATACAAGTGAAGTGTGTGGCGGAGTGGTGTGTTGTGTATTTGTGTTTGCGGGAGACCCGGGTTCGAGACCCGGCGACTCCATTTTATTTTTTATTCACTTATTATTATTATTTATTAATTTTGGTTTTTAAATTTTAAAATTTTTATTAATTATGTAATATTTACAATTATCTGAACAATAAATACGCAACGAAAATTTATAACTGAATACTTGGTTATTAAACGAAGCGGGTTTTGAAACCCGTTTTCGACGAATGTTACAGAACTAAAGCCATACGCTAAACCAGTGGCTAAGGCTCCTTATATATTGGCTCCTACAGAAATGCGTGAGTTAATGACCCAAATACAAGAATTGCTCGATAAGTGTTTCATATGCCCAAGCATGTCACCTTGGGAAGCCCCCGTATTATTCGTGAAAAGAAGGATGGGTCGATGCGCATGTGCATCGTCTATCAAGAAATAAACAAATTAACGATTAAGAATCGATATCCTTTACCTCGAATTGACGATCTTTTTGACCAATTGCAAAGGGCAAGTTGGTTCTCAAAAATCAACTTGCGCTCGGGATATCGCCAATTGCGAGTACGCGAAGAAGATGTGGCAAAAACTGCGTTTAGAACTCGATATGGACATTACGAGTTTTTAGTAATGTCTTTTGGGTTAACCAATGCCCCGTCTGCATTTATGGACCTTTTGAATCGAGTATCGACCCATGCTAGATAAATCTGTAACAGTGTTTATAGATGATATCTTAGAGTATTCCCAGACCAAAGCCGAACATGCAAACCATCTGCGTGAAGTATTAGAAGTTCTCCGTAAGGAAAAGTTATATGCGAAGTTCTCTAAGTGTGCCTTTTAGCTCAGAGAGGTGCAATTTCTCGGCCACGTGATTAACAAAGATGGTGTTTTAGTGGATCCGTCAAAAGTGGAAGTAGTCATGAAATGGATTCCTCCGAAGAATCCAAATGAAGTAAGAAGTTTTATGGGATTAGCGGGCTACTACCGAAGATTTATTCAGGATTTCTCCAAAATACCCTACCCATGACTAAGTTAACAAAGAAAAGTGAGAAGTTTGTATGGGGACCAGAACAAGAAAAAGCATTTCAAGTTCTGAAAGAGAAACTGTCTAATTCACCGGTGTTAACTCTACCAGATGGAACGGAAGATTTAGTTGTGTACACGGACGCCTTGCGTTAGGGGATAGGAGGTGTTTTAATGCAACGAGGTAAAGTTATAGCATACGCCTCAAGACAGCTCAAACCACACGAAGTAAATTACCTAACGCATGATCTAGAATTGGCCGCGGTGGTGTTCGCCTTAAAACTATGGCGACATTATCTATATGGAACAAAGTGCACTATATATTCGGATCATAAAAGTCTCAAATACTTCTTCGAACAAAAAAGATCTCAACATGAGACAACGAAAGTGGTTAGAACTGATTAAGGACTACGATTGTGAAATCCTTTATCATCTGGGGAAAGCAAATATAGTGGCGGATGCCCTTAGCCGAAAGGAGCATCCACCCCCGATTCGGGTGAAGTCTATGAAAATGATTGTTACACCCCATCTCCTTGAAATGATACAGGAAGCACAAATCAAGTCATTGAACGCAAATGATCCTAAGAAAGAAAGAACGAAAAGAATTGTGGATAAGTTAGGGGAACATGCAACGGGAATCAAAACTCGGTTTGGGCGAATCTGGATTCCTTGGTTATGCGAAGTAAAAGTGATATTACTCGAAGAAGCTCATAAGTCACGATACTCGAAACATCCAGGAGCGACAAAAATGTATCAGGATTTAAAGAAGAATTACTGGTGGCCGGGAATGAAACGAGATATTGTGAACATGTCGCTAAGTGTCTAACATGTTCACAAGTGAAGGCGGAACATCAGAAGCCGTATGGTAAACTACAACCCTTAGAAATTCCAATATGGAAATGGGAAGACGTGACAATGGATTTGGTGACTAAGCTTCCCAAAACACGAAAAGGGCACGATGCCATATGGGTAGTTGTGGATCGACTTACCAATAGTGCCCACTTCCTACCTATTCGAGAGGCCTATTCGTCAGCAAGGATGGCCGAGATTTTTACAAATGAATTTGGAGCTCGTCATGGAGTACTCGTCTCCGTTGTCTCGGATTGAGACACTAGGTTTACATCACATTTTTGGCAAAAGTTTCATGAACAAATGGGAACAAAACTCCATTTAAGTACCGCCTACCACCCACAAACGGATGGACAATCTGAGAGGACCATTCAAACACTTATGGATATGTTGAGAGCATGTGTCTTAGATTTTGGGGGAAATTGGATGACCATTTGCCATTAGTTGAATTCGCATATAATAATAGCTACCATAATAGCATTCAAATGGCACCATACGAGATGTTGTATGGGAGAAAATGTAGAACCCCCGTATGTTGGGGGGAAGTAGGTCAAGAGATATTGCGCCCAAAGACGTAGTGGCTAAAACTAATGAAAAGATCAAGATTGTTCGGGCTCGATTGAAAACGGAAAAAGACCGAAAAAAGCTTATGTGGATCGAAGAAGACGACCCATTGAGTTTCAAGTAGGGGACCACGTGCTATTAAAGGTTTCACCATGGAAGGGAGTGATTCGGTTCCGTAAGCGTGGAAAGCTCGGTCCCCGTTACATTGGGCCTTATAAAATTATAGCTCGAATTGGAAGGGTGGCGTACCAGTTGGAATTAGCACCGACGTTAGATGGAATACATAACACATTGCATGTGTCACAATTAAGAAAATGTCTCGTGGATGAAACAGCCAACGTACCTCTCGACGATATCGAACTGGATAAAAAAATTAGTTATATCGAACGCTGGTGGCTATAAAAGATTTGAAAGTTAAGCACCTTCGCAACAGGACCATTAGACAAGTTTTGGTCCAATAGCCACATCGAAAGGGTTCAGACCTCACCTGGGAAACGAAAGATGAAATGCGTGAATACCACCCATAATTATTTGGTACGTAATTAGGTTTCGGGGACGAAACCTCCTCTAGGGGGGGGGGGTAGATTTGTAACACCCCAAAATTTTTTACATATATATATATATATATATGAGTGCATGTATGTATAAGTATAAATGTTGATTAAATGGTGACAAGAATTATAACTCTAGTTAAAATACAAGTAAAGTTTTAACTTAAATGGGTACGTTTAGCTATAATAATATAAACATCGAACTAGAGGGACCAAACTTGGATAAGTAGGAAAGTGAATTAATAAAACATAAAATTAAAACGCAGACACACTCCTAGTGTGTGTGTGTGTTGCCTGACCTTAAGAGAAGAAAGGGAAGAACCCTTTTCTTTAAAAAAATTCAAGAACTAAAACAAGAATTGAAGATCAAACTGATGCATGAACACCAAATTATCATCATCTAACAATTCTTAACATAAGGTAAGTCGAATTTTATGATTTGGTGATTATTCATAAAGTGGGTTATAATGAATTCGTGAAATTTTATGAAATTAGGCATGGATATTGGTTAGATTCTTTATGTAGAAGATGAAATATACTTGCATTTGACTATCTTGATAAATTGAAGTAAAACCCACTTGTAGTAGTAGCATGATGAAATGTTATGATCATGTAGATGCAAAAATTGACTGCAATGTTGATGTATGAACGTGTAAGTACTAGAGAAATTGTTAAATGAATTTGATATAGAATCAAGGTTCTGTGAGTTTAGTTGAATTGTTGAATCTTGATATGATTGGGTAGATTATGCATGAAAACACTAGTACATGATGCTTAAAGTGTTGTACGCATACCAAATGTTCTACAAAATGCCTAAGAGATGATTATTGTGACTTATTATGAATTGAAAATTACTAATTTGTATTTATGATGGAAATTGAGTTAGTTATGGGTTAGGTTGTAAAAGCGAGCCAAGAATAACATGGATTGTGTAAAAGCGAACAAGTAATCTACGTATGAATAATCATGTGTAGGATTAAAAGAAGAAGGAACAAGCTCAGAGAAACTATTTAAAGCTCAAGACCAAGGTACATTACTTGTATGATGTATTTTCATTGTATATTATGTCTAGATGTAATGAATTATCTAGTATCATTGCGAAGGATTATAGTTGTTTTTGTTTTGACTAGAGAATTGCTAAAAGTACGGTTCCAAGTTGACTCAAGCTGAATGGGTCAAGCGGATAAGAAATAAGAAAGTAAAAGTATGGTCCACGTTGACTCATGTTGAATGGGTCAAACGGACAAGAAATAAGAAAGTAAAAGTATGGTTTCAAGTTGACTCATATTGAACGGGTCAACCAGATAAGAAATAAGAAAGTAAAAGTTTGGTTTCGTGTTGACTCGTATTGAACGGGTCAACCGGACAAGAAATAAGAAGGTAAAAGTATGGTTTTTGCGTCGACACATGTTGAACGGGTCAACCGAGTAAGAATAAAAAATGTAAAGATATGAATTTGTGTTGCTTCGCATTGAGCGATCAATCGAATAAGAATGTGAACGTTATATGACGATTTCGAGTAGAACTAATATAAATGAGTCTATAAGTTCATGTCGTTTTATGTCAATGAAAGATTTTGATAAAAGTCAAAGAATGTGATAATTGCTTAAGTATTGAAATTGTTATAAATTATTACATGAAACGTTAATCGAATTCTTGTGATGTTTAGGTACAACTCCCACTTGACGCTGCGTCTCGCTTGGAACGAACGCACTTTTTCCCTTTTTACGCTTCCGCAAGTGATAACGACAAACGGGTCAAACTATTTTGTTTGGGTGTGTAAATGATGAATTTACTTCAAAAAAATTTCTTTTGTAAGAAGATGTATTAACCTCGATAGTTATTAGTTTGGTTTCATGTAGATGAAATGTTTGATAGCCGAATTTGTCGTATTAGTCTTAAGGGTAAAATGGGAATTTTAAGCTATTTATTCTGAAGGTTCGAAATTTTATAGCTTTTCAGTCGTAAAACTAGGAAGGGCGTTTTAAAAACTTTAAGGGTAACTAAAAAAACTTTTGTATCTTAGAGGTATCCTAATATTTGCTTACAAGTATCCCAATACATAAAACGGAAAATATCATTTTAGATACCTTTAACATATATCCGCCCTTTATTAAATAGTGGCACACTACCCCTTCTCTATAGGTTGAACATTTGAGTTTCACTTTGAACTAGAGAGTGTAATTAGAAATAAATAGGTTGAACATACGAGTCTCACTTTAAATTAGAGAGTGTAACTAGAAATAAACTAAACAGATGTGCGATTTATCGTTCTTCAAAAAAGAAAATGAACATGCATAATGTTTTATTCATTTATAAACATGCAATTTATGCATATCTCGTAATAACTACACAATAAAAAAAAACCAATAAACACAATAATTCCATACACTTAGTTTTCTTTTTCTTGTTGTTTTGCCCTATATTTCCTCCAAATTTACAAACTCTCCACGAGGGATCGATGGCTGAAAGAAATCAAACACAAAACTATTGACAAATCAAATGTCTTATACTGATAAAACCTAAACTACAATTGTTATGCATTTTTTAATTAGGGTAATATATTATATTATATTATATTATATTATTAACAAAATGCCATTAATAGTAATTTTATTTTTATAATAACATATAGCTTTTTATTATTAATTTTTTATATATTATAATATTTTATTATTATATTTACTTTTATTAATATTTTTTTCTTTTTTTAAATTATATATTTTCTTTACTATTTTTTTATAATTAGTTTTTCTTTTTTTTTAAATTATATTATTATTATGATCTACATGAATTTAAAGAGAGGATGAATAGTGATATTTTAAGTATTCTTATATTTTATTTATTATTTGAAAGATAGACAACATGAATTCTATAAAGGGATGCAAGAATCACAAAATTAAAAGAGATGCGAATTGAATTGTGTTTTAGTTTCAAAATAATCCAATTGTTGTGAAACAACGGTCTATTAGTAACTAATATATATGTATAAATATGAGAGCTAGACTATGAAATCATATAGAGAATTATACATGGAGAATTCTTATTCATTAATCTAACATCATATACAAATGCCATTATATATAGGCACTCACATTAGTACAATAGTAAACAAGAGAAAGGGGTTATACATGTGGAAAGTCACTACATAATGGATACATTCATAGATAGGGGTCATACATGTGGAAAGTCACTACATAATGGATGCATTCATAACACTGCCCCTTGACTATCCACATGATGGAATACTATTCTTTAATACGCTTAATGATGTTGCCTCATTAAAACCTTGCTAGGAAAACCCAATGCGACAAAACCTCAGCTAAGGGAAAAAGAGTGCAACGCGTATTGTCTCCCCCTCAATATAATATGTATCATTTCAAGTAACAAGTGCCAATCTTCTATGAAAGTTGTTGTAAAACTTTTGTAGTGAGTGATTTGTCGCTTAATGTGCAATCTATTAATGAACTTAATGTATGATCTTCATGTAAAACTTTAATTACCCCCTCTTGTAAGTAGATACCATAAGATCCATGAATGTGTTTTGTTATATTCCCTGCATTTACAAAACTACAAAACTTGTTGATCGGTTAGTAAAATATGAACCCATATCTTTCATACCTTAAGGGTATAGAAAATAAATGTTTTACTCATTACACTATCTCCTCGTCGTACACGAGTTAAATCTTGCCAATGAATTCAATGGTATATGTTCGTGTATAGCTAGCAAGAAATAGTAATACAATTTGTATTGAATTATGGTACTTCATGACCAAGGATCTTTGCTTCTTTATAGAAGATGATAAAAGTCATTTTTATCTATATCAAATATTTGAACATCGTTAAATGTACTTACACCAAAAGCTTTGTCCATATGAAAATGTCCAACATTTTCTAGATGTATTATGGTTGATGGATTATAATATAAATGTATGTCCTACGTATCGAGCCATAAATTTGCAATATTGTATTTCAGTTGCAAATTCTTGCTTAAATGTTTGAGCTCTTTTTTTCTCTTCGGGAGGTTCAATGACATCATCAACATATATTGCAATACTTGTAAACCTCATATCGTTCTTTAATTGAAAACAAATGGACCAACTTCACCATATGTATTTCTCGTTTTCGAGCTCACTGGTGAGTCAATTATATCATATTTGACTCGACTATTTTAGTCCACACATATTTTGTCAACTTCATATAGTATGTTCTTGAGGTTTTGACATCAATGCTTCTAGCATTATCAATCCATGAGGGAATTCGTTCCATCTTATCCATATATGCATGTGCTTTCACTCTTCAGGAGTTTTGCTATATAAATTTGCCCATTTAACACATAGATATCTATATCATGTAAAAGTGTCATGAACACTTGCTTTTATCTCCAAAATCCATATTGTACCATGCGTGTACACTATTTATTGAGATATAACAATCACTGTGTACAAGCTTTTAATGTATGTTTATTGGTGCACAAGAATTACATCGTTAAGATTATTTGATTCACCTTTAAAGAACTCAATTGCTTTAAGAAACTCATTAGGAGTTCAATCGTATTCAAAATTGAATCTGTATAAAACGATCATATTGTTCTCGAGAACTTACTTTACATGAATTAAATAATTTAAATCCTTCAAGGACTTGTATGTAAACTTTAGTATCTAAATGATACATAACATTTATAAGACGCATATCAATTCTCTCTTTATATTACCAGACTAATTAAATACTGGAAAGCTATTGCATCCACCACTGGAGAATACGTCTCCTCATAATTAATCATAGGTCTTTGCGAAATCCTTGTGCCATCAATTATTGATCCACATAAAAGACCTAATTATATTAAATATATTTTACAACTTTTTTTATGGACTACTGGCCCGTAAGCTTTCCATTTCAATAGAGAATTCAACTCTGCCTCATTTGCGTCGTTCTATTTTGGCCAATCATTTCTTTGTATTTATTCATAGGCAGATTTTAAATTTTGATCCTCATCATTTCATCTTTTCAAGCGCTGTATATACAAAAGTATAACGACGTCGATTTTATTTCGATTCCATACACTCCTAGACATGATATAATTTACTAAGAGCTATTTATTTTCAGGTACCTGAGGTTCTTCCAGAACCATCATGGCTAATGTCTCTTCAAGAAATATTTTTTTACTATAACCTCAACTTGACCATCTTCTTCATTACTTGCTCCAATTTTTCGAGGAATTTTTATTTTCTTGGAATCGACTAGTCTACCATGCTTCAGGCGTGCAATAGACTCATTAATATATGGTTTGCCCTACTAGGACAATTAACTTAATTGGAGCATTAGCAGTTGACTACATGACTTACTTAGTCACTGTATTTAAGTCAGTTAACATGTCTGGTGATTGATTCTTTAATCTAGGTAACGAATTATCTTTTGAACTTCTTGTTCATACAATTTCGTTTGAGGATCAATGATAATTCATGCATACCCATTCCTTTTTCAACTGCCATTAATCTCCCCCTAATGTTGAAAATATTAATTTACTTAAAGTAAGATTTAATGAGCCATAAATAAATCTCTCGTTAATTGCTCGAAGTATGTAATCATAATAGTATTTTCATCCAACATATATTCCCAACATTATTTGAGTTTCAATCTTTATGCGTTGTGGTGGATCAATTCCAATGTATACCGCACAATAAAAGGTTTGATGGGAAATATTTGGTTCCTGACCAAAACACCAACTATAATAGGGAGAAATATTACAACATGTTGGCTTGATGTGAAATAATGTTACCGCATGTAAAATCACATGTGCTCAAATATGAACTTTTGCTCTCTTGATTATTGGCATTGCAATCAATTTGTAGACGTTTGATCATCGTCTTCAACAAAAGCAATTTGTGTCTTAAGCATTTAGAAAGTTCAATACTTATACCAATAATCATTAGTAACATGGATACTAAATTCAATGTTATAACCACCATAAATATGATAATATGGAATAATATGCTTGCTATCTCATTAGCTAAGGTACATACAACTTCAAGTTGTAAATTTGATAACCATTTAGACGATGCACGATTTAAAAACACTAAATGGTATCATGTTTGGTTATATACATCCTTCATTCATTCCATAATATTTTAGGGATTTATACCATTAATTGGCAAATAAATAATTTCCTTTAAGAGCAAACATAATATGCTATCAACTAGAAGAATCTTCAAGTTCTTCATTATATTTCACATCATCATTGACTCGGTGTGGTTTAACCGGTCATACCAATAAAGTAATAATCATGATCCATAAACTTATGGTTTATGATATTGTATATGTATTACTTGCATGTATGTAATACAAAACATAAGATAAAACCATCGTGTTATGTAATCACTAGTTTACCACTTTTGATGGTCGATCTCATCATGACTATCATTATAATATTGATATTCGATCTCATTATTAGCTTGACTATCTTATAATTTCTGATAGTTTGATCTCTTATTAACATGATGATTGTTGCACTTCTAATGGTCAATCTCATTATTAATATGATCATGATTACAACTTTCTTAATGATGCCAATGATCAATATATATATTCACTTCATGCATAAGAGTAAACCATACAATTTTTACGGTTTTCCATTATTTTCTCGAACATATAGATATACAGTCGTTTCAAACCGTTTATACCCTTTAAATGATATTGCTACTTCAGGAGTATATTTGAGGTTTGACAAACAAAATTTGATTTATCCGATTTCCCTTATAAATAAACTTCTCTTCGTATAACGTCAATTGAGAAGTAATTATATGTCCGAGTCATATAATATTTCTTTTATACTTGATAATGAGATACAAGGAGTATGACACTTTTGGTGTCAAATCGAAGCATATTTCTACTTTTTCATAAGAATGACAATAAACCACAACTTTGGTTTAGTTGTTCTATTCGGTATTATCAATGCAAAGAAGTGATAGCATATAGAATACAAGGTATAGATAACAAAAAATCATACAATACATGACCCTATAGCATGTCATCATATAAAAACAACTTACAATGGGCCTTTATAAAATAAGAAGCCTTTTTTATCACTAATAAGCAAACGCATATAATTTATGTAATAACTTATTATGGTATAACCAAACATAATATCTTATATATTTTGAACACTTACTTTAAAACTTAAACATATATCTCTTTCAAGTTCTCAGATCATTTATTACTTGTATTTGAAAATTTATTTGAAAACTGTAATACTGATGAATTACATAACATACTCATTTTTTTTCTTCTCAAATATTGATATTTAAACAACGGATGACATCATATAAGCAATCTATACATTGTACATATGAAGCAACAACAATAGTCACTATTTTATACTAGCAATAGTAATAGTTAATATGCAAATAAATTGTTAAACATTATGACATGGCATAATGAATGCATTAGAGGTACCGACATCGCTAGAAAATGTTTCTCTAAAAATAACTAATGATATCTAGCAATATTAATCTATTATATGAATTTCTTATATGCAAAATTTGTTATAGCATTAACATTAGTATAAGTACCAAATGATATTTGCATAATCATGTTATAACAATAATAATAAATAATAATAATAATAATAATAATAATAATAATAATAATAATAATAATAATATATTACATTATAAGTTGTATAGTTTATTTAAAACTAAATGAATTGATGCTCCTCACATAACTCATTTATATCTAATTATGTAAAAGTCTTTTGGCATGCTATGTATTAACAATGACTAATGAAAACAATTAATTACAAAATTCATATCCATTTAAATTATAAACTATACAAGATGAAAATCTAGTACATACATCATGTATATATTACCACCAATACAAGCATATATACCTAATACAATTGCATTGTTTAGTCCATAAATATTGAGTTCCATACTTTGTAATATTGAATATTGAATTTAATTGTTTTTCATGGATTCTAAAAGCACATATAATATTCTCTAGATTGCAAATTAACTTTCTCAAATCAAAATAATTCAACAATTTTATTTACAACTTAACAAGGTTAATTAAGAAGCATAAATATATGATTATGGTGGCTCAAAGAATATGTAGATGAGCATCACTAGATTGTAAGAGTCCTAAACAATATATATTAAATTAACTAATTAAATGATAATCCAGCCAATTTAGAATAATAGAAGGATCATTTGTAAAAGAGAAAAATAAAATAAATATTCGTAATATCGTCGTCGTCAAGGAAAACTATAGTTATTCAATTAATAATGAGTATTAGAAAAAAGATGAATTAGTCAATTGTAACGTCATAGTTTATGATGTAACATTTAAATCCTGATGAATACCAACATGCTAATACATATAATAACTTCTAAAAGCAAATGAAAAAAATATATAGATAAGAGTTCAATCATGAGACTACATCCTAGAATTTATAGTAATGATCAGTTTAAGTTTATATAAGTATATTAATAAGTGTTACTAGTAAGATTGATGTATCATCATCAAATGAAATAATCATACGAAGAATCATACCTTTATTAGTAGAGATAGTTGCATAATTATTGGGTTGCTTTCTCAACGTGTGAGATTGAGTTAGGTTGAAATGCACATCAAAGGCAAGGAAAAAGGGATACCAAGGGTGGCAAAATACATAGAGCACATTCGTGCTGATAACGTGTTGTGAAACAACGGTCTATTAGCAACTAATATATATGTATAAAACATGAGAGCTAGACTATGAAATCATGTAGAGAATAGAACATGAAGAATTCTTATTCATTAATCTAACATCATATACAAATGCCATTATATATAGGCACTCACATTACTACAATAGTAAATAAGAGAAAGGGGTAATACATGTGGAAAGTCACTACATAATGGATGCATTCATAAATAGGGATTATACATGTGGAAAGTCACTACATAATGGATGCATTCATAACACCAATTTATTTATCATTCTCCATTTGGTCAAAAAATATAAAAATGAGGTAATATATTTATTTATGAAAAGTTATTCGACCATAATTTTTCCACCGTTTAACGCCTTTGCTGCAACGTAAGTTGAGAATTTACACCAAAACAGGCAACTTTTCTATAATTTTTTTATAATGTTTGTACTAACCATTCTTTGTTTAGCATACAAATTTTTGTTATTCATTTTACTGTGTTTGTAATAACAATTCGATGTTTAACGCGTCACAACACGCTTCTGGATTTCAAAACGTTACTTTTTCTGATAATATAACGTCATTTTTAACATTGGTATATATATATATGACTTACTATATTTATTTGAATTGTGTCAGAAATAGGGTTAGGGAGTTCATTAAATTAAATTTTTAGTTACAATATATATTATATTAGGGAAGGTTTATTTGAGAAAAAAATTAAAATGAGAAGAAAAAGAACAAAAGATAAGATTGTAAAATATTAAATAGTTTTTCTCTTATCTAATTTATTATTAGCTTTGACTAATTTATTAGTAATAAAAACTATCATCCTCCACACTAAAATGTTTTCCTACACATATCAAAATTTATCATACACGTTTTGAAATTTATCATACACATATTAAAACTTTTTACACAACTTGTAATTCATTCTACACACCTCGTAATTTATCCTACACTTTAATTTTTTTTCTTCTTTGATTTTTTAAATAAGTTACAAATTTAATGTAGTTAGCTATTAAAAATAAAGACTATCAATTAATGATTTATCTAAGTTTACCAATATACCCTTACACTAATATCAAAATACAAAAATTAAATGAAGTAAAATGAAGCATTCTTATTGGTAGACATTTCTTCTTTTTTATTCTTAAAAAAAATTCTTTTCATTTGAATCCTCCACTATTATATATATATATATATATATATATATATATTGTTAACGAAGGACTATGAATAGTAACTTTATTTTTATGATAATATATAGCCTTTTATTATAATCATTTTACACATGATAATAGTTTATGATTATATTTACTTTTAATTTTAATAACATTTTTCCTTTTTTTAAATCATATATTTCTTTTATCAATTTTTTTAATAATTATTTTTTTTCTTTTTTTAGATTTATATTATCTATTTGAATTTAAAGAGGGGATGAACAATGATTAGGATATTTTAAGTATTTCTTATATTTTGTTTTTAAAAGATAGACGACATGAATTACATAGAGGGATGCAAGTATCACAAAATTAAATGAGATGTGAATCGAATTGTGTTTTGGTTCCAAAATAAACCAATTTACTTATCCTTCTTCATTATTTTGGTAAAAATAAATAAATAAAATGAGGTAACTAAAATCGTTATAATAAATTAATATATTTATTTACAAAAAGTTATTTGACCACAATTTTTTCCATCGTTTAACGCCTTTGCTGCAACGTAAGATGTGAATTTACGCCAAGGTTTTTAGAAGGCAACTTTTTATAATTTTTTTACAATGTTTGTACTAACCATTCTTTGTTTAGCGTAAAAATTTTTGTTATTCATTTTACTGGGTTTGTAATAACGATTCGATGGTTAACATGTCATAACACGCTTCTAGATTTCGAAACGTTACTTTTTTTTTGACAATGTAACGTTATTTTTAACATTGTGCTTGTATTTTCCCTAACATTCCGTTATAAGTTTTATTAATAACGAAGTTGTACTCAATATAAAGTATTTTTTGTATTATAAATCGGTATGATTATAAACTAAATCGTTCGAATGGTTTGACTTTCTAAAAAACATGATTTATTTTCAAACCACATTTGTTTTAAATTATTATTTGCTCGGTTTCGCTGCAACGCGCAGTAAAAAAACTATATATATTATATCATATCATATCATATTTTATATTTTATTAATACCAAATCCTAATGAGTAGTAATTGTGCTTTGATGATATTTTATTATTAGATCTTGTATCTTCTTTTTATATTATAACATGAGATAAAGAGTTAAATGCTTGGTTGGTCCCTGTGGTTTGCAAATCTTGCAGACTTGGTCCCAGTGGTTCACTAATTACACACTTGGTCCCAGTAGTTTCAAATTTTGCACTCGGGTGGTCCTTACCACTAACCTTTGTTAGATTTCTCAGTTAAGTATATGCAAAATTACTATTATACCCCTCGTCATCTTCATCCTTTCTCTGCTACCACCTGCAACTACTCTGCTACCACCACCCTCACCCTCCCCGCCTTTCACCGCCATACCACTCAGCCATACCCTCGCCGCCTTTCACCGCCATCTTCCCCATTGCCACAACCATCCACCAGATTCTCAGTTAACGGAACGAAGAAAACCGTTGGATTACTGTCGTCACATTACGGTTACAAACCAAACCGATGGGTCTACTCCGACCAGCGGCGACACGTTGACTCGCCGGAATAGACCTCAACCACGGCGACCGTGAGTAGCTTGGAATAATACTTATACCGAAGGATTATGGAGGGCTGGGTATAGGCTCTGTTCAAGAACCAAGTATTGCATTACTTGCGAAATGGTGGTGGAGATACAAAATAGAGACAAATTCGCTATGGAAGAAAGTAATTTGGAGCCTACATCATACGTCAAGGACCTGGTCGTTTATTCCAGCTCGGTTGTCAAACCCCGGGCCTTGGAAGCAAGTCAAGAAGATTTCAGAGGATCTGAACCATTGGGGCATTGATTTGGCTGCTCTGTTTCGGGGTATTTTGGGGCAGGGTACACAGATAAAATTCTGGAAGGAATGTTGGCTGCTGGAAGTTCCACTCTGCAACAAATATCCTTCATTGTTCGGTTTGGAGCAAACTAAAAATGTGGCTGTTGGGGACAGAATTAAGATAGTCGGAAGGAGAAAACAAGAGACCAAGACCTGGGCTTTTCTATGGCTTTCTAGCAGGTCTAAACCCAACGGTTTTCTTCGTTCCGTTAACTGAGAATCTGGTGGATGGTTGTGGCAATGGGGAAGATGGCGGTGAAAGGCGGCGAGGGTATGGCTGAGTGGTATGGCGGTGAAAGGCGGCGAGGGTGAGGGTGGTGGTAGCAGAGTAGTTGCAGGTGGTAGCAGAGAAAGGATGAAGAAGACGAGGGGTATAATAGTAATTTTGCATATACTTAACTGAGAAATCTAACAAAGGTTAGTGGTAAGGACCACCCGAGTGCAAAATTTGAAACTACTGGGACCAAGTGTGTAATTAGTGAACCACTGGGACCAAGTCTGCAAGATTTGCAAACCACAGGGACCAACCAAGCATTTAACTCTGAGATAAATAATATAACTATAAATGCTATTTAATATTGTTCAATAGATAAGAATAAAGCACTTAATATACCGAAGTAATAATGTAATTACAATAATATTGTTATCGTATCATCCCGAATAACATCGGTACCATTACGACGATATCAGGATTCATTTTTATGGTTTCCGTTTTCGATAATATTTCATTTATATAACTCTGTGACGATAAATGAGTATCGTACCATACAATAACAAATTTGAACAAATCGATACCGTTCGAACATCGGTGTTAGTACCAGGTTTGTTGGTACCGTTACTATAACGAATCAAACCAATACGACAATACCCTTTGAATGCTTGCGACAATGTACCACCGCAACGCGCGGATAAATACCCTAGTTAGTACTGTAATAAGAACCAAAACCATGATTTTAAACACAAGCTATAATTGTTAGGGGGGATGGGGAACTCCCCAAGTAGCCCTCCACGGGTTTGAACTTGAGCCAGCACACCGTCGTCGCCCCCCGTGGGTAGGCTTGGCGGGTTGTGTTGGCTAGCTCTAGTACCCGCTCGAGATTTGTGGATTTGATGGTTATTATTGATCACAATGGTCATGTGACCGTTTAAATAAAAAATATTTTTTTAATCTTATAAATAACCATCTCTTTCTCAATTCATTTGTACTCTTAATCATCTCGTTTCACTCTAAACTCTACACTCTTTTTCATTCTCAATGGCCAATCATTCATACAAAGAGTTAGCTATTTACTTACCGCCAAACGATTATGAAGACGATTTTTCAACTGATAGTATCCTAGTTTATTTCATGGAGAAGCTTGAGAAACTCGAAGCGGAAGACACGACAACGTTGTCAGCCGTTCTAAAAAAATCATCAAATGTGATCGCATACAAAGTAACGGAAATCTTATGAACGATTATTTTGTTAATCAACCAAAGCATGATGATAAAACGTTCAAATAAACCTAGTTCAAAATTCAGACTGCTTAGTCAGCATGTCACATTATTCCAAATCCCGCTTTCCCCCAGCTATTTAAACTATGCTTAATTTATATAATCTATTTTTATTTTATTTAATTAATAATTATAATTATTTTTATTATTATATAAAAATAAAAAATAAAACTCGTAACAACATAATTATCTAATTATTTATTTATTTGTTATCTGGTATTTTTATTTAATTATAGATTCAAATAAAATAGTAAAGAAGAATATTTAATTCTTACAACGACTTCAAACGACTACTTTCGCAACGGTTCAAGGGTTGACGATTTTTAATTATCCCGTCGTCTTATTTAGGTTTAATTATCATGTGTGTTTAGATTTGATTGTATGGTTTGTTTAGGTTTAATTGTGTGGTTTGTGTAATGTTTTAATTTTAATAATTTTTTTAGCTTGTATTATTTTTACTTATATATTTGCTTCTTAATTTATGTTATTTTAGGTTTTATTTAATTGAAATCATTTTTTTGTTTAATGCGAAACCCCACCCATAGACCCACCCAAACCCCCTTCATCTCATCCGCTTGAGCAGACCAACACATTTCAAATCATCCTAGTCATCATCCTCCAACAAGGAGGTCTGGTGATGCTGTGGTTTGCTGAGCGGACCATCGACTAGCCGTTGAAGATAATCTTATACATTTTTTGTTGAGTTTGTTTCATATGAATTTTACGGTAGTTTGCTTGAAAGGTTAAAATCCATATTTTAAGAACCCAATTTGATTCATTGAAGTAGATTATGGATTCATTCAAATAAACACGTTAGAGTAAAATACGCATTAAAGATTACAATTTGATTAAAACCATGGCTAAGAGCTTAACACTCAAAAACTACATTTTAACAAAAATATACGTGCATTAGTGTGTTTGGGTGTAAAAGAGTCGAATTGAGTGCTCGTTAGTTATTCAACATCATATTACATGTTTGAGTTGGATTTAAACATAAACTGAAGTTCGAGCTTTAGATATTTAACAACCTCATTTGTATCTACATCTAGTAAAAATTATTAACCGGTTGCCCAACATATCACAATCCTATAAGTTTAACATTATTTTCCCCATGTATGTTATTTCAGCCCTTCAATCATGTTTGCATGAATAGCGATTTGACTTTTTTTTATACTCTTACCTCTCAACTTTCAGTATTGACACTTACAACCCTTAACTTTCTAAAGTCTTTGTAATAGAGTTTTACTTGTTTATTTTATCTAAGTGTCGGCATAAATTCAAGTTGATTTATATTTCGACGTACTTTTTTCCCGGAAATGAGTTGGGTCAATATAATGCTCTTATGTGCATTATTATGGACGTTTTCAGTTGGTCTGTGTTTTGACATACATTTTATTTTTTTTACCGGAAATGAGTCAGGTCAAATATAATACGTTTCCGTACTTATTTTTATGACTGGTCTACGTTTTAACGTAATTTTTTTCAAAAACGAGTCCAGTCAAATACAATATATTTTCAATGGACGGTATAAATTCGAGTCATTTTACGTTTCGACATCATCGTAACACGCCGTACTATTCTTTAACTTAAAAAACACTTACGTGTTTATTTTATGCACATGTCGGTATAAATTCTAATTGGTTTTCGTTTCGACATAAATTTTCCTGGAAACATCTCGAGTCCAAATATAATAAGTTTTGTTTCTTATTGAGTTTTTTTTTCTGGACTTTGTTATTTTTATTTTTTTTCTTTTCTTTTTGTTTAATGTTTTAGTTTTAGATTCTATTTTTATTATAGTTATTTAAGATAACGTTTATGTTTTCATTTACAATCGATTTAAAATCAATTTGTCCCGCAACCCAATTCAAATTTACTTTTATTGTTTTCGGTCGATGTAAAATATGTTTTGATATTCTTTTTAACATATTTCTTTTGGTTGCTATACTAGACCAAAATAGATACCGACTAAAACCCCGCAACATAGTGTCGTGGCCTTATTTTCACTGTACCGATGAATAGTTTGTGGGCACTCTAGTATCATTGTTTCATTTACGTTACATACAAATTATAAAATTAGGGGGAAGATGTGCAACTCGACAACCCAAGCAAAAACATAGGCCACATCACGTATCTAATTAACCCAAATAAAAACTAGGGGTGCAACCCGATTCAAACCCCCTTCTTCATCACCTAAAAGTAGCAAAAAGTAACATTAAACCTGCAAAAAGTCATACCCCCAAGAGATAACCCAGTCGGTAAACTGTGGATACACTATTGTGTCTGTCGCTTGTTCTTAGTTACGTTTGTAATTGTACGGTCTTTGTTTAATGTGTCTGTATAGTTTGGTCGTGTCGACCAAATCAAGATATCCTCCTATCTTGGTTTAGTGCGGCGATTAGTTTGTCTGTGTAAAACAGTTGCATATGTGCATACTGTTAAGTCTTGTGTATGTCATGTCTGATAGCACGTTCTCCGAAGAACACATCCAAGTACGATTGAGAGATGCTTCGTACGAGCAAGATGTTGCTCGTACGAGTCACATTCCATTCGTACGAGTGGCTCATGTAATGAGAATCCTGCTTGATTCGTACCAGCCAGGTTGTGTTCGTACGAAGCCATAGGTCATTCGTACGAGCATCTTTTGGAGAAGGTTATTCGTGTCTTATGGCGTTTCGTATGACCAGCAACATTCTTCGTACTGTTGCTGGGTGTGGGCACTATATAAGCAGACATGCACTTCTCAGTGTACGTGTGACATTATAGAGAGTTGTGTGAACAAGTTACACACTAGAGAGAGATACACAAGAACACAGAGAGTATTTCATGAGTTTGTATGAACATTGTTTGTATGTGTCTGTACTAGTTCTCTTCTGTTAATTAAGATATTGAATCTTTGGTTATCCTGTGTTTCTTACTTTGCTTTGGTTTGCATACTTATGAGGATTCCGCACTCGTATTTGTGTTGTATAAACAGGGAAGTAGGTTAATCTTGATCCTCCAAGTGGACCTACAAGTGGTATCAGAGCTTTGGCTCTCTTCCTTGTTTGAAACCAAGCTTAGTGTTGTGTCTGAGCTAGTTGTGAGGGTTTCTGGAAGTGTTCTTGTCATTCAACAGGAAACTTAAGTTTTCAAAAGATGACCAACTTAAAACTTAGTTAAAACTTTTGTATCTAGAAAATTTTCATGAAAACCTTGTTAGAATACATGGAGACATGTTAGGATTTGGTTTTTCTTAAAATTTTCTATCAAAGTTCAGTTGGACATATCTTCAGGTGAAGCACTGCCGAAAAACTCATCGGAATATTCTTGTAGGGTTGACCAAATCTCTGGACATTCTGACTCGACTTGAATGTTTTTTACTGAAAGCTGATATGGAATGTTTATCTTTTTAACCAAAATTGTGTAGAAAACAGACCACTTTCGAAAACAAGTCTGTGTTAGAGAAGGAAATTTTCATCAACTAACCCTGTAAAAAGATTCCCTCTGCGAAAAACATCCATGCATATAACCCATCTGCACGAAGAACAAGACTATTCGTGCGAAAGACCAAGACATCCGCACGAAGAACTTTGTTCGCACGTAGCACAAGTTTGCTCGCACCAAAGAGGGTCTCTCATATGAACAACCTGGTTCGTATGAAGGTCAGTCATTCGCATGAATCTCTGATTCAGATGAAGAACAAACCTGATTTGTTTTTCGTGTTTAAGTTTTTCAAAACTTTGAGGTTTTTAAAATTGTGAAAGGGGACTGTTATTTTCAAAAATTAAATTCTTAAAACCTTTTAACTTTCATAATCAAAGAAACATAATGAGTAATAATCCTTGGGATTGGGGGAGTAGTTCAAGCACAAATCAAGACTCGTCACAAAGCTCCGCAACCTCATGGGTTAAATTATTAATGCCTCAACATACAGCCATGATTACCGCAAATCAATGGGCATGTGTCGTAAATCACAATCAGAGCATTCAGACTCTTCTTATAAGTGAGAGTGAAATTGGGAGTAATAACCGTCCAACAAAACTGAACCATATGAACGATTATCCTTCGTGGAAAAGTCATTTCCATACATATGTTCTCGGACAAAATACAGAATTATGGACATGTTTTACTACCCCATATAAAGAATCTTTCGAAGAAGCAGGATCAAATCCAACTTCCTTAGCCAATCTAGATGAAAGCGATAAAAAGGCTTATGATTTAGAGAAAAATGCGTTTGCTATCCTTACACAAGCACTTCATAAAGATATTTATCATCAGTTTGTGTACTGTACCGCCATCAAAAATCTGTGGGATACCTTGGAAGCAAGAGGAGAAGGAAATGCTACTACCAGGAAAATACAACATGATCTGCTGAAGAAGGAGTTTGAAGGTTTCATGTTCATGGAAAATGAAACTTTGAGCGACATGACAACACGTTTCTACCACCTGCTCAGTGAAAGGTATTCCTACAAAGTGTTTGCATCTCCACAGGAACTCGTGATGCGTTTTGCTGACGCCTTACCGCCAAAGTGGAGTCAACTTATTGACTTACTAAGGCATACAGGTGTTTTGGATGTCATCAGTATCTATGAATTTGTTCAGAAACTGGAGAACAAAAATGAAAAAGAGATCTGGAAAGCAAAAAGGGTTTCTGTTCCACAAAACCATGAGATGTACTTTGGAGGTATTAACACGGGTGTCAATACAATTCAGCAACCAAAACTTCAAACCGCGTTTGTGTCAAATGTTAATCCCTTTCTACCACCACCAGTTCAAATGTATCAATCTGCCGGCTCAAGTACTCAAACCTATGGTCAAGTATTTGATCCTAAAGCCTTTCTACCACAACCTCAAGTTGTTACACATCAAGCTCCACAACAAGCTTCTCAACAAGCTTTCTGTGGTAACAACTTTGAACCTGCAAACCCTAATACAGTCAGACTTGACACGTCACATCTTTCCAAGGTCAGTGTAGAAGTTGCTCAGGAACATATGGAACTTCTAAACACCATGGTTAGTGCTTATTGTGGATTAGTCACTGTTCAAATTGGAAACACCAACTTGACTAATGAAGACTACCAACAAATAGACAGAGATGAGATGGAGCTAATGGATATCAAATGGGCGTTTGCAAGTGCGGTCAGAAGAGCTAAGGATTATATGAGCAGAACTGGAAGAACAAGTTTGGAGAGCAAGAAAGATACAAAATATGGTTTTTATAAAGATGTTGTTACTTGCTTCAACTGTGGTGAAAAAGGTCACTTGAAGCGTGTGTGCACTAGACCCAGCAAACAAGGAAATCACAACCCCTTTTGAAATCAATTTCAACCATCCAACACAACTCATGTTAACAATGAACAGAGAATAGTAGCTGTTAACAACCCAAACAACATCAACCAGTTTGGGCCTTCAAACAACATAAACAGAGCTCTAGTAGTTCAAGCAGATGAAGGATGCGATTGGTTAGTACAATTTGGAAACGAGAATCAAGGAGGAACTGCATGTTATGCCAAGATTATCAATCGAATCAAACATGTTCACAACATTGACAGTTCTGATGATGATGATGATAGTTCGGGGTATAATGGTAGTTCTGATGAAGAATGCTCGAGTACAAGTGGTTATAGATCTGATTCAGATGTTAGGGAAAGGATTGGTACTGAGGTCAGTGAGTTGCTGAAAGAAGCTGAGAAGCTGAAAAATCAAAAGGCTGGTTTGATGAATAAATCAGAAGTTGCATCGAAGGAAATGGAGAAAATCTTTACAAATAGTGCATCCTTCCCTCATCATACTGCCTTCATGGCTAATGCTGTTGGTTCGATAAGTCAGGTAAACTTTGACTCTCCTAAAATATGCAAGGACTGTGCTGAATTAAAAATGAAATTTGAAAAAATAAACAGTCACAATAAAAACCTAGTTCTTGAACTATCAAAATGCAAAGAGGCAAATCTGGCTTTAACTCGTAACGAAAAAGAATTCAAATATGTAATAGAAACTCTTAAAAAAAGCGTTTCTGAATTAACAAAGACGGTTTTGAACAAGCAAACAAGAATTAATAACTACATTAATATCCTTGAAGAAAAAAAGAGTTAGTCATTGCCAAATGCGAACATGTTGCGATCAAGCTAAAATCGGAGAGTTACTCTAACTCCCGATATGTGCTTGATCATATGATTGACGTTCAAAAGCTGAAAGGAGATGTCAAATGTATTGGGTATAATTCGTGTCCACCTCCGTTGAAACACAATTATACCAAAATGCCTGATGAAGAAGAAATGCCATGCTTTGAACCATCTGTACCTCTTAATCCAGAAGAGTTTGCAGCAGGATTAGGGTTTAAGCTGGACAATTCCTCAGTTGAATCAAGAAAATCTAACAACTCATCATCTGTAGCTGATCAGAATCCTTCTACAATAGAGGAGGATGATTCATCAGATGATGAGTCCGAGAAAATTGATCAGGATCAATCTCTTGATGAAGAAAAATGGATAGAGATTTCTGCTATTCCTAATGAGAAAAATGTTGAGAATCAAGAGAATGATCCAATGAAATCTGTCAAGACAAATGCAACTGCAGATAAAAATGATAATGTATTGTATACTTTGATTGGGGACAAGAAAATTTATTCAAACAAAGACTTTCCGATAAAAAATGTGAATCCAACCTCTATTGATCAAATTTTTGAAAACTCAACAACCAAGTTTTTGGAAAAGAAAAATCCAATCAAGTCACAACCATTATTCATTTCAAAAGAAAAACAACAAGAAAAGCAAGCTGCAAGACCTAAGGTATCACAACCAAAGGATGAAGCTAAAGGCACTCGCTACAAGAAGAAATTGAAGAATGTTAAATTTGTGGGTTCAACTAGTACAGATAAAATCGAGACTTTTGAAAGCATGTCTAATGTTGATTTTGTAAAACAAGTCAAGATTTTAAAACGTAATAGTCAAAACAATTACACTCAACATACAAATGAGTGTGAAGAAGAACCAAATACCTCCAGACCCACAAGTTCAACATCAAGCCATAAAACAAGATCTCCGAAATTTGTTGAAAGGAGAACATGTTTTAAATGTGGAGAGTTTGGCCACAACTTTCCAACGTCGTTCTGTATCACCAAACAAGACAAATGTATTGTTAAAGAACAAGAAGAAAAGCAGAGACGTAAACAAGTAAAAATAATTGAAAAAGCATTAAAACCGTATGTTTTAGAGAAGAAACCAAGTTCTTCAAGTTTATTAAAACCAGAAATTTTTAAAACTATAAACAATAGTAATTCTGGTAAATTTCAACAATCTTGGAAACCTAAAACCGGTAATGCTTCAGGGGAGGCAAAAAGTTTTCAAATCATCAAGAAATAGAAATCACATTTCTTGATGATAAGGGTCGACCCAAGGCCACTAAGGCTTGAGTCCCCATCTCAAACTGATCGGGTATTGAAATATGCAGGGTGTTCCAAGAGGAAATGTGAATAGTCATTGGATTGTTGACAGTGGAGCATCGAGGCATATGATAGGCGACTTAAGGCTCCTTTATGATGTGAAAAGCATTCGAGGAGGCTATGTTGCTTTTGCTGGAAACAAGGGCGGATACATCATTGGAGAAGGAATGGTATCCATGGTGTTGTTAGTTTTGATAAGATTAATTATGTTCGACAAATTGATCACAATCTTCTAAGTGTTTCTCAAATCTGCGACAAGAAGTTCATGGTTCGTTTTGATGATGCCGGATGTTATGTGCTGAAACCAGGTTTCAAGATTCCCAAAGAATGGATTCTCCTATCGGATCCAAGAATTAATGATTTGTATATTCTTGACATGAGCTAGACTATTACTACGTCTGCATAAGTAACATGTTTTGTCTCAAAAACCACCGAAAAGGAATCAATCTCTTGGCACAGACGAATGGGACACATTCACTTGAGGAAAATGAACTATTTAGTGAAGAACAATCAGGTGAGTGGTGTACCAGTGAAGAACTTTCATTTACAAGACGTCTGTGTATCGTGCCAAAAGGGAAAGCAAGCTAGAAAATCTCATCCTGTGAAGAAGATTAACACAGTGAATATGCCTCTGGAACGTCTTCATATGGACCTCTTTGGACCTATCAAACACAGACTACCTTTGGTGATTCATATTGCTTAGTAGTTACTGATGCCTACTCAAGATTTTCATGGGTAAACATGTTGGCACACAAGAGTGAAGTTCCTGAAATCCTCAAGAATCTCCTGACGCTACTCGAAATTTGTACAATTTGAAGATAAGGAGAATCAAAAGCGACAATGGAACCGATTCAAGAACCATGTTATGGATGAGTTCTGTTCTTCTAAAGGCATTTTGCATGAGTACAGTTCTCGTTACACTCCACAACAAAATGGTGTCGCTGAGAGGAAAAATAGAACTCTGATTGAAACTGCAAGAACTATGTTACTAGAATCAGAACTTCCTATTCAATTTTGGGGGGAGGCTGTGGCTACTGCATGTTATACGATGAATAGAGTTCTTACGGTGAAGAGGCATGGGAAAACATCTTTCGAGCTGTTACATAAAAGGAAACCTGATGTGTCTTTCTTAGAACCTTTTGGAGCTCCGTGCACTATGATTGATCCACATGGAAAGTTCGGTCGTAAGGCTATCGAAGGTTTCTTTCTTGGATATGCTACTCCTAATTTCAGAGTGTGGAATTTGTCATCGAAAAAGATTGAAGAATGGGGTGAGGTTAATGTTCAAAGATACACTGAATCAGTAAGAGCTCTGGGTGCTCCTTGGATGTTTGATTACGATGGGCTATTTAACTCCTTTAATCTGCCAACTTTTGATGATGCTTCTACAGCTGCTCAAATGCTACTGGAAAGTGATACTGCAGTTGACTCGTCATTAGTACGACCAATTATTGTTAACCCTCAGGTGTCTACTTCGGTTAACAGTCTTGTTCAAAATGAGGAATTAAAAGATGCTGCTGATTACAATGTTTCGTCAGAAGATGATGAGTTCCATGATGCAAATGAAGCTACTTCTGGACAGGTTCCTGGAATTTCAGATGTTACATCAAATGTGCAAAATCAAGGGACGGCTAAAGTCATGCTTCTACATCTTCGTCAAATCCAGCAAACGAATTAGATGTTAATCTAAATATCAACAATTTGGGTATAAATTCTCGAGTTCCTGATGTTCTTGAAACTCGAATTCATAATACCCATCCTTGGCAGAATATTATAGGAGATGTCCAGCGTGGTGTGCAAACTTGTAATCAGCTAAGGAATAATCAGAATGCTGGTTTATATTCGGTTAGGAATCTGGGGAACCGAATGATTGGTCTTTTGCCTGCTATATCTGCCAAGTTGAACCGAAATCTTGGAAGGAGGTGATGAAAGAAGACTCATGGGTTGAAGCAATGCAAGAACTTCAGCAGTTTCAGAAGTTTGGCGTATGGAAATTGATTGACAGGCCTAACAACTACAAGAAGATTGGAACAAGATGGGTTTACAAATGTAAGAAGGATGACCGAGGTGTTGTTGTGAGAAACAAAGCAAGATTGGTTATCCAAGGCTTTAATCAGGTAGAAGGCATTGATTACAATGAAGTTTATGCACCGATAGCACGTCTTGAGGCCGTTAGAATTTTTTTTGCTTATGCGTCCTACAAGAAGTTTACCGTTTACCAAATGGATGTGAAGAGTGCATTTCTTCATGGTGTGGTTGAAGAAGAAGTATATGTTGAGCAACCGCCGGGTTTTGAAGATCCAATCCATCCTGACAAGGTTTGGCTTGGCGCTGTATGGTTTTCATCAGGCTCCTCGGGCTTGGTATGAAACATTGTCTTCCTATCTTCAGAATGGTTTTCGATGTGGATTGATCGACTGTACTCTCTTCATCAAGGAAGAAAATGAGGACTTATTGCTGGTACAAGTGTATGTTGATGATATTATTTTTGGGTCTACAAACGAGAGAATGTGCAAAGAATTTGAGCAGGTGATGCAAGAGAAGTTCGAGATGAGCGCAATGGGAGAAATGATTGTCTTTTTAGGTTTGCAGGTTCATCAATCTAAAGATGGGATTTTCATCCATCAAATCAAGTACGTCGGGGATATTCTCAAACAATTTCAAATGGAAGACTAAAAGCCCTTGGGAACTCCATTAGCTCAAAATCATGGGATTACTCCTGATGGAATGGGGGAACATGTGGAACCATCTCTTTATCGTGCTATGATCGGATCTCTTATGTATCTTACTGCTTCAAGATTCGATATAATGTACTCAACATGTCTTCTAGCTCGCTACCAGTCAAGTCCAAAGGTTTCCCATTTGATGGTTGTGAAAAGAATCTTTCATTATTTGAAGGGTCGCCCAGACACTGGTCTCTGGTACCATAATTTGACAGCATTCAGTGACTCTGATCATGGTGGCTGTAAGATCGATGCTAAATCAACATCAGTAGGATGTCAGTTCTTGGGAAACCGCCTAGTCACGTGGCAGTGCAAAAAGCAGACTTGTGTAGCTACGTCAACCTGTGAGGCTGAGTATATTTCAGCTTCTAGTTGCTGCTCTCAGGTTCTATGGATCCAACAGCAAATGTGCGACTATGGTTTTGAATTCTAACTACTCCTATTTTTGTTGATAACGAAGCTGCTTTACAGATCACTCGTAATCCTGTACAACACTAAAAAACCAAACACATTGAGATTAAGTATCATTTCATACGAGATTGTTATGAAAAGAAACTTATCAATGTTGTTAAAATCCACATTGATCAACAACGTGTCGACATGTTCATAAAAGCTTTTGATAAATCTCGTTTTGATTATGTACTTTTGGTCAATGGCATCAAGGTGAAACCCGAGTAAATCATCCTTGGCTAATCATTTTTCGTAAATATTTTATTAAAATCTAAAACAACAAAAATATTTTCTATTTTCTCTTAGTTTTACATTTTAGGGGGAGAAATTTTAAGAAAAATACAAAAACATGAGAAAATACAAAAATACAAAAATATGTCTTTTATTTATTTAAGTTTTCATTTATTCACCTTCTTTATTTAAGGGGGAGAAACATTTAGAAAAATACAAATACAATAGAAAATAAAAAAAATAAAAAATGAGTTTCTTGGAAAGATAAGAGAAGATGATGATCACCGGTGTGAGTTTCTTGGAAAGATAAGAGAAGATGATGATACACACCGGTGATTTGTCAAAAACGGTTAAAAACATAAAACGAAAATTGATAAGTAGCTTTACTAATAATGTATCGGTAGGCTCACAATCAGATTAAAATGTGCAGGTTGATATAAATATAATGGACTGCAAACCAGGCGGGAACCATTCATTGGCATATGGTCTTGGTACCGAAATTTCGTTTGATAGTATGCCGAGGTTCTGAGTATGCGGTCTTTATGCTGACTTATCATCTGGGTATCATGATTGAATCTTTTACCGAAAATTTACAGTGACGCAAGTCTAGAACTTCCATGATACCATACATACGTGTAAATACTGTATATGACTATCAATAAGTGATAAAAATATCACATTCACCCAAAAATAAGTGATAATATATCACAACTTTATGCGGGAGCTAAGTTCGTCCCTTTGTCGGTACGATGGTACTAACCTGTTCACGGACTTACTCTTGTGCCCTACATGCATCTGAAAATCAAGTTCCTCATCAATAAGTGATTTAATCACATGGGGCTTGATTTTAATCAAAATAAGTAAGTATCTCACATCATATACGTCAAAACAGATGATAAGCAGTATACTCACCGGTAAGATTTTCTCTCGTGCATATCTTGATACGGGAATGTGTTGTGAAGTGGTTGAACACCGGCTAGTAAGTATAACTCATACATTAATCATATCTCCTAATCATGATTACATCTGATAAGCTGAGTTTACGTGGATAATAATACCGATAATTATAGTTAGATACTTATTTATTTAATTTGATGTTTTTATACAAAACTCGTTTTTGACAAGGTTAAAAGCTTGTATGATTCTCTTACCTTGAAACTTTGAAAAAGATTGTCTAAGTAAATATATAGTTTATTCTTATTTGTTGCTTGATCATTTTAGTTTTAGTTTACTCCGTTGTTAAATTAAGTTCTTTTTTATTTAGCCAAAGAAGGAACCTCAAAAGGTTTTTCAACCAAGATACGCCTTGAAAATCATTTGTCTTGCAATCATAACTTCATAAAGTACTTTCTTACAACGCGTAAACTCAATTCAAAGAGCAAAATCTGTTTAACGAGCACTTTTCCTAACTTAATTTGTGATTAGTGTGGATATGTGCAAAGTTCAAAACAGGTCAACGAAAAACCTAATGTCCTCAAAGAACTGAAAGTCTAGTTTTGAAAAACTTGGACTCGTACGAATCAGAGATCACTCGTACGAGAAATTGTGACTCGTACGAATGACCACTAGGGTCTTGTACGAATAAAGTTCTTCGTACGAGCTAAGGTAGTTCGTACGAGTGTCTTGATGTGGTATAAAAGGTGATGAAGTTCTTTGGTAGAACTTTACTTTCACCTTGCTCACGTCATCTTTACACCTCTCCTTAAGTTGTTTGTTGATTTCTTTAAGGTATATTTGATAATGTTGGCATACTTTGAAGATGAACAACTTGAACATTATCTGACCATGTGACTTTGACTGACATGAACAACAAACTTTAAGCGAAGAATCTTTAACGAAAAACAAGTTCCTCATGAATAATTCTCTTGAAGTTGTTTGTGCGAACAATATCTGTACGAGTGAAATATCACTCGCACGAGTAACATATCGCTCGTACGAGCCAGTTACTCGTACGAGTGAATCACTTGTTTGACTAAGTCAGTTGTTCGTAAAAAATAGTTGTTCTTCGTACGAATAAATTGTTGTTTCATATGAGTAAGTAATTCTTCGTACAGGGAATACATCAATATAGAAAGTTTGAAATAAAACTTTTTGTGTATATTCTTATCTTGTTGTCTTATGTGTACAGAATGGAACAAAAGGAACATAAAAGAAAACCCGCAATGAAGAAAACTGACAAGTCAGAAGTTGAAATTATGTCAGAACCAAGACATAACATGGTGGCCTACTTAGATCCGAAAGATAAATTTGTTGAGTACAATGGTATAATGAAGTTTTTGCGCGACTGAAGGATACATTATGCTATCACACCAAGACTACAGTATACAAGACGTTGATCAAGGAATTTTGGGATTCGGCTAAAGTTGATGAAGTGAATGGGCAGGAACTTATCTGCGAGAGAGTAAATGACTTGAACGTAGATGTTTCTGTTGAAATCATTAACTCAGTATTATAGCTTGGCGATGATTCTGAAGCTCCTTTCTCAGTACCGTTGAAGAGTGAACGTGGATGTTTGCTTAGAATGAAATGTGTTGGAGATTTTCTCGTGGGACAACTAAACAAAGCATGGTTGCCACTACGATACAAGTTCTTTCTACATGTTTTAATTCAGTGTTTGAGCAACAGACGAAGTGGTTATGACATGGCAAATAATGACTTGGTTGGAATGATGATAGCTTTGACATTGAACAAACCGTGCAGTGTTTCAAAGTATATTTTTGCAAACATAAAGGAAAATCTGAGAAGAACCGGATATGGTGGAAACAAGTTCTGGATGTATCCTCGTTTTCTCCAAAGATCTTGAATGTGCAACATCCGAATCTTCCAAAGGACGACAACGATGTTCTAAAAGTTGAGATCATGATGGAACATTCGTTGAAGATCTTTAGAGGTGTAGCAGCAAAACGTTACAAGGAAAGCACACGTCCTCGTAAATTGATCAGTTTTTTGGAAAATGATGAATATGTTGCACCAGAAAATGATAAGTGGCGTCATGATGACAGTGAGTCAGATAAAGAAGAACCAATTCTGAAAAAGATGATCGAAGATAACTTTGGTCGTCAAAAGGGAAAAGGTGATGATGATGACAATGATAATAATGGTAATGGTGGTGCAAGTGATGTAGGAGCTACAGGTGGTGATAAGGGAAGAAAGAAACAAAACCAAAAAAAACTATGGGAACATCATCAGCACAACCTAAAATCACACAACCTACAACCTCACATCAAGAACTGTACTGGAACCAGTTGCAGAAGTCCAGTCTACCTTTACAACGGAGGAGACCAAACCTGTAATGACGGAACCCAATACAACCTTTAAACCACATCCATTAAATACCACAGCAGCTGCAACACCTTCGGCTGAAAATACTCCAGTTCAGTCACAACCTACTACTTCATCAGTTCAAGAATCCCTGCCACAACTCATCAACAAAATACAAAACGAAGCAGCCGTTTATTATCTGAAATGGAAAAGGATGAGAAAGTGGATTTTCTGTTCTCTCAGTTGCAAGCTGCAGCAATTCAGATTAACAAGCATTCAGAGTTTATGTCTTCAAATCGGAACACAGTTGTCAAACAACAGTTGGTGATAAATTCTTTGAAAGAGACTGTTAGAAAACAGGAATCTGAAATTGCTCAGTTAAGAAAAGAAAATGAGCGTCTGAAGGATGCAAATGCTGAAAGGGAAATACAGCTACAACAGATGAGAGCAACTGATAACTCTCGGGGGATTGAGATAAATAGGCTGAAAGAACGTAGTGCACCTGTACAACGATCTGCATAAACATTAACTGCTAAACATAACGACTTAAAAGAATGGTATCATTCTCGTAATGCTACACTAGTTGAAGGCTTTAATGGTATTAAAGACGTATTTGAAATGAACATAAGTGTCACACCCCGACCCGCAGCGGAATAAGAGTCGGGGCATAATTGGGTTATCACCAAAGCTCATGATGTTTACTAATATGTTTCATATTTATTAAATTCAAATTACATTTCAAAGTTCCAAGTCAAATTCATACAATACAAGGAAAGGAAAAATTTAACTAAACAATCCATAATCTAAACTAGTTTATTCTTCTAAGCCATCCTATATGTTTCTTGCTTCAACTTGATCACCTGTATCATGTGTAAAAATGGGAAATTTTGGGTCAACAAAAGTTGGCGAGTGAACCTTGTTAAAAACATTTGTTATTAATTCATTATTGTAATTAATTTAGGAAAATTGTGCAATAATCATATATGAACAAATGTATTTAAACATAACAATCACAAACCACCTTGCTTAAGCATGAAATAAGAATGACAATGTATATGTTGGCAACGTCCCGTTCACGCTCATAGGTAATGGGGAACGGACGGCCTATGCTAATGTATGTGAGATCAAGGCTCAATCAAACGGAGCCGATCTTATGTTGGCAACGCCTGGTTCACGCTCATAGGTAATGGGGAACAGCTCACGCTCAAAGGTAATGGGGAGCGGCGGCCTATGAAATGTATGTACTGAAATGATAAATTAAATCTAAACTTCACCCACACAAACAAACGATACATATCGAATACACATTTGATCATGGACATGATGGATGCACAAGTGTTTAATATAATATATAAATAGCGACACATGATACACCCCAAAATGTGATTAAAACGGGGAATTGGTAGAGATTCACTCACATTGGGTGCGTTTGTTTGAAGGTGTTGAATGCGCACGAGTTTAGAGGATTGATCGACGAGAGATAACTAACCAAATAAATAACGAAAAGGTACGGTAAGTATGTGGATTTTATTAACTATTTTAATAGGATTTTTGGATATATTTTTGTGAGTTTAAGGCTACTTTCTAACTTTCAAAACGTTATTTTTAAGTATTTTTAATTGATTTTTAAATTAAATAAATAAATAAAAATAATAAAAAAAATGTTGACTTTTTGACTTTGACCGTTGACCGTTGACCATGACTTTGACCTTTGACCGGTTCGGGCCTTGTATTTGTTTACGCTGAGTGAGGTTCGAACTTGTGACCTCCCGTACGCGTGCACGCAGCTCTACCAACTGAGCTACGTGTCTAACCCGAAATAATTCTGTTTTTAATTATACTTATATACTATTTAGTTAAATCCGAAAATCATTATTTTTTTAAAAAGGATTTGAAATGTATCGAACCGGTGCTGACCACAGGTCTCGAACCCGGGACCTCTGAGTTAACGTGCACACAGTCCACCGCTGGACTGTGTGTCTAACCTGGTTAATAACTCGGTTTTTATTATACTTAACATGATTTTGAGAGTTAACCCGGTTCAGTTAAAAATGCATTTTTATAACAAGAGAGTAAGGTTGGGACAGGATTCGAACTCGAGTCGTATGTGTATATGTTTGCACACAGTCCACCGCTGGACTGTGTGTCTAACCCATTCATTAAACCGATTTTAATTAACCTTATATTATACCCCGTCTTCGTCTTCTTCATTAACTTTACCAGAAAACAAAGTCCGACTGTTTTGACTGATTTATGCCTAATTTGGTTTTCAAACTTTATAAGTAATTTAAAGGTAACGAATTGAGAGAGTTTTGGGGGAAAGGATGTACCGATCAGTGTTTTTCACAGAATTCCGGCAGAGGTCCGTCGGCTCTGATAGTGAACTCCGGCTGTTAACATCAATTAACAGTTCCGTTCGATTATTTACGAAATTGAGATACTTAAACAAAGTTTAACAGAAGTTTGAAAGATCATACCAGCTCTCAGTGTGTTTCCGGAAGTTTCAGAAATTTTCCGGCGAAGGTAAGAATTTCGACAACGTTGACTGGGATTGATTCTGATGGTGGATTTGTGTTAGTGACAGTTTAATCAAATGATTGAAACAGAAAGAGTCGAAGGAATTACCGTGTGGATGTGAGTCTCGGTTTTACGGCGACTTGCAGATATTTTCCGGCGAGTGAATTTTCGTCGAGAAAAGGTGCGATTTTGAGCGAAAAGGCTACCAGTGGACTGTGGGTGAATTTATAGGGAGAAATCAAGATGCATGGGGTCTGAATTCAGTCTCGATTCAAAGTCAGCCGTTCTCCGGCGGTTACGACTGGTTGTCGCGGGTTCAGACGTCGGTTATAACCGTCGTCAAGTTTAATTCTTGGGTTAAATTGGAAGAAAACGTTAATTATCGACGTAATCGTCGGGATTTCCGATGACTGCAAAATTGGGCGCGATTTTGACTGAATTTGACTTCCGTGTTTTATTATTTGAATTAATTGATTCGATATGATATCAAATAACTAAAGTGGCGGAGCGGTTGGATGAGTGAATGTTAAGTCATTGTGGATTTCCGGCTGACCCGGGTTCGACTCCCGGCAGCTGGTTTTCCTTTTTAATAAATTTATTTTTATCTTTTAACAATTATAATTTATATCTTCTAATTTGTTTATTAATTATGTATCGTTTAAAATTAAAATAAATCATAAATAAACAATAAAAGTTTAAAACTGATTGTTCGATTAATAAACGAAGCGGGTTTTAAAAACCCGTTTTTCACGGATGTTACAGTATCCCCTACTTTCAGAAATTTCGTCTCGAAATTTAAGTAGTAGTAGTTACAGGAAGAAGATGTGGGTATTTCTCGCGCATTGAGTCTTCACGTTCCCAAGTAAACTCAGGTCCTCGTTTCGACTCTCAGCGTACCCTGACAATTGGAATGCGGCTTCGTCTTAAACGTTTTTCCCGAAGTCCATAATTTCTACAGGTCTTTCAATGAAATGCATAGATTCATCGACTTGAATGTCTTCCAGAGGGATATGGAGGTTCTCATCGGCGAGGCACTTCTTCAAGTTCGATATGTGGAATGTGGGATGAATTCTGTTGAGTTCCTCTGGTAGGTCAAGCTTGTATGCTACAGGTCCTACTCTTTCGAGTATCTTGAAAGGACCCACGTAGCGTGGTGCTAGCTTGCCTTTTTGGCCAAAACGAACTACTCCCTTCCACGGCGATACTTTTAAAAGTACTTGGTCACCAATGTTAAATTCCAAGGGCTTTCGTCGCTTGTCAGCATAGCTCTTTTGACGACTTTGTGCCGCTAAAAGGTTGTTTCGGATTTGATGAATCTTGTCTGTTGTTTCTTGTATTAATTCTGGACCGGTGATTTGAGCTTCTCCAATTTCGTGCCAACATATAGGTGATCGGCATTTACGACCATATAACGCTTCGAAAGGTGCCATGCCGATACTTGAATGGAAGCTGTTGTTGTACGAAAATTCAACTAATGGTAGGTGAGTGTCCCAATTCCCTTTGAAGTCTATAACACATGCTCGAAGCATGTCTTCAAGAGTTTGAATGGTGCGTTCAGATTGACCATCAGTTTGGGGATGATAGGTGGTACTGAGATCTAATCGTGTACCCAAAGCGGCTTGTACAGCTTGCCATGTTCGTGAAGTGAAACGACCATCACGATCTGATATAATGCTTAACGGTACACCATGACGGCTTACGATTTCGCTGATGTAGATACGAGCTAGTTTCTCATTCTTAAAGTCTTCGCGAATCGGAATGAAGTGAGCTGATTTTGTAAGACGATCAATGATTACCCATATAGTGTCATACCCACCGGAGGTGCGAGGTAACCCGGTAATGAAGTCCATGGTTATGTTTTTCCACTTCCATACAGGTATTTCGGGTTGGACTAGGAGTCCTGAGGGTCTTTGATGTTCAGCTTTCACTTTAGAACAGGTAAGGCATTTGGAAACAAAAACAGCAATATCCTTCTTCATGCCAGGCCACCAGTAGGTGTATCGAAGGTCCTGATACATCTTGTCGGCTCCTGGGTGTACAGAGTATCGTGTTTTGTGCGCCTCTTTCATAAGGGTATCGCGAAGGTTGTTGTGATCGGGAATCCATATGCGATCTAGATAATACAGAATGCCGTCAGATTTTGTTTCGATTTTGAGTTCTGCTCCACAAGATAACTCATTACGTATGTCGTATTCTGTTATGGAAACATGTTGAGCTTCTCGGATTTGGTCTTTGATGTTGGTCATGATTTGCGAACATAGAAGACGAATGGAGTTCGCATAACCCTTTCGACTGAGTGCATCGGCCACCACATTTGCTTTGCCGGGATGATACCGAATTTCACAGTCGTAGTCATTAAGAAGTTCGACCCATCTTCGTTGCCTCATATTCAGCTCCTTTTGGATAAAGATATGCTGGAGGCTCTTGTGGTCAGTGTAAATTTCACACTTGGTACCATAGAGGTAATGTCTCCATATCTTAAGAGCGAACACAACGGCTCCACGTTCCAGGTCGTGAGTAGTGTAGTTCTTCTCATGAGTTTTGAGCTGCCTAGAAGCATAGGCTATCACTTTTCCCCTTTGCATTAAAACACAGCCTAGTCCCTGCCCTGATGCGTCGCAATAAACTACAAAGTCATCGCAACCTTCGGGGAGTGTGAGGATAGGTGCGTCACAAAGCTTTTGCTTGAGGGTTTGGAAGGCTTCTTCTTGTTTAGGTCCCCATGCGAAGGGTTTTCCTTTATGTGTCAAAGCCGTGAGTGGTACAGCGATACGAGAGAAATTTGATATGAAACGACGATAGTAACCAGCCAAACCAAGGAAAGATCTCACTTCGGTTGGGGTACGTGGCGCTTGCCATTCTTGCACTGCTTTGATCTTTGCGGGGTCGACATGAATTCCCTTGTCATTGACGACATGACCAAGGAACTGTACTTCTTTTAACCAGAATTCGCATTTGGAGAATTTAGCGTAGAGCTTTTCGGTTCTCAAGAGTGTGAGGATGAGTCGAAGGTGTCTTTCATGATCAGTCTTAGACTTTGAGTAGATGAGAATATCGTCGATGAAGACTATAACAAAGCGATCGAGATAGGGTTTGCAAACTCTGTTCATTAGGTCCATGAAGACGGCTGGAGCGTTGGTCAGACCAAATGGCATAACCATGAATTCATAGTGACCATAACGAGTTCGGAAGGCGGTCTTTGGGACGTCCCCTTCATGTACCCTGAGTTGGTGATAGCCAGAACGAAGGTCGATCTTCGAAAAACAAGTGGCACCCTGGAGTTGGTCTAGAAGATCATCGATACGAGGTAAAGGATAGCGATTCTTGACCGTTAATTTGTTGAGTTCCCTGTAATCGATACACATGCGAAACGTCCCATCTTTCTTCTTTACAAACAGAACAGGTGCACCCCAAGGCGATGAGCTAGGACGTATGAATCCTTTGTCGGTCAGTTCTTGTAATTGACTGGCCAGCTCTTGCATTTCGGATGGGGCTAACCTATAAGGAGATTTCGCGACGGGTGTAGCGCCAGGTATAAGATCGATGTGAAATTCGACTTCTCTCTTGGGAGGAAGTCCTGCGATGTCGTCGGGAAAAACTTGTGGGAATTCTTTCACTACGGGTATATCTTCGAGTTTCTTCTCTTGGTCTCCCTTCTTGACAACGTGAGTTAGGAATGCCACATAATTCTTGCGGAGATATTTTCGGGCCTGAAGACAGGACACCAGCTTGAGTCCTTTTGAAGGGGTTTCTCCAAAGATTCGTAGAGTTTGACCGTCTGCAAGAGGAATGCGAATGAACTTCTCATGGCATACTACTTCAGCATGATGTTGGCTGAGCCAGTCCATGCCGATTATAATGTCAAAACTTCCCAACTTCATAGGAATGAGGTCAACAGGAAAATCGTGATCGTTTAGAGTAAGAGTACAGTTTCGGATAATGGAGTTTAATGAGACCGGTTTTCCGTCAGCAACTTCTACCGTTATGGATTCCATAAGTCTATCACGAGTTTGGTTGAGGATGGGTTCAAATTCTAAGGACACAAAACTCTTATCCGCGCCAATATCAAATAACACGGATGCATAACTACCATTGACGAGAAACGTACCGTTAACCACGTTGTTGTCGGCCCTAGCTTGGTTGGCGTTGATGTTGAATGCTCTTCCTCTAGCAGGTGGAGGAGCTTTGTTAGCTTGGTTCACCGGATTTGCTTGAGCTTGAGCATGTATGATGTTCACCAAGCGTGGACAGGTGTTTCTAAAGTGGTTTGGGTCTCCACAATTGTAGCAAGCCCGCATGGATTGCATCATGGGGTAGTTGGGTTGGTAGTAGGTTTGGGCTGTATGTTGTGTAGGTGGTGGTAGTAGGGGTTGTTGGGCTTGACCCATTATTTGATGGTGGGTTTGGGTTGTGTGTTGGTTGCGGTTCATTCGATGTAGCGAGCGGCAGGTTTGGATGGTGTGACCTGCACGGCCACAGCCGGTGCAATATTGATAGGGGTGTTCGGGGGAGTGATGGTATAGACAACAGGTGCATTTTGGGTAAGGGCCAGAGTATTGCCTTTTGTATGGTGCAGGTGAAGGAGCGACTTGTGTGATGGGTGCAGCAGAGATTGGGGAATTTGTTTGGGTGACAGCAAAATTTTTGGTATTTCGCTTCCTCTTGTTTGAAAATTTTGAGGAGGAGGTGGAATGGTTTGAAGTTTGGCCCTCAACGGGGGCTTTCTTTTTCTCCTCTTTGAATTTACCGTTTCTGATGCGGTTCTCTGTAAGTTCGGTGGCTAATTCCATAGCGGCTTCAAGGGTTGCAGGCGAAGTGCTGAGGACTGAGTCTTGAATCTTCGAGGGAAGGCCTCGAATATAGTGTTCAACCAAGCGGTACACGGGGTGAACAAGTTAGGAACCATCTGGTTCAGCTCAAGAAATCTTTTGTTGTAGGAAGCATGATCCCCTTCCTTTTGCTTCAGCGAGTGGAATTCGTCCTCCAACTTCTTGAGTTCGCTTCTTGGGCAGAAGCGTTTTTTCATCATTTCCCTTAACTCTTCCCAGGTTAAGGCCATAGCGTCTTCAATTCCTCTTTTACCCTTCTCGGTGTTCCACCAGGTCAGGGCTACCCCAAATAATCTCCCGGTTGCGTAACGTACCTTGCGATCCTCGGGACAGTCGCAATTTAGGAAGGTGTTTTCCATTTCCTCAAACCAGTGGAGGAGAGCGGTGACACCTTCGGTCCCTTCGAATTTTGGGGGATCGCAAGACTTGAAGTGCTTGTAGAAGCACTTCTTGGAGGAAGGGTTGTCGATGTTTTGATCCTCTTGATTTGGTGGGTTGACAGGATTTGCGGTGAGAGCTTGTTGAACTTGAATTACAATATCAGGAAGCACTGCGGCCATTTGTTTTGCAATTTGAGTGGCCAAGCGTTCGTTTGACCTTCCTGACTTTCGTCCTCCACGTAGCTGCCTACCCGACATCTATAGGAATATACATAGGAAGATGGTGAGTTTATGGAGTGTTTAGGTGTCATGTGTCTTACAGAAAATGAAATTAACATAAATATCAATAATGCAACTACATCCATAGGATGTCTTGGGTTTGCTCATGTTGGGCCTCAAATGTCCCCCATACTATCGCCGGTATAGTCATGTGGGCCCCCATAACTATTGGCTTAGTAGGATTCACATTGGTATTGGCGATTTAACACTCGCATCACCCGAATGAAAACCACGAAATATGTTTACGAGATGTATGGTCGGAGGGTGTCCAGGTATAGACACAATGACAACTCAAAGTGGGGTTGGTTCACACAACGTTTGGTATAGCATGCTTTGGCCTAATAGGTCCTTCGTACTCTCATCGTTAGTCCCCAGGTAGGCAAACTGGTCCTTTATTTTGGATTTATACGAATGCCAAGCCTAGACAGGACGTTCCGACTACCGGTACTCGTACCCTTCCAGTTACTACATGCCCGTCATGAGAACTCACTTTGATGTGATTTGAAAACACAAAAATCGTTGTAACAATCGTGTAATTTGTGAGGTGTGTGTTCCCATGGATATGATATGTTATGAGAATATGATTTATGATAGGCATTGTATAATAATATGTACTTATAAACATGCTTTCATAACATTGAATGTAACAATAAACATAAAGCATATAAACTTCATGAATTTTGCATGTAACACACAAAAATTTAAAAATTATAAGCAACTATAGTATAGGCTCTAAGGGTCTAAAACCTATCCTATATCCCTATAGTCATGGCTCTGATACCAATCTGTCACACCCCGACCCGCAGCTCATGATGTTTACTAATATGTTTCATATTTATTAAATTCAAATTACATTACAAAGTTCCAAGTCAAATTCATACAATACAAGGAAAGGAAAAATTTAACTAAACAATCCATAATCTAAACTGGTTTATTCTTCTAAGCCATCCTACATGTTTCTTGCTTCAACTTGATCACCTGTATCATGTGTAAAAATGGGAAATTTTGGGTCAACAAAAGTTGGCGAGTGAACCTTGTTAAAAACATTTGTTATTAATTCATTATTGTAATTAATTTAGGAAAATTGTGCAATAATCATATATGAACAAATGTATTTAAACATAACAATCACAAACCACCTTGCTTAAGCATGAAATAAGAATGACAATGTATATGTTGGCAACGTCCCGTTCACGCTCATAGGTAATGGGGAACGGACGGCCTATGCTAATGTATGTGAGATCAAGGCTCAATCAAACGGAGCCGATCTTATGTTGGCAACGCCTGGTTCACGCTCATAGGTAATGGGGAACAGCTCACGCTCATAGGTAATGGGGAGCGGCGGCCTATGAAATGTATGTACTGAAATTATAAATTAAATCTAAACTTCACCCACACAAACAAACGATACATATCGAATACACATTTGATCATGGACATGATGGATGCACAAGTGTTTAATATAATAAATAAATAGCGACACATGATACACCCCAAAATGTGATTAAAACGGGGAATTGGTAGAGATTCACTCACATTGGGTGCGTTTGTTTGAAGGTGTTGAATGCGCACGAGTTTAGAGGATTGATCGACGAGAGATAACTAACCAAATAAATAACGAAAAGGTACGGTAAGTATGTGGATTTTATTAACTATTTTAATAGGATTTTTGGATATATTTTTGTGAGTTTAAGGCTACTTTCTAACTTTAAAAACGTTATTTTTAAGTATTTTTAATTGATTTTTAAATTAAATAAATAAATAAAAATAATAAAAAAAATGTTGACCTTTTGACTTTGACCGTTGACCGTTGACCATGACTTTGACCTTTGACCGGTTCGGGCCTTGTATTTGTTTGCGCTGAGTGAGGTTCGAACTTGTGACCTCCCGTACGCGTGCACGCAGCTCTACCAACTTAGCTACGTGTCTAACCCGAAATAATTCTGTTTTTAATTATACTTATATACTATTTAGTTAAATCCGAAAATCATTATTTTTTCAAAAAGGATTTTAAATGTATCGAACCGGTGCTGACCACAGGTCTCGAACCCGGGACCTGTGAGTTAACGTGCACACAGTCCACCGCTGGACTGTGTGTCTAACCTGGTTAATAACTCGGTTTTTATTATACTTAACATGATTTTGAGAGTTAACCCGGTTCAGTTAAAAAGGCATTTTTATAACAAGAGAGTAAGGCTGGGACAGGATTCGAACTCGCGTCGTATGTGTATATGTTTGCACACAGTCCACCGCTGGACAGTGTGTCTAACCCGTTCATTAAACCGATTTTAATTAACCTTATATTATACCCCGTCTTCGTCTTCTTCGTTAACTTTACCCAGAAAACAAAGTCCGACTGTTTTGACTAATTTATGCCTAATTTGGTTTTCAAACTTTATAAGTAATTTAAAGGTAACGAATGGAGAGAGTTTTGGGGGAAAGGATGTACCGATCAGTGTTTTTCACAGAATTCCGGCAGAGGTCCGTCGGCTCGAACTCCGGCTGTTAACATCAATTAACAGTTTCGTTCGATTATTTATGAAATTGAGATACTTAAACAAAGTTAACAGAAGTTTGAAAGATCATACCAGCTCTCAGTGTGTTTCCGAAAGTTTCATAAATTTTCCGGCGAAGGTAAGAATTTCGACAACGTTGACTGGGATTGATTCTGATGGTGGATTTGTGTTAGTGACAGTTTAATCAAATGATTGAAACAGAAAGAGTCGAAGGAATTACCGTGTGGATGTGAGTCTCGGTTTTCCGGCGACTTGCAGATATTTTCCGGCGAGTGAATTTTCGTCGAGAAAAGGTGCGATTTTGAGCGAAAAGGCTACCAGTGGACTGTGGGTGAATTTATAGGGAGAAATCGAGATGCATGGGGTCTGAATTCAGTCTCGATTCAAAGTCAGCCGTTCTCCGGCGGTTACAACTGGTGTCGCGGGTTCAGACGTCGGTTATAACCGTCGTCAAGTTTAATTCTTCGGTTAAATTGGAAGAAAACGTTAATTATCGACGTAATCGTCGGGATTTCCGATGACTGCAAAATTGGGCGCGATTTTGACTGAATTTGACTTCCGTGTTTTATTATTTGAATTAATTGATTCGATATGATATCAAATAACTAAAGTGGCGGAGCGGTTGGATGAGTGAATGTTAAGTCATTGTGGATTTCCGGCTGACCCGGGTTCGACTCCCGGCAGCCGGTTTTCCTTTTTAATAAATTTATTTTTATCTTTTAACAATTATAATTTATATCTTCTAATTTGTTTATTAATTATGTATCGTTTAAAATTAAAATAAATCATAAAGAAACAACAAAAGTTTAAAACTGATTGTTCGGTTAATAAACGAAGCGGGTTTTGAAAACCCGTTTTTCGACGGATGTTACAATAAAGCGGGTGAACATTCTGTGGAATGAAAGATGTAGAGCACATGAGATCAAGCGTAAACGTGATCAGGATAGTGAAGACCTTGGCAATCCTGATGCTTCAACCTCATCCTCGCAACTAAAAATTTCTGATTCAACCCCAGTGGTAGAGTATAATGTACAACAGATCGTGACTAACCCAGTTACCTCCAGTGAAACTCAAGAGGAAACATGACAAGTTTGATGTTTCCGGAAAGTTTTGAAGACTTGATTATCAATCAACGTTGGATTGAAGATCTTCAGGGGAAGTTTGTTGATACATCAGGCAATTCGGAATGAAGACCGAAGACCAAGCAACAGCCAAGGGGGATTTTGTTGATACACTTTTGTGTTTGTCGCTTGTTCTTAGTTACGTTTGTAATTGTACGGTCTTTGTTTAATGTGTCTGTATAGTTTGGTCGTGTTGACTAAATCAAGATATCCTCCTATCTTTGTTTAGTACGACGATTAGTTTGTCTGTGTAAAACAGTTGCATATGTGCATACTGTTAAGTCTTGTGTATGTCATGCCTGATGCACGTTCTCCGAAGAACACATCCAAGTACGATTGAGAGATGCTTCGTACGAGCAAGATGTTGCTTGTACGAGTCATATTCCATTCATACGAGTGGCTCATGTAAATCCTGCTTGATTCGTACCAGCCAGGTTGTGTTCGTACGAAGCTATAGGTCATTCGTACGAGCATCTTTTGGAGAAGGTTCTTCGTGTCTTATGGTGTTTCGTATGACCAACAACATTCTTCGTACTATTGCTGGGTGTGGGCACTATATAAGCAGACATGCACTTCTCAGTGTACTGTGACATTAGAGAGAGTTGTGTGAACAAATTACACACTAGAGAGAGATACACAAGAACACAGAGAGTATTTCATGAGTCTGTATGAACATTGTTTGTATGTGTTTGTATTAGTTCTCTTCCATTAATCAAGATACTGAATCTTTGGTTATTCTGTGTTTCTTACTTTGCTTTGGTTTGCATACTTACGAGGATTCCGCACTCGTATTTGTGTTGTATAAACATGGAAGTAGTTTAATCTTGATTCTTCAAGTGGACCTACATAAACATCTCCCGTTGTTTGCTCTTTGCAACCTGATTTAACCACTCGAATCACCGATGACGGTGTTACTGATCAGATAGTGGGTACCCGACATCACTACCTAGAATGCTACAACCCCCTTAACAAATGAAAATGTTACATGTATTTTTAGGTATTGTGTTCCAAAAATTATTTAAAAACTAAATTTATTATTAGTAAAACCCATTGCCATGAACAATAAAATATTACTTTCTATTTTATATTTTTTAGTTTAACAATTTTTCATGGTCTTATTTTTATACATTTTTTAGTAAATTGTAATTTATGTCCCAAGGTTAATGAGGAGTGTACACTTGAGTCTTTATTTTGCACATTTCGTTTTCCGAGTCCTGTGTTTTGAAAAACGCTACACTTTGAGTCTTTTCGTCAATTTCCGTTTCAAAATGTGAAAGACCATTTTGCCCCTTGTCGTCAAATTGAAAAGTCTTTTTACCCATTCATCTTCACCATTATTTCCACCATTGCACACATTATCCTTCAATTATACACATTTGAATCCATGTTCAGATATGAGTATTGATTCCGAGTAGTAGGTTGTGTCTGGTTTCATTAAACATTTTAGGGGCATTAAGCATTAGAAAGGTTGTAGGCTACCTAAACCTCCACAACAACTTTGGCCACATCTGATCCTAGTCACCCATTCCCAACCCCTATCTATTTTCCAACTCGGATGCCTCTCAGTTCAGATCTTACATCAGTGCCTCTGTTGTCGTCGCATCACCGAAAACCCACAAACGAAATTTGTGTACACCGCCCATTAACAACAGGGACACAAATCGCAGTTTACTCATATTTTTTTCTATGATTTCGTTCAATGTAAAACATGTAACGATATCATTTTGGCCATATCATAACTTCATTTCTTGGGTTTTCGCTTTAAGTTATCAAAGCAAGTTTTAATACCGTAATAAACCAAACCGATACCAACCGAGTCCCTGCGACATAAGGTGTTGGATTATACTAGCTAGAATATTAAATGAGAGTGTCCACCAAAATGTCTATTGGTTGACATTTAACTACTCACAACATCAACTAATCAATACATCCACTTCCATCATCGCCGGACATAATAATCACCACCACAATCCGCCTACTCCTATATATTTATATATACACACACATCTATATCTATATATCCTTTTCTCCGTCAAACCCGCCTCCCTGTCTTTCAATTTCTCCATTTGCCCAACTTTCACCTCACAAACTTTCCCCTTTTTCCTCATCAAATCACCAACAAATCAACACACATCACAACTTCCAATTCATCTGATCCTAATCTCATTACACTCCCCACTTCAAATGCTACAACAATTCGGTTAAATCGAAGAAACATCCAGCAGATATGGTGGTTCGAAAAGTCGGAAAGTATGAAGTCGGAAGAACAATCGGTGAAGGAACCTTCGCCAAGGTCAAATTCGCTCAGAACACAGAGACCGGTGAGAGTGTCGCCATGAAATTACTCGATCGAGCTACTATAATCAAACATAAAATGGTCGATCAGGTAGTTTTTGCTGATTTCTATGCTGATCTTTAAATTAGGTTAGAATTGATTGATTGTTAATCGGACTATATGTTTCACAGTTGTTTAGTTAGTCTGTTTTCCGTGTGTTATCCTATCAAACATGAATAAGACTCGTATAACTACGCTATACCTAATTTTATGACACAGTTGTATGTTTTTATGTTAAATGTTGGATCATAACCTTCTAATTTTAATTATTTAAAAATAATATAAAATTAGATAGTGTACTTTTTCTTAAACAGTTCTCATCGTGTCTTTTAAACAGATCAGGAATTGTTAGCCCTAGGCCTAGGGTTAGTGTTTTAAGGTGTATATGTAGATAAAAGGTGTTTTGAGATTGATTCTGTGTGATTGTTTGCAGATTAAGAGAGAGATATCTATAATGAAGCTGGTTAGACATCCGAATGTTGTTCGTCTGCATGAGGTATGGTTTCATAACGTTGTATATTATTAATAATTTGAAAGGGAGTGTTAAGTGGATTAACCGTGTAAGTGGTGGATTTTGGTTTAGGTACTGGCTAGCCGAACGAAAATCTATATAATTTTGGAGTTTATTACAGGTGGTGAGCTGTTTGATAAAATTGTAAGTCTCTAAGGATGGTGAGTTAGATGTGTTTTGGTGTTTATAAGGTCATGACTCATAAGTGTTATACGTTTTGTATAAGGTTCACCATGGACGGCTCAGTGAAGCGGAATCTAGAAGATTTTTTCAGCAGCTAATTGATGGTGTAGAGTATTGCCATAGTAAAGGAGTGTACCATAGAGATTTAAAGGTGTTTGTGGGGCTCGGTTTTACTTTACAGTTCATCTTTGATGAATGTCATAAGTTTTTAAGTGTTACTTTCCTTTTGCAGCCTGAAAATCTTTTGTTGGATTCCCAAGGAAATTTGAAAATTTCAGATTTTGGACTCAGCGCATTGCCTGCAGAAGTAAGTTCTTAATGTCAGTTACCTTTTCTTTTTATGATTAGTTACAAAGTAACAAACAGCTTGCTAAACGATTTTGTTTGACTTGTGTGATATATTTGCAGGGTGTCAGCATCCTTCGAACAACTTGTGGGACTCCTAACTATGTTGCACCCGAGGTAATTACAGGTGCAACTTATTCTTATTTTTTTGTGAAATCACTCACCTTTGTTATGTTCCTTATTAGTTATTACTATTAACTTTTGGTAGTTTGTGTTCATTAATGTTAAACTTCCCATTATTTTTTGAGTTCTCGTTTAGGTACTTAGCCACAAAGGTTACAATGGTGCGTTGGCTGACGTTTGGTCATGTGGGGTCATCCTATATGTACTGATGGCAGGATACCTCCCGTTTGATGAAATGGATCTCACCACATTGTATGATAAGGCATGTTGAATTTTGCAGGTTTACTATTATGAGCGCATTCATAGTTGTTATTAGTTATTACTATTCTCATTCTTGCTTGTTATAACTGTCTTTTCTTCACAAGCTGCTTTATTTTACTTTTACAAAGGTTGTTTTGTGTTATCGTTTTATGCAGATCAATAAAGCTGACTTCTCATGCCCATCATGGTTTCCAGTAGGAGCAAAATCATTAATTCATCGAATTTTAGATCCAAATCCCGAAACAGTGAGTAGTCCATGTTCCATGATATTGGTGACTGTATATGATTATACATTTATAATATTTGTTGTATGTGTATGTGTATGAGCAGCGTATTTGTATTGAAGAAATTAAGAATGATGAATGGTTCAAAAAGAATTATGTCCCTGCTAGACTTCTTGAATATGAAGATGTAAATCTAGACGATGTGAATGCTGTTTTTGATGACTCAGAGGTTCGCAAATTACTCAAAAGGGGCTCTCTGTTCTTTCTTTTATTATTAGTTTTTTTAGTTTTCATATATTCGTAAAAACATGGTCAAATGCAAAATTGCAGTTTTTATACTTCTGTATTGCATCATAGGAAGAGCGGCCTGATGAGCAAAACACAGATGAAGACACAGGTCCTTTGTCGCTTAATGCATTCGATATGATAATTTTATCTCAAGGCTTGAACCTGGCTTCCATGTTTGACCGCGGTCAGGTTTGACTTCTTAGCCCTATTAAATTTGATCATTATTCATTACCAACATCACATTTTAATTATATGCATGATTGCATGGAGCATTATGTGTACTAGCCCCATTAGCCCAAAAAAGAGTCCCCAAATTTGATTTTCAAAATAGAGTAAAGTACACGGATGGTCCATGTGGTTAATAAAAAATTGGATTTGGTCCCTAGCTTTTCAAAAGTATACGGATGGTCCCTGTCTTTGTAACACATTTAGTCCCTAACTTTTGCCAAAAGTACATGGATGGTGCATGTGGTTTGCATTTTATAACCCATTTAGTCCCTAACTTGGACATGCTGAAACCTTTAGATTTGGTAGCTGGGGACTAAATGCGTTACAAAGTGCAAACCACAGGGACCATTTGTGTACTTTACTCTTCAAAATAAGAAGATTATATGACAAAGCTAACATTGTATTGGACGTTTTTAGGTTTTTAGTTTCGGAACATTCTATAACCAGTAAATCTACTTCCACAGTCATAAGAAAAAACCTGAAATATTGATATTCATTAGTCAATAACTAAATTTGGTTTTTATTTTTTGAGATGGACGGTGATTTCACTTTACTGGATACCAATTCATGGTGCCCAATACAAAGATTACATTAGTAATATACTTATTCTCCTAACTTTATGTGAAAATAAATATGCTTGTTTGACAGGACTCTGTGAAGTACATAACTCGTTTTGTGTCTCAAAAGCCTGCAAAGATTGTTTTATCAAGTATGGAAGTTGTTTCTCAGTCAATGGGTTTCAAGACGCACATTCGAAATTACAAGGTTACATCACTTGATTTGTGCCATAGAACTTCCCCTAAATGTCCAAAATGTCCTCCGATAATGAGTAATGACTAGTAAAGACTTCAGTTAACCCTATTCAATATCAAGAATTTTTAATTGCTAAATTTCAGATGAGGGTTGAAGGGCTTTCTGCCAGTAAAACGTCCCATTTTTCAGTTATCTTGGAAGTGAGTTTCTGGTACTCCAAATTTGATCCCCTTTTTGTATCGTAATTCTGCTTTTTTTTTTCTAGTAATGAATTAAGTTTTAAACCAGGTTTTTCAAGTGACCTCCAGTTTCGTCTTGGTTGACATTGAGAAAGCAGCAGGAGATAGTGGTGAATACCTTAAGGTGTGCCGTTTTCTTTTACATTGAACAATGTGATCTTTCCTATTGGCTCATAATGGCAAGATTTACACCACAGGTAACGGGTCAGAATGTGTTTCGGTTGACCTGTTGAAACAACTCATTTAAGTACAGGTTGAGAAAGCCTAGGCTGGGTTAACCGCAAACACTTTTTTACTTTATAAAAAAAACATAATTGATTAACACATATCATAAAACAATAAGAATAACCAATGCATTAGAAACTGACAACTTGTAACCTGTTTGACCCGTTCTTGTTTTAGCTATTTTCTAATGTGGCTCATTGGGTTGAAATTGCCACCTGTAATACTCATGTTTAAAGTTTTGTAGCTGAGATCACATTTTGTCTTTTTGTTTTTTAATTTTGCAGTTTTACAAGAACTTCTGCAACAATCTAGAGGATATCATCTGGAAGCCACCTACTGAACACCAGGGAAAATCCAAGATCACAAAATCTAAGAGCAAGCAGCGCTAGTTGGTAACTCGGTTAGTTATCAATTCAGCTTTCTTAAAAGTTAAAACTGAGTTTGACATAACAACTGAATTTTCGGCTTTTGGAACTATTATATTTAGCTTTTGTTGCCACAAAGACACTACGTTTTTCAGGATCTGAGTGATTTTAGACAAGTTGTGTAGTTGTTGTATAAAGAATCATCATGCTTTCATTTTCTGTCCGTTTGTTTACTACATTCCCACAGGAAAAAAGACATTTACTTGCCATAAAAGTAGTTCTGCCCTCTAAATATAGAAGCATCTTAATTAGGGGTGTTTATAAACTGTCCAAACCGACCTAACCATCCAAATCGAAGCAAGTCGTCCAGACTGAGATTTATACGGTTCCGTGTTGTTGGCAGTTTGGCGGTTTAATGGTCTTGCTGATGGGTTGGAACTTGGAATCTGCTGCGTAAACCGAACCAGCTGTTATAACATTTTGTTTTTTATTTTAGAACTTAAAGAACCATATTTATCATTTTATAACCTTTAATACAAACAAATGATTTTTTTACAATAAATCCGGTTCAAACCTTAAAACCACTAAAACTACCTGACCCAAAGTTTCATTAAAACCGGACCATGAACACCCTAAAATGCAACAATATACTAAACTTTGCAATGATCAAGATTTTAAAGAGATTTTTGCATTAATTACTTTGTAGCCAACAAGGCTGTATGTTTATCATTTATGCCTATGATGTTGCAGGCCAGGCTAAGAATGGAAAAAAAGGGGTCAAAACCGCGTTGTTGACTGAAATATGCAGGCAAGCAAACTTGAATGCAGAAGTTTATGTTTGGTTTGATATGGAATATGTTTCTTTATGTAGAGAGCATAGTAATGCGATGAATACATGATTTTTCTCTTTTGTTTTGGAACAAATTATAATAGCAAGAGTGAAGAAGATCTAATCTCTTTCCATTGTCCCCTCTATATAACTGTCTTCACTATCTTCGAGTCTTGGTTTAATCACGCTTAGAAGCTTTTAGGTCCCATAAGTCGAGATGGTGGCATCACATACGCGAGACGTTGCTCTATGTACTACTAAATAAGCTTTTATTTATAGCTAGAACTTGCGTCAAACCTTTTTTTGTCAAGTAGACCTTTCATGATTTCTCCCCATTGGTTATATTGCCCTAATTTTGTCCATTTTTTGGCGTAGAATTACATGAGGCACGGCCTCAAGCCCTGACACATTTTCGAACTCATCTTGCACGCCTTTTAAAACCAAGTAACCGATGATACAACCTCTACATCTTGCATGCCTTTTTAAAACAAGTAACCAATAATACAAACCCTACTGGCCACCAAAATGATACAGCCACTTTTGGCTACCCACTCGATATAGCCGCTACCCAAGCATCCAACTACGTCAATGAATTAACCTCTTATTGTAGGTCCTACATTGATTCAACTGAGTTGGCAAAGACGTTTGTCTCACACCGCTAGGTGTGTGGATTTTTGACATGACACGAAAATGCACAAAGAAACCTAACGCAAACTTTATTGGTTTGGGTTTATATAAATTAGATTCAGGTTTTAAGTCGTTAACACCTTTAGTTAAAAGGGTGGTGTTTTGAACGATTGAGGGGCTAGCGGAGTTAGTTTTAGATTTAAACAAATGTGTTTATGTCATAACTTAATCGAAGGGTATTTCACTATTTCATCTCAAAAATTGAAAAATAAAAGAGAAATGAATATTAATAGCTATGCTTAAATTAAGCAATAGTGTTTTACATGTCTTTGTATTCATTGTTGTAAATTTGTAATTCAAGAGTATTAACAATACACAAAACAATATAAATTATACACATTTTTTTTCAAGTTAAACTGGTCATGTTCATATCAACCTTATTAATAACCGTGACTAGTTCAGTTAATGTATCTCACACGCTTTTCAGGTTAATGTCAAATTTTCAGATTCGTGGCTGGTTTGACTTGCCAACAACATACACAACTCAATTAATACCCCTACACACTAGTACCGCATTACCGACCACCTTCCCTCCACCCCGGTTCATACGGAGATGGTTGCACCACCACCATCATCACACAACCTCGAGTCCTTCGTTGTTTGATCACCATCCCTCAAGTGTCTTGTACAATTTTTCGGCCATCTTGTTTCTCTATTTATCATGTTCTTTTATTTTGACAATCACCGACATTTTCTTTCTAGGGTCATCAATCCTCCGTATCTTCTTTGATTCGTTTGAAGGGTTCTTGGATTCGTTGAAGGGCCTTTTTATTTTTTAAGAACCTTTCTATGTTAATTAGAGTAGGCTTACATTTGTTGTTTGTGGGGTTTATGTTGATGATTGGTGGGGTGGTAAGTGTTTCACGATGGTTACAAGTGGTAATTCAAAACTAGGCGTATAAATACAACACATCAAACAATTAATACCAAACACATGAAGATCAATGGTACATGTAAGAGCTTGGTCACCGGATCATACACGTAGTAGCCTAGGAAGCGTACCCACGATTAACATAATGACTAGGTCCGCCCCTGCCTTAGATACAAACAAATGACTGTCATTTTAACTATCTTTTAAAGAAGTGAAAGAGAAAACAAAGTTCAAATTATCATGATAGATGCACAAGTAGTCTAGTCTTCGACGACAAAAGGTGTTTGCAATCTTGATAACACCATCGTCTCTAGTTACGTCTTCCTCTTTTTTTTTAACAAGAAAAAAGTCAATCATTCACAACCAGTGTTTTAAAAACTAAATTGGACCAGTTGGACTGGGAACCAGGGGCTTGGCCGGTCTAGTTCATACTATCAGACCGTTTCGACTGGAATCGACCGGTCGGACCAGAAAACCGGTGGTTGAACCGGAAATTTTGGGTGGTCGGACCGAAAAGTGATTAACTAGTTCACATTTTACCCTCCCTATTTATTTTATAATATTTATGACGCCACTTGGTTTGTACATCCGATAAGACCAATTCGATCAGCAAAACAGTATGAAGACCAATCTGTCTTCTGGTCCGAGCCTAAAATCATTTTTCACAACCAGTTCACTGGTGTTTTCTTCTTATAAATTTATTTGTGACAATACATGACAAGTAATTATAGGGTGGAGTTCCAGAGTAAACACTAATGTACTTGCGAACTGAGTGAACAAATCCTGACCATTGATTTACACACGTGTATGGCTAGGATTTCATTATCAAATTGTAAAGTACATTAGTGTATTTTATCATCAAATCCTGTCCATTGATTTACACACGTGTATTAATAATCAAGAGCTAGGATTAGTTCACACAGTTAACTATCAAAGGGTTGTTCACAAATGATTCTAATCCAGTAATTATATTCTATATTGATTAGACACAATGATAACTTTTTAAAGACGTGATTATATTTATAATCCTTAAAAAAATAAATATAAATATGAAATAGAGCGTCGATTTACATCCTGTTGGGTGTTGGAAGGTATTCAATTCATATCTCGATAATCAGAGTTCCGTGTCAGGGCTTGCAATAATCCTTCACTTCCGATCCGCTTTCTCTTTACACCAATTCAATCCGATCATAATCATGTAATATTTATTATCCTAAATTCAATCATTTTCTTCTAACCATTCATCAAACCCTAACATATACGATTCGAATATTGCAGATCATTTTGCTAAATACATAAACACGATGGACGTAGCCCCTGATCGCTCCACATTCGTTTGCAGTCACTGGTAATCATATCAATTATTATTTTTATTTTCATATATGTTAATTACTTGTACGATTTTGGTATCCGATTGTTAGGTTATGTTAATATTGTAATTAGAGATTGCATGAGCTTTTATTGAGGTTATGTTAATATTGTAATTAGAGATTGCATGAGCTTTTATTGAGGTTATGTTAATATTGTAATTATTATTATTATTATTATTATTATTATTATTATTATTATTATTATACTATTTCAATGTTGTATAATGTGGATAGATAGGTTAGGTTAGGTCACATTATGAATTTGGTTCTTAATGTTGTTTTGGAGTTGGTTGTTGTGGCCTTTTCTTTTAAAAATTTAGCAATCTTGTGTTTAAATCGGTTGTTGAGTGATTGATTTATTCAGTTTTGTTATGTTATTTACCTTCTGTTGTGTTTTATAAAGAGTGGCCAGAACCCTTTTTAGTCCCACTTTAATTTTTAACTAGCTAATCAAAGGCGAGCCCGCACGCAGGCGACTTTTACAAGTGCGATGAGGCGATCTGATGGTATTTTGAAGTCGGCAATCTGCTTCTCTTTTCTTCTATGCGGACACTTTTTATTTTTTCTTTCTTTTACGCAGGCGCTTCTCTTTTTCTTTCTTCTCTTCTACAGCTCTAAGCCGATGCCCTATAAAGCAGCTTTGATCTTTTTTTTCTTTGTTTGGGAGTTTTTTTAACTTGTTTGGCCTGTATTCACATGATCGTGTAGTTTACAACTAGTTGTATCGGGTTTTTTTAGTCGGATAATTTTAAAAGTTTAATTAAGAATTTTGATATTAATTACGATTTTAGTTTCTAATTATATCAGGTTTATTATTATATTTGGGGATTGGTATTAAGTTTATATGCTTATTTATTGTACTTTTTAGTTTTATTATTGTGCTTTTATAGATCAAGTGTGTGCTGATTTTGAGCCTTGACCTAGCTCTGTAAAGGGCTTACTTAAGGGTTGGCTAAAAATCTTAGTACTTGATATATAAGAAGGGTTTAACACTTTTTCTTGATTACAAAGAATCAAGCGCACATGCTCTCAACTCTCTATCACGTGTCATACTGTCATAGATGCATATGTACTTTAACTATTATATATGTTTAATGATATAGATATATATACTAGCAAATGATTCAACGAAGTTTGGATAATGTGTTGTCAGCTGCGGCATAGCTTTGTTCCAGACTCTCCTTCATACACTTAAAAGCAATATATGAAACTTGAATCCAAATACATTAATAAAGGTTATGCAACTGGTTTTGCACTATTTTGAGTCAGTTTTTTGGAAATCTCATAAGCTGGTACACCACTAGAGTTGTGCCCTTGGTCAAAATATTAGTAGTTTCTACAAATAAAATACCCCACAAACTTAAACATCAAGAACACACACTTAACAGTAAACACCAAGAACAAAAAAGCTGATCTTTTCTGTTTTTTCCGTAGCCGTCTGTATTCATAGAGAAACAAACAAACAAACAAACAAACACCAAGTATGGATGAAATTTAAATCTCTATCTAATACTTAAAAGTCAAACCAAAGTTATTAAAGCAAACCTTGAAGGAATAAAGGTTCAGCAAACTCAATATTGTTTTGGAAAGCCGAAATAAGGGTGGTACCAACATGGTAAGTGGTAGCATCGACAGGTCACTTTATCAAGTTTTTAAACATCAGTTAAATTTGTTACCATATCATAGAGTGGACTGGTAAGAAACTCTCAGATTTTGAAGTCCCAGATTATAAGGCAAATTCTATGCTATTGCCAATGTGCATTTCGTTCAACACATTAAAACTTTTCTTATAAAAAGGCTATGTTTTCAAGCTCACTAAGCATAATCTTATTCCTAGCCGTAGGAAGTTAGTCACATAAAAGAGAAAACAGCTGTATGTATTTTACTTTCCAGTGTAAATCAACCCTAGCCTCGCTTCCATAATCAACTGCTTTTGACACTGGCCTTCATTTTTCCTGCTACATCCCTTATAATTTTAAAATAACAGTTAGTTTTGCTGTACACTGTTGAAGGTTAGCATCAGATGATTGTCGCTTTTTTCCTGTATCTTGTGTTCTTGTTTTCTTATTTTATTTTATTCACACACATACATATATCTACATAATGTTGGAAGTGTATATATAGCGTTGGGTTCAACTGAGACCACTAAAAATTTGGGAACTATATTATTCTGGTGAATACACTACTAGTGAAGGTACTAGGAACAATAGTGTATACATCAATATCACTGAATAAAATGGTTTCTAGTGGTTCCTCAATATTTTCCTTGTATGAATCCACTAAAATATATATGTTCATATTTTCTTTAGCTTTTATTTGTTTTATAAAGTTATATACTGTCTTGATAAACTCAGTAAAATGTTGAACATCTACAATGTTACCTATGCAGTGGCAAAGCCATTCTCTCCTCAAATATCGATCTGCATTATTTCCACTGTTCCCGCAATTTAGAAAAATGTAAAATCTGTAACGAGATGGTTCCCAAAAAGCACGCCGAAGAACATTACTTAACTACCCATGCTCCGGTACGTAAATTATCACCAGTTAATTTTATCTCATTCTTTACTTAAATATTCCATTAATAAAATTAAAAATAGAAATAATGTTATCTTGACTATAACTGATGGTTGAACAATTGTTGCGACAGGTACCTTGTTCACTATGCAACGAGACAATGGAACCTGAAATTCTGGCTGTACACCAAAGTGAAAAATGCCCTCAACGAATTGTGACTTGCGAATACTGTGATTTTCCTTTGCATGCAGTTGACTTACCTGAGCATCAAGTAATTGCCACCACTTTTTTAACATATGAAACTCTTACCTATTAATCATAATTCTTCTGTTATTTAACATACACAATTTACTATATTCCCAACTTTCAGGAAGTATGCGGCAATAGGACCGAACTCTGTCACATTTGCCATAGATATATACGACTACGCGAGATAATTGCTCATGAAGCCACATGTAATGGTGCCTCAAACCCACATGATTCTGCGGAAGCTTCCAGGTTAAAATACATTTATCATTTTTGTACATATGTTTTTGTGATTTTTAAGGTTTAAGTTTTCGATTTTGACGTTTTTGTTGATGTTTCTGAAGGGGGAGGGAGGCTGAAAGAGGTGGCGATGGTAGAAGAAGGCCTCCGCCACAAGACTTCACTAGAAGGCGGCTTGTACTCACCGTAGCCATAACCGGCATTGCAGTTGTTTTAGGGTCTTTTATCTTCCCAAAAAAACCACTTAACAGTTAGCTATAAAAAAGTTGTTTTTGCAGTGCAGTTGTTTTAGGTCTTTTGTTGTATTTACTATTTACCATACCCTAAAATTCTTTTGTGCTGTAAAACAAAAAAAAATGTTGTGCATCATGAAATCCCATTTGGATTTGCATATTGAGTTCATTTGCAAATAGCATGTTAAGATTACATCGCATGGAGCACAAGGTACACTTGTAAAGACTTGATGACCTGATGACACTTGTAAATAACCCAATGTTAGAATTAAGCGTCACTATTTAGGAGTAAAAAAATAGTTTTACAACGCGATAACACGTGGACTCTTCCTTCTACCTCGGCACAAACGCTGTGGGTTGCAAATGGGTATACAAAACTAAATATAATCCTAATGAACTGTTGAACACCTAAAAGCTAGACTTGTAGCTTAAGGCTTTACCCAACGACCAGGCATCGATTACAGCGAAACTTTTAACCCTATGGTAAAACCCGCTACACTTCGTCTCATCCTTTCTCTTGCTATAAATTTACTTTCATTATAGTGGGCATATATCTTTAGCATCAATTAGCAGGTGACCTTTTCATGTTATGTTGCAATTAGTTATTCTTTCCATCCCTGTGAAGAGGACCCTCCTTTCTTTTTAATCATGTACTTACTATAATGCAGTTTTTGGTTCTTTTTACCTTGTGTAACTAAATTTGAATGTTTAATAGAGAAAAGACTACCCTGATTTTCATGATTGGTCAGAGTGTTGTTGTGGTTTGTATGTTGGTGCAATGGTATGGTGTGAATGGGTCTAAAAGATGAAAGTGGAGTGTTGTATGGCATCACGGAATATGCCAAATGAAATAGTTTTGTACAAGTTTATCCTTAAAAGTCATCGCCGTACAAAATAGGAAACGTCTTAGATAAACACCCTCTTATTGAGTTATATAAGTAATCTTTGAACATAATGTTACAATCACTAATAGCAAATCAATATGACACCATGAACTTTCAATCGGGTGATCATGTTTTCTACCAATCATAAAGGCCATGAGAAATTTCATTACTCTCTTTAAAAGGGGTATGTTATAATGTTGCAGTTAGACCTTCAATGTTATACGGAACAGAATGTTGGGCTATCAAAAAGGCACAAGCACGTAAGTTGGATGTAGCAGAGATGAGAATGTTTAGTGTGGAGGAATGACCGATGAGAATGTTTAGTGTGGAGGAATGACCCGGCTCGGTCATTCCGGGTAGGGTAAACCATCATTAAATGAAGATATAATAACAATAATATCTCAATATTCTCATGCAAATAGAAGATTTGTATGATCTCCGAGAAAGTAGGAGATGTTGCATAACTGACTCTCCTAGTTAGTAGGAAACCCTAATTCACCAATAAGTATAAATAGAAGATGCTATCGCAAGGTAAGGACACACACAATTCTCTCTCTCCGAACTCTTTTACTCTCACAAACGAATACTTATTCTCACGCTGGAGGGTGATTACAGGAATAACCCCATTCCTGTAAAGAGTCCTAAGGGTGTTCTGTTTTGTAGATCAAAGGTCGGATCCCTCTCAATCGGATAAACCGGTCAAGGGACGTATCTCAAGTGACGTTTCTACATTGGCGCCATCCGTGGGACATGGAATACGAAGAATCTATTGTCACGATGAGTGTTTCGAACGCAAGTACTACAACGGTTAGCAATGTTTCGACTTCCAACGGCGAAGGAGGTACAATATCAATGAACGCCACGACGGTGGTTTCTTCCCCGACGGTAACTAGGTCTTTAAGTGTGGAATTTGACGTTGAGATGCCACGGGGACTTTTTAGTGCGACAGTCTCGGGAACAGGGCCTTCATCTATAAGCGCGGGGCTAACCCAACCTTTCGTCGCGTTGACAACAGCGACGCTCACCTCACTGACACCGATGCAGGGTGTATCCCTAAGCGCTAGTTCGCTGGTGTTTACGCCAGTTTCAGGCCCAACAAATTACTACTACCAGTCACCCCAACCCGTTTATACGACTGCTGTCGGAACATCTGCTCAATGTTACTCACCGACGGATAACTTTCAGTTCCCGCTGTTGTACTCAACTGCGTCGACAACAACGATGCTCACCTCACCGACTCCGACGTAGGGTGTATCCCTAAGCGCCAGTTCGCCGGTGTTTATGTTAGTTTCAGGCCCAAGAAATTACTACTACCAGTCACCCCAGCCCGTTTATATGACTGCTGTCGGAACAACTGCTCAATGTACTCACCGATGGATAACTTTCAGTTCCCGCCGTTATACTCAGCAGCCTTGACTACAGCGATGTCTACATCGCTCCATCAACCGGTAACGATGCTGCGGACTATGCTAAACACCCCTATCACACCCCAGAATCAGGCATACTTCCCGCCTTATTAATGTATGTCGCCTTATGGCTATGCACCTCCTCAGATGTATGGTTTTGGGAATCCGTATGAAGCAAGCCATTCAACACAATGGGGTTTCCAGCATCCGCAACCTCCTTTTGGCATGGCAGTCCCAGTCCATATCTTGTGTCTAGCAATGCAAAAGCGACCCCGACACCCAACGGGAATATCTTTAGTGCGATACAACAACTTAATTATGTTCAAACGGGACCTGACGTGAGCGAGGGTGTGTATGATTTTTAGATATAATATAAATACTTTTCACTCGTTTATGCAAGCTTTATATTTATAAAACCTGATATAACACTATCACTGTCTACAACACATAGGGCAAGTGCACCCATTGTTAGTGTAGTATAGTGATGGTAAGATACCGAGGTCGTCCAAGGACACAAGAACTTTTAATACCGGAATCGTCAATGTCTAATCGACCCAAACTTTGAGAAAAGGTTTTGACAAGTAAATTAAAATAAACACAAGAAAATGGAAGAGAAAAATAAACAAGATAGAATCACTTGGTTCCGACTCATCCTTTATGTACCCTCAGCCATTTTGGGGTGAGTCAACAGGTATACAGTCTCGTAAGGCCAGAATATTGAAAGATAATTAAATAAGTTAATAAATGCAAAATGTGGCATGTCCCTCTTTTGGAGGCAACGCTATCCCCGGCCATATTTGTCTGAGTCATCAGGGATACAGTCCCGCAAGGCCAGTTTAAAGTTTTAATAGTAGTTTATAAATAAGGGGTTCAAGCCGTTCTTACTTCCCCTGATTTGCTGCTATCTACCTCAAAGGAAGTCCTAATAAGCTTGAACCAAGTCCTCGCAGGATCTATACACTGAACGAGGCAAGAATCTTACCAAAACCAACCTTCTAACCCCTTCTAGGCAGTTAACGTGCTTTATATAGACCGTAAAAACACGAATGAGTGAATCAACAAAACTTGAAGGAGTGATAGAATAAAACTCACTTTCAATATAAAGAAACTAGTTATTAAAGTCATTAATACAAACCCAATTAAAAAGTTAACCAAAGATTAGAAATCAAAAGTGATACATAAAAGATTTTGTTTTCACCAAGTGATGTAAGAGATTAGCCAAGCATGACCATAGTTTGACAAAGGCTATTGCGATCAATCCTGGATCCCGAGATTACTACACACTGTAAACTCTAAAGATTGTGGTGGAATGATGGCAGGTGTGAGAGAAATGGTTTGCCAAGGGATGAGTTGGAATGAAACCAAGCACCCCTATTTATAGCTGGAAACAGACTGTTCACACGGCCCTATATCTTCCTTCTTCTCTGTCTTCATTTGATTGGTTTGTCAGATCAGCCTGCTACACGGCCCCGTGGCCATTGTACTTACTGTACTATCCCATATATGCAAATCTGGAAGTTGACCACGGCCCGCGCCCAAGGGGACACGACCCTGTGTCTCTTGTCTGTTTCTGTTTGTCTTCTTCTGATCTGGAATCTTTAAGGGGCACGATGCCATGCCGACAAGGCACGACCCCGTGCCAAACTTCTGATTCGTTGTTTTTGATCTTGGGGTGAAGCTTGGAGGTCCGGTATAGTGTGTTGTTTTCCCGTCTTCTGTACTTATGTTGGATTTTGTCGTTAATTTGTTCCTTTTGTACATTTAAGCTCTTTTAATCCTGAAATCACAAGTATACAAAGAAACACACCTTTTCTAACATAGTACTAAAAAGGTTTGATTTTATACTGATACAATTTATATGTTGCATTTGACGCATATAAGGACCATCGTCAGTTACTCTTATGACAACCCCTCCTGATACTCAGGGTCTGCCTATTGTAATACTAGTAGATCCAGAAGAAGATGAGTTGACCAGACCCTACAAACCGGGTGAGGTCACTTTCAGATCAAAATTCTCTAGGCGGATAGAAGAAGCCCCTATAAAAGATAAACCAAAGATGCCACCTACGGTGGGCAAGTACGATGGGACCAGTAATCTGGACGACCATATTAACCTTTTCCGTAGTGCAAGTGAAGTGGCACTGTGGCCAATGCCTCTATGGTGTAAAATGTTTGTTCAAACCCTTCGTCACGGAAGCAATGATCCCAGCTGAATTTGGGCTTCCATCCTTAAGGCGATTGACCACGCAGGATGACAATGACCAACACCTTAGGGAAAATCTAGTCCTGTTAGAAGAACGACGCGAAGCAGCCGCCATCAGTGAAGCAAGATATAAACAGGCTATGGCTAATTGCTATAACAAAAGGGCGTCTCATTTAAATTTCCGGGTTGGTGACTACGTCCTAAGGGATATTAAAGCCAGTAGGGCAGAAAGCAATGGCAAGTTGGGCCCTACCTGGGAAGGACCTTATAGGGTCAACAAAATTTCGGGCAAGGGAGCATACGCACTGGAACATTTGGATGGAACCCCTATTCCGCGATCTTGGAACGCCGCCCAGCTCAAGAGATATTCTATGTAATACCCGCCCCTAACGGCGGAGAAGATTATTTTATCTTTATTTTTTATCGCATGTCTTTATTCGTTTACCCATGACTTTAAAATAGTTAACTGGTTCATGCATTGATCATGGTTAAATAGCATTAAAAGCAATTGATTAGATGGATGTTAAACAGTCACATCGCCCCCATGTAAGGAGGCGAAACCAGAGTAATCATGACAAATCATTAAACAAGGCCCTGATGCTTATGTCAGAGCGTAATGATTAAACAAAAAGGAAAAGAAGCAGTAGCCTTAATACATATTGTTCGAAATTGTCAATGAGGCAACACGTGCCTCATGTTTTAGTTAAATATTGGTAGCATTGGGAGTTGAACCGCCTACTAGTTAAGTAGGCGGCATACTGCTTCCGGGTCCTTGCTTCTTATGGCATCCAAGATCTGCTGAAATTATGGAAGCGGGTCATTGGCCACAGCGGATAGAGTCTCCGCCATACGGTTCGAAGTCGCAGCGTTCGCGGCCCAGAACTCCTCAGTTAACATTTCTTGGCGGTTGCATCCTAGATAGGCAGTGTGCTACCATCATGGTGTCCAGTTTCATACTCTGTAGTTGCCAGGTCATCCAGCAGGCCACTAAAATGAGGAGACCTCCTTAGATACTCAAAGCAGGAGACCACGCTATGAGAACCCCACCATTTTTTCTCATCTTTCAGTGCTCCTATTTGGGTAGTGAGTTCGCCTATCTCGGCCAAGGCTTGATTGGTGCCGTTCTCAACTTCAGTATGGCGGGACCTCTCAGCATTAAGGTCATGTTGTAAACGAGATCTCTGGACCATGAGATCATCACACTTCTGGCGGGCCTGCTTAAACTGCGCTTGGGTATCCTCCATTTGAGCCATCAAGGCAGTTTGTCGTTCTTGCACATGCGACACAAACTCATAGTCAATACGAAGACCTTGTATTGGATAAGTCAGAACATAAACCTTTTGTGCTTCTGCCACCGCCCTTTTCTCCAGCTCTTTTTGTATTTTCTCCAGCTCTCTATCACTGGAAAACTCTAAAGGAGAGATCGGTAGGCCCATAGATAGGGCACTAGCAGTAGGAATTATCGCCACGGGTGTCCCCTTGGTGCACAATACAGAAGGTGCAGGGGATGGCAGTCTAAGTACCATGGCAGCAGTAGCAGCGGGAGTCGTTGTGGTGGTGACAGTGGTGACTTTGGTATACAAGGGGGTGGCAATTTCAATGTTGGCGCGTGGAGTCTCTGAACTAATCAACACATCAACAACCCCACTTGTTTCCTCAATAGATGCTTCAATCGAAATGATCGTATCTGCTCCATCGCTCCCGGGAGATCTAGAGGCAGCGGGGGTAGCCGTAGTGTCTGGTGGGACTCTGGGAATTGGACCTGTAAAAGTGACGTAAGAACGAGGTGCAAAGGAAGTAAAGGGCATAAATGAGAAAATCTAAATTGCTCACCGAGACCCGCCAGCACAGCTTGCCTTTTGGCAGCGGATTGGGCTAGCAACGGGGTGGTTTTTGCTCATTTCGAAAGCGGCCCCGGAATTGCTACTTCTATGCCAACCACGAGGGCAGGAACCAGTGTCTCGGATACCCCGGTAGTCATTGGTGGTGTTTTAAGGGCGGTCACAGGCTCAAGAGCAGTTTTGGAAGCTTGACCTTTGGTACTACTTTTTGCTCCAGACTTTCTGAGGCGGATAGTTCTCCTAGGAACAGTCACAATTTATACACTACCACTCACCGCTCCAATAGTGGAAAAACCTTGGATAACCGCATCGAGATGAGGACCTGAAGACACGAAATTCCCTATATGCATCTGCAAGATGTTTTCCTCGTGAGGGTGAAGGGGCCGGTCCACGGTTAAGATAGATGGGGATTTCTCCGGGCACAGAAAGTCCACCAAGGAGTAGGCATCTACAAAAGGCCTTGTTGGTCACAGTAATCAGAATAATGGAAAGCTTACAATGTTTAAAGCCATTACCTCAATCCTCTTGAAAGCCCGGTAGGTTTGTATGTTGGGCCAACACAAGGGCCACTTTGGGAATAACAGTGCACTAAGGTGAGTGAGTGGTTAAGGCCTTAAACTGTGCATTCTCCGGGTACTCTGACTTGGCGGGTCTGATCGGAGTGTCGCGCCCCGGTCAAAGATAATATTTATATACCCAAATTACCCTTAACAGTGCGTTAGTGGTAGTAAGGGGTCGAACCACGAAGAGTTTGTGGTTTGCGAATGGATATGATTTATTTTCGGTAAATGTGTCACTTTTTATGAAGCTTGCTATAGTATTAATAACTTTAGTTTGTTTTGAAGAGATGTCGGATTGATCCGACTGATTCTACTTTACTAACTTTGAAAACTCAAATGATTGCACGAAAACTTTGATTAACATAATGAAACACAATATTTGGAAGCAAGGTTCACACCCGGTTCGGTAATGCAACTCCTAGGATTTCTACATGTTTTGGTTTTAACTCAATTGCAAACAATGATCAACGAATTTACTGTTGCGTGGTTTAGGTGTCAAGAGCTATCAACATCATAGACAATGGATTACAATACACTTTATTACCAAGAACATGTAAACTCTAACCTAGATAAGGCATAATCGCACATAAACATTTCGCAAAGTCAAATTTCATAACTCATTCGACAATTCACAAATACAATACAAATGCGAGACAATTATCATAAGTTCTCAAATCAAATTGCAATTTGTCACAAATCAAAACCCAAAACAATGTTAAACCCTAAAACTTACAAAACCTACACCGGGGTGAAACCTTTGGAAATTAGCCGCTCATGGTGAATGGAACTTGATCCACGAGAGATGAAATCTTGAACATTGACATCTCGAGCTTAGTGATGATGATAGATGGTGATTCGGTTTTAGGGTTGATGGTGATGATGAACGGAATGATGGATGATTGGAGATGATGGTGTTAGTGAATTAGGGTTACGGATGATTCAGATGATAATTCAGATGATTGATATGGATTGGTGATGTCGAAGATGAAGGTTGGTGGTTACTAGGCTCCAAGAACAAGTACAAGACTTCAAAAATTCGTAACTCCTCGCAATTGGGTCAACACCATCTTTAAAACCCGTCTAAAATTGAATTTCAGCGACGACATAACAGGGGAGGCGTCACCGACGGCCCCTAGATCTTCAGGTTTTCCTCAGACGGCTTAAACCACTGTCTACGACAAAATTTTGCCGACGGAGTTATCTGGGGGGAGTTGCCGACGGCCCATATGGGCGTCGGCGACGGCCTCCCCAAACCCTTTTTCTATTTTCCCATTTTTCGCTCCCGGTTGATCCAGTTTCCATCCCGATGCTCCGAAACGCTCCCGAATAGCTCTTTAAACTTTGTAAACCTTCAAAATACAAAAATCAAAAGTAGGCTATTCGAAACTAAAAGTTACTTAAAACGTTAACTTAAACTCAATAAAAGCAACGGTTTTCAACCACGTATCACATCCCCACACTTTTCTTTTGCTTGTCCTCAAGCAAATTTGTTTTTCACTTTCACGTGGGTCAAACAAAGAACACACTTCCCATTCTCAAGGTATGAGCTAAGGTCTAATGTCATACTTAGTTCAAACATTTTATCATTTTCAAATTATTTAACATTAATATGATGATCTCATATAAAAATGGTTATCCAAGATTAACCCGCCTTTAAAACTCACATATCATACATATCCCTCATAATGTTCTCTCCACTCGGCTTATAATTTGGCTAATGAATAATACATTAGCGCTTTTGATGTAAACACACAACCAATTAGAACATATACCCGCATACGCTTGCAACTCAATCATTCTCCACCACTGAACACAAGTCAAAAGGTCTTGAACGGGTTGTAACAGGGCTAGGCTAAGGGCATGGAATGAGATGTTTTGGAAGCGGCTAAGGTGATGAAAAACTTGATTTTTATGACATAACAACTATACGAACATAATCGACTACAAAATAATAACTACAAGAAAAGATTTTCTGCCTTTATTCAATAACTATCTGTACATGCGTTTTTCTTTTCTTTTCTAGATAGATTTTTTTAAATCAAGTTTTCATCACACGGGTTAACATATAGGGTTCAAAGGTCAAGGGCTAAATGGGTTGGTCAAATGAAAGGTTTATGCTCAAAATTGGCGATTAGGGGGTTGATTTTTTTTGGGTAAGGATGTATAAATGGTGTAAAGTCAAAAGGTTTACGTAACGCCTTGATCATTCTTGTGTTCATATTCAGTCTATGGTCTCAAACGTATCAAAAGTTGCAAGTTCTACAATACATGACTAATGGTCCACTCAACCAAGAAATATATGCATATATGATGTGTAAAAGTGGCTCAAAAATTCACATATAGAAGGTATGGTATGTGATATGTATAAAGTGTAAATTTTTTAGGCGGATTATTCCCAAATAACCACCCGTTAAATACCCGTCATGTTATTTCTTTGAACTTGACCATGACAAAAGACCAAACGGGTTGTGTCATCCCTCATCAACTTAGCTACTTGTGCTTTTTAGACCGCTTTAAACAAAGACATTTTGAAAAATTTTTGAAATTTTCCCCATCCCCACACTTAAGGTCAACATTGTCCTCAATGTATAGTGTATAAATAAATGGGTCAAAATTGAAAACTTTTTCTCTCCATCCCCACACTTGAGGTCAACATTGTCCTCAATGTATAGGAATAGAGCTTTTAAAACGCACAAGGGATGTGACACGACCGATTTCCCAAAATTCCACCCCGAAAAAAAAAACAAAATACAATCCACTTATTACGCAACGTAGACCAAATCAAAACTAAAGGAAATGTATGCACCTGGTTTTCGCTCATTCCTCGTGTGCTTTTCAATTTCAACAAAATGGTTGATAAACGAACCCAATGCACCTACAAATTTCACTCTTTGTGTAGAAGCAAGCTTCTCACAACTAGAAAAATTCGTTAGTTATTTAGTTCTACCATTTTTATTAAAATAGTTACCAAGTCATAATTTATTCAATTTTTTTTGGAAAAGGAAAATTGTACAACAAAAGCCTAAACTCACTTTCGTAGGAATTACGGTTGCATTTAGCGTATGCAACAAGCCCTTTTAAACCTTCCGATAGCTCGGAAGGACGAGTAGGTCTCGTGAGGGTTATCTAGGGAACACACCCACAAAGTTCATTTAACTATTAACACAAATAGAACTAAAAACTAAAAAAAACACAAAAATTTACAAGAACAAAGAAAACATACCGGCTCATCGTTGGTATCGCTCATTCGAATCCACCGGTGGGTATGGCTGATAGGGATATCCGGTGAGGGCTGACATCATATCGTGAAAATCGTCAAGTGGCCCCCTTTCACCTTCAGCCGGCACTGGGAACTGCGGTGGGAAGAAACTGGAGCCAACAGCCTCAGGCAGTGCGGAGATGGATCAGAAGACCCAGTGGTAAGAGGTAGGTTCTCGTAAGATACCCAAGGCGCATGTCCTTGATAGGGACGACCTGCTTCCCGATGTCGGTGGTGGCGCTCTTGATCATGCAGGTGTTTGGTGTTATTCACCGCCATTTGTTACGCCACCGCCACAGCGTGCCATCGGCGGTCCTCCAATGCGTTTTGTTCAGCACGCAACCTATCTTGCTCATCCTCCCACGCTTGTCTTCGAGACAATTCTTGTGCATGATACAAGTCTTGTCTCTCCATAAACGCCTGATGAGCAGCCCACTGCTCCTGCTGTCTCTCCCAGTATCTTGCTCTTTTGCTCGATGAGCAGCATCTTCATCCCAATGAGCCTGCTGTTGGCCCCCCCAATCTTGTTCCCATTGTTGCCTCCGCTATTCATATTCCCGATTCTCCCCAATACACGCGGAGACATTATCATAAACGTCTTGATGTCCCGGTTGTAATTGGGGTATCCGGGTTTCCGCCGGTTCGGAATGAAAGTAGCCACCCCGGCCGAGATTTCTTGATGTGGCCGGGTGTACCTTTGATGAGGCCCCCTTGGACCTTGAAGCTCATCTTCCTCTTCTTCATCCATCATCTCTTCTTCTCTTGCAGCCTCTTGAGCTACACTTGGATCGGCAAACTGAAACTGATGCCCGTGATCATCGGTGACGGTGTATTGGTGCCCATACACCTGAACTTGGATCTTCCAATGTTGCTTCATTGATGCGAAGCAAATCTGATCCACCAGTTTTAACACCCACAACGAATCAATTGGCAACTTGTTCTGTTGCACTATTATCGCGCTAATAAGTCGTACATATGGTATCATCTTTCGAGTGTACGAATCGCGCGTGTCCCAAGTGTTGATCATGACTAGATGGCGCCACAATAGATCGCGCACGTATCCCAAAGCTTGGAGCACTCGACAGTCCGAGGCCTTCACCTTCCCTCGGTCCCCATAATCTCAAGAGAAAAGGGTTGAAGAATCTTCCCTTCAACCAACAATTGACTTTGAAGAGCAGCCCCACCATCCGAATAGGGCAAAACCGATTCTACCATTCCTTCCGGATCCGCAGTATTGACTTTATTATCCAAAATTGGTCAATAGTGTAGTAGTCATACTCATTGACCCCTAACGAATCGAACTGGGCGATACAATTCATTGTCTCGAAAGACATCACCATTTGCCCCCTACCAGTGTCACCCACCAACTTCCATGTACTTGGTGGGCCATCCTTATTCACGAACCTGAGCGAGGCCAACCACTCGCAACACAGCAGCCAAATATACCCTTGGTGTGATATCCTCACACCAATCCGAAACCCGTTCCCAACCGATCCTTTCAAACATTTGAACGATCCCTATCGTTCTAAACTCCTCTACATTCAATGTGCGCTCTGGCACAATTCGTTCCGAGATCGTTGTTTGCACCCTGTTAACCATCTTCCATTTCCACAACTTCACCTCCAACCGCCTATCGTTAAACCTTGAGAGAGGTCGTCGTTTATTACTCTCCCAAGGTTCACCGACACTACTATCTCGAATCCTTTCCCACGCCCAATCTTGCATAAATATGCGATCGTCATTATCTTCCAACCTAGTCAACTGCTCCCACTTCCTTGCTATTTGCCCCGATGAGGATCCGGCTCCCGAAGAGGAACCTTGACTCGAAACCTTGCTACGTTTTCGGCTTGCCATATCTACAAAACACAAAGCAAAGAAACAATTAAACATGGTGAATCTCATCATCTAAATCCTCACTTCAAATTCAACCCGAATGTACTTCTTAAGCATATCACACAATGTTGACACATAACTTATGGGTTAGACAATTATCCGGTTAAATCTTTTAAATTTGTGCACTTTTGCCAATCCAAAAATTTCAATTTCTATGTTTGTACTCCTAAACATATAACAATATATGCTCAAACAAGATTTCAACATCATGTGTATACATGCAATTTAAACAACTCATACTCATTACATAACGGTATTGCATGCTTAATCCCACCCAAATCACTCGTATACTCAAATTCAAGCAATTATACATATCATGATATCATAAACATCCTACTTTCAAACCTAGATTCAAAATTTCGGAAGAAAATCATGTACCATATGAAATCCATGCTCAAATTTAAATAAAAATCATACCTTTAACGTTGCTTAACCACTAGAACTTCAAAGAAAAACAATGCACTACGAAGAACACTCTTTTCTCCAAAAACCCAAATTTTGATCTTCACTAATCTTGCAAATACGCAAGAATTGAAGGAAACCGTGTTAGGGGTTTTGTTCTATGCGAAAAAACACACGAAATAGGCTCAAGAATCAAGTGATTTGGTTGAGGATTGAAGAAGATATGGAGGTTTGAAGATTAGGGTTCTTATGAAGAAGCTGAAGAAGATGAAGAAGGTGTGAAGAAAAGGGCAGGAGATTGGGTTGTTTTAAAGAGGTATTGGTTGGTTGTGGTTAATCCGGGTCGAATTTGTGGTTAAAAACATGTTCGGGTCGAGTTTCGGTGGGTTAAAACGTGTTTGGGTCCGAACACACTCGTAAAAAACAAATCAGCGTCGGCTGACAAACCAGGAGGCGTCGCCGACGGCCCCCTGGTGCATCGCCGATGCCCTCTTAAACTCACAACTTGGTCCGATTGCCTAACCCACTGTATACGAACAATTTCACCTGACGGTACAAACAAGAAGCCATCGGCGACGGCTAGGGGGCCCGTCACCGACGCCCCTTAAACCCCCCCTTTTTTTCGCAAAACATTATACCACCCCCCGAAAAACTGTGGATTGTCCCCAATGCACAAAACCAGTGAAGAACATACCTCATATCTTCATGACCCATTTGCGAAATCTAACTTCACACGTTTAACGAGGTTAGTACAAAACAAGCGAAATTAACACAAGCACACCGTACAAACAATGAAAATATACTAGTGTATTTGGTCCTTTAATTGACCTCGTAATTCGGTACACTTACCAAGAAGCTTACCGATTCGTTGTTTACCTCAATGTTGTCCTCGGTACCATCGAGAAACGGTTTAAGTCGGTGACCATTGACCATTTGTCTCGACCCATCCTTTAGGTCCTCCATGGTAACATCCCCAAGCTTGCCAACCCTTGTAATCACTAACGGGCCCATCCACTTGCTTTTAAGCTTTCCCGGGAAGAACTTGAGCCGTGAGTTGTATAACCACAGCTTTTGGCCTACCACGAACTCCTTTGGTTTTAGTTTGGCATCATCTGCTCTCTTCATTCCATCTTTGTATCTCGAAGCACATTCATACGCCTCTTCCCGAAGCTCTTCCAACTCGCAAAGCTTCAACTTGCGCTCCTTACCTGCATCGTTATAATTAAGGTTAACCTCTTTTACAGCCCAAAATGCACGGTGCACAAGTTCGACCAGTAAATGACAATTTTTACCATAAACTAAGCAGTAAGGTGTAGTGCCAATAGGAGTTTTATGCGCCGTTCGATAGGCCCATAAAGCATCGTTCAACTTTGTTGACCAATCATTACGGTCCGGTCTAACGGTCTTTTGCAAAATTTCTTTGATCTGCCTATTAGACACTTCCACTTGACCACTTGTTTGTGGGTGGTAGGGGGTAGCAATCCTATGGTCCACACCATATCGTTTAAGCAATTTTCCAAAATTAAAATTCTTAAAGTGAGATCCCTCATCGCTTATGATTACCCGGGTCACCTAAATCTAGAAATAATATTTGTTTGCACCAAATTGCAAACAACGGTATGGTCATTTGTTTTGGTGGCAATCGCTTCGACCCATTTTGACATATAATCAATGGCCACCAAAATATACAAATTACCCTGAGAATTGGGGAATGGGCCCATGAAATCTATTCCCCAAACGTCGAAAATGTCGACAATAAGGATCGGTTGCATGGGCATCTCTTCCCTCTTAGAAATGCCCCTAACTTTTGACATTCAACACAGTTCTTAGAAAAAGCAAAATAGTCGGCCAAAATGAACCGCTATTCAACACTTTATGTCCTGTTTTGTGACCATTTAAATGGCCTCCACAAGCAAAGGTGTGCAAATGTTTCAAAACACTTGGGATCTCTTCATCCGGGATGCATCTTCCTATTACTTGATCCGGACATGTCTTGAACAAATCCGGTTCCTCCCACGTGTAATACTTGATCTGAGACAAAAAATGCAATCTTCTTCGTCTGTCCCAATGAGTTGGTAAGTCACATGTCACCAAATAATTCAAAATATTAGCAAACCATGGTAATGTTGACACTTTGAGAATGTGCTCCTCTGGGAAAGTCTCGTTGATCTCAACATGAGAGGAACCCTCTTCTACCATCAATCGGGATAAGTGATCAGCCACAACTTTCTCGTTGCTTTTCTTGTCCTGAATCTCAAGGTCAAATTCTTGTAGTAACAAGATCCATCGGATCAATCTCGGCTTTGTATCCTTCTTCTCCATAAGGTACCTGACAGCAGTATGATCAGAATATATAATTACCTTATTTCCCCAAATATAAGCCCGGAATTTGTCCAAAGCATACACCACCACAAGTAGCTCTTTCTCAGTGGTTGTGTAATTTAATTGCGCATCTGAAAGAGTCTTACTTGTGTAGTATATTGCCACGGGTTTCTTTTCTACCCTTTGACCCAACACACCCCCCACTGCATAGTCACTTGCATCACACATGATTTCAAATGGTAACGACAATTCGGTGATTGCAAGATTGGGGCTTCAACCTACTTTTGTTTCAAAACTTTAAAGGCATTTTGACACTCTTTATTGAAATCAAACGGTTGATCTTTTAATAATAGATTACATAAAGGTTTTGTTATGTCACTAAACCCTTTTATAAACCTTCTATAAAACCCCGCGTGACCCAAAAATGACCTAACACCTTTAACGCTCCTGGGATATGGCAAAGTAGATATAACTTGCACTTTTGCCCTATCGACCTCTATCCCACGACTCGACACAACGTGATCCAACACGATTCCCTCTTGAACCATAAAATGGCTCTTTTCAACTCAAAACCAAATTCTTTTCAACACATCTCTTTAAGACCTTTTCGAGTTGGTCAAGGCAACCATCAAATGATGACCTGAATATTGAAAAGTCATCCATAAAGATTTCTAAGGACTCCTCCACCATATCTGAAAAGATACTCATCATACACATTTGAAAGGTGGCGGAGGCATTACATAGCCCAAACGGCATTCGCCTAAATGCGAAGGTACCGTATGGGCAAGTAAAAGTGGTCTTAGCTTGGTCTTCTGGATGGATAGCTATTTGATTGTAACCCGAATATCCATCCAAGAAACAATAACATTTTTGACCCGCTAACTTTTCAACTATTTGGTCAATAAAAGGTAAAGGGAAATGGTCTTTGGAAGTTGTGGAATTCAACTTCCTATAATCAATACAAATCCGCCACCCGGTTACCGGCCGAATGGCGACCTCTTCACCTGCATCATTAGTGACGATTTGGATGCCTGCCTTTTTGGGAACCGTCTGTGTTGGGCTCACCCATTGGCTATCAGAAATGGGTATGTAATACCCGCATCTAGCTATTTCAGCACTTCCTTCTTGACCACTTCTCTCATATTCGGGTTCAGTCTCCGTTGTGTGTCACGAGAAGGTGTGCTTTCATCCTCCGTGATGCTCTTGTGCATCACTACTGAAGGGCTAATCCCCTTCAAATCCGCAATGGTCCACCCAATAGCGGCTCTATGGGTGACCAACACACTCATCAGTTTCTTCTCTTGCTCCCCGGTCAAATCCGCCGCAATGATAACCAGTAGCGTGTTGCCCTCACCCACAAAAGCATACTTTAAATGCTTAGGCAACACCTTCAACTCAATAGTAGGAGGTTCTTCCAATGACGGATTCAGTTTGGTGTCAATCTTTTCGGGAAGATTTTCCACTTGGTGTGTCCAAGGTGGTCTTCCTTTCTTAACCGACATTGCCTCCATCTTCTTCTCCTCCTCATCCATGCTGCGATTTGTCTCCGTTTGCAACCTGTCAAACATAAAGCACTCCTCTATTGTGTTTTCCTCCTCGACACCCATGTCATAAAAAGGTATACACACGTCAACAACATCCGCCATATAGCATTCATCATTGACTAGAGGATCCGTTAATCCGGAAAAAAAATTTAACCGCAACCGACGGTTACCAGAAGTCATGTCGACCATTCCCGTTTTACAATTTATTTGAGCATTTCATGTAGCGAAAAACGGTCGACCCAATATAACTGTGGGTTGCTTGGTAAGGTCCAAAGAGACATAATCGAGTACAAGAAAGTCCACCGGATAGTAAAAGTCCTCAACTTTAACAATTACATCCGTGACTATTCCACGGGGTAGCTTAGGAGTTAGATCGGCCAACACTACAGTAGTGTTTGCTGCTCTCAATGGACCAAACTCATATTGGTCATATAAACTACCCGACAGAATACTCACACTAGCCCCAAGGTCCAAAAGTGCCCTTGTCATTTTAAATTCTCCAACTTGAATGGAGATAATAGGCGCCCCCGGATCTTGTAGCTTAAGTGGAAGTGCACCCGAAAGAATCCACGTTTTCAGTTAAATCAAGTTTCTAAGGAAATTTGTGAGTTCGCTTTTGGGTACACAGATCTTTCAAATACTTAGCATAGGATGGAACTTGCTTGATGGCATCCAAAAGAGGTAGATTAATTTTGACTTGTTTGAAAATTTCCCACATTTCTTCTTGGTGGGGACCTCTTTTGTTTACTACCTTTTTGGATGGTCCCAACAAGGCATCGGGATAAGGGGCGGTATTAACCTCCACACCCTTGTCCTTAGCTTTTGGGACAGGGACGGTCACAACAGGTGTACTTTGCTCATTTTTTAAAACATTTTCTTTTCGACCCCGTTTGACCGTCAACATTCTCATCATCGCTAGCCTCTTCCACCACCCCTTCAACAAACTAAGGTGGTGGTGACAAGACACCATTATCAACAACTCGACCACTACGCAAAGAAATTTTATTAATAGGTACCTCACGTGTGTTCTTTGAGCTTGAGCCTTGATGCTTTAGATTCACAGTCGTATCACTAGGTAGCTTCCCTCCATTTCCTCTCAATTGCGCCATCTCCTCCGCAAGTTGCCCCACTTGCTTCTCCAAAGCTTTATGCGATTTGTCACGAACCTCAAACTCCTTCTTCATTTCCATCTTGATCTCTTGATTTGAGGTTGCAATGGCATTCATGATAGCATCTAATTTGGAGGTTACGGAATCTTCACCACCCATTGGAGGATTTGCATTACCGCCTCCATTACCACCTTGGTTGTAACCCCTTTGATACCCGCCTTCGCGGTTTTGATAATGTTGGCCACTCCCTTGGTTATAATTTCGTTGATAACCTCCTTGATTACCGCCTTGGCGGTTTTGGTACATCGAACCCCCTTGATTTCCACCTTGATTATTCTTTTGAAAATTAGGGTTCATCTGGTTTGAAGCATTTCCATAGCGAAAGTTGGGGTGATTTCTCAACCCCGGGTGATAGGTATTTGAGTTCATATCGAACTGTTTTCTCTCACCATAGACTTGATTCACCTCTTCACTTGCTTGGAACATGCCCACTTGACATCCCTCAGTCCGATGTCCAATATCCCCACAGTCTTCACACACCGCAAATTGGACCGCCCTAACATCTTTCTTTTTCATTCTTGCCAACTCTCTCTCCAAAGTGGCAATTCTATCCTTGGCGCTTGAATCAAGATCGGGAAGAGATCGAGAGGTTGGATGCTTCTTTGATCGGTTCGCCATAGCGACCGCTTTTGAATTTTTACTCATCCGCTCCAAAAATTCCCAATCATCCTCCTCATGATTGTTCAACAAGGTCCCATTGCTAGCCGATTGTAAATATTTGTTGTCATCGGCATCTAACCCCCTTACAAAACACTTAAGTAAATCCCACCTTGGAATTTGGTGATGAGGACATTTTCTGACCTACTCCTTGAAACGGGTCAAAGCCTCATGTAACAACTCCCCCGGTAATTGCCTAAACGACCGGATTTCGTCTCTTGCATCATCGGTCTTGGCAATGGAATAGTATTCATCTAAAAATACTTGCTGCATCTCTGCCCATGTATGAATACTATTCGCCGGCAATGTAAGAAACCATTGCTTCGCCTTATCTTTTAGTGAAAATTGAAACAGCCTCAATTTCACTTCTTCTAGGGCAAAATCATGACCTCCAATTATGCCACAAATGGCCAAGAATTCTGCCAAATGGGTATAAGGCTCGTCATTGGTTCTACCATTGAAGGGGGTAGAATATTGATGTAATTTGGCTTGCAGTCGAACGCCCTTCTTCCTCGGGGTGTGGGCACAATCGGTGAGTCATTGTCGGTGACCACCGGTCTGAATCGCCCATTAACACCCCTCGGAGGTTGTTGATTTACTTGGCGTCTTGGACCGTTAACCTCTTGATTCATGGGCTCATAATGACCTTTTCGATCGCCACCCCCATTCCCACCTTGCTTTCCGCCGCCGACAAATTGTGGAATTCGGCCACGGTTACCATTGTTGTTACCGTAATCCCGATTTCATCTATCATTCCTTGGCTGACGGTCATTCCTGTAACCATCGTTCCTCCCATAGCCGCCATCGTTCCCTACGAAATTGGCATTTTGATAACCAAACTTCATAATCAAACCCCCACGCATTGTAGAAATTTCCCATGTTATTATCCCCCCAATCTTCATCTCCGACTCTCTCATCATGATTTCCCCCGTCGTCTGAGTATTCCGAGTGAATGCTCATGTGGTCCGGCGATTGATAACTGGGAACACTGTATGATGCATCATCGGGAATATTGTTCCTCAACTCGTCAAGGTCAATGAACTGTGCTTCATTTGTGGGATTACCACGACTATTGTTAACTCCACGGTTGGCGTTAACGTTTCGGTTGTTGATATTGGGTGGTATCGGTTTTACCGGTTTTGGTTTGAAGGTGGAGGTGTGCGTTGGCGATTGCTTGGGTTTTGGTTTTGGAATGGTGGGGTTGGTGGTCTAGAGTTATGACCACCACCCGATTGATGGGTTTGGTTTTGTGGTGGGTAGTCATATTGTTGGTGTTGAGTGTTGGGCTGGTTGGAATTCTGAGGGTCCATTGGAATGGGTCCAACGGATGGTGTAGATGGTGAATTGGAGTTGGGGGGTTAGAAGTAAGTGTTGCCTCTAACCGGTTGGCTAGGTTTCTTCTCACGACCCGCTCGATTTCCGGTTCAAACACTAATGGTGATGTCCTCCCGGAATTCCATGTATGCATGCGCCACCTGTATCCTGCACAAGTAACACACCCATATAACACAAAAGCAAAGACGAGAATAAGAAATAAGCACTTAAACAGTTAATCACAAAATCAAACAATTCCACACACAAAGCGCACGAACTCCCCGGCAACGGCGCCAAAATTTGATTGGAGTGTTGCGCCCCGGTCAAAGATAATGTTTATATACCCAAATTACCCTTAACAATGCGTTAGTGGTAGTAAGGGGTCGAACCATGAAGAGTTTGTGGTTTGCGAATGGATATGATTGATTTTCGGTAAATGTGTCACTTTTTATGAAGCTTGCTATAATATTAATAACTTTAGTTTGTTTTGAAGAGATGTCGGATTGATCCGGCTGATTCTACTTTACTAACTTTGAAAACTCAAATGAGCACGAAAAGTTTGATTAACTTAATGAAACATAATAGTTTGGAAGCAAGGTTCACACCCGGTTCGGTAATGCAACTCCTAGGATTTCTACACGTTTTGGTTTTAACTCAATTGCAAACAATGATCGACGAATTTAGTGTTGCGTGGTTTAGGTGTCAAGAGCTATCAACATCATAGACAATGGATTACAATACACTTTATTACCAAGAACATGTAAACTCTAACCTAGATAAGGCATAATCGCACATAAACATTTCGCAAAGTCAAATTTCATAACTCATTCGACAATTCACAAATACAATACAAATGCGAGACAATTATCATAAGTTCTCAAAACAAATTGCAATTTGTCACAAATCAAAACCCAAAACAATGTTAAAGCCTAAAACTTACAAAACCTACACCGGGGTGAAACCTTTTGAAATTAGCCGCTCATGGTGAACGGAACTTGATCAACGAGAGATGAAATCTTGAACATTGACATCTCGAGCTTAGTGATGATGATAGATGGTGATTCAGTTTTAGGGTTGATAGCGATGATGAACGGAATGATGGATGATTGGAGATGATGGTGTTAGTGAATTAGGGTTACGGATGATTCGGATGATGATTCAGATGACTGATATGGATTGGTGATGTCGAAGATGAAGGTTGGTGGTTACTAGGCTCCAATAACAAGTGCAAGACTTCAAAAATTCGTAACTTCTCGCAATTGGGTCGACACCATCTTTAAAACCCGTCTAAAATTGAATTTCAGCGACGACATAACAGGGGAGGCGTTGCCGACGGCCCCTAGATCTTCAGGTTTTCCTCCGACGGCTTAAACCACTGTCTAGGATAAAAGTTTGCCAACGGAGTTATCTGGGGGGGCGTCGGCGACGGCCTCCCCAAACCCTGTTTTTCTGTTTTCCCATTTTTCGCTACCGGTTGATCCAGTTCCGTCCCGATGCTCCGAAACGCTCCTGAATATCTCTTTAAACTTCGTAAACCGGCAAATACAAATCCAATCAAAAGTAGGCTATTCGAAACTAAAAGTTACTTAAAAAGTTAACTTAAACTCAATAAAAGCAACGGTTTTCGACCACGTATCAGGGTCCAACATCGTTCATTTTCTCTTTCGCCGCCATAGTTCTCTAGTGCATTCCCCTAGGGATGACGTCAACATCAATAAAGACAATTTTTTCTTCCAATCCTTAACCCAAGAGCTCGAGGGGACTATTCGCAGGCACGCTTCGTCGATGCTCCGATAATCGAAAGTAAAAAGTGGTGCTTTCCAAGAAAGGATGTATAGGGCACGGAATATTACCTTCTCCTGTAAAAACCCCAAACTCAAAGAGGCATATTCAAAACGGAGAAGTTTACAAAGGCCAAGCGAGTGCATTTGAGATATATGCACAATATATTCGTCTAGTATTTCCTTAGAGAATTTGGTAATGGGAAGTCGGAAGTTACAAAGAAATCGGCAAAAAGTGTGATTTGGCCCTCCCGTAGAGGAAAGATAGTGTCTTTCTCCGATGGCATGTCAGGGTGACATTCCGGCCAGATACAGTAGCTTTTCATAAAGGAATCAAATGACGCCTTGTTCCATTTGCAATACAGGGTATCATCGCTTTGGGATAGTTCATATACTTTGGGTGCCATCGGAATACTAGAGAAATAGAAATGACGGTTAGAATTTTTGGGGGAAAAGCTCTCCTATTGCAGGGCTATATCCCCTATTTATACTATCTTGTCTACTTTTTTGAATTTAAAAAGTTGGAGCCTAAATGTACACGTGTTTTGACAGGTACTCGTTAGCGGGTTCTGTCATATGCTAGCTAGCGCCGTCAACTGATTTCTCAGGTGTACTTGGGAAAGGATTTTTTATGTTTTATTTTTAATTTTTTGGTGGTTGGTTATTTTTCTAAGTCCGACCCCATGCCAAGTTTCCATAGCATCGGATCGGGGGACATGCGAAGGAATGACCCGGCTCGGTCATTCCGGGTCGGGTAAACCATCATTAAATGAAGATATAATAACAATAATATCTCAATATTCTCATGCAAATAGAAGATTTGTATGATCTCCGAGAAAGTAGGAGATGTTGCATAACCGACTCTCTGAGTTAGTAGGAAACCCTAATTCACCAGTAAGTATAAATAGAAGATGTTAGCACAAGGTAAGGACACACACAATTCTCTCTCTCAGAACTCTTTTACTCCTACAAACGAATACTTATTCTTACGCCGGATGGTGGTTACAGGAATAACCCCATTCCTGTAACGAGTCCTAACCTTAACATTAAAAACACTCAACTGTTTCTAGTGTTCCATCACAGCCCACTCCCGCGGCACGGGACAATGTCAGCTAAGAGGAGACAAACAGTACAAGGTGAAAGGGACATGCAACTGATCAGCGTCTGCCAACTATTGTATCTGAAGATCCCCACGATGCTCAATCGTGCAGGGGACAACTAATACAGGCGACAGTGACGTGTAGCCAATTATCATGCGTCATTTCACCTCTCCTCAATCTCCATTGACAGCTGAGGACAGACGAGACAATAAATACACCTGGAAAGCGACGTGTAGCCAATTAATCATGGCGCACAATCGTACTCTCACCTCTGCTTGCATTAGCCCCGCGATAGAAGGGACCAAATGGTTATTCCTTGACGATGACGTCTTGCCCAATCAGCCTTCATCATTCTCCAACCATTCGGCTATAAATACCAGCCATACGATTTCCTACTCTCTCACTCTAAACACAAACTTGTTTCCTTTTTCTCTAGAAAGAACAATATTTATTCTCATGCCGAGCCTAGTTACAAGAAGAACCGCTCCTCCTTATAATCTTGTTTAGCTTTGCAGATCACATTAGATTAGAATCATCCCCTGGTCGCGATACTATTATAGTTCTATCCTGTAGATTAGATTCGGTATTTCTTCACTTTTCTTATTTCCAAATTGAGTTAAATCGCCTTTGTGTAAACATCGAAAGAATCGACCACCTGAAATTTTGTTGACATTCAGGTTTTGTTCATTACCACTGTATGCGAACACGTAGTTGCCGTGTTTGTTCTTTCTTTGCAAGACCGTTGCTTTGTTTCGTTGTCTTTGTGTCTCGCTTATCATTAGGGCCATTTTCATGACCGTTGCTTTGTTTCTCGCTTATCAATTGGTCCATTCAACAGCCACCGCGTGTCTATTTTGGATTATGTATTCGAGAACATACAAGATGAAGATATTATATATATTTTTAGATTGACACCATCATGAGAATGTAGAAGATGAAGATATTTTATATACTTTTAGATTGACGATGTCATAAATCTAAGGTATGTTTTGTATGTGGTAATGAAATTAAAGAGAGAATGGAACGAACGAGAAAATTAAATGAAATGATTGGTTATTATATATGAATAAAATGAATCATTACTTTGTACAATTTGATAAACAAAAAATACAAAGCAACGAAACACAATTGTATTAAAACACCAAATATATAATGCATTGATAATAATAATAATAATGGTAAAAAATTAATAATAAAAAATTGATATATATTAATGTTAATAATATAAATATAAATAGAGTTAAACGCCATTTTACTCCTGTGGTTTGGGTCATTTTGTCAGTTTGGTCCAAAGGTTTCAGTTTTAGTCTGTGGGTCCAAAAAGATTTCACCTTTGCCATTTTAGTTCACTGATTTAGCTTCATTCATTTTTTCTGTTAACGAGAAGTGCAGTTCGATCATTTTATATGGTCGAATTGTCCTTCTAGTTAACATAATTACATATAAAATGACCGAATTGCCCTTCTCGCTAATAAAAAAATGGATGAAGTTAACCCAGTGGACTAAAATAGCAACGGTGAAACATTTTTGGACGTACAGGGGAAAAATGAAGCCTTTGGACGAAACTGACAAAATGGCCTAAACCAAAGGGACTAAAATGACATTTAACTCATATAATAATAATAATAATAATAATAATAATAATAATAATAATAATAATAATAATAATAATAATAATAATAACAATAATATATTTCTTTCCATTTCTTGAAAGAATGAAAAAAAGAACACCCCTTATCAAGGAATGAAAATTTTTATATTTAGAAGTCACATTCATTTGGAATGATCCATTCCATTACCACATGATAATCAAACATGTTACTTTTCATTCCATCAGAATGATGCATTCCATTCCACTTTCTATTCCTCTATACCAAACACTATCTTAATTGGCTCACTAGTTTTCCTTTGTTAAATCATGACTATTAATAGTTAAAGAGAATAAAATGCTCATTAATACGGTGTAATTTTTAAAAAAAATACTAATTTATGAAAGTTATAATCGTTTGAAAATTAAGGGGAAGAGTTTAAGTGAGAAAAAACCATAATACCATTTGTTTGTTTGTTTTTTTTTTTTCAATTTATTTAAAGCAAAATGTCATCGGCTCATTTTGAGCCATTGATCTTAGGTGATCAATGGATGAGTTTGTAACATCTGACGAAAAAGGGGTCCGAAAACCTGCTCTGTTTTTCTAATCGAATATATGTTATAATCTTTTGTTTCAAACTTATGTTAGTCGGTTAATAAATATTGTGTTACTAATAAAGTAAATTATAATGAAGATAATAAAATAATAATATTAGATAAAAATATATAAATATAATACTTATTAAAAACAAAAAGTGGACCGCAGGATCGAACTAGGGTCTCCACTCAAAGTCACACACACTACACACCGCTGCATCACACACACAACATTGAAGGAAACCAAATCTAATAAACATTTATACCTTTATTCCTTTGATCCAAATTCAAAAGAAGGCTGTAACAGCCGCGCATAATTGCCGATAATCATCACATCTGTTTATCCTCTACAATTAACGGATGAAAACTGTTTCTAAGTGTACAACAAGACTCAATTATTGAGTCAAATGCATTCAATTTCAGAGTTTCAAACTTTGGTCATCATTGTTTGACCGAAACCGAAAATTTAAAACTAGGTAATCATCTTCACTTATAAATAGAGAACCTAGATTTGTTTAGAATGCACATACACACCTCGCACACTCATACTAAACTCTCTGCAAGTTCTGTTCTTCGATTACACCTCGCCAGAAGTCGTAGTTTCGCTGGAATTCCGCCGGAGTTTTAGAGTGCCTTCAACTTCGGTATATATCTTCACTCTATCCTTTTCAAATCTTTATAAATCATATATAAACTCTGTTAGTAGCTAATAACAGTGGAGTTAATCAGATTCAGGCGGGTTGTTAGTTTAATGTCTTTTGAAATGAAGAAGATGAAGTGGAGTCTGTGTTTAAATGATATTAAAAACCGTATTTAAACCGGGTTAGACACACAGTCCAGTGGGGTGAACTGTGTGCATTTGAAGTATAAGGTCCCCGGTTCGAGTCGCGATACGTTTCCGATTCCATAAATATTGCAAAACCTTTTTATAACCCTCACATGAAACGACTCAGTTAGTATATAAGATTAATTAAAATATTATATCCTTCGGGTTAGACACACAACCCAATTGGTCGGGCTGTGTGCAACACGAAGCAGAGGTCACAAGTTCGAGTCCCGTTCCATGCACTGTCCTTATAATATACCAAACCTTTTTAATAAATCAAAATATAGCTTGAACCAGTTAGTGTATAAAACTAATTAAATCTTGATATATTCTGGGTTAGACACGTCGCTCAGTTGGTCGAGCTGCGTGCATGTAAACGAGAGGTCACGAGTTCGATCCCCACACGCTGCGTAGAGTCCGACAGGTTCGATCCGAAAAGAAATATATTTTTTTTAAATTAAAATTTTAATTATTCTCCATAAAAAAACTATAATATAATCATATAATATTATTTTAAGTAAATAAAATAGTAATAAATACAATAAAATTTTCTAAAATATCTAATAAAATGTGTAAATAATAAATTAAGTAAAAATACTAATTTTAACTAAAAGAAATATATACTTATCGAATTTATTATGTGAATATTTAGGTTAGTTTTTCTCGTCGTTTGGTATCTCGAATGCTAAATCGTTCACAATCTTCATTAAATTAAAAACATACCCACTGTGAGTGAATTCTTACAACTCCCCTTTTATTCACGTTTTTGGGGTGTATCATGTGTCGCTTTTGTTTATTTCACTATCTCAAATATCGTGCTATTATCTTTATGTGATGTAACGTGCTATGTGATAATGTTGATTTTTATTATTTGTGTTTACATTTCTCATTACAGTCAAGCTCTCACATTAGGCCCATTTGTTCCCTGTTACTTACGGGTAGAGCGTCGCGTTGCCTAACTTTTTAGATCAGCTCCGTTTGATTGAGTCTTGATCTCCCAGCACATCGCTTATCGTGCTCACATGTACATTGCTAAATGATTGTGTGGTTTGTGGTTTAGATTACATATACGTTGCTCATATTTGGATAATGCACATTTTATTTAAAATAATAAACATATCATTTTTCTTAATGATTAAATGGGATTCACTCGCAACTTATGTTGACCCAAATCTCTATCTTTACACATGATACAGGTGAACATGTTTGAAGCAAGGATCACATAGGACATGGGCCTTAGTAGAAAATAAAACGTTACTTGAAAGCTTTGTTTAGAACATTTTGTGTTTGTATGGATTATGTGTTGTTTGGAATGTCTAATTTAAATTTGAAATAATAAATATGAAACTTTTATAATAGTAAATGTCATGAGCTTTGATAAAAACCCAATCATGCCCCGACTACCATATCCATTGCGGGTCAGGATGTGACAGATTGGTATCAGAGCTTTTGACTATAGGGATATAGGGTATGTTATTAGACCCTTAAAGCCTAAAATATAGTCAATTAGAATTTAATTGCTTACGTGTTAAGTTGGTTACATGCAAACTTGTGACATTTACTTGTTTACACTTCTCTCACACCCAATTACATGCAAGCATCTCAATTATTATTTGACTTTGTGTGACACTCAGTGTGATAGAAATTTTGTCAATATTACATGCTCATATATACGCATATGTTACCGTCATAACGCACGTTTCAGTTCTCACATATTTAAACATTTTCTTGCATTCTTTTTCAAAAATTTGTGATGTTTTTATTTTTCAATCTCATCAAAGTGAGTTCTACAACGGGCATGTAGTAACTGGAAGGGTACATGTACCGGTAGTCGAAACGTCCTGTCTAGGATTCGGCATTCGTATAAATCCAAAGTAATGGATCATTTTGCCTACCTGGGGACTAACGATGAGAGTACGAAGGACCTATTAGGACAAAGCATGCCACACCAAACGTCGTGTGAACTAACCCCACTTTGACTTGTCATAGTGTCTACACCAGGACACCTTCCGACCTTACACCTCGCAATTATGTTTTATGATTTTCATTCGGGTGGTGCGAGTGTTAACAGGCTAAAACCAATGTGAACCCTACAAAGCCAAGTGGTCATGGGGGCCCACATGACTACCTAGGCCAAGTATGGTGGACACATAGGGGCCCAAACATGAGCAAAGCCCAAGACATCCTATGGATGTAATGGATTTTGCTTTCTCATTTATTTTGTGGATATTTTATTTCTAAACTTTATGCGACACACATGACACCTATAAGCCAAACTCAATATCTCGTTACGTATTTCCTGTAGATGTCTGCTAGACACTCTCGTGGAGATAGGAGATCAGGAAAATCCGGTGAGCGCATGGCTGCTCAAATAGCCCAACAAATGGTCGCCGTGATTCCCGATATCATCAAGTTCAACAAACTCTCGCCGCTAACCCTGTCAGCCCAATTAACCAAGAGGGGCAAATTGCTACTAACCCTCCCCCCAACACCACTAAGTGCACCTACAAGCACTTCAACTCATGTGGTCCTCCAAAATACGAGGGAACTGAAGGGGTCACTGCTTTCCTTCGATGGTTCGACGAGATGGAGAGTACTTTTCTCAATTGCGACTGTCCCAATGACTGTAAGGTTCGTTATGCTACCGCTCGTCTATATGGGGTAGCACTTACTTGGTCGAATGCCGAAAAGGGCAGAAGAGGCGCCGAAGCCGCAGTAGCCCTAACTTGGGAACAACTGAGGGAACTCATAACAAGACGTTTTTGCCTAAGAAGCGAAATTAAGAAGCTGGAAGATGAGTTCTACTTCCTAAAACAAAACGAGGGAGACCATATAACCTACAACAAAAGGTTTCTTGAGTTGAATCAAATGGTTCCGAATCTATTTACTCCTCTTTACCGCCTGATCGAGCATTACATTCGGAGTCTTCCTTTAAAGATTCAGGATTCTGTGATGAGTACCGTGCCTGCAACCCTGGAAGCAGCAATGGAGCTAACTACTAAGCTCACCGAAAACCACATCTGGAATGGGGATTTCAAGGACAAGAAGAAACAGGATGTAAGTAGCAAAACACCAACCGAAGCCCCCAACCCAACTCAAGCCGGATCCTCATCTCAATTCACTGCCAAGAGAAAACGAAACGGGAAAAATTTTGTTGTCACCTAAACCAGTTAGCCAACTCTACGAACCGTATCCCTCCAAGCCATCCTAATCACCCATGTGGCACCCAACTCAGCATACCCAAACAAGAAACCCTACACTGGTCCCCACCCTCAATGTAACACCTGCCATTATCACCACCAACCCACCTTACCTTGCCGACTATGTGCCAATTGTGGGCGTTACAGTCATTTGAGTAACACTTGCCGCGCTCCTCAAAACCATACCCCACCTCTTGCCCAAAACATGACCCAACCCTATCAACAACCGAACCATTCAATGGTACCTTATGTTAGAGCTTGTTTCAATTGTGGAGATCCTACCCACTTCAAAAACACGTATCCTAGGTTGGTTAACATCATTAACGCTCAAGCCTAAGCAAACCCAGTTAACCAAGCGAACCAGGCAAACCCAGCACCTCCACCAGCAAGAGGGAGAGCCTACAACATCAACGCAAACCTAATTGAGGTCAACGGCGGTGCAAACGAACAACCTAACTAGTCTTTCTCCCATTATGAAGACTCAAGACTCCGCTTCAGTTGTTTATTTTATTTTTATTTCCAATCCAAGCTTTAATAGATTCCATTTCTTGTTTTGACAATTCAAGTTCCCATTGTTTTAAATTTGGGAAATAATGATTCTACTATTTCATATTAATCCCATTAACGCAATTTATATCACGCTATGCCAATTTGTTTCATTACATGTCTCCATTCATCGTTATCATACATCACAACGAAACCCCGTCTCATCATTTAGGGAAGTTGGGTCGTGCCTCACTTTTTCAAAGACTGACCACTTCCTCGAAAATACACGAGAGAGGTACTGCGTCATTCAGTCTCGCTTTCCTTGGATTCGAGACTCAAACATTGGCTGTTGTGTTTGTTTATGTTTTGTAGATTTTAGGACAAGTCACATAGAACTAATCGTGACTTGATAACAAGGCCAATGAAAATTTGACAACGATATGATGGATACGCCAGAGGTACTTCCTATATATAAGTATTCTTGTCAGGTGATCAAAAGCATTGTTAGACGGTTATGGGAAGTTCCGTGTAGGTAGTGTTAATCTTAATTTGGATAACGATGTGGTTGATGACTTCGTTTTGTGATGTAACTTTATCATTTTGACGCTTCGGATTTCTCAAACCCTTTATCATGAGACCATATCCAGTTAGTCATCTCCGTATTACAACGTTTTTCACTTCTACACCTCAGGCATTAAAAAGTGATTCTGTAGCAGGGTATTCAACCCTTACTAGGAACGTTACCGCCTCAATCAAAATCCAAACTTCACACTCACCTGGTTATGTATATCCTTAGAATCATCTCGGATCGAGATGGGCATTTTACTTCACGAACATGGCAAGTCGTGCAATCAGCATTAGGCACTCGTTTAGACCTCAGCACCGCCTTTCACCCTCAAACTGATGGTCAATCTGAGCGTACCATACAGACTCTTGAAGACATGTTACGATCATGTGATATCGACTTCATGGGCAATTGGGATACTCATCTACCATTGGTCGAATTTTCTTACAATAATAGTTACCACTCGAGCATCGTATGGCTCCATTTAAAGCTTTATACGGTCGTAAATGCCGATCGCCTGTATGTTGGCACGAAATCGGTGAAGCACAGATCACCGGATCAGAGTTAATCCAAGAAACAACCGATAAGATTCTTCAAATCTGCAATAATATTCTAGTAGCTCAGAGTCGTCAAAAGAATTACACCGACAAACGACAAAAGCCGCTCGAGTTTTGTGTTGGCGATCAAGTACTTTTGAAAATATCACCATGGAAGGGAGTTGTTCGATTTGGACAAAAACGCAAGCTAGCACCTCGCTATGTTGGACCATTCAAAATACTCGAGATAGTTGGTCATGTAGCATACAAGCTTGACTTACCTGAAGAACTCAGCAAGATCCATCCCACGTTCCATGTATCTAACTTGAAAAAGTGCCTTGCCGACGAAAACCTCCATATACCGTTAGAAGATATTCAGATTGATGAGTTAATGCATTTTGTAGAGCGACCTGTAGAAATTATGGACTTCGGTGAGAAACGTTTAAGACGAAGTCGAATTCCGATAGTCAGGGTACGTTAGGAGTCAAAACGAGGACCTGAGTTTACTTGGGAACGTGAAGACTCAATGCGCGAAAAATACGCTCATCTTTTCCAAGATAAACCTACGACCACTTAAATTTCGAGACGAAATTTCTAAAAGTAGGGGATACTGTAACATCTGACAAAAAAACGGGTCCGAAAACCCGCTCCATTTTTCGAATCGAATATATGTTATAATCTTTTGTTTCGAACTTATGTTAGTCGGTTAATAAATATTGTGTTATTAATAAAATAATAATAATAGATAAAAATATATAAATATAATACTTATTAAAAACAAAAAGTGGACCGCAGGATCGAACCCGGGTCTCCACTCAAAGTCACACACACTACACACCGCTGCTTCACACACACAACATTGAAAGAAACCAAATCTAATAAACATTTATACCTTTATTCCTTTGATCTAAAGTCAAAAGAAGGCTGTAACAGCCGCACATAATTGCCGATAATCGTCACATCCTTTTATCCTCTGCAATTAACGGATGAAAACTGTTTCTAAGTGTGCAACAAGACCCATTTATTGAGTCAAATGCATTCAATTTAGGAGTTTCAAACTTTGGTCATCATTGTTTGACCGAAACCAAAAATTAAAAACTGGGTAATCATCTTCACTTATAAATAGAGAACCTAGATTCGTTTAGAATGCACACACACACCTCGCACACTCATACTAAACTCTCTGCAAGTTCTGTTCTTCGATTACACCTCGCCGGAAGTCGTAGTTTCGCCGGAATTCCGCAGGAGTTTTAGAGTGTCTTCAACTTCGGTATATATCTTCACTCTATCCTTTTCAAATCTTTATAAATCATATATAAACTCTGTTAGTAGCTAATAACAGTGGAGTTAATCAGATTCAGGCGGGTTGTTAGTTTAATGTCTTTTGAAATGAAGAAGATGAAGTGGAGTCTGTGTTTAAATGAGATTAAAAACCGTATTTAAACCGGGTTAGACACACAGTCCAGTGGTGAACTGTGTGCATTTGAAGTATAAGGTCCCCTGTTCGATACGCGATACGTTTCCGATTCCATAAATATTGGAAAACCTTTTTATAACCCTCACATGAAACTACTCAGTTAGTATATAAGATTAATTAAAATATTATATCCTTCGGGTTAGACACACAACCCAATTGGTCGGGCTGTGTGCAACACGAAGCAGAGGTCACGAGTTCGAGTCCCGTTCCACGCACTGTCCTTATAATATACCAAACCTTTTTAATAAATTAAAATATAGCTTGAACCAGTTAGTGTATAAAACTAATTAAATCTTGATATATTCTGGGTTAGACACGTCGCTCAGTTGGTCGAGCTGCGTGCACGTAAACGAGAGGTCACGAGTTCGATCCCCACACGTTGCGTAGAGTCCGACCGGTTCGATCCGAAAAGAAACATATTTTTTTAAATTAAACTTTTAATTATTTCTCCGTAAAAAACTATAATATAATCATATAATATTATTTTAAGTAAATAAAATAGTAATAAATACAATAAAATTTTCTAAAATATCTAATAAAAATGTGTAAATAATAAATTAAGTAAAAATACTAATTTTAACTAAAAGAAATATATACTTATCGAATTTATTATGTGAATATTTAGGTTAGTTTTTCTCGTCGTTTGGTATCTCGAATGCTAAATCGTGCACAATCTTCACCAAATAAAAAACGCACCCACTGTGAGTGAATTCTTACAACTCCCCTTTTATTCACGTTTTTGGGGTGTATCATGTGTCGCTTTTGTTTATTTCACTATCTCAAATATCGTGCTATTATCTTTATGTGATGTAACGTGCTATGTGATAATGTTGATTTTTATAATTTTTGTTTACATTTCTCATTACAGTCAAGCTCTCACATTAGGCCCATTTGTTCCCTGTTACTTACGGGTAGAGCGTCGCGTTGCCTAAGATATTAGATCGGCTCCGTTTGATTGGGCCTTGATCTCCCAGCACATCGCTTATCGTGCTCACATGTACATTGCTAAATGATTGTGTGGTTTGTGGTTTAGATTACATATACGTTGCTCATATTTGGATAATGCACATTTTATTTAAAATAATAAACACATCATTTTTCTTAATGATTAAATGGGATTCACTCGCAACTTATGTTGACCCAAATCTCTATCTTTACACATGATACAGGTGAACAGGTTTGAAGCAAGGATCACATAGGATATATGCCTTAGTAGAAAATAAAACGTTACTTGAAAGCTTTGTTTAGAACATTTTGTGTTTGTATGGATTATGTGTTGTTTGGAATATCTAATTTAAATTTGAAATAATAAATATGAAACTTTTATAATAGTAAATGTCATGAGCTTTGATGAAAACCCAATCATGCCCCGACTACCATATCCGCTGCGGGTCAGGGTGTGACATAGTTTCTCCCCTACACTTCGTATGTTTTCATTGTCTTGTATTTGATCCTCTTCCATAATTATAGATAGTTATTAAAGTCTCCAAATAACTATTTTTAAGTATTCAAATAACAATTTTTTGTAGGATTAAGTGGTTTCAACCACAAAAGAGTGCGTTTAGGTGCCCTGCAAGTTTATGAGCAAAGATAGGTGCTTCGCTGTTTGAAACAACGAACTTCTCTCCTAAAATCTATTGGATATTTGAAGTCTCGAACTTTGTCCTACATAGATGCGGGAACATAGTGGAAGTTAGTTTATAAGGTAATGTTTTACCCAACTAACATAACCTTGTGCCATGTTTTACCATAACTCCTAAGTGGGCGCGTAGGAGGGGTGCAAAGTTGAGCCGAATTTAGTTGAACTATGTACGCCCGCACGTTCTGCGGTTCCGAGAACCCGGTGCGGCATGGGGCGATGTTTTGCACCCATAACCGATTCTGTTGAATGAGTTTTGAAAACTGATTCATTATTGATGATCATTAAGTCAGTTTTCAATTTCGAAACAGTTCTTTTGAAGGTTATTATTATCAGTCTAGAAACTGATAACTAATGACCATTATTAGTTCATTAAATCGCTGCAATGATGACCAGAATTCGGTTTTGGTTCTGTATAAATACAGACCAAGGCAGATCAGTTGAGACACACCAAAACACATAGCTCTCTTCTTCCTCCTTAGTTTTCTCTGCAACATCTCCTGTTTTCATTTCAGAGTGTTCAAGTCTGGTAGTGCGCTGTTGCTGCTTCGGACCGGCGTACTCTAGGAACAGTCGACGAATCTGTTTAAGGGAACTGTGTCAAACACAAGCCCGGTTCACTGTTTCATTTGTTTCTGTTTCAATTTTTCTTTTACTTTTTTAGTAGTTATACTAACAAACTTAAACAAATTTATTTTACTAATTCTTACTACTGTTTTCTTTTCAGAATGCAAACCCAACCTATAACTACTGTTGTTTCTACTGTCATGACTGTTGCTGTCTCTGCAGTTATGACGTCCGTTGTTGCTGTCACAATGGGCCTGGTTGCACCGTTGCCTAACGTTTTCTCGCATGCCGAGAAACCAGAGAAATTCAACGGTGTGAATTTCAAACAGTGGTAGCAAAAGATGTTCTTTTATCTGACCACGCTGAAGCTTGCGAGGTTCTTGACTGAATCCAATCCTCATGTTGATGAAGGGGATATGGATACTCGATCTGTGAGCGCGATTCATGCTTGGAATCATTCGGATTTCTTCTGTCGCAACTTCATTCTGAACGGTTTAATGGATACACTATACAATGTGTATTGCAAAGCCAAGACTGCCACAGAATTGTGGGAGTCGTTGGATTGCAAATACAAAACAGAAGATGCGGGCACTAAGAAATTCTTGGTGGCTAAGTTCTTGGACTTTAAAATGATAGATGCTAAAACTGTCATGAGCCAAGTCCAAGAATTGCAAGTTATTCCTCATGATATTCATGCGGAAGGAATGGTCCTCAGCGAGACATTTCAAGTTGCTGCAATGATTGAGAAGCTACCACCAAGTTCGGTCGAGTCGATTTCAAGAATTATCTCAAACATAAGCGAAAGGAGATGACCTTTGAAGATCTTATTGTTCGTCTACGCATTGAAGAAGATAACAAATTGGATTTGAAAAGGAGTGATGGTCCTGAAACTGTAAAAGTCAATCTTGTTGAGCATGGCCAATCTTCAAAGTCAAAAAACAGTGGAAAGAAAGGTCATGGGAAACGCTCCAACCTTGGTCCGAAAGGAGGCGTTGGGAAAAAGAAGTTCTAAGGAACTTGCTACAATTGTCAAAAGCAAGGCTATAAGGCCAACGAATGCAAGCTTCCAAAGAAGGAAGGTGCTCGACAAGTGAACATGGTTCATGAAGTCGATAACCTTGTTGCCATGGTCACGGACCTCTCAATTCTGGTCACGGAAGTTAATTTGGTTGGTCAAAACAACAAGGATTGGTGGGTTGATACGGGGGCTACCCGTCATGTGTGCTCCGACAAAAGTCTTTTTAGCACTTTCAAGGTGGTGACTAATGGCGAGAAGGTTTTTATGGGAAATTCAGCCACGACCGAAATCAAAGGCGAGGGGAACATGGTCTTGAAGATGACTTCTGGAAAAGAACTCACTTTGTCCAACATGCTGTATGTTCCAGAAATTCGGAAAAACCTTGTGTCGGGGTGGCAGTTGAACAAGTTTGGGTTCAAAATGATGATTGAGTTGGATAAGGTCTGTTGACCAAGAATGATATGTATGTTGGTAAAGGCTATGCCCTCAATGGAATGTTTAAACTAAATGTAATGGTTGTGAAAGCTATGAATGAAAACGCTAGTACTTCTACTTACTTGATTGAGTCTTCTAATCTTTGGCATGTAGACTAGGTCATGTTAATTTTAATTCAATTCGTCATTTAATTAAACTTAACTGCATAGCAACATTCGATATCGACTCAAATAATAAATGTGAAACTTGCGTAGAAGCAAAACAAACGAAATCATCCTTCAGAAAGGTCAAACGAATCACCAAACCCCTCGAGATGATACACACTGATGTGTGTGATCTAAAGGCAACTCCTACTCGTGGTGGGAACAAGTACTTCATCACATTCATTGATGATAATACCCGGTATTGTTACATGTACTTCCTTAAGAGTAAGGACGAGGCCATTGACACGTTTATCTTGTTCAAAGCCGAAGTTGAAAATCAACTAAATCGTAAAATCAAAATTGTAAGGAGCGACCGAGGAGGTGAATATGTTTCACCTTTTATTGTGTGTGCGAAAAATGGAATCATACATGAACTCACGGCTCCTTACTTGTCACACCCCGACCCGCAGCGGAAAAGGTGACCGGGGCATGATTGGGTTTTCATCAAAGCTCATGACATTTATTATAATGTTTCATATTTATTATTTCAATTTAAAAGAGATCATACAATCATATCAAACAAATACAACATGTTCTATTCATCCTTCTAAACTTCATTATTTTTCTTCTAAGGCCATTTCCTATGTTTTCCATGCTTCATCCTGTTCACCTGTATCATATGTAAAAATGGTTTTTGGATCAACAAAAAGTTGGCGAGTGAACCTTGTTAGAAAACATTTATTATTTATTTCTTGTTGTATTTAATATGGAAAAATTGTGCAATATTCATATATGAACAAACGTAAATAAACATACAATAACAACAATTAGCATACAATTACAAACCATTAGCATGCGATATCAAACAACAACAAACAATAACATACATTAACAAACCAACAGCATACAATAACATATCAACTTGCATAAATATATAACATAAATGAAACTGTGCGATCAAGGCTCAATCAAACGGAGCCGATCGTATTGCATGTACTGAAAATGATAAATGTCTGTGCGATCAAGGCTCAATCAAACGGAGCCGATCGTATGTTGGCACGCCAGGTTCACGCTCTTAATGTAATGGGGAACATGCTCAACGCTCATAATGTAATGGGGAGCGGCGGCCTATGAAATTGCATGTACTGAAAATAATAAATTAAATCTAAACAATAACCACTCAAACAGTTTATACAAACTGAATACACATTTATTCATGATATGATGTATGCACAATGATTTAAATATAATAAATAGTAAGACACATGATACACCCCAAAAACGTGATTTAAACGGGGAATTTGTAGAGATTCACTCACAGTGGGTGCGTTCGGTTGATGATGTTGAATGCGCACGAGTTTAGAGGATTGATCGACGAGGAAAACTAACCTAATTAATAACGAAAAGTAAGGTAAATAAATGGATTTTATTAACAACTTTAATAGGATTTTTGGATATATTTTTGTGAGTTTTAGGCTATTTTCTAACTTTAAAAATGTTATTTTTAAGTATTTTTAATTGATTTTTAAATAAAATAAATAAATAAAAATAATAAAAAAATATTGATTTTTGACCGTTGACTTGTTGACCGTTGACTTGTTGACTTGTTGACCGGTTTTATTGTGTGTAAGTATGCGCTGGGCAGGACTCGAACCCGAGACCTCCCGTTCGCGTGCACGCAGCTCTACCAACTGAGCTACGTGTCTAACCCGAAATATTTCTGTTTTTAATTATATTTATATACTAATTGAATTAATCCGAAAATCATTTATTTTAAAAACGATTTTAATGTCTCGCTCGGTGCTCGCCACAGGTCTCGAACCCGGGACCTGTGGTTTAGTTTGGCACACAGTCCACCGCTGGACTGTGTGTCTAACTTGGTAATTATTCTGGTTTTTATTATACTTAACATCTTACTGAAGTTAACCCGGTTCGGTCTCTAAAAAAAAGGCATTTTATTTCTGTGAAGGTGCGTGTGACAAGAATCGAACTCGGGACGTATGCGTGTTTTTGTTCGCACACAGTCCACCGCTGGACTGTGTGTCTAACCCGTTCATAAACTGATTTTAAATTAAACTTATATTATAACCCGTCTTCGTCTTCTTCGCTCAAGAACACGGACAGTGATAACTTGACTGATTTATGTCTAATTTGATTATCAAACATTATACGCAATTGAAAGATAATGAATAGAGAGAGTTTGGGGGAAAGAATATACCGATCAGCGTCTTTCACAGAACTCCGGCGAAGACTCGTCGGCTCTGTTTGTGAACTTCGGCTGTTAGAGTCAATTACCAGTTTTGTTCGATTAGTTATGATATGGAGGTACTTAAACAAGGATTTACAGGAGTTTGGAGGGTTATACCGATTCACAGCATAAGATCAGAAGTTTCAGAGGTTTTTCCGGCGAGAGCTGATTATTCCGGCTACGTCGTCTGGGATAGATTCTGATGGTTGGATTGTAGTTAGTAACAGTCTAACATCGGATTAAAACGGAAAGAATCGAGGTATTTACCGTGTAGATGAAATCTCGGTTTTCCGGCGACTTGCAGAGAATTCCGGCGAGTGAAATTTCTTGCGACAGAGATTCTTCAAGGTTTAAGGTGAGTGGGAGTGATGTCAGTACGAGTTCTATGATCTTATTTTTTGGGTAAGAAGAAAAGATGGATTGAATTCGGTTTTCCGGCGAAACTTTCCGGTTAATTCACAGAGAATTCGGCGACTTCCGGCGAAGTTTTCTGAGTGAAATGAAGAGCGTGTTTTTGATAAAATTCGCGAGCTCACTGAATGAAGAAAGTATAACTCCCGGATTTGAATTGTATTTTTCGGTTTCGAATTGAAATGAATGAAATTGATGGATTTCTTCGGTTATAACCGATCTTACTGTTAATGTATACGTTATGACCAAAAAGAAACGGCCAAATTTGACGAAATTGTCGGGATTTCCGGCGTGAACGGATTTGGGCGCGTTGTGTAACTGGGTTTTGATTTCCAGATTTAATTTATGTATTAATTGTTTCAATATGTAAACAAAGATCACGAGTGGCGGAGCGGTTGAATGTGTGTGTGTTAAAGCTTTGCTGGCTCTCGGCTGACCCGGGTTCGAGTCCCGGCTTCAGCATATTATTTTTAATTCACTATTTTTAATACATTTTCAAAAATAAATTTTATATTCTAATATACTTATTAATTATGCATCGTTTAAAATTAATTTGGGCATTAAATATGCCACGAAATTTTTAACTGGTTGTTCGGTTAATAAACGAAGCGGGTTTGGTAAATCCGGTTTTTGGCGGATGTTACATTACTCCCCTTAGTCGAATGTCATAGCAGAACGGAAAAATCATACCTTGAAAGAACTGATGAATGCCATGATGATAAGTTCTGGTATAAACCAAAATATGTGGGGGGAAGCAATCTTATCGACAAATTATGTGTTGAACATGATATACAATAAGAAAAAAGGATGTAACGCCATATTAATTGTGGACGGGAAAGAAAGCACCATATAAATACTTGAAAGTGTGGGGGTGTCTAGCTAAGGTGGTGGTCACACCACCAAAGAGGCTACTAATAGGACCCAAACAGTAGATTGTGTATTTATTGGATACACCCGTCCTTATGGTCCTTATCGTTTTATTGTGCATGATTCTAAGAATCCTGGAATATGCAAAGGCACCATAATAGAATCCAAGGATGTATCATGGTTTGAACATGTGTTCCCACACTTAAGTAGAAGTGAACTGAGTTATTCTAGATCGGTCGAGGAAACTGTTCCTGAGGTTGAAGACAATGAACCTCGAGAACAATCTAAGACTAGGAAGTTGAAATCAGAAAAAGTAAACGACAAAGAACAAAAAAATCTTTTGGGCCTGAGTTTCTTACCTACATGGTAGAAGATGAACCTCAAACATACCAATAGGCGGTACATTCCTTAAAAGGACCTCAGTGGAGGGAGGCCATCAAAAGCGAGATAGACTCTATCTTACAAAATCATACCTAGGAACTAGTGGATCTTCCTCAAGGATATAAACCTATAGGATATCGATGGATCTTCAAAACGAAGATGAAACCAGATGGAACCATCGATAAGTACAAGGCAAGGTTGGTGATCAAAGAATATAAACAACGAGAAGGTTTAGATTACTTTGATATATATTCGCCAGTTACGCGAATAACATCCATCAGGTTGGTGCTTGCCATTGCCGCCATTAGAAATTTGGAAGTTCACCAAATGGATGTGAAAACAGCTTTCCTGAATGGAAATATAGAGAAAGAAATTTACATGGAGCAAACCGAAGGCTTCAAAGCCATTGGGCAAGAAAAGAAAGCGTGTAAACTTGTAAAATCGTTATATAGATTTAAACAAGCTCCAAAACAATGGCACCAAAAATTTGATCATGTCATGTTTGATGCTGGGTTCAAAATCAATGAATGTGACAAGTGTGTATATGTGAAGGACACATCTGATGGATACGTCATTTTGTGTCTATATGTAGATGATAGGTTCATTGCTGGAAGTGATGACAAAATCATAAAATCTACAAAGAACATCCTAAAAGCAAGATTTGACATGAAAGACATGGGTTTTGTGGATGTGATCCTGGGAGTTAAAATCACACGAACCCAAAGTGGACTTGTTTTAAGTCAATCCCACTATGTGGACAAAATTCTTGAGAAGTTCAATGCAAATGACTTCAATGTAGCTAGAACTCCACTTGACACGAGTCAACATCTAGCCAAGAATAGAGGTGAACCTGTAAACCAGTTGGATTACTCAAGAATTATTGGTAGTTTGATGTATCTTATGAGTTGTACTAGATCAGACACAACATATGTTGTGAACAAGCTAAGTAGATACACGAGCAACCCAAGTTCAATGCATCGGAACTGTATCACTCGAATGTTTTGATACTTAAGATACACTCGGGAGCACGGGATGCACTATAACAGATATTCAGTAGTTATAGAAGGACACTGCGATACAATTGGATATCTGACACGAATGATTCCAGAGCAACAAGTGGGCATGTATTCATACTTGGAGGTGCTACTATATCGTCGAAACAAACGATTATTGCTATATCCACGATGGAATCAGAGTTCATCGCTTTAGATAAAGCAGGTGAAGAAGCAGAATGACTACGTCAATTTGTTGAGGATATACCAAAATGGCCTAAGCCGGCAACGACCATTTGTATACATTGTGATAGCCAATCGGCACTTGGCAGAGCTCGTAGCACAATGTAAAATGGTTGGAACAGACATATCAGCCGTAGACATCATATGATACGACAAATAATCTCTACAGGAATTATCACTGTTGACTACGTGAAGTCAAAGGATAATATCGCGGATCCGCTAACAAAAGGCCTAAGTAGAGAGTTAGTTTAGAAGTCGTCCATGGGAATGAGACTGAAGCCCTTGAAAAATGAAATTCATATGATGGAAACCTAACTTAATAGACTGGAGATCCCAAGAATTAAGTTTAATAGGAAAACCTAATTGTATGAATTGGTAATGGCAATGTGGGGGGGGGGGGGGGGTTAACCCTACGCATATAAAGGAGTTAATTATAAAGCTTAATAAACCTCCTAGTCCATTCCTAAAAGTGACATGTGTGAGGCTGAGCCTATGGCTTTTTATGATTCGACTAAGGTAACCATACCTAGTGAATCACCTATGTGAGAGAGAAGTGGGGTCGCCTCGAAGGGTATTGTTAGGGCACAATACTTAATGGCTCTCGCAGAACCAGGCATCATGTTCATTACCATAACGAACATAACTGTGAGGACTTGACTTTGTCAGGGAGAGTCATGTATGAAATGTATTGTCATCTACATAAACGGCAGGCGAGTTCAAAGACATCAATGTCTACTCATAGCTAGTGGGCTAAGTGCATTTCATGAGCGAAGATTCAAAGAGTAACACCTATATGCAAAACTCAACTGCTGAAATCTAATTGGAATAATGTTGTTTGAGATCGACCTCCATTCATGTGGGGATTGTTGGATATTTGAGTGTGTGTGAATGAAGTCTCGAACTTTGTCCCATATAGATGTAGGGACAAAGTGGAAGTTAGTTTATAAGGTAATGTTTTACCTAACTAACTTAACCTTGTGCCATGTTTTACCATGCGGGTGGGGGGGGGGGGGGGTTTGCAAAAGTTGAGCTGAATTTAGTTGAACTCATGTACGCCCGCACATCCTGCGGACACGTATGTGGTTCCGAGAACCCGGCTCGCGTGGGGCGGTTTTTTGCACGTAACCGATTCTGTTGAATGAGTTTTTTAAAACTGATTCGTTATTGATGATCATTAAGTCAATTTTCAATTTAGAAACAGTTTTTTGAAGGTTATTATTATCAGTCTAGAAACTGATAACTAATGACCATTATTAGGTCATTAAATCGCTGCAATGATGACTAGAATTCGGTTTTGGTTCTGCAAGTATAAATACAGACCAAAGCAGATTAGTTGAGACACACCAAAACACACAGCTCTCTTCTTCCTCTCTAGTTTTCTCTGCAATATCTCCTTTTTTTTCTTTTCAGGCAAGTGTTCAAGTCCGGCAGTGCGCGGTTGCTGCTTTGGACCGGCGTCCCCTGAAAACAGACGACGAATCTGTTTAAGGGAATTGTGTCAAACACAAGCCCGGTTCACTGTTTCATTTGCTTCTGTTTCAATTTTCTTTTACTTTATTAGCAGTTATACTAACAAAAGCTGCAAAAGCGGCTTCTCCCTGCAAAATCAGAATTTGTTTACGAAGGTCGCTGTTTCCTTTCAATACCCTCAGAAGTTCGCTGTTTGATATATACACATAACCGAAGTTCGCCTTTTGAAACAGAAAAGTTTAAGAAGTTCGCTGTTTGATTTTAATATGTTAAAGAAGTTCGCTGTTACGATTTAATACCTTCTGAATGTTTGTTGTTTGATATAAGTAATATAAAGAAGTTCGCTGTTACGATTTAATACCTTCTGAATGTTCGTTGTTTGATATAAATAATATAAAGAAGATCACTGTTTGAAACAAATTAGTAACATTAATTCGCTGATTGATACCTATATCTAATGTAATTCGCTGATTCATACTGATATATAAAAAGAGTGCACAAACAGCCAAATATCACATGTCTTCTTCCAAAAGACTGCAGCATTTACATGCATTGTATGATTACTGCACCTTCACGTGATACCTTTAGTCGTTTACATGCATTAGATACATGTATTATAATATTATGTCAAGTTTGTGCAGAAATGCACATACCAAGAAAGTTATAACTAAAAGAGGGTATTGAGGAAACCTTGTGGGAATCAAAACTGATATATCTCCGGCTGCGGCGGGTGAACTGGCGGCAAGAATCACCAGATGAGAAGAGGTGACAACCATGGGTTTAGTCTTCACATGGTTAGGGAAGTGTCCTTGTAAAACTCTGGCTGGTGGTGGTGCATTTCTAGATAACCAATTTGAGAGGGTGGATAATGGTGGTGTATGATGGTGGTGGTGGATAGACCTCATCTTTTTAAAATTCTGTTTAATCCCCACAATGCATATGCCTTTGTGCTAGTCATGTGTGGATAATGTTTTTGGGGTTTAGGTTATCTTTTGGAATTCACACTCTAGCAAGTGCCAATCCACCTCAACATCTTCAATCGAAACAACGAAGTTTAAGAACTTATTAGTATCAAACAGCGATCCTCTTTAATGACTTAATACAAAACAGCGAAGTTAAAGAACTTATAGCGATCCTCTTTAATGTCTTAAATCCAAAGAGCAAACTTCTATATGTATGGATTCAGAACAACGAACTTTAAAGCAGTGGTGGATCTAGAAAACTTTCATAGGGGTAACGTTTTAAAAGAAAGGGGTAACGAAACCGAAAAACGTCAAATTTTTCTAAAATTTAAACTACAGCCGAAGCGTCAAAAGGTAGCAGAGACTACCCCTAATTATATGATACATCCGCCCTGCTTCAAAGATCAATTCTGTTTTTCCAACTCCTCTACTTGCACTCTGTTGTTGTTGAAGTCCCCTATTTATGTAAGAAATTCTCAATAACTACGTAAACTTATTTAACTCTTCAAATATTACCAAGTTCAAACTCACTTTCCTCAAAATATTAAAAAAATGTAGAAAAATGTTAATAATTCTTTTTATGAGTGATTTACAATTTTTTATGAGTGATTTATATAAAATTTTTAAAAATATCTAATGTGGTTGGATAGTTTGAATGGTAATAATATAAAATGTTAAATAATAAAAAAGATAGGTGATATAAAAAAACTACAAGTGCTAGTTTTACGTTTTTAATAAATTTATATATTTTAATTCCAATTAAATTAACTTAACTATGCTAAAATAATATTTAAAGACCTAAGTACAGATGAATCGCATTAATATTTATTAATTATATATAAAAATAATACCCAGTTGTTAAAATGTTTTGAAATTAAAATTTTATAATTGTTACATCAAAGTTTATTTTTTAAGGCTATATCATGACGACTATATGTTTTTTTTCCTTAAAATTACATATTATTTATTCAACCCGAATATACAAATTTTTTAACCCACACAATACACAAAATTTTTAAAGACATAGTTTTTATTAATAATCATATAACATTATATTAAACCTATATAATACATAGGTGTTTAACCTAGTTAGAGAAATAGGGAAAGGTTCATTTAAAAAGAAATTTAATATGAGAAGAAAAAGAAAAAAAAACATAATGGTAAAATATTTAATTTATAACTCCTCTCATTATCGAAATTATCGAAATTTATTCTACACACATGTAAAAATACCCTATACATTTCAAAATTTATCCTACATACACTAAAATTTATCCTACACATGTCGAAAATTGTCCTTCACCATAAATTATTTTATCTTGAAAAAGTATATTAAAAAAATGAGTTACAAGTAGAGGTGTACAAATCGGTTTTTTTCAAAAAATGGTTTCGGTTTTTAATCGAACAGGTTTTTCTCTTCAAAAAAATAACTGGTTTTTTTATAACCGGTTTCGGTTACTAACCGGTTTTTTCAACTCAAAACAATAACCGGTCCAACCGGTTAGGACCGGTTTTTAACTGGTTTATGCCAAAAAAAACCGGTTTTTTACCAGTTAAACCGATTTTAAAACCAGTTTCGAAGCTCGAGATCCCTAACCGGTCTACAACCGCCGGTTCGGTTCGGTTTTAAAACCGGTTATAGAAAAACCGGTTTTTTTTGTACACCTCAAGTTATAAGTTTAATGAATTAGCTAATTAATGACAATTATATATTTACCTATATGTCCTTTTACATATATTAAATACACACATTAAATGAGGTAAATGAAGAATTTTTATTGATTTATAAGTTATTTTTTTTATTCTTACCAATTTTTTTTTTGTCATTTAAACTCTCCGGTAGAGAAATAATAACTAAGCTGCTGAAAGTATGGAATTTGATGTAAAAGTATACGGTAACAAAAAGAAATTAAAATAAATTTATTTCTGTACGTTTTAATTGGGATTTGAAATATATTAAAAGGAAGATAACGAGGAAACGTGTTAGATGGGTATATGAATAATCTTAGGCAAAGAAGTTAGTTATCCTTTAACTTTTTTTTTTTAATTTCATTTATTTCAAAAAATTATTTAACTTTGTTAAGTCTATCTTGCATATATTTTTTAATTATTTTCACATTAAATATTTTAATTAAATACAAAATAAATAGTAGTAATAAAAAAATAATAAAAAAATAATAACATTTCATTAACTTCTTAACTAAAATAAATATTGATAATAAATAACATTAATTATTTTTTTACCTAACTTTACCTCTTAACTAAAGGAGGTTTTAAAACCCTTAAATGATTTGAAAGATATATCAATTTACCATGTCATATTTAACACCAATGAATTTAGGGTATACCTTAAAGCCTTAGGCTATTCGGTGTGGGGTCATTCAGACCCGTTCTGGCCCGGTGATGCCCCTCAACACCATTTCCACTAGGTCGACGGCGTCAAGACCGTCTTCTCCAAGACGTTGAGGATGGACACTAAATGACAAAAAAACTATTTGTTAATATAGCCGTTTGTAAAAAAAAGTTCAATACCACTTTATAAATATATACCCATCATTCCTCACTTTTAACTCAAATATTTTCAATCTTTCTCAATTTTTTTTACAAAACCATATTATTTATAAAAATATAGGCATGTCTTCTTCTTCTTCATCGTGATATTCATTATATTCGGGTGAGGGCGAATTATTTTTTGCGAACTTCATTATGCACACAGCACATATTTTTGCAAACTTCATTATGCACGCAACACATATGATCATGGAGGAGCAGGGAGAGGAAGAAACGGCGTCACAACCACAAACTAGGGTGGCTGCCTTAAATCGACACCGAAAGGTATTTAATTTTTTTAGTGTATCTTTTTTAATTTAAATAATTAATTTAATTTTTTAGTGTATCTTTATTTTGGTGTATTTTTCTAATTTATATAATTCTTTCTAGTGTTAATAACGAATTTAATTTATTTTTCGTTGTTAATATTTAGCTGGGCATAATAGTTTAGCGGCGATTACTTTGCCGATGAACCTGTGTACACGAACGAGATGTTTAGATGTCGGTTCCGAATGAGTCATCGACTAGTCTTACGTATAGCAGACGACCTGGCGTAGTTTGATTCGTTTTTCACACTTTGATACGCCACCAGGGGCCGTAGGGGATTCACCACTTTACAGAAATGTACCGCGGCCGTTCCCCAACTCGCATATGGGAGTGCACCCGATTCGTTGAACGAGTATTTAAGGATGTCCGAAAGAACTTCACGTGAATGTTTGCACAGGTTTTGCGAATGGGTCGTGAAGTTATATAGCAAGAAATATCTGCGGAAACCAAACACAAACGACGTCCAAAAATTATATCAAGCGTACAAAGAAAGCCATGGTTTTCCAGGAATGCTCGGAAGCATTGATTGCATGCACTGACCCTTGCAGAACTGCCCTACTGCCTAGCAAGGTCAATATACTCAGGGCAATCATGGTCATCCAACTATAATACTAGAGGCTATTATGTCACAAGATCTCTAGATTTGGCATGCCTGTTTTGGTCTGCCTGGTTCACTTAACCACCTTAACATCATCTAGCAGTCACAGATATTTGACAATGTAATCGTAAGAACAGGTCCAGACATAAGTTTTACGGTTTCGGGGGTGGAATACAAGTGCGATTACTACCTTGAAGATGGAATATACCCAACGTTCTACAATCGTTAAAACTATTCCCCACCCGATAGACGATAAAAGAAAGAAATTTAACAAGTTTCAAGAGGTGGTGAGAAAAGATATTGAATGGTGTTTTGGGGTTCTACAAACAAAGTGGCATATCATTGAATATCTAGCATGTTCTTTTACACCACAGAGGTTGCGATACATTATGTATGCTTGTATTTTGCTGCATAACATGATCATCAAAGACGAAGGTAGAGCGATTTGTGACTACGACGAAAACACGTCTAACGGGAATTCTGTTCCAGTGAGTGCAGATCAAGAAGATTTAAACAGATTCTTTCTACGTAACGAGTACACGCATCACAACCTACAAACGGACTTGATGGACTACATTTGGAACAACGCACAAAACGAACCCAACGACGACATGCCGGATGAAGACTAGCAGTTTTTTATTTTTATTTTAAGATTAGGTTGGTTTTAATAATTTTAATGTTAGAATTAACATTTATTTTAGAGTTTTTTTTATTTTTTTATATTAGGTTTGTTTTTTTAATGTAATGTTTGAATTAATATTTAATTCAAAGTTTAATTTTTTAGTTATATATATATATTATATATCGCATATTTAATTTTAGTTAAACATATATATATATATATATATTACATATATAATTTGCTAAAATTAAAAAGTAAATAAATTAACTAGGTGGGGTAGGGCTATCACTCATTTTCTTGGTTCCATGCTTGGAGGGGCATCCTCCAAGTACTATGACGTGACGCTGACGTGAAGGATTATCCTCCATTTAGGGCCATCACTCATATCGAGAAGCCTTAGAACATAATGAGTTTGTTGCTGGCCAGACTGCGTTAAAGGCGGAATCAGGCAAGGTCGCTAAACACGAGAAGGCTTGTTTAGAGAATCAACACGTGTTTATCCCATTCGCTTTTGATACATTTGGGTCCCTAGCCCCAGAGGCTGTGGAATTTCTAAACAGGGTCCAACAGGTTGTGAATAGTAATCTTTCAACCTTTAAGGGTCGTTTCGTCTTTAGTAGGATTGGTTTTGCAATCCAAAAGGGGGTTGCGGCGCAGCTTGTTGCCCGTTTACCTGCCACTTGTTTGTAATTTGTTACTTTGGTATTTTAATGAACAAATAACAATCAAAAAAATTACCACTCAAAAAAAAAATCTACGATAATCAATAGTATAAAATCATAGAGGCTGTTGCTTCGTTTCCTGTCTCCATTTCTTGCTATTATCTGGTCCGTTCAACAACAACTGTGTCCATTTCGTGTCTCTATTTCTTGCTATTATCTGGTTTGTTCAATGACTGTGTGTCCATTTCGAAAAAACAAGGTTAACTGAGCCATTTAAACAAGATCTAATATTTATTTATGTAATTGAGAATAAACTATTTAGGTACAGATTCTGATACCGTTTCTTTTAGTATCAATATATGTATGTATGTATGTATACTGATTTGATTCGTTTACCTTTGAACATCCGTTAAGTTCTTTAAACTTTTGCATTCTGATTTTGCTATGCATACTACGTAAAGGGAAGGTTCATTTAAGAAGAAATTTAATGTGAGAAGAAAAAGAAGAAAGGACATAATGGTAAAACATTAAATAATTTATAACTCCTCTTATTAATTATGTTATCTCTTATTAATAAAGCAAAAACATTTTATCCTACACATTTCAAAATTTATCTTACACATATCTTACATTTACCGGAATTTAGCCTACACACATGTAAATTTACCCTACACATTTCAAAATTTATCCTACACATACTAAAATTTATCCTACACATATCGAAAGTTGTCCTTCACCATAAATTATTTTATCTTGAAAGAGTATATGAAAAAAATGAGTTATAAGTTTAATTAATTAGCTAATTATTGACAAATATAGATTTACCTATATACCCTTTTCATAATATTAAATACACACATTAAATGAAGTAAATGGAGAATTTATATTGGTTTAAAAGTTATTCTTTTTATTCTTGCAATTTTTTTTCATTTGAACTCTCCACTACTACATAAATATTATCATACAACTTGTTTGACTTTATTTGTTTCTTATCAATTGTATCCTATCTCTATGGTTATGTTTAGACATTTTTATGATCAGTTTGTATCCATTATGTCGCGACTATTTAACTATGTTTCTCCTACTGACCTTTTTCACTATTCCTTTTTCACTATTGTGTTACATCAGTATTGTTCATTCTATTAGTGAGTAATTAGTGTATCTTTTATTGTTCTTTTCTTTGTTTTTGTCCATGAGATGTGTGAAAATAACAAACCAACAAGTTAAATATAGTAGATGAAGAGATTAATTACTTTTAGATTGACACTATAAAAAATCCTTTATTTAGGTAATTTGTTTTCCTTTTTTAAACCAGCTCTCTCTTTATATATAAATATATTGAAACTAGTTTATAGATTCACATATTACAAGGGTTAAATAAAGGTTATATCTTACGTAAACCAGTGTAACACACGATACTCTAACCTAATGACTTAGATAATAAGGATACATAATTATAATAATTACAAATAAATAATAATAACAATAGAAAGTAACAATTTTTCTCATCTGTCCCTAAGGTTTGCATTTGATTTTTCCTTTTTCATCCAGCCCAGTAACTTCATCAAAAAGGTCTGTTAAATGAGGGACATTTTTGTCTTTTTTACTATTTAATTTATTGTTTCTTGATTCAAACAAAAGCTACCCCATTTTATTATATCACCGGTCAAATGTATATTTAATGAGCTATGTAAATGTCATCTATAATAATGAAATTCAACAAAATCATTGTTGATATTGAATTAAAATAAATTAAAATATAATCCAAATTTAATAAAATATATTTTAATTTTTAAACTATATATCATATTCGTTTTTATAAATTTATTGACATGGCGGTTATAAAATTCGTCGAATATAGAGTTATATTCATAATAAAATATATTTTTTGTATCGGACACAACATGTGTTATATATTACTAATAAAATTTGGATATTAATCTAATATATTATTAAATAAATAATAATATTGCTAAATTAAGAGAGGCCTACGTGTTGTTATTCGCAATCAAATTATTAGGTTAGATTACACAATCTAGGTATACAAGTATATAATCTATCTTGGTTTGATCCGCAATGGTTAAAAAATAAGTATTTATATCACATATGAAAATAATAATAAATAAATAAAATACTACAATAATATAAGATAAATATTTTAATGTATTACGTATTTATCTATAGTTATGTATGATAAATTGGAAATAATATATATATATATATATATATATTTGCTGTTGTGTATAGATTAATAAATTGTATATTAACATGATATAATAATAATACTAAATTAAAGAAGAGAATGCCACATGACATTAAGATAAAATTAAGGAGAGAATGTCATGTGCCATTAACTTGAATCCTTTGTTAGTATTAGATTGTGCTTTGTTATGATATTTGTAATAATAACATGTCAGAGTTGTATCACCTCTCGTACCCCCATTATTGTCTACTTTGCCCATGTTAGTAATCCAGCAATTCACAGATTTGATTCTGCTTGCTTCGGTTGGAATTTCTTTGGAGTTCACCCATTCTATTACTATACCCACAACATTTACATGTCCTTTTCTGATTTCACATTTCCATTGTTAAACATCAATCCTCCACCCTCTCCTTTACAATCTTACCTTTCACAACCAAAAATTTATTATCTCCTATTAAAATATCTCTTACGTCCTCCTCATCCTCAAGCTCACAATTTCCTCATCCTCCAACACCTCCTCCCCCCACCTAGTCCTCGTCCTGCCAATCTTCGTCAAAATCCAAAACCTCGTACTTTGTATAGTCCATCTACTAATAATTCTTCTGTGTCCCCACAAATCCTTGCCAAACCCACCTCTTTTACCAATGCAAACCAACATCTGAAATGACGTCAAACCTTAGCTGATGAATTTAGAGCACTTGTTAAAAATGGAAGTTGGTCCTTGGTACCTCCTATTTCCAAACTGACGTTAATGATTGCAAATGGGGTTACAAGATTAAGGGCGATCAACATGGCGTTGTTACATGCTACAAAACCCGTCTAGTAGTAAAGGGCTTTCGACAATAACCAGTTATTGACTTCAATGAAACATTCAGCCATGTTGTTAACTCCATGACCATCTGAGTGGTTATTTCCCTTGCTGTTACAAAGTAATGGCCACTTTTTCAATTATGTTGGAATTCGTCCGCGTATTATAAAAGTCAATTATGCTGGAATCCTAACATGTATTATAAAATTTAATGTAGTAGAAATGTGTGTACAAACCAACCTAAATCAAACTTTGGATCGTCCACTAGGAGTCCAGATGCTAACTAAATAGAATAGACTAACAACTATATGGTGTTCAGAAACAAATACCTTAGCCAGATGTAGGAGACTGTAAAGTGTGGGAAACCTCGACACAACAACTTCTGGCACTAGATCCGGTACACATAAAACTCCACCACTTAAGTATTCCCGAAACAAGAAAACATTTGGTTTCTACTGGCAGAACGAACCACACGGAAACTGGTACGAAACAGTTAACGAATGACGAGGGCACAATGGTGGAAGTGGCCGGAAGCGGTGGCGGTGTGTACGGCGATGGCTTGGTGCAGCGGCGAGATAGCCGATGCGCCGCGACGCGGCTATCTCTTTATATAGTCCCAAACCCTTATCCAGGTTTCTTTAGAACGGTCTCCCATGTCAAACTCATGAGCTTAAGTTTTTGTCTGAAACAATTATTCAAACTAGATTAAATAATTATTCTTTCAAATATTTTCTAAACAGATAATTAAATAAATAAATCGTTAATTTATTTACCTAATTAAACAAATAAACATCTATTTATTTTATCATTTGATTAACTTAATTAAAAGTTTAATTAAATAATTAAACACGTTTATAATTAAATGGAATGATTAAATAACTATATATTTAATATTCATGGTTTAATATATTAATCATTATTCCAAAAATAATAATAACTAATACCTAGATCCAATTATTCTTTAATAACCATCACCATGCACATTTCGTGTTAAGTTATTAACCATTAAATAATCATTTACATAGTTGTTTCTCTCGTTGTAACCTCTAGATCGTACCTCGGAGACAGTGTTGTCGAATGTCGTTAATTAGGCATACTATTCCAACAGTCTCCCACTTGCACGAGTCTCGATCATTCATCAACACAGATGGTAGTGGACGTCTAGCTACATCTTACAACCCCCAACAAGGTTTGCTGCTATTAAGCAGTCTACGATTCCCGATAGGGACAAGTACTCTTACTTTACCATCTCGTAATAATCTTGGTTGCTTCTTGATTATCCTCTATCTATCAGACATCTCGTTAAACATGAGACATGGATTAAGTATTAATTCTCATCTAGTGTTCAACTGTTCTCATTCTCAATAAAGATTCAAATGGTCTTACTAACTTTGAGTTTGAGCACGTCCATGCATTTATACCACTTTAAATCAACGAGGGGCTCGAGATGTCAAACTCTCACATAAGCAAGATAACATAATCCTGTATTGACTATATTAAACTCCTACTAAACTTCAGATTGGTTCCCAATAAATGCCCTTATTCCTGCCTGTTAAGGACTAGCGTTAGGTGAACATCAAAGAACAACCCTCCGTAAACGTTATTTCTAATATGTATCTCAGGTAAGAGGATACAAAGACAAAACCATTTTCATGAATTACTTATGAGTATGATCCATGAAATATTCTTGAAGCGGGTTATACCCAATAATCATTCTCCAGTGATTATTCGGGGATTTGGCCTTCAACTTCCTTGAACTTTCATTATTGAAAACTTTCTTCCATGAACCTACCAACATTTCACAGTAGTCTTAATTGAGACTTATTCCCATAAATCCAATCGACTATGGATGTTTAGAATAGTTTCTTATTCCTGGATTTAAACCTACTATGTCACACCCCGACCCGCAGTGGAATAAAAGTCGGGGCATGATTGGGTTATCACCGAAGCTCATGATATTTACTAATAAGTTTCATATTTATTGGATTGATATTAAACTTCAAATATTCAACACAGAATTCATACAAACACAAACAATAAACCAAAAGATTGTTCCAAACGAATTAACTTGTTTATTCTTCTAAGGCCATTCCTATGTGTTTCTTTCCCCAGCTTATTCACCTGTATCATGCGTAAAAATAGAAAACTTGGGTCAACAAAAGTTGGCGAGTGAACCTTGAAAAAACATTTAAATAATTGATTCATATTGTTGTTAAATAAAAATTGTGCATGAATCATATGTGAACAGAAGTATATATATAACCAATCACAAACCACATTGTATGAACACATGACATGATGAATGATGTATTTGAGATCAAGGCTCAATCAAACAGAGCCGATCTAATAAGGCACCTGATGCTCAACCCGTATCCCACGAGGAACTGATGGGCCTAATGAAATGATTGCACTGAAATGATGAAATGTATCCACATATAAACCACATAACAACTTATACACATTTGATCACGAAATGATATTAGCACAAGTATTAAATAAAATAAAAGAAAATTGTACGACATTTGATACACCCCAAAACATGATTAAAACAGGGAATTCGTAGAGATTCACTCACAGTGGGTGCGATTCTTAGATCGGTGAAAGATGCGCACGAATTGGACAACAAGCGAATCCTTAAACTAAAATACGATAATTCGATAACTATAACTAGTTAATATTTTATTTTAATTTGGTTTAAATAAATTTTGTGACATTAAATGGATTCCTATCCTTAAATTAAGTTATATTTGAGGGTTTTCTTATTAAATAAATCAAGTAATTGATAGTAGAAAGAAAAAAATATAAATAAATAAAAAAATAAGTTTTGGGACTGGGCTTAAAATATTAAAAATTTTGGGGGATCTAACCGGTTCGAATATGAGTAATGGATGCGTGTGATGAGAATCGAACCCGTGACCTCTCGGTTGCGTGCACGCAACTCTTTCAACTGAGCACGTGTCTAACCCGGAAGAATCTGTATTTTTATTATACTTATACACATTTTAGGTTCATTCAAATTTAATTAAATTTTAAAAAGGAAAATTAACTGATCCGACCGGTGTGAGTCAAGGGACTCGAACCCGAGACCTTGATGGTGTGATGCACCCAGCCCAACCAACTAGGCTGGGTGTCTAACCCGTTAAAACTTGGTTTTTAATTATCTTTATACACACATTAGTTTAATACAGAATGATTAAATCAAAAAGGTTTTTAAAACGGTTAGGCCGGCGTGTATGCTTAGATTCGAACCGACGACCCTGGATTTGGTTTGCACCCGGCCCAACCAGTTGGGCGGGGTGCTTAACCTGGTTTAAGATTCAATTATAATATATATATACATACGCTGCACTTCGTCTTCCTCGTTTAAACATTTACCCAGAACATTTACCCATTCCAGTTTTCAAACTCAATTAATTTGATTGCTTAGACCAACATGATCTATGAACATAATATATGAATTGAATTAGAAGTTAAGGGCGGTTACCAGACGGCAGTGAGTCTTCTGGCGAGTAAAATTCCAGCGACAGTACAATGAAACAGGAGAGTTGGTTTTTACACAGGGGGAAACTTGAGAATTGAGCAAGTTGAGAGTGGGATTGATATCAATATTTATAGGTTGCACAAGTGCTTGATTTTCGGTTTTAAAAACCGAATGGGGGTGATTGACTTCAATTTTTAGAAACCAAATTTCGGGATTGATTTCGGTTTTGGAAACCGAATTGGTTGATTACGCGGTGTAGGACAGCTGGTGATTATCAGGAGCAGGGAAGAGATTACCGGGTTCGTTGATTTGAATTTGCAGGAGTCCAGACGGTTCGTATACAAGATTAATTTGTTTTCAACTCCTAACCAACTAGTATGTGTGCTCAAGTGGCATTTGTGATGTGTGTGTTACCCAGGGAACCCGGGTTCGATCCCGGTTCACCCTCTTTTTAAGCTTTGTATTTATTTTATCTATTTTAAGTTAAATCATTTACTAATTATAAATATTTAATATTTAAATGATTATTTATTTTATTTTATTAGGATTATTTTAAACCTTTGTTATCATATATTATATATATATATATATATATAAATTTTAATATATAAAACAATAAACAAAAATGTTAAAAATCAACCGCCAGAAATAAACACACTTAGATTATTAATTTAGGGTGGGTTTTCGAAACCCGATTTACACAGATGTTACAGTATCCCCTACTTTTATAAATTTCGTCTCGAAATTTAAGTAGTAGTTTTAACCGGAAAAAGATACGCGTACTTTTCGTGCATTGAGTCTTCACGTTCCCAAGTAAACTCGGGTCCTCGTTTTGACTCCCAACGTACCCTGATGATTGGAATACGACTTCGTCTCAAACGCTTCTCACCGAAATCCATGATTTCTACAGGTCTTTCAACGAAGTGCATTGATTCATCAACTTGAATATCTTCCAGAGGGATATGGAGGTTTTCGTCGGCGAGACACTTTTTCAAGTTTGATACGTGGAACGTGGGATGAATTCTGTTGAGTTCTTCTGGTAGGTCAAGCTTGTATGCTACAGGACCTACTCTTTCGAGTATCTTGAATGGTCCCACATAGCGTGGTGCTAGCTTGCCCTTTTAACCGAAACGAACCACTCCCTTCCACGGTGACACTTTCAAAAGTACTTGATCACCAACGCAAAATTCCAAGGGTTTTCGTCGTTTGTCAGCATAACTCTTTTGAAGACTTTGAGCCGCTAGAAGATTGTTTCGAATTTGAAGAATTTTGTCGGTTGTTTCTTGAATCAACTCAGGTCCGGTGATTTGCGCTTCACCAGTTTCGTGCCAACAAGATCGGCATTTACGACCATATAGAGCTTCAAAAGGAGCCATACCGATGCTTGAATGATAGTTGTTGTTGTACGAAAACTTCACTAACGGTAGGTGAGTGTCCCAATTACCATTGAAGTCTATGACACACGCTCGCAACATGTCTTCAAGGGTTTGGATGGTGCACTCAGATTGGCCATCAGTTTGAGGGTGAAAGGCGGTGCTGAGGTCTACACGTGTACCCAAAGTGGATTGTACGGCTCGCCATGTTCGTGATGTGAAATGACCATCTCGATCTGATATGATACTTAACGGTACACCATGATGACTTACGATCTCATTGATAGATGCGAGCTAACTTCTCGTTCTTGAAGTCCTTGCGAATTGGAATGAAGTGAGCTGCTTTCGTAAGACGATCAATGATTACCCATATGGTGTCATACCCACTGGAGGTGCAAGGTAACCCGGTAATGAAATCCATGGTTATGTTTTCCCACTTCCATACAGGTATCTCGGGTTCGATAAGAAGCCCTGATGGTCTTTGATGTTCAGCTTTCACTTTGGAACATGTAAGGCACTTGGAAACAAAAACAACGATATCCTTCTTCATGCCTCGCCACCAGTAGGTGTATCGTAAGTCTTGATACATCTTATCGGCTCACGATCGGGAATCCAAATACCGTTTAAATAATAAAGAATGCCATCGGATTTGGTTTCGATTTTGAGTTCAGCTCCACAAGACAGCTCATCACGTACGTCATTTTCCATTACGGAAATATGTTGAGCTGCCCGTATTCGATCTTTGATGTCGGTCACAATTTGAGAACATAGAAGATGAATGGTATTTGCATAACCCTTTCGACTGAGTGCATCAGCCACCACGTTTGCGTTGCCAGAATGATATCGAATCTCACAGTCGTGATCATTGAGGAGCTCGACCCATCGTCGTTGCCTCATGTTCAACTATTTTTGATTAAAGATATGTTGAAGACTCTTGTGATCAGTGTATATCTCACACTTGGTGCCATAGAGATAGTGTCTCTATATCTTTAGAGCGAACACGACTGCTCCAAGTTCTAGGTCGTGAGTGGTATAGTTCTTTTCGTGCACTTTGAGTTGCCTAGAGGCATAGGCTATCACCTTCCCTCTTTGCATCAGTACACAACCTAACCCTTGTCCTGACGCGTCGCAGTAAACTACAAAGTCTTTGCAACCCCCAGAGAGTGTAAGAATAGGTGCATCACAAAGCTTTTGCTTCAAAGTTTGGAAAGCCTCCTCTTGCTTGGGTCCCCAAATAAAGGACTTTCCCTTATGAGTCAAGGCCGTGAGTGGAACGGCGATACGAGAGAAATTGGCAATGAAGCGTCGATAATAACCAGCCAAGCCAAGAAATGACCTAACTTTGGTAGGAGTACGTGGCACTTGCCATTCTTGTACTGCCTTGATTTTTGAAGGGTCGACGTGAATTCCTTTGTCATTAACGACATGCCCAAGAAATTGTACCTCCTTTAACTAGAACTCACATTTCGAGAACTTCGCATAAAGCTTTTCAGTCCTCAAGAGTGTAAGAATGAGGTGAAGATGTCGCTCATGATCGGATTTGTTCTGGAGTAGATGAGAATATCATGAATGAAGACTATGACGAAGCGGTCGAGATAGGGTTTGCACACCCTATTCATAAAATCCACGAAGACAACAGTAGCATTGGTTAAACGGAAAGGCATAACCATGAACTCGTAATGACCATAACGAGTTCGAAAGGAAGTTTTTGGAATATCTTCTTCGCGCACCCTAAGCTGATGATAACTAGAACGAAGGTCGATTTTTGAAAAACAGGTGGCACCTTGAAGTTGATCTAGAAGGTCATCAATACGAGGCAATGGATAGCGATTCTTAACTGTCAGCTTGTAGAGTTCTCTATAATCAATGCACATGCGAAATGTTCTATCTTTCTTCTTTACAAAAAGAACAGGTGCACCCCAAGGCGACGAGCTAGGACGTATGAATCCTTTGTCAGTCAGCTCTTGCAGTTGACTAGCCAACTCTTGCATCTCCGATGGGGCTAACTTATAGGGGAATTTCACGACTGGTGTAGCACCAGGCACAAGATCGATTTGAAATTCGACTTCTCGCACAGGAGGAAGTCCTGAAACGTCGTCGGGAAAAACTTGAGGAAATTCTTTCACGATTGGAATATCTTCGAGCTTCCTTTCCTTGCCTTCCTTCTTGACGATGTGAGCTAGAAACGCGACATAATCCTTGCGAAGATATCTTCGAGCTTGAAGGCATGACATCAATTTGAGCCCTTTCGAAGGAGTTTCTCCAAAGATACGTAGTGTCTGACCGTCTGCGAGAGGAATACGAATGAACTTTTCATGGCACACTACTTCGGCGTGATGTTGGCTGAGCCAGTCCATACCGATGATAACATCGAAACTTCCCAATTTCATAGGAATAAGATCAATCGAGAAATCGTGATCATTTAGAGTAAGAGTACAGTTCCGTATTATTGAATTTAATGAGATGGGTTCTCCGTCAGCAACTTCCACCGTGAACGATTCAGCAAGACTAACACGAGGTAGGTCAAGAATAGATTCGAATTCTAAAGATACAAAACTCTTATCCGCACCCGTATCGAATAATATGGATGCATAACTACCATTTACGAGAAACGTACCGTTGATCACATTGTTGTCAGCCCTTGCTTGGTTGGCGTTGATATTGAAAGCCCTTCCTCTAGCAGGTGGTTGAGCTTGATTAGCTTGGTTTACCGGGTTTGCTTGGGCTTGGGCATTTATGATGTTCACCAGGCATGGGCAAGTATTTCGGAAGTGGGTGGGTCACCACAGTTAAAACAAGCTCTTATGGGCTGCATCATGGGGTAGTTGGGTTGGTAGTAAGGTTGGGTCATGGGTTGGGCCAGTGGTAAAAGTAAGGGTTGTTGGGATTGGCCCACCGTTTGATTTTGGGTTTGGGCTGGAGGCTGATTGCGGTTTGATCGTTGGAGAGTACAGCAAGTTTGGATTGTGTGACCTGCATGGCCACAACTTGTGCAGTATTGGCAAGGGTTCTCAGGAGGGTGATGGTACTGGCAATGGTTACATTTTGGGTGTGGGCCAGTGTATAGCTTTTTGAATGGTGCGGCTGGAGGGGCGACTTGTGTGATTGGAGCAGCAGTGATGGGTGGGTTGGTTTGGGTGACGGCGAAGTTCTTGCCATTTCGCTTTCTCTTACCAGCGAACTTTGAGGATGAGCCTGATTGGGTTGGAGTTGGGGCTTCAACAGGTGTTTTATTCTTCTCATCTTTAAAATCGCCATTTCAAATGCGATTTTCAGTAAGTTCCGTAGCTAATTCCATAGCAGCTTCGAGTAATGCGGGAGAAGTGCTTAAAACCGAATCTTGAATTTTCGAGGGGAGGCCTCGAATATAGTGCTCGATCAAGCGGTATAACGGAGCGAACAAGTTGGGGACCATCTGGTTCAACTCGAGAAATCTCTTGTTGTATGAGGTGATCCCCTTCCTTTTGCTTCAGAGAGTAGAATTCGTCTTCTAGCTTTTTGATCTCGCTTCTAGGGTGAAGCGTCACGTCATGATTTCCCTTAATTCTTCCCATGATAAGGCCATGGCATCTTCCACACCTCGTTTGCCTTTTTCCGTGTTCCACCAGGTAAGTGATACCCAAAACAGACGTCCAGTAGCGTACGTACCTTGCGATCCTCGGGACAGTCGCAATTGAGAAAGGTGTTTTCTATCTCCTCAAACCAATGGAGGAGAGTGGTGGCACCTTCAGTCCCTTCATATTTTGGGGGATCGCAGGACTTGAAGTGTTTGTAGGTGCATTTAGTGGTTTTGGGAGGAGGGTTTGCAACGTTTTGACCTTCTTGGTTCGGAGGGTTGATGGGGTTTGAGGCGAGAGCTTGCTGAACTTGTAATACGATGTCAGGAAGTACCGCGGCCATTTGTTGAGCAATTTGTGTGGCCATGCATTCGCTCGACTTTCCTGACCTTCTACCTCCTCGTAAGTGTCTAGCAGACATCTACAGGAATATATGTAGGGAGATTGTGAGTTTGATAATTTTCTAGGTGTCATGTGTCGTAAAAAGAGTGAAAAACAACATTTATAAATACTGAAGAAACAACTTAACTACATCCATAGGACGTCTTGGGCTTGCTCATGTTTGGGCCTCCAATGTCTCCCATACTATAGTCTGTATAGTCATGTGGGCCCCCATGACTATTGGGCTTGGTAGGGTTCACATTGGTGTCGGCTGGATAACACTCGCATCACCCGAATGAAAATCGTAAAACATGATTGCGAGATATAAGGTCGGAGGGTGTCCAGGTGTAGACACAATGACAACTCAAAGTGGGGTTAGTTCACACGATGTTTGGTATAGCATGCTTTGGCCTAATAGGTCCTTCGTACTCTCATCGTTAGTCCCCAGGTAGGCAAACTGGTCCTTTATTTTGGATTTATATGAATGCCAAGCCTAGACAGGACGTTCCGACTATCGGTACTCGTACCCTTCCAGTTACTACATGCCCGTCGTGAAAACTCACTTTGATGTGATTTGAAAAATATGAAAACATTGCAAAAATCTTTTGAAAAGAATCGTGGAAACTTGGAGGTGTGTGCTTTCATAGATATGATATGTTATTGAGATATGAACTATGATGAGCATTGCATGTTAACATGTACTTGTGAGAGTGCTTGCATAAATTTGTGTGTGAAAATAAACATGAGACCATAAACATCATGAATTTTGCATGTAACACATAAACAATTAAAATCTAATCAACTATAGCATTGGCTCTAAGGGTCTAATAACCTATCCTATATCCCTATAGTCACAAGCTCTGATACCAATCTGTCACACCCCGACCCGCAGCGGAATAAAAGTCGGGGCATGATTGGGTTATCACCAAAGCTCATGATATTTACTAATAAGTTTCATATTTATTGGATTGAAATTAAACTTCAAATATTCAACACAGAATTCATACAAACACAAACAATAAACCAAAAGATTGTTCCAAACGAATTAACTTGTTTATTCTTCTAAGGCCATTCCTATGTGTTTCTTTCCTCAGCTTGTTCACCTGTATCATTCGTAAAAACAGAAAATTAGGGTCAACAAAAGTTGGCGAGTGAACCTTGATAAAACATTTAAATAATTGATTCATATTGTTGTTAAATAAAAATTGTGCATGAATCATATGTGAACAGAAGTATATATATATAACCAATCACAAACCACATTGTATGAACACATGACATAATGAATGATGTATTTGAGATCAAGGCTCAATCAAACGGAGCCGATCTAATAAGGCACCTGATGCTCAACCCGTATCCCACGAGGAACTGATGGGCCTAATAAAATGATTGCACTGAAATGATGAAATGTATCCACATATAAACCACATAACAACTTATACACATTTGATCACGAAATGATATTAACACAAGTATTAAATAAAATAAAAGAAAATTGTACCACACATGATACACCCCAAAACATGATTAAAATGGGGAATTCGTAGAGATTAACTCACAGTGGGTGCGATTCTTAGATCGGTGAAAGATGCACACAAATTGGACGACAAGCGAATCCTTAACCTAAAATACGATAATTCGATAACTATAACTAGTTAATATATCTTATTTTAATTTGGTTTAAATAAATGTTGTGACATTAAATGGATTCCTATCCTTAAATCAAGTTATATTTGAGGGTTTTCTTATTAAATAAATCAAGTAATTTATAGTAGAAAGAAAAAAAATATAAATAAATAAAAAAATAAGTTTTGGGTCTGGACGTAAAATATTAAAAATTTTGGGCCTTGCCAGGCCCATCAGCGGATCTGACCGGTTCGAATATGAGTATTGGATGCATGTGATGAGAATCGAACCCGTGACCTCTCGGTTGCGTGCACGCAGCTCTTCCAACTGAGCTACGTGTCTAACCCGGAAGAATCTGGATTTTTATTATACTTATACACATTTTAGGTTCATTCAAATTTAATTAAATTGTAAAAAGGAAAATTAACTGATCCGACCGGTGTGAGTCAAGGGACTCGAACCCGAGACCTTGGTGGTGTGATGCACCCAACTGGGCTGGGTGTCTAACCCATTAAAACGTGGTTTTTAATTATCTTTTTACACACATTAGTTTAATATAGAATGATTAAATCAAAAAGGTTATTAAGACGGTTAGGCCGGCGTGTATGCTTAGATTCGAACCGGCGACCCTAGATTTGGTTTGCACCCGGCTCAACCAGTTGGGCAGGGTGCTTAACCTGGTTTAAGATTCTATTATATATAATATATATATATATATACATACGCTGCACTTTGTCTTCCTCGTTTAAACATTTAACCAGAACATTTACCCATTCCAGTTTTCAAACTCAATTAATTTGATTGCTTAGACCAACATGATCTATGAACATAATATATGAATTGAATTAGAAGTTAAGGGCGGTTACCAGACGGCAGTGAGTCTTCCGGCGAGTAAAATTCCGGCGACAGTCCGATGAAACAGGAGAGTTGGTTTTTACGTAGGGGAAACTTGAGAATTGGGCGAGTTGAGAGTGGGATTGATATCAGTATTTATAGGCTGCACAAGTGCTTGATTCGGTTTTAAAAACTGAATGGGGGTGAGTGACTTCAATTTTTAGAAACCAAATTTCGGGATTGATTTCGGTTTTGGAAACCGAATTGGTTGATTACGCGGTGTAGGACAATTGGTGATTATGAGGAGCAGGGACAAGATTACCGGGTTCGTTGATTTTAATTTGCAGGAGTCCAGACGGTTCGTATACAAGATAATTTGTTTTCAACTCCTAACCAACTAGTATGTGTGCTCCAGTGGTGTTTGTGGTGTGTGTGTTACCCGGGGAACCGGGGTTCGATCCCGGTTCACCCTTTTTTGGAGATTTTTATTTATTTTATCTATTTAAAGTTAAATCATTTACTAATTATAAATATTTAATATTTAATTGATTATTTATTTTATTTTATTAGGATTATTTTAAACCTTTGTTATTATAATATATATATATATATATATATATATATATATATATATATATAAATTTTAATATACAAAACAATAAACAAAAATGTTAAAAATCATCCGCCATAAATAAACACACTTAGATTAATAATTTGGGGTAGGTTTTCGAAACCCGATTTACACAGATGTTACATACTAATCCTTGAACGCAATAATCTTCAACGAGCTGAATCTTAATTCTTTAATTTTAGCTGTTTATATGTTTATTGTGTCGTTCAGTGACATCAAAATACTAATAAAACCTTATATCCAGTTAGGTCTTCTAAATCATTTCATGTACCTAAGTCATATAGGCATTGATTTGGTTTACAGGTATACCAAGATAAGATCAGTGTCTCTGCTTCATTTATTATGTCTTCGAGTTTTATGATTTCACATATTCACTGAAACTTTGTGGAACTATTATTTGACAACTTCAAATAACCGTTGAGATATCATTTGAAAATCAGACATTTACTCTACACGAGTTCCATCCTGATGCCCAACAATATAACATTATACCCTTGTATAAAAATATGTACACATGTAATTACCTTGCAAGTCTCCTTACTAATTGCTCCTTGTATGATCATTCCAATTATTGACAAGTGGTTTAATAATATATATGTTCTCATACTAGATTCTGTATTGATTTGACATAGTGAGGAATTAGTTTACCATAAACCTTATAGTGATTCCTCAAATTTTAGAACAACTTCTTGGTAGTCAAAATAATCATCCATCTATTATCATAACTCGTTATAACAATATTCACTTAGACTATTTCAAGTATTTATGAAATTACCTGCATAATCTAATGACTTTTGATACTTGAAAAGTTTGGCTATGAGCATCTCATGATGTTTATCTTATGTTATCCAGCTGTAGGTTATGAAAAACTCCTTTTTTATACTTCTGCTTCATTTATTATCCAAAAGTTAATTTGGCGAGACTACCAAATACCACCATATCAGGTAGTCTACTTTAAGCTTTACTACCATAAGCTTCTTATAGAGCCATGATTCTTTTAGATGCTGATATGTGCCAATAATTTGTCTCGAATCTTTCATCAAGATTCTTTTCATATCTAGATATGTTGACAGTTTTTCAGGTTAGGAAATCCTACTAGATACTTTATCTTATAGGGACTTACATACCTCGATGAACTCAAGTGATTTTTAATCCATATGTCTCTTGATTATTTGTTTTGTAGAACTAAGCGACATCTTACCACACACTCTTTTCGAAGTCCTGTGTATTTTCATATATCAATTTGAAGACAATGTAGCTCCCACTAGCCGTCACAACTATGCACAACTATAGTCGCTTTAATTTGATCTCTTCAAATTCAAGATATTTTAAATGCAATCTAAAGTCACGACTTTAATGGCTTACACATTATGTATGGAAATGTCCATTCTTTCAATTGTATAACACTTGATGGTGATTTCCTTTTAAGGATATCTTCATGACATTCTTAATCAAAACATTGTGTTCTGGTTTTGATTCAATCATAATTCTTTCCAATTGAAGCTTGCAATCAAAATTTATCTGACAAGTAATATGATCGTAGTCAAGTGGATCTTATTGCAGGTTCAACAATTGATCCCGATTAAAGTTCCTTATTAAACTTTTGTAATATGTAATATGATTCATATTTTTGGTTCTATACAAGAAATTCATTGTTCCCTTTGAGTTCCCACTCATGGTACAAACATTTAGTCTCCACTTAGTGATTACGAATCATCATTTAATAATCATGAGTTCTATCATAAACATTAAGTGAAACTGAAGGTTCACCCTTACAATTCATCCCTTTTAGATTGCTAACTATTCAGATTAAACACCATGTTTGACTATGTTCTGTATCAAGTATCCTAATACCCTTCATAACATATCGAGCTACCCCTGTGTTCAAACATAAAAAAGGAATCTGGATCGAATCCATTTACATCCTTTTAATATAACTATTAGACCGGTAGAAAAAAATTATTCCATTTTGGAGAATATACGAGAACTACGTTTTCATATATTTAGAATGTCTTAAAAGACTTTCCAGCTCTTTTGAACAACCTATACCAAGTGCATGTGTTGTTCATGCTTTTTGTTTGAACCTTTGGTTGCTACTGAATATTTTATATTGTTAAGGCATCTTGTAATAACAACAATTTCATGACATTTTAAGGTAGGTCATTATTAGAAATAATATGTAATCACTGAGTTTAAATAATAGTTTTAATCATTCCATACTCAAACTATAGGAATGTAAATGTTCATGACACCTTTCATTAGAACCTATTTGTTCTGCAAGATTATTTATTAAGCTATGCATGACTTGTGTACTATTAATCAACTAGGCATGGATAATGATATCTGTAAGTATATGTTTCATGCTGGCTATAATTAGCGATGCCATGGAACATATGAGTTCACAACTCAAAGACAATAATGAACTTGCATAAGTAATTTAAAACAGAAGTAGAAAATATCATTCAAAAACAAAATAATTGTTCATGCAGAAAAGAAAATACTAAAACAAGCAAATTGTCTCTATGATTTTACCAAAGAACTTGAATCTTCACTATGTGGTGATCTTTAAGTTCCTTTATCCAGTTTCCGTCTTCTAGACTTCTTGATCCCTTCAAACATTTTGCACAAAAAAGGTTAGTACCTTAAAGGATATAGTCACAGAGTACTACTGCAAAGATACCTGAAGGGAATGCACCTTGGACAGCACTACACTTTTGCTATGTTGGACAGTTTTCCAATCGACTCTTCAGTTTCGTAATCTAATTGTTGGTTATCCCTAAGGACTCTTGCCCTTTTCTTTGCCTTAGACAATATTTCTTGTTCCTTTCCATTACCACACAATCCCATGAGCTACTTGTGAGCATCATAGTTGAACATACAAATGATTAGATCACTACTGATATGCCAACTTCCTCGAGGTTTGTTTACTTGGACCCTCATGCAGCAAGCATCTTGAAATTCACCTCTGTCTCAATTCACTATAAGGACTAGGTGAGATCATTTCCTTTAATTATTTGATCATGCCCATGATAGATCGAGCCTCCAAATCCTTAAGGATGCAACGATGCCATCATGATTCCTGCTATAAAGAGTTCACCATGATAAAACCTTGTCCATGCATCCCTTGCAAGTTTTTATGCATCCTCAGATGGTTTCGTTGGTACTGGAAACTTCAGGACATGGAACTTCTGTTTGGCCCTAAAAAATTTCTTGAAGATTTTATACCTTCCTCAAAGTTTGTGTCATTGAGTTTTATGGGCATGATGGATTTTTGAGAGATTTTGGAATTTGAGGAAAACATCTACAAAATATGCATAAAAACTTTTAGTATATTCGATGTTTAAAACCCTTATTAAAAATGACCCTTTTCAAAAGATTATTAACTTAAAGGACTAAGATCTATGGTTCATCATGTTAGTGAATGGCTAGGGCACTCTCTACCGAACATGACTATGTAGGTAGGTAGCGGGTACCAATTGTAAGAACTCACAACTTTAAGATGCTATGGGGTCGCATAAAAGACCAATGTCCAAACATGGTACGTTTAACCCTATCCATGCCCATTCTTCCATAGTAAATGGCTCAAGCACTATTAATAGGGTTAAGCGATAGGTCACCCTTAAATCAATGACTGCAGAACCAATCTAAGTGACTCGATCTCTCCATCTCGCCTTTTGCCGACAACCATAGGCCTGAATGCAAGCTAAAACATAATACACCCATGGGTTCGGTTATATATCAGTCCGAGTTTCCTAAAAAAGGGTGGCATAAACTTTCCGTTTTGAAGATATTTTCATTTTTTTAGTGTTTTATGGGTTTAGGGTCATAAACACGCCGCTGATAATTCCACTTGCAAGGACGTCAAACAACTTCAATAAAATTCTTTAATTATATATGGTTTATGTTACGATAAACTATTTATCTAAGACCACTGACTTTAATATCCTATATGTAACCAATTTAAAACAATTAATAAATTGTAAGACCTTAAACTATTTTAACCGAAAGCACGCAACGAAAATACGAACCCAAAAATTTCTTTCTTATGAACGCTCTAACATACTTGAAAACCATTTAAAATGACTCCTTTAAAATAATTAAATCCTGCATTCTTATTTAGGAGATCAGATAAAACATATGTTTACAAATCTACATGACTACACTCATGTATAATCCATGTTCTGACTCAATCTTCAACCACTTACACTCCATGATGATGATGATTCCATGCAACCTGCAACCACCATATACATCCACATCTTTAGTAATTGGTGACGTCACACGTCACATGTTTTCTACATAAACTGATCTATTCGGTTATCTTCCTGAATACAATCATTGCATCCTAATGTCGAATCTTCAAAAAGCCAACATTAGTATACCTGTACTTTCATTCCATTCTCAAAAGCAACATGGTTAGCATTGTTATTACTCATACGTATTAAAAACCACACATACATATATACAAGTCCCATTCGTTCGTATATATTAAATTCCAATTCATGCATACATACCTTTCTATCCATTTATATACATATAACTTACATTCAAACACATTTATACATACAAATCGTAGCCACATACATCCATGCATACAAAACACATACATACGCGCACACATACAAATCCCATCAACTTTACGCACTTTAAACTCATACATACATACATACATACATACATACTACATCCTCATACATGCTCATATACAAGTCCCATACTCACATACTCACCCGTACCTTACAAAACTATTTAGTAAGGTTGGGGTCCATTTCGAAAGTTTAACGGGGCTTGGGTGGGGGTAAGGGGTCCGAGATCCAAGAAAATGAAGAAAAGGGGTCCCCGACATCAACAGGGGCCCTAGATAACCTCTTAGGGCGTCAGCCGCCCTTGCTGCGTATGCGACGCTGGGGTTGGGCGTCGGTAACGCCCCTATAGTGCCGATGCTAGAATTTACATGTTTTGCTTGTTTCAATCCTCATTAACGCATCCCGTGAGTCCCAAATCATAACATAACATTATTCCAAGCCCCGAATCATTCTAACACTAAACCCCAAGACCCCACAACAAAATCCTATACTTATTACCTTACTTTCTAGATTTTGACCTGCTTGCTTCTACAATGCAGTTTCAAACATAGTTAACTACATGTGACCCGTTTCAACAATACTTACTGAGGTACTACCATTATCAATTCATCATTACATGTTACCAACATTCATTCATAGAAAACTTCATTTATATAATAAGAAGTGAGTCTGGGAATCACTTACCTTGAGCGTTCGTGTTTGTGTTCGTGCTTGCTTCCTTGGCTCCTCTTAACCCATTAGTCTTCCATACTTTGGTCTATCTTGACATGAATTCATAGGATTGTTAAGGCTAGATGATGCTAATGGTTTGTTCATGCATCTTGTTCATCAAGCCAATCCCTTACAATTTTGTTGAATTCCATATGTGTTCTTGGGAGGTTTTCACCTCTTTTATCCTTTCTTTCTCCCCATCCATGACGCGCGCACACACACACTAAACGTACTTAGGTTTTTATTTTCTAAACACTTTATTTCAACCCCTCATGTTTGCCATATTATCCACATTTGTCCCACACCATTCCCTACTATTAATCCTATGTTTTAAGTAAGTTAAACAACTTAGTTATTTCATTCCATACCATAACACAAGAAAACATACATGTGAATAAAAAATTCAGGTTTTTGGGCATTACATAAAATTTTTAGTTAATGTTTGAATCTTTATAATTAAACTTTAATATAATCGTTTCCTTCAAAACTCCCCGTTTTACGTTTTAAAATAACAACTTTATTCTAAAGAAATCCTTCATGAGATTAATTTAAATCTCTATTTTAAAATCCCATCGTTTAATTTGTGGTGTAATACGTTTTAAACTCTTTTAAAACGATTTTGGTCGTTTGAACAATATCAACAATATATCCAAAGTGATAAATAAAACAAACACAACCATATGCACACCAAGCCACTAAAGTTGTTCGGTTTTGCTAGAGCCATTTAGCATCAACCAAACGAATAAAATAGAACAATCAAACATCACAATGTCTTGATTGCTCCGACATGCTTCATGATCTCTACCTTTCTCCTGCTCATCTTGATTTCTTGATCTTCAACATTTCGTTATATACAACTTACAAATAAATTGAAAAACCTATTATATTACACGAGGCTTCCAAAACATTCAAAAAAAAATACAAGATACTAACAACATACAAGAAATCAAAAATAAAACAACCACAGGTCTATGGCTTGATTCACATGACCAACAGAATCATCACAAAACATAAAGGAAGCCCTTTTTTGTCAATTAAAATGTTGACGAAATAAAACTGGATTGATATTATAAATAAAAATGTTCTATTTGTTCGCATAAGTGGCTCTGATACCATTATTTGGATTCATACACATATTTTTACAAATTTATGTAGCTGAAACGCCGTACGTATCGATACAAATCAAATTTTGGATTGCCCACCAATAGTCTAGACGCAAACTAAAGAGAAACAAATAACAACCATATGGTGTCTAGAAACAGATACCATAACCGGTTGTAGTAGACTGTGAAATGCGAGACACCTTGATTCATCAAGTCATCAACTCTGGGCGCTAGATCCGAAACACGAAAAACTCCACCAATTGGATATTCCTAAAACATAAACACCTAAGGTTTCAACCTGCAGAATGAACAAATGAAAACCAATACAAAACGGTTAAGAAGGGCGGCGGTGCACGACAATGGCGGGGGCTCGGTGGAGTAGAGGGGACAACTCGAGCGACACAACATGGTGGCACAGGGAGGTTGGCTGCGGCGGCGGTGGTGGTGGTCGGCCGATTGGTGACTAGGTTGGGGAGTAGGGAAGAGAGAGCCATAGATTTAGGTTTTAGGTTTCTTTTAACTTCATTAAAGAACTAATCTCCTTTTCTACTTATATAATACCAAACCTGTTCTAGATTTCTTTTAGAACAGGCTCATGTCAAACTCATGGGCTTAGGTTATTATTTGAAATAATTATTTAAACTAAATTAAATAATTGTTCTTTCAAATATAATTATCTAAATAAATAATTAATTAAATTAACTATTCATTTATTTACCTAATTAAACAATTTTTTTGTTATTTGGCTAACTATATATCCATATTTAATTAAATAAAACAATTAAATAACTATTTATTTAATCAATCTTTTAATCCATACGCACATTTCTTGTTATATTATTTAACCATTAAAAACAATCCTTTATATGGTTATTGATGTTTGTGTAACCTTTAGATCATACATCGGTAGTAGTTTTGTCGAATGTTATTACTTATGCATACTACTCCAACATATTAGATGTCAAAAATGCTATAATACGTGGTGACCTTACAGAGACAGTCTACCTTAAATAGCCACAAGGTCTTAAACATCTGGATCATTTATGTGTTTTACACAAGTCTTTATATGCTCTCAACCAGGCACCACAAGCATGGTTCAATCGTCTTTCACAAGCCATTCAACTTAGGATTTATGGGCGCACTGATCCAACCCTCTTCACTTACAAGATTAGGATTACTATTCTATACATCTTAGTTTATGTTGACGACATTGTTATTACGGGTAACCATGGTATTCGACAGAGTTATACAACTCACCCCTAAAGTAGTCAAGGGAACACTTGATCTTGAATTACTCATTCGCCACAACTACTCTAGCTCCTTTTTTCATGTTTACACTGATACCCCTTGGTAGGGATCCTTTACACTTCGTGCATTTTCTGATACTCATTGGGCTGGGTGTCCGGATGGTCGCCGATCCACGGGGGGATTTGCTATCTATATGGATTCTAGTATCCTATTTTAGATGACTCAAAAATGGAAAAGTATCGCTTGGTTATCCGCAAAGTCACATGCAAAATATGGCTGACACCATTGCTGAATTGACCTTGTTAGAAGCTCTCTTAAAAGAACTTAGAGTAGCATAAAATAACTTAGAGTAGCACAAAATATGCTCCTACTATCTGGTGTGACAACCTTGGTGTAACCTATTTTTCTACAAATCATATGTTCCACGACAAACAAAACTTATTGAATTTTATTTTTACTTTGTAAGAAAAAAATGTTGCTCAAGGAAAAGTGAAAGTACAATTTATATTCACATGAGATCTCCCAGCCATGCTTACAAAACTGCTCCCAATAGACAGATTCACGTTTTTACGTTTCAAGCTACAAGTCGCTCTCCGCCATAGCTTGCTGAAGAATATTAGACGCATGTTGTATTTAGTCTTGAGGGCAACTTGGGTAGATATCCCTTTTATAAATATACTCTTTTTGCAACCTAATATGGAATACAATCCATCACAATTCATAAACATTTTTTGTCATCTCCAATTTTACATAAACACTCACTGTTCAAAAGGGACACCTTTTCATCGTTCTATACCATTGAGCTACATGTCCATCCACCACGTGATAAATTAGAATGGACACTTTAACATAACCAAATATTTGATATGAATGTTTACTTTTTACTTTTCTATTGTTTATTTTATCCTTTATTAATGTCAGAAAACTCGCCTTCAAAATTAAGTTGACGGTTAACCCCCTATATCTTGTCGTCCAAATCAAGTCACTATTCAATATAATGGGATTTTTTTTTCACATCTTATCTGATAATATGTAACTAATACCTTAGAAAAAAGAAAAATAAATATGACTTAAAAACTCGTGGATTACGCACCAAATCATGTGGTGGCTTTTAAGTTTATCAAACCCAATCGCCTAAGAGTAAAGACACTACAACCCAATAACAATTCTCCACATAAAGCACCACATTCTTTTTCTCCAATTAAAGAAATCGTCTTAGCTAAACATATTTAAACAAAAAACCTCTCTACAAATTAAGATTAATTTCGTTCGTCTCATTTCACATACATTTTTGTGCTCAATTGCTATTATTTTTAATTTCATTTTTATCAAGGTAATATTTAGGTATATTCTTGATTTTCCAAATGTTACTTTAATTCATATTGGATGATGTTAATCTTGTTGATTTGTATTCTAGGAGACGATTAGCGGATTTGGATAAATGGCACCTATAGGTGTTCGATTGCAAATTGAAGATCAGCATGTAATTTTTCTTCTTTCTTAATTCTTGTTAATACTTATGAGTACATCAACACTAATACAAAATAGATATTTGCTATGATCAAAAATGTTGAAACTACCTATAAAAGAATTGTCACGTAGCTTGTTGAGAGATACTTAAAAGAGGATAGAAATTGTTTTTAAAAGGTTTTCTAGTTGTAATAAGTATCTCTTATGTTAATAGGAGATTGCATTTAATTAAGTTTCCTTGAATTTGTTCTTAGTTGTAACATTATAAATTCTTATTTCTTATCAATAATACAATATTCTATTATCAAAAGAGATGATCATAACAATTAGATAAAATTTAAATGACGATTTTATATCATACAATAAGTTCCCATAATTTTGATGACATTGATCATAAATGTAATTTCTAGTGACATTGATAAGAAATGTAAGTGATTGATCTATCTTCTTATCAAACATATATAGAAATGTACCATGCAAATAAACTTTTGACAAAAATTTTTTTCCAGGTTGTGATTGATAACGGTATACTTCAACTAACATTATCGAACCCTGATGGCATGGTCACGGGCATACGATACAACGGACTTGATAATGTGCTTGAGGTTCGTAACGACAAAACCAACAGAGGGTTAGTTTCACTATTGTACAAACTAGTTATGTTTTAGTTTTTCACCTGCAATTTATTCATTATTAGTTATTCACCGTCTTTTATATAAAAAATTGTAGGTACTGGGACGTTGTTTGGAGTGCTTTAGATGGATCCGGAAATACGGGAATTTTTGAAGTGTATGTTCTCAACTCTCTGATAATTTTTTTTTATATACCAGAGGGGTGGCCCCAATACACTAATTATCATGTAACAAGTTAATTTTTTATATTAAAAAAACCATAGTAATAGCATTATACTCGAGTTAAAAAGAATAAAATACTTATTTTTATGATGTAACTTGTTTTAAAAAATATTAACAAAGGAAAAAATTATATTCCTTTAAAATATTGCGGGTAGTTGATTTAAAAGTTAAAAAATATATTTTCAGGAACTGAACCAATGTTTTAAAAGTTGTATCATGTAAACATTTAAACGTATGTTAAATTACATTACATTTATGTTCTCTTATATCTATTATATTATAATATTGTACAGATTAAAACAGTTCTGGCATGCATAGAGTCTCTCATGAGACATCATATAATCTGTAGGTTTTTAGATTAATCAGACACATAACTAGTATGGGCGGACCTAGGTGGGCTTAAGAGGGGCGGGCGCACCAAAAAAAAACGACACTAGTGTTATATACGGGTTTAAATTCGAATCGCACCGTATAAAATTTTGTGATCGCACCCCGTGAACTTACAGTGAAGAGAAGAAATGAAAGAAATCATTCAACAAACCTTTCCGGCCAACTGTCGTTGACGGAGTTCATCTCCGTTTTCGTTGGAAGAGAAAGTGTGCAAAATTTTTGATAAATAAAAATTAAGGTTTTATGAGGTGAGAGAAGAGTGAAACCTTTAGACTCGCTCTTTTACACTGTAAGTAGGTAATAATGATCGTAAGCTAGTGAAAGATTGACATACCACTTAAATTAATTATATTATTTAATATGGGTCTACATATTCACACACCCAAGTGCGTATTTTCACACCTTCAAGACGCCTCGTCTAGGTTATACGTGGCGTCTAGGCATTGAAATCAAGGGGGCTCTGAGTGGGTTGTCGGGCACAGAATTTAAGAGGTCTAGATGCACTTATAGGTCTAGACTGGGCGTCTACAAGGTTGGTGTTTTTTTATAATAACACATATATTAAAAGAAATATGCCACATACAGCGCTAGACTAAGTGTCTAGGGTGTTTAAATGACTATTATACCCTGAGTTAGGGCTAAACTGGGGGCAAAACATGGCTAAATGGTCTTTTAGACCACTTTAGACACCCAGTCTAGCCCTGTATGCAAAGTATACATATACATATACATATACATATACATATACATATACATATACATATACATATACATATATATATATATATATATATTGTTATCTCTTTTTATTATCAATAACACATCTATTAAGAAACATATGACGCATACAAGGCTAGACTGAGCGTATAAGGTGTTTGAATGACTATTATACCCCTAAGTTAGGGCTAGACTGGGGCAAAACAGGGCTAAAATGGTCTTTTGGATCACTCTAGACTCCCAGTCTAGCCCTGTACACGACGTGTGTGTATATATATATTGTTTTCTCTTTTTAATATTAATACCACATATATTAAAAAATACGGCACATAAAGGGATAGACTGGGCATCTAGAGTGTTTAAATGACTATTACCTCTGAGTTAGGGCTAGACTGGGGGCAAAACATGGCTTTAATGGTCTATTAAAACATACTAGACGCCCAGTCTAGCCCTATATGCGACGTACACACACATATATATACATTATGTATATATATATATATATATATATATATATATATGTATATGTATATATATATATCTTTTTAATATCAATAACACAAAAATACGCCCTATACAGGGATAGACTGGGCGTCTAGGGTTGTTAAATGACTACTATACCCCTGAGTTAGGGCTAGACTGGGGGCAAAGCAGGGGTATAATGGTATTTTGGATCACACTAGACGCCCAGTCTAGCCTGTATGCGACGTATATTTTTATTTTTTTGGGTTTTCTCTTTTTAATATCACTAACACTAATATTGATTATAAAAAACTCATATTAGTTATAATAACACTAATATTGATTATACGATGCCTATACGAGACTTATACTACAATATACTTATACAGACTTATACTATAATATACTAGTCATATTACACAATACGATACGATACGAGACTAATGGATAAGATACAACACTCGTATAGGCATGTAGTATTTTAACTCGTATTAAAAAATATATTATTTTAATGAAAGGGTAATTTTTGAAAAAGTAAAATGTTAAAAACAATGTAATATTTAAACGATCCAATATTTTTAAAAGGCCTATCTTGAAAATGATAAAATATTTTTATACAAAAATTAAAACTTAATAAAAAAAACAACTCAAATTACCCCACCAAAACACCTTTCACTCAAAAAAACATTACCCTCCAAAAATAATCAAATTACCCTACCAAAACATGTATTTTTCAACTAAAAGAACACCAACCTCCTAGCCGTCCAGTCTAGACCTATACGAGGCGTCTAGACCCCTTAAATTCTGTGCCAAACAACCCACTCGGAGCCCTCTTGATATCAGTGCCTAGACTCCCCATACAGATCTAGACGAGGCGTCTAGGGCACCAAAAATGTCCAAATAGACAGCATGAGTGTGTGAATAGATTGAGCATTTAATATTTATATCACTAATACTTAAATATCATATCTTCTTTTTTTAATTATTGAACTTTGTAGTTTTTTTAGTTTATTGAAATCAAATATGATATCAAAATTTAAATATTATCCAACTACAAAATATATAATACACATATTTTTATATAAATATTGTTTTTGATGTCATACTGTTCAATCGATCCTACCAGTGTGCAACAACCGATTCAATCCGAGCCGAATATTTTATATATTCTTACACATATAATTGATATATAACCCGACCGATCCGAATCGGGTCGAAAAAATATTATATATCAATAAATAAATTCCTAAAAGTTTTCGTATCCCCGAAAAAATTTTCTAGATCCGCCACTCATTACTGGTCCGTTGTGATAAAGCGCTTTCATTTGAACAGCTTTCTACTGGTCGGACCAAATAAACTCTTTTTCCTTCCAAAATACAAATGATCTATCTATTACTTTTTAACACTTCATACTTTATTATTGCAAACTTGCACACAAATAATGTATTGTTATATTTTATTTTAAATTCATTAGAGATTTAATTTTAACTTATTTATTAAGCAATACGGTTTTTGAAACCGATCCGATCAATAAACTGGTAAGACAAACCATTTATATGACCAACCCAACTATGAAAAATGGTATAACTGAAAAATGTGTATAACTGAAAAAACAAAAAAAGTTCTTTTTTTTTTTCTAACAGGATCAAGTCAACAAGTTTCAAGGTTATTGTGGAAACTGAGGAACTAGTTGAGGTTTCCTTTTCTAGGCCATGGGATCCGTCCCTAAAAGGAAAATTTGTTCCTTTAAACATAGACAAAAGGTTCATTGGTGTTCTTTTGTTCATATAATTTTTTTTCTGATCAACGCATACCAGAATCGAATAGAAACTTCCTTTAACATGTCTAATTCCTTTATTCATTTGTAGATTCATTTTGCTTCGTGGTTCCTCTGGTTTCTACACTTACGCGATTTACGAACACTTGGGTTCACAAGAATGGCAAGCATTTAGTCTTGGTGAAACACGAGTTGCATTCAAGCTCACCAAAGACAAGTAAGCAGTCATAATACAGGATTGCTTTTAGCGTACTTGTGTTTTACATGTAACCTCAATGTGCGAGAAAGGTTGTATTAGAAGTCAGTTTGTTGAGAACTTCTAAGAATTTTATTTCTATAAAGTTTTTAATATATCGATCAATTCACCTCTTTAAATATGGAGCGGTGGTGTAACCGAATTATAAGATATCGTCAATAACTATCATAACATTCAAACTATATATACGATAATAATTAACAAACTACTTTAAAATAAAATCAAGTAATAATAACTATAACAGACAGTAAAATTGGTAACGAGTTATGATTGAAAGTGGGTAACTAATGATAATATGAATGTACTTTGCGCAAGTATTATCTTTCGTTATTGATCTTGAGCTACAATATTGGTCTACGTTTAGATAGAGAGAAGTGGCCGGCGTACTTTATACGTGTGCTTAATGTTTGTAAGCTGTAAAATTTGCATAGGTTTCGATATATGGCAGTGGCCGATGATAGGAGAAGATATATGCCATTGCCAGACGACCGTCAATCAGAAAGAGGCCAACCCCTTGCATATCCGGAAGCTGTTTTGTTGGTCAATCCAGTTGAACCCGAGTTCAAAGGAGAGGTGATGTTACTAGACTAGTTTATACCACAATAACTAAACGATCTTTACTAAAAAATGTTGTGGTTGAGGCTTTATTTTGTTATAATTTGTGTAGGTGGATGACAAATACCAATATACTTGTGAGAACAGAAATCTTAAGGCGCATGGATGGATATCAAATGACCCTTCAGTAGGGTTTTGGCAAATCACACCAAGTGACGAGTTTCGAACTGGTGGGCCCCTCAAACAAAATCTTTGTTCTCATGTTGGGCCCACTTGTCTAGCAGTAAGTTACTTCAGCCATGTTGTCAGCTTAGATAATCTCAATCTTCCATATGTGTTTCTGTTTGAAATCTTGAGCTTCAATTCCGTGTATCTAACGAATAAAACAACTAGGTTTTTGTTGGTGCACACTATGCCGGGGATGATTTAGTTCCAAAATTTGGGCAAGGTGAGCCATGGAAGAAGGACTTTGGACCTGTATTTATATATCTAAACTCGGTGATGGATGGACAAGACCCCCGTACACTTTGGGGCGATGCAAAAAGACAGGTACAAATGATATAGAATGGGAAACTTACATTTTAAGTGTTGTTCCTCATTACCAAAATGGACAAAGATGCAAAAATAAACAATGCCTTTTGTTTTGTTTTGTTTTTTTTTGTTTTTTGCAATAAACATCATTCGCTTACCATGTGGAAAACCTAAAAACGTGTCAAGTTTTAGGCGAAAACTCGGCGGCCATACTAATCTTCTGGCGACACGCCGACCAATGTTCTTGCGTTATCGCCTAAAGATTCCAATGTGGCATGTTTCTAGGTGTTCCAAATGGCTGGTGGAACACGCACTCTGAGTGTCCACATGGCCACGAATGGTCAATGTTTACTGCAGGAAAACCAAAAGTCAATATTTAAATTTGTATCTTTGACAGGTTAAATACCCATTTTGGTGAATTTCTGATTGATGTGTCTAGTTCTATCAAGCATGTTTATTAGTATTTGGTTTAAATCAGATGACGGTTGAAACAAGCGGTTGGCCTTACAGTTTTCCGGCATCTGAGGATTTTCCTAAATCAAATCAAAGAGGCATGGTTTACGGAAAATTACTAGTTCGTGATAGGTAAACGTATACGTTTCTCACGATATATGATGTAGTTCATTTTAAAATATTATCTCAAAGATTTTCCTTTCAGATTTGTAAATAGTAATGACATGCCAATCAATGGGGCATATGTTGGTTTAGCTCCACCAGGAGAAGTTGGATCATGGCAAAGAGAATGCAAGGTGATTGTTGAGTTAATATAAGAATTCATCAACCTGTTTAGCCTCATAAGCGAAAGGAAATGTGTTATAAATATATTCTATAGTGATCTAACGATTTTTTCGAGCAGGATTATCAATTTTGGACAACAACGGATGAGAATGGAGTTTTTTCTATTAACAATATTAGAACCGGCAACTATAACTTATATGCTTGGGTCAGCGGATTTATCGGCGACTACCAAAATGAAAGTTCTATAGCTATTACTCCAGGTTAAATATAGAAGAATAATAATTTAATTTTACATATTAATACGATCTTAGGATTTCAATCTTGCATCTAGACCTAATAACGAACTTATGACCCTTAAGAGTTATTTTGAATTGAAAATTTTCTTACTTTGTAAAATACTAGGTAGTAATATTAATGTTGGTACACTCGTGTACGAGCCGCCAAGAAATGGTCCTACACTGTGGGAGATAGGGATCCCTGATCGTTCGGCTGCAGAATTTTTCGTCCCAGATCCTAACCCGCAGTTCGTGAACAAGCTCTTCCTTGATCAACCTCAAAAGTTAGTTTTCATATATAACATATTCATTTAGATTCATTTTCCATGAAATTAGTCATGCATGATATTGCTTATATGGGTGGGTCGTCACGAACCCTATCAAAGTGGGTTCGTGTGCCCCATAATATATATAGTGTTATACAATAAACTATATATTCACGAAATGATGGTATTGTGACATACTGCACCAGAAATGTTTTCCAAGTTAAAACCTATATGCGAATAGTGATAGCGATATCAACATGTTATTATACATCATGCATTCCAAGTTGTATTTTTTAAGTTTCGCCTTATGTTAACTTGTATGTACATTATTCATTAGTTAGAACTTAGGAGTTATTCATGTTTCATTCTTTCTGAAACTATATTTTTGGGTCTTTCTCAGCAAATTTAGGCAATATGGTTTGTGGGAAAGGTATGGAGAGTTGTACCCTGAAGGAGACTTGATATACACAATTGGAGAGAGTGACTATAGCAAAGACTGGTTTTATGCTCAAGTTCCAAGGTACATGTCAGTTTTTAAAAACTAGCCTAGATTTAAAACCATCAAACTATTACTTAGAATTTTGAAATTATAATTAGTTACAAAGTTATCAAGTATTTTCTAAATACGGAATGTCCCATGATTTAATATCTCCAGCTAGATTTTACCAGACAATTTATTAATGTACAATGAGTCGTATTAGCACATTTCTAAGTAAAGTTACATATTTGCTTATTGGTAATTAAGTTCATTAAGTTATTAATGTGTAGAAACATTTATAAGCTTGAATAAACAGAAAAAAAAAATCAAAATAGTATGTACACCTATAATATAAGAAAAAAAAGTCCAACTTATTAATGTGTTGAAACATAAAATTGGTTAGCCATAAAAAGTATAAAGATAACTTATGTTACAATCAAGTTTTATGTTTTATGCGTTTACTGAATATATTTTATAGCTATAACAATGAAAGTTCTTCTTCCTTTTTTTATATTTTTTCAAAATTTTAAATACAATTATCTCTTACATTTTTCGTACATAAAAAACAAATAAAACTGTATACACTTATTAATCGTGTAAAAATATATTAATTTGGATTATTTACTTTAGTAAAAACTCCTTATATACATCTCTAATATTCTTTTAGCATTATGGACTAAGTATAATATATCATTAAACTGTTCACATGATAGAAAAAAAGAAGATAACTCGTATGAAGGAACAACATGGTAGATCAAGTTCAAGCTAGAAAATGTCAAACCGGGTGCTACTTATAAACTACGAATAGCGCTGGCTGGGGCATCTCTAGCGGAACTATAGGTATATACGAACCTCCACGAGCGTAACCATAATCGACGTGGTCAAATAAGTATAAATAGATATGAAACTGATCTAATTATAAGTAAAAGTTCGTGGGGTTTTCAACATTTTTGCAACTTTTTTGTATCATCGTTGTCTACTGATGGTAAATATATATTTATAGGTTGGGGTAAATGATCGAAACAGACCTCGTCCTCTTTTTACAACCGAACTTATAGGACGCGATAATGCAATTCCAAGGCATGGGATACATGGGCTATTTTGGTTGTACAATGTAGATGTTGCGGGTTCTCTACTCTTAGAAGGAGATAACACCTTCTATTTTACACAAACACGATCTCAAAGTCCATTTCAAGCTATCATGTATGATTATATTCGGTTAGAAGGTCCCAACATAGGAACTATAGTTTAAACTGTTTACAATATGGTGTTTAACTCAGAATTTGTTCTTCAACAAAATAATGTTACTTTATAAATAAAAAAATTAAAATAACTGTATGCTGTTTAAATTATTGTTTTACAAAGCAAAAAAAACATATTGAAGATAACATAAAATATATATAATCTATTACGTTATGTTCTTTATGTTTTGTAATGTTTAACCTGGTTAAGTTATTTTTTTTATAGAGTAATTTCAGTGAATACACATACAGATAATTTCCTATTCAGATTTTACAAAAGAATATCCAACATAACTTATGATTGCTTCTAGTGCATATAATATCTCAACTGTAAGCAACGGCAACTAAAATGTATTAACGTTTCTCATAATATCACTACCAACCTCGCTAGAACTACTTAGGGGCGGACTCAGTAGCAAACCATGAAGGGCGACCATCCCACATGAAAAAAATAGTATTATTTTTATGTAAAAATCCTAATTGCCCCATAAAAGTTCGATTAAGCCTCTAAATCACATGTCCGCCACTAAAACTACTTTCTCATTTCTAAGTGCATCACAATTGCAAGGTTGAAAATGATGCCTATTGGTATATCAAATTTACAAAACTCAATATCCTCACCAGATGATTGAATAGATGTTTTACTTTCGCATACTCCAAACAACTTTAAGTTGGAGGTATGTTTTAAGACCATTATGAATACAGGATGTTAAATGCACGTATATATATATTCAGTCAGCTGCCACATCGTATTTCTATAAATGCATAAAAAACATTCATTTTGTTTCCAACCCTACAAACATTATTACAAATATTTAATTTTCACATCATCATTACCTTTTACATTTTGTTTTTAATTCATTTTCTATTGTTGTATTATTAAAAATATAATTATATTAATGAAATATAATTAAAATAACTAGACATAGTTAATTCATTGTTTTACTTTCTAATATTTACTTTGAAGTTGAATTTTTTTACTTAATCACAAAAAAAAAAAAACTTTTCTTAGATGGTGATAAAGAAAACATTTTTTTTCTTTTTAGTATCATGCGTAACCATGAAAGATAAAAACGTCTTTTTTTTATAATCTACGTGAGAGTTGGAGATTTTAGGAAACCAAAAAGATATAACTTTTTGAAACAGGATAAACATAATGAAAATAGAACTCAGAACAAAATTTAATATAATTGTGATGGCCACACCTTTATTAAAAATAAAAAAAAAAATCCAATATTTATGAATTCCATAACCTTAATTTCACCTACGTGCTATGTCAATCATTTTTATTTTCATTTCACCCAATATTTATGAATTCCTTGCCTTCATTTTACCTACGTGCTACATTATCTATTTTTTTCATTTCACTATGTTTCACTATAAGAAAATGGTTTAATCACGTTAACTCAATCTAACCTTATTTTTAATGATTTTTGATTTAAAAAAGAAAAGAATAATTAATTAAAAAATAACCCCTGTAACGCATCTTAACATAAGAAGACAGTGCAATGCAATGCTACTGAACATGCCATATCATTGTTAACACTTCAAAATGCACCCATGACTTCAAATCCACTAGACAACCTACCTCATCAAACATTTCTAGAATAAAATTATCCTAAGTTTGACTATAAGACATTTAACGACTTTTACAAGTTAAAACACGACAAACAATCATAGTTTTAACTAAAAAAAGTAATAAAAATTAGTGAGCCACACACTTGACGCTTAGCGAAAACACAAAAAAAAATCAGAGAGTAATTCTCAAAAAATGGATTAAAATATATTAATTGAATCAAACATTACACAATGGGCCCTTTTATAGGGATGTTTTATAATTGGCAAATTTGCAAATCTTAGACATTACAAATTGAAAAGAAAATATTTAAATTAAGGGCGTAAGCATATGCATAGTTAATTTCATTCAATCAAAGATTCATGTGTCTTAAGCTATAGAAGGAAAGCACTAAATATTTGATGAAATTGGGGGAAATCTTGATTAACGGAATCAGATTATTAAATCAAGAAAATCGGGTCTAACGGTTGGACCAAACCACCTATGATTGTTTGTCATATGATTCGACTCGCTGAGACATTTTCTTTCGCTATTCACGAGCCCGGTAACTCTAATCATAGCTCAAGTTATGCCTATAACGCTTCACATTTCTGTACTTTCCTTATTTAAAAGGTTGTATTCACATTTCTATATTTGTAAACTTGTAAATCATTTTGTATTCGTATTCTGTATCCAATCTTGTAATCCAAGGCTTTAATCATAGTGGGAATTCACTTGAATACATGTTTGTGTGTAAACCGAGACTTAGTATATGCTCAATTCTCATTTATATGTACACGGTATGTAACCATACATGCATACCCATTGCGTACTTGAAAAATTGTTAAAAACATAAGTTATAGCTTAAAATGATAAACATTAAAAAGTTTGGGGGCCAAATTAAAAAAACAAACTTGGGCATGGAAAAGGGCTCCTTGCGGGGGTGACGGAGAAGCCCTTTCACGCCGTAGGGGGCGAAGAGGCCTTGATCCGCCGAAAGTTGTTTCTAGCCCTTGGGTTGGCCAATTTTCCACCTCCTTCTTCATCCAATCACCTTATAACTTCATTTAAACTCAAACTCTAATACACCATTATAAAACCAAGCCTCTTACACCTCCATTTCACTTTTCCAAACCTTAAAACACTCTCTAATCAGTTGAAAAGACAAGTTGAAGGCATATTAATCTAAGTCCAAAAGTGAGCCTTCACATCACTTTCTTCCATGTTTCTTCATATCTTCTTCTTCTTGAAAGCTTGGAACACCTCTAGGAGTGTTTCATCAAGTTTACGAAGGTGGAACATCACCATTTTGAAGTCTAACTTTCTGTTTTGAAGAAAACTTTACTTAAACTTTTGTAAACATGTTCAAACTTGTGAAATCTTGTACCTACCTTTCTTTAACCTAGTCTATGGTTAGGGAGCTTGAGTTTGGTTGATTTATATAAGTTTAGAGGTGCAAGCACTGTCTAAAATTTTTGTTTTGACAAGGTTTTAGACAACCTACAAGTGTCGAGACCATCCAAGCTCCTTATCTTCAATATGGTGAGACTGTTTTGGTGAAGGTGTGAATAATGGAACCTTTGGCTTTCCAAACTTGATCCACTACCTCACTTGGTCATTTGCTATGTCCATACTTTTAAATCTCAAACGATTTCCAACAAGATACAAGACTACATCATATCCCCAAACACTTTTAATGCTTGGGATGCACGCATCTAGTTTGCTCACTTGGTCGTTTTGTAGATTTAGTAGGTCAATATTCTTACTATTTTCATGTTCATGACCAATCGAAATCATCAACAAGGTTAATGATTTTGTGTTTTGGTGAATCACATAATGAGGTTAAATGGATGGAATCATCCTACCTCTTTGCATGACCATTTCCATGGTTCCATACTTCTATACGTTTATGCTTATTTTTACATTCATAATATGTTGTCTTTTAAATTCGAATCCAAACCGCTAAACAAAAACCGTAACTCACAAACCTCTGTCTCCCTTTTAGGGTAATTTCCGTGTTCCAACAACTCAAGACTCTATACTCGTGCGTCATTTGGAAGCTTTGCAAACCGTGAGTGTACATGATCCCCTTTTTAATTTTAGACACTTTTGGGTGCAATACATATGACTTACTAAATTCACATAATCACATACAAACATGCTTGACATAAACAAACATTCCATTATACATGCTTAATACATAATGCTTAGAAATTCATATGTGCTAGAAGCCTTAATTTACTATTCTTGCCATTAACTTCGTACGAGTCTACCTTAACATGTATAGCGCTATAGGAGTAGCACACCGCCCATATTCTTGTGGTCATGTTAATTCATACAAAAACGATCTTGTCATTGCGATGACAAGATTACGCTAGTGGAATCTTTGGGTTGACAGTTATGAGATGCATGCTACTATTGTAATGATATGCCTTAGTATACGATTATGCCATGCCATGTGGATTTGTTTCAACTTTTTATACTTATGCTAGTAATTCAAACTTGTATGCTCGCGAATGCTCTTTTGTGTTGTCATGTACTTTAATATGTATTGCAGGATCTTGATGACGTTACATTGAAAGAAATATAGTAGGCGGCTAGAAACGCATTTTAAATTTAGTTCACGTATTGTACTTTGATTTCTTCATTACAGGATGTTTTATTTTGTTTCTAAACATTGTATCTTTGCTTTAGTAATGAAATGAATTTTTCTTATTAAGTACTTGTCACAAAATAGTCGTTATGAAGTCACTTGCAATCTCGTTTTCGCCTCACTCCGATGTTTCCATCATCGGTTAGGGTGTGACAGATCAGTATCAGAGCCATAACTATAGGGAATTAGGAAAATTGCCATGATTTGACCTATTTTATAGTTTAAGAACCCATACGTGACCATTCTTGATTTTCATAGTTAAATTACTTAAATTCTCCCTATTTGCTTCTTATCTTATCTTTTGTCTTAAAATACATATGTCTTTCCTAAGACTAACCAAAATACATATATGAAGACGTGAAGGCACTCTTAATTCATAAACAAGATGATTTCACCAAAATAGGCCTGAACACCCTCCCTTTTGGTGAAATCCCTCAATCCGTGTTATCAATATTTCACGAAATTGTACCATCAAGTTAAGAGTGATATCCACACCTTAATGGAGAATTTTCCAATCTTATTCTAGTGAACCCTTACCAACAAGTCGGAATTAGTTCCTTATCTCGTTTGGTAAGTACTAACCACACTTAGGGTACGACGTTGTCAAGTTAGGGGTGAAACCCGCATCTTGATAACTAGTCGTGCTCCTCAATTTTCAATCCTGCCAAAGTCTCGAATTTTCGATTGATTAGGGACATGTAGGAACTAGAAGGGTGAATATCGTTAACCGAAATTTTTGGCGAGAGTATTCTACCTAATAGGCCAAAGCATGTTTTCCCTAACTCGAAAGGATTTTCGACCACTTTGGAATAGTCTTAGTTTCGTTCTGAGACACTCCAAGTTTTACGTTGAATCTCTAGAGGGCAACCCATGTACAACCACTTTACATATGTTACATATAGTTGTTACATGTGGTACAACATCAACGATACACATGAGTATACATATTAAACATGTTACATTGCTAATAAATAACTCTAGTTACACATGTATCTAGCACAATGTTACCTACATACGCTATGAACTTGATTAACTTATATCTCCTTCTCCTCATACTCGTAGGCGATTGAAGAACAAACCCTAAAGTAGCAATCATTCAATAATCATCGATGTATATTTCAGACAAGTCCTTTCATTTTGTTCTTGCCATGTATAAGACTTATGGTGACCAGACAGGGTTCAATTTAAAAATTTATGTTAATGCAGTTTTTTATCTACAATTAACATATTGTAATAACTACCCTATGTGCATATGTATGTAGTGAAATGTTACTTATATATGGTCTTAATATACGATGAAGGAATTGGTGTGTTAAAGATGATGATGATGATTATAAAGTAATAAACATAATTAACTTTTGTTGTCTGAATATGTAATTAGGTTTTGTGGTTCTTTGGTTTAACATACGTCGCAACATATTTCACCTTTTTTAACTAGTATATTTTTTTATATGCTACAAGGGTTCCCCTATACTACAAATGTTTTTACTATGTACAAATTGTCACAGTTTGCTTTACCCTACGTAATTATTATTCCCACCATTTTCTTTTATCAATTTCCATGTTTTGTATTTGTTACTCCAAAGTGGATAACACATGTATAATCAGGTTATACATGTTACATAGTATAATTACATGATCTACACCAAATGCAACACTTGTATAGCCAGGTTACACATGTTACCTTTATGTGTAACACACGTTACATCGATTGTAACACAGTTTTAGATAAAACAAGATGTTACATGTATTACACATGTTACATAGAGTATTTGCATATTCTACAGCAAAGGCTAGCATTTGTATAGCCAAGTTACACAAGTTGCCTTTATGTGCAACACGTGTAACATATTTTTACATATATTAGAAAAAACAGGATGTAGTATGTGTTAGACATGTTACATAGGGTAGTTGCTTCTTCTACACCAGAAGCCAACAAATGTATAACAAAGTAAAAACACAAATATTAATAGTCAGCAAAAGAGTACTTGCTGAGACGAGGATACAACAATTACCATTCACAATTTCTATATCCACTCATATCATAACAAAAAAACTAAGAACTCCAAAATCTTCAAACTTTGAAATACAAAAAAAACAAAATCATCCCAAAGTATTTAAAACCCCAAAAATCTCCCAACTTCCAACTTTTTAAAACATCACCAACCCATAAAAAAACATTAAAAATCTTTCATTGCCACAACCATTTCAAAATATATTTTCAAGTAATCCGAAAACACCTATAAGATCTTCTACTAAGAAACTCCCTAATATGATCTGATTGCAAATCCACTGTTAAAGAAAAACTCTAAACAAACAACTTACTTTATCGTGACTTCTTCCACTTCCGTTGTCCTTTCCCCGACGATAACAACCGGATATTAGAACACATCTTATATTTTTCCACTGAAATGATTTGTACCGTCATATTGTGTTCTTGTCCGACAACGGTCGTACAATCCTTTACATTTTTTACGAATGCCTTTAAACCATACTTCCTTCTACACTGGTTGGCTTCTACAGAGGAATGTTTGTTGGTTGTGAGAGTCATGAAATTTGAAAAGGTGAAGAAAGAGAAAGAGATATGATTAGGGTGATAAAGACTTTTAGGGTGACTTTGACAATCTAAATTGCACACCTATATCATAACATATATATTGTGATTGTTAGCAAGTTGTTTTCACCAATATACCCCTCAAGCCACTTTTCACATAAGAAAAGCCACATATTTAAAAGAAAATAACATCCTATTTCCCTACCTATTAGATCATATATATCAGTAGTCACAATAAGGTTTACCAAATTTTCTTACTGTAACTAAGTTTTCCTTTTTATCATTTTCATATATATATATATATATATATATATATATATATATAATATATATATATATATTACAAGATTCTACAACCATAACCCAACAAGAAATAAAACAAATTAAAACATGCAATCTAGATTTGCATGACGAACATGTGAGAAGTAGCATAAATCAAACATAGATACGCAATAATAGAAGTAGATACGTGAAAATAAAGTTGGTAATTATGAAACTAAAGTATGACATAAAATTAGAAGTAGATACGCGTCTATTAGGTCATGTATCTTATTTATTAGTTGTGTTTTCAGTTATAAAGATGTAACATATGCTAGTATTTGAGCCCGCGCTTCGCAAGAAGGTTGAAGGGGAGATGCAAGCGAGGATGTATTTGTTATATAAGTGGATTAATATTAGAAAATCTAAGCTTTAATCCAAATGACAGTAAAATAAGCAAACAACACGGTTAAGTAAACATGTATAGACATTATTTCCCAGTGGCGACAGATATGATCGGGTGGTTTCGCTAGTGGCACGATGATACTCCAGTGGTTCGTTAGTGATTCAAAATTTTCTTTGAAAAAAAGTTAGTTTTAACTATCATAGTGTAATTACATGATCTACACCAAATGCCAACACTTGTATAGCGAGGTTATATATGTTACCTTTATGTGTAACACGCGTTACATCGTTTTACCTATGTAGAGGAAACAGGATGTAGTATGTCTTAGACATGTTACATAGACTAGTTGCTTCTTCTACACCAGAAGCCAGCAAACGTATAGCCAGGTTACATATGTTAGAGAAAATAGAATGTAGCATGTGTTACAAATGTTTTACTATGCATAAATTGTCACAGTTCGCGTGCAAAAAATACCTACACAGTATATCCATCACATGTACACAAATATCCCTAAATTAAGTTACACAAAAATGACACCAAATTTCTAACACACACAACAAGTGTAGATTTTTTTAGTTTTGTGCTAAAAACTTAAACTACACTTTTGTTATGTTTTTCCTAGTTTCGGACCTGCCCCTCTTGCAAATGTATAGCAAATGAAAAACAAAAATATTAATAGTCAACAAACAAATACTTCCTGAGACAAGGATACAACAATTACCATTCACTATTTCTATACACACTAATATCACAAAAAAAAACTAAAAACTCCAAATATATTCTAACTTTGAAAAACACAAAAACAAAATCATCCCAAAATATTTCAAACCCCAAAAATCTCCCAACTTCCAACATTTAAAACATCACCAACCCACCAAACCCTCTCCCCCCCCCCCCCCCCCCCAAGTCTCCCATTGCCATAACCATTTCAAAATTTATTTTCAAGTAATCTCAAAACACCCATAAGATCTTCTACCAAGAAACCCCCTAATATGATCTGATTGCAAATCCACAAACCACCGTAAAAACATAAACAAACAACTTACTTTGACGTGACTTCTTCCACTTCCGCCGTCCTTTCCCCGACGATAACAACTGGAAAGTAGAACGCATCTTCTATTTTTCCACTTAAAACGATTTGTACCGCCGTACTGTGTGTTCTTGTCCGACAAAAGTCATACAATCCTTTCCTATTTCTGACGAATGCCTTTGAACCCTACTTCCTTCTTCACTAATTGGCTTCTATAGAGAAATGTTGGTTTGTTGTCTTAGTTTGTGTGAGAGTCAAGAAATTTGAGAAAGTGAAGAAAGAGAAAGAGATATGATTATGGTGATAAAGACTTTTAGGGTGACTTTGACAATCTCAAATGCGTACACACACACACACACACACACACATATATATATATATATATATATTGTGCTTGTTGGCAAGTTGTTTTCATCAATATACCCCTCAAGCCACTTATCAACATTAGGAAAGTAATATATTTAGATCAATGATCATGATAAGGTTTACCAAGTTTTCTCACTACCACTAAGTTTTCTTTTTATCATATATATATATATATATATATATATATATATATATATATATATATATATATATATATATTCTACAACCCAAACACAACAAGAAATAAAACAAATTAAAACAAGCAATCTACATTTACACGACGGACATGTGAGAAGAAGCACAAATCAAAAGTAGGTACGTGAAATTGAAGTTGGTATTTAGGAATCTAAAGTATGACGTAAAATTAGAAGTAGATACGCGTCTAACAGGTCATGTATCTTATTTATTAGTTGTGTTTTCAGCTATAGAGATGTAACATATGCTAGTATTTTAGCTCTCGCTTCATAGGAGGGTTGTAGGGGGATGCAAGCGAGGATGCATTTGTTATATAAGTGGATTAATATTAGACAATTTAAGCTTTAATCCAATCAGCAATAAAATAAACAAACAACACGGTTAAGTAAACATGTATAGGCATTATTGCCTAGTGAAGACGGATATGATCGAGTGGTTTCGTTGGAAGATGATACTCCAGTGGTCTGTTAGTGATCAAAATTTTTCATTTGAAAAAAGTTAGCATTAACTATCATAGGTTAAATAAAAAAGGAATTTAAATTTGTTACATAGTGTATTGAATAGTTAATACAAACCGTGCAGACTTTGATTTAAATGGCATTTTGTGGGGACGCAGTGAGAGTTCAATTGGTATCACACTAAAACAAAGGATAAAAAAGCCGTAAGATTACCCAAAATAATATCTACATGGTTTCGTTTTGTTGTAGTTGTAACTCCGTTCTGAACATCGAAACGTAACAATGCAAAAGTATGTCGTAATCGTAAAAAATCATAATGATACATTGGTATTAATCAAGTGAAAAAAAGGTTTCAGTGTTGTTCTCTTAGGGCCAAACATTTCTCTAAGCGAAAAAAAGGTTTTTTTCTTCTAATCGCTTATTTTTAAGAGTGTCTTTTTTCATATACACATATATGTATATTGTCAGTTTTGAATTATACACATATGTATTTAGGTAATTTTTAAACTATACATATGTGTATATTATGAAAAATATATATCCTTAACCTACGGAATGCTGATTGAGCTCATTCTAGGGGTATTGGGACCGATTAATTGAACAATAAACAAAAATCTCTAAACCCTAAAGCTAAACCCTAAACCCTATGCTAAAACCTAAAACTAAACCCTAAACCCTAAACCCTAAAGCTAAACCCTAAATACTAATACTAAACACTAAAACTAATGCTAACCACTAAAGTTAAACCCTAACTGCTAATACTAATACTAAAAACTAAAACTAACCTCTAATCCTAAACCCAAAATTATTAACCTCAATAATAGATTATAAAACTTATTTTTCAATTTTAAACATATGTATACGTATATGTATAGTTAAAAGATTGACAATATACACATGTGTATAAATCTCTAAAAATTAAAACTAACCTCTAATCCTAAACCCTAATTATTTATAACACATTAATTTTAATACAAAAAAAATACACTACATGCATAAATAGAAAACGTCTTTAATCTTTGAATTTGATCTTTATTTTTTGTTCGTTATCCTCGTTATTTGAACGTAAAAGCCCCAACATCTACGAAAATCAAAGAAAAAACATAGTGTTACATTCCACAAACGTTTAGAGGAGCTCGGGCCTACGATCAATGGCGTAAAAAACATTTTTTTATCATGTGTAATAAAATAACATTTTTTACATTCGATACTGTGCAGGAAATTTTTTTTACACCGTGTGTAATAAAAAAACATTTACGAGTGCCGTTTTAACATACTTTGAAAAATAGATTTACACGTAACGTTTAGAGTAGCTCGGACCGAAGATCAGCGGCGTAAAAAGCATTTTTTTTTCATTCGACACCGTTCGCCAAAAAAATATTTTACATTCGACAACTTACGTAAAAACATTTTTCAAACGTACGTAAAAAGATTTTTCAAATGTAAGTAAAAACTATTTTACGTCTTCCGTTTTTACATACGTTTGAAAATTAGATTTATGCTGACGTTAGAGGAGCTCGAGTCGGCGATCAGGGGCGTAAAAAATTTTTTTTCGCACATTGTCAAAACATTTTTTTGTTTAGATTTTTATATAGTGGTGTTCTTATACTCGGTTCGTGTAAATGTTTACGCATGTTGTCAAACTTTTTTTACGCACGTTGTCAAAAAACATTTTACGCATGTTGTCAAAACTTTTTTACGCACGTTGTGGAATGTTTTTTTTTAAGTTGTAGTGCAAAATTACACGAATGAATAAAAGTTCTCAATAAACGTATAAGACCAATATAGCTTGCATTTTATAAAAACATTATGTCAGAATTAGAGAAAATTGAGTGAAAATAAATAGATATCATTTTTCGATAATTTTGTATTTTCTAATAAACATATAAGACAAATATAGCTTTCATTTTATAAAAAATATTATGTCATAATTAAGGAAAATAGAGCAAAAAGAAATAGATGTCATTTTAGATATTTTTTATTTTATAAATTACGTCATAATTTTGGTGTTTGAATTTAAAACCTAAGATATTTTTTCCCAATTTTAAATATAAAAAGTATAAAAGAGATGAAAGGAAAATATATTGTTATATCATACATATAAATGATGATATGATGTGTTTTAGAGATAAAAGAGAGGGGATGTGACATTTAGAGAAAAAAACTAAAATATCCTTATAAATCAAATTGATTATAGGTGATGCGTTAAAATTCTATTGGATGAAAGAAGTTCTTATGGTTTCTCCTTGAACCGAATCCTATATATATATATATATATATATATATATATATATATAGGGTTAGGATCATGTGAGAAGCACTAGGATATATATATATATATATATATATATATATATATATATATAAGGTTAGGATCATGTAAGAAGCACTAGGCTAATTTAGAAACTTGAGAAGCATTTTGGACCATACATTTTCCGTAAGCTTTTTTTAATATACACATATGTATAGTTTAAAATTGACTATATACATATGTATATAATTCAAGATCTTACGAAAAGAATAGAAAAATGTGTGGTTCAGAATGTTTTTTAAGTTTGTCAAACAGGGAGGACTTCTCTTAATATCTCTACTATATATATATATAACAAAACAATAACTAAATCTTAATATAAAAATGATATATGAAGAAGAACAATAAATAAGTAAAATTGTTAGTTTAGGAACGTGAAAATGGTTGTTTTCCTTATTTTTTCAAACACGTATTTTTACACTAATCATATGAATGATTACATGGTTGTATGCATTGAATTTTTGAGATTATCAACTTTTAAAACTTCAAGTTTATATATTATTAATTTATAAGGGGGTTACGCATATCAGTGTTATATAGTGTGCTCATTTAGTTTTGGTGCATTATGGTATTGTGTCTTTTGTTTATTGGATTGTAAAATTTATATATTATTAATTAGTAGTTCTTTTCTGCATAAATCATACTTTTTTATCTTTAGTGGTTGTATCTATTGTTGAGTTTTTATTTTATCTTTAATTTTTGCTTTTAACCTCTAGTACTTTTACAATTTAATCTTAATATTTATTTAATTTTAACTTTACTTTTCTATAATTTTCATTTTTTATAAATTTTTCATTTTACGTTTCGGTCTAAATTTTTCAAGTTAACCTGTTGCAACGTGTGTGTGTGATTTAACGTTTTTTACCTACTCTTTTCCCTGTTAAATGGTCCGTTGCAACGCGCATGTCCTGGATCGACTTAGTTATTATTTTTCTCAGTGTTAGTGATCGTTGACGGTGATGTGATATTGATTTACTTGACACAATTTTACTCCTGGCCGCATTGCATGGCTTAATACTAGTTTAATATAATTAATAAAACATGCGTTGTTGACTTCAATTTATATATGTAGAAATCTCTATCTTCTCTTACCCGTATCATAAAAAATGAATATAAAAGGTTGAATAATATAAATATATCAAAGTTACATTAACCAACATCCACTTGACCCTAGTTGAATAAAAAAACCTTCCGGTCAATGAGGAAAAAAAATACGAAAACTGAATGAATCCTCAATCTTTAAAATTCATTTGAACATTTGTATGGAAAAAAAATAATAATCAATTGAGAGTCGTATTTTCCAGGTCAAAAGAAATGCTTCCGATCACGTATATGCAACTCTTGAAAGCTAAATTTCCCACCAAACCAAAGATGGCCGCTAAGTAAAGAGAACTATTACAAACATTCTTGTTGAAGCATAACATTTGATCATGTTAAAAACACTTATATTTATTTTATGAAGAAACATCTTGATCTATTTAAGCTTAAGAACCTGCTTGGTTTTGTAGATAATTAACAGAAGCTATTGCAGAGAAATTAAAGAACAAATGGCAAAGAATATGGGAGTGAAGATGCATTTTCGGAAGCACCATGTATGTATTCCGGGTGGTTCGATTCTAACTTATCGTAGAATTTTTGAATTTAAAGGCTGTATTATATGTTTCTTAATGTAGGTGGTTATCGATAATGGCATTGTTCAACTCACTCTAACAAATCCAGGAGGCTACGTTACAGGCGTAAAGTACAACAACATCGACAATTTACTTGAAAGCCAAAACGATGAATCCGATAGAGGGTAATGTGAGGTCTCTTGTTTATGATTTTGTTCACGAATACAAGTTACGGTTATTACGAAAACGAACTATGCTAGCCATATTTATATGTTTGTGACACATAAAGCCACCACATTGTCTAGCTTATATTGTTCTATTGTTAAAGAGTATCTACAATGCAATTATGTAAAGTATTTTCTTAAATATCTTTGTATATATATTTTGACATTTTAGTTTTTTATATTATTTATAACGTCATTCAATTCTAAAATCTAATCCAACCGCTCCAACCACTGAACCAATAAAACGATCGGTCCATTATCTGGTTTGGTCCCGAAACATTGCTCTTGGTGATGAAATCCATTACAAATCCTCAGTTTTCCCAACTCAATACTAATTTTAAAGCACAAGAAGTGTAGCTAAAATCATCACCTAATACTCTTAAATTGTCACAAATTGTAACATCCCATATTGCCATCTTTTTTCCCCATGTGCCTTAATTAGCATTATGCCTAAACCTAGCAATTAATCAATATGTTTACGGGCTACTAAACACCTTATTCTTGTCAAGATACTGGGATGTAGTTTGGAGTTTACCCGACAATCCTGGAACAACCGGTACTTTTGAAAGGTAAATATGTCAGCCTATCGACTATATTCATTTAGTTTGTACTTGCTTAAAAACCTATCAATTTCAATACCCATTCCCACAAAACAGGATTGAAGGAACAAGTTGTGAAGTTATAGTCGAAACCGAAGATCAAGTAGAGCTTTCGTTTACAAGAACATGGGATTCCACCCTTGTGGGAAAGCATGTCCCATTGAAGATAGACAAAAGGTTATATTTGTTATATGTTTACTTTCATATTAACTTTATGAAGATAATGTTTGTAACAATAGAAGATTCTAGGTTTGTGGTTCTTCGTGGTTCTTCTGGTTTCTACTCCTATGCATTCTATGAACATTTGGAGGGATTTCCTGGTTTCAATCTTGACGAAACCAGGATAGTGTTCAAGCTCAGGAAAGACAAGTAAACATCTGACTATGGCTTCTCATACAGTCTGATTGGATGAAAAATGAAATCTAAATGTAAAGAAATATGTTTATATTTTATAGGTTTCACTATATGGCAATGTCTGATGACAGACAAAGGTATATGCCTCTACCAGATGATCGGTTACCCGATAGAGGTAAACCATTGGCTTATCCTGAGGCAGTACTACTTGTCAATCCTGTGGAACTAGAGTTTAAAGGACAGGTAGTCATAGCATTAGCGTTATTGGTGTAATGTTAGAAGGGATTAAAAGCCATTAGTCTTGTTTCTACCCAAATTAAACCAAAATGGACATAACTAGAAAACTAGGCAATTGTGACCACCTTTTCCATCGCCAAGCAAAAGACCTTTTGCGAATCATTTGTGCCCGAAAAGGTGGTTGCAAATATCTCTGTGGGTAATCTTGTGTTTGCATTCATAAGTGATATTGTTTCTTTTCCTCCCTAAGATCATATTGTTCTAATGTTCGTTGGTTTTTGGCATGTAGGTTGACGATAAATATCAGTATTCATGTGAAACTAAGGATCTAAAGGTCCATGGGTGGATATCTATGGACCCGCCTGTTGGATTCTGGGAAATTACACCAAGTAACGAGTTCAGAACAGGTGGGCCCACGAAGCAAGAACTTACTTCTCATGTGGGCCCGATAAATCTAGCTGTATGAATAGCAACATTTGTTGTATTAATAAAGTTCCATGCTAATAAATTTAAAAACAAATGTAGTTCATTGGAGCCTTCTTTTCATCAAATTTCAGATGTTTATCAGTGCTCATTATGGAGGAAACGATTTAGTTCTCAAATTTTCCGATGGGGAACTATGGAAGAAAGTTTTCGGCCCGGTTTTTATGCATCTCAATACAACTTCTACAGGAGAAGACCCTCTTACACTTTGGCAAGATGCCAAGAATCAGGTTTTGTTGCATCTGGAATTTTATATTAGTAGGTGATCTAGAACGAGACATGTACTTCTATGTGTTTTTAAAACTTTTTTGTACTTCTACATGGCGGTTCACTACCCCTGTAAGTTAACTCAGCAAGCTAGCTTGGTTGACAATCGAACACCATAGACATCCAGAAAACACCTAAAAAGTACCAGTCTCGTTCCTAAACAACCTACTTCGACAAAATAAAAAAATAATAAAAACCGTTTCATGTGTGTTTTCTTCACTTGAATTGAATCAAATTGGATATTGAATCACCAAAAACTACATTTGATTGAATATAAACATGATTATTGTTGAATTACTATTTTTTTAGATGCTAGAAGAAGTTGGAAAATGGCCATATAGTTTTCCGGCTTCAAAGGATTTCCATCAAGCTAATGAAAGGGGGGTGATAAGCGGTAGATTATTCGTATACGACAGGTATATAATCATTCTAACAGCCAATAAACAAAAAGTCCACACACAAAGGTGTCATCATATTTTGTTAACATCAATTCAGGTTCATTAGCGATGAACAAGCACCCACAAATGGTGCTTACATTGGACTAGTTCCACCTGGAGACCCCGGATCATGGGATCGTGAAAACAAGGTGAGTTTTATTTGCAAGCAAGAAGATCTAAATTAAGTTGCAATGTTCTAACTCGAACTTTCTTATTTGCAACACATTGGTGTGCACAGGGATATCAATTTTGGAGTAAAACCGATGAACAAGGACATTTTTCAATAGAACATATTTTGCCGGGCACATATAATCTATACGCTTGGGTCCAAGGTTTCATTGGAGATTACAAAAAACCTGAGACAATTATCATCACACCAGGTAGTCTATCTAGACTTCATAAGGTTTCGCTAAACGTATTCTCTTTTCCTTCTATGTACAAAATGGCCTGATTCTAGAATCTGCTTTAGTCACTCAAAAAGGTTGAGTCAACCTTACCTTCTAGATTGGTTACTTTGGTACCGTGCAGAATTGTTCGTGGGCCAACTTGATAATTACTACGTCATCAACAGTTTTTTGTTCCTTTAATTTAAAAAGATAATCTGATAAGGTCAACAGAATTGGTGTAATGTAATATACGAATAAGCTTTGTCATTAAAAAAAGATAATTAAATTTAATTTGAGCAGGTTGTGACATCGAAGTCGGGGATCTTGTTTACGAGCCTCCTCGAGATGGTCCGACTTTATGGGAGATTGGGATACCCGACCGCTCTGCGGCGGAATTCTACATTCCTGATCCTGACCCAATGTATACCAACCAGTTTCTCACCGATGATCCTAACAGGTGCCTTATGCTACATTAGGATTTAAAAAAGAAAACTAAAAATGAAAAAAAAAAGTGAAAATAAATATAAAAGAACTTCTGACATGTTATACGTGCAGGTTTAGGCAATATGGATTGTGGGAACGATATGCTACCCTATACCCCGATGGTGATTTGGTCTTCACGATCGGTGAAAGCGACTACAGAAAAGATTGGTTCTTCGCACATGTACCGCGGTATGTATTCAAGTTTTTGGATAGGTGCATGCATATATAGATTATATGATCTATGGCATATCACTTATGTTTAGCTTCACATTAATTATAGGAAGAAAGGTGACAATGTGTATGAAAAAACGACTTGGACTATCAAGTTCAAGCTTAACAATGCGAATAAGGATGAAACTTATAAGTTAAGATTGGCTCTTGCATCAGCACAAGTATCGGATCTTCAGGTATTAATTTGGAAGTCATTAACATTAGTAGACGAGATATTAATTGTTAGAACCCCACATTGAATATGAACTTGTTTTTCAATTAATGGTTGATTTGAAAACTAATGATGAAAAGTGAGGCTTATTTTTGGGTGAGTTTAAAATACGGATAAGTCTATTTTCGACAGCCACTTCAAAGTCTGATTTGGTGAAAAGTTGAAAATGGCCGGCAAGCAACGTCGCTTTGTTTAATTTTTATTCTTGTTGTGTTCTACGGATTGTTTATTTTTTTTTTATAATAATATCATGCATTTAAAACTTTAAAATTCTAAATACACAATTTTGTATTATCTTTCTTTGTCTACGTTTTTATATTCTAAATACACAATTTTGTTTTATCTTTCTTTGTCTACTAAATATGAAGTTTATTGAAAACTAAATTGTATTAAAAACCTTTTGTTTATGTAATATCTAAATGAGTTAAATGTCTAGTTAGTCTCTATAGTTTGTAGTTATGTAAAGTTGATCACAAGGCTTTAATAATTACAGAGCTGGACCCGGTAGTTACAATTTTTGCACTCATGTGATTCTTATCACTAACCTTTGTTAGATGTCTCGGTTAAGTATGTGTGAAATATCTATTTTACTCTTAACATTAAATATTAAACAATTAAAATAAAGTATAAAAAACAAAAGCTCCACCTTATTTACACTATATTAATTTATAAAAATTTCTCCCTACACAAAAACACTATTTCTTTTCTTTTTATTTTTCTTTTTCTTTTAATCCTTTCACTTTTATCTTTTACACTTTTAATTCTTTTCATCTTTTACATAACCCTTATAGGTTTTCATTTTTTAACTTTAACCCCATAGTTTCATCTTTTATATATTTATCACAAACATTTTTTTATTTTTAACCCCAAAACAATTAAAATAAAGTATAAAAAACAAAAGCTCCACCTTATTTACACTATATTAATTTATAAAAATTTCTCCCTAAAACAATATTTCTTTTCTTTTTATTTTTCTTTTTCTTTTAATCCTTTCACTTTTATCTTTTACACTTTTAATTCTTTTCATCTTTTACATAACCCTTATAGGTTTTCATTTTTTAACTTTAACCCCATAGTTTCATCTTTTATATATTTGTCACAAACATTTTTTTTTATTTTTAACCCCAAAACTTTTCCACTTTCAACCCCCCCCCCGGCGGTACTTTACATCTTTTACTGATCTGTCATTTTATTATTATTATAATAATAATAATAATAATAATAATAATAATAATTTTATCATAAAGTTTGGGTAATTACTAACAACATTTGCACTTGAAAATATATGCTAATATTGGTACTAAAATATCCTATTCATGCTTGTTTACTAGAAGTAAAGTTATGTACGTGGATATAAGTTAGAGATGGCATTATAGATGGTTTATATATAGTTGAGTAAAAAATGAGAGATATTAAATACCGGGATTGATTCGATCTGACTACAATTTGTTTTCTCTTCATCTGTTGTATAGCCAAGTACAACTATTAATTATCAGCCTTGCGGCCATTCAAACCGACCTGACCTAGACTAGACTGAAAAAAAAATGTAGATTTTAGTGATACATAACTAACCCCTGCAAATTTCCGATAACCATAAAGAGGTTTCTAGGTCCACTATATGCACTTTCACTGCCCATAATTGATATTAAGATTGTGACTAAAACGTGATGTTCAGGTTCGAGTTAATGATCTCAACACAGATTCTCCTCTATTTTCAACTGGAATAATTGGAGGAGACAATGCGATTGCAAGGCATGGAATACATGGTTTGAGTTGGTTATTCAACATAGATATACCAGGAACACTTTTGATCTCCAATGGAGAGAACACAATATATCTGACACAAGCAAATGGAGGAACCCCATTCCGTGGAGTCATGTATGATTACATTCGTTTTGAAGGATCAGCTGTTTTCAGTGGCGAAGGGGTTGAAAACGTATATACCTAAAAAAGTTATAAAACCGGGGATTGAAAACGTATGTACCTAAAAAATTATATACGAAAACTACATACCGGACATTACTGAGCGAAAAGTTCGGGGGTCCGGCGCCCCTCGCCGCCCCCACTATGCTGCGCCTTGGCTCTTTCATATTCTGGGAGTAATACATGCATTTGATCTAGTTATATGATCATCAGAATCGAACTTAGTGTTATGTAGTTATGTTCACTCTATATAATGTCATAGTTGACTGCTGGTAATGAAGCTTTATGATAGATAAATAACGTGTCTCTGATGTCTTTTAATCTTTATCTTTTCATCAGTACAGTTACGCATTGTTTAACTTAGTTTTTTATTGCACTTTTTTCCTTGTTTTAGATGGTTTTTACCATTTTTTTCCTATGTTTTCGCTAGATCTTTACCAAACAAATTCGGGTAACAACAAAGAAAATCATCAAAAAAATGTGAGAAACAATCACAAAATGCAATAAAAAAGCCTCATATTTGTATTCCAGATAAAAGATCATGAAAAGCAACAAATAGCTGTCTTTAGTTGCTTCATCTAGTGTACTAACTAATCTTACACTGGTGAGATCGATAACTTTGTGTTGTATAATTATCCTCACTCTATATAATGTCATAGTTGACTGCTAATTATGAAGCTCCATACATAATAAAGTTATTTGATCTCCTAATCTTCATCTTTTCCTCAGTTGCATGATTACGCATTGGTTAATTTAGTTTTTTTTATTGTGCTTTTTTTCCTTGTTTTGGTCGTTTTTATCGTTTTTGCTATGTTTTTTACCGAACAAATTCGAGTAAGAATAAAGACAATCATCAAAAAAATGCGAGAAACAATCACATGCCCCCCCCCCCCCCCCCCCCCCTCATATTTGTATTTTAAATATAAGATCACGATCATTGAAAAACGAGACAAGAGCAACAAATATATGTCTTTAGCAGCTTCATCTATTGTACTAACTAATCTTATACTATTTTTGTTTCACCACCACCGTCGCCGCCATCATGAAGGAGATCCCCTCCAGGTGTCAAACCTAGCATAGATTTTCAGTACCATGGCAATCTTGGAGCATCATGAAGCACATCACCTCCACATGTCAAACATTTCAGTATGCTCTTTAGAAGAAACACACACACTCAAGCGGAGCCCCTTGTATGTAAATTAGAGTTTAAACATAGCAATTCACAAACAGCCCGCGAGATTTGTAAGAACACCTTAGACTCTTTAAATATTAATCAAAACTAAACTAATAATTACGACATCCCAACACTTATATCTATACTAAAGACTATCCTTTCTAAATGAGTTATTCTAATTAAACTTAAACTTTAAAACCAAACTACTAGATAAACATGCCAAAATAAATAAACTATTAAAAATAAATTAAGACTTATCCAATGGCTATTTCTAAACTCTCTAGCAAAATCGCAACTTCAACCCTTTAATTCTTTCAACTTATCAAGATTAACTCTTCATTCCCCTTAGTCTTGATAATGACCCATTTCCTTTATGGAGCAGCATGGCTCATCCTCGTGAACCAAATCCGCTTCCTCTTCTTTTTCTTTTCTTAGGACACCTGCTTACGTAATCCTACATTCATTGCAATTGAAACATTTTATTTTTCTTTTATCCCAGTTTCCTCTGGATCGGCCATCTCCACCTCTTCCATTACCGCGACCCCATCCATGGTTACTTTGATTTGATGTCTCCTTCCACAAAATTTATAAACGAACCTCATCTTTCTTTGAACCATCTTCTCCATCAGATTTAGTAAATAATAGCTTGTTTTCATTATCATTACCAGTCTCGTTTTGCAATTTGATGCTTTCCTCATAGGCTTTCAACTCGCCTATCGCTCTTCGATCGACATGCTCTAGATAACTGAATACTGCTTGATAGAGGCAACAATCCGAAGATACTTATTTCGAACGATTATTTGCGTCATCAAGACTCGGCCCAAGATTATTAAACTTTCAAACACATTCAGTAAACCTGCCAGCAAATTCTTCAATTATGTTTATCTCCTTCATGTGAATTTGCTCAAGTTCTCTACTTAAAGTAGCTAGTCGAGCCTTTTGAACCCTGCCAGCACTAAGAAACTTGCACGTAAAGCCTCCCATATGTCATTCACTTGTCGGTTCTAAACAACTTTGTTTTTCTTCTCTTCTATAACATCACTGATGTACTAAAAGTCGTCTAATTAATAAAATTAATTTTAACCTAACTCTAGACTCAAAGTAATACTCTAGACTCCTAAACTCGACTAAACTACTAACCGGCAAGTGGACCGATCAATTGTAGTAAGCTAAAGTAAATCCGGATATCGAACCCACGAGATTCTCTAATTACGTTAATGACTCTATTTAAACTAAATTGACAAACTTAATTTATTTTATTTTTGGAGGGGGTTTACTAAAAATCCTAAAATTATAACTAAACTAATATTAATTTAACTAAGACGACTTAAATTGGTCTTTTGAAGCAGAGATTTAATTCAATGATAGTGGAATGGCTACCTAGGTTAGATTCCTTATTACTATTGAATGGTTTTTGATTGATTAATAATGTGATAGGGAATCGGGATCTTAAGTATTAATTCCTAAGGACTACCGAACAGGACCCCCGACCCTTCTCGGGAAGACGCCTATGATATCCTAAAGATAACTGTGTTTACCGGTTTATAAGATTTCCTTTCGGTTATCTAATCTTTAATAAAGTGTCTAAATTAGTTGACTATCTCTCAATAGGAAGCTTACACTAACTATGGTTCTTGATTTGGTTTAACCGACTCGAATATGGCAAGTAAACTAAAACCGGGTTTCTCTCGAGACCTAATCCTAGCAATTTACCTATTTAATTCAGTTAATAAATTATTATTTCTCAATAATTAAATTTAGTATAATGTTAAGGTTTAATTATATTTTTCATTCAATTGTTTCTACAGTTTATTGGTCAATTTACCGAACGATTACCCGAACCCATTAAGACTCGACAATCAACATAAACCTATTTTATGAAAGACTTTCAACTAGATTCATGTGAAACAATCAAACAATCAATAATCAGATCAAAACATGCAAATACACCAAATCAATTAACCAAAGTTTACTACTTTATTAAAAATACCATAAACACATTATAAATTCAAATAAAAATCCAAACTTTCATAATAAGTCATCATAATCTAGATAGTAAAAGTAAAATGCCAAGAATCATTGGTTTAAACATAACTAAAGTAAAGTTAAAAACTGAATTCATCAAAACAAAGAACAAGGAAACTAAAGATTAAGAAAATCGGTAACAAAACCCGTAATTTCTTCGATCTCTAGGCTCCTAGCTTCAATCCAATGATTCCCGAACAACTCCTTCTTCAAAACTTAGATCAAAATCTCTAGAAGTTGCCTCTTGAAACTCCAAGTTCGTCTCATAATTTGGTGTAAATTGGTTGGTTATTTTGTGAGATATATCCTATTTAAAATAACCCCAATCCTAATTTAATACGGATACAAACTCAAAAAACAAGAAATAAGTCGGTCAAACTTTTCTTTACTCGGTCAACGCCCGTAACAAATTTGCTGCTCAAATTCACAAATTCCTTTTCTTTTTGTGCTTTTGTGATGAATTAATGTAGACTTTCAACATATGATAATTCTAGTCCCTCGACTTTTATGCATTATTTTTAAATAGCTTTTAGCTATTTGCACTCTAGTCCCTTGAGTTTATTAACTTTATAATGCATCCTTGTATGATATCCCCTATATTTGTAGATTTAGCCCCTATAGTTTTATTCCACACTCCCGCTTGATCGTTTATTTATCCGTTTAAGCTCGTATTTAATTCTTTTTTGCACCGGGACTTTCTAACCAAAAGGTCCTCTAGCTAGCCGTGAGAGGCATCATGCAATCGGTCGCGGGCCGCGACCGGGCCTATTTTCTCCGGGAACTTTTCCTCTCTCTCGCCACCCGTGAGAGATATGACCTTGTGCGGTTGCGGTCCGCAAGAGAGTCTTTTTCCCCATTTTACGATTCGTTTCTTCTCTCGGCTTCCAATTACGATCCGGCTCGGTTTCTTTCAACATTTCAGCTCGTTTTCTCCTCTTTTCATCTATTCTCACGAACCAAGACCTGCAAAACATATTTGGATTAAAAGTAGATATATTCTTATAAAACCGAAATGAATATTAACGAAACTAGTACAAACTATAAACGATAAATCGATGTATTATTCAATACATCAAATATCCCTCACTTACTCCTTTCGTCCTCGAAAAAGAATTATGCAAACGGAATCATACCCAAGTAATTATTTGATTTCAAAATAAGATTATTTTATTAAGGTTGAAACTTGTATTAACCGCGATTGCAAATATGCATGTCCACTTAAACTCAAAACTCGGTTCAAAGTTCTTATCATGTAAATTTAGTTTAAGTTCGGTCAATCTACCTAAGGTCGCACACTAGCAAACACAGTACACCTAATCCAACCTCAAGCTTATGGAACAAAAGGAACGAATCATTTGACCCATTTCCTAACCGTTTTATACCAAAATTAAGAGAATTTAAAACCAAGTAAACTTTTTTCTCTTTTTTTTCTTTTGATTTTTCTTTTGAGCATTTGATTTCTTTTTGCACACCTAACCTAGAGGTTGTCTCCACCAGAGTCACCATCCCGGAGAGCGACAACATGGGCTTCGATATTTAGGAAATTTTTTTTCAACTTATGCTAGAGGGATTCTCGATCAGTCACCATCCCCAAAGGAGATTCCATAGGTCTCATCTACTTTTTCAATCAAGCTCAATTTTTTTCTATATTTTTTTTTCTTTTACATGATTAAAAATTCTAAAGACTTTAGATTATAACGGCATTCCTTATACTATTTTTGGCGGTTTCGTCTTCCATTTTTCCTAGATGAGTATCCACTAGTAGACCGACATTTAAGGTATATTAATCTTAAAGAAACTAAGAACAAAATCAAGCCTACTCACATCCCAAGCTAGACACAAACTCAACCATTTATTAACTCATATTATCATTATTTGAAACTGAATAAAAACTCAACTTTTCTATCATTTTCCGTTTATATTTTGCAAACTTCTTTTTCAAAAGACATTTTCTGAATTTTTTATTTTTTTATTTTTCAATAAAAACGAAATAAAACTACTCTACGACTCAACTATCTCATCCCCACACTTAAATTTTGCATTGTCCCTAATGCAAAGATGAGAAGACTCAACTAACTAAATAATAAAAACTGAGAAATATATAAAAATATACAAACTATACAAGTGAAACGACTTAGCTGATATGCGAGACTATCAATGTGCCAGTCAAAAATTTCCACATAAGCCCTCCAATCCGAACACGCTCAGCAAACAATTCTCAACTCTCACACGCGAACAGAAGCGGCAAAATAAACACCAACCTATAAACCAACACAGATAACTTCCAAACGTAAAATAGTAAATAAATAATTCTTCAACAGAAGTTTATTACAACCATTACCCCAAACCAACCCAACCAAACCAAAAGTAAAGTGTTTAAAATACACATACAGACCAATAGAAGGATGAAAACAGCATACAACAAAAATATAAGTCATAAAGAAATCATTGCCTCTGACTAATCATCCTCCTCCTCCTCTTCTGATTGCTCAAACAGTTGGTATGGCTACAAATCTTCCATACCGCTCGACTGACCCGGCTGCGCCTGATGCTGAAAGTATGATGGAACTCCCATGTGCAGGTTCTCCATCATGTACCTCATTTCGTCCTCCAATCTTCGCTGGCCCTCTCTTCTTTCTCCCTGGTCTACTTGAGTTGCCTTCACTTGACATCTACAATGCCAATTCTTTGTAAGTTGTGGCTCCGTGTTGGTGATATATCCCTGCAAACGACTAAATGACACAAAAACACACAAGCATAAACTACGAGAAACAATTATTAGCACTATAAAACAAAAAACGTAAACGACTACTAAATAATACAAACTCTACACTTGATTTTTCACTCAAGACCCTATGAGGTGGTGCGAGTTGGAACTTCGAGAGGAGTTTCCTCCATCTCGGTGGAATCAATCGGCCCTCCTAGGTAATGCTTCAACTTATGGCCGTTTACTTTCCAGGTGCCTCCATCGGCTCCATCTCTCAACTTTACTGTTCCGTACGGAAATACTTCATTTACCACATAAGGACCCGTCCACTTGGACTTCAGCTTTCCGGCGAATAATTTCAATTGTGAATTGTATAAAAGCTCTTTGTCGCCGACTTTAAACTCTTTCAATCCCTTCAACTTCCTATCATGCAATGCCTTTGTTTTCTCCTTGATACTCCATGATCGCTCATAGGCTGCATCTCGAAGCGATTACAACTCATGAATTTGGAAGTAGCGTTTCGTAGCCGCTTCGGTAAGATCTAAGTTTACGGTTTTAAGGTTCCACAATGCTCGGTGCTCGAGTTCTACCGGAATATGGCAACTTTGCCATAGACAATCATGAATGGAGTGATACATAAAGGTGTCTTATTGGCGGTCCTAAACGCCCATAATGCATCGTCAAGCTTATCGGACCAATCCTTCCTACTCTTGTCTACCGTCCTCTCTAAAATTCTCTTCACTCCTCGGTTTGCATTCTCAACTTGACCGCTCGTTTGAAGATGATAAGCGGTGGAAAAATGATGAGTGATACCGCAACGTGCTAATGCCTTCTCTATTATGGCATTACAGAAGTGGGTGCCATGGTCACTAATAATGGCTCGAGGAGTACCAAATCGAGTGAATAACTTCTTTAGAAATCTCACCACCACTCGGGTGTCATTTGTTGGTAAAGCTTGAGCTTCCACCCACTTGGAGACATAGTCAATTGCCACGAGGATGTACCGATTCCCGCTAGAGATGGGAAACGGTCCCATGAAGTCGATCCCCCAAACATCAAATATTTCAAGAATTTGGATCGAGTTTTAGGACATCTCGTCCTTATATGAGATATTGTCGGTATTGTAACACCTCGTAAAATCGTGTCCAATAGTATAGTGACACGTGTTGTATTTTTTATTTAAGACTATTAAAGACTAATAAGCACTAAAGGTGTCAACATGCTCAAACTAAGCCTCTGAGTGATTGTCTGATGTCAACATGCATAAACGTAAGCCTCTGAGTGACTGATATGTCAACATGCTTAAACAATAGCCTCTGAGTGACTGATTACATGCTTAATCATTAGCCTCTGAGTGGCTGATATGTCAACGTGCTTAAAACTTGGCCTCTGAGTGACTGATATGTCAACATGCCCAGCCTCTGAGTGACATTGGAGTCAACATGCTTATAGTAGGCCTCTGAGTGATCTTTTACGAAGTCCTAACTCTCATATGTCCCATTTGTTGGACGAGAGAGATTAAATCCGTAAATATGTAAAATTTGATGATGGAGGAATTAAGTGTCAACATGTTAATATATACCTCTGAATGACCTTTTAACGAACCGAGAGCTCGATAATGTCCTGGCATACTCCCGAGTACGCCAAATATTAGTTAAGGAGGGCTAAATATGCTAAAAAGGTGTTTTAGAAGGTTTTATAAGTTGAGGGGCTAAAAGTGTTAAACTTTGAAAACTGACACGGGGCGCTCACAGGACGCGAGAGGCAAGGCCTTGGCCTCTCACGGGGCGCGAGAGCCTGTGTCTGCAGAAAATTGCCTTGGCCTCCACACAAATTGCCAAAAACCATTTGATTCGAAACCTTAGCTTTCCAAACTGCTATGCCACGTTTTAGGACACTTGTAAGCTCCCTCTTACACCCCTCAACGCCTGGCATCACCTACTTCAAGTTCTCCAACTATAAATAGGTGCCAAGGTTCACCATTTGAACTTGCACCTTTCTCATTCACAACTCTATCTCCCTCATCTGGAAGTTCCTAACTGAAAGGAGCATCCAACTAGTTTTATTGCATCTTAGGAACCACTTGTAAGTGTTCATTCCTCTTGCATTTTCGTTTATAGGCTTTTATAGCCAAAAGTCAAGCGTTTTACGGAAAACGCCTTGACTTTCGGTTAAGACCATTATGGTCCAGCCATTTTTCGTAACGAACATGGTTAAGTGATCGTAATAAGGTAGGTATTAGTCCCTATAAAGGGTACCTCTTGAAGATCACGTTTGTTAGACCAATTGGCGGGTCAAAGTTATTATACTAAAAACTCACACAGGCCATTTTTCAGAAATTTTATAATTTGATCATATATATGTTATGTATCACTCCCCAGATTTCCAACCCGAAATCCATACACCGGTTGGCCTGCGTGGGGAGTATCGTGACGTCAGTTGATAATCAGCATAGTCAATTAAACACGGCACAGCGGAAGTCTTGGAGTAAAATTACTATTACAAACCAAATGTTCAAAATAAAATAATATACAGGCTCGTAATAGAAGATCCACAGGCGGATCATTAAAATGTACAAGAAAGAATATAAAACAGACTTTAGGCAGATCTAAGGATTTGCAAGATCCTCTTATTCACTACCGAGCAGCTTCTTGCCTATTTCGTATTGTACCTGCAGTTTAGTCTTTGGATGATACGTCAGCTTACGCTGGTAAATACACTCAACTGACTCATTTTGAAAACTTTAAAATGGTTTTAAGTGCAAAACGACACAAAATCTTTTATTAACTTGGGAAAGTTGACCTTGCAACCTTGTATCAGATTCACATGTTTGTCAATACATACAGGGCCCGGGACAGAAACCGAGACATGATTAAATACACACCACTTAGGACTCACGAAGGAGTCATCCCCAACGTCTTGGGCATATTGCATAAGAGCATCAAAAGGTGTATGCCTACACCCCGTACTAAGGTCGTGGCCAATAACTATTGTATTGAGCCGAGGATGTCCAGGACACGGTAATTTAACCCCTGATGTTTAAGTTATCAAACAAAACTGATTAAAACGAAATATGCGGGTTTACTAGCCACAAGCGGGCATTCGATTGACCCCATTTTGGACTAAGCGGTAATAATTTACCGTATCCCAAGCCCGTATAGGGAAAATAAGTCGAGAGTATTTACCTTCTTTTATTTTTAAATAACCCAGCCGTATACAAAAGTACCAAGTGCAGATAGCATTTACTGGCAAGGCTCTAGTCTGGATTATGTTATAAGCTAGCCAATTAAATGCTAACGGTCTTATAAACCGAATAGTGTACATGATCATTACGTATAACGCTCGATTAAACGATGATCGGATAGAATGTTGTTTAAACCCGACAAGTACTTGACTTGTATAATATGGGTAAACTATAAACATTCTGGATTTTGAAACTAAAATGACAAGGTTAAACCCGTTACGGTTAAATTACGTAAAATAGTTACATATACGTAACTATGCGCATAATAGCGATATCGGGTAACCGGATAAGTCATGGACAAGTTCTATATGCCATTATACTTTAAATAAGTTAAGATATCAGTAGGATATCAACTTGTATGCCCGTTAAGGTTTTAAAAACGAAATTAGCCTCATAAGGGCAATTCATAATTTTACACCGTAATAAAGGAACTTGAATATAATTTAATGTTATGGTTATAAGTATTCTGGAAAAAATACTTTATTTATAATATAATATCAGTAGGATGTCAATTATATGTGTAAATTATCTTTTGTGACCAAACTATGCACCGAAGGGGCATTTTAGTCATTTTACACATAGTTTATAATTTATTTGGGATTCTGAATTTATAACATGTACCTACTATAAATATGTTTAAAATAAGTTTTAAAATCAGTATGTAACCGGTCTTGGTCAATAATATGGTTTAAAACCATACTATGCGTCGGAACGGTGCTTATGTCGTAAAATGACGTTTTTAAGAGATGTTTACGAAAACTGACATTAAGGTCAGATTAAAATGTTCAAAACATGTTATTTAATATAATAGATCAGAAGGTAAATGATTTACCTTGAAAAGTTTTGATTAAAACCATTTTATAAGCCACAAGGGCTATAATCGTCATTTATCGACATAGTTCAACGACTTGTTTGAAAACTCAGTTTATAACTTGGTTTAACATACTGAATAATCCTACTTATAATATTACATTAGTAGAAAACTCATTTTCAAGTTCATTACAATTTAAAACCTTTTTATGTAAAAAGGACACTTTGGTCAAAAATGGCATAATTATGGAATATAACCTCAGAGGGTTATGCTACATTATATTATGATCATAATGCAACTTTAGATTAGTATGTTACTAATCTAAATTGGTTCAGAATCGAAAGTCAAAGCAGAAGTCAAACTTCGCGACTTTCGGTTGCGAACCGACCCTAGAACTGAAATTGACGAGCCGAACATGTTCTTACATGTTCTAATAATTATTACCAACTTGTTTAAGTATCAAAAAGGTTTCATAATATATATAAGATCAATTTATGATTTTTCCAAAAAATGGCCTGTTTGACTTTTTATTTTCATAACTTTGACCCGTCAATTGGTCTAGCAAACGTGAACTTCAGGAGGTGTCCTTTATAGGGACTAAAACCTATCTTATTATGATCACTTAGCCATGTTCATTTCAAACAATGGCTGGACCATAATGGTCTTAACCGAAAGTCAAAGCGTTTTACGAAAACGCTTGACTTTTGGCTATAAAAGCTTATAAATGAAAATGCAAGAGCAAGGAACACTTACAAGAGGTTCCTAGAATGCAAGAGAACTAAGTTGGATGCTCCTTTCAGCTAGGAACTTCCAGAGGAGGGAGAAGAGTTATGATTTAGAAAGGTGCAAGTTCAAATGGTGAACTTGATCACCAATTTATAGTTGGAGAACTCAAAGGAGGTGAAGCTAGGTGTTTAGGGGTGTAAGAAGAAGCTTACAAGTGTCCCAAAACATGGTATAGCTGATTACAAGTCCATGGTTTCGAATTTAAATGGTTTTGGAGCTTTTCTTGGCTGCCAAACAATTTTCTGCGTCAGACCTGTTCTCGCGCCCCGCGAGAGAACCAGGCCTAGTCTCTCGCGGCCCGCGACCGCCCCAAGGCCACTTTCAAAGTTTGACACTTTAGCCCCTTAACTTGTAAAGTCTTATAAAAACCTTTTAAAACGCCTTTTTGGCACTTTTAGCCCTCCGTAGCCAATACTTGGCATACCCAGGATTATGCCCGGACATTGTCGAGCCCTCAGTTCATTAAAAGGTCCTCATAGGTATAAATTAACATGTTGACGCTTTTAATCCCTCCATCATCCAACTTTCACATATTTACAAAATTGAACTCTCTCGTCCAACAAATGGCACGTATGAGAGTTTAGGACTTCACAAAGGATCACTTAGAGGCTTATGATAAGCATGTTGATTCCGATGTCACTGAGAGGCTGGGTATGTTGACATATCAGTCACTCAGAGGCCAAATTTCAAGCATGTTGACATATCGGTCACTCAGTGGCTAATGATTTAAGCATGTTGACATACCAGTCACCCAGAGGCTGTTATTTATGCATGTTGACATCGGACCGTCACTCAGAGGATCAGTTTGAGTATGTTGACGCCTTTAGGCCTTACTAGTCTTTAATATACTATATTTAAAATACAACATGTGTCACTATACTATTGGACACGATTTTATAGGGTGTTACATCCTCACCCCCTTAAAAGAAATCTCGACCTCGAGATTTTATTCAAAAAGATGGGGGTATTTTTGTCGCATAGTGGACTCAACCGCCCATGTATATTCGGGACTTCTAAAAGCGTCCCACTTAACCTTTACTATAGGTATCATTTTTCTTCGGAGCTTCTTAACCTGTCGATCCTCGATTGAAATTGGTTTCTCAACGAACCTCAGGTTTTCATATATCTGCACATCTTTGTGCGACATTGCTAGCGACTCATCGCTAGACATTTCTTAAGATTAGATCCGTGGAATACGTCATGGATTCCACTAAGCTCCTCTGCAAATCTGAGCTTATAACCTACAGTGCCGACACGTTCGATTATCTTGAAGGGTCCTATATATCTAGGGCTTAACTTTCCCTTCTTTCCAAAACGCATCACACCTTTCCAGGGTGATACTTTTAGCATGACTTTGTCCCCTACTTGGAACTGAAGAGGTTTACGCCTCTTGTCAGCATAGCTTTTCTGCCTATCCCTGGCAGTTTTGAGACGATCATGGATTTGCATATTCTTTTCTGTGATCTCCAGGACAATCTCATGTCCTGATAGTGGGCCTCCCCAACTTCTGCCCAACATACGGGCGTTCTACATTTTCTCCCATACAAGGCCTCAAAAGAAGCAGCCTTGATGCTTGTATGATAACTGTTATTGTAGGAGAATTCTATTAGGGGTAAGTGATCATCCCAACTTACACCTAAATCAATCACACATGCCCTAAGCATGTCTTCCAGTGTCTGGATAGTACGATCACTTTGACCATCAGTCTGCGGATGGTAAGCCGTACTAAAGTTCAATCATGTGCCTAAAGATTGTTAGAAATTTTTTAAAAAGTGAGACATGTATCTAGTATCTCTATCAGATACAATAGATACCGGCACACTGTGTAGGGACACTATCTTGTCCATATATAACTTAGCCAATTTATCTGAATTATACGTCTCTTTAATTGGCAAGAAATGAGCTGACTTAGTCAGCCTATCCACTATGACCCAAATAGTGTCATTTCCACTTTTGGTCTTAGGTAACTTGGTAATCAAGTCCATAGTTACCATTTCCCATTTCCAATTAGGAATTTCAAGTTGTTGTAGAAGTCCTGTCGGTTTCTGATGTTCGGCCTTAACTTGCGAACACGTCAGACACTTAGCTATATAAGTAGCTATGGATTTCTTCAAACCCATCCACCAATAATTCTTCTTCAAGTATTGATACATCTTGTCACCTCCCGGGTGAACCGAGTATCTTGAATTGTGCGCTTCTTGGAGGATTAGATCTCTAAGTCCTCCAAAGATCGGAACCCAAATTCTGTCATTAAATCTTAGGATCCCATCATTTCCAGGCGTTAATTGATCAACAGTTCCGCCTAATCCCTCATTAGGAATATTAGCCTCTAATAGGGCTTGTTTCCGCGCATCTAGTAGCTTCTCACTCAAGCTATTTCTGAGCTCAATGCTCTTGGCGTTAATCCTAATAGGTTTAACCTTTTCCTTGCGACTTGAGGCATCGGCAACTACATTTGCCTTGCCTGGATGGTAGCGAATCTCGCAATCATAATCGTTAAGCATTTCCATCCACCGACGTTGTCGCATGTTCAATTCCTTCTGATTGAACATATGATGGAGACTTTTATGGTCTATGTATATAACACACTTTGTGCCATACAAGTAATGTCTCCATAGTTTTAGTGCAAATACAACGACACCCAATTCCAAATCATGGGTGGTGTAATGCCTTTCATGCACCTTTAACTGTCGTGATGCATAGGCAATTACCTTGCCATTTTGCATTAGCACACAGCCCATGCCAGTGTGTGAAGCATCACAATAGACAACAAAGTTCTGAACACCCTCGGGTAGAGATAACAAGGAGCGTTGCTCAATTTGTGTTTAAGAATCTCAAAAGATTCTTGTTGCTTTGGACCCCAATTATACCTGATATTCTTACGGGTCAAGGAAGTTAAAGGAGTGGCTATCCTTGAAAAGTTCTCAATGAACCTTTTATAGTAACCAACCAATCCTAAGAAACTACGAACTTCCGTTGGGGTCTTGGGCACTTCCCAATTCATTATGGCCTCAATTTTGGCAGGATCCACTTGGATACCACGCTCACTTACCATGTGTCCAAGAAATTGGACTTCTCTAAGCCAAAATTCGCATTTAGAGAACTTTGCATAAAGTTTCTCCTGCCTTAATAATTCTAGGATGCACTGAAGATGTTTCTCGTGATCAGCTTGATTACGAGAATAGATAAGTATGTCGTCTATGAAGACAATGACAAACTTATCCAAATATGGTTTACAGACTCTATTCATGAGATCCATGAATGTTGCGGTGCATTTGTGAGCCCAAAAGGCATCACTAAGAGTTCAAAATGACCATAGCGGGTCCTGAAGGCTGCCTTAGGAACATCTTCACTTCTAACCTTCAGTTGATGATACCCTGATCTCAAATCTATCTTAGAAAAGTAACTAGCCCCTTGAAGTCGGTCGAATAAATTGTTGATCCTGGGCAGAGGATATCTATTCTTAATTGTTAACTTGTTCAGCTCACGATAGTCGATGTACATTCGCATCGAACCATCTTTCTTCTTTATAAACAAGATAGGAGCTCCCCAAGGTGAGGAACTAGGCTGAGTAAAGCCTTTCTCCAAGAGTTCGTCCAATTGAACTCTTAACTCATTCATTTCGGTTGGAGCTAGCCTGTATGGAGCTCTAGCCACTGGTGCTGATCCTTGAATGATGTCAATTCTGAACTCCACTTGTGTGTCTGGAGGTAGACCTGGTAATTCTTCTGGGAATACATCAGAATATTTTGAGATGATTGGTAGGTACTCCATGTTTGGCTTAGGCTCATTTATGGTAACTTGTGCCATGTAGATGACACAACATTTCCTCAAACATTTGGATGCCTTAAATAACGACACCTTGTCTGGTATTCCATAGTGTGAGTCTCCGGGGATGGTGATCATTTCACCAGATGGGGTTTTAATTTCGATGAGCTTCTTATCGCAGGCAATGCGGGCTTGGTTATGAGATAACCAATCCATGCCTAAGACAACATCGAACCCCGCCAATTTCATTGGTATAGAGAGATAGGGATGGAATGATTCTTAATGGATATAGAGCATCCATCAAGAATGGAAGAAGCAGTTTCTAAGGTTCCATCGGCGAGTTCTATCTCATAAATTTTATCTAGAGTTCTTATGGGTAAATTTAATAGTTTACTAAACTTATGATCAACAAAAGATTTATCCGCACCCGAATCGAAAAGAACTCTAGTATAAATATCATTAATGGGGAAAGTACCTGTTATAACGTTATTGTCATTAACAGCTTCCTTAGCAGTTAGCCGAAAGGCGCGTGCATTCCCTTTCTTGGCCTCTATAGGCTTTGGATTATTATTCTTTGAACTCTTTGGGCAGTTAGTTGCAATGTGCCCTTTTTCATTGCAGATATAGCATACAGCATCCTTAAGATCTTTACAATCTAGGGTCTTATGCCTTCTCTTTTTACATATGCCAGAAGGTCTAGCTTGTGGATCAGAAGTACGCTGTCCCCAGTGTTTGCGGTTGCAAGTCTTGCAAATTGGCATCACAACCGACTTGCCTTGGTTCCCTTTGAACCCAAATTTCCCTTTATTTTTCTTATTAAACTTATGGGAGTTGTCATCTTCCCTCTTCCTTTTCCGTCAGTTTCAGACTTAACTGACTTTTGTCTCACAAGGTCAAGGGTGAGAGAGAGAGATAGGTCTACAGCGGACCTATAGGTATTAAGCTGAGCAGCCTTTACCATGCCCTTTATTTCAGGTGCTAAACCCATTAATAAAATGCGCAATGCGTTTGGATTCAGGGGTAATTAAATAGGAAACTAACCTAGATAGGGAATTGAAATCGGAAACATACTTCCAACAGTCTAGGTTTTTTATTGATAGAGACAAGAAGTCTGTCTCTATTTTCTCCACCTCATATGGTGGGCAGTAGGTTTCCTTAATAAGGTCCACAAACTTGCACCATCCCAGATTATACAGGTATACTTTACCTATAGACTGGATCATGGCCTTCCACCATATTAGGGCATCGCCCTTGAAGGATTGTGATACGTACTTGACCACATCCTTATCAGCACAGCCGCTGATGTCTACTATGGTCTCCATCTCGTCCAACCACTTTAGGGCTTCTAGGCTCCTTTTTCCCCATTAAAGTCTCGGGGTTTACAGGAGACAAAGTACTTGTAGGTGCATCCGTCCTTAGAAGAACGAGACCTATCAGCATAGTCTATCCTCTTAGGTTCACTTTTCGCATTTGATGAGTGAACAGAGCTCTCCTTATGAACTGAGGATGGTGGAATTGATGAGGGTCTAGAGCGAGTAGCACTCGACTCTCTAAGTCTTTCGATGGCCTTTCCCATGGCCTTTTCTACAGCCGCATCAATGCGTGCTTGGAAGTCATTATTATCTATGGCTATATTTTCGGCGTCTTTGACATTCCGATGGCTACTTTGTGCCTCATTAGAATTAGCCATTCTTCAAAGCTTTGGTTCTATATACCAAATAAAATTTCTCTTAGCCATGGTATAATAACCATATCGGCTTTTAATATTGGATATAAGAAAGTCCATGGCCCACACTAGTGTGATTAACATCACAACTCTTAGGCATAATATACCTATATTTTGGCCTAAGTCTTAATAGGACCATCATAGGCAAATTAAAATATGGACATAGTCCATTTATTACTAGACAGGGGATCGCAATATCACAACTGTCATTGTCATATTTGACAATTACATATATAACACATAGGCTTGTCACGAAGGATATCAAATATGGCACAAAGGCCCGTCACTAATGGACATAAAATATGGCACATAGGCCTGTCACTAACGGACATAAAATATGGCACATAGGCCTGTCACTAATGGACATATAATAGGGCACATAGGCACTACATCACTAATGGATGTTTAGTCACCGCACGGGTGGTATTAGCTGGGATCAGAATAGATCACATAGGCGATAGCCATAAGGGCAATACATCACTATTCGGTGTTTCATTTATCATTGCACTAATAATATTAGCCGGGATCAAATAGATCACATGGGCTTTATAGAATAAATCATAACCCGAAAGGGTAATACATCACTAATTGATGTTTTATCACCGCACTGGTGATATTAGCCGGGATCGTACAGATCACAAGGGCTATATAAAATATATCTCTAATGGATGTTTTATTTATCATCGCACTAATGATATTTCGCCGGGATCAAACAGATCACAAGGGCTTATTTAGCCAGGATCAAACAGATCACAAGGGCTTATTTAGCCAGGATCAAACAGATCACAAGGGCTTATTTAGCCAGGATCAAACAGATCACAAGGGCTTATTTAGCCGGGATCAAACAGATCACAAGGGCTTATTTAGCCGGGATCAAACAGATCACAAGGGCTTATTTAAGGTTAGGACATAGTCCATTACCTTGGAAGTTAGTGTGATTCCTCAAGTCACACAACCATGAGTATGCACATTACTTGAATGTTAACATAAGAGGACCTTAATGGTTAATTAATACTCCCTGTCGCATTGACCTTAATGACTTGGAGGCTTGAACTTAGTCCACCACCTCTGGATAGAAGGATAACTTCCCTTAACTATCATGATAGAAGACCTTTCCGTTCTTAATAATCATTTATATATTTGGCCAAATATGTGGTCTGTGCCACTTGGCAAATCAAAACCATTAAGATCTTTTTGGAATTATATCGCAGAGCATAAATTTTGAATAAAATCGAGACGCTCATTTACAAGAGGATCAATACATACATATATAATTCCAAAATACTTTATTAAATTTTCATAAGAAATTACAATACTAGGAAAATGAAATAAACTTGTCCATGCAAGGACTTTAAAGAAATAAACATGTCCACACAGGGACTAAAACAAATAACAATGTCCTCGCAGGGACTACTTATAATTAGAAGAAATTTCACTCGTCCTTCTTTCCCTTAACCAACTTGGAGAGTGTCTTGAAGAACTTATTCGTCTTCTTCTCCGTTTTCTCCGCCTGTTGTTGCATTTCTTTCATCCTTTCTAAGGCCTCATTAATGGCCTCAAGTGATGGCGGAGGTGGGAAAGGAGACGGGTAAAGCGCATTGTGCATAACCGCCTGCATGTAGGGGTCTTGCGACCATGCTTGATAGTCTACCGGTGTAGACGGGTTAAAAGGATCATATCCAGACGTGTCTGGATTTGTGGGGATTGGGTAGTATAACCTGATGGTGGTGGTTGAACAGCAGGTGTTAGTGTTGGTTCCACTATAGGTGGAACATTAGAGGGTCCACCCATTTGTGGGTCCTCTTGGATTGTGGGGTATGAATTGGGCAAAAGTGGCAGCGATCCTGACCTTTGTCCGGCACGTACTAACATACGTGCTCCATGCTTCCTCCTTGGTGGTTCAGGTGGTTGTTGAGGTTGGTCCACCGGTTCCATGTGGACATCTTCTTGTATAGGAGGTGGTTGAGAGTGGTGAGAAGGAGTGTGGGCGAAAGTGAATTGGTTCCAGTATTGGTCCCACTCATTAGGACCTTGGTAGGGTGATCCAGCGTAAGAGTTTGAATCGCTTGATATTTCAATTGGATGCAATTTGATCCCGACGGCGTCATTCCGGGTCGGAGTCCTCGTCCATAGGATGTTGCTGGTCCAACTAATTTTGATCAGCTGGAGGCATGTTTAAGTAATGGTTAGGTTTCAACTCTTCGTGGTAGGAGTGATGAGAATGGGAATGGTGAGAATGGTAGGAGTGGTGTGAGTGGTAAGAATTTTGGGAATGTGAGGGCGAGTGTCTATTAGAGACAGAACGTCTCGCTGGTTGCCATGGAGACGAATCTCCTGATTCTTGGTATGCATCTGAGTTATGAGATTGAGGGGGGACGCGTCCAGATGGTCCTCCTCTCATTGGACCTTTTCCTCGTCCACTTTGTCCTTGTACACGTGGCGGCATGTTCCTGTTAAAAATCAATTCAAAAACATACTAATAATGTAATAATGAAATGAGTAATCCTAGGTCAATGCCTAGACTCGGAAGTCTAAGGAATGTGCTCGTGTAAGTTTGAGACTAAACACAAAAGGATAATGTTTAATTCTCTCAAACGTTGGCTCTGATACCAACCCTGTCACACCCCGGTTTCCAACCCAAAATCCATACACCGGTTGGCCTGCGTGGGGAGTATCGTGACGTCAGTTGATAATCAGCATAGTCAATTAAACACGGCACAGCGGAAGTCTTGGAGTAAAATTACTATTACAAACCAAATGTTCAAAATAAAATAATATACAGGCTCGTAATAGAAGATCCACAGGCGGATCATTAAAATGTACAAGAAAGAATATAAAACAGACTTTAGGCAGATCTAAGGATTTGCAAGATCCTCTTGTTCACTACCGAGCAGCTTCTTGCCTATTTCGTATTGTACCTGCAGTTTAGTCTTTGGATGATACGTCAGCTTACGCTGGTAAATACACTCAACTGACTCATTTTGAAAACTTTAAAATGGTTTTAAGTACAAAACGACACAAAATCTTTTATTAACTTGGGAAAGTTGACCATGCAACCTTGTATCAGGTTCACATGTTTGTCAATACATACAGGGCCCGGGACAGAAATCGAGACATGATTAAATACACACCACTCAAGACTCACGAATGAGTCATCCCCAACGTCTTAGGCATATTGCATAAGAGCATCAAAAGGTGTATGCCTACACCCCGTGCTAAGGTCGTGGCCAATAACTATTGTATTGAGCCGATGATATCCTTGACACGGTAATTTAACCCCCGATGTTTAAGTTATTAAACAAAACTAATTAAAACGAAATATGCGAGTTTACTAGCCACAAGCGGGCATTCGATTGACCCCATTTTGGACCAAGCGGTAATAAGTTACCGTATCCCAAACCCGTATAGGGAAAATAAATCGAGAGTATTTACCTGAGCTAGTCTTCTTTTTTTATTTTTAAATAACTCAGCCGTATACAAAAGTACCAAGTGCAGATAGCATTTACCGGCAAGGCTCTAGTCTGGATTATGGCATAAGCTAGCCAATTAAATACTAACGGTCTTATAAACCGAATAGTGTACATGATCATTACGTATAACGCTTGATTAAACAATGATTGGATAGAATGTAGTTTAAACCCGACAAGTACTTGACTTGTATAATATGGGTAAACTATAAACATTCTGGATTTTGAAACTAAAATGACAAGGTTAAACCCGTTACGGTTAAATTCCGTAAAATTGTTACATATACGTAACTGTGCACATAATAGCGATATCGGGTAACCGGATAAGTCATGGACAAGTTCTATATGCCATTATACTTTAAATAAGTTAAGATATCAGTACGATATCAACTTGTATGCCCGTTAAGGTTTTAAAAACGAAATTATGCCTCATAAGGGCATTTTAATAATTTTATACTGTAATAAAGGAACTTGAATATAATTTAATGTTATGGTTATAAGTATTCTGGAAAAATACTTTATTTATGATATAATATCAGTAGGAATTATATGTGTAAATTATCTTTTATGACCAAACTATGCACCGAAGGGGCATTTTGGTCATTTTACACATAGTTTATAATTTATTTGGCATTCTGAATTTATAACATGTACCTACTATAAATATGTTTAAAATAAGTTTTAAAATCAGTAGGTAACAAGTCTTGATCAATAATATGGTTTAAAACCATACTATGCGTCGGAACGACGCTTATGTCGTAAAATGACGTTTTTAAGCGATGTTTACGAAAACTGACATTAAGGTCAGATTAAAATGTTTAAAACATGTTATTTAATTAATATATCAGTAGGTAAATGATTTACCTTGACAAGATTTGATTAAAACCATTTTATAAGCCACAAGGGCTAAAACCGTCATTTATCAACATAGTTTAAGGACTTGTTTGAAAACTCAATTTATAACTTTGTTTAACATCGCAAATAATCCTACTTAAAATATTACATCAGTAGGAAACTCATTTTCAAGTTCATTAACATTTAAAAACTTGTTTTATGTAAAAAGGACATTTTAGTCAAAGATGGCATAATTATGGAACTTGCGCATTAGCTTGGATTCTGATTATGATCATGTAATATAACCTCATTGGGTTATGCTACATTATATTAAGATCATAATGCAACTTTAGATCAATAAGTGACTAATCTAAATCAGGTCAGAATCGAAAGTCAAAGCAGAAGTCAAACTTCGCGACTTTCGGTTGCGAACCGACCCTAGAACTGAAATTGACAAGCCGAACATGTTCTAATAATTATTACCAATTTGTTTAAGTGTCAAATAGGTTTCATAACGTATATAAGATCAATTTATGACTTTTCCAAAAAATGGCCTGTTTGACTTTTTATTTTCATAACTTTGACCCGTCAATTGGTCTAGCAAACGTGATCTTCAGGAGGTGTCCTTTATTGGGACTAACACCTATCTTATTATGATCACTTAGCCATGTTCATTCCGAAAAATGGCTGGATCGTAATGGTCTTAACCGAAAGTCAAAGCGTTTTACAAAACGCTTGACTTTTGGCTATAAAAGCCTATAAACGAAAATACAAGAGCAAGGAACAGTTACAAGAGGTTCCTAGAATGCAAGAGAACTAAGTTGGATGCTCCTTTCAGCTAGGAACTTCCAGAGGAGGGGGAAGAGTTATGATTTAGAAAAGTGCAAGTTCAAATGGTGAACTTGATCACCTATTTATAGTTGGAGAACTCAAAGGAGGTGAAGCCAGGTGTTTATGGGTGTAAAAAGAAGCTTACAAGTGTCATAAAATGTGGCATAGCTGATTACAAGTCCATGTTTCGAATTTAAATGGTTTTGGAGCTTTGCTTGGCTGCCAAACAATTTCCTGCGTCAGACCTGTTCTCTCGCCCCGTGAGAGACCTAGGCCTTGTCTCTCGCGGCCCGCGACCGCCCCTAGGCCACTTTCAAAGTTTGACACGTTAGCCCCTTAACTTGTAAAAGCTTATAAAAACCTTTTAAAACACCTTTTTGGCACTTTTAGCCCTCCGTAGCCAATACTTGGCATACCCGGGATTATGCCCGGATATTGTCGAGCCCTCGGTTTGTTAAAAGGTCACTCAGAGGTATAAATTAACATGTTGACGCTTTTAATCCCTCCATCATCCAACTTTCACATATTTACAAAATTGAACACTCTCGTCCAACAAATGGCATGTATGAGAGTTTAGGACTTCACAAAGGATCACTCAGAGGCTTATGATAAGCATGTTAATTCCGATGTCACTCAGAGGCTGGGCATGTTGACATATCATCCCAGAGGCTAAATTTCAAGCATGTTGACATATCAGTCACTCCGAGGCTGTTATTTATGCATGTTGACATAGGACCGTCACTCAGAGGCTCGATTTGAGCATGTTGACGCCTATAGTCCTTACTAGTCTTTAATAGACTATATTTAAAATACAACACGTGTCACTATACTATTGGACACGATTTTATAGAGTTTTACATTATAAAACTTGTTTTCACACTTAAACAAGTTGGTAATAATTGTTAGAACATGTGAGAACATGCTCGGCTCGTCAATTTCAGTTCTAGGGTCGGTTCGCAACCAAAAGTCGCGAAGTTTGACTTCTGCTTGACTTTAGATTCTGACCCGATTTAGATTAGTTAGATTCTGATCTAATTTGCATTATATCGTATATAATGTAGCATAACCCTCTGAGGTTATATTACATGATCATAATCAGAATCTGAGTTTATGCACAAGTTCCGCAATTATGTCATTTTGACTAAAATGCCCTTTTGCATAAAAAGAGGTTTAAATAATAATGAACTTGAAAATGAGTTTCCTACTGATGTAATATTATAAGTAGGACTATTTGGGATATCAAATTAGATTGTAAACTGAGTTTATGAACAAGTCCTTGTATTATGTCGATAAATGACGATAAGGCCCTTGTGGCTTATAAAATGGTTTTAATCACATCTTTTCAAAGTAAATATTTTACCTACTGATATATTATATTAAATAACATACCTAAGAAATGTTAACCTGACTTTAACATCTTTCATTAATCATCGCATAAATCGTCATTTTACGACATAAGCACCGTTTCGGCGCATAGTATGGTTTTAAACCATATTTACCAACCAAGACTTGTTACCTGTTGATTTTAAAACTCGTTGTAAATATTGTTACAATAGGTACAAGATATAAACTCAGAATCCCAAATAATTTATAAACTATGTGTAAAATGACCAAAATGCCCCTTTGGTGCATGGTTTGGTCATAAAAGATAAATTACACATGTAATATCCTATTGATATTATATCATAAATAAGTTATTTTTCCGGAATACTTATGGTTATAACATTAAATTTTATTCAAGTTCCTTTTAGACGATATGAAATTACCGAAACGCCCTTATGAGGCATAGTTTCACTTTAAAACCTTAACGGGCATGAAAGTTGATATCTTATTGATATTACAACTTATTTAAAGTATAATGGCATATAGAACTTGTCCATGACTTTTTCGGTTACACGATATCGCTGATATGCGTACGGTTAAGCATATGTAACTAATTTACGAAAATTAACCAAAACGGGTCTAACCTTGTCATCTAAGTATTAAAAATGCAGAATGTTTATAGCTTATCCATATTGCACAATTCGAAGTACTTGTTGGGATTAAGCTACATTCGATCCAATCATCGTTTAATCTAGTGTTATACGTATTGATCATGTACGCTAATCGGTCTAAGTCTATGACTTAAGAAAGACCGTTAGTATTTAATTGGTTAGCATATGCCATAATCCAGACTAGAGACATTCCGGTAAATGCTATCTGCACTTAGTGCTTTTGTGTACAGCTGAGTTAATAAATCTTACATTTAAATGAAGACTAGCTCAGGTAAATACTCTCGACTTATTTCCCCTCTACGGGCTTGGGTTACCGTAAATTTTTATCACTTGGTCGGAAATGGGATCAATCGAATGCCAGATTGTGGCTAGTAAATCCACATATTCCGTTTTAATCAGTTATGTTTGATACCTTAAACATAGGGGGTTAACTACCGTGTCCTGAATATCCTCGGCTCATTACAATAGAAAATCGCCACGAATTTAGCGCGGGTGTAGGCATACACCCGATAGACGCTCAAAATGCATTACCCACAAGGTTGGGAAGAAATGACTCCTTCGTGAGTCCAAAGTGGTGTGTACGTTAATCATGTCTCCTTCTCCTTACCGGGCCATGCATGTATTGACAAACATGTGAATCTGTTAACAAGATTTGACGGTCAACTTTCCCAAGTTATAAAAGGTTTTATGCTGATACGCACTTCAAAACATTTTATTCTAATGTTTTCAGAATGAGTCAGTTGGGTGTATTTAATAGGAAAAGCTGACGTATTTTCAAAAGACTATGCTTGCAGGTACAATACGAAAATAGGCTGGAAGTGCTCGGTAGTGATAAGAGGATCTTGCAAATCCTAGATCTGCCGAAAGTCTGTTTACATTTTTTCTTTTATACAATTTACGATCCACCTGTGGATATTCTAATACGAGCCTGTATATTTTTTTGTATTTTGAACATTTAGTTTGTAATAGTAATTTAAATCGAAGACTTCCGCTATCTGTGTTTAATTGATGTTATCAACTTACGTCACGATATTCTCCACCCGGGCCCATCGAGGTTTTGATTGGCTGTGGAAAGCTAGGGTGTGACAGGTACGTTAACAACGATCGCACTTCCTAACAAACTCTAAACCATCCTTAACTACCGAAGGCCAATAAAAACCGCAAACGAAGACTTTTTGGGCGGTATCGTGGGGACCATGGTGACCTCCCGTCGATCCCTCATGCACATGCCTAAGGATTTCTATCCCCTCTTCTCGACTCACACATCGTCGAAGAATCCTATCTCCTCCTACCTTAAACAGAAATGGGTCATCCATATATACCTCCTGACATCCCTAAAGAATTCCTTCTTCTGCTGAGTGGTCATACCCTTAAGAACTACTTCATTTGAGAGGTAGTTTGCAAAATCCAAGAACCAGGGCATTCCCTCCTTCTCCGCCGCCACAAATTCTACCGATTCATGAGGGAATCTATCACCTATTTCCTCCTCACGAATCTCTTCTCTACTCGGATCTTCTAGTCGGGATAGATGATCGGCGGCTACATTCTCCGCTCCCTTCTTATCCTTAGTTTATATATTAAACTTAGAGAGTAGGAGAATCCACTGAATAAGACGAGGATTCGGGTCCTTCTTTTGGAAGAGGTAACGCAAAGCCGCATGATCGCTAAAGACTATGGTCTTGGAAAGCATGAGATATGAATGGAACTTATCGAATGCAAAAACTACGGCTACGAGTTCCCTCTCGGTAGTGGTATAATTCTCTTAGGCGTCATTAAGGGTTTTGGTAGTATAATAGATAGGGTGGAAGTGTTTATCTCGTCTTTGGCCCAAAATTGCACCAAATACATAATCGCTCGCATCTAATTAATGAACGGAAGTGGGAAGTGGTCCTTTCGGGTGGAGTCGTTCAATTTTTGGTAATCAATGCACACACCAACCGGTGACCGTACGCGATGGGATGAGTTCATTATTCTCATTCATGACCATTGTCATTCCCCCCTTCTTGGAACAACTTGAGTTGGACTCACCCAAGCAGAATCAGATATAGGATAGATTAGCCTGGTTTCCATCAACTTCAGAGCCTCTTTCTTGACTACTTCTTGCATACTCGGATTGAGGCGTCGTTGAGGTTGTCACACCGGCTTATAGACATCCTCCATGAGGATCAGGTGAGTACAAAAAGTTGGGCTTATTCCCTTGATATCAGATAGTTTCCACGCGATGGCCTCTCTGTTATCTTTTAGAACATCTATCAGCTTCACCTTCTCCTTCGTCGACAATTTTGAAGAAATTATGACAGGTAAGCTCGAACTCTCTCCTAGGAAAGCATACTCTAAATGGGATGGTAGGACCTTAAGCTCTAATGGGGCCGGGGTATCTATAGGTTTGCTCTCACTCACCGCACTAACCTCACAAAAGTCTAACGTTTCAGGGACCCAAAGTGGGTCATCCTCTATGTCCTCTTCCTCAAACTCCTCGTCAACTACCCCCTCATTCACTAAATCGGCTCTACTAATATACTCGAGACAATGAGCTATGCACGAAATGAATGAATTGAGAAAATAGACGGAATGACATAGGCCACTATCGTTATCTCCACCGCTAGGGTGTTGCATTGACCTAGCGATTTCAAAAGTGACGTTCTCATCCCCAACGCAGAGTGTGATCTTTCCGTCATGGACATCAATGATCGCCTTTGCAGTACGAAGGAATGGACGACCTAGGATGATGGGCACTTTCTCATCGGCCTCCATATCTAAGATAACAAAATCAACGGGGAAAATGAATTTATCGACTTTAACTAGCAAGTTCTCTATGATTCCCCGAGGATACTTAACTGATCGATTAGCTAGAGATAGTGACACACGAGTAGGGGTAAGATCCCCTAGACCTAATTTCTCATAGAGTGAGAAAGGCATCAAATTGATGCTAGCACCTAGATCGGCTAACGCGTGAGCGGGGGCGATGGAACCCCCAAAGAGACACAGGATAGTGAAGATAGATCAATGAGTTTTTCCGGTAACTTATTTAGCACTATGGCGGAACATCCTCCTGTCAAAGGAACATTTGAAAGCTCCCCCACCCTATCTTTGCGTTTAAGAAGGTCTTTCAAAAACTTTGCATATTTTGGCATATGCTGGAGGGCCTCAATGAATGGAAGATTGATTTTAAGCTGGGTGAACATATCTAGAGAGTTCCCGTATTCCTTAGCATATTTTTGTTGCTTAAGGCAGGCGGGGTAGGGTAAGCGTGAAGGATCTACGTATGGTAACAGCCTAACCTCTACCAGTTTCTTCTCTGCTCAACTCTCGACTGAAGCTCACTGTTCGGTGCGGTACTTACTGGGTCTAGCCTATTTTGCACCCTAGGTGGAGCCTCCATCTCTATCTCTTCATCTACCTCCTCCTCCTTATCCTCTATCTCTACTCACTCTCTAACCACTTCTCCTAGACTGACAGTGTGGTTGCTCGTGTGGTTGCTCATGTAGTTGCTTAGCGATACTACTAAGGACCTTTCAAGATCTAAGAGTGCGGGTTGTTGATTCTTTAAAAGAAGATCATGCTCTGCTAACGTCTTCTGAGTAGCTTGATCCTTAACCACTAGCTGAGAAAGAAGTTCTTCTATCCTATCCAAACTACCACCCAAACCTCAACACTTATTTTTGACCTGCTTGGTTTGAACCCTCACCACTAAACTGACCTGGCTGACCTGAACCTCTAGAATAATGACCCTGCCTCCTGTTTTGATATTGACCTGATTGGAAACCAGGGGGTTACTGGAAGACCGGAAATTATTATTATTACTACGCTAGTTAGGGTTATAATTAGAATTATTATTATTATGGGGGTTCGTTTGGCTTTGGTTCTGACCCGTGATGAACTCTACTTGCTCGACAGTGAGCGTAGGACACTCTATCGTATCATGACCTCCTCTACACACCTCACATCTAGCCTCTTTTTTAACTCTTGTATTTCCTTAGTAACCTATCACTTAAAGATATCTAATGCAGCAGCTACCATAGTTTCCAAGATACTTGGTGTAACCCCCGGTTGACCGGAGTGGTACGAGAAACAGGGATTGAATTCCTGTTGGTAGTGTTGTAATCTTGTGCGAAACTTTTGAAGAGGTCATTACACTCAACAACCGCCTTCTTGCCCATTAGTTGCCCTCCATCAGAAGTGTCAAATCGGGCTCAGGTTTCGGGGGTGAGACCATTGTAGAATTTCTCTACAAGTGCCCAATCAGACAAACCGTATTGAGAACAACAGGACACTAAGGTTTGGAAACACTCCCATGCTAAATGGTAAGGTTTGTCATGTTCCATCCGGAACAAATGGATCTGATCGCGAAGACGAGATGCTTTGGCGGGTGGAAAATATTTCTTATGGAAAGTATCTCATAGGGCGGCCCAAGTAGTAAAGGTGCCAACCGTTGAGAGTCAAGCAAGATAGCGGCCCAACCTCCAAGAGAGAATGGGAATACTTGAAGGAAACGAGTATCGTTGCCCGCACCTTCCATGTTAAAGGTGTGACAGAGACGGGTAAGGCGGTTAATGTGGGCTGGCGCATCCTCGTCATCACGACCATGGAATTGGCACGGGTTAGTTACAGCAATCATGATCTAGGACGGGATTTGCCAGTCTTTGGTATTGTTCATTGGGGGAAGAGTGATGGGCTAGTTCGCATCGGTGAAACCGGTGGTTGCTTGTTGGTAAACTGTTTGGTTATTAGCAATATGGAAAACAGGTGGTGGACTTGTGTTTCGGTGAATTATACGGGGAGGTAGGGAATTGTGCGGTGAGTGATTTGGTGTAAAGTCAAAGTTTGGTGGTATAAACGGGCGGGAAGAATCGAAAAAACCTGAACATGAGGGTGAAGAAGTACTAACGTTTTGCGCGGAAGAGAAAGACGTGTTCGTTGGCGGCTTCGGCGGAGGTCCTTGTGAACGCGTATGGGACATCCACTAAAAACTGGAAACGAGACAAGTAAGAAAATTCATAAAAGACACTTAACGAAAAAAATATATTAAACTGAAAAAAAATTAAATTAACTAAATTATTTAGAGTCATACGACGCAAACAAAACGGAAAACACGTATGAACCAATTAAGCCTAAACAAAGTAATCAACCCAATTGCCAAAGAGAGTCCCCGACAACGACGCCAAAAACTTGATGTACTAAAAGTTGTCTAATTAAAATAATTAAAATTAACCTAACTCTAGACTCAAAGTAATACTCTAAACTCCTAAACTCGACTAAACTACTAACCGGCAAGTGGACCGATCAATTGTAGTAAGCTTAAGTAAGTCCAGATACCGAACCCACAAGACTCTCTAGTTACATTAATGACTCTATTTAAACTAAATTGACACACTTAATTTATTTTATATTTGGGGGGGGGGGGGGGGTTACTAAAAATCCTAAAATTATAACTAAATTAATATTAATTTAACTAAGACGACTTAAATTGGTCTTTAGAAGCGGAGATTTAATTTAATGATAGTGGAATGGCTACATAGGTTAGATTCCTTATTACTATTGAATGGTTTTTAATTGATTAATAATGTGATAGGGAACCGGGATTTTAAAATATTAATTCCTAAGGACTACCGAACAGGACTCCCGACCCTTACCGGGAAGACGCCTATGATATCCTAAAGATAACTGTGTTTACCGGTTTATAAGATTTCCTTTCAGTTATCTAATGTTTAATAAAGTGTCTAAATAGCTAAGTATCTCTCAATAGGAATCTTAGACTAACTATGGTTCTTGATTTGGTTTAACCGACTCGAATATGACAAGTAAACTAAAACCGGGTTTCTCTCGAGACCTAATCCTTTCAGTTAATAAATTATTATTTCTCAATAATTAAATTTAGTATAATGTTAAGGTTTAATTATATTTTTCATTCAATTGTTTCTACGGTTTATTGGCCAATTTAACGAACGATTACCCAAACCTATTAAGACTCGACAATCAACATAAACTTATTTTATGAAAGACTTTCAACTAGATTCATGTGAAACAATCAAACAATCAATAATCAGATCAAAACATGCAAATACACCAAATCAATTAACTAAAGTTTACTACTTTATTAAAAATACCATAAACACATTATAAATTCAAATAAAAATCCAAACTTTCATAATAAGTCATCATAATCTAGATAGTAAAAGTAAAATGCCAAGAATCATTGGTTTAAACATAACTAAAGTAAAGTAAAAAACTGAATTCATCAAAACAAAGAACAAGGAAACTAAAGATTAAGAAAATCAGTAATAAAACCCGTAATTTCTTCGATCTCTAGGCTCCTAGCTTCAATCCAATGATTCCCAAACAACTCCTTCTTCAAAACTTAGCTCAAAATCTCCAAAAATTGCCTCTTGAGACTCCAAGTTCGTCTCATAATTTGGTGTAAATTGATTGGTTATTTTGTGATATATATCCTATTTAAAATAACCCCAATCCTAATTTAATACGGATACCAACTCCAAAAACAACAAATAAGTCGGTCAAACTTTTCTTTACTCGGTCTAATGCGCGTAACAAATTTGTTGCTCAAATCCACGAATTCCTTTTCTTTTTGTCCTTTTGTGATGTGATGAATTAATGTAGACTTTCAACATATGATAATTCTAGTCCCTCGACTTTCATGCATTATTTTTAAATAGCTTTCAGCTATTTGCATTCTATTCCCTCGAGTTTATTAACTTTATAATGCATCCTTGTATGATATTCCCATATATTTGCAGATTTAGCCCTATAGTTTTTATTCCACACTCCCGCTTCATCGTTTATTTATCCGTTTAAGCTCGTATTTAATTCTTTTCCGCACCGGGACTTTCTAACCAAAAGGTCCTCTCGCTGGCCGCAAGAGGCATCTTGCAACCGGTCACGAGTCGCGACCAGGTCTATTTTCTCCGGGAACTTTTCCTCTCTCTCGCCAACCGCGAGAGATATGGCCTTGTGCGGTCGCGGGCCACAAGAGAGTCTTTTTCCCCATTTTATGATTCGTTTCTTCTCTCAGCTTCCAATTATGATACGGCTCGGTTTCTTTCAACATTTCAGCTCGGTTTCTCCTCTTTTCAGCTATTCTCACGAACCAAGAGCTGCGAAACGTATTTGGATTAAAATTAGATATATTCATATAAAACCGAAACGAATATTAACGAAACTAGTACAAACTATACACGATAAATTGATGTATTATTTAATACATTAAATATCCCCACACTTATTCTTTTTCGGATAACTGATTACAACTCACCCCGATTGTGATTAAATCTGAGTTAGTAACGGGTTTCTGTAACCGTAGAAATTCCCACCAACTTGCCTTTGACTAATCTTGACGGATTCAATCACACCTTGATCAAATTAAAAGATTTCACACCTTTCTAATTACTTGCATAGATCCTATCGAATTCGATCACAGCTTGATCGAATTACAAGATTTTACACTTCTGATCACTTACACGGATTGATTATCAACTTCTATTTCGACGAGATTAGCTACTTCCACACAACCTAAAATGTCCTCGTTTTCGTGGTAACTTTTAGATCTTAACCGGATTTAACTCTGGTCCGATTCATCTTAATTGGGTTAGTTATTCGTTTGATTGTTGTTTCACTCGTTCTTGATCTTTAAAAAATATTAAAAAAAAATCATTCCATGGGTGTACGATATTTTTTTCTCTTCGATCTCCAAAAACACAACCTACCATTTTTTTTCTTTTTGGTTCTTTGCAGATGTTTCCTGATATCTAACCATAAGATTTTTTTAAGAGATGCTTGATTTCTTTATAAAAATGCTAACCTGCTTGCTTATGTGCTTTGACAAAAACAATGGCGGCTAAAGCACAATAAATCTCGTGTAAGTTGTCTACTTCCTAAATAATTCACAAGACAAAGTAAGAGTGGCCACCAAAAACCGATGGGATGGTGGTAAATTTGTTAGGATAAAGAAATTTTCCATTAAGAAAAAGTAGCCGCCAAAAGAAATGAAACTTCCGTCACCCACAACTAATAAATTATCCATTTTTTCCAAACATGAACCGTGGCTATTATCACCACACTACCGTCGAGCTTCTTTATCCGAACTCTTATACCAATTGTTAATAAATCATAGATTAAACGCAGTAATCAAGCACGAGATTTGTCATGACCCTTTTTAATATTAATTAAACGGAACTACGAATTACAATATCCCTACATCTATATTTTATATTAAAACCATTCTTGCGAAATAATTTATCCTAAAGACATGTTTGGCTAAGCTTTTTAAAACAACTTATTGACTTATTTGCTTTTTCAAAAAGCTAATAAGTCAAAATAATGTTTAGATAAAAGAAAAGGACTTTTCAAAATAACTTTTTGGCTAACGTGAAAAAGTCATTTTAAAAAGCTATAATATTCTAACTTTTCAAAACTTTTTGGCTTATTGTCTTTTCTCATCATATAAGCTAATCCAAACACTTTTTTATTTAAAAAGTCATAAGTTAATAATTAATTTTAACAAAAAAATATTCTTTTTAAGTTAAATAACCTTACCCAAACATTCCCTAACTAACCTCAAAATATATACCCAACCTACTGGATAAGTATACCAAAATAAATAAACTATAAAAAATAAATCAAGACTTATCCATTAGCTCTTTTATAACTCTTTAATTCTTTAGACTTATGAAGATTACTCATTCATCCCTATAAACCATGAAGTTATGCCTTTAGCAACTTAAGATATGCTATCAAATTAAATCAACAATCGAATCAAATATCTAAATGTATAACCTATCGTCAAAATCATTTCATCCGTCTCTTCTGTTTTTTTTCATTCCATTAGCAAGAGAAATATCGAAATATTAGTAGGCTCATACAATCACCCATTACATAAGGTATTTCATTCCCTCAAAATCATTTCATCTGTCCCTCCTGTTTTTTTCATTCCATTAGCAAGAGAAATATTGAAATATTAGTAGGCTCATGTATTCAAAATTAAATCAACAATCGAATCAAATATGGAAATAGTTAACCCTACCGTCAAGCTTAGGTAGTGTTTAGTATGCAAGAGTAGAGGACGGAATAGTATGGACCATTACCTAGGAATGACAAAAATGGTTTTTTGTTGGTGAATGGAATGCAATCGCCCAGTACATAAGACATTCTTTTCCCTCAAAATCATTTCATCAGTCCCTCCTGTTTTTTCTATTCCATTCCCTCTTTCACCCTTTAATAACAACACCACAACCCACCATCGTCACCTGCCGCCCCCACCCATGTGCCACCGCTGACGCCACCGCCGACGCCACCACCCACCCGCCTCCACCTATCACCACTGTCGCCACCACCCACCATTTACGTCCACCACCTTCAACCACTCACCGCCGCCACCCACCCAACATCATCACCATCCACCACCACCCACCCCCGCCACTCACCACTGATTTTATTCCTTGGTCTTTTCCTTCCTACCAAACAACACAAAGTAATGATTCATTCAATTCTCACATAGTAACCAAACAAGACGTGAAATGCTAATGATCCATTTTATTACCATATCCATTCCATTACTTCGTCCATTCCATTCCCTCATCCTTTCCATTACCTCATACCAAACATACTATTAGATTGCAACAAAACTAATGCTAATACACTTTTAATAGAAAAAAAAACACACCTTAAAATTAAATTAAAAAACATACAAAATTTAGAAAACCACACCCAAAATTAAAAATTAAAAAAATACATTTGATAAATAAAACACACATGACTACGTTTACTCTTGCTCTCTAATCGATCAAATGTGCATGACATGGTCGAATGTGCTTATAAAATGATGATTATTTTTAAGTTGTTTTATGCACTAGTTTAAGTTTTTATGAAAACATGATATGATACTATCACACTACAAATCATGTTGGGCAAGTGCACCCATCTTTCGTGTAACATAGTGATGGTGAGATATTGTGGTCGTCCAAGGATACATGAGTTTTAGTATCGAGTTGTAGATAACGTCTAGTCAAGTCCAAAAGTTGAGCTTTTAAAAAAAGAATAAATAAAAATAAAAAAGAAAAGAAAATAAATGGCTTAAGAGGAAAATAGAAGATAGGAATCAATGATAAGAAAAGGGGTGTTTAGGATTAACATCTTCTGATGCTTCATTTACTAGATCTTACCATGGGGTAACAAGGGCTTGATTGTTAGACGAGGAGCTATGTGTGTTAATGTGTATTGTTGTGTAGTATCTGGGTTGGAATCCTAACACACTCGATCCTTCCGCTTTAAATCAGCAGGGAAATGCCACTTGAGGCGGGAATATACTATTAGCTAGTTAGATAGTTTAAGAAGTTTATATTATTTATCCCTGTTTAGTCCGTCAGTGAGTTGTCAACTCTCCTAAGGTAGTTACTTCTACGTAAACTAAGTCATTTACGCTTTGGTATTATCTCCATCCCAAAGGCAAGGGCTTACCCAACCCGAAGTCCCAGCCAAACATTTAACCTCCGCTAAGAGCATCCACATGCTTTTACTCCACATAGACATAGAAAACATAAACGACCCAAGTTAATGGCGTCGCAAGGTTGTTGGTAGATTTTAAGGATTAGGTGGAAACTCTAATGACCCAGAATAATGGGGACACTATTTTTTCACTCAGTTTCAATAAACTATATTAATTAGTTAAAGTCATTAATATACACACACCTTGTTCACCCATGATCTTTCTTAGTTACCTCAACATCAAGGGGGTAGGTTCTCCCAAACACCACCAAGAATCTAGCCAAGAATATACGTGGGAGAAGATATGATTAAACTTGAAAAGATTATATAAATCATAAAAATCTTGATTACACTAATGATTCTTGAGTTTTTTCTAATGATTTCAATGATTAGAGAGTGGGATAGAAGAGAAGTGTGTAGTGGAGAAGATGATAGAGAAATGAGCAAGGAAAAATGGTGGGATTGAGATTCTATTTATAGGCAGGCTAGGGCCTGGCATAGGTTGTGCTTGGTGTAACATTTGTTGTCAAACGGGTTCTAAAACCCGCCCCGTTTTGTAATTCAAATATACGTTATGATGTTTGTTACGCATTTATGTTAAGCGTTTAAAATTTGTTATATTATTAGTAATAAATAATAAATAATGATAATGAAGTATAATAATAATAATATTAAGAACTAAAATAAATAAATAATAAAAATAAAACAACCAAAGGCATGGACCGCGAGTATCGAACCTGGGTCTCCACCCAAAACAAACACACAACACACCACCACACCACACACACACATCTGTTACAACCTCAGGCCAAATGAGTTTTATACCAAAACTACTTTGAAATCTAAACCCAAAAACCCGCTTTGTAACAGTCAAGCTTGAAATCAGGAAATCATCAAGTATCCATTTCTTTTGCGATCAAATGTTAAAACCGTTTTCCAATCGAGTAATCAGACTCAATCATTGAGTCCATAACCTTTGATCAGTTACTAAATCAATTTTTGTAATCAAGTTTGGCCGAAACTTATGAAACCGAAGAATCCATCCAATTATTGCCTTACTATATAAATAGTGACTCTCTGAACTTGCAAAGAGCACACCTACTCGCACGTCTACTCTCTGTAATCTCTGCTTTCAAAATTCCACCTCGCCGGAATTGTACTCAACTACCGGAATCATCACCAGAGATTGTAAAACACCACTGTTCGGTATACCTCTACGCTTATTTCTTTTCATTCTTTTAAATCTCATCTGTTCACGTTTAAAAATTAGGTGTTAAGCAAATCAATTTGATTAACAGAGTCTGTGTATTTAGTATATTGAAATGAAAACGATGAAGTGCAGTTTGTGTATAAGTGAATTTAAAAACGGTATTTAAACTGGGTTAGACACACAGTCCAGTGGTGGATTGTGTGCAACATAAAGCATGAGGTCGCCGGTCGAGCCTCTGATACGTTGCCTATTTCCTTAAATAATCCAAACCTTTTTATAACTAATATATACAATGATACGTGGTCGAAAACCGGTGTTTCTATTGATTTTAAGTTAACATTTTATGTGACTTTTAGTTTTGAATAGCCTACTTTTGATTAGATTTGTGTTTTTGCAGGTTTACGAAGTTTAAGGAGCTATTCGGAGCATTTTGGAGCATCGGGGCAGAAAACGGGTCAAACGGGATCACAAAATGGGAAAACAGGAAATCAAGTATTGTAGAGGCCGTCGGCGACACCCAGTGGGACCATCGACGATGCCCCTCAGATAGCCCGTCGGAGAAAAATGGTCGTAGACAGTTGATTAAGGCGTCGGGAGAAAATGGACTTTTCTGGAGGCCGTCGGTGACGCCTCTCTGATTATTTGGTAGCTGAATTTCAATTTTGAACAGGTTTTAATGTTTGTTTGACCCATTGGTGAAGGAGTTACGAGTTTGTGAGTTTAAAAACACCTCTTGGGAGCCAAGAAATCCACAACCTTTTCCAATCAATCCAATCCATTTCCATCATCCGAATCATCATAATCAATCATAACCCTAGCCTACCGCAATCACTTCATCATCCTCCATCCAATTCCATCTTCCATTCCAAACCCTAACCATCATCATCCTCACTTTCAAGGCTTCAAGATGTTCGTGATAAAGCTCCAATCATCCGGTGATCAAGTTACATTCGTCATGAGCGGCTAATCTTCAAGGGTTTCACCCCGGTGTAGAAATTTGTAAGATTTAGGGTTACTTTATGATTTTGGTTGATTTTGTGACAAACTGAATTGTATTTTGAATTAATTGATAATTGTCTTACATTTGAACTATATTTGCGAATTATCGAATGATGATAAAATTTGACTTTGTGAAACAAGTTTGTGTATTTATGCCTTATCTTTCGAAAGGAATTATTTGTCCGAAGTAACAAAGTGTATTGTGGTCCGTCATATACGTGATAGCAATTAGCACCTAAGCTTTGTGATTTCAAAACCGTTGATGACAAATTCAATTGAATCAAGTTAAAATTGTTAGTAACCCTAGGCGTTGCATTTGTTGAACCAGGTGTGAACCTTGTTTTCAAACCATTGTTTTAATCAAATAATTTAATATTCGTGCAATTGTTTAAAGTTAGAAACTAAGTAGTCAAAGCAATTTTGTCGGATCAATCCGACATCTCTTCCAAACAAACCAAAGTTAATCAAATTCTTAGCAAGCTTTATAAAGGTGACATTTGTATTTAAACATCAATCACATCCAACCGCAAACCACAAACTCTTTATGGTTCGACCCCTTACTACCAGTAACACATTGTTAAGGGTAATTCGGGCATATGAATATTATTTTTGACCGGGCGCGCACACTCCGATCAAATTTTGGCGCTGTTGCCGGGGAGTTCGTGCGCTTTGTGTTTGGAATTGTTTGATTTTGTGATTAATTGTTTAAAGTGCTTATTTCTTATTATCGTCTTTGCTTTTGTGTTATACGGATGTGTTACTTGTGAAGGATACAGGTAGTGCATGCATACACGGAATTCCGGGAGGACCTCACCACTAGTGTTCGAACCGGAAATTGAGCGGGTCGTTAGAAGAAATTTAGCCAACCGGTTAGAGGAAACCCTTGCTTCTAATCCACTCAACACCAATTCAACATCTACACCAACCTTTGGACCCATTCCAATGGATCCCCAAAATTCTAACCAACCCAACAACCAACACCAACATCACGACTACCCACCCCAAAACCAAAATACTCAAAACCATCAATCGGGGGGTGGCCACAACTCAAGACCACCAACACCACCATTCCAAAACCATAACCGAAACCCAAGTAATCGCCAACACACACATCCACCTTCAAACCAAAACCGGCAAAACCCATTACCACCCAATCTCAACAAAAGAAATGTTACCGCCAATCGTGGGGTTTAACAATAGCCGTGGCAATCCCACGAATGAAGCTCAATTTATTGACCTTGATAAGTTGAGGAATAATATTCCTGATGACACACCATATAGTGTCCTCGGTTATCAATCACCGGATCGTATGAGCATCCATTCGGAGTACTCGGACGACGGGGGAAATTATAATGAGAGAGTTGTAGATAATGAATGGGGGAAAACAATATGGGGAACTTCTACAATGCACGGGGGTTTGATTACGACGATTTTGGCTATCAAAATGCCAACTTCGTGTGGAACAATGGCAGCTATGGGCAAGAGTACGGGCGAGATGATGGCTATGGGAATGACCGTCAACCAAGAAATGATAGAAGGAATCGGGATTACGGTAATAACAACAACAACAACGGTAACCGTGCCCGAATTCCACAATTTGTAGGCGGCGGGAATCAAGGTGGAAATGGGGGTGGTGACCGAAGGGGTAATTATGGGCCAATGAATCAAGAGGGAAATGGCCCAAGACGCCAAGTGAATCAACAAGCTCCGAGGGGTGTTAATGGGCGATTCAGACCGATGGTCACTGAAAATGACTCACCAATTGTGCCTACACCTCGAGGAAGAAGGGCGTTCGATTGTAAGCCAAACTATATCAACATTCTACCCCACTTCAACGGTAGAACCAATGACGAGCCGTACACACATTTGGCGGAATTTTCGGCCATTTGTGGCACAATTGGCTGTTATGATTTTGCACTAGAAGAAGTGAAATTGAGACTCTTTCAATTTTCACTAAAAGATAAAGCGAAGCAATGGTTTCTCACATTGCCGGCAAATAGTATTCACACATGGGCGGAGATGCAACAAGTATTTCTGGATGAATACAATTCTATTGCTAAGACCGACGACGCAAGAGATGAGATTCGGTCGTTTAGGCAATTACCAGGGGAATTGCTACATGAGGCCTTGACCCGTTTCAAGGAATTGGTTAGGAAGTGTCCTCATCACCAAATTCCAAGATGGGAGTTACTCAAATGCTTTGTGAGGGGGTTGGATGCCGATGATCACAAATATCTACAATTAGCTAGTAATGGGACACTGTTGAATAATCATGAGGAAGATGATTGGGATTTTTTAGAACGGATGAGCAAGTATTCCAAAGCGGTCGCTATGGCGGACCGGTCAAAGAAGCATCGGGTTTCTCGATCTCTTCCAGACCTTGATTCAAGCGCCAAAGATAGAATTGCCACTTTGGAAAGAGAGTTGGCGCGAATGAAGAAGAAGGATATTGGTGTGGTTCAATTCGCGGTATGTAAGGATTGTGGGGATATTGGGCATCAAACCGAGGAATGTCAAGAGGGCATGGTACAAGCGAATGAAGAGGTGAACCAGGTTTATGCTGAGCGAAAACAGTTTGATATGAATTCAAACACCTATCACCCGGGGTTGAGAAATCATCCCAACTTTCGCTATGGGAATGCTTCAAATCAGATGAATCCCAATTTTCAAACGAACAATCAAGGTGGGAATCAAGGGGGTTCGATGTACCAAAACCGTCAAGGCGGTAATCAAGAATGGTACCAATGAAGTTACAATCAAGGGAATGGCCAAAATTATCAAAACCGTGAAGGCGAGTATCAAAGGGGTTACAACCAAGGTAGTAATGGAGGTGGTAATTCTAATCCTCCAATAGGTGGTGAAGACTCTGTAAGCTCCAAGCTAGATGCTATCATGAACGCCATCACAACTTCGAATCAAGAGATCAAGATGGAAATGAAGAATGAGTTCGAGGTTCGTGACAAGTCACATAAAGCTTTGGAGAAGCAAGTGGGGCAACTCGCGGAGGAAATGGCGCAATTGTGAGGTAATGGTGGAAAGTTACCTAGTGACACTATCGTGAATCCGAAGCATCAAGGGTCGAGCTTGAAAAACACACGTGAGGTACCAATTAATAAAATTTCTTTGCGTAGTGGTCGAGTCGTTGATAATGGTGTCGTGTCACCACCACCTCAGTTTGTTGAAGGGGTGGTGGAAGAGGTTAGCGATGATGAGAATGTTGATGGTCAAACGGGTCAAAAAGAAAATGTATTAAAAAGTGAAAAACGTACACCCGTTGTGACCGTCACCGTCCCAAAAGCTAAGGAAAAGGGTGTGGAGGTTAATACTGCCCCTTATCCCGAAGCCTTATTGGGACCATCAAAGAAAGTGGTAAACAAAAGAGGTCCCCACCAAGAAGAAATGTGGGAAATTTTTAAACAAGTCAAAATTAATGTACCTCTTTGGATGCCATAAAGCAAGTTCCATCTTACGCTAAGTACTTGAAAGATCTATGTACCCAAAAACGAACTCACAAATTTCCTAAAAAACTTGATTTAACAAAAAACGTGAGTTCGATTCTTTCGGGTGCACTTCCACCTAAGCTACAAGATCCGAGAGCACCTATCATCTCCATTCAAGTTGGAGAATTTAAAATGACAAGGGCACTTTTGGACCTTGGGGCTAGTGTGAGTATTTTGCCGGGTAGTTTGTATGACCAATACAAGTTTGGTCCACTTAGAGCGGCAAACACTACCGTAGTGTTAGCCAATTTAACTCCTAAACTACCTCGTGGAATAGTCACGGATGTAATTGTCAAAGTTGAGGACTTTTACTATCCGGTGGACTTTCTTGTACTTGATTATGTTTCATTGGACCTAACCAAGCAACCCACGGTTATTTTGGGTCGACCTTTTTTAGCTACATCAAATGCTCAAATAAATTGCAAAACGGGAATGGTCGACATGACTTTCGGTAACCGTCGGTTACGGTTAAACGTTTTTTCCGGATTAGCAGGTCCAATAATCAATGACGAATGCTATATAGCGGACCTTGTTGATGCGTGTATACCTCTTTGCGACATGGGTGTCAAGGAGGAAAACACAATAGAGGAGTGCTTTATGTTTGACAGGTTACAATCAGAAACAAATCAAAGCATAGATGAGGAGGAGAAGAGAATGGAGGTGATGGCTGTAAGGGAAGGAAGACCACCTTGGACACACCAAGTGGAAAGTCTTCCCGAGAAGATTGATACCAAGCTGAAGCCGTCGTTGGTTGAACCTCCTACTGTTGAGTAGAAGGTGTTGCCCAAGCATTTGAAGTATGCTTATGTGGGTGAGGACAACACGCTACCGGTCATCATTGCGGCAGATTTGACCGGGGAGCAAGAGAAGAAATTGATGAATGTGTTGGTCGCCAATAGAGCCGCTATTGGTTAGACCATTGCTGATTTGAAGGGGATTAGCCCTTCTGTAGTGATGCATAAAATCATCACTGAGGATGGTAGCATGCCTTCTCGTGACACACAACGGAGACTAAATTCGAACATGCAAGAAGTGGTCAAGAAGGAGGTGCTAAATTTGCTAGATGCGGGTATTATATACCCCATCTCTGATAGCCAATGGGTGAACCCTACACAGACGGTTCCTAAAAAGGCGGGCATCCAAGTCTTCACAAATGACGTAGGTGAAGAGGTCGCCACTCGGCCGGTAACCGGGTGGCGTATTTGTATTGATTATAGGAAGTTGAATTCTGCAACTTCCAAAGACCATTTCCCTTTGCCTTTTATTGACCAAATTGTTGAAAAGTTAGCGGGTCAAAAATATTATTGTTTCTTGGATGGGTATCGGGTTACAATCAAATAGCCATCCATCTGGAAGACCAAGCTAAGACCACTTTTACTTGCCCATACGGTACTTTCGCATTTAGGCGAATGCTGTTTGGGCTATGTAATGCCCCCACCACCTTCCAAAGGTGTATGATGAGTATCTTTTCAGATATGGTGGGGGAGTCCTTAGAAATTTTCATGGATGACTTTTCAATATTTGGGTCATTATTTGATGGTTGCCTTGACCAACTCGAAAAGGTTTTAAAAAGATGTGTTGAAAAGAATTTAGTGTTGAGTTGGGAAAAGAGCCATTTTATGGTTCAAGAGGGAATCGTGTTGGGCCATGTGGTGTCGAGTCGTGGGATAGAGTTTGATAGGACAAAAGTTCAAGTTATTTCTACTTTGCCATATCCCACGAGCGTTAAGGGTGTTAGGTCATTTTTGGGTCACACGGGGTTTTATAGAAGGTTTATAAAAGGGTTTAGTGACATAACGAAACCTTTGTGTAATCTATTGTTAAAAGACCAACTGTTTGGCTTCAACAAAGATTGTCAAAATGCCTTTAGTGTGTTGAAATAAAAGTTGGTTGAGGCCCCAATCTCGCAATCACCGAATTGGTCTTTACCATTTGAAATCATGTGTGATGCAAGTGACTAGTCGGTGAGGGCCGTGTTGGGTCAAAGGGTAGAAAAGAAACTCGTTGCAATATACTACACAAGTAAGACTGTTTCAAACGCTCAATTGAATTATACAACAACTGAGAAAGAGCTACTTGTGGTGGTATATGCTTTGGATAAATTTTGGGCTTATATTTGGGGTAGTAAGGTAATTATCTATTCTGACCATTCTGCTGTCAGGTACCTTATGGAGAAAAAGGATGCAAAGCCGCGGTTGATCTGATGGGTTCTCTTGCTACAAGAGTTTGACCTAGAGATTCGGGATAAGAAGGGTAGCGAGAATGTGGTGGCAGACCACTTATCCCGGTTGTTGGTAGAAGAGGGTTCTTCTCGTGTGGAAATCAACGAAACTTTCCCAGATGAGCACATTCTTAAAGTGTCAACATTACCTTGGTTTGCTAACATTTTATATTATTTGGTGACAGGTGATTTGCCGGATTATTAGGATAGGAGAAGAAGGTTGCACTTTCTTTCTCAAATCAAGTACTACACATGGGAAGGACCAGATTTGTTCAAGACATGTCTAGATCAAGTAGAGAGAAGATGTATTCCAGATGAGGAGATCCCGAGTGTTTTGATGCCCTTGCATATCTTTGCTTGTGGAGGCCATTTTAGTGGTCATAAAACAGGACATAAAGTATTGAATAGCGGTCTTTATTGGCCGACTATTTTTAAAGATGCTTTTAACTTTGCTAAGTACTGTGTGGAATGTCAAAAGTTAGGGGCATTTCTAAGCGGGATGAGATGCCCATGCAACTGATCCTTATTGTCGATATTTTTGACGTGTGGGGAATCGATTTTATGGGCCCATTCCCCAATTCTCATGCGAATTTGTATATTTTGGTGGCGGTACATTATGTGTCGAAATGGGTCAAAGCGATCGCCACCAAAACAAATGACCATACCGTTGTTTGCAATTTTGTGCAAACAAATATCATTTCTAGATTTGGGATACCTCGGGTAATTATTAGTAATGGGGGATCTCACTTTAAGAATTTTAATTTCGGGAAATTGCTTAAACGGTATGGTGTCGACCATAGAATTACTACCCCTTACCACCCGCAAACGAGTGGTCAAGTTGAAGTATCCAATAGGCAGATTAAATAAATTTTGAAAAAAAACCGTTCAACCGGACCGTAAGGATTGGTCAACGAAGTTGAATGATGCCTTATGGGCCTATTGAACGGTGCATAAGACACCTATTGGCACTACTCCTTACCGTTTAGTTTACGGTAAAAAATTTCATCTACCAGTTGAACTTATGCATCGTGCATTTTGGGCTATAAAGGAGGTTAACCTTAAATATGATGATGCAGGTAAGGAACGCAAGTTAAAGCTTTGAGAGTTAGAAGAGCTGCGGGAGGAGGCATATGAGTGTGCTTCGAAATATAAGGATGACATGAAAAGAGCACATGATGCCAAGCTGAAGGCGAAGGATTCGTAGTGGGTCAAAAGGTATGGCTATACAATTCACGGCTCAAGTTCTTTCTCGGAAAGCTTAAAAGCAAATGGATGGGCCCGTTCGTGATCACAAGGTTTGGCAAACTTGGGGATGTTACTATCGAGGACCCAAAGGATGGATCAAAACAAACGGTCACCGGTCATCGTCTTAAACCGTTTATCGATGGTAACAGGGACAACATTGGAGCGAACGAGGAATCGGTAAGCTTTTTGGTAAGCGTACCGACTTATGAGGAAAATTAGAGGACCAAAAACATTTGTTGTAGAATTTTGTATCTTCTTATTGTTTTCGCACATTGTTTGTTTGTTTGTTTTGTTCGTTTTTATACTAATCTCGGTAAACGTGTGAAGTTCGGATTGTGCAACAGGTCATTAAGACATAAGGTATGTTTTTAAACTTGTTTTGTGTATTGAGGAAAATCCACGGTTATTCGGAGGGTGGTATGGTAAAAGAACCGATCATATGTTGTTATATATATATATATAAAAAGGGTTGACCGTCGGCGACGGGGCTTCAGGCCGTCGCCGATGTCTTTTGGTGACTACCGTCGGGTCAAAAGTGTCGTAGACAGGGGTTTAAGCCATCAGAGGACTTGTGGGTTTCTAGAGGGTGTCGGCGACGCACCAGTGGGCCGTCGGTGACGGCTCCTGGTTTGTCAGCCGACGCTGATTTGTTTTTAACGCAAATATTCGGACCCAAGCTCAATTTAACCCACCGAAACTCAACCCGAACATGTTTCTAGCCACAATTTTGACCCGGTTTAACCTTATCCAACCAATATCTCTTTAAAACCACCCATCCTTCTGCACTTTCATCATCCAATTCTTCATCTTCTCCAAAAATTTCCTCAAGAACCCTAATCTTCAAACCTTCATAACTTCTCCAATTCTCTACCAAATCACCTGATTCTTGAGCCTATTTTGTGTGGATTTCCGAGTAGAACAAAACCCCTGACATGGTTTCCCTCAATTCTTGCTTGTTTGCAAGATTTGTGGAGTTCAAATTTCAGGTTTTTGAGAAAAAAAGTGTTCTTCAACTTTGCACTATATCTTCTTCAAGTTCTATCATCTACACAATACTCAAGCTATGATTTTTACAAAAATTTAAGCATGGATTTCATATGGTATGTGATTTTCTTCCGAAAATTTGAATCTTGGTTTAAGAGTAGGTCGTTATTAATGATGTGCTGATATGAGTTATGTTGATGAGTATATGGTTATTTGGGTGGGATTGAACATGCAACATTGCTATGTAATGAGTTATTGATTGTTTAAGTTGCATGTTTGAGCATACACACAATGTTGAATCTTGTTTAAGATCTTATATGCTTAGGATTAAAAACATAGGAACTTGAATTTAAAGTGTTGACAAAAGTGCAAATTTAGAAGATTTAAACCGGCTAAATTGTCTTACCATTTAAGTTGTGATTCAACATTGTATGTTATGATCAAGAAGTCAAATTGGTGTGAATTTGAAGTGGGGGTCTAAAGTTGAACTTTGCCATGTTTAATTGTTTCTTTGTTTTATGTCTTGTAGATATGGCAACCCGAAAGCGAAGCAAGATTTTGGGTCCATGTTCGTCTTCAGGAGTCGGGTCGTCCTGGGGGCATAGAGCAAGGAAGTGGGAACAATTAAGTGGGATGGAAGACAATGATGATAGATTGTTCAGGCCGGATTGGGTATGGGAAAGAATCAGAGATAGTAATGTGGGCGAGCCCTGCGAAAATAATAAACGAAGACCGGTTTCACGGTTTAACGACAAGCGGCTGGAGATTAAGCTGTGGAAGTGGAAAATGGTTAATGGGGTGTCTACATCTATTCCGGAACAGGTTATGCCGGAACGCATGTTAAACGTGGAGGAATTTCGATCGATCAGGATGGTTCAAATGTTTGAGAGAATCGGCTGGGAGAGAGTGTTGGATTGGTGTGAGGATATCACACCACGGGTATATTTGGCCGTTGTTTGCGAGTGGTTGGCCTCACTTCGGTTCGTTAATAAGGATGGCCCGCAGAACACATGGCAGCCGGTGGGTGACACGGGAAGAGGGCAAATGGTAATGTCGTTCGAGACCATGAATTGCATTGCCCGATTTGACTCATTGGGGGTTGATGAGTATTACTATTATAACGTTGACCAGTTTTTGGATAATAAGGTTAATACTGCTGATCCCGACGGAACGGTTGAGTCGGTTTTGCCTTATGTTGATGGTGGGGTTGCTCTTCGTAGTCAATTGTCTGTTGAAGGAAAGATCCTTAAAAACCTTCTCTCTCGAAAACATCATGGGTAGATTCGGGGACCGAGGGAAGGTGAAGGCGTCGGATTGTCGGGTACTTCACTCATTGCTTTATGGAGTGCCTAAGTTATCTTGGCGTCATCTTGTTATGATCAACACTTGGGACACTCGTGAGTCGTACACTCGGAAGATGATACCATACGTACGACTCATTAGTGCCATGATATTGCAGCAGAACCGGTTGCCGCCTGATTCATTATGGGTCTCGAAGCCGGTGGATAAAATTTGCTTCGCCTCAATGAAGCAGCATTGGAAGATCCAAGTTCAAGTGTACAGTCATCAATATACCGTCACTGATGACCAGGGGCATTGGTTCCAGTTCACCGATCCAAGTGCAGCTCAAGAGGCTGCGAGAGAGGAGGAGATGGCTGAAGAGGAGGATGAAGATGAGCCTCAAGGTCCGAGGGGACCCCATCAGATATACACCCGGCCACACCGAGAAATTTCGGCCGGGGTGACTACTTTCATCCCAAACCGACGTAGACCCGGGTACCCCAACTACAACCAGGGACAATAGGACGTTTATGATAACTTCTCCGAGTGTATTGAAAACCGGGAGTATGAACAACGAAGGCAACAGTGAGAGCAAAACTGTGAGGCTCAACAACAATCCCATTGGGATGAAGATGCTGCTCACCGGGCCAAAGAGCAAGAGTATTGGGAGAGGCAGCAAGAGCAATGGGCTGCTCAGCAGGCTTTTATGGAAAGGCAAGACTTGTACCAGGCACAAGAATTGTCTCGAAGACAAGCTTGGGAGGAGGAGCAAGATAGGTTGCGTACTGAACAGAACACGTTGGAAGACCGCCGATGGCATGCTATGGAAGTGGCGCAACAGATGGCGGTAAATAATGCTAAACATTTGTATGACCAGGAGCGCCACCACCGAGTTTGGGAGGCAGGTCGTCCATATCAAGAGCACGCGCCTTGGATATCTTATGAGAACCTACCTCTTCCCACTGAGCCTTCTGATCCATCTCCGCACTGGCCCGAAGCAGTTTCCCACCACAGTTCCAAGCGTCGGCTAAAGGCGAAAAGGGGCCACTCGACGATTTCCATGATATGATGTCGGCCCTAACCGGATATCCCTACCAGCCATACCCACCGGTGGGTCCTAACGAACGATACCAACGATGATCACCGGTTCGTCTTCTTTGTTGTTGTAAATTTTTGTGTAAATCTTAGTTTATATTTCCTTTCTTTTCAGTAGTTAAATGAAATTTGTGGGTGTGTTCCCTAGATAACCCTCACGAGACCTACTCGTCCTCCCGAGCTATCAGAAGGTTTAAAAGGGCTTGTTGCATACGCTAAATGCAACCGTGATTCCTACGAAAGTGAGTTTAGGTTGTTGTTGTAAAATATTTTTCCACAAGATCAAGTTGAATAAACTATATGCCTTCGTAATTATTTTAATAAAAATGGTAGAACTAAATAACTAACAAATTTTTGTAGTTGTGAGAAGCTTGCTTCTACACGAATATTGAAATTTGTAGGCGCATTGGGTCCGCGAGACAACCATTTTTGTTGAAGTTGAAGAGCACACGAGGAATGAGTGAAAACCAGGTGCATACGTTTCCTTTAGCTTTGATTCTGTGAGTCCCAAAACGTATTCGGATCACAGTGGTTGATTGTTATCACCCAAACAACTATGGATTAGTTGTTTGAATGTGCTATTACTAAGAAAATCCAAGCAAAGAAGATGAAGAATCTTGTATGGATCAAACAACTAGTGTTGTATATAAAATTCCAATAACATGTAATCAATAACAGCACTTGAATATTTGGATGTAAGCACAATAGCAAAAATCACAACACAAGAAGATCACCAAAATCTGTCCAAGAAACTTGGACATACATTCATTGAACCATGTATATATACAGACTGATCACCCAACGTATTTATTAAATTCGCCGGGCAATTAATTACGCCGCGTACATGTAAGTTTCACCATATTGCACTTTTAACCCTTTAACTTTGTCTAACCATTACAACTAGCTCAAACTATAGATAATCAAGCACCAACGGTCTCAAAAGTTCTAACAGATTCATTCTTGTTTGTTTAATAAGTGGATTATAGTTTGTATTTTATTCTCCGGGGTGAAATTTTGGAAAGGTTGGTCGTGTCACATCTCTTGTGCGTTTTAAAAGCTCCATTTCTACAATTGAGGACAATGTTGATCTCAAGTGTGGGGATGGAGAGAAAAAGTTTTTCAATTTTGACCCCTTTATTTATACACTATACATTGAGGACAATGTTGAACTCAAGTGTGGGGATGGGGGAAAATTTTCAAATTTTTTTTTTCAAAATGTCTTTGTTTAAAGTGGTCTAAAAAGCACAAGTAACTAAGTTAATGAGGGATGACACAACTCATTTGATCTTTTGTCATGGTCAAGTTCAAATTAATAACATGATAGGTATTTAGCGGGTGGTTATTTGGGAATAATCCGCCTAAGAAACTTGCATTTTATACATATCGCATACCATATCTGATATATGTGAGATTTTGAGCCACTTTGATATATAATAAATGCATATATTTCTTTGGTTGAGTGGACCATTAGTCATGTATTGTAGAACTTGCAATTTTTGATACGTTTGAGACCATAAACCGAATATGAGCACAAAAATGATTAAGGCATTAGGTAAACCTTTTTACTTTACATATCTTTACCCAAAAATCAATCCCTTAGTCGCCAATTTTGAGCCTAGACCTTTCATTTGACCAACCTATGTAGCCCTTGACCTTTGAACCTTATATTTTAACCCGTGTGATGAAAACTTGATTAAAAAAACAACAACAACAACAATTGAGAAAAGAAAAGAAAAATGCATGTATAAATAGTTGTTGAATAAAAGGTGGAAAAATTTTGCCTTGTAGTTATTGTTTCGTAGTCGATTATGCTAGTATAGTGTTCGTGTAATAAAAATCGAGTTTTCATCACCTTAGCCACTTTCAAAGCATCCCATTCCATACCCTTAGCCTAGCCCCAATTCAACCCATTCAAGACCTTTTGACTTGTGCTCGATATTTGTGTTCGGTGGTGGAGAATGATTGAGTTGCAAGCTTATGCGGGTATATGTTCTAATCGGTTTGTGTGTTTACATCAAGAGTGCTAATGTATTATTTATTAGCCAAATTATGAGCCGAGTGGAGAGAACATTGTGAGGGATATGTATGAGTTATGAGTTTTAAAGGCGGGATAATCTTGGATAACCATTTTTGTATGTGTTAATCATATTAACGTTAAATAGTTTAAATGATAAAAATTATGAACCACGTATGACATAAGACCTTAACTCATGTCTTGAGAATGGGAAATGTGTTCCTTATTCGACCCACGTGAAAGTGAAAGACAGATTTGCTTGAGAGCAAGCAAAAGACAAGTTTGGGGATGTGATACGTGGTCGAAAACCGATGTTTCTATTGAGTTTAAGTTAACATTTTATGTGACTTTTAGTTTCGAATAGCCTACTTTTGATTAGATTTGTGTTTTTGAAGGTTTACGAAGTTTAAGGAGCTATTCAGGAGCGTTTTGGAGCATCGGGGCTAAAACGGGTCAACCGGGATCACAAAATGGGATAACAAGAAATCAAACATTGTAGAGGTCGTCGTCGATGCCCCTCAGATAGCCCATTGGAGAAAAATGGTCGTAGACAGTGGATTAAGGCATTGGGAGAAAATGGACTTTTCTGGAGGCCGTCGGCGACCCCCAAGAGGGCCATCGGTGACGCCTCTCTGATTATTTGGTCACTGAATTTCAATTTTGAACGGGTTTTAATGTTTGTTTGACCCATTGGTGAAAGAATTATGAGTTTGTGAGTTTAAAAACACCTCTTGGGAGCCAAGAACACCACACCGTTCATCCACAACCTTTTCAAATTGATCCAATCCATTTCCATCATCCGAAACATCATAATCGATCATAACCCTAACCTACCGCAATCACCTTCATCATCCTCCATCCAATTCCATCTTCCATTCCAAACCCTAACCATCATCATCCTCACTTTTAAGGCTTCAAGATGTTCCTGATCAAGCTCCAATCATCCGGTGATCAAGTTCCGTTCGTCATGAGCGGCTAATCTTCGAGGGTTTCACCCTGATGTAGACATTTGTAAGATTTAGGGTTAATTTATGATTTTAGTTGATTTTGTGACAAATTGAATTGTATTTTGAATTGATTGATAATTGTCTTACATTTGAACTATATTTGCAAATTGTCGAATGATGATAAAATTTGACTTTGTGAAACAAGTTTGTGTATTTATGCCTTATCTTTTGAAAGGAATTATTTGTCCGAAATAACAAAGTGTGTTGTGGTCTGTCATATACGTGATAGAAATTAGCACCTAAGCTTTGTGATATCAAAACCGTTGATGACAACTTAAATTAAATCAAGTTAAAATTGTTAGTAACCCTAGGTGTTGCATTTGATGAACCAGTTGTGAACTTTGTTTTCAAACCATTGTTTTAATCAAAAAATTTAATTTTCGTGCAATTGTTTAAAGTTAGAAATTAAGTAGCCAAACCAATTTTGTCAGATCAATCCGACTTCTCTTCCAAACAAACCAAAGTTAATCAAATTCTTAGCAAGCTTCATAAAGGTGACATTTGTATTTAAACATCAATCACATCCAACCGCAAACCACAAACTCTTCGTGGTTCGACCCCTTACTACCACTAACACATTGTTAAGGGTAATTCGGGCATATAAATATTATTTTTGACCGGGCGCGACACTCCGATCATACAACGATGAAGATAGTGTATAAAATTAATTAAATCCCATATCTTTAGGGTTAGTCACACAGCCCAATTGGTCGGGCTGTGTGCAACACGAAGCTTAGGTCACGCGTTCGAATCCGGTCGGTTACACAGTTCTTATAATTTACAAAACCCTTTTTATTTAAGTTGAAATATGATTTACCTCAGTTTGTGTATATATGTAATTAAATTTCAATATATTTCAGGTTAGACACGTAGCTCAGTTGGTAGAGCTGCGTGCACGTAAACGAGAGGTCTCAAGTTCGATCCTCACACGCAGGGTATTCTGGCCAGTCCGATCTGAAAAAGAAACAATTTTTTAATTAAACTTTTATTTATTTTCTTTAAAAACCATAAAATATATTCAAATAATTCCTCTTTTTAAGCACAAAAATAGTAACAAATACAATAAAATTATCTAAAAAGTCTGATGAAATTCATTAAATAAAAATACAAATTTAAGTAAAAGAAATATATATATTTACCGAATATTTACATGGATATTTAGGTTAGTCTTTCTCGTCAGTTGGTATCTCTAACGCCAAATCGTGCGCACTTTCCATCAAATCAAAACGCACCCACTGTGAGTGAACTCCTGCCACTTCCCCTTTTTATTCATGTTTTTGGGGTGTATCATGTATGTCGTTTTCATTTATATTACTTATTCAACTCTCGTGCTATTACCATTACATGAACTAACATGCTATGTGATATTTTGTTTATTGTTATTTGTGGTTATACTTTCTCATTTCAGTCAAGCTCTCACATTAGGCCCATTTGTTCCCCGTTACATACGGGTAGAGCATCGCGTTGCCTAGGTAGATTGGCTCTATTTGATTGAGCCTTGATCTCACAGCACATCGCTTATCGTGCTCACATGTACATTGCTAGATGATTATGTGGTTTGTGGTTAGATTACATATACGTTGCTCATATTTGGTTTATGCACATTTTATTAAATTAATAAACATATCCATTCTTTCTAATGTTTAAACAGGATTCACTCGCCAACTTTTGTGGACCCAAATCTCTATTTTTACACATGATACAGGTGATCAGGTTGAAGCAAGGAACACATAAGACTTGTGCCTTAGAAGAAAAATAAAGCGTTACTTGAAAGTCTTGTTAGAAAATATTGTGCTTGTATGGATTATGTGTTGGTTGGAATGTTTTCTGTTTATTTGAAATAATATATATGGAACTTTTATAATAGTAAATGTCATGAGCTTTGATGAAAAAAACCCAATCATCCCGACTAATCCACTGCGGGTCAGGGTGTGACAGATTGGTATCATAGCTCTTGACTATAGGGATATAGGATATGCTATTAGACCCTTAGAGCCTACACTATAGTCAATTAGAATTTAATTACTTACGTGTTAAGTTGGTTACATGCAAACTCATGATATTTACTTGTTTTACATTCTCTCACACACAAATGCATGCAAGCACTCCCACTACGATATGATTTTGGGTGATATTTAATGTGTTATACATATTGTTAACATAACATGCTTACATATATACGCATCACGCACGTCTCATTCTCTCATATTTAAACATTTTCATGCTTCTCTTCTCAAAATTTTGTGATGTTTTCATTTTTCAATCTCATCAAAGTGAGTTCTACGACGGGCATGTAGTAACTGGAAGGGTACAAGTACCAGTAGTCGAAACATCCTGTCTAGGATTGGCATTCATATAAATCCAATATAACGGACCAGTTTGCCTACCTGGGGACTAACGATGAGAGTACGAAGGACCTATTAGGCCAAAGCATGCCACTCCAAACGTCATGTGAACTAACCCCACTTTGAGTTGTCGTTGTGTCTACACCAGAACACCTTCCGACCTTATATTGCGCAATCATGTTTTACAATTTTCATTCGGGTGGTGCAAGTGTTAACAGGCCAAAGCCAATGTGAACTCTACAAAGCCCAGCAGTCATGGGAGCCCACATGGCTACCTAGGCCAAGAATGGGGGACATATGCGGGCCCAAACATGAGCAAGGCCCAAGACATCCTATGGATGTAGTGAATTTATTTTTCTCATTGTTTTGTGGATGTTGATTTCTAAATGCGACACATGACACCATACGCCAAACACATAATCTCATTACGTATTTCCTTTAGATGTCTTCTAGGCACTCTCGTGGAGGTAGGAGATCAGGAAGATCCGGCTAGCGTATGGCTGCTCAAATAGCCCAACAAATGGCCGCCGTGATTTACGATATTGCAATTCAAGTCCAACAAGCTCTCGCCACTAATCATGTTAACCCACTCAATCAGGAGGGTCAAAATGCTTCCAACCCTCCCACAAACACCATCAAGTGCACCTACAAGCACTTCAACTCATGTGACCCTCCAAAGTACGAAGGGACTGAAGGGGTCACTGCTCTCTTTCGATGGTTTGAAGAGATAGAGAGTACCTTCCTCAATTGTGATTGTCCCAACGACTGTAAGGTTGGTTATGCTATTGGTCGTCTGTATGGGGTAGCACTCACGTGGTGGAATGCTGAAAAGGGCAGACGAGGCACCGAAGCCGCGGTAGCCCTAACTTGGGAACAATTTCGAGAGCTTATGACAAGACGCTTCCATCCAAGAAGAGAAATTAAAAAGCTGGAGGATGAGTTCTATTTCTTGAAACAGGAAGAGGGTAATCATATAACCTACAACAAGAGATTCCTCGAATTGAATCAAATGGTTCCCAATTTGTTTACTCCTCTCTACCTTTTAATCGAGCACTATATTTGCGGTCTTCCTTCGAAGATTTTGGACTCTGTGATGAGTACTGCGCCTGCAACTTTGGAAGCAGCAATAGAGCTAGCTACTGAGCTCACCGAAAACCACATCAGGAATGGGGATTTCAAGGATGAGAAGAAGAAAGATAAAACACCAACCGAAACCCCAAACCCAACTCAAGTTGGATCCTCTTCTCGATTCGCTGGCAAAAGAAAACGAAATGGGAAGAATTTTTCCGTCACTCAAACAAACCAGCCAACTCAACACAACCAACCCATTGCCGCCGCTCCAATCACACAAGTTGCTACTCCTACCGCTCCATTCAAGAAACAGTATACAAGACCTCATCCAAAATGCAATCGATGCCAATACCACCACCCTCTTGAGAACCCATGTCTCACTGCACAGGTTGTGTCCGTGTAGGTCATACAATCCAAACATGCCGCTCTTTTCAAAGACAAACCCACAACCAACCTCAAGCCCAACCAAACAACCAAGTGGTGGGCCAAGCCCCCTACCAACAACCTCTACTACTACCACCTGCTCAGCCCATAGCCCAACCTTTTTACCAACCTAACTACCCTATGATGCCACCCGTCAGAGCTTGTTTCAATTGCGGTGATCCAACCCATTTCCGCAACACCTGCTCGCGTTTAGTGAACATCATCAATGCACAGGCCCAAGCTAATCTTGTGAACCAAGCCAATCCGCCAGCAAGAGGTAGAGCTTTTAACATCAACGCCAATCAAGCTAGGGAGGATAACAACATGGTCAACAGTACGTTCCTCATTAATGATAGTTATACATATATTCTTTTTTACACGGGTGAGGATAAGAGTTTTTTGTCCCTAGAGTTCGAATCTATTCTTGGTTTACCTCACCTTAGTCTAGCCGAATCATTCACAGTGGAAGTAGCAGATGGTGAACCTATTACGTTAGACTCCATCATTCGCGATTGCACTCTTACTCTCAACGATCATGATTTTCCAATCGATCTTATTCCTTTGAAATTGGGTAGTTTCGACGTCATCATTGGTATGGACTGGCTTAGTCAGCATCACGCTAAAGTCGTTTGTTATGAAAAGCTTATTCCAATTTCTATCACCGACGGTCAAACTCTTCGTATTTTTGGTGAAACCCCATCCAAAGGACTCAAGTTAATGTAGTGTCTTCAAGCTCAAAAATACCTTCGGAAGGACTACATAGAATTCTTAGCACACATTGTCAAGAAAGAGGGCAAGGAGAAGAAACTCGAAGACATTCCGATTGTTAGAGAGTTTCCTCAAGTTTTTCCCGACGATGTTTCAGGACTTCCTCCTGTGCGAGAAGTCGAATTTCGAATCGATCTTGTACCTGGTGCTACACCAGTTGCAAAATCTCCATACCGGTTAGCCCCATTTGAAATGCAAGAGTTAGCTAGCCAGCTGCAAGAGCTGACTGACAAGGGATTCATACATCATAGCTCATCACCTTGGGGTGCGCTGGTTCTTTTTTCAAGAAGAAGGATGGAACTTTTCGAATGTGAATCGACTATCAAGAGCTCAACAAGCTGACCATCAAGAACCGTTATCCTTTACCTCGCATCGATGACCTTCTAGATCAACTTCAGGGTGCCACCTATTTCTCAAAAATTGATCTTCGTTCTGGTTATCATTAACTTAGAGTACGTGAAGAAGATATTTTGAAGACTGCCTTTGAACTCGCTACAGTCACTATGAATCATGGTCATGCCTTTTGGTTTGACCAATGCTCCCGCCGTTTTCATGGATTTAATGAATAGGGTGTGCAAACCCTACCTCGATCATTTCGTTATTGTCTTTATTGATGATATTCTTATTTATTCCAAGACCAAATCAGATCATGAACGACATCTTTGACTTATCCTAACACTTTTGAAAACAGAAAAGCTTTATGCTAAGTTTTCAAAATGTGAATTCTGGTTAAAAGAAGTTCAATTTCTTGGTCATGTCGTCAACGACAAAGGAATTCATGTCGACCCTGCAAAGATTAAAGCAGTGCAAGAATGGCAAGCTCCACGCACTCCTACCGAAGTTAGATCTCTCCTCAGTTTAGCTGGTTACTATCGACGCTTCATCGCAGATTTCTCTCGTATTGCCTTACTGCTCACGGCCATGACTCATAAGGGCAAGCCCTTCATTTGGGGGCCCAAGCAGGAAGAGTCTTTTCAAACCTTGAAACAAAAACTTTGTGATGCACCTATTCTTACTCTCCCTAACGATTGTGAAGACTTTGTGGTCTATTGTAATGCATTAGGGCAGGGACTAGGGTGTGTCTTAATGCAAAGAGGAAAGGTGATAGCCTACGCCTCAAGGCAACTCAAAGTACATGAAAAGAACTATACCACTCATGACCTAGAACTCAGAGCAGTCGTGTTCGCTCTAAAGATATGGAGACATTATCTCTATGGTACAAAGTGTGAGATTTACACTGACCACAAGAGCCTTCAACACCTCTTCAATCAGAAAAAGTTAAACATGAGGCAACGAAGATGGGTCGAACTTCTGAATGATTACGACTATGAAATCCATTATCATCCTGGTAACCAATGTCGTAGCAGATGCTCTTAGCCGGAAAGAATATGCTAACTCCATTCATCTTTTGTGCTCTCAAATCGTAACTGACCTTCAATACCGCATTCGCGCAGCTCAACATACTTCTGTCACGGAAAATGATGTGCAAGATGAATTATCTTGTGGAGCTGAAACCAAGTTGGAATCCAAGTCCGATGGTATCCTTTACTATCTAAATTGTATTTGGCTACCTGATCGTGACAATCTTCGAACATTCCTCATGAGAGAGGAAAGAGGCCCACAAAACACGATACTCTATGCATCCGGGTGCTGATAAAATGTATCAAGATTTACGATACTCTTACTGGTGGCCTGGAATGAGGAAGGATATCGCCATTTTTGTCTCCAAGTGCCTCACATGTTCAAAGGTTAAAGCCGAACATCAAAGACCCTTAAGATTACTCGTTCAACCTGAAATACCCGTTTGGAAGTGGGAAAACATAACCATGGATTTTATTACCGGGTTACCTCGCACCTCCAGTGGGCATGACATGATTTGGGTTATTGTCGATCGCCTTACTAAATCAGCTCATTCATTCCAATCTGCGAAAACTATAAAAACGAGAAGTTAGCTCGTATTTACATCGATGAAATTGTAAGTCGACATGGTGTACCTTTAAGCATCATCTCGGATCGAGATGGACGTTTTACTTCACAAACCTGGCAAGCCGTACAATTAGCGTTAGGTACTCGCTTAGATCTCAGCACCGCTTTTCACCCTCAAACTGATGGACAATCTAAGCGCACCATACAGACTCTTGAAGACATGTTACGAGCATGTGTCATCGACTTCAAGGGAAATTGGGATATCCATATACCATTAGTTGAATTTTCATACAATAATAGTTATCATTCGAGCATCGGTATGGCTCCTTTTGAAGCATTATACGTTCGTAAGTGCCGATCACCGATATGTTGGCACAAAATCGGTGGAGCACAAATCACTGGACCAGAATTAATTCAAGAAACAACCGATAAGATTCTCCAAATCCGCAATAATCTTCTAGCAGCTCAGATTCGTCAAAAGAGTTACATATATAAACGACGAAAGCCGCTCGAGTTTTGTGTTGGCGATCAAGTACTTTTGAAAGTATCACCATGGAAGAGAGTTGTTCATTTTGGACAAAAAGGCAAGCTAGCACCTCGCTATGTGTGACGAGAGAGTTGGTCCTGTAGTCTACAAGCTTGACTTACCAGAAGAACTCAACAAGATCCATCCAACGTTCCATGTATCTAACTTGAAAAAGTGCCTTGCCGACGAAAACCTCCATATACCATTAGAAGATATTCAGATTGATGAATCGATATATTTTATAGAACGACCTGTAGAAATCATGGACTTCGGTGAAAAACGTTTAAGACGAAGTCGAATTCCGATAGTCAGGGTGCGTTGGGAGTCAAAACGAAAACCTGAGTTTACTTGGGAGCGCGAAGACTCAATGCGCGAAAAATACCCTCATCTCTTCCATGACAAACTTACTACTACTTAAATTTCAGGACGAAATTTCTAAAAGTATGGGATACTGTAACATTTGTTGTAAAACGGGTTCTAAAACACGCCCCGTTTTGTACTCCAAATATATGTTATGATGTTTGTTACGCATTTATGTTAAGCGTTTAAAATTTGTTATATTATTAGTAATAAAAAATAAATAATGATAATAAAGTAAAATAATAATAATATTAATAACTAAAAAATAAATAATAAAAATAAAACAACCAAAGGTGTGGATCGCGGGTATTGAACCCGGGTCTCCACCCAAAACAAACACACCACTACACCACACACACACACATTTGTTACAACCTCAGGCCAAATGAGTTTTATACTAAAACTACTTTGAAATCTAAACCCAGAAACCCGCTTTGTAACAGTTAAGCTTGAAATCAGGAAATCATGAAGTATATGTTTCTTTTGCGATCAAATGTTAAAACCGTTTTCCAATCAAGTAATCAGACTCAATCATTGAGTCCATAACGTTTGATCGGTTACTAAATCTTTCGGTAATCAAGTTTGGCCAAAACTTTTGAAACCGAAGAATCCATCCAATTATTGCCTTACTCTATGAGTAGTGACTCTCTGAACTTGCAAAGAGCACACCTATTCTCTGTAATCTCTGCTTTCAAAATTCACACCTCGCCGGAATTGTACTCAACTGCCGGAATCATCATCGGAGGTCGTAAAACACCATTGTTCAGTACACCTCTACGCTTATTTCTTTTCATTCTTCTAAATCTCATCTATTCACGTTTAAAAATTAGGTGTTAAGCAAATCAATCTGATTAAACAGAGTCTGTGTATGTAGTATATTGAAATGAAAAAAGATGAAGTGTAGTTTGTGTATAAGTGAATTTAAAAACGGTATTTAAACCAGTGTAGACACACAGTCCAGTGGTGGACTATGTGCAACATAAAGCTTGAGGTCACCGGTTCGAGCCTCTGATACGTTGCCAATTTCCTTAAATAATCCAAACCTTTTTATAACTAATATATACAACGATGCAGATAGTGTATAAAATTAATTAAAATCCCTTATCTTTCGGGTTAGTCACACAGCCCAATTGGTCGGTCTGTGTGCAACACGAAGCTTAGGTCACACGTTCGAATCCGGTAGGTTACATGGTTCTTATAATTTACAAAACCCTTTTTAATTAATTAGAAATATGATTTACCTCAGTTTGTGTATATATGTAATTAAATTTTAATATATTTCAGGTTAGACACGTAGCTCAGTTGGTAGAGCTGCGTGCACGTAAACGGGAGGTCTCAAGTTCGTCCTCACACGCAGCGTTCTGGCTGGTCCGGTCCGAAAAAGAAACAATTTTTTTAATTAATCTTTTATTTATTTTCCTTTAAAACCATAAAATGTATTCAAATAATTCCTCTTTTTAAGCACAAAAATACTAACAAATACAATAAAATTATCTAAAAAGTCTAATGAAATTCATTAAATAAAAATACTTTAAGTAAAAGAAATATATATATATATATATATTTACCGAATATTTACGTGAATATTTAGGTTCGTCTTTCTCGTCGGTTGGTATCTCTAACGCCAAATCGTGTGCACTCTTCATCAAATCAAAACGCACCCACTATGAGTGAACTCCTACCACTTCCCCTTTTATTCATGTTTTTTGGGTGTATCATGTGTCGTTCATTTATATTACTTATTCAACTCTCATGCTATTACCATTATATGAACTAACGTGATATGTGATATTTTCTTTATTGTTATTTGTGGTTATACTTTCTCATTTCAGTTAAGCTCTCACATTAGGCTCATTTGTTCCTCGTTACATACGGGTAGCGCGTCGCATTGCCTAATTAGATCGACTCTGTTTGATTGAGCCTTGATCTCACATCACATAGCTTATCGTGCTTGTAACATTCGTCAAAAAAATGAATGAATCCTAAAACCCTACTTTTTTTGTAACTCAATCCGTTTTCATATTCCACGTAATTTTGTTTAATGTTTAAGCAATAAAATGTCTTGGATTCTATGTTTTGATCATACATGTTATCATATCTGGTGATTTATAGTCTTATACATGTTTTAGACAACCTTGTAAATTCATTTCCATGTATTTTGAAGCAACCCTTCATACCTCAAGGTCTAAAACTAAGGTTTTCCTTAAGTTAATCAAAAACTTTGGAGACCTCGTGAACATACCTAACACATCACATCCTAACCTTCTTATCATTCAAACTTCATTATATACATGCCTTAAGATAGGACATTGTGTTTGGAGAGTTTAGATGTAAATGATCGCAAGTAAAAAGCTCTACATGTCGTATTCTTAGTTTTGTCATAAGATGACTTTCGGGTGACTTTCTTGCTAACTTTTCTCCATCCTTGAGCTATCATTCTGGTCCATTCAAAGCTCCAAGATATACTTGGTATACTAAGGATCAAGTAGGTTCAAATGGTGCATATAACTGAGCTCCAGCATAACGGGAATCACAAACACAAGTTTTAGAACATAACCCTCGACCCGCATCAAGACCCAAGGTTTAAGCCTAATTCTCGACACCATGGATGTTGGATTACTCTCTTCCATATGATAGTACTCTGAAAATAATGAACGTAGGCGAAAACCGTGCGCGAAACGGAGTTATAACGAATCTGGAATCGCGAAAACAAGTTTGGTGTTTGTTGCTGATTTGAAAGACGCGAAAATCTTGTTTTAAAATCATCCCACATCGGCCCAATCACCATTTTGTGCTCCATTTCACACCTATAAATACCCTTGCTTGGTTATTTATAGCTTGCAACTCCTAGTTTGAGTATAAACAAGTGGAATAACCAAATTTGGTGGCTCCACAAGCACAATACCCCTTTGGGTGTGGTGTGTAGGTTTTTATTTCCGCTTTCGACGAGGAGGTGCTGCCCTTCAAGCTCTACTCATTTTGTAAAGTTCTTCTTCGAGGTAATCTTCCTTTTTTTTTTTAACATTCATTTATTTATTGCTTTCTTAGTTTAATTAGTTTAGTTTAGGTTCTTAGTTAAGGAGCATTAGGCTTGTTAAGGTAGCCTAGTTTAGGCTCGCCTTTAGGCTTTTCATAGCCTTGTAGAGGCTCGTTAGGCTCAACGAGGCTAACATATCATGTTCGTTCATTTAGCTATGCCTAGCATAACGTTTACTTTTTTTTGTTGCATTCGTTTGTCTAGCTTAAATCATGCTTATCAATTGGATTTTCTCCTTATTCTCGTGCGGTTCTTCATTAACGATTAAAAACGCAAACACTGTGAGTGAATCTTTACAAATTCCCCTTTTTATTCATGTTTTGGGGTGTATCATGTTTCGTAATTTACTTTATTTATACAAATACATGTGCTACCACAATTATGTGATCTAATGTGTATATTTGTTTGTTGTGGTTATGTATGGTTACATTTTATCATTTTAGTGCAATCATTCATTAAGGCCCATCAGTTGCTCGTGGGATACGAGTTGAGCATGAGGTGCCTCATTAGATCGGCTCCGTTTGATTGAGCCTTGATCTCAAGTTCATCATTCATCATGTTCATATGTTCATTGTTGATATTATGTGGTTTGTGATTTAATTATATATACATATGCTCATATATGGTCCATGCACATTTTTATTGAAATAACCAATTTAACAAACTGTTTAAATGTTTAACCTAGATTCACTCGCCAACCTTTGTTGACCCAAAAACCATTTTTACACATGATACAGGTGAACAGATACGAAGAGAAGATTGGACATAGGATGGGCCTTAGTTAACAAGAGACGAATTAGTGCAATATACTTGTTATAAACATCGTCTTGTGTTTGTAATTGTTTATGTGAATTACTTGTATTGTTAGACACTTGATATGAATTAATGAAAATTTAAAACAAGTAATAGCAAGTTATAAGCTCTCGAGTTAACCCAATCATGCCCCGATCACCTATTCCGCTGCGGGTCGGGGTGTGACAGTGCTCACATGTACATTACTAGATGATTATGTGGTTTGTGGTTAGATTACATATACGTTGCTCATATTTGGTTTATGCACATTTTATTAAATTAATAAACATATCCATTCTTTCTAATGTTTAAACGGGATTCACTCGCCAACTTTTGTTGACCCAAATCTCTATTTTTACACATGATACAGGTTATCAGGTTGAAGTAAGGAACACATAGGACTTGTGTCTTAGAAGAAAAATAAAGCGTTACATGAAAGTCTTGTTTAGAACATAGTGTGCTTTTATGGATTATGGTTGGTTGGAATGTTTTCTTTTAATTTGAAATAATATATATGAAACCTTTATAATAGTAAATGTCATGAGCTTTGATGAAAAACCCAATCATGCCTCGACTACTATATCCGCTACGGGTCAGGGTGTGACACCTGGCTAGATGACTAGTTGTTCCCGGTTATCAAGATACAAGTGTGACTTGTCAGTATGGGTCATGGTCAATGTTGTGGGCCCCACGGGATCTTCCAAATCTTCTAGAAGCTTTTCCTTTGTCTTTTATAGCCGAGGCATAAGCAATGCCTTCAGGGCATGTTGCATTCCTGGCTTTCTTCACCTGATCTTTGCACGGTGGGCTTCTAGAGGTGTCTGGTGGCTTCCAGATCCGAGGCGTGGGCGTTTCTGGTGAGGCATGGGGCGTGTCTAGACGTCTTCTTCTATTTTTCTCTGTATTCGCCCGGTTTTGCTTCCTTTGTTATTCTTGGGTTATTTTTGCCTTGAAAGTTCAATATAAACCAAGTTAAGCCTGTTTTGAACATTTCGTTAATAAAACATATAAAAAATAGGTAATAATGTGATATAAAAGCATTTGCATTTTAGCTCATATCTGTGCACAACTAAGTTGTGTCGAAACATATGATGAGCCTTTTCGTTACTTAAGTCCTTAACCCATTCCAAGCGTGTTGTAAAATCGTCTGTTAGTGAATGGTTCGGTGGTGGCAACTCCTTATCCTCATCATTAGACCACTCAAATATGATGTAACCTTCCCTTTCTTAAATCATGTTGTGAAGTTCATGTATGCATACATTATATCAAGTAATAATATTATGCTCCAAATCCTTGTTATCCCTCATATAATGTGCTATCAAGGCTAGAGATCACCAATGCCCTCTTGAAATCCTTTCTTGTTGACTCCTTTCATTTTTTAAGTTATTCATCTTCTCAATTAGTGGAGACGGCAAACTTTTTACAATTATGGACCATTCCAAATAAAGTCCATCAGTAAGATAGTATCATTGATTGTATTCCTTCCCGTTCACTGTAAACTGAATGGCAATGCAAATCCGTATAGCACCTCTTTGAATATTAGTGACTGATTTATGACGTTGATGCCACCAATCCGGCAACTCTAAATAAAACATGCCAAATCCAAAGGTTACACAACACAACTGCGTGGAGCATTATGGTGAGACATCTTTGATAACCTTGAGTATATTACCTTTTCCATGCAACAAGACAATTTTTCCATGGCCAATGCATACAGATGATACTACCAAGCATACCAAGAAAGTCGTGCTAGCTTTTATGAGTCTGGGATAACTGTTGAATGTTGATTTCATTACGCGGCCTAATATATTCTTTCGAATATAGTTCACTAATCTACATGCAAAAATTTCTTAAGCAATCCATGGTTGTGGTTTCACCAATCAGTACGTATTCATCGGTTGCATCAGCTCCCGTGCCATATACCAACTGACGTATTGTAGATGTGCATTTGTGAATCAGTGAAAGAGCCTTTTTACAATTGCATCTTTTCTTTGTCTAAAGTATTGATAATTGGAAGACAAATTGTTGACATTTCTAAGGAAAAGTGTACGACTCATCCAAAACAAACTTCTAAATTTGTATCCAGGAAACACCGGTTCTAGAGAAAAGTAGTTATTCCAAAGACACGTGTCTCCCTCCTCTCTAACCCTGTTTATTTCTTTGCTCTTTCGGGCTAGATGTCATCTCGTACTTGAGCCTGCTTCAGTAACTGATGATAAAGTGCCACGTACATGTTCTCGATGTTGTCGCACACCAACTCCTTGAACGTTGTATGACGATTTGTATGAACTATTTAACATCATTATAAGGAGCAAAAATAGGAATTGGGTTAGTGTAGAGGAGGAGATTATGTATTTCTTCATCGCTTTGTCTAAAAGACACCGTGAATGTGGATATTGCATGGTTTCTTCATCACTTGATCTCATTGCGTTTGAAAAAGGATGTGAACTTGGTAAGTAGAAAGTAGAGGTAGAGAGGTTTAGTTTCTTTTTACATAGTCGTTGGCCTTTTTATTAATGTTTTATGTTGAAATGGGGCCCACAACCTTTGGTCTATGAGGGTTCGTCTCCACAGACAATACTCCTCGGATGTTGACCTTCAATGGTATCGGTGGTTGCTTTGCTTGGTCTAAAATTCCAAACAGCTACCACTTGTACTCGTTAGAGGTGCTCTAAGAGCATCCACAATGGGGGTGTTCCACAAATTGTCACCTAAATGGCACATCAAATTTTCTAACCCCCCCCCTAACTTTTTCAACAATGTTCAAGCCTCCACAAACCTCATTAAAAATATTCTCTCTCTCTCTCTATATATATATATATATATATATATGTATGTATGTGTGTGGGGGGGGGGGGGCACCTACCTTGTCCAAAAAGGAGAGGTGAATTCAAACTTGCATGACGAACTTGAGACACAATGTGGTTTAAATCCATAGACTTTTCCATGTGGATTTGGATGAGCTAGAACACCCACATTTTGAACTTTTGTGACTTTTTATTACCATCTTAACTAGTTAAATCTTTAGATAATTAATCAGTTAATTAATATATTTTGTTTATTAATTCTTAATTAGTAAACCTAATAATCAAGTAATTTGAATAGTTACACATAGGGTTTTTTAATCAATAAAATACCTCATCTATACTAATAAATAAATTCACTAAATGTCACATATCATTTTTTTATTTAATCCAGATTTTTTATTATTAATGATTATTATTAATAATATAATATAATAACATAAAAGATATTTATCTAATAATTCTAATATTATTAAATAATATATTTAACATAAAGGATTTGATCTAATTTACTAAATGTCACATCACATTTCTTCTTACTATAGGTATTTTGTTATTTATTATTATTATTATAAAGTATATTGATCTAATAATTCTAATATTATTAAATATAATATATAATATAAAGGATTAGATCTAATTCACACGGGTCTAATCTAATTAATTTTATATAATTATCAAACTCTTTTTAACTTATGGTTATAATTGAACTTAAGATCAATCATATATATATATATATATAGAGAGAGAGAGAGAGAGAGAGAGAAACGGGATCAGAAGAAAACAATTTTAAGTGTGAAAAGGATGAGAACGGATCTTGGTCGAACATGTGGTAGGGGCGGTAGATGATATGCAGGAGCAGGATCGTCATTTATTCACGTTCCCTATAAATAAGTCATGTTATATGCAACAGATATGGCGTTTTGTTCTTTATGCTTGTTTCAATGGCATTTTTTGAAAATGAAGTTTATGTTTCAAGGCCTTCTTAATATATAACTTTTTTGTGCATAACATGTGATTTGGAATGTACATAACAAACCATAAAAGATCGTACACACACATAAACGCCAAAGAAAAAGAACACTTTTCAGTAAATAAAATAGGTGATGATAAACTCAATAAGCTTTTGCTCAATGAGATGGACAAAATCCCTACTTAAGAATTTTGTCCAACACATTGAGTGAAACTTTATTTGAAAACAAAACTGAATATCTAAGAAACCAACATTTGTCATGTGTGGTTTTTGAACTTTCTAACGTTTTAAATTGAATGGTATTTAGTAAATGATGGCGTTTGTTTACTTAAGATGTTTTTGGCGTGTAGTTTAGGCGGGAATTTATTATAATAAATGTTAGTAATAAAGTTTCTGTCATTTCAGTTACTGTTTGTAGTTACTATTTTGTTCAACTTTATCTATTAAAGTTGTATGGCGTCCCATCATTGAGTTGGCGCTTTGTATGATTGGCGTTTTAGATCAAGATGACAAAATACAACTAACTAACTTTTTATAAGGCAAAATAATGTTATTGCGTTTTGAAACATACGTCACTTTGTGCATAACATGTGATTTGGAACGTACATAACAAACCATAGAAGATCGCACACACACATAAACGCCAAGAAAAAGAACACTTTTCAGTAAATAAAATAGGTAAGCATAAACTCAATAAGATAAAGATGTAAGTTGTCCCACAATTAGGTTTGGTGTTAGTCTGTTAAAGTTGCAGACGAAGTTGATCGAAGCCCGGCTCTAAACGAAGCTGATCGACACTGATTACTATACGCTATGAGGACGACAATGGATCTCACTGTCATCAGTGTCTTCTTCTTAAGATTTTATCCATCTCATCAGCAAAATGTTATTGAGTTAATCCTCACTTTTAAGAATGTTGTCTAACCCATTCAGTGAAACTTTATTGAGAACAAAACTGAATCTCCAATAAACAACGTTTGCCATCTGTGGTTTTTGAACTTTTTTGGCTTATGAATTGGATGGTATTTAGTAAAATATGGCATTTGTTTTTGGTGTTATAATGGAAGGTTCTAAGACGTTGTTTATATAGATGTTTTTGGCGCATAGTTTAGGTGGGAATTTTTTATAATAGATGTTAGTAATAAAGTTTCAGTCGTTTCAGTTACTTTATGTTTAGCTTTTATCTATTAAAGCTATAAGGTGTCCCATCATTAATTTTGGCGTTTTATATAAAGAAGGCAAAGTAAAACTAATTCACTTTGTAAGGCAAAATAATGTTATAGCGTTTTAGATAAAGAAGGCAAAATACAATTAATTAACTTTTGGTGTTTAGCGTTGTGGCATTTTGGCATTTTATAACTAATTAATCAAACAAAGTATTTTATTAGCAGAAAAGTACATAACAAACCACTGAAACTGACACATAAAAATATTTAAAAAAATTAAAACTCCTCGTCAGAAGGGATTTTGTCTGACAGGTATCCATCGCTCCCCTCGTCTTCTTCTTCGGATTCTTGGTCAAAATTCGGATCTAAATCTTCATCGCCAGCGTCTTCGTCTTCATCTTGAAGATTTTAACACCTCCATGTGAACATGTCTTGCAACAACGCCAATGTTTTGGTCATGTCTGTGTTCAAACATGTTGAGTTGCATAACTCCTGTAGGAACACAATACGCTATTTGGTCATTATGTTTTCAACTGTGTAGTCTTCCTTGTAACATCCGTCAAAAACCGGATTTTACCGAACCCGCTCCGTCTATTAACCGAACAATCAGTTAAAAATTTCGTTGCATATTTAATACCCAAATTAATTTTAAACGATACATAACTAATAAGTATATTGGAAAATATAATTTATATTTGAAAAAGTATTGAAAATAAGAAAAGAAAAATAAAATGCTGCTGCCGGGTTTCGAACCCGGGTCAGCAGCGGATTCAAACAGCCTTAACACTTAACCATCCAACCACTGCGCCACTTATGTTCCTTGTCAATTATTGGAGACAATTAATACATAAAATATATCTCGAATTCAAAAACCGACGCGCCTAATTGCAGTCGTCGGAAATCCCGACTATCTCGCCAAGAATTGACGGTTTCTTCAGTTTTAACGTAAACTTTAACTATGACATCGGTTATAACCGACGTCTAAACCCGCGACGCAAGTCATAACCGCCGTAAAACGTAATGACTTTGAATCAAGCCTGAAATCCGACTCTATACATCTCGATTCCTCCCTATAAATTCACCCACAATCCACTGGTAGCCTTTTCGCTCAAAACCGCACCCTTTCTCGACGAAAATTCACTCGCCGGAAAATACCTCAAATCGCCGGAAAACCGAGCCTTTCACTTCTGAGCCTTACTGAACACCCAGAACTTATACGAAGCCACCTACACTCACCTCAAGCTCCCTGAAGACTCTCTGCCGCAGGACACACGTCGCCGGAATAATCTGCCGTCACCGGAGTTTCGCCGGAGAAACAGAGGAGTCCAGTTCGGTATAATTTATGAACAATTTTTTCATTCTTTTTATTTATCTCACCTGTAATTAATCATTACACACTAACGACCTTGATTAAAACTTCGAACCAGTCGGACTTCCGATTCTGGTTAAGATTAACGAAGAAGACGAAGTTTCAGTTGTCTATATGTATAATTAAAATCACGATATAACTCGGGTTAGACACACAGTCCAGCGGTGGACTGTGTGCACATAAAACACGCTCACGTCCCGAGTTCGATACATGTCCCACGCATACTCGCCTTAATAAAAATGTTCCTTTTTTTTAACCGAACCGGAGTCACTGCGTAAGATGTTAAGTTTAATAAAAACCGGAATAATAACCAAGATAGACACACAGTCCAGTGGTGGACTGTGTGAATGTTTAATCACACGTCACGAGTTCGAGTCCGGACTACCGCACCGGTCCGGACAATTATCAAACTTTTTATTTAAGACAGAAATGAAAATATTTAGTTTGTATATAAGTATAATAAAAATCAGATAATTTAACAAGTTAGACACACAGTCCAGCGGTGGACTGTGTGTTAACTCAACCCACAGGTCCAGGGTTCGAGACCTGTGGAGCGCACCGGTTCGATGCATTAAAATCATTTTTAAAAATAAATGATTTTCTGTTTAATTCAATTAATATATAAATATAATTAAAAACAGAAATATTTCGGGTTAGACACGTAGCTCAGTTGGTAGAGCTGCGTGCACGCGAACTGGAGGTCTCGGGTTCGAGTCCTGCCCGGCGCATACATATATACAATAAAACCGGTCAACAAGTCAACGGTCAAAAAGTCAACATTTTTTTTATTATTTTTATTTATTTTTTTATTTAAAAATCAATTAAAAATACTTAAAAATAACATTTTTAAGGTTAGAAAATAGCCTTAAACTCACAAAAATACACCAAACAATCCTACTAAAATGGATTAATAAAATCCGTTTACTTACCGAACCATTATGCCATTATCTAGGTTAATCTCACTCGTGGTTAAAACCACTTCGTGCGCATTCAACATCATCAACCGAACGCACCCAATGTGAGTGAATCTTACAACTCCCCTTTTTAATTACACGTTTTGAAGAGTGTCATGTGTCACCAAAAATAACTCGTTTATTTAAACTTGTGCCATACCATATTGTGATCTAAACTTAGATTGTTTATATTGTTTGTAGTTATGTATTTCATATTGTCAAGTTTATGCAAATCATTCATTAGGCCCATTAGTTCCTCGTGAGAGACGAGTTGAGCAACGCGTGCCTCAAAACGATCTATTATTGTTCATATGTGCATTATTTAATATTAATTGATTGGTGAATAAGTTTACATCTATTTTTACTCATGTGTGGTTGTGCACTTTATTTTACAATCAATTAAATAAACTTGTTCAAATGTTTTCATAGGACTCACTCGCCAATTTTTTGTTGATCCAAAAACCATTTTTACACATGATACAGGTGAACAAGATGAAGCAAGGAAAACATAGGAAATGCCTTAGAAGAAAACAATGAAGCCTAGATTGATGTTAGGACATGATGTAATAATGATTTTATAATTCCCTTTAAAATTGTATTAATGAATATGAAACATTATAATAAATGTCATGAGCTTTGATGATAACCCAATCATGCCCCGATCACCTTTTTCCGCTGCGGGTCGGGGTGTTACAGATTGGTATCAGAGCCATGACTATAGGGATATAGGATAGGATATTAGACCCTTAGAGCCTATACTATAGTTTGCCTAAATTTTAATTGATTAGGTGGTTACATACAAACTTATGATATTTATTTGTTTCATATTTGTTTATACTTACAGTCAAACAAACATACTTATATACACATTCATCATACATATTTCAATGTTCATATATTCAAATCATTTTCATACTCTCGTTATTCAAAGATTTTGTTGCAATTTTGAAATCTCATCAAAGTAAGTTCTGCGACGGGCATGTAGTAACTGGAAGGGTACAAGTACCGGTAGTCGGAACGTCCTGTCTAGGTTGGCATTCGTATAAATCCAATATAACGGACCAGTTTGCCTACCTGGGGACTAACGATGAGAGTACGAAGGACCTATTAGGCCAAAGCATGCCACACCAAACGTCGTTCGAACTAACCCCACTTTGAGGTGTCACCGTGTCTACACCTGGACACATTCCGAATCTCATACGTTATATACATATTTCTCGATTTTCTCCGGGTTTTAGTGTACGTAATCAGGCTAACACATGCGAACCATATGAAAAACCCGGTATTCATGGGGGCCCACATGATTACGAAGGTGAAGTATGGCGGCATGCAGGGCCTAATGACGAGCAAAGCCCAAGACATCCTATGGATGTAGTAGATTTATTTTTCTATAATTATTTTATAAATGTTCATCCCTAAATACGACCCATGATCCCAAAAACATCCAACTCATACTCATGATGCGTATTCCTTGTAGATGTCTTCTAACCTCGCCCGTAGGAAGATGAGAGCAGGAAAAGCCCGCGAGCGCATGGCTGCCCTAATCGCTCAACAAATGGCTGCCGTAATACCCAACATTGTAATCCAAGTCCAACAAGCACTTACCGCGAATCCTGTCAATCAAGAAGTTCAAAATGTTGTCAATCCTCCCCCAAATACCACTAAATGCACCTACAAGCATTTCAAATCATGCGACCCTCCAAAATACGAAGGGACTGAAGGTGTCACCGCTCTCCTCCATTGGTTTGAAGAAATGGAGAACACTTTTCTAAATTGCGATTGCCCCGATGATCGCAAAGTGCGATATGCTACCGGTCGTTTATATGGAATAGCACTTACTTGGTGGAATACAGAGAAGGCCAAACGAGGTGTTGAAGATGCTATGACTTTAACTTGGAATGAATTGAAGGAAATCATGACCAGACGATTTTGCCCAAGGAGCGAAATCAAGAAATTAGAAGATGAGTTCTATTCGTTGAAGCAAAAGGAAGGCGACCACACCACGTACAACAAAAGATTCCTCGAGTTAAATCAAATGGTTCCCAACTTGTTCACTCCCCTCTACCGTTTGATCGAGCACTACATTCGTGGTCTTCCGTCAAAGATTCAAGACTCTGTAATAAGTGCCACACCTGCAAACTTGGAAGCAGCAATGGAGTTAGCTACAGAGCTCACCGAGAACCGAATCCGGAACAAAGACTTCAAGGAGGAGAAGAAGAAGGATAAAGCATCGACTGAAACCTCCAACTACACCCAAACCGAATCCCCTTCTCAACCCAATTCTAAGAGAAAAAGAGAAGGGCAACTTTTCGCTACTATCCAACGAAATCAACCAATTTCACACGCCATACCCATCCAAGCTATCCCAATCATTCAAGTGGCACCCAACTCAACTTACCCAAATAAGAAACCATATCTTGGACCTCACCCTCGATGTAACACCTGTTTTTATCACCATCCCCTTACCTTACCTTGTCGACTATGTGCAACTTGTGGACGCTATGGTCATTTGAGCAAGGTTTGCCGCACCCCTCAAAACCAAGTCTCTCCCCCTACTCAAAACATGATCCAAACCTATCATCAACCTCAATACCCCATGTTCCCATATGTTCAAGCTTGTTTCAATTGTGGCGACCCTACCCACTTTAGAAACACGTGCCCTCGATTGGTTAACATCATAAACGCTCAAGCTCAATCAAACCCAGTTAACCAAGTAAATCAAGAAAACCCAATCACTAGGCCACCAGCAAAAGAGTTTTCAACATCAACGCCAATCCTGACGAAGATAATGACGGCCCAAACGAAACCACCCAACTAGTCCTCTTCACCGGAAATCAAGATTCAACTCCAATCGTTTAGTTTTATGTTTTTCTTTATGTTTTAGAATTACCTAGAACCAATCATAACTCAAGGATAAAGCCAATGAGAATTTGACAAGAATATGGTGGATACGCCGCTGGTACTTCCTATATATAAGTATTCTTGCCAAAGGATCAGAGGCATTATCTGGCGGTTATGAGAGGTTCCATGTATAAACTGTTTGAGTTATTATTGTTTACTATTTTCAGTACATGCAATACGATCAGCTCCATTTGATTGAGCCTTGATCGCACAGACATTTTTCGTTTTCAGTACATGCAATACGATCGGCTCCGTTTGATTGAGCCTTGATCGCACAGACATTTTCACTTTCAGTACATGCAATACGATCTTGTGGTTGTTGTGTTTGTTGTAGAGTCACATAGAACTAACCATAACTTGCGGAGTCAATGAAAATTTGACGAGAATATGGTGGATACGCCGCTGGTACTTCCTATATATAAGTATTCTTGCCAAAGGATCAGAGGCATTATCAGGCGGTTATGAGAAGTTCCATGTAGGATTTAGTATTGTCTTGGTTGAAATTTGTGTTACATTTATATCATCTCGCCATTTAAAGAAATTGGATTGTGTTCCATTTCTACATAAACTAACCTCTCCATCATAACAAACGAGAGAGGAACTGTCACCATTCAAACATATATGCTATCAGAATGTGGATTCAAATATTGGTTGTTGTGTTATTTATGTTCTAGAGTTACATCATAGGACCAATCATAACTTACTGATAAAACAATGAAAATTTGACAAGAATATGGTGGATACGCCGCTGATACTTCCTATATATAAGTATTCTTGTCAAAGGATCAGAGGCATTGTCAGACGGTTATGAGAAAGTTCTATGTAGGATTTAGTAATTTCTTGGTACATTAGTTGTTGTGTTTATTTATGTTCTAGAGTCATATCATAGAACCAATCATAACTTACTGATAAAACCAATGAAAATTTGACAAGAATATGGTGGATACGCCGCTGGTACTTCCTATATATAAGTATTCTTGTTAAAGGATCAGAGGTATTGTTAGACGGTTATGAGAAGTTCCATGTAGGTTGTAGTATTAGAAGTTTTGCTTTAGGATATAACCATATCCTTCCAAACATATCAAAACTCTTACGCATGATATCATAGTTAGCGAATCAACTCTGCTTATCAATATTTTTACCGTAGGCAACAAAAAGTGATTCCTGTAACCGGCTACTTAACCCTTACAAGGGACGTTACCGCCTCACACAAAAACTTAAACTCTTACTCTTTTTCTAAGCATGTAACTGTCAAACTAAACACCATCATTTTTAGTCAAATATATCACTACTTAAATTTCGGGACGAAATTTCTAAAAAGCAGGGGATACTGTAACATCCGTCAAAAACCGGATTTTACCGAACCCGCTCCGTCTATTAACCGAACAATCAGTTAAAAATTTCGTTGCATATTTAATACCCAAATTAATTTTAAACGATACATAATTAATAAGTATATTGGAAAATATATTTGAAAAAGTATTGAAAATAAGAAAATAAAAATAAAATGTTGCTGCCGGGTTTCAAACCCGGGTCAGCAGCAGATTCAAACAGCCTTAACACTTAACCATCCAACCACTGCGCCACTTATGTTCCTTGTCAATTATTGGAGACAATTAATACATAAAATATATCTCGAATTCAAAAACCGACGCGCCTAATTGCAGTCGTCGGAAATCCCGACTATCTCGCCAAGAATTGACGGTTTCTTCAGTTTTAACGTAAACTTTAACTATGACATCGGTTATAACCGACGTCTGAACCCGCGACGCAAGTCATAACCGCCGGAAAACGTAATGACTTTGAATCAAGCCTGAAATCCGACTCTGTACATCTCGATTCCTCCCTATAAATTCACCCACAATCCACTGGTAGCCTTTTCGCTCAAAACCGCACCCTTTCTCGACGAAAATTCACTCGCCGGAAAATACCTGCAAATCGCCGGAAAACCGAGCCTTTCACTTCTGAGCCTTACTGAACACCCAGAACTTATACCGAAGCCACCTACACTCACCTCAAGCTCCCTGAAGACTTTCTACCGCAGGACACACGTCGCCGGAATAATCTGCCGTCACCGGAGTTTCGCCGGAGAAACAGAGCAGTCCAGTTCGGTATAATTTACGCACAATTTTTTCATTCTTTTTATTTATCTCACCTGTAATTAATCATAACACACTAACGAACTTGATTAAAACTTCGAACCAGTCGGACTTCCGATTCTGGTTAAGATTAACGAAGAAGACGAAGTTTCAGTTGTCTATATGTATAATTAAAATCACGATATAACTCGGGTTAGACACACAGTCCAACGGTGGACTGTGTGCACATAAAACACGCTCACGTCCCGAGTTCGATACATGTCCCACGCATACTCGCCTTAATAAAAATGTTCCTTTTTTTTAACCGAACCGGAGTCACTGCGTAAGATGTTAAGTTTAATAAAAACCAGAATAATAACCAAGATAGACACACAGTCCAGTGGTGGACTGTGTGAATGTTTAATCACACGTCACGAGTTCGAGTCCGGACTACCGCACCGGTCCGGACAATTATCAAACTTTTTATTTAAGACAGAAATGAAAATATTTAGTTTGTATATAAGTATAACAAAAATCAGATAATTTAACAAGTTAGACAAACAGTCCAGCGGTGGACTGTGTGTTAACACAACCCACAGGTCCCGGGTTCGAGACCTGTGGAGCGCACCGGTTCGATGCATTAAAATCATTTTTAAAAATAAATGATTTTCTGTTTAATTCAATTAATATATAAATATAATTAAAAACAGAAATATTTCGGGTTAGACACGTAGCTCAGTTGGTAGAGCTGCGTGCACGCGAACGGGAGGTCTCGGGTTCGAGTCCTGCCCGGCGCATACATATATACAATAAAACAGGTCAACAAGTCAATGGTCAACACGTCAATGGTCAAAAAGTCAACATTTTTTTTATTATTTTTATTTATTTATTTTATTTAAAAATCAATTAAAAATACTAAAAAATAACATTTTTAAGGTTAGAAAATAGCCTTAAACTCAAAAAAATACACCCAACAATCCTACTAAAATGGATTAATAAAATCCGTTTACTTACCGAACCATTATGCCATTATCTAGGTTAATCTCACTCGTGGTTAAAACCACTTCGTGCGCATTCAACATCATCAACCGAACGCACCCAATGTGAGTGAATCTTACAACTCCCCTTTTTAATTACACGTTTTGGGGTGTGTCATGTGTCACCAAAAATAACTCGTTTATTTAAACTTGTGCCATACCATATTGTGATCTAAACTTAGATTGTTTATATTGTTTGTAGTTATGTATTTCATATTGTCAAGTTTATGCAAATCATTCATTAGGCCCATCAGTTCCTCGTGAGAGACGAGTTGAGCAACGCGTGCCTCAAAACGATCCATTATTGTTCATATGTGCATTATTTAATATTAATTGGTTGGTGAATAAGTTTACATCTATTTTTACTCATGTGTGGTTGTGCACTTTATTTCACAATCAATTAAATAAACTTGTTCAAATGTTTTCATAGGATTCACTCGCCAACTTTTTGTTGATCCAAAAACCATTTTTACACATGATACAGGTGAACAGGATGAAGCAAGGAAAACATAGGAAATGCCTTAGAAGAAAACAATGAAGCCTAGATTGATGTTAGGACATGATGTAATAATGATTGTATAATTCCCTTTAAAATTGTATTAATGAATATGAAACGTTATAATAAATGTCATGTGCTTTGATGATAACCCAATCATGCCCGATCACCTTTTTCCGCTGTGGGTCGAGGCGTTACATTCCTGCTCCCCGTTGTCCCATACAACAGTCACCAACTCAGTGTCTTCATTAAAATGCCAAGTTTGGATAACTGGGTCAACACTTCGATTTGCATTGCTAGGTCCAAATTTTCTGGTTAATCTTCGTATAACCCTCTGTGTTTTCTCACAGAGGTTATCAATAGAAACGCCAAGTGTATGGATCTCCTTCTGAACTTGTTCGCAAGTTCAGTATGGCGTTGACTTTTTTTACAAAGATTATTCTTCCGTTATCAAAGACGATTATGAATTTTTTTGATAGACAAACTAAATCTCCAATAAACAACGCTTCCCATTGGTGGTTTTTGAACTTTTTGGTGTTTTTAATGAATGGTATTTAGTAAAATATGACGTTTGCTTTCGGTGTGATCAATGGGAAGGGGCTATGACGTTGTTTATATCAGATTTTTTAGCGCGTAATTTAGGCGGGATTTTTTAATAATTATGTTAGTAATAAAGTTTCTATCGCTTCAGTTACTTTGTTAAAGCTGTAATGCATTCATTATCAACATTGGGTTTGTTTGATGGGTTTTAGATTAAATGCGTTTCATTGGAAGGGTTATGTGTTTGGCTCTTAGTTTAAAGCTCGGATTTATTAATGGGTTTTATTTTTATTTTATAATATATTTATATTTATTTTTTTTATATGTTCACGTTTCATTTGGAAGGGATTATTGTAATGCTCTTAGTTTAAGTGGATATTAATGGGTTTTATGGTTTGAGTTTTGTATATAGTAGTCAAAAGAACATTTATTAATACGAAATAAGTGGATTATTACGGTCACTACGCTATCTAATCATAGATTGTTTGATCAACGGTATGAGAGGCGTTCTCACCGTATACACTTATAGCGTTTCCAAATCCTTCTATATATATATATGTGTGTTGTGTTGTGTGTGTTAGTGTTATAATTATAAATTATTTTTCATTATTGTTGAAATATTAAATAGCTCTTTGGTGTACATTTGTCGATGAATAAATGAAGGGATGGTTATATTTTTGGTTTAACAATTAAAGATACATAATTCAAGTTACAAATAGTGGGATCCTTGCATAATACGGTTGCAGTTCAGCTTTGATGGGTATCAGTTTGATTCGTTACGGTACCAGCACTCAGTATAACAACCTAAAGAAAAAACCAATAAATAAAAATCGTTGGTATAAAAATCTTGTTATAACTTATTTTTTTTAATCTACAATTAGGAATTCTTTGGGGTTGAACACTATTGTTTGCACAATTAGGATAATTCTTTGGGATTGAGCTCATATCATCAACAAAGCTTGTGTTTTTACTTACCTAAAGTGAGTTCATAGTCATCTTTTTCAGTATTTATTTTTGGGGTGATTCATGTGTTACATTTATAATTTTCATGTTTTAATATGGCTTGTTAAACATCTATTTGCAAACTTTTACAACATTATGTGATTTACTTAACACACGTAGATTCATTAACATTAATCAAGCCGACCGGTAGTAGCTTATAGCACTATATGTTAACACCCCATTCCCACTACTTGAATTTGTTGTGTTGTAAGGAGGCCTTTGTAGAATAATGGAAACTGTGTGGCCTCATTTTTTTGGATTCCCCATGTTGGAATTCACAAACGCAGTCAACATAAGGTTTGAATGTGCTTACTTAGTATCCATATGTGTTATTAAATATGTTGTTTAGATTTTTTATACACATGCCATACTAATTGAAATACTATGTATACTTTCATTGTGCTCAATCCCTATGTTCTCACAAACTTCTCTGAAGTTGACAATTTATTTTACACATGTTTCAGGTGGTAATGTTTGATGATGCCAATGCCAAGACATGCTATCACACAGGACACTAGGATTTTGCTCTAGTTAAAGGTTAAATTGGATCTTGATTGTTCTAGTTAGTTTTGTTTGTTTGAACAAGTTTTTGTTTGTTTTGGATTTTAAAATTGATTTATACAATATTTAAACTTTAATTTAGTTATCATGTGTTTTTGAGCAATCTAGTTACGTGACACTCTGACGTTTCCACCGTTGGTTGGGCCTAGGGATATTAAACGGGTCGTGTTTCCGGGTTGGCGGGTTCAACCGGACCCGAACCCGAAAATTTTAGATGAAACCGACCCGAACCTGAAAATCTTGCCATACATAACCCGAACCCGACCAGAATATTCACAGACTTACCCGAACCCGACCCATTCAACCCGAATTTTTATTTTTTTAGCAAATTAATATATTAAAATTAATACTTACTAGAAAAAAACACAAATTTATATAATACACTTACGTTAAAAACATAAAATTTTATGTCAATTTCCCTTTTTAAGTTATATTTATAGCATAAAATACACAACCAATTAAATTTATCATATAAAATACATTGTAAAAAATATAATATAATAGAAATGGGTTAAACAGGTCAACCATCCAACCCGACTGGGTTAACCCGAAACTGACCCGTTTATCTAAACGGGTTCACGGATTCAACCTGAAACTGACCCAAACCTATTTAAACTAAACCCAAATCCACGAATTTCGTGTTAGGATCGTGTCGTGTTTTCATGTCATGTCTTTCACACACCTAGGTTGCGGTGTTACATCCTTTGGGTCTAACCATTTTGGATATAGAATACTTGGCTTGTATTCTCTTACACAAATTTATTCTTCTCCTTTGCAAGCTGCACTGATTGATTTGTAGTTGTTATACTTTGTCTGGCATCTTGCACCACATCTAGTGATCCAATATCATCAATTTGTTTTTCTTCTTATATTTCTATGGGTTTAAAAATCAAAGGACTGGTGAGGTTGTATTTCATTTTCATTCTCGCACTTGTTGTTTTTTATTGCTAGCTCCTAATATTCTCTCAAAGATGGGTTATGCTCAGGTTGGGATGTGGTAATTTTGGGATACACTAATGGTTGTGGGTAGGGAAGTGGCTCTTCAAAGTAATGTGAAGATCATTGCTCGAACTTTTCCTTGTCATTTTTGATTGCTCGTTCCAACTTTCTACTAAGGTCGAACTGTGGTAACACTATATGTAATGCGGCTCCCCACAAATGTTGCACAAGATCTCCATGTGATCTTCTTGGTATCCTCCATAATTATTTCGATAGTCACTATTCATAAGAATTAATTTCCCAACACTCGTATGTGCGTTTTCCTGATTATGCATGTTTCCTCCATTGTACCTCGCGAGCCTTACGTAGTCTGCAACAGTCATCTCCATGTTTTTAATCTCCATTGTATCACTACTAGAATATTTCCAATTGGAATGGGGATGATTCGTCCACTCCGGATTGTAGGCATTTAGCTTTCAATGAAACGTACCTCTTCGGTGGGGGTATGCGATTGATATAACAAAAGTGCACATGCTTTTAATACCAATTTACACCTATTTTTTATTGATTTTGTTTAGAATATATTTGAAGTCGACTTATTTAGGTTATTTTTTATATTCTGGACATAACGAACCGAATTCGAACAAAGGAAACAAAACCAGGGAAAATATGAAGAAACTGCTGAAGAATTATCCAGACAAGCCCCATGTCTCAAGCTCCAAAGACAACTAGCACCTTCTAAAGACCACCGCATGAAGCCCGGACCAAAAGTACCCAGACACATCCTGCGCCCTGAAGGCACGCCCCGTTTTGTCTAGAAGATTTGCAAAGATCCAGCGGGGCCCACAAGAGCTGACCACGGCAGTGCTTCCCAGACACACCCCGTGTCTAGGTAACTGGCTATAGCCAGTATTGGTAACCATGGGTTAAAAAGGTGTGTGTTAATCACTTTAGGTAAGAAGGTTTTTATTGAAAGTGGTGAAATATTAGAGTCGCCATTAACTTGGTTCATTAGTCTTTTGACTTAACCCTTAAAATCTACCAACAATCTTGTGGCACCATTAACTTGGGACATTCATGTTTTCTATGTCTATGTAGAGTCAAGATAATGCTTTGAAAGGAGGCTAAAGGTTTTGGAATGGGACTTTGGTTTGGTAAGCTCTTGCCAAAACGTGACAATAAGATCAAACAGCGAGGGATTTGGTTTTTATTAAAGTAACTATCTTTGGTGAATTGACACCTTGCCAAAGGAACTATAGTAACAAGTAATTTAAACCCCTTAAAGTATTTTCTTAAATAATACTAAACCACAATGGTATATACTTTTCTTGCTGATTGGGCGGTGACGTTGTGGTTTGATCCAACCTTGTGTGGCATTGCCCTGTTGATTCAAAGCAATATGGTCGAGTATACGAGGTTCCCTAAAAAGAACTACACAACTTTATGCATTAAGACACACAGTTCCTCGTTTGACAATCGAGTCCTTGTTAACCATAGTAAGATTTAGTTAACGAAGCATCAATAGGTTAATATGTTCCAAACACCCCTTTTCTTATCATTAATTACAAAACTTTTTATTTGTCTCTTTATTTTATTTTTGAGTCATTTTTAACCCTTTACTTTTGGTTTGACTATACGTTGACGAAGACTCAATACTAAAAATCGTTGTATCCTTGGACGACCTCGGTATCTTACTGTCACTGTATTATGCCAAATACTTGCCCACCGTGAAGTGTAGTGTGATAGCAATTTATCTTGGTTTTATAAATACTAAAACTGAACCAACGTATAAAATGATTAAAAATATAGTACTTTTTATATACACAACACGACACGTCAACGATGCATTAATGGGCATGCATTTCTCTTGTGGGTCCCTCTACAAGTTTTTAGTTTACTTTGGTAGAAAGGAAGTGGTCAAGTAGACTGGCGTTAGCTTCAACCTTTGCTTCAAGGGTTTTATTTGATTATATTTAAAACATGTTTTTTTTTCTTGATTGGTGTTTGTGTTGTGAAAGATGAATAGTCATTTAAGACAAACTTCTCCAAAAATGCATATACGTTGTCAGGGTAAGTCACTAAGAGCACCTCTATCTGTGACATGCCTGCGTAAAACGTTTGGTGCAATAGCCAGAGTTCTAGTCCATGCTTCAGAGAGATTTAATACATATTATTGCTCAAAAGAAAAATCTTATTTCTAAGTTCAACGATTCTCGATGGTGGAAAAGTATTTGTTTAGGAATTTACCAGCCATGATCTTCTAGGTGGTAATGAAACCAGCTAGCAAGGAGTGTAGCCATAACCTAGCTTTTCCACATGAAGAGAATGGGAATAATCACAACGTGAGTGCTTCATCAGAAACATCTTTTAATGTGAGAGTGTCACAATATTCTAGTAATAATGAAATGTGATCATTCAGGTCTTCGTCTTCAAGGCCATCAAATTGGTAACTACCTGTATTAGTTGAATTATATGAGATTGAATAATAAAGTTTTTGTTGCCCAGACTGATCTTTGATCTCTAGATCGCAGATGATAAACTAAAACTTGAATAACATGAATCATAAACTTACAATGATCGTATGTGTGAATGTATACAAACTTGTATGAACAATTGAACAACTACAAATGAAAATCCTAAGCCCTATTTATACTAATCCAACGGGTACGAGTGTAGAGACATGTCCATTCGTGAACGGGTGTGTCTCTAGATCTTGTGGATGAGATTAATCATGAAGAGGTGCGTCTTTTCCTTCTCAATCACAGCCACTAATCGAATAGGTGCTTCTCTTGGTGGTGTCCCTTGAAGCCGTCGACCAAAGAGGTGTCCCTAGGGGGTTTCGCACCCCTTGGGGTGGTAGTTACCATCTTCTGAAATGCCATAAACAGCCCCTATACTTTTGTAACCGCCATACTAATCTTTCATTACTAATAAACCCTTGTAGTTTTAAGGATGGGAATGATTAGACTTTCATTCACCCCCCTAATCATGAACATCCTTAACTTTGTTGCAGATCTTGAACTCCGAGCAGTTCTTGCATTGTAGCAAACTTGACTCTTGCTAGTGCCTTTGTTAGTATATCTGCCCGTTGTAGTTCTCCACTGGTGTATTCCACATTGATGTCCCCATTCTCCACGCATCCCTTATGAAATGATAGCGTGTATCAATGTGTTTGCTTCTTCCATGAAAGACTGGATTCCTCATGAGTGCTATTGCAGAAACATTATCCACCCTGAGTGTTATCTTCTCTTCTTTCCAGCCTGTAATCTCACTTAATAATCTTTTAAGCCATAGTGCTTGGCATGCTGCTGCAGTGGCTGCCATGAATTCCGATTCACATGATGAGAGTGCCACTGTCTGTTGCTTTTGTGTACACCAGGTTATAGGTGAATCTCCAAAGTAGAATACCAGACCAGTTGTTCCTTTTCCTTGGTCTGTGTTAACTCTATAACTGCTATCGCTATAACCTGTGATCTTACATCCTCCTTGCTTCTTGTAGATAATTCCATGCTCTTTCGTTCCTTTGATATAACGTAGTACTTGCTTTACTGCTTTTAAGTGATGCTCCTTTGGTTCTTGCATGAATCTACTAAGCAGACTGACTGAGTAACATAGATCTGGCCTTGTATGCAGTAGGTACCTGAGAGAACCTATTAGGATTCTGTAATGCATTGCATCTACTGGATCTCCTTCTTCAGTCTTTGTTAATTGTGTTCCTAGATTCATAGGAATCTTTGTATCTTTGCAGGTCAACATATCAGCTTCCTTGAGTATCTTGTTAATATAGCCTGTTTGCTTGATGGCTATCTCACCCCCTGCTTGAATAACTTCTATTCCCAGATAGTATGCTAGCAATCCTAGATCGCTCATTTCAAACTTGTTTTCCATCTGAGATTTGAAAACATCTATCTCCTTTCTTGATGTTCCAGTAACTAGCAAATCATCAACGTAGACTCCAACTATCAGTGTAGAAGTCTTACTTGTCCTTGTATAGATTGCATGTTCTAAAGTGCACTTCTTGAAGTTAAGTGACTTTAGGGTTTGATCGAACTTCGTGTTCCAAGCACGTGGTGCTTGTCTTAATCCATACAGTGCTTTTGATAGTTTGTAAACCTTTCCTTCATCTCCTGGCTTTACGAATCCTTCTGGTTGTGAGACATAGACCTCTTCCTTGAGATCTCCGTGTAAGAATGCAGACTTCACGTCTAAGTGATGTACCTCCCAACCTTGATGTGCTGCTAAAGCCAACATAAGTCTAACTGTCTCAATGCGTGCTACTGGTGTAAATACTTCATCAAAGTCAATCCCATGTTGCTGAACGTATCCTTTTGCTACCAGTCTTGCTTTGTGTCTATTGACCTTTCCATTTGCATCCTTCTTTGTCTTGAATACCCACCGTAATCCTATTGCCTTGTTACCTTCTGGCAATTCTGTCAATCTCTAAGTGTTATTCTTGTTTATTGAGTCTAACTCATCCTTCATTGCTTCAATCCATTTGCTGTCACTAGATGCTTCCTTGTAATTAATTGGTTCTTCTTCAGCAAGTAGTAATTCGTGTGGATCTACTTGAATTTCTTCTATCTCGTCATACAATTCTTCGAGACTTCTCAGCTTTACTGGAGTATCGCTTATACTCTTCGTTGCACTTTCTGATGTTGATGGACCTCCACTTGACAAACTGCTTGAACCTCCTGATGAGTTCTGATTGTTTGAGTGTGCTGGTGGTGTCATGTAGGAGTCTAGATTCTCCGACTAATCTACTCCTGAATCTTCATGATGTGGACCACTGTTTCCTGGACTACTTGGTGCATCTTCCTCTAACTCTGGAGGGTTGTCATCATCTTAAATGACAAAGTTTGTCCATTCGGGATTCCCTGAATCTATCGTCTCCATATAGCTATTCCAGTTCCATGGCTGACCTTCCATGAACTTCACATCTCTGCTTACACAAATCTTGTTCTTTGCTGGATCGTATAATCTAAATGCCTTCGATCCTTTTTCAACTCCAAGATAAACCATAGGTGCACTTCTGTCATCCAACTTCTTCTGTTGAAGTGGTAAAACCTTAGCATATGCAGTGCAACCAAAAACTTTTAGGTGTTCCATATTCGGCTTTTTTCCTTTCAAAGCTTCATATGGTGTCTTGTTCACCAAGGCTTTCGTTGGAACCCTGTTTAGTACGTATATTGCTTGTCGTGTAGCTATACCCCAAAAATTTTGTGGCATGTTCATTGCCTTTAACATACTGCGAGTAGTTGACAACATCGTCCTATTTCTTCTTTCTACTACTCCATTTTGCTGTGGGGAATACGGCACTGTAAGCTTTCTTCCTATTCCGTTGTCTTTGCAATACTTGTTGAATTCAGCCAATGTGAATTCTCCTCCTCTATCTGTCCTTGGCATCTTTAACTTGGTTCGTGTTTCCTTTCCACCATTTCTTCGAACTGCTTAAAAGTTTCGAATGCTTGATCCCTGGAGGTTAGTAAATATGCCCACATGTAGCGAGTGCAATCGTCTACAAGTAGAAATATATACTTCCTCCCAGCATGTGTTGATGGGGATATAGGACCACACAAGTCTCCATAGACTAAATCCAGAGGTTTTGAGGATCTGAATTTTGCCTGGTTTGGAAATGGTGTCCTACTATGTTTCCCTAATAAGCATGCGTCACAGATTTGACTGGCATGACTTATTGGTGGAATTCCATGTACCAAGTTCTTCCGAGTCATTTCCTTGATAGCGTCAAAGTGTAAATGGCCTAACCTTGCGTGCCATAACCATGCTAAATCTTCTGTGTTTGAGAGCAGGCAGATTGGTCTTCCAATCTTCAATTTTACTTTGTAAAGCCTGTTCTTCATCCTCTTGACTCGCATCAATAACTTTCTATTTCTGTCGCAGAGTGTTAGCAGATCTCCGTCCATATTTACTTTGCAACCGATTTCCGTGAGTTGTCTGAGGCTCAATATATTGGACTTCAAACTTGGAATGTAGTATACTTGAGAGATAATCCTTTGCTCTTGATTTTGACATTCCAGCAGTACTGAACCTATGCCTTGAATCTCTACGTGCGACCCGTCACCAAAACGTATTTTTCCTGACACCTTTTCATCTAATTCTCTGAAGTGACTTCGCATACCTGTCATGTGGTTGCTTGCACCGTTGTCTAAGTACCATAGACTTTCATCTTCCGTGGCATACCTTGCTGGTTCTATGCATTCTTCGTTTAGCAGAACCCTTTCTTGAACAATGTGTTCTTCTTCAATCGCCATTAGTAACACTGGTGCTTCATCTTCCTCGACGAGATTTGATTGTTCTTGTATGACGTCTTTCTCGGAACAATCTTTCTTGTAATGTCCAAACTTCTGAAACTTGAAGCACTGAACTTTACTCAAGTCTGTTTGGCTCCTTCCAAACTTCCTCCAATTCTTAGAGTTTCCACCTCTAGGTCTGAATGAAGATCCTTCATTCTTAGTGCTTTGCCTATCTCTGTTGTCTCGCCAATTTCCTCGCGGTGGGTTGAACCTCCCACGCCCTCGGTTTCCAAACTGTCTTCCTGTACCAGTGTTGTTATCTTGATGCGTGAACATCAACCTGTCTTGACTTTCTCCTGGGCTACCTTTCTTTTGCTTAAGTCTTTCTTCGAATGCCTTTAACCTTCCGACTGCTTCTTCTAGCGTCATTGTCTCTAGATCGGAGTACTGTTCCATCGAGGCGATAATCTGGGTAAACTTATCTGGCACGGCATTTAAGAGTTTGCGTACTAGAGTCGGTTGACTCAGCGTTGTCCCTAATTCACTTGCCCGGGTAACAACACTATTTATCTTTGCGGTGAAAGAGTCTATAGTGTCATCTTCCCTCATTTGCATTAACTCAAATTCTAATATGAGCGTATGCCAACGCGCCTTTTGTACCCGATCAACACCAACGTGTCTTGTTTTCAGATTTTCCCAAATCTCCTTTGCAGTTTTACAACTTGCAACTTGCAATACAACATCCTTCGGTATTGCTTGAAACAGATAAGCGATCGTCGACTTATCTTTCTTAACATCTGTCTGTGTATTTTCTCTTGGTTCAATCGTTTCCCATAGTCCGTTCTCTTCTAAAATCGTTTTAATACGAATTGCCCAAACCGTATAATTCGTCGATTTTAGAATTGGACACTGAAACTGGAAAAGAGAACTTCCTTCCTTTTGGATTACAATTTGTGGACTTGACCCTATCGCTCCTGATTTTCTGACCAAACAATTTTCACTTTCGACAAACTTGTAATCAACCAAACTTATTTCTAACCCGCGAGTATCCCGAAACGCATAATAACCAATCAATCAACTTCGCACTATAACCCCGAAATCAAAACCCTTGATTTCTAACCCCTGGTTCGAAACCCTGAACCGAAACTAATAAACTTAATTGAAACTTGCGAATTGAAAGATAGAACCTGATCGGGAATTCCCTGCAATGCCGTAGAGCCTGATGCTCTAATACCAATTGTTGCCCAGACTGATCTTTGATCTCTAGATCGCAAATGATAAACTAAAACTTGAATAACATGAATCATAAACTTACAATGATCGTATGTGTGAATGTATACAAACTCGTATGAACAATTGAACAACTACAAATGAAAATCCTAAGCCCTATTTATACTAATCCAACGGGTACGAGTGTAGAGACATGTCCATTCGTGAACGGGTGTGTCTCTAGATCTTGTGGATGAGATTAATCATGAAGAGGTGCGTCTTTTCCTTCTCAATCACAGCCACTAATCGAATAGGTGCGTCTCTTGGTGGTGCCCCTTGAAGCCGTCGACCAAAGAGGTGTCCCTAGGGGTTTCGCACCCCTTGGGGTGGTAGTTACCATCTTCTGAAATGCCATAAACAGCCCCTATACTTTTGTAACCGTCATACTAATCTTTAATTACTAATAAACCCTTATAGTTTTAAGGATGGGAATGATTAGACTTTCAGTTTTCACCCCCCCCCCCCACCATTCGATCTAATGACGCTCGAAGTGGTCCAATAGGTTTTATATACTCCGCAAATGGCCAATCCTGGTGATGCCATTTCTACTTCTTTTAATTGAACTTCCTCTTCTTTTACAATCTCTTGATTACTTCTATTAGCTTTCGTTCAAGTCTCTTCATCCATTGACCTATGAAATTCACGCTCGGGTTCAATAAACGACAATGTAAGATTACGAAGATGACTTAAGCATAACTAAAATCCTAAAGGCAACTAAAGCAACTACCCTATAAGGCATAAATAGCACGTATCAGAAAAAAGCAAGTAGACCAATAAGCAAATGAACTGATAGGAAAGAAATAAAAATTAATTAAAAATAAAATATATACACAAACATACTTATATACATGAAAATTTTTAACTACTGACTCAGATATTTCTTAGAATCACTGAGTCCCCGGCAACTACGCCAAAAACTTGATTTGTGCGAAAGATATATATAATATATAACAATTACATAAGTTTTAAATTTATAGAAATGGAAAATACAAAAGACCAAACTACATACATAACAGGGAAATGTACCTTTCATATACTCAATATAGTAATGGCAAATAATCAATCGTCTGTCAATATCTAACTAGTGTAAAAGGAATGGTTTGTATGGATTGCAATTCAGAAACTAAAGAACAACTAGAAAACAACTTGGAACAACTAAAAAATCTAAGGAATTCGGATAGAGAAAACAATCACCTAGGTTCCCAATCCACTTGATTGGAATGACAACCCGGAATGTCTATATGCACTTGTGTGAAGTGCTAGAGAGGTTAGGGCCCTACTAGCATAATCACATATATCCAAAATGCTATGCAATAGACACTCACAGACAATCCAAATTAAAGTAGTATGTTTATGTTTTAATTACTTACGATTTTGGGTTTCTAGGTTAGGTTCGAGGTTGAACACCGAACATTGCTACTTATGAACTAATCAAGATCAAACATGTAGAAAACTCTAACTAATTTCCAGATCCTTTTATTCAGATCCTTCTCGTAGGTAGCTTGCACGTTTTACCAATTCTGTTACCAAATTGTCTATTATCGGATAAGGTTTCAATCTTTAGTTAATGAGAGCTAATATAATCTAGAGATAAAAGAAATCGAAGCTAACTAGCATACCTATCGATTCAACCACACAACTAAATCAAAAACCAATCTTTAACATGCAATCATACACATCATAAGTTTAGAATAACAAAACTTTACTAAAACCACACAAAAAGTCGAACTAAATCAATATTAGTCTAAACCTAGATGATTATAAAATTTTAGACAAACATAATCAAGAACAATATAAACTTAGTAGTAAACATCTCTGAAATCAGAAGAAAACAAAAGATGAATAATCAAACCGAGTCGATTAACATGAGTGCACGTTAATTGGGTGATGGATCTTGATCTAGTATTAAGATAACTTAGTTTTTGCTCCAAGATCCTTCAAAATCACTCCTTATATGTTTGGGAGCAACCTCCAATCGAGTTCTAGGGTTTTGGCCATCAAAACGACTTTCATAGGTGAAATTAGGGTTTTATCTGTGCACAAAGTTCGACTCATACCCTCTTAAGGGAGTACGGCCCGTACGCATATCAAACCTAAAATTCCCATATTTGGATTCTTCTCATCGAAACAATAAGATTCATATGTTGTGGTCCTCGTAACTCATTATTTAACTCAAGATATGCCCATTTGAAGTCCAGATTCTTCCATGTCGCATTGTTTTACTCAGTTTCCTCGCTTCTTCATGTTTTCATCCAAAATTTTCACGAACACCATATAAACTTACAAATCTACCACATAAGCTAATAAGTACCATAATCTTATAAAATTTCCAATATAAACCCTTTAATTGCATATAGAAATCATGTATAATTAATTGTACATCAAGTGTAAAAGATCATAAAAAACTAACACATGTACCTCAAGTCAGACGTATAATGATCCATATAAATATGTGGTAGGAAGCCACAAAAAATTTGTCCAGTAAGCAAGGCCGCCTGATAGGCGATTTAAGTCGAACAGCCGCTTAGGGCCTCAAGTTTTTAGGGTCCCTTATCATGATTTTTTATATATTACATAATTGGGTTGGGCTCTCGTGGAAACTAAATGGGAGGGAACAAAAAAAGGCACCCGTTGTAAGTTTCCTTCTAGGGTCAAAAGTCAAAGTTAGTCATTTGTTTATGTTTCAAAAAATAAGTAAGGCGGCATTCGACAGAAAACTACAATCATCGTAAATATGTGTAATAGCTTCCAGTGTTCAGTTTCTATAATAGTTATGAAGTTCTAAACCAGATGATAATAATTTTGATTATTCATTATTATTTTTGTATTTCGTTGCTTACCATTCTTTGATTATTGATTATTATTCTTAATTTATGTTGATTAATATATTATTTTCTTGTAGAACTACACTGCTTAATCATTGAAACTATTGATTGTATGACAATGGTTGAACACTAATTTGCAAAATCATTGAGACTATTGATTTTGCGTGATTGTGATTATTTCTGCCCCTAATTTGTTAATGGTTATACCAAAATGATTGAACACTTGGTTGTCGTTTTTCTAAGATCTTGTTTAGTTACTAATATGATTCGAAAAAGGACCCTAAAATTTTATTTTTGTTTTAGGTCACCGGAAACATTGAGTTGGCCCTGCCAGTAATTACATAATTATGTAGTGTTACGTAATTACGTACTTATATATAATCATTTAAAGTTACAAAATCAAGTAACATTATAATTGTTTTAGAGAAATATGTATATTACGTAATTACGTACTGTCACATAATCCAATAATGTTATACAAATATACGTAATCACATAGTTTGTAAAATAAAAAAGTTAAAATTAAAAGGTGTGTGTGTATGGCAATGGCGTACTTGATTAAAGAGAATAAAATGCCCGTTTTTACGGTGCAAAATTTTTAATATTAACATATGAAAAAGTTATAGATATTTAAAAATCATGAAAGAAGTGGATTTAAAAAGTCAACAACACTGTGTCTTCCTATTTTGTACTTTCCCTATTTGGTTTTTAACCAATTCAATTATTTGGAGACCACTTAAATCTCAATCATTGAACTATTAGATAATGACATATATTGTCTCCTATACTTCCTACGATTACAGTACTTTGTACAAGATCCTCTCCCTATATATACACACACACACATAAAAACCTAATAGATAAGTCATGGGTTGCTCATGTATCACAATTACGTTTTTTAACGGCAAATTTGAATCACTGACGGACTGCTAGAGTATCATCGTTCCACCAGCGAAACCACCCAATCATATCCATCTCCACTAAACAATAATTCCTATACACCAATTCAAGAGAAAACCTAATAAATCTGGGAAAAACCCCCTTGTGAGAATTGAACACGTGACCTAATAGTCATGAGTCTTATCTCACCCCTAAGATGCCAGTAGACTATAATGCCATGGGCATGTATCACAATTACTTGAGCCCAGGGTTATTTTTTTCTTTACTCTGGTTTCATCCCTTTGCATTCGACCTCTTAGACTTGTAACTATATCCTATCCCTTAATATTGTTTTGTAATTTCTAATTTTTGTTATTTATTTTTTAATAATTTTAGTTTTCTTTATTCAATTTGTTATAGTTATAATACATGAGTTTCTACTATAGTATGTGATCAGAGTGTCGCGCCCCGATCAAAGATAAGAATTTATAGCCCAAATTACCCTTAACAATGTGTTAGTAGTAGTGAATGGTTGAACCACGAAAAGTCTGTGGTTTGTGTAACACTTTATGAAGCTTGCAATTTAGTTAATTTGTTCGGTTGAAAAGAGTGTCGGATTGAACCAACGAGTTGATGTGAAATTAATTACTACTAAAACTTGACAATTTGATTGCCACGAAAACTTGATTAAATGATTAAAACAATAAGTTGAGAATAAGGTTCACACCCGGTTCTGTAGAAGACCTAGGGTTCCTACACGTTTTATATTCAATTCAATTGCATATAATGATTAAGTGATTTAGTGTCGTGTGGCTTAGGTGTCAAGAGCTATCATAGACGACAGACCGCAATGCACTTCATTATCAAGAACATGTAAATCCTACCAATTGATAAGGTACAAGTGCACAAACTCATTTCGCAAAGTCAATTTTTATCATCATTCGACAATTTACAAATTCAATTCAAATGCACAACAATTATCAAAAGTTTCATATGCATAATACAATTTGTCACAATTCAAATCTCAAAACAAATGTTAAAACCCTAGAATCTTACAAAACCCTACACCGAGGTGAAACCTAAGAGGATTAGCCGCTCATGACGAACGGAACTTGATCAACGATTGGTGAGAACTTGAACATGATCTTCAACCTTGGAGAATGGTGGAGTTAGGGTTTGGTGAGTGATGATGGTGGAGAGGTTGGTGATTGAAGATGAGATGATGATGATGATGATGATGTTGGTGGATTAGGATTGTGATCGAAAATGATAATGGGATGATTGGAATGGGTTAGAAGTAGTGTAGAGGATGGTTGTGGCTCCAAGAATGCTAGAAGATATTCAAAATTTCACAACCCTCAACTAATGACCCAAAATTGGGTTATAATTCGTTCAAAAACGCAAAACACATCAAAGCCCCGTCAGACACTAGGAGAGGGTGTCGCTGCCGGCCCCTCCCGACGTCGGCGACGCGGCCTAGAAGACCCATTTAGTGTTGACACCTAAATCTGCGGTCTACGGCCAATCTTCATCGACGCGGCTTGTACAATCACTTTCCTGTTTTGCTTGTTTCGCATCCCCGGTTGATCCCGTTCGTTCCCCGATGCTCCTAAAGCTCCCTAATAGCTCCTTAAACTCTGTCTGACCTACAAACACAATGATAATCAAAAAGTAGGCCATTCGAAACCAAAAGTCATGTAAAAACTTAAACTAAGATACGATTAAACATCGGTTTTCGACCACGTATCAGTATGTGTGTGTGTATGCCAATGTGGTATAGCCCAAATGGTCAGGGAGTTTTCCACTAAGTGGTTTTCTTGTGGGGAGGTCTCAGGATCGATCACTACTAAGTGCAAATTATGTAAATATGAGTGAGCATGGGAGGGATTTGAACTTGGGATGAGGGTTTGAACATCATATGCTAGCCCATTAGAGTAAGCTTGAAATCTAGTTAGTCTGTCGTTAAAAAATGTGTATGTATATATTAAAAAGTAAATGTGAATGTGATATGTCGTTAAAAAGAATGTGTGTATGTCGTTAAAAAAATGTGTGTGTGTATATTAAAAAGTAAATGTGAATATAAATTTATCAATGTAAGCCGACTTGGCTTGGAAGCCAATAGTTCTTCCTTTACCAAACCAGTACGAGTGACTATTAAGTATATTTACGTTGCTTAAAAGTCATATTCAATCATCCCACCTCGATTTCGTTTTATTCATATTATACTATGTGTAGTTTGAATATAGTTTTACATCATTGAAATAATAATAATAAGACTTGCACTAAAGGTTATATACTTATATGTCTAATAATAGTAACAATACTTTCTTGCATTGTTATCTAGTGACATGGTATAACATAAATCTTTATATTGAATAGGTCAATCTTAAGAGGAAAAAAAAGTAAAAAATAAAAGATGACATGCTTTACGAAAATACCATCTAGTATGCTAGAGTTTTTTTTTCTCACTCTAAAAAGGATCAAATGATTTTTTTAACGGTAAATTTGGATCATCAATAGACCACTGGAGTATTATCGTATCACCAGCAAAATCATCCGATCATATCCATATCAGTTGGACTATAATGTCTATACATCAATTCATGAGGAAACCCAATAAGTCTAAGAAAAACTCCCTTATGGAAATTGAACCTAGTACTTAATGATCACTAAGTCTTATCTCACCCCTAAGATGCCTATAACGCCATGGACGAATCAAATGTTCAAAAGACCTTTTATTTTAGATAACAACAGTTAACTATTAAAAAAATGTGACCTGCAAAAATGTAAGATCTGTCTCTATGTGACATTTTTGCTTTTATGAGATATATTGTATACATGCTTAAACTAAAAATAAATACAAAACTCTTAAAATAGTACAAGTAAAAAACGTCAAACTCCTAAAAAAGACACCATATCTCACAATTGGCCATCGTTGTGCTCAACTCTATATTAGAAATCGGGTTATATTAGTTAAAGAAAGAATTAGTTGCTGTACAAGCGAGTTATATTACCAATCTAATATGTTGGTTATTCCGGTTACACTGCTTATTTTAAGCGGGTTACATTATTCAACGCAGGGACGGAGCTAGTGTATTAGAAAGGATAGCACGGGCTACCCCTCAACCACGTCTCCGTATCATTTTCCTAGTGTAAAAGAATTAAAAAAATCGGTTTTATACAGTGGATACCCGGATCACCAAAAAAATAAATTGGGATGTCTCTAAATTTTTGGGCTAACTCCGCCACTTCAATGTGCTTCCATCTTACTCTTAATTTTGCCTTTATCCCCTTCTTCTTGTTTATTTTGGCTTTTAGAATTTGTTTTTAGTATTGTGTTTTTCTGTTGGTTTTTTTTTTTGTATTTTTGTATGTTTGTGTGTGCTTTTGGCATCATGTGTAATCATGTTTCAGAAGTTGAGGGTGTGGTAGTGTAAGATAGTGGTTGGTGATGTTAAATAGTTACACTTAACACCAAGAACATTTAAAGATAATGATAAATGACAAAGATTACGGTAAAAGGTGGTTATTCAAAATCACAATAATGTATATACAAAAATGCTTGAAAGAAATTAAACAAATAATTAGACCGACATAAACAAATTACATGTATTTGATATCAAAGAAATTAAAATTTGATTACTAACAAATGCATGGATGTATTATACTAAGGCTATATGATGTAGCCGTCATCCCATGACACATCATCAATACTAGTGCTCGCTGGTGAGAGTGACACTATTTTTTTACTTTCACGTTTCACATTTCATATGTACCACAACACACTCTAAGTGGAATGAAAGACGAAAGCCCCTCTCACCAATATGAGACCTAAGCGACGCTATTTTATCACCTTTCACATGCACCAACAAATAGTAATTAGATCACATAAAAATAATCTTTCACTATTCTCACACCTCTACATCTTAATCTCACACTATTTACTCTTTCTTCATATATCTATGTTTGTATAGAGATAAATAAAGAAAAGGGGTATATGAATATTAATTTTATAAAATAATCGTATATGTAGTTTTGGAGCTTGACCTTACTTTCACCATTGAAATGTCACCACCACCCTCTCCCCTCACGGAGGGCGTTTTTTCTACTGAATTGTCAGTAAAGAATTTTGTTTGGGACCGGGGTAACAAACAGAAAATATCTCATTTTTCGTAAAAGAAATAATGTATATAATGTAATTTATACCCCTTTTTATACAATATGTTGAGTATCTTTATAAAAATATAATAATTAACTTAAAAAATATTCATAATAATATCAAACTAAGAAAGTTTGAGAATCAGTAATTTATGAAGATTGCTTAAAGGGTCCAATAATATTAATAGAAGACTAGTTTTTTTTATGTCGCGCGTTGCAGCGAAACCGAACAAATGATAATGTAAAACAAACGTGACTTGAAAATAAAGCATTTGTTTAGAAAGTCAAATCATTAGAACGGAATTAGTTTATCATCGTGACATTTTATGATACCAAATAAAGACTTTATTTTGTGTACAACTTCGTTTTTAACAAAACTTATAACGGAATGTCAGGGAAAAAATCAAACACAATTACGTACTTAAGTTTCTAGAAAAAGTTTATAAACGTAAATTATTAAAGAAGTAGCAAATTAATCGATAAATTAATATATGTTCTAAAAAAAGAAAAAAGAATTAGTAAAAAAATGGTAAAGAAAAAGGAAAAAAATAAAAAATATGTTATTAAAAGTAAATATAATAATAAACTATTATAATATATTAAATAAAATTATAATGAAAAGCTATATATTGTTATAAAAATAAAGTTACTATTTATCGTTATTAACCAACAATAAAATATATATATCTATATATATAGATATATTATATAATGGTAGCCAGCTCAAAAAAATATTAATGAAAAATGTTGTTAAAATAGAATCGGTTGGATTAGGAATCGAACAGTCGAACATCTCATTGATTCAGTTCGAATGGATTGAACCATCACTAGTTGGACCGTTCGGTTTTTTACAACTAGTGGTTGAACCATCGACCAATTCAACAGTTGGACCGGCTTTGAATAAATAAATTTATAACGAATTTTTTTTAGATTATAAATTTGAATTTGGGACCCATCGAAAGTGTTCTAGTTATGGAAAATATTGATGTAATAGCTTATAATCATCAAAATCTGAATTAAATTTGAAAATTAAATACTCGTATAACTTCTTCAAATTCTTTTAAGAAAAGTATTTTTTTTCATAACAATAATATTTGAATTTGAAACCTTATACACACATGAAAACTACCAATCTAGTAAAATTTTGATTTTGTATTTCTTTGTAGCTAAATAAAGTACTTTTCTTCAAAATAATCTCTTTGCATATTTTTACAAATAATGTATTCATTATATTTATAATGTTTAAACTTCATATAAAAATATTTTAAAAAGTTAATTATTACATCATTTGTTTTTTAAGTTCAAATGTACATACTAAACATTTAACCGGTCTGGATACTGAATCAGTAATAATAATGTGATCAAGTGCATAACTAATCCAGTTTTTGAAATAATAATTGTTATCGTTAACAAAAGTTGTGTAAAGATGGAAGTGAAGAAGATTTAAGTTTTTACTTTGGTAGAGTAATCATGTGCAATTACTCTAAGATAATTATAGTTATTCTAGGATAACTATAATTATGTACTAGTGTAAATAAATAAAAACTGTTTTTTAAATTCTATAACTAAAATAAATGTTTAACAAAATAGGAAAAAATTTAATTTTCTCTCTTATTCACTTCTCACATTAAACACATTTATATTTATATGTCAAGACCGATTATTACGAGAACCTTAACCCAAGAAAAAGTATTCATTTGTTAAATGTGAATGAAACATCGATGATGTAACAAGATGAAATAAAGCTTTTAACTTTATATAAGTAAAGGATAGCAATTTCAATATGGTTTCCACCAGTGGTGATGTATGGCATTTATAAGAAATAAAATAACTTGCAAAACACATTTGCGTGCGAAAAGTTGGTAAAACAAAAATGGGTTTATGCTTTCTCTTTAAAAATTTATTTTTGTATTTTCGTTTTGGTTAAATAGGAAAATTAAATATAAAATATAAAAAATAGTTTATCATCTTAGAGTATTTTTCCACTTATTTTTTACCACAATTAAAAAGAATAGGTGATTTCATTAATTTTTCATATGGTTAACAAGCAATATAAAAATCAAAGAGTTTTTATCAACAAGCAATATTAAAAAGAATAGTTGATTCATTATATTTTGTTATCAAGCAATAATCCATTAGGTTTACCGTATTTCTCTTATTAAAAATCAAAAGAGTTTTTATCAACTTAGTAGATGATTGAGATTGCCTGAAAATCAATATCCTTTAATAGAAATAATAAAATAAAAAATAAAATATTTTTTCTAGTTTGAGTTACAATAATTTTTAACTAACTTTTTTGGGTTTTCACGTTTTTACAAACTTTCACTAATTTTGAATCTCATTCAAACCGACATTAAATATTTATTAATAAGGATAAGAACAGGTTTTAACCAAATTGGTTTGGAAATAAACGTAGGTCGTAACAACACAATATAAGACCCCTCTATTCAGAAATAATAGTTTAAAAAACAGTTGACAATGATAGTTTGAAAATACAATAATGCATATTAGACAGAGAATATCAGAATAATGTAATTTATCTTTTTATTAGAAGGGTACCATTGTAATTTACCATAATGTTTAAGGAAAATTTATACCTTATATAATAAAGTTCTAATTAAATGCACTAAATGCATTTTCTTAACAATAGTTATTGCACTTATATAAATAAATAAAATAAAAACTAGAAATATAACTAGATCCTATAAAAAAATATTATAATAGATAAAAAATATTAGTAATAATTTTTAACATGTTAATGTTCATGTATATTGGCGGGTTCAAAACCGGTTCAAGTTTTTTAATACCAGTTTTTTAATAAGGATTAGAACATGTTTTAGCCAAATCAGTTTGGAAATAAACTTAGGTACATAACAACACAATGCAACAACCCTTTATTCAGAAATAAAAGTTTACATATGTAATTTGGAAATACAATATCTATATACTACTATATAATGCGTATTAGATAGAGAATATCGTAATTTAACTTTATTTGAGTAGGGTATCATTGTAATTTACCTCAAAGAATTAAGACGTTGATACATTATTTAATAAACTTCTAATTAAAACGCCAAATGTATTTTTTGAAGAATAGTTATTGCACACATATAAATAAAATAAAAAGTTAGAAATATAACTAGATCCTATAAGAAAAATATTATAATAGATAAAAAATATTAATAATAATTTTTAACATGTTAATGTTCACGATATTGGTGGGTTTAAAACTAGTTCATGTTTTTTAATATCAGTTTTTTAATAAGGATTAGAACATGTTTTGGCCAAATCGTTTAGAAATAAACCTAGGTACATAACAACACAATGTAACACCCTTTTCTTTGGAAATAACAATATCTATATATGCTACTACATAATGCATATTAGATAGAGAATAATGTTCACGTATATTAATGGGTTCAAACCGGTTTAGGTTTTCTCTTACCGCTTTTTATAAGGATTAAAACAGGTTTTGGCCAAATCGGTTTGGAAATAAACCTTGATACGTAACAACACAATGTAACACCCCTTTATTCAGAAACAATACTTTAAAAAAACAGTTGACATAGGTAGTTTGGAAATATCTATATAGTACTATGTAATGCATATTAGATGAAAAATAATGTGATTTAAGTTTACTTGAGGAGGGTATCATTGTAATTTATCCTTAAGTTTAAGACGCATTAATACATTATTTAATAAACTTCTAACTAAATGCATTTTCTCAACAATAGTTATTACAATCATATAAACAAAATAAAAAAAACTAGAAATATACCTAGATCCTATAATAAAAACATTATAATTGATAAAAAAATTATACTTCTATGTAATGCATATTACATTACATGGAGAATAATATAATTTTATTTATTTGTGAAGGGTATCATTGTAATTTACCCCAAAGTTTAAGACATATTAATGTATTATTTATTGTTCTTCTAATTAAATGCGCTAAATGCATTTTCTCAACAATAGTTATTGCACTCATGTAAATAAAATTAAATTACTAGAAATATAACTAGATCCCATAAGAAAATTATTATAATAAATAAATAACAATTTTTAACGTGTTAATGTTCACGTATATTGGTGGGTTCAAAACCGGTTTAGGTTTTTTAATTCCAGATTTTTAATAAGGAATAGAAAAGGTATTGGCCAAATCGGTTTGAAATCAACCAAGGTACGTTGTAACAACACAATGTAACACCCCTTTATTCAGAAATAATAGTTTATAAAACAATTGACATAGGTAGTTAGAAAATACAATATCTATATATACTATACTTATACTATATAATGCATATTAGATGGAAAATAATGTAATTTAACTTTATTTGAGAAGAGTATTATTGAGATCTACCTTAAAGTTTAAGACACGCTAATACTTTTATAATAAACTTCTAACTAAATGCACTAAATACATTTTCTCAACAATAGTTATTGTACTCATATAAATAAAATAAAAAAACTAGAAATATAACTAGATCCTATAAGATAAATATTCTAATAGATAAAAAAATAATAATAATAATTTTTAATTTTTAATGTTCACCTATATTGGTGGGTTCAAAACCGGTTTAGTTTTCTAATACCAATTTTTTAATAAGGATTTGAACAGGTTTGGCCAAAACGGTTTTGGCTAAAAAACGGGTTGGACTGAAAATAAACTGAATCTCTTAGAATTGATAACGTTCAGAGGAAACTAAAACATTTTTTGTTTTATTTGTAATATTTTAGATTTAGGTTATTGTTACTATTTCGTCAATATTTCCATTTAAATTTCGTTCAAAATTGGTGTCTCATCTGCCACGATGCGAGGCGGAATTGGTGTCTCATCTGCCACGATGTGTGGCGGGTCTCTTCTAGTATTTACCATCACATTACATAACAAAAGCAATATCCGAACAGTTTTTCAGTAGATTTACAAAAAAAACAAGCCATGTTTCATATCTCTCCCCCCCCCCCCCCCTCTCTCATACACAAAATCAGTAACTTATAAAATACCATTTTTAGATGACCTTCTCAATAAAATAAAAATAAAACATAAAAAAAGTTTAAAAATGTGTATTTTATAAAATTCTTTTTCAAAAAGTAAAATAATCAATCTCAGAAATTATTTAAGTATTATTGTATTTAAAGAATAACTTTTAATAGGGCTTTATTCTAATTAGTCTGTTATAGTTGTTTTTTTAGTCAACCTAATTAATGTTAATTAAATGCTATAGAGTATGATGTAAATGAAAAATTATACAGTTTTTCAGTAGATTTAAAAAAAAACAAGCCATGTTTCATATCTCTCCCCCCCCCCCCCCCCCCCCCCCCTCCCCCCCTCTCTCTCATAGACAAAATCAGTAACTTATAAAATACCATTTTTAGATGACCTTCTCAATAAAATAAAAATAAAACATAAAACAAGTTTCAATTCAGTAAATGTGTATTTTATAAAATTCGTTTTCAAAAAGTAAAATAATCAATCTCAGAAATTATTTAAGTATTATTGTAATTAAAGAATAACTTTTAATAGGACTTCATTCTAATTAGTCTGTTATAGTTGTTTTTTTAGTCAACCTAATTAATGTTAATTAAATGCTATAGAGTATGATGTAAATGAAAAATTAGAGTATAGTGTATTTAGAATCATCCATAATCTTTTTTGTGTGTATATATAATGGTGTAAGCAACTTTATCGGGTTCAAACTCAATTATCAAAAAGAGCCTCATGTATCTTCGCCTCCTACTTCTCTCTACTTTGAGCTTTTACATATTCTCTGCAGGTTTGTATTTGTATATGTTTTGATTTAATATTTTGAGTGATCAATTAATATTTTTCTTTGCTAATTTTATTTCTGCATTTGAACCCTTTTTAATATATATTAAGGCTTGAAAGTCGAGATAATGCAGATATGTTGTACGTAACAAGAGCTCGAATATCATCAACGGCAGCTATGGGTGACCTCGGAGTAAATCTAAGTTTTCAAGAGAATTATGTAAGTGATTTTACTTAAATTTTTATTATTTTTATAAATCATATTCAAATATTGAAGTATCATTTTGCTACATCATTTAGATTTTTTTTCACCGGCATTTCTCATTGTTAAATACGAAATTACAAGGAAACATGATTGAAGTATCATTTGCTACATCATTTTAGATCTTTTTTTCACCGGAACTTCTCACTGTTAAAATGAATCATAAGGCAACATGATAATTGTTGGAACTATGTATGATTTTTTTTAAATAATAGGTTTAAGAAGTTTAACCCAACACCACCTAGCCTTAGACCCTCCGTAGTGGGGTGGTATATCACACCATAGGAGAACATGGCGCCTAGAAACACTATTACGGGCCGCGTTATACGCAGCCCAAATCGAATTCTCGCGAAAATTATAAGGGCGTGATGATTTGTTTGTCTCTCACACACATATATTTATATACATATGTATGTATAATTGAAGGGGTTATATAACCGCCTTTCCACTACAAATTCATGTTATATAACCCTTCCTCTCTTACAGATTTTGTCATTTATCACATAACCCTCCTTATAAGACCTTATGAGACTTGACCACTATACATAACCTTATTGTAATCTATAGAAATAAGTTGTCACGTTTTGATTTAGCAAGTCAATAATATAAAAGTTATATATTTTGGATTAAGTTTTAATTTTATTAATTATTTTAGATAAAATTAAACATAATGGAAAACTAATTTTATTTGTATATAATTTAAAATAACATGCAACAATCATTGAAGTTGCTGTCTAATGCTATATATGTTTCCCCTTGAGAATGACGAAAGGTTCACGAGCCGACATTTTTTTTCTGTGACTAATATTGTTTAATTGAATAAAAAGAAATGCATACAAAAGTTCCATTGATGAAATTTAGTCTTCATCAAAACAATATTTGTATGATTCGATAGTAGTTCTTGCTTCTTAATAGGATATTTTAGTTAATTCACACATCTTTTAATTCCACGTTAATTAAGTCTACACGTTTTTATACGACGGAATTTTTTTTACGGTCATCGGAATCAATCATGAGCACTTTTGGGCACTGGACCAAACGAAGTACTATGAGAGTAATCCAAGTTCACCACCAATCCTAGAGAAAACCTGGTAACCCACCCGCCCATAGGCACGATAGTGAAATTACTGGTAAAATTCGTTTAGCTCAAGGATTGAACCCAGATTTCTCTGGGTCTTCTATCATTGCCTATCAATGGCTCAGTCTGCACTAAGTAAGAGTTGAACATACATCTTTCAAAAGAAATGCAAGTTTTCTACCACTTGATTTAGAGACCACTGGCAACGAAACTTGGATTCTAAAACCCATGATAAGGGGCAACTTTTGCTTAAAACTTTTACCACTAGGCAATAAACCTTTTCAGGTTTATATGATCACATGTGTGTTTTTACTGCAAAATTGTTTTGTATCAAAGGGAATGTGATCACTAATCCCGGGTTGGTGGTGGATGGTTGGGGTGGGTTGGTGCAAAGAACAAAAAAGAAATTTATAAATAAATAAATAAATAACGCTTCTTTTAAATAAAAAGTTAATCAACCCTTTTCAAAAATCAAGCCCATGATTAGTCCCTTCGAATAAATTTCTCCCACCACTCTCTTTCATTTTTTTGTCACTCATGATAAAACACTTTAGGTTGTATGGTATGGAGGACCACTTTTTTTATATTGTTTGTAAGAGGTTTTATCCTATATTATGTAACTTAACAATAAAGTTTCTCGCTTATTTGTGTATATATGGTGCTAACATGGCATGATAATGCCTCTAGAGGGCTTTATTCGCACACCATGTAGCCTTGTCGTATATGATATCTTTAATAATTTTATAAATTTATTCAATTGAATAAATAATGATGAATTTTATGCTTTTCATTGGTCGTGTATGTATTTATTTAATGTGTTGATGTTTGCTAAATCTAATTTAATTCTCATCACTATTACACACACATAGATATATATAATCAAACTAGTGTACATAGCCTGCAAACATTTTAGAGCTCTATACATAAGATATTTGCTTAGGCTACAGGGTTTAGTTTGGAGGTGGTAGGGGTTTTTGCACCACGTCTACCAGAGGGCTCTATTGTCTCTTTATAATAGCTAGCATGGTATCGGATGAAACCCATTCCCATACACACACACATTAGAGCCACATTTGTTTGACTTCACACACACAACAGTTCGCTAATGCTTGCTATTGCAATGGGTGGCACAAAACAGCTTCCCCCCCCCCCCCCCCAAATAGCTATTGTACAGGAGAAGGGCACTACTTATTGTTAAAATGCTGAGGTGACATAGGCAATAGCATTCCATACCCTGTAGCGTTACAAAGAACATTAAAATCGGTTGTTTTCTTTTAGTTCATTAAAAACTATCAATCCCTTATCACATCTTTAATCAGGGGCGGAGCATACTCTGGTGGGCGGGCGCCCGCCTACCTTAAACAAAAAAAAAGTTAGTGTTATAGACCGCCGCATAAAATTTTACGACTACTCTCGTGAACGTTTGAAACAAACATAGAGCAACTTAAATAATAAGAAACATAATGAAGAAGAGAAAACCAAGGTGTATGTTTCGTGGAATTGTGAGTGGCTATGGTGGTGATGATAATAATAAACAAGAATCAGAATCAGAAGATGATAATAAACGAAAATCTGTTGTTTAGTTTACTATGTTCATTGCAGGTTGATGGTAGAGATGAATACGAAATAATCAGAATGTGAAAGGGTAATCAGAATGTGAAAGGGTTTCGTATGTTGTATTATGAAAAGAATTACAACCAAATATATAAAGATACTAATTACATCTTGATACCCTAGACAATTAGGAATATTAATAAATTAATTAAACTATTAGCCGACATAGTCTAATATTCCCCCGCAAGTTCAGGGTGGTTAGCAATCTGCAACTTGGATCTGAGGAACCTAAATTTATGAGAAGATAAAGGCTTTGTAAAGATATCGGCTATTTGATCTCTTGTGGAAATAAATTTGACACTGAGCTTTCCCTGAGTAACTTGTTCACGAACAAAATGATAGTCAACTTTAACATGTTTTGTTCTAGCACGAAAAACTGGATTGGATGTGAGATAAGTTGCTCCAAGGTTATCACACCAAAGTGTAGGTGCTTCACTAACCAAACCAAGTTCTCGAAGAAGAGACTTTAGCCAAATTAATTCTGCAACTGTATCCGCAATGGCTTTGTACTCAGATTCTGTTGTAGAGCGAGAAACAGTTTTCTGTTTACGAGCAAACCAAGAAATGAGATTAGAACCTAGATAGATAGCAAATCCCCCCGTTGATCGACGATCGATTGGGCAGCCAGCCCAATCAGAGTCCGAGAACGCTTGAAGATTGGTGGACCAATGTGAGTCTGTAAATGCCTGTAGACGATAACCTGTATTGTGACGAATCCATAGTCCCATATTAAGTGTACCTTTGAGATAACGCAAAATTCGTTTAACACCAGCCCAGTGGTTTTCAGTGGGAGCATGCATGAACTGACAAACCTTGTTCACAGCAAATGCAATATCAGGCGAGAGAGAGTGACATTATGAAGTGCACCGACCGTTTGCCTGTACCTAGAAGGATCATCAAGTAAGGGGCTATCATCCGGCATTAAAACAGAAAAGGCGCTCATGGGAGCAGAAATTGGTTTGAAATCTGCCAAACCAGCCTTGTGCAAGATATCACCAATGTATTTGCGTTGCAAAAAAATTAAATCATGGCCTTTGTGAACAACCTCAACCCCCAGAAAGTAATGTAATTGGCCCATATCCTTAAGCGCAAAGAGCAAATGAAGCTGTTCAATTATCTTTGCAACTGTGGTGGAATTATTGCCCGTAATAATGATATCATCAATATAAACAAGTAGATAAACAAGAGAGCCCGAGGAATGAAGGATAAACAATGATGGGTCAGTTTTGGACCCGTAGAACCCTAACTGATGAAGGGCTGTGGACAGCTTGTTGAACCAGGCACGAGGGGCCTGTTTAAGACCGTACAAGGACTTGTTTAATAAACACACATGTTGAGGCTTAGCAGGATCAACGAAGGCCTTAGGCTGGCGCATATATACTGTTTCTTCAAGATCCCCATGCAGGAAAGCAGTTTGGATATCCAACTGCCCGAGAGGCCATTTATTTGTGACAGCCAAAGATAAGACGGTGCGAATTGTAGCAGATTTAATGACCGGGATGAAAGTCTCATGATAATCCACACCATGCTGTTGGTGAAAACCCTTGGCAACAAGCCGGGCTTTGTACCTGGTAATCTTACCATGGTCATCTGTTTTTAGCCTGTAAACTCATTTACAATCAACAATATTGGCATTAGGTACAGGGGGCACAAGTATCCACGTGCCATTTCTATGAAGAGCGTCCAACTCATCAGACATAGCCTGGCGCCATTCAACATACTTGTTAGCAACAGTAAAACTGGTCGGTTCAATAGGTGAAGAAGAAGATGTGGTGGCGGTATAGGCAGCAGGATTGTAACGATCAGGTTGTTTTGGATTGGGATTAAGGTTAGACGGCCTGGTGTGTTGGGCCTGCTGTGATTGGGTAGAAGGTAGAGGTGGTGGCGGATTTGGTATCAGATTTGGTATGGGAGTCAGATTGGGTTGAGGAGGTGTTGGTGGTGGTGGATTCGGGATGTTAGGTGAGGGAGGAGGTGTATGTGGAGGGGACGGTGATGAGAGAGGTGTTGGAGGTGAAGCCGTTGGTGGTTGTGAAGGTTGGGTGGGTTCTGGTGGGAAGCCAGGTGGAGGATTGGGAAAATGGAGATGTATGGGGAAGCAGGTTGTGGTGATGGAGTAGGTGACGGTTGATAGGGAAAAAATTGTTCATTGAAGCGAACATGTCGAGCTTTACAGATACGTTCAGTGGAAGGATCAAAGCACCGATAACCGTGGTGAGAAAGGCTATAGCCTAGGAAGACACAAGGAGTAGAATGAAATTCAATTTTGTGACGATTATACGGGCGAAGGTAAGGAAAACATTGAGAGCCAAAGACTCTTAGGAACGAGTAATCAGGTTTACATTTAAAGACATGTTCAAAGGGAGATTTGTTGGAGGAGACGCGAGAGGGTAGCCGGTTAATTAAGTATACCGCTGTTTCAAAGGCAAAATGCCAGAAACGTTGAGGAAGACTGGAATGAGCCAAGAGATATAGTCCAGTTTCCACAACATGACGATGACGACGTTCAACAATGCCATTTTGTTCGCTTGTGTGTGGACAAGAACGTCGATGAATGATGCCAAGGTTGCGACATTGGTTGGTAAGGGGTCGAAATTCCCCTCCCCAATCAGATTGGATGCATTTTAATTTGGTATTAAATTGGCGTTTAGCCATAGTGATGAAGTTTGTTAAGGTAAGATAAACATAAGATTTTTGGGTTAAATGATAAATCCACATATAATGAGTACAATGATCAACACATAACAAGAAATAACAGTGACCATCAAGAGACGGTGAGGGAGAAGGACCCCAAACATCACAATAAACAAGATCTAAAATATTATTGGTACGAAAAGTGGAATCAGATAAAGATAATTTGGAAGATTTTCCCATTTGACAAGAAGAACACAATTCATTATTTAATTTGTCCGAAACAGGTAACAAACAATGGGAAACAATTGATCGGAAAACTTGAACATGAGGGTGTCCTAAACGTTGATGCCAAATATTCGAAGAAGCTTTGACAGCAGTGAAGGCAACCTTAGGTAGAGACTTGAATTGTGGAAGGCGGATGGAGTATAAACCCTGCTCAATGGGGCCCGTAAGGAGGGTAGGTCGGGTAGACTCGTCCTTCACAACAAAATAAGAAAAGTGAAATTCAAAGAAGACATCATTATCAAGACAAAATTTTTTAACAGGTAAAAGATTTTGTTTTAGTTCAGGAACATGAAGAATGTCAGAAAGTTTAGAAGTTTTGTTGGATGAGTAGATGTTGGAAGAACCAATATGAAATATAGGTATTGAAGTACCGTTACCAACAAGTAATGAATCTTTACCATAGTATGCCTCAGAGTTGTCCAAGCTAGATAGATCTGGAGTGGCATGATAAGAGGCACCAGTATCAGGCTTCCAAGCAGTGCCACTAGAAGAACCAACATCTGAATAAGCAGCAAAATTAGCTTGTGGTGCAAGGCGAGATTGATTCTGCTGGTTTGGGCACTGTGAGGGTAGGTGACCAATACCACATCGGCTGCAATGACCATAGACCACGTTTTGAGTGGAAGCCCATGAGAATTGACGTGTACCACCATTATCTCTTGAACGTCGATTGAAAGCACCATGAGAATTTCCACGGGAATAGCCACGAGAGGTCCGACCACTGCGATTGTTCCTGAAAGACCGAGATCCATAATAAGCTTGGGTATTGGATTTAGTTGTTGACCGAATTGAGAGGCCATCAGCTGAATGTTCTGAAGTTGCTGCTGTAGTTGATCAAGAGTGGGTTGGGTAGGAAGCGAGAACTGCTGTGATACAGGAGCAGGAGCCAAGAATCGTTGTGTAGGAGCCGAGAATTGTTGTGGTGCAGCAAAGAAAGCTTTCGGATTGCTATTGAGGGTGGTGGTAATGAGGTAATCATGGTCACAAAGAAGGGCATGAATCTCGTTGAAAGAGACCGGGGGTGACCGAGCCAATAGGTTACCCTTAAGACCATTATATTCTTCTCGAAGCCCTGCAAGAGTTAACATAACGAGATCTTTGTCTTTTACTGGTTCTCCAATATTAGCCAGGGCTGTTGCATATTCTTGAGCCCTACAAAGGTAGTCTGCCGGTTTTTCATCACCTTTTTGGGTGATTCTGAGTAGTTGGTTTTTGAGAGTAAATTCATGAGATGCAGTGACAGGCGCATAAGCCCGTTCTAGTGAGAGCCAAACCTCACGAGAAGTCTTACCTTGAACATGTTGATAAGAGTCTTCAGATACAGCGGATATGAGGGTTCGAATATGAGCATCGTTGGAGATCCACGGGGAATAACTAGGGTTGTCGGTTGTAGCGGCTTCAACTGTAACTTTCTGTTCCGGGCATGGAATAGTTCCATCAACATAACCAAAAAGATTGTGAGGTAAGAAAAGATTCAATCATTGATCTCCAGTAACCATAGTTTGTAGGTTTGAGAGTAAAGGCAAATTTATGAGAGTTGTGAGTGGTTTTCTCTTGGTTTGAGAAGGTTATTATTGCTGCCATAGGATTGATTTGCAATTTGGCTGGAATAGGTTGATGATTATCTGCGTTGGAGGCAGCAGAATAGGGAACAACAATTTAGGGTTGAGCCTGATTTGGCTCTGATACCAAATCAGAATGTGAAAGGGTAATCAGAATGTGCAAGGGTTTCATATGTTGTATTATGAAGAGAATTACAACCAAATATATAAAGATATTAATTACATCTTGATACCCTAGACAATTGGAATATTAATAAATTAACTAAACTATTAGCCGACATAGTCTAATAGAAATTTGTAGATTCACGACTTCTAAGTTGATTTCCCCTTTGAAAATAAGATGTGAGTGAAGATGAGTAAGACGGTGTTTGTTTTTCTAAAAAAAGATCCGCGCAGACTCTTTTGTTTGTGTCACGCAGACCAGCGCAGACATTGCTATTTGTAGATGGTTTGTTTTTCGAAGACATTTCATTAAAAAAAGGCTAAACGAGCTCTTCTTGGTGCAACCTCGACCCAACCACTTTTAAGATCTTCAAAAGTTTGCAAAGAGTTAAACACCACCACCCACCACCACCGTCCTTCACCATCACCACCGCCGTCCACCACCCACCACCGCCGCCCACCACCACCCACCGTCCACGTCCACCACCAACCACCTCTGTTCATCACCACCGTCGACCACCAGTTTATTTTATAAGTCTACATACGTTAAAAAACAAACAACCTTCTTATTGCAGACTGCATAGATTTGGTCCACCTCTTCTTTTACAAATGTTTGCAGGTGTGATCCGTAGACTGCAGACATTTTACCTTTTAAAAAACAAACTACACCTAACCTAAAATAATGAAACCGTTAAGAGAGGGAAGAAGTGGAAATCGTAAGTGATTATAAGTTCGTCTGTGCTAAATTTAATACTAGATTGATGCTAGAACTTATGGTATAAAATAGCTATTTGTTTCTTCCTTTTAACCACGTTTAATTGTGATATATTTGAGTCATGTAACATATTCCTAATATTTTGTTCCCACTTACAGAAAATCCTTGATTCGTTATTATTTGTGTTGAACAATCATATTATATAAAATGCTTATTGTAGGTGGTAATGAGTAATGGAATAGTTGAAATAACTTTATCAAATCCAGAAGGACATCTTACAGGCATACAATACAACGGAGTCGACAATTTGCTAGAAGTAATAAATGACGAAACCAATCAAGGGTAAAAAGTCATATCCGCAACTCAATTCTATACAAAATCATATGGCATTACATTATTCTGGTTTGATGTTTTTTTATTTGTGGGTGTAACCATAAATTAATATGCAGTGGTCGGCCACTATCTATTTTTTATAAGTTAACTATTTGGTTTGTTAAAAATAACAAGTTAAAGTGATAATTTGAGAGTAACGCGTATGGTAAATGTTGTTTCAATGTTGTAACACTTTCGGAATCTTACACTAAACCCGTTAAAAGTTATGCTAACTTTGTATAAAATTACTATTTTACTCTTTTACAAATCAGATGAACCATTTGTATAAAAAATAAAGAGGAAAATCAAATTTCTAAGACCATGCGTAATGGTTAATGCTACTTAAAGGACATTTTTCTGCCACATTAGCATCGTAACGCTCATTCAAAAAATGTGTAACGCTTAATGCTCATTTCATTCATTACTTTCCATTATTTTCCTCTTTGGACATTATTTTAGAAATTTTCATCCTCTTCATGCCCCTATAACGCCCAAGGAGATGGTGTTGGGGGCGTTATCAAACTCTTTCATGGCTCTATAATGCCCACTATGCATTACCTAAAAGGATATAAAAATTTGTGAGCAAATGATACATGTTGTAGTGGGAGTTCTTTTTGCTTAACCGATCATAAATAGAATAGTGTAAAACAAGTTAAAAAAGGAGTTTTTGATAAAATATAAATGTTCGTTTGCATAAAAAGAGAAAAAGTGAAAATCAATTCATACTTTTGCCTTTCGGTGTATTGATTTTAGATACTGGGATGTTGTTTGGAGTCCACCAGAAAGTACTAGTAGAACTAAAGGGACATTGGAAAGGTATTCACATGTCTTATGTCTTGCAAGAATGTGGCATTTTGCTTTAGTAAAATCATACACCACATTTTTAACACGTAATATAAAGGCTTGCAGGAACAAGTTGTGAGGTTATAGTAGAAACCGAAGATCAAGTGGAGCTTTCCTTTTCAAGAACATGGAATTCTTTCCTTGAGGGCAAGTTAGTCCCGCTCAAGATCGACAAAAGGTTCTCATTTCAATCAATGCTATGATAATGAGCGCAACAAGAACTTTTTAGTCGGAAGGTCATCATACGGTTTTTTTTCTCTGGTGGTTACAACTTTGGGGTTTCAACTCATGCCTTTTGTTAAAATAAACTCATATGTTATATATAAAAATCGAACATATTCTGGTGACTGGGTTAGTAGACCCTCTTGACACCCTTGGTTCCGCCCCTGGATGACGTAGGTTAACAAAGAAGTCAGATAAAGACATTTGTAATGGTCATTAACCAAAGTTACATGTTAGGTATATTTTGCTTCGCGGATCATCAGGCTTTTATACGTATGCAATTTATGAACATTTAGAAGAATGGCCAAGTTTCAATCTAGACAATACAAGAGTTGCTTTCAAGCTTAGGAAAGACAAGTAAATACATTCTTAAACATCTTCTTTGTATTAAAACTCTGCTTTTATTTGAATTCTAACATCTTTTGTTGGATAGATTTCACTATATGACCAACTCTGATGACCGGCGTAGGGATATGCCTTTGACAGATGATCGGTTAACAGGAAGAGGTGAACAATTAGCCTACCCAGAGGCAGTCCTCCTTGTTAATCCTATGGAGAGTCAATTTAAAGGAGAGGTAGTAATATATTCTTATTATGTGAACAAACAGGTTTTCTTTTTTGAACTCCAAACCCTATCAATAGTTGTGCTATGAGTAAGATTGTTAATAGATTTTATAACTATATATGTCATTGTACACTTCATGAAATTCATGTTATGGTAAAAAAAAAATGTCGCGAAGTTGATCTAGTGTACTTTGCGATTAATGATGACAAGAAGCGCACTTCATTTTTGCACCTACAGGTGGATGATAAATATCAATATGCTCTTGAGTTAAAGGATCTTCGTGTCCATGGATGGATATGCATGGATCCTCCTGTTGGCTTCTGGCAAATTACGCCAAGTAACGAGTTTAGGGTAGGCGGTCCTATTAAATCCGAGTTAAATTCTCATGTTGGACCTACAACTCTTGCTGTAAGTTTTCTTTGACTCGGTGACATCATGTTGTTTCATAACGTGCAACATAATCATAATATATTTTAGGTGTTTGCAAGTACTCATTATGGTGGAAGTGATTTGATTATCAAATTTGGGGAAAGGGAGTCGTGGAAGAAAGTATTCGGCCCGATTTTTATATATCTCAATAATGTTACTGACGTAGAAGACCCTCACACGCTTTGGGATGACGCAAAAAACCAGGTCTAACATATTCTTTTTGTTGGTAAAGGGGTTGGTACCCGAATGAAATTTATCAAAACGAATAAAAGAATACAAACCTATAGTCATTATCCCAACCCAAAAGCGAAATCTAGTTTCGGCTTAGCAAGTGGGCATCAAAGGCCCGACCCAAAAAATCCTAACCTGGTCTGCATACAATACGAAATGAAATTGCGGCCCAAGCTTTCATATAGACCAATTAAGCCACATATGGCCCGATTGGATATATCAAACAATACAATTTCTCCAAACGGGCCTATAATTGACCCATTTGGATAATTGGATCTGTTTCAGTTATATAACATGGTTTGCTTATAAAACACTATTTTGATCATATATGTTTACAGATGTCGGTTGAAGTCGAACGCTGGCCATATGACTTTGTGACATCAGATGACTTCCAATCTAAGAATCAAAGGGGAAGTGTGAGCGGTAGATTACTAGTCCAAGATAGGTAAAATCCATGTTGCATCGACAGGAGTCTCTACAAGATCCATTTTCAGTTGAGTTATTATTATTATTATTTTTATTTTGGTATGCAGGTTCATTAATTCCAAAGGTTGCATATCAGCAAGTGGTGCTTATGTTGGGTTGGCACCACCAGGAGATATAGGATCATGGCAAAGAGAATGCAAGGTGAGCCTGAGTACACAAACCTTTTAGATTCAGTATTAGATCAAGCGTTATACTAAACGTCTAGTTTGGTTCACTAGAAATACCAATTCTGGACCAAAGCCAATGAGGAAGGGTATTTCTCCATACCAAACATACTTACCAACGAATACAATCTATACGCTTGGGTCCCTGGATTTATAGGCGATTATATAAATTCTACGATGATCAATATTACTCCAGGTTCTAGTTATTTAGTTAGTCAATTTTCTGCTCATTGTGGGAAGCTTACGCTTAACGAAAGAATAAAACAGCAGGTGTTAATATCGACTTGGGTGATCTTGTATACGAGCCTCCAAGAGATGGTCCGACGTTATGGGAGATTGGCTATCCAGATCGCTTAGCGGCTGAGTTTTACATACCTGATCCTGACCCAAGATATGCTAACAGTTTTCTTCTCAATGATCCTAATAGGTTGGCACCCTTGCTGGTTGTTATTATTAATTCATTGTGATGATTGGCCATTAGAAATTGGGTAAATCTTGAAACTAGCCATCTTCACTGGGACACCGACTCAACTATTTTGGTGCCCTAAAGCAAATTAAAAACTCGAGGCCTTTTTTTCCAAAAAAACACTATTTGAAAAAAACTCTCCTTTACCCGAGCTTGGGACCGGAAAAATAATATAAAAAGCTTATTGTTGGCGAAGTTAATTTTTTTTTGTTTGTAGTTATATATATCTTTATATGTGTCATGCTAAGTTCAACCCAGCCCACATATCATACATATTTTTTTAAAGCTAGAGGCCCTATTGATTTGGAGGCCTAAAGCCCAAGCCTCAAAATACTTGGGCTTGGGCCGGCTCTGTTCACCGGAGAAGTTGACAGAATGAACGTTCACTAATTTATTTGCCTAGTTATCACCCGTTTACCTTTTGTCTCGATTTAAATTCACAAATTAACCGAACTGAACTATTCATATTTTTTTAGCTTTTATACCTTTAGTACATGTATTTCATCTTATATACTTCCATTTCATGCATTTGTACTTCATTTATTTCTAAAATAATTTTTATCGCTAGTTTGGTTTTGTTATTTACCGAAATTAACTGAACCGAAAATCAACAATCTAACTGAATAAACCAAACCAATTAACTAAAAATGGATTGGTTAATAAAATAGATTAATTGACAACTTCAGTTTTAATTTTGACTGAAGCTAATAACTGAACCAAACCAAACCAAACCAAATCATACACACACTTGAGAGTATCATTGATCTTCGCTGTATCAAAAAACTTGTTTTTAGATAAATTGACAGCCTAACTAAAAGTTTCTCAAAATGTTAATTATATTATAAACAAGGGGGTGTGAGTATAACTTCCCAAAATTTAATGTGCCGACGAAGTTTTCCTTCCATGTTGAAAAGTATCAAATATCAAATAAATCCCCAAATTCAATTTATCCCAAAGCTTAGCGACTGGAATCTACGACGAAGTTAACATATTCCTTCCATCCTAAGTAAGCAAATCAAATTACATATATAAACTCGTTTAATCCCTTCATAGTGGAGTAGTTGTATATGTATACAACACATAGTTCTAGTGATTCATATCTGTCAATTAATCTTTTCTTCTTTGATCATCTATCTAACCCGTTACATATTTTTGATCGTTCGATTCAATAACACACAGTCTCGTGACGACAAGATCAGGATTTCATAAGTTCAAATTTCGATCAAGATGTCGATGCTTGATTCGATCTTCGCTAAGGGTGCTTTCAAGGGTTCCAAATGGTAAAACCTTATTTACTTGCTTAATTTTTGTTTTTGTAACTGTTTTTATCTGGATTTACCTTTTGTTTGTTGATTGTTACTTAAATGTTTAGGTTAATATTCTTGTAGTAGTGAAATTCGAGTATTATGTTGATTAATATGACCTAGGGTTTGATTGTAACTGTTTGGTTGTAAATTGTTGATTACAGTAAAACGCTTTTGAAGTTGACGATACCGCGGATAAAATTGTTGAGGAATCGTAGAGAAATTCATATAAAACAGATGCGGCGGGATATTGCGAAACTTTTAGAGACCGGTCAAGAAGCTACGGCCCGAATTCGGGTATAATACATGCTTTTGTTTAGATGAGAAAATGTACATAAGATATTAATTGACCTTTCTTTATGTTACTTGTATAGGTAGAGCATATAATAAGGGAAGAAAAAACGATGGCAGCTCAAGAAATTATTGAGTTGTTTTGTGAGCTTGTGGTTGTTCGGTTACCGATTATTGAAGCTCAAAGGTCTGTTTTATTTGTCTCATTTGATCCTCATTGTTTGATTGCGCTTTTGGGTCTTTTCTTGTTTACTTTGCTTAGGATCTCTATTATCATATACAGCAGGAGGATTTGAATGTGCAAAATGATTCATAGGCCGGGCAGGACAAATATTTATGCTCGAACTTGGTTTTAAGATTAACAAATGACAGAATTGGAAAGTTAACAGGATTAATCAATAACAACATAGAGGTGTTAACTTAAATGTCTGATTTGCACCCTACACAAATAGTATATGCGTCGCACACCAAGTAAACTTACTATTCGAAAAGTGATTTTCGGCATAAAGTTCAATGTAATTTGATAATGTGAAAAACTTCAAATCTGGAGCATCCACTATAGATGTTTTTAGCAGCCGTTTTTAGGTGTTTCGTCGCATCACCGTTTTTTTGTTATTGTGGGACTTGTTTTTAGCTGATGCTTTTTGTGTTCGTTTTTCCACCACAACACCCAAAAACAAGCTAGTGGCGTCGCCCATGTACTTCTGATATATATTAAGAGTTAGGTTCCGGTACAAATGGGTCTTAACATACAAATTGGCTTAACGTGAGAAGTGAAGGAGGGAATTTCTTTCCCCATCTTATTAAGCACGTATTTTAGTCCCAGAATTACTCTACTAGTGTAAAGTCACGATTTTTTTTTGCCATTGAACATCATACTTAAGTAGATGGTAAAAAAAGCTTCCTTCACTTCTTATGTTAAGGATATTTTGTGTGCTAAGACCCATTTGTATTTGATCCTTACACTATATATTCATATATAAAGAGATAATAAGTGGTAAAAAATAAAAAAGGTGGCAATGATGTGACGGTGCTTTTAAGTGTTTTTTGGTTTCCTTATTGGATGCGTTTTGGTGTTTCCGGAAAACAGGTGCTTTTATGATGTGGCAGCCGAGTAAGCATGTTTTTAGAGTTAACAATTTACCATGTTAAATAATTGTTTGAACTAGCTTGGAAATAAGATAACATTAGGTCATAATGACATGTAGCGGGGAATTGGTTGCCCTAAATAATAATTTTCCACCAGGGCCTCACATGTCCCTTTTTGATCGAGTTGCTGGTTGCTATAACTTGCATGGCTAAGTGGGAACATACGAAACAAATTTGGGAGGGGAATTACAGCCATTTATCAAAAGTCGTATGTATGTGGGCTTTTTATATTGCTTATCTTATCTCTTAAGTTAGATTAAAAGCTTTTTAGTTCAAGATCGGATTAGTGGATAGTAGGTGATTCTTCACGTGATCTATCTGTGGACTTCCCATATTACAAATATAGCAAAAATTTAATTACAATCAGCAGCTTAAATGGATATATTTCTTAACAGCAAATAAATAATCAGGCAGACGAGAGACAGAATGCAGTTAAATGGATCCCATGGCTTGAATTCACAGCTATTTGTTCTAAGATTTTTTAATATTGCTTCATTAAAAAACAAGACCCTGCAGCAGCTACTGGTTCATTAATCAATTTCTATATGAAATTTATAAATTTTATTTGGAATTTTGTTTGCGTAGGGAATGTCCCCTTGATTTGAAGGAAGCGGTTTCGAGTCTGTGTTTTGCTGCTCCAAGGTGCGCAGATCTTCCGGAGCTGATTCAGGTTCAGATGGCTTTCGCTTCCAAATATGGCAAAGAATTTGTTGCTGCTGCTACAGAACTCATGCCAGAATGTGGTGTTAATCGCCAGGTAATTAATGCCACTTATTTCATTTTTAATCTTGTAGGGACCATTGATGTCATGAACCTGCCTTTAACTATTTACTTCACCTGCTTCCCAAATGAAACGCCCAATTAAATCCAACATTTGCCTCTGTACGTTACTAGAATGTTTGGCTTTTAGTCACATTTAAAAGCAATCTTAATGTGAGAAGTTAATGAATCTATTAGAATGGTAAATTTTGCTAAAAAGCTAGCTATTATATGCTTGATCATGGTTGTTAATTACTCTTGTACCCTTTTATGTAATATTACAGTTGATCGAGCACCTATCTGTTTGTGCTCCAGCTCCTGATGTAAAGCTTAATCTGTTGAAGGAAATAGCCGAGGAGTATGAGCTTGATTGGGATCCTACCGCATCTGAAACCGAATTGCTTAAGCCACATGAAGATTTGCTGGTTAGCAATTTTGCCTTTTCGGTTTTGATCAGTAGTCATTTAGGTTTCTATCTTAATACGATGATTACATGTTCCATTTGCAAACCTCAAATCTACATCCTAAGTTGAAGTACCGAGTATTGACAGTATTGACCAAATTATTATGCTCATTCGGCCTGTACCCATCGGAAAATGCATGTTTTGGCTCGGGTTGCCAAAATTACCCGATCAATGTGATCGGTGGGTACATCGACGGCATCACTAGAGATCTATTTTGTCGATCTTTGTTACCGATACAAGTTTAAATGCACATTGGGATATCTTTTGACCTGTTCCATTTTTGAGTAAAATGCCATTTTTGTCCCTGAGGTTTGGCCAATTTTGTGACTCTCATCCAAAGGTTTGTTTTCCACATTTGGATCCAAAAGGTTTAAAATCTTGTCATTTTCATCCGGCTCATTAACTCCATCTATTTTCTCCGCTAAGTCAGATGTATTTCCGTCTTTTTTGCTAACTTAAAGGGCAATTCGGTCTCTTTCACTTTATGTAAAAAGACCGAATACCCCTGAAAAAGATCGAAGTGCTCTTTAAGTTGACAAAAAGACGGAAATACCCCTGACTTAACGGAGAAAACTAGATGGCGTTAACGAGCCGAATGAAAATGGCAAGATTTCAAACCTTTTGGATCTAGATGCCGAAAAACAAACCTTTGGACGAAAGTCGCAAAACTGCCAAACCTCAGGGACAAAAATGGCATTTTGCTCATTTTAGTTGAATGTCTTATAGCTCCATTTGACTAGTTAGGGATAAAAGTACAACACGTAACCCAATTTGCTCGCCTACTTTAGTTCAAAACATTTCTTGATTTGATCTACACAATGATTTATTTCCTTGTAGAACGGCCCGTCACAACTTGCTAGTCCAAAACTGCCGCTTCCGGAAGAAAAACACGAGGAACCGATACAAGCCTATAATGTACAGTCAGATTCTGATTCCGATTACGACATCCTAGATCTTCCCGAGGTTCCCAGTTCATCCGTACATAACGCTCCTTCAGAAACCGTTTCTAGACCCGAAATGCTTCCATTCCCACCATCTGCCTTATCTGACCTCAACAATGAAGAACCAGAAAACATATTCGAAAAATCCGCAACAAATGAAACCGAACAGAAACAGTTTCTACCGTTCATAACTCCACCATCGGATACCGTTTCAGTGAAAGAAACCGTTTCATCTCCCCGACCCAAGACTGATGACTTGCAGACTGTGAAACAAGTTCAAGAACGCGGTCCGGTTTCAAGGAGCAAACCCGGGGTGAAAGATGATTTGCAGGATGTGTTGGCAGCTGCACAGGCGGCTGCCGAAAGTGCTGAACGGGCCGCGACGGCAGCTCGGGTCGCTGCAAGCCTTGCCCAGATGAGAATCAGTGAACTGGTTAAGAAGCAGAACGAATGCGAGTCGAATGAGAACCCGTTTTCTGGTGAGCCCAAGAAGTCAAATGTTGATCATGATGTTATAAGTGTTACAAGTCCTTCACAGGTGTCGACTTCTCATCAGCCTCAGCGGTTGCCATCAATGGAAGATGGGTTCATGTCGTATCCAAATCTGTTTACTAAACCGAGTGGTGGTGAGTTGACTCGGGATCAGTCGTTTGCTGATAGTCCGCGGTCTGGTAATGGGCGTTGAGTCGATGTTGTCTTACCTTATCTCTCCCTTCATATATGATATTGTTTTGGGTTTATTGTCTTGTGAAGTGACTTATTATGTATGTAGAACCATTATTATGTTTTGAAGAGGCATATTATCTTATTGTTTTTATCAACTTCATGTTAATAATAACCAAAGATGTTTGTACAACCTGATTAAATTCTGTATGGACTATACCAATTCTGGAAGTGGAAAGAAAAACTTACCAGCACTTTCAATAATTAAGATGGGTTTCGAGCAAAGTAAAATTGACTATGCATTAGTTGTGGAACCTAGTCAATATTGTTTCAGTTTGATATGTCGTGCATATTCAGTCGGTATTGATTTTTCATTATGGTATCTGTATAGCGTGGGCACTAAGGTTGTAGAACTCGTTAGTCGGTCGGTGAGGTGGGAACTATCGATTAATCGGATCATACTTTCTACTTATAATTTTCCATACACACACACACATATATATATATATAGGTAAAAGATCACATAAAAAAACCCTTTATGTGAGAAGTGTAAAAAAGGTTTTACACCCTTAGACCTAATTTTTAATGGTGGAGATCATAATGACAAAAATATAAATTTTGTTTGAATTTTTAATAATTGATTTGTCTTGATAGGGGTATAAGTGTCAATAAACATCAATTAAATTAAGAAAGTATAGAACTCTCCCCATAAAATCACGATTTTCTCTCTCCCCTCCACACAAACCAGAGATCTCTTTCTTCACCCTAATCCGCCACTAATCATCATTATCTCCAGCCAACGCAAAAAAAAACCCCTAAACCTCCTTTTATGAACATCAACGATTTCTTTCTAACTATGACCTACTTGTTTATTGTTTGATTCTGCTTGGGTACAAAACACAAAGTTTTCATGCAAGTGTTTCTTGTTTGAAATATGGAAGAAATATTTTAAGATTCAAGACATGGTGTTTAATATCTGCAAACATTGTATGGTGATTCAAGACATGGGGTTTAATTGTATTGCTATCCGACTTATGGTGTTTTAATATGAAAGAACTATAATAAGATTCAAGCGTGGTGTTTTGAACAGCAGAACATTGTATTTGTGATTCAAGAGATGTGTTTTAACATCTGAAATGCAGGTTGTAAAAACACCATGGATTGAACTACGAATTAATTTAAAATGCCATGTGTTTTGATGTTCATAAATAATGGAAAACACCATACCAGGAGCCGCTTCTGGAACACATGTTCTAAAAACAGGACTATGAATTTATTTAAAACACCATGTCATTCAAAAAATACCATGAATTAAACTATGAATTTATTTAAAAGACCATGTAAATGATGGAAAACACCATACCAAGAGCAGCTTCAGGAACGCATGTTCTAAAAACACAATGAAATAAGCTATGAATTTATTTAAAACACCATGTTATGAACATGCTTTGATATTGTCAATGACGCAAAAAACCTTAAAATAAAGTAAGAATGATGTTATGGACGGTTATCAAGCCCTTAAATCAATGATTTTCTCTCTCCAAATATTTATTACCATATTGGAATAGTTGATATAATTACAATTATACTCTCAAGTATTAATTTTAATTGCTGCCACATGTCCTCACCATATCACTTCTTACACTTCTCACACAAAACCCCATTTTTACAATAACCATATATATATATATATATATATATATATATATATATATATATATATATATATATATATATATATATATATATATATAGGGGAGTGTTATCTTGAGATCGCTAAATATTGCGAGAACCGCGAGAACGAATGAGAAAATCAATCAAAACCATTTTTAATACAATAATAATTTTAATTAAAATACATAAAAAAAGAAAAAAAAAGGAAATTACAACATCAAATAGTTCATTTCTCATCTCAAAATCACTCTTATTACATTTTTACACATGTGTAAATATAACAAATTTACACATGTGTAAATGGCAAACTTACACATGTATAAATTTTCTTTATTTCTGAATTCACGTAAATTTAATTGTGTAAATTAAATTTATAGAATTGTATTCGAATAATAATGACACGTGTAAAACAAAATTTTGAATTTCACTTTTTTTAACAAAGTTCTAGTGGTTTTTTTATTCGTTCTCGTGATATTTAGCGTTCTCATTTAAACCCTCCCCTATAGAGTTTAAATGAGAAAACTACATATAAATGAGAAAACTAAAAAACTAACTAAAAACCTAAAAAACATACAATTTTTTTACAATTTTATTTATAAAAAATCGCATTATATATGTGTACTACACATGCGCATTATATGTATGTGCTGCACATGTGCATTATATGTTTAAATTTAGCTTTTGAGTTTAGTTTAGCTTTTAGAGTTAGGTTTTTTTAGGGGTTTAGGATTAGGATTAGGTTTTTGGGTGTGGGGGTTTAAGTTTTTTGACGGGTGCGGGTAATGGGTTTAGGTTTTTTTTTTTTTTTGGGGGGAGGGGGGGGGGGGAGTTTATAGTTTGGGTTTAGTTTTAGGTTTTCTTTTTGAAGTGGTGGTGGGGGTTTAGGTTTTTTGGGGGGTGGGGGGATGGGTGTTTTAGGCTTTTGGTGGGAGGTTGGATTTAGGTTTTCCGGGAGGGGGGGGGTTTGGGGGTGTCGGTGGATGTGGGTTAGGCTTTTTCATATTAATGCACATGTGCAGTACAACCTTTTTTTTGAGAAAATGTTTTCTTTTATATATTATATACAAAGAATTTTATTAAAAAAATTCAAAATTTTTTTGATATGTTTTTATAGACTTTTTTTATTAGTTTTTTGGTTTTCTCTTTTAAACTAGTTTTCTCATGATTCATTCCTTATATATATGTGTGTATGAAAAGGGTAAAATGAGAACCACTTTCAGTTCAGAAAACCATTTTCCACCTTATATTTTTCTATAATGTGATTGAGATTGAATTTTAATAAACACGAGTCATATGCTGTTTGTCTTTTGTGAAAAAAGTATTAATTTATTGAGAAAAGGGTTATTTGCTAATTTAATTAAAGGGCTATTAATTATTGACAAAAAACATGTTAAGGGTTTTTTAATTGCTTTTGACTCAATATTCAAATCATCAAATATTTTTATTATTTTTATATATTTTTCTTAAATGTAAAAAAACATTTTCTTTATTACATTTTTAAACAAATGCAAAAAAAAAAAAAAATTGAAAATATAGACCAATTTTTAACATCATCAATTTCTCTATTTTTTTAAGTTTGATTTTTTACGTTGGCGCAAAAGGTGCCTCCCTTCTAAAAACTGACACCAACCGAAAAATCTTTACACAAGAAAACTTTTTTACGCGTTACGTTTTTTAACGCACATTGTCAAATGTAAATGTTTTTGTTTATTTTTACATAGTGGTGTATTGCGTAGAGACGTTTTTTATGCACGTTGTCAAACATTTTTTATGCACGTTGTCAAAGTCTATACCTTGATTTATTTACACACATAAGAAATCGACAAAACCCCCGCTTGTCGAAAGGTTTTTTTAACACACGTGGTCGAATATTTTTTTACATACGCATCGAATGTTCTTTTAAGTACGTTGTCGAATGTTTTTTTACACGCGTTGTCTTTGACTAACATACCCAAGAACATTTTTACAGATGCAAACATTTTCAACAAAAAACTTTTACATTTGAAATCGACAAAACCACTACCGCCGTTGTCACCATCGTCGTGCCACCACCATCTCCATCATAGAACCACCACCGTCGTCGTCTACATCACTCCTTCCATTGCCTTCAACACTGCCGCCGCTGCTGTCTACATCACCCCGATCAGTCATCTTGCTGGGATCCGTTCCCCAAACCGCCACCATTACCGGCGACCCCACCCCTTCCGTCTTCCAGGTGGTTCCACCGCCTTCGAACACCCCAACCACCTTGATCTATGTCTAACATCTGGGTATTTTCTTTTGGATCTCGATTTGTTTTTTTTTTGTATATATTGAATATGATGAATCAAACACTTTTTTTAGATCTCCATTTGCCTTTTGTAAATGTAAAACGAAAGAAAGAAAAATATGAGAAGAGAGTAATGTTCTATTGTAAAAGAAAAGGAGAGAGAAATAAATAAAGAAAATGGATGTGACTTTTAGAAAGAAGAGTGAGAGAGAGAAATGATGTGAAATTGAGAGTAAAAGACTACATTGCCCTTTTGATTTAATTTGAATATTTGTGATGTGTTAAAATCTTATTGGATGATAGGGGTTCTCATGGTTCTTACAACTGGTAGTGATTCTTCATTTAACCGAATCCTATATATATAGTCTTAGAATCTTGTAAAAAGTAATTTTTTCGTGAAAAAGTGTGAGAAGACATAAGAATTGACTTGTAGGCATCATGTTTTGTACTTAGGCATGATGTTTTGGGGTGTTTTGTCAAAGAAAAACACCAAACATAACAATTTAAGACACAATGCAATGAATTCTAGGCTTAAAACTTAAAACACCATGCCAAAAACGTTAAGTAGTGTATTTTAAGTGTTAAGCAGTGTGTTTTAGTTGTTTTTAAATTCCACGCCCATAACATGTTGCATTGTGTTTTAAATTGTTATGTTAGGTGTTTTTCTTGCCAAAAGAACCCAAAATATCATGCCTAAGCCCAAAACATGATGCATACATGTCAATTCTTATGCCTTCTCACATTTCTCACGAAAAAGGTCATTTTTGCATGAACCACCATTTCTTGCGAGGACCAATGTGAACATAACAAAAATACCTTAAAAAATCTAAAAAAACACATATTTTTTAATATATATTTTTTAAAAAAATCGCTATATTTCGTTACTAAAGAATTTTTTTGAGTAACAATTATCGATGCACATGTGCATATGTATCATTTCTTTGACATATTCCGTAATATATTACCAATATTATACAATTGCACTTTCATTTACACTACCATCCGTAATACACTACTTTTTACATTACAAATATTAGAAATTCACATGTGCGTCTATATGTATGAACATAATATGATATAACGTGTTTTGTTACACTACTTTGTATACACTTTCCATTTCATCTATCATACCATCCATAATACACTACCATTACCTTCTACCATCCATAATACACTACCATTACCAATATGTATAATATTTTCACTTTATGCACATGTACATCAACATCCTTCATACAATACCAAACAACATATTACATCATAAAGTGACAAATTTAAGCAAACCATCAACCACTAGATATAACTAACCAAAAACATGTATATGGGCCTACTTTATAATTCAAAATCACAAAGGTTTTGTACCAAAGCACGTTATATCATGGTCATACATAATGATGCATATGTGCATATTTAATATTGGTAATGTAAAAAGTAGTGTATTTTGGAAGGTAGTGTAAATCAAAGTGAAATTGTATAATACTTGTAATATATTATGGAATTTGTCAAAGAAATGATACATATGCACATGTGCATCGATAATTTTTACTCAATTTTGTTTTTGTTTTTTAGTGACAGAATATAGTGGATTTTATGAAAAAGATATTAAAAAATTTTTATGTGTTTTTTAGGTATTTTGTGTTCACAATGGTTCTCGTGATTCTCGCAATAAAGGTGGTTTTTGCGTGAACCATACCATACCCTATATATATATATATTTATATGTTAATTTTACACCTTTTTATGTATAAATATACAGCTTTATGGACCCAATATAAACTAGCTAAAGTGGTGGGGGGTTAAGTGCTAATATTCCTAAACTTAAATAAACCTAATCACATTCATCGTTCACCATACATCGCTTTTTCCTTCTCTCTCATTCTTTCGACTTTCATCAGACGTAGACGCAACCAGTGTTAAACTTGTTCATTGATTTCACCATTTTGGTTAGAAATTATGGTATATGATCTGATTTTGAGGTAAGCTCGTTTTATTCAATCTATTTGGTCCAATTCTGATCCATCTTAATTCAATTTTGACCGGCGATTTGGTCTGACTAAGGGGCTGTTTGTTTAGCTCTTAATGCTTTAGACCTCTTACTGGTTCAACATTTAATGGTTCATACTGTTTGTTTCACGAACATATGTCTTAATAATTTAGAAGACAATTTGCTGTGAATGGTTAAGCATTATAATAATTCTGAATGGTTAAGACCTCTAATATGAATTAGTCATATGTTTGTTTCTGAACGGATAAGCATTATATTGGCTCTTAATGGTTTAGACCTTTTACTGGTTCAACACTTAATGATCTAGACCTCTTACTAGTTCAACACATAACCATTCAGAAGTTGCCAAACAACCCCTAAGGCTAATTTGGTCCGACTAGGACCGGTTTGGTCTGACTAGACCCGACTTGAACTGTCTTAGACCGACTTCCGATTAATTAATTGATTAACCGAAATTTAACTAGTGAATGCTTGATTTATGATTAATCGCCTACTAGTCGTGATTTTTGTAACACTGGTTAGCACTCGGTATAAAACCCATAATAATAATACTAATAAAAAGAATAAAAATTAGGTAAGATAAAAAAAGGTTAAAGAAAAACCTATAGTAAATAAAAAACAAAGATGGTGAAGAAAAGATGAAGGAAAAAAAGAAAAGAGAGGTTCGAACTTGGGTAGGTACACTTTGAGGGAAAAGGTAAAATCACTAAACCAAGTTTAACTTTGTAAGAGAAACACTTTATTGCATTTAATATTTTTAAAATGATAGGTTACGAAAAAAAAAGTAACCAATGTCCAAGTGTCATGTAACTATCCACAAATTTGATCTTTCTATATAAAGTAATATAAAGAACTTGTGAGTTATCACTCACGCTATATGATGGGTGTAAATGCAGATAAAAGAAAACTCGCAAACACCTTGATAAAAAAACCATGACACAACGGCGTATATACAAAAGTCAAGGAAAAGTTACGTTATTGTATATGAAAGTCATGTCATTCGAACAAAATTTATCCCAATATGTATATAATGATAAACACGAGAGTTGCACATTATAGCAGATAAGTTTAAATGTGAATAAAAAAACAAGTCGCAATAATGCTTTTAGAGATGAGTGCCGCCCAGTTAAAAAAACCGAACACTTTAAAAACATGTCTAAAGGAACCGATCGGTTTTAAAACGTTACTAAAATTCACGTCAAAACATAGGTAAATATAACTCATGTAGCAAATTTATATTAAAAACAAACCTGTAAAAAAATTAGGTAAAAAAAAGTTCATTAAAAACTCAAAAGGATAACTTTATTACAGTTAAGGACTATAGGGTAAATCAGTTAAAAGAAAGAAAAACACATCAACGAACCTGATGGTGTAAACTAAAATTAAACTAATAAATGAACCAAATGTATTGCAAATAAAGAAAAATTAAACTAAAGTGGAGAGGATTAAAAAAATATTAATTTATGGGTTATTGGATTTTATCACCCCCAACTATCAACCTTTGGCCGTTGCCACCCCAACTAACACTTGACCCCTGCACCTCTAACTTGATTTTGAGTTTGTGCTGGCACCACTCTGTTAACTGATCACTAACTCTGTTAGTGTTTGATCCTATGTGTCAAACACTGGCCTACATGGACTATATGACATGGCGATTTAGTCCATATAAAACCCTAGATCATCTCTTAATAGAGCTAAACCTAATCGATGACACACAGAGGATTTTAAGACAAAGATACAAGAATTAAGCCCTAATCTTTCGCATTCAAGGGACGATTTTGCAGAATTCTGATTTTACGCATTGTTTTGAGATGGTGGAAACAATAGATGTCATGCTTTGGTATTTTATTGAAGTAGGATTTGCTCAACCACAATATGTTGGAGGTGAGTCAAGGGTAGTTATAATAGATTAGACCAAATCCATACTTTGAACTAGTAGAGTATGTAATGGAATAGGTTTTACAAATCCAGGACATTCGTATGTATGGGTTGGATGCTGATGATGGGGAACTTAGGCACTTTCATAATGATAAAGATGTGTTGGACTTGGCTACGAAGGTTTTCCACTGGACTGAACCATTTATGGAAGTACTTATCCAACAAGGTGCATTAATGGCACCTGAAGCCCACTCCGATTCCAGGCCCACTGAACCAGCTACCCAACCCACTTCCCAGCCCAATGAACAAAAAACCCAATCCAAAAAGTCTACTAGGTCAAATGATAGGGTTTCCCCTACATGTAGATCTAAGTCATCAGACATAGAACATGCTGAAGACATTGATGATAGTGAGTACAATGTTGAAGATGTTAGGCCAGGAGACTTAAATGATGATTCAGATGATCAAGATTTCGATGAAGTAGTTGAAAACAGTGAGTGATGATGAGGAGGTTCAGGATGAGGCAATTGGTCCAGAGTCAGATAGAGAGGACTTTGAATGGAGAAAGTCACAAGGTGCAATTAGAAATACTAGTAAAATTGATTTTGAAGCCAATAAAGAGTTGTTTAATGTCTACTTACAGGAAAAAGAAAGAGAGGGAAAGTTGTATGGAACTAATGATGCAAGGTCACATATAGATGGGTATAGTAGTTATGAGGAATCGGATGGTGACATTATCACACCTGGTGATAGTGAGGATGATGATATTAGGGGTAAGAGGTACAAGGAAGCTGCTCCATATGTAGGTGAATACACTATCTGGAAGAAATATATTTGAAAGGTGGGAACAAGGTTTGCATCAAGGGATGCTTGACGTGAGTAGAGGGTGTATAATTTTTAATATATTTTAAGCACTTTTTACACGTTTATCAAGCTTTAAATTTATATAATACGATATAACACTATCACTCTCTACAACACATTAAGGTAGTGCACCCATCGTTGGCGTAGTATAGTGATGGTAAGATACCGAGGTCTTCTAAGGCCACAAGAGCTTTTAATACCGGAATATCGCCAACTTCTAATCCAACCAAATTGCTGAGAAAAGATATTTAATAGTTAATTAAAATAAACAAACTAAAATAAATAAAAGATACAAATAGACAAGATAGAATCACTTGGTTCCGACTCATCTTTTACGTATCCTTTGCGTATCCTTTGTTGATTTCCGCACTTTGGGTTTTTTAAGAGATTATCTTGGTTATAGTGGTATGTCCCTCTTTTGGAGGCAACGCTACCCTCGGCCATATTGGTCCGAGTCAGCAAGGATATAGTCCCGCGAGGCCGAAATATTGAAAGTAATTAAGTAAGTTATTAATGCAAAATATGGCGTGTCCCTTTTTGGTAGCAACGCTACCATCGGCCTATTGGTCTAAGTCAGCACGGATACAGTCTCGTAAGACCGGTTTAAAGTTTTAATAGTAGTTTTATTACAAGGGATTCAAGCCGTTCTTACTTCCTGCGATTTGATTAACTGCGTCAAAGGAAGTTCTAATAAGCTTGAATCAAGTCCTCGGAGGATCTATACACTGAATGAGGCAAGAACTTTACCCAAGCCACCCTTCTAACCCCCTTCCAGGTAGTTAACGTGCTTTATATAGACCGTAAAGAAACGAATGAGTGAATCAACAAAACATGAAGGGATGATAGATTAAAGTTCACTTTGAATATAAAAAAACTAATAATTAAAGTCATTAGTAAAAACCCAATTAAAAAGTTAACCAAAACTTGGAAATCAAAAGTAATACATAAAACATTTGTCTTCACCAAATGATGTAAGAAATTAGCCAATCATGGCATTTGTTTGACAAAAACTCTAACGATCAATCTTGGATCCCGAGACTACTACGCACTTTAAAGATAGATGATTGATGAATCTGGTGCATGATGATGGTATTGTGGTGGTGGAGTCGTGGCAGGTGTGACATACGTGGTTTGCCAAGGGATGGAATACAATTGAACCAGGCACCCCTATTTATAGTTGGAAACCGACGGTTTACATGGCCCGTGCCTCCTTCTTTTCTATCTTCATTTAATGAGTTGTGTTAGTCCTTATACTCACACGACCTTGTGTGTCAACGACACGGCCCCGTGGCCCTTGTACTTGCTTTACTATCAAAGATCAGTATATCTGGGAGTTGACCATGGTCCGTGTCCATGGGACACGGCCCCGTGTCTCTTATTTGCTTCTGTTTATCTTTTTCTCCATGGAATCTGTCGTGGTGCACGACCCCATGCCTTGGTGTCACGACCCTGTGCTTGTCTTCTGATTTGTTATTTTTGGTCTTGGGTGAAGCTTGGAGGGTTGCTATGAAGTGTCAACTTTCATTCTTTTGTATTTATGTTGGTTTTTACCGTTAATTTGTTCTTTTTGCATATTTAAGCTCTTTTAATCCATAAAATCAAAAGTATACAAAGAAACAAACTTTTTCCAACATTAGTACAAAAAACGGTTAATTTTCTACCTTATTTGATATAATTTATATGTTACATTTGGTGTATATCATTGCCTTTATAGAGGCAGTGAGAAGGTATTCAATGACTAATGGTAGGAATTTGTACCTTGCGAAGAGTGAGAAGGCCAAATATGGCTATATACCTGTCAAGTGTGTAGAAGGGTGTCCTTTTTTATATTATGCTCGATACATATAGGGAAAGAGTGTTATATGGTAAAAAGAGCAAAGAATATAGATACCTACCAAAGAAACGTGATAAAGAATAAACAGCTAATTGCTGGGTTTATAGCTAGTGAGTTCCTACCATTGTTTAGATGCAAGCCCAACTGGTCTGATAAGGAGATCATATTGGCTGTAAAATAGAAGTATAAGGTCACAATCACCAAGTGGCTAGCTTACAAGGCTAAAGCTTGTTCTTATAAGAAGTTGCATGGATCAACGAGGATCAGTTTAGTAAAATTGGTTCATACATGGAAGTTTTGAAGAAAATAAATCCAACATCAACATTTGTTCTTTTAACTGCACCACCAGGTTTCATCAATCTAAATCCAACAGCCACATGTGAAGCATTGTTCGGATTATTTATATGTTCTGATGGTGTTAAAAGAGGATTTTTTAGCAGGATACAGGAACGTCTTGCGCATAGATGGTTATTTTCTTAAGACTTTCCTGGGGAGAATGCTATTACCTGCTGTTGGAAGGGATGCTAATGAACAGATGCATCCCTTGGCATGGGCAATGGTTGAAGGGGAAAATAAAGATAGTTAGGAATGGTTCATGGAAGTGTTTGGGAATAAGTGATGGTGGGTAATCATGGATAGATCAGATAAAAAAAAGGTAGTATTTTGTCATGTTGCTTGCTAGTAATACTTGTGTTTTATTATTCCATGTTGCTTAATAATAATACTTATGATTGTGGAGGGGTATTTTGGTCAATATACAACAATGTATTTCAGTTTTGGGTCATGTAGGGGTATTTTGGTCATTATACACCTTGGTTTGGTCAATACAAACCACTGCACATTGGTTTGATCAAACACACCACTGCACATTAGTTTTGGTCATTACACATAATTGCACTTTGGTTGGGTGTTACACATTATTGCACTTTGGTATGGTCAATACACACGACCATATGGTAGTGACAAAAAGCAAAATAAACACAAATGGTTACTTCCACATGGACTCTTTAGCAAAAATTTGTCTTTTCAACATCTTGTTCTCTTCTAATAATAACTTGTTCTGCAATTGCAAATTCTCATTCTTCAACTCGTGGTAACTTACAGGGCTTGTTATCATTGCACTTGAACTACAATTTGAATGAGCTTCGAATAATTTGTTGAAATCTTATTTCTACATAAACAACTTGCAATCGGATAACTACAAACCAAGATTACCACTTTAGTTTCAACAAAAAATTAAATTCGCTAGATAAGTAAACAACTTACAGGTCATTATGGGCAACCATATTCTGATCATCATGTCGAACACTTTTTCGTCCAGTCACGCTAAGAACAACAACAATTTCATGATGACAATACAAGTTTCCATCCAAATCGACCTTGAATATATTAGGAGTTCGGCTCACACTCCATGAAGAATTGGAAGAGGAACTCATGTCGATTAGAACTTAGGTTGTGTATACTAGTTTAACGATTCGAAATTATGCTTGATTTGGGCTCGATTCGATGAGAGTAGCTTAGCTTGATGAAGAAATTAGGGTTTGTTTATCATTACAATCGCCGGTTGTGTTATAAAGGAAGGAGATGAAGGGAGCTTGACATGTAACCGCCATGCTAAGTGGCGGACCCATGATTTTTTTTCCAATTGGGTCCACTTTTTTCGGTGTTCAGAATTTTCACAAACAAACATTAAAATTTCGGGTCGTCATTGTTTGGGTTAGTATGGGTCAAGGAACAAAATAAAATACAATACCACAACAAAATTATATAATCGTTACTCATTAGAAAACACATTATAAAAATACGATGTCATTCGAAATGGAAGAGAAACATTACAAACTTTTAAAGTTATTCCCTGCGAGTTTTCATCTTTTGAAAACGATCCATTACATCTTCGACCGAAACATTGCAAGAAGGTCTCTTTCAAAATACCAAATGCAAAAATCGTTCATATAATCATCACCCCTTCGATTACGCAAATCCATCTTCAAATGTTTCATTGACGAAAAACACCTCTAATGCCTTAGATTCTAAAATCAATAGTTTCTAATCATCATCGATTCGATTACTCAAGTTCTAGAATCAAATTCAAAGCATACAAAGATTCATAATTTCTAATGCCAAACAAAATTAAGTTACAAAACTAAAAAAAGTCAATTCTTACAAGTGGAGAGGAGTAGGTGGTAGTGGCAGCAGATGAAAGGAGAGTGAGGCAGAGCCGAAGAGGGAGGCGAAAGGGTGGTACAATGTTGTGGAGAATGGATTATGGACGGTCGTTGGGGAAGAAGGAGTGTATGTTTTCTTTTTAGGCTCTTTATGTTTTGCAAGTGAATAAAAAAACCCTAGTTAAAATTAGATTTCAGGAAAAAACACAAAAAACGGTTTAAATAGGATGAAACCTGGGACCTTCTGTTCTCAAACACGGGGTTTAACCGCTGCACTAGGCTCACTATTATTAGAATGGTTTCTAGCAAATTTGTTTTATGGGGTCTATAGAAAATTTAATACACTAGCTCTACTACTTTTCAAAAAATATTGGGGTCCGGGAACCCCTACCTGCTCAATGTGGGTCCGCCCATGGCCATGTCATATAGTCCACACAGGAAAGTGCCTGAACATAGGATAAAAAACTAATAGAGTTAGTGATCTGTTAATAGAGTGGTGCCAAAACAGACTAAAAGTCAAGTTGGAGGTGCAAGGCGTCAAAGTGTTAGATGGGGGTGGCAACAGCCAAAGGTCGATAGTTGGGGGTGATAAAATCCAATATCCCTTAATTTATCAATGTTGAGGGGTTAAATATCAAATAATAATCAAATATCAATGACAAATTTTCTAAAGCATAAATTTCTAACAAGAAATGTCATGAACTTGTAGTAACTTTAAACCTTCCAAAAATGAAAACTTTATTAAAAATTTTTAACAAAACTTTTAGATTATTTATTTTATATAAAATTCATATTTTATGTAATACATAAAATCGTTTTAAGTGTGTAGATATCTTCATAACCCTTCAAAAATAAGGACATCTTCATAACGTTTCCAAATATGGAAACTTTATTGGTGCTTTTCCACAAAATTCTTAGATTAGGTGTTTTATACAAAATCTATACTTCATTTAATGCTCGACCATTTTTATGTGTGAAATCATGTTCATAACATTTTTGTTAGTGGATCTTGCTAGATCTAAACATGCATGTGTTTAGATCTTCATTTTTAACCATGAAGATGCAAGATCACATTCACTACATTAAAACTACTCCAAGATCATTAAAATCATCAAGAAAGTTAAATAATCATACTAGTAGGTTTAGTTTTATTAGTGTTTTTCATGTGGGTTTTTAAGTAAGATTCAAGATGATCTTGTACATTTTATGTTAAATCATAATATGAAAATGTAGTAATAAGACATGAAGCTTACTAGCTTAAGATGAACAAGATAAAGATGGTGAAAAAGATGAAGAAAAAGATGAAGTTCCAAAGCTTTAAGCCTTTAGAAAATGCTCCAAGTGTGTTTCTAAATCTTGTAAATTCTTTGAATCATCCATGAACCTCCATACTTTCTTGATTTTCTTGAGTTTGAATTTTGAAAAGATGAAGATGAGGGTGTTTGGTCTTGGCCGAATTTTAGAGAGAGAAAGGAAGGAGATGAAAGGTTTTGGTGGATGTTGGAAATGAGAAATGTGGTGGAGTGTAGGAGTTTAGTTTGATCATAATCTTACACCTAACCTACACTAATCGTCATCTCAATTTACCAACACATCAAGAAAGAAAATGGGTGGGTGGGGGACCTACCAAAAGAGTGAGCAAGGGGGGGGGGGGGGTGGTTTGGGTTTTTAATTTTTTTTTATAAAATCTTGTTATATTTTATAAACTTTGTGAACTTGGATATTTTATGTATTAGTTTTTATAAAAAAACTAATGATCCAACACTTTAAAGTGATGTTAAAATATGTCCAACTAGCTCACTAGACTTATTGTTTCGTTGTTCTGTTTATAGATTCGGCTCAGGTTTCGTACCGGGTCGAATACCAACATTTTGTAGTATTTATGTAATATATTTACACAATTATCCTTGCGACTTTTTACTGTCCAAATTTATTTTCTCCGGAGAAATAAATTTGTTATTTTGGACACAGTTTCTTTACCGGCTTTGTTGTCGGGTATTTACCGATCTAGCTGTGTAGCTTTAAAACATTAATTTTAAATAAGGGTTTTAGGTTGTTTTTAATACCCTATATATTGTTTATGATAAATAATATTTATCTTTGAATTTTAGACATTTGCTGTTTTGTTCTGCGGAGTGCTGTACATTATGCAGAATTGCGGTATTTTTCTACGGACTGGACAATTTGGTGTTTTAATAAATTTTTTCTGAAAAGTATTATTTGTACATTATTTACAACTAATGTTTCTATATAATATTTATCACGGACATACTTTATTTACTCATTTTTGCCATGTCGGAGTGTACCGTGACTAGTCTTGGCATGATTAGTGTGTTCGCATTTCTACCGCTAGTCTAGAATATAATTTTATACTATTTCTAATTGTGGCGAGTTTGTTATCATATTAAGTTATGATTTTGTAATTCCTAGACTTTTAAGACTTAATTAAATAAAATCAAGTCGAAAATAAGAATGTAATAATTGTTTAGGTTGTACGGATTTACCGTTATTTTGTCGTGTGTCACATTCTCCCCTGTTCAAGAAAATTTCGTTCCGAATTAAGTTGCATTATCCATAGCAAGGACTTTCTCGAACATGTGAGGGTACTTTCTTTTCGTTCCCAGGTGAACTCGGGTCTGTGCTTCGAGTTCCAATGGACTTTGACTAGTTTATTACGACTCCTCTTCGTTTTCTGAGTTTTGAATCCAAGGCCTCAACAGGTTCTTCTATGAAATGGAGTTTGTTGTCTATATTGATTTCATTCAGGGTAATATTTAGTGGTTTGTCCGAAAGACACTTTTTAAGGTTTAACATGTGGAAAGTGTCATGGACGTTGCTAAGAGTTTCTGGTAATCTTAACTTGTAAGCGACATTCCAACCTTTTCCAAAATCTCATAAGGTCCTATGTATCTTGGGCTAAACTTTCCTCTCTTCCCAAATCTAGCTACACCTGTCCAAGGTGAGACTTTTAACAACACTTTGTCTCCAACCTTGAAAGATAACGTTTTGCAGTGTTTATCCGCGTAGCTTTTCTGTCGGTCTTGGGCAGCCTTAATACGTTCTCGGATTTTAAATGTTTTATCAGTAGTCTCTTAGACTAACTCTGGACCTATCATTTGCTTATCACCCATCTCCGCGCAGCATAGTGGAGATCGATACTTACGTCCATATAATGCTTCGAATGGAGCAACTTGAGTACTTGTGTGATAATTGTTATTGTATGAGAACTCCATTAAAGGCAAGTGAGTGTCCCAATTTCCGCCTAAGTTCATCACACAAGCACGAAGCATGTCTTCTAAAGTTTGAGTCAGTTTTGGGATGTAAGGCCGTACTTAGATCTAAGCGAGATCCAAAAGCCTTTAAAAAGATTGCCAAATTCTTGACATGAAACGACCATCTCATTAAGAGATTATTGAAATAGGTACTCCATGTCGTGCCATAATTCCTTGAGATAGAGTCCAGCTAACTTCTCAGTTTTATCTTTCTCATGTATTTGAAAGAAGTGAGCTGACTTGGTTCATCAATCAACAATTACCCAAATTCAAGGAACGAGGAACCCAAATTCTACTCATAAAGTACAAGGCTCCGTTCTTTTTTGGTTCTAGATGTTTTCCATGCCTCTTAGCATTTCTGCTTTAAAGTTTCCTTCCTTTAGTGCTTTTTGTTGGGCGTTATGAATTCGAGAAGTGAGGTTATTGTGAATTATGAGTGCTAATGATCGTACACGTAGGGGCTTTACTCATTCTTTTCGGTCAAGGCATCCTCGACAACATTCGCCTTGCCCGGATGATATTTGATTTTACAATGATAGTCATTCAACAATTTAAGCCAACGCCTTTGGCGCATATTTAACTCTTTCTAGTTAAATATATGTTGAAGACTTTTGTGATCAGTAAAAATCGTGCACTTATAGCCGTAAAGATAATGACACCATATTTTTAATGCAAATACCACTGCACCTAATTGTAGGTCATGTGTGGTATAGTTCTTCTCGTGAACTTTTAGTTGACGTGATGCATATTTAATAACTTTCTCTCATTGCATTAACACGCATCCTAACCCTTGATGTGATGCATTGCAATAAACTACAAAGTCATCCATGCCGTCTAGAAGTGATAGAATTGGTACATCACAAAGTTTGTCCTTAAGAGTTAGAAAGCTGCTTCTTGTTTCTCTCCCCAATCAAAGTTCTTAACTTTTCGAGTGTGGGAAATTAGAGGTTGAGCACTCTTTGAAAAATTTCAATGAATCTCCAATAATAACCGGCCAATCCTAAAAATTAGCGTTCTTCGGTTGGCGTCTTTGGAGCGTTCCAATTCTTAATGGCTTCTATTGTAGATGGATCGACATGTATGCCTTTCTCATTGACTACATGTCCGAGAAATTGAACTTCGCGAAGCCAAAATTCACATTTAGAGAATTTTGCATACAGTTTCTCCTTTTTTAATAATTCAAGAATAGTTCTTAGATGATGTTCGTGTTCATCCTTGTTTTGTGAATATATCAATATGTCATCGATAAACACTATCACGAATTTATCATGGTACGACTTGCATACACGGTTCATCAAGTCCATGAACACTGCTGGTGCATTTGTTAAGCCAAAAGGCATAACAAGGAACTCGTAATGACCATAGCGAGTGCAGAATGCCGTCTTTGGAATACTTTCTTCTTGAATTCTAAGTTGATGGTATCCTGACCTTAAGTCAATCTTTGAATAGAAACTCAATCCTTGAAGTTGATCAAACAAGTCATCGATCCTCGGTAATGGATACCGATTCTTGATCGTGAGCTTGTTCAATTCTCGATAGTCTATGCACATCCTGAAACTTCCATCCTTCTTTTTCATGAATAAAGCTGGAGCTCCCCTGGGTGAGAAGCTTGGTCTAATGAATCCTTTGTCCAACAATTCCTGAAGTTGTGTGGACAACTCTTGCATTTCTGAAGGAGCTAGTCGGTAAGGGGATTTTAGCTCGGTTATTGGATAACCAATCCATACCAACTATAGGTTATTGGGTAATAAGTCGATGTTAAATTTTTTGTCCACCAAGCTCTAAAGAGCATCCTTTAACAATCCCACCAGATTCAATTATTTTCCATTCGCTAGTTCGATAGTGAAGGGAATATCTAATTTATTCGGATTTAATCTAAGTATATCTTTGAACTCTAAAGATATAAACCTATAGTCTGCGCTAGTATCAAATAAAATAGATGCAAAGTGATTGTTGATAGGAAATGTACTGGTGATCACATTGGCGTGCTTCTCGGGCTCCTATCATAAAGGCTTGATCATGGACTTTGTTTTCTTTTGGGCAATCCTTCTTGAAATGGCCCAAATCTCTGCAACCATAGTAGCTTTGGTTCTTTCCTTTCCCATTCCCATTTCTATTAGTGCTTTCTCTCTTCTCGCCGTTCTTACTTCCCTTGTATTTCCCTAACAATTCTCAGTGTGGTGTCATAACTTTCCGCACTTATCACACTTGGTGGTTCGGCATCCACCATAGTGATGATATCCACAATTGTTGCACTTCGGTGCATTCTTCGCATAACCTTTTGGTCCAGTTTATGTTGTAGCCACAAATGCTTTACCTCCTTTCGTTGTGGGGGTTTCCTTCTTTTTGTTGCTCGGTCTTGATCCCTTTTTAAAATGAGAGAATTTTCTCTTGTTGTCATGTGATGATGACTCCACATGTGTCTCCTTGGGCTTCTCCGAACTTCTTCTTGAAAGCTTATTCATTCTTACCACCTCTTCGGTAAGACTTACAGTGATTGTTATAGCTTCAGTGATAGTTGCTGGATGCGACGATGTAACCATACTCCGGATCTCCGGGGCTAATCCCCAAATGTTATGTTCGATTTGTTTGAATTCGGGAGTTTCCATATACGAAACAACTTGAGTTAGATCATGAAAGCATTGAGTATAGCCATAATGTCGGATCCAATCATCGTTAGGTTCCAATATTCCGTTTCCTGCTTATGTAATTCAGCTCTTGAACAATATTTTTCGCTCATCAAGTCCTTCAATCTTTCCCAAGTAATAGCATATGCGGTTGCATCTCCTAGTGTCTGCACTTGTAGACTCCACCACGAAAGAGCTTCGTCAATGAACAAATCCAAAACATACATAACTCTCTGATTAGGAGAAAAATTGCTCATACAAATCACACAGTCCGTCTTTTCAGTCCATCGAACAAATGCCAGAGCACCGCCAGTGCCATCAAAGTTTAGTGACTTGCAATCCAAAAATTGCTAATACGTGCATCCTGAAATGCTTGTTCTCAAAATTTGTCAAAAATATTAATTTTTGCAAAAAAATATTAATGAAAATTCTTTTGGTAACGTTATGAATAACCAACCGTTAGCAAGATTTAGAACTCTAGGTGGGATTTGAATCCTGGCTTCGTTATCTTATTGATATGGTTTGTTTCCTGCTGTGATATCGCTTCATCGATTCGCTTGTTCAGCAGAGCATCTAGTTCAGCTTGCGATGGCGGTAGAGGAGTTTGTTGAAGTTGGCGTATCTTTCTTCTTTTTGGTGCCATGATTATTCATATATATAACATATAGAAGTGATTAGACAAATATTTAAATAAATATTGTCATTCATGAACTCCAATTGATTAAATACGTCATCATAAAGTATACTTATATATAAAGATCAAATAAATCAAGTCATCCCTCACGTAAAGCATCCACACTATAATCATCATAACACGAATATGATGAATAATAAAAGAAAAGATACCAACTTTCACATACATATATCATCAACTTGTTGCATCACTTTTGTGAAGAACAAAAATAATTCGGAGCTACATCGCTCTAATATACGAGTTGTATATAATACAAAACAAAGTAAGTATTTTTCTTCACATTGCTTCTTCAAAGTCTTCAAGTTGACTTATATATATCTTCAAAATCTTCAATCTTCTACTAAGTGGGTATGAGTACTACCCTCAAATCATTATCACATACTATAACTAGACGAACGGTGGGGGTGGGGGTGAAGATGCGCGTATAACACCACGAAAATATGTTATCTCCTCCTCCTCCTCCATAGAACTGGTACGCCTCTCATGAGATGAAGAGGCAACATGGGGCGGTGGAAGTGAGGATACTGACGGAGATGGTGGTGGTGGAGATGTCGGTAGTGGTGGTGGTGGTGGAGGCGATGATGTGGGTAGTGGTGGCTGGGATGATGATGATGTAGCACTCTAAGATGCTCGAATAGCAAAAAATTGAGCACTAAGCTCATGAACCTAAATAAACAAAATACCGAGCTTGATTTGGATGGATGTGATCCTATACTCGGTGGTGGTAAGTGGCATGTGGCTTGGGTGGTACGGATCAGATGGGCTAATGCCCGGAGGTGGCTGAACATGTGAAACAACATAGTAGTGTGAGGGGTATGTAACTATAGTATGCTCAAGTGGTAGGGGTGAGATGGATCTCCAGCAGTGGGGGGGGGGGGGGTGAAATAAAAGGATGATACTCAGTTATAGGATGACTGCATGGAACATATGATGCCCCTGAAGCAAACGGTCCTGATAAGAACTGAGAATCGGTGTAACAATAGTAGAAAATGACCTAACAAAAAGATAAGGGGGTAAGTGATCAACAGGCTGAGAAGTACTGTCCAAAGTAAACTGAGATGGTCAGAAAAAGGGTGGTGTATAGGGTGATCAGTGTGGTGTGTAATATCTCCGAATGAATGTAGTGGTGGTGCAGACTTAGATAGATGATCAGTGGGGAGTGTGTCTAGTAAAATAGGATCCACATATACAGGTAGGGTAGCTGAAGATGGTGGTAAAACTATATCCGGTGAAAGCATAGGTAATGGTGTCTCAGGTGTAGAAGGTTCAGAAGATGAGATGTCAACAATCGTGAACTCAGACTTAGCTACCTCTAACATGGCTATGTTGAAGTCCTCCCCGATACCGAGGTCGTCATCAAGATGGTCAACATCTACGACAGGGATGATATCATCAGCATCATCGATAACAGGAGAAATGATGTGGCCGTCCTCATGGATATCACTATCCAATGGACCTTCCACATTAAGTGGTATGAGGATGTACACAACAACGTGTTCACCCTCAGGGTGACCATAAATAATCATTTCATGAAAGTGTGGTACGGCTAGTACATCATCCTCTAAAGGAATATCTGTGGGAACAGGCTCAATAAGGGCTAAGGGCTGAAAGTCAATGTTCATCCGTTCATCGTCCGAGAGATCATCATCGGAGATGATGATGATGGGTGGGATGTGGCCGTCTAGTGGTATTGGAACTAGTATCGGAAGACGTGGTCCTGGAAAAAATAATCCATACAACTTATATGTAAACAATTATTACTTATAATAAATTTTGGGCAATGGTATTTTGGTTTCGTTGTAAGTTATCTCATTTTTTTTTGGATCAATCTTATTGTTATCGTGTCTAATCCTCAAAGACTAACTCGTATAGTGTCCTTGAATTATAGTTTCGAATTATAGTTTGGTACTAGTGGACATTTTGTGATAATGTAATGAAAAACACTTGTTACGATTTCCTAATTGACGTTTAAATGATTTTTATAAAAATGACCATTTTTAAGTGTGAAATCATGTTCATAACATTTTTGTTAGTGGATCTTTCTAGATCTAAACATGCATGTTTTTACATCTTCATTTTTAACCATGAAGATGCAAGATCTACATTAAAACTACTCCAAGATCATTAAAATCATCAAGAAAGTTAAATAATCAAACTAGTAGGTTTAGTTTTATTAGTGTTTTTCAAGTGGGTTTTTAAGTAAGCTTCAAGATGATCTTGTACATTTTATGTTAAATCATAATATGAATATGTAGTAATAAGACATGAAGCTTACTAGCTTAAGATGAACAAGATGAAGATGGTGAAAAAGATGAAGTTCCAAAGCTTTAAGCCTTTAGAAAATGCTCCAAGTGTGTTTCTAAATCTTGTAAATTCTTTGAATCATCCATGAACCTCCATACTTTCTTGATTTTCTTGAGTCTGAATTTTGAAAAGATGAAGATGAGGGTGTTTGGTCTTGGCCGAATTTTAGAGAGAGAAAGGAAGGAGATGAAAGGTTTTGGTTGATGTTGGAAATGAGAAATGTGGTGGAGTGTAGGAGTTTAGTTTGATCATAATCTTACACCTAACCTACACTAATCGTCATCTCAATTTACCAACACATCAAGAAAGAAAATGGGTGGGTGGGGGACCTACCAAAAGAGTGAGCAAGGGGGAGGGAGGGTGGTTTGGGTTTAATTTTTTTTTATAAAATCTTGTTATATTTTATAAACTTTGTGAACTTGGATATTTTATGTATTAGTTTTTATAAAAAAACTAATGATCCAACACTTTAAAGTGATGTTAAAATATGTCCAACTAGCTCACTAGACTTATTGTTTCGTTGTTCTGTTTATAGATTCGGCTCAGGTTTCGTACCGGGTCGAATACCAACATTTTGTAGTATTTATGTAATATATTTACACAATTATCCTTGCGACTTTTTTTATTGTAATAGTTAGTAATTCTAGAAGGGCTGAAAGTTTAATATTTGGTACCTAGCACTGTAGCAGCGTATTTAAGTTTCCAATGTATTTATTAAATACGTTGGGTAGTCAGTTTGTATATATATGATTATCAATGAAACCCTAGTCAAAGGTTCTTGGACAGATTTTGGTGATTGATCTTGTGTTGTGCTTGTTGTTCTTGTGCTTAATCCAAAATATCCAGGTGCATTTAGTGAATATATCATTTGAGATTCCATATACAACATTTGTTGTTTGATCCATACAAGAATCTTCATCTTCATCTTTTGGTTTTCTTAACTTTTACACATTCAAACAACTAATCTATAGTTGTTTGGGTGATAAAAATCACCACTGTGATCCGAATCTGATTTGGGACTCACAATTTAGTATCAGAGCCATTGTGCTCTTGATTGTTTCAGTTTTTGTTAAGATTCTTCAAGTTTTGAAGATTTTTCAGAAGTTTTCAAAGTTTCAAGGTTTTTCAATATTTTGAACTTAAAATGGCTTGATCTGGTGTGTGTAATCATTGGGTTGTTGTTAATCAGTGTTTTGGTAAATATTTGGGTCGTTTTGGTACAAAGAAACATGGATTGTGAATCGTTTTTGGGTAATTAGAGGGTTTTTGTTCATACTTAGACCTTGCTGGGCGTATTTATCTTTGAAGGTAGCGTAGATAAACTTGAATACATCGTTTTTAATCTTGAAGATCGCGTAATTAACAAATACGCCGGGTAAACACCAGCAGATTTGTTGATTCTAGGCGATATAGTGTCAGCGTATTTAATCGAAGGCGACTTCGAAGTCGGTGATAAAAATCCTCAGTGATTTTATCACTGTGATCGGCAAACTTAGCCAAATTCACGTTTGTTTTGCGTGTTTCAGCGGATTTAGCTATTATCACAGGGTAAAGTTGCCAAGCATCTCCAGCGTATTTGATTTTCTTTCAACGTATTTGTCATCTAAACTCTTAGTTCCGGCGTATTTATTCTCTGATCAACCAAGATGTCTCTCAGTCAACTTAACCCAATAGCCCAAGCCGAATTGGAGACAGGAACAGCTATGAGACTTCCCAAGTTAAAGGATCTGAGGGCTTCGGTAGTTGGAAGAATCGAATCAAAGCATTCTTTGAGTATACTGACTATACTCAATGGATGTCTGTCATGGTGGGTCCACACATTCCTATGATAATTCGCGTTGATGTTCGAACGATCAACGAAGACCCTTGAACATTCACCGAAGAAGACATAACTCTCATCCAACGTGATCGTAGGGCTCATGCTGCTCTAACAATGGCTCTGTCCAAGGGCGACAACGATCTGTTCGAAGAGTACACTTCAACTCATGAACTGTGGTTGTCTCTTATTGACCACTATGAAGGAAACGAGGAGCTGATGGATAACAAAAGAGATATGGTTCAGAAAGAATACGATATGTTCGGGAGTGTTCGAGGTGAAAGCTTATCAGATCATATCAGTCGATTTCTGGGAGTGTTGACAAAAATGAAGAAAGTAGGCAATCCTGTTGCAAACTATGCCTCCATCAAGAAGCTTCTAGAGTCTCTCCCAAAAGAATGGAGCCTTCAGTGTATGATGATCAAAAGAACCTTCTTGACCAGCACTACTCCTGTCACTCTTTCAGAACTGATCAACACTTTGAAAGCCTTTGAAATAGATGTACTCAAGAGAGAAATGAACCAAGCAGGAACTCTCAAAAAATTACTCAATCCGTTGCTGCAACTTCTGTTCCCAAAATTTTGACTTTTCTTGCTCCCATAACCTCCTGTGGTTCGAATTCTCAAAGTGCTGCTGCATCTTATTCTAACACTTCCGCAAGCTCTACAAAGGCCACATCATCTAACGAGAAAACTACTATGGCCGGTGATGCGTAAGCACTTAAGATATCCACCGAACATGTTGCTTTGTTTAACACCTTTTTGAGTAGCTATGAAGCTCCCATGTCAGGTGAGCTAAAAAGAGATTTTCTCACTATTGAAGACATGTATCAGGTAGATTTGGATGATATGGAGGAAATGGACTTGAAGTGACAAATGGCGTTGATCACCCTTCGATAAAGAAGTTTCAAGACAAAACAGGAAAAAGGCTAGCTCTGGGAAAAGCTGGTTTGGACAAGTCTAAACTGAGATGCTACAACCGCAAGAATCTGGGTCACTTCAAGAGGGAATGCCCACTGCTGAAGAATGAAAATGCTGAACTCGTCCCGACAAGAAGGCTAATAGCTATCGAAGGGAGCGATAGTGTTGCTGATAAAACCCAAAAGCTTTAGTGGTAGAAGACTACAACTGGGCAGAAGAAATAGCTGAGGCAAAAGGAGAAGTCAACAAAGCTCTCATGGCAAAAATCTCTACTGCATCTGTCACGTCTTCATCAAACTGTGTGGAGAAGCAAACAACTAGAATTCCCAAGGATGACAAAGGTTTAAAGAGCATAATCAATCCTACTGAACCAACTTCAGAGAAGGGAAAACAGAAGGCTGAGAAGATTGATTCAAAACTGACAGCCCAAGAAGCAATCGGCAACAACAAGAATGAGAAAGCTGGAACTTCTACAGCCGCCATGAAAGTAGAGTCTACAAAAGACACAGAGGATAAGGATTTGGTAAATAGCATACTGTATGAATTTAAAGCAAAACTGTGCTCCCAACCATGTTTGAACGTTGTGGCACATTACAAATCACTCAATCGTGACCTAATCGGCAACAACAAGAATGAGAAAGCTGTAACTTTTACAGTCGCCATGAAAGTAGAGTCCACAAAAGACACAGAGGACAAGAATTTGGTAAATAGCATACCATATGAATTTAAAGCAAAACTGTGCTCCCAACCATGCTTGGACGTCGTGGCACATTACAAATCACTCAATCGTGACCTAATTAAAGAAAAAGAAAAAGTTTTGAAATTTAAACAAGAATTGAAAGAAAACGAAACTGCATATCAACGAAAGTTGAACTCAACTGTGGCGGATATGCAAACTTTAAAAGAATTCGTTTTTAGAAAAGATTTTATCATAAATGATTTAACCGAAAAATTAGAAAAATCTCAAAATGAAAATAACAAATTGCAAATCATTATTGATAAATGGAAAGTTAGTAAAAAGGCACTAGTTGATATTGTGAATTGCCAACGACCGACATTCGTAAAGGATGGAATCTGATACAAGGATAAACTCGGAAATGAAAGAAAAATCTTTCCTCCTCCGCACAGCAAAAACTATGTACCTATGCCATCTCCTCATCCTAAAAATGACTTAATCGATAAACATGACCTGATAGATCAAAATGTCTTTTACAAAAATAAAAACAATACTAACATTTCTGAAAGTAATGCAGATCTGTGTAAGCGTAAAGAAGATGTATGCGACGAGGATAAATACCGTGGAGGTTCAAAAATAGGAATTGGTTACTCAGGTAACAGTTATTCAACAGTTAACAGGTTCGCCTGGAACTGTAACAAGACAAACAGTACTTCTGTTCAGGATAACTGTAATAGTTTGACTAGGATGGATGACTGTTTTGGCTTTATGCCTAAATTTAACATTCAGGATGACTGTAATGGCCACATGCCTACATTTAAGACTCACAACCAAACACATGCTAAGGTTGAAAGTCATGACTTAAATTCTGTTTTTAATGATGAAAATGTTATGCTTGAATCTCCTGTATTTGTCCCAGAATTGAGGAAAAACAGATTCAGAAAGTTCCTTACAGAGGAAATTCCCGAGTTTGTTCCATCATGTACAGGTACATCAGAGACTGATAAAGAATCTACTCAAGTCAGCAATAGTGATGATTCAAGTACGACATCTTCAGAAAGTGATGAAGAGAGGTCAAGTGAAAATCAAGAACCAATCTCATCATCAGATAGTGAGATCAGTGAAGAAGACATTGAGGATGAAAATTGTCTTGACAAGAAAGTGAAGAAAGTCAAAAATTCAAGCCACGCTAAATCATCAAATAACACTTCAAGCAGCTCTAGACTCTCATCACATACATCATCTTCACAGGCGGCAACCAAAAAGAAAAGATCAAATTGCAAGCAATGCTATCATTGTGGTCATTTAGGACATACTGCGAAACATTGCAAAAGCAAGAAATTTTCTAAACCTAAACAAGATCTCGTAAAAAGTTTCACTGATGAATTTGATAACCTGATGAAATCAGTAAAATGCATAGTTAATTTAACTTGTTTTTGGAAAAGAAAAGAAAATACTCTTGCTCAAAATCATGATAGATCAATCGTGAAGCAAGTCTGGGTTCCAAAATCTAACTAACTTGTACATACTTTTGTTGTTGTTGTTGTTGTATAACAGAATAAGCTGCAAAAATGGCTTCGGATGCTCATGGAATATATTTGGCATGTTGACAGTGGATGCTCGAGGCATATGACCGGCTTGAAGGATCTTCTGAAAAACTTTCGGGTCATCGATGGTGATTTCGTATCTTTTGCTGGAGATGAAAAGGGAGGGAAAATTGTTGGAATGGGTGACGTCGTTTCTGAAGCACTTACACTAGAGAATGTAAACTATGTTCCAGAATTATGTTACAATCTCATGAGCGTATCACAAGTCTGTGACAAAGGAATTTCAGTGCTGTTCAACGACATGGAATGCCTATTACTCAAGCCCGAATACTCCGTCCCTGCCGAAATGATCATGCTCAAAGCTCCTCGTCAAAACAATACATACGTTCTCAATATGAAAAATGCTAAATCCAATGAGCAAATTACATGTCTTATCTCAAAAGCTTCAGAATCGGAATCACTGCTTTGGCATAGGCGGTTGGGGCATGTGAACTTCAAAAATATAAATAAGCTTTCCAAATTAAATTTAGTAACAGGATTGCCTATAAACGAATTTCCTTTTTCAGAAAAATGTATCGCATGCGCCCGGGCAAGCAACACAAAAAGCCGCATAAATCCAAAGTAGTGAATAGGATATCCGCCCCATTGTAATTACTGCACATGGATCTTTTCGGCCTTATAAGTGTTAAAAGTCTAGCTAAAAGATCCTATTGCTTGGTGATTACATATGATTTCTCTCGTTTTTAATGGGTATATTTTCTTGAAGTTAAAAGCGAAACACCATTAATTCTCAAGAGCTTCATTCCCATGATTGAAAACGTAATCAAGCTGAAGGTCAAATCTGTAAGAAGCGACAATGGATCAGAATTCATAAATCAAATGTTTGTCTCCTTCTGTGAAGAAAGGGAATACGCCTTCAATACAGTGCAGCCAGAACCCCTCATCAAAATGGAGTAGCAGAACGGAAGAACAGAACTCTCATTGAAGCTGCTTGAACTATGCTTGTAGACTTCAAGCTTCCCATCATCTTTGGGCTGAAGCAGTCAACACAGCATGCTATGAAACAACTTATGAACGTCTTTTCAAAAGGAAGCCTCTGATAGATTTCTTTAGACCGTTCAGATGTTCCTGTATACTCCTCAACACTGATGACAATCTTATCAAGTTTGAAGCAGTCGGTGACGTGTGCTACTTCATGGGCTACTCATCTTCTGAAAAGGCATATCGAGTCTACAACAAATGAACCAAGATGGTGACTGAATCATACTACGTCGACTTTCAAGAAGGAAACTCCACCAATATTGGAAGCTCTCTAAACTGGTTTTATGATGTAGACGTTGTATTCAACACTTTTGACATTGATGAGCCACTCACTGAAACCGAACCTGCCGAATCAACCCAAATAGAGCAATTGTTTGATCCTTCAGACATTGGCTTCAATCCTTCCTGTTATCGTAGTAGATGGTGACACTTTGGATGAGAATGCATCTGCATGTGATGCTTCTTCTTCACAGCCGAGTATGGGTGAACCACCTAAAGAAGACGAACCTCCAATTATCTACGACGACGAAAACTTTTCCAATCTGCCTCAACAAGTTGAGACTCACACCAACGCAGGATATAAGACAAATCGAAATCATCCTATTGAGAATGTCATAGGTTCCGTGGAAGATGGAGTTCGAACTCGTGGTCAATCACATACCATCAACACTGGATGGTATGCAGCTTTTCTCTCGCAATCTATACCAAGAGATATTGAAGAAGCCATTCAAGATTCTAGCTGGATGCAAGCAATGCAAGAAGAATTAGCTCAATTTCGTAAGCTTAAAGTCTGGGAACTCATTGATTTACCATCTGGAAAGTATCCCATTGGCACCAAGTGGGTATTTCATAACAAAATGGACGATCGTGGTGTAGTCATCAAGAATAAGGCAAGATTGGTGGTTCAAGGCTTTCGACAGGAGGAAGGAATTGACTATGAGGAAGTTTTTGCACCTATAGCACGTGGAAGCTATCATAATTTTCTTAGCCGATGCTTCATTAAAAAACTTCAAGGTGTTTCAGATGGATGTAAAAAGTACGTTTCTATATGGGAAGGTGAAAGAAGAAGTCTATGTTTGCCAACCTCCAGGTTTTGAAGATCCTCACTTTCCTGCACGATACTATAAGCTTGACAAAGCTCTCTATGGTCTTCATCAAGCTTCTCGAGCCTGGTATGACATTTTTTCGACATATCTTCTGGATTGTGGGTACTCAAGAGGTAAAATCGATATGACTCTCTTCATGAAAAGGATCGGAGATAATGTGATGCTGGTGCAGATCTATGTAGACGATATTTTCTTTGGGTCAACTGATGAAGCTCTTTGCAAGGAATTCGAGAAAGTTATGAAGGCAAAATTCGAGATGAGCATGATGGGGAACTTACGTTTTTCTTGGGATTAGAGTGAAGCAGAGAGAAGATGGTATCCTTATTCATCAAGCGAAATATATTAGGGATATTCTCTCCAAGTACACCATGAACGACTGTAAAACTGCCAGCACACCATTTGCAGCTCAGACAGCATCTGATCTTCAAGGAAAACCTGTGAACAAGTCCTTCTATCGCTCGATGATAGGCTCATTGATGTATATTACCGCAAGTAGGTCTGACATTATGTGGGCTGTTTGTCTCTATGCACGATTTTAGAGGGATCCAAAAGAATCTCATGAAGCTGCTGTAAAAAGAATTTTTCTCTATCTGAAAGGAACACCCAAACTTGGACTATGGTATCCTAAATATAGCAATTTTGATTTAAGTGCTTATTCTGACAGTGATCATGCAGGTTGCAAAGTTGACAGAAAGTCCGTCTCCGGAGGCTGTCAATTCTTAGGAAATCATCTCATATCATGGCAGAGCAAGAAGCAGACACCAGTTTCCACATCTACTGCTCAAGCCGACTATACGACCGCTTACAGTTGCTGTTCACAAGTTCTTTGGATACAAAATCAGTTGCTGGATTATGGAATCAATGTAACGAAGACTCCCATATTCATCGACAACGAGGCGTGTCTGGGAATTGTGAAGAACCCTATCCACCATTTCAGAACAAAACACATCGAGATTCGCATTCATGCCATTAGATATGCGTATGAGAAATGATACATTCAAGTGGTGCCGATGGATACCATGCAACAAAAAGCTGATATTTTTACGAAAGCATTCGACAAAACCCGTTTCAACCAGTTGGTAACCTGGTTGGAAATGGTAAATTTTCTCGAGTGGAAGTGATTAAAAAATTCATAATAAACATCTTGAATAATCTTATAAAATGTGCCCAACAAAAAGATTTCTGCATTTTTAAAATTTCCTTTTCAAGCTCTGGACTCTCGAAAATCAAATTTTAAGGGGGGGAAGTTTTCCAGAAAATTAGCATAATCTTTAAGGTTTATATCTTTTGTTTGACACCTACTTAAGAAATGATAGAAAACTGCTGACACTTTGTTTGATTCTAAAACAGAACTCGATTGAGGTACCAAGCAACAACGTGTCAGATTCACCAATACCTTCGAGTAAACTGCGAGTAGGCGACAAAAGTTAATGCTTACACAAGAATTCTGGATACCCACATTGTTGTGCAACTTGTGGGTAACACATTGCAGCGTATGACTTAATGGTCTTAAATCTTGCATTGATAGATTGCCAAAGTCCGATCGGGTCTTTATATTGTCTAATCATTCGGGGATATCATAGTTGCTCTTCTACTGCATCAAGATATATGCTGACCTAGACACATTTATGACATCTTTTCAAAAAAGAGCCAATGTGGCCAAAACCCCACACAGATGAAGTTCTCATGTGAGAATCATTCAAGTGCTTAAATCGGACCGCCTAAGGTATCTGTCTTAGCTCTCGTTAGGCATTGGTCTCTCTGCTGTACTAAAGTACTGACCTGATCACCAATTGACTATCGTTGAAATTTAAAAAACAAATGAAGTCAATATACTCACCCGCTATGAGGAATCTTTGTGCATACCTTGATCGCTGGGGTATGTCTTGATGTGGGACTCACGGGCACAACATTCTTATAGTCTCGCTTAGGTTGGGGCCATTGCAATTCTTGTCAATATTACCACAACATGATAAAATACTCACTGAAAGCATGTTGAAAGAAAGGTATATGGATTTAAAGGGACAAACATACTGACAGTTTTTCTTGTGCCTTGATTATTTAATATTTTCCATTTCATCATAAACTAATAAAGTGTTGCCAGTATAATCTTTTGCAGGAAAGTCACAGGATCCTAATCAGTAAGAATTATGTGAAAAAGGAAGATTCATGTCTCTAAACATGATTTCCAGAGTTCAAATTGCAATTTTGTGTTTTTCTTAATCTTATTCTCATTTTTTGCACTTTTTTAACTAAAAAGGGCACATTTTTTGAGAAAGTTTAAGATTTTCGAGCGTATTTGTTTTTGAACTTCTTAGCCATGAAGATATCTCAAAAAGACTCCAACGCGGCATAATGATAGTTCTAACGTATTTATTAAATAGGCTGGAAGGTATTCTTGTATATATATAAGATTTTTTTTTGTGTACAATTTTTCAAAAACTCATCTTCTTCTTCATCATTTCGAAACCCACTTCAAAACACTCAAAATTCAAACATCATCAAATCATTTGAGCAGTTTTTGTTGAGATCGATCTCGGTATGGTTTCTTTGTCAAAACACTCAAAATTCAAACATCATCAAATCATATCATCGTAAACCACATACATAATCGATACAAAATCACTGAATTGATTGAGTCTGTGTTCTTAGTGGGTTTATGGGGTTTATCAAGAATTTTTTGAATTTAGCGTATTTAACTTGAAGATGGCGTATTTACATGTGAAGCCCGCGTAATTCTCATTGATCAATGATTCGCGGATTTGAGTCTTGAACGCGAGTTCGAGCAACCGGCATAATTGACAAATACGCCGGTCAAACCAGTATAGGTAAATATCTACGCTGAATGTTATCAAATCCGCTAACTATGATTAGCGTAAATGAATTATAATCGATGTATATATATTAATTTGCTTGGCGTTTATATGTCAGATGTCCGGTGTATATAAATCATGTTATCGATGCTTTTAGCTTCTCCGCGTATTTAATTCAAATACTTAGCGTATTTATGTATATATATATATAAATATATTTTTTTTATTATTAGTGTAATTTGTAAATATATCATCTAACTTGGCTCGTTTTCACGCCTCAGAATGGCTCAACAATTAGTCTGGGATGGCACGAGGAGCACAATCAGCCGATTACACTAGTTCCTCCTGAGCCTGATTTTGAAGACGTAATGGACTGGCTGTCAAGAAGCAAAATAAGTTATGCTGTTCAAGCTAATCCGAAGATTTACTGTATTCACATAGAAGAATTGGCGAACCGTAAGAGTGAGAACCCTGAACCAAGTCAAGCATATCACCGCGACTGTACGCAACAAAGAGATAAAGGTGACAGAAGAGCGAATTCGAAAAGTTCTCAACCTTGGAGACAGTACTACTGATCCGATAAAGCTAAGTAAAGAAGCAATGCTAGAAGGATTCCATGGAATGAACTATGTTGGAGATTTTCGAAGCAAGGACGAGATAAAGAAGTCAGGTCTTACAAAGGATTGGAGGTTCATCCTACACACATTTTGACCGAGTCTGTTTTCTTAGTGGGTTTATGGGGTTTATCAAGAAATTTTTGAATTAGCGTATTTAACTTGAAGATGGCTTATTTACATGTGAAGACATCGTAATTCTCACTGATCAATGGATCGCAGATTTGAGTCTTGAACGCGAGTTCGAGCAACCGGCGTAATTGACAAATACGCCGGTCAAACCAGTATAGATAAATATCTACGCTGAATGTTATCAAATCTGCTAACTATGATTGGCGTAAATGAATTACAATCGACATATATATTATTTCGCTTAGCGTTTATATGTCAGATGTCCGGTGTATATAAATCATGTTATCGGCGCTTTTAGCTGCTCCACGTATTTAATTCAAATACTTAGCGTATTTATGTGTATATATATATATATTTTATTATTAGTGTAATTTGTAAATATATCATCTAAGTTGGCTCGTTTTCACGCTTCAGAATGGCTCAACAATTAGTCTGGGATGGCACGAGGAGCACAATCAGCCAATTACACTAGTTCCTCCTGAGCCTGATTTTGAAGACGTAATGGACTGGCTGTCAAGAAGCAAAATAAGTTATGCTGTTCAAGCTAATCCGAAGATTTATTGTATTCACATAGAAGAATTCTGGAGAACCGTAAGAGTGAGAACCCTGAACCAAGTCAAGCATATCACCGCGACTGTATGCCACAAAGAGATAAAGGTGACAGAAGAGCGAATTCGAAAAGTTCTCAGCCTTGGAGACAGTACTAGTGATCCTATAAAGCTAAGTAAAGAAGCAGTGCTAGAAGGATTCCGTGGAATGAACTATGTTGGAGATTTTCGAAGCAAGAACGAGATAAAGAAGTCAGGTCTTACAAAGGATTGGAGGTTCATCCTACACACATTTTGCATGAGCATCTGTCACAAGAAAGGTGGATATGATGGTTTAAATTTGGAATGGTGTGCGTCAATGCTAAATTTATGTACAAATCACCCCTTCATCGTCTCTGGCCTAATTTTTTACAGCATGATCGACAATGTAAACAAAGGCGCATGGGCCATGCACCCAAGATTTGTACAGTTGCTCATTGATGATCAGCACCAGAACTTACCGCATGATGGAAATCTATATCAGTTTCAGCTCCCCAAAGGAAGACAAATCACGGAGTTAAAAACAAAGGAGTGGGTAATGCTGCATAATTGGATGTACAGAGAAGAAAGACTTCCTATTATTCTAGCTGCATACAATAAGACGGGGAAAAGATGAGGCAGGGTATAGAAGGACAAGACAAACCTGCTGATGTTGAAGAGGAAATACCATTTATACGCAAACGCAAAGACAAAGGGAAGAAAGTGGTTGAAAATGAACCCTCCAAAAAAAAGAGCAAGAGAGACTCCTCGAACACGGTTTGAATTATGGGTGACAACATTCGTGCTGGATCAACAAGAGAGGAAATTGAAAGGATGCAGGCCATTCACACTGTTGCGGAGGCATAAAAACATGAATGGAGAATGAAAAGGAGAGAGATAACAGAGTCAGAAACACCTGTTGTGGTTACATCAAAATAGGAGCAGTTAGATCGCTTTGTAGAAGGGCTTTTAACCGATCCCTTAGAGCCCACTCCTAGCAAGACTCCCGCACCCAAGAAGCGAAAAACAGGTGAGGGATCTTCTAAAAATGTTCCACCCAAGTCCTCCTCATCTGTTCAACCTCCTCCTCAAAGAGTTCCTTCAAGACCTCGACTGTTTCAAGACTTGGATGATTGCCTATCCAAAGAAATCGATCTGTTTCCTGCAAAGGAATTTTGCTTATTGAAAAATCAAGTAAATGATACTAATGTGCTTAAAGGAAAGCTGAAAGAGCAGAAAAAAAAGAACAATGAACTGCACTTCCATGTCTCTAAGAAATCTGACTTTATAAGGTTTCAACAAGAGCGGTTGGAGAAATTGCATGAGCTAGTGCAGGATCTGTATGCTTCAGCAAATCGGAAACTAAAATACACAAGCGAAGATATCTTCGATTTTGACATCTTCAGAGAAAGAGAACAGAAACGGAAGGATGACATAGTAGAAAAGAAAAGGAAACGACTTGAATCTACTGTCGATGTTAGTTTTGGTGAAGATAGCGAAGAAGAAGAGGTTGATAGAACCGAAATGCCAGAAAAATTTCTTGAGTGGGGTTTGGAGGATGCAGTGTTATATGAGACTGATGGAGGAGATGAGTTCGAGCCTCATTATCCTGAATGGTTCAAGAAAGAGAGAGTAAAAATGCCAAATTTTTATCAAGTCATAACAGTTGAGAAGACCGAGGTCACAGATAGAATCATTAGATGGAAATATTGTAATCTGATAGGATGGTCTGTGGTGAAGCGAAGGGGAGGCGTAATCCAGTATTTCTGAAATGGAAATGATATGCAAAGTCTACCCACATGGGATATCCGAGAGCTAAACAAGCATAATCTGATAAATCCCACGAACAGCAACATCGGTGGTGACTTTGAAAGATTGATACATAGAGAATACTTGCGTGGATTTACTGTTTTCAAACCTCAACGCCCAAGAAGACGCGTATAAAAAAACCACGAAGGACCCATTTACAGGAAAAGGAAAGGTAACTTGAGTAATCAATCCAGCAAAAGTGGTGACTAGGGTGAAACTTCCTTCGGAACACCCTGTGACCGTCACCAACTTCAAGAAATGGTTCTATGATGGTAAAACTGGTGAAGCGGTTATCAGATCCAATTCTAACGAAGATATCCGTATTTTGGATCCGATGGATGTTTTTATGTTTTGTCTTTCTGATCTGAATGTTCTTTATGGAAACAAGATAAATGTTGGAGCAGGAAACGAATATCTTGACGAAGGCATGCTGTTCCAAAGGGCGGTCGAGCGAGCACGAGCACGAAAGATTGAAGTAATGGAGATTATGCTCAGGATCGACAATTAGAAAGAAAAAGGTGAATCTAGAAAGAAGAAAGCTGCTGAGCCGAAATCATCCTCTCCACAACGCAAAGATCCATCTTCTGATTCAGACGTTCAAGTCACTCCTTAACCTCCAACTTCATCGACATATGAAGTCACTATGGAGGCCTAGCCGACAACCAATGAAGCTACTTTTAACCTATCTGCACCACCAACAAAAACTCAAGAAGCTGCCACAAGCCATGAAGCTCAGAACAAAGATTGAAGACTCTCAAGTATGCAACGGTCTAGGGGGTATATTGTTAGGACGTTTTGAGACTGTTGATACTTGAGTATAGTAGTTAGAGCTGGTTTTGCAATAGTTATTAATTCTAGAAGGGTTGAAAGTGTAATTTTTGGTACCTAGCACTGTAGCGGCGTATATAAGTTTCTAGCATATTTATTAAATATACTGGGTAGTCAGTTTGTATATATATGATTATCAATGAAACCCTAGTCGAAGGTTCTTGGACAGATTTTGGTGATTGATCTTGTGTTGTGCTTGTTGTTCTTGTGCTTAATCCGAAATATCCAGGTGCATTCACTGAATATATCATTTGGGATTCCATATACAACACTTGTTGTTTGATCCATACAAGAATCTTCATCTTCATCTTTTGGTTTTCTTAACTTTTACACATTCAAACAACTAATCTATAGTTGTTTGGGTGATAATAATCAACCACTGTGATCCGAATCTGATTTGGGACTCACAGATAAATAATATTTTTTGAATTTACTGTTTTGTTCTACGGGGTGCTATATACTCTGTAGAATTGCTGTATTTTTCTGCGGACTGGACAATTTGGTGTTTTAATAAAATTTTTCTGAAAAGTATTATTTGTACATTATTTACAACTAATGTTTCTATATAATATTTGTCACAGACATACTTTATTTACTCGTTTTTTCCATGTCGGACTATACCGCGACTAGTCCTGGCATGAATAGTGTGTTCGCATTTCTACGCCAGTCTAGGATATAATTTTATACAATTTCTAACTATGGCAGGTTTGTTATCATATTAAGTTATGATTTTGTAATTCCTAGGATTTTAAGATTTAATTAAATAAAATCAAGTCGAAAATGAGAATGTAATAATTGTTTAGGCTGTATGAATTTACCGTTATTTTGCCGTGTGTCACAAATACAAACCCAATTAAAAAGATAACCAAACTTGGAAATCAAAAGTAATACATAAAAGACTTGTCTTCACGAAGTGATGTCAGATAATAACCAATCATGGCCTTTGTTTGATAAAAACTCTTATGATCAATCTTAGATCCCGAGACTACTACACACTCTAAAGATGGAAGATGGATGAATGTGGTTAATGATGATTGTATGTGGTGGTGCAGTGGTGGCAGGTGGGAGAGAAGTGGTTTGCAAAGGGATGAATTACAACTGAACCAAGCACCCCTATTTATAGTTGGAAATAGATGGTTTACACGGCCCCGTGCCCCATTATTCTCTGTCTTCATTTAATGAGCTGTGTCAGTCCTTATGCTTACACGGCCACGTGTGTCAATGGCACGACCCTGTGGCTGTTTTACTTGCTGTACTATCCAAGATTTGCATATCTGGGAGTTGACCATGGCTCGTGTCCATGGGACATGGCCCCATGTCTCTTGTTTGCTTCTTTTTGTCGTTATTTTTTCATGGAATATGGAGTGGTTCACGACCCCATGTCTTGGTGGCGCGACCCTGTGCTTGACTTCTGATTTGTTGTTTTTGGTCTTGGGTGAAGCTTGGAGGGTCCTTATGAAATGTCAATTTCCCTACTTTTGTATTTATGTTGGTTTTTACCGTTAATTTGTTTGTTTTACACATTTAATGGTAGGAATCTGTACGTTGCTAAGAGTGAGAAAGCCAAATATGGTTGTATAACTGTCAAGTGTGTAGAAGGGTGTCCTTTTTTAGATTGTTCTCACTACATAAAGGGAAAACATGTTATATGGTAAACAGAGTGGAGAATAAATATTCCTGCCGAGGAAACATGGTAAAGAATACACAACTAACTGCAGGGTTTATAGCTAATGAGTTCCTACCATTGTTTAGATCCAAGCCCAACTGGTCTACTAAGGAGATGATATTAGCTGTACAACATAAGTATAAGATCATAATTACCAAGTGGCTAGCTTACAAAGCTAAAGCTTGTGCTCATAAGAAGTTGCATGGATCAATGAGGGATCATTATAGTAAAATTGGTTCGTACATAAGAAAACAAATCCGACATCAACATTTGTTCTTGTAACTGCACCACCAGGTTTCATCAAACTAGATCCAACAGCTACATGTGAAGCATTCTTCAGATTATTTATATGTTCTGATGGTGTGAAAAGAGGGTTTTTAGCAGGATGTAGGAAGGTCTTGTGCATAGATGGTTGTCTTCTTAAGAGTTTCCTGGGGAGAATGCTATAAACTTCCGCTGGAAGGGATGCTAATGAGCAGTTGTATCCCTTGGCATCGGCAGTGGTTGAAGGGGAAAATAATGATAGTTATGAATGGTTCATGGAATAGCTCAAGAAGTGTTTGGGAATAAGTGATGGTGGGCAATCATGGATATTCATATCAGATCAGCAAAAGGTAGTATTTTGTCATGTTGCTTACTAGTAATACTTGAGTTTTATTCTACCATGTTGCTTAATAATAATATTATGATGGTGGAGGGGTATTTTGGTGATTATACAATAATGTATATAAGTTTTGGGTCCTTTAGGGGTATTTTGGTCTTTATACACGCTGGTTTGGTCAATATACACCACTGCACTTTGGTTTGGTCAATACACACCATGACGCATTAGTTTTGGTCATTACACAAAATTGCACTTTTGGTTTGGGTGTTACACACTTCACTTTGGTATGGTCAATACACACGACTACACTTTGGTGTGGTCAATACACACCACCGCACTTTGGCGTGGTTATAGACACCACTAAACATTACGAATGCATTTATGTTTCTGAGCAAATACAATAAGGACTGAACATCTGTTATGGTCACTTCAGTAGGCTTTGGCAGTAAATACAAGGGACTACATATGTTATGGTCAACGACTTTACTGAACATTAAGGGACTTGTGACGCATATGTCTGTCGCCTATGTCATCGAATAGTATCGAGTCGGTATATAGTTGCATAATGTTAGAATGTATATTGGTTACTTCGGATGAAGTGGATATGCACTTCGTACGAAGGTAATCTATCTCCGTACAAAGTGAAACTATATTCGTACGAAGGAGATTTACCTTCGCACGAAGATAGGATCTAGCTTCGTACGAAGGTAATGTGTTGTCTATAAATAGACGTGCAAGCTAGTTCCTTTGTAACATTTTGTGATTTGGACGCCGGAGCTCTGTCCGATTGTTTCTAGGATCTATAATGTACAACAAGTTAATGAAACAGTGATTAAAGTGAATACAATGTGTTTACAATGTCGACTAACTATACACGGATTCCACACGTGTATACTAGGTTATCAAGTTAGTGCCTAAGCTATCGGATCCATCAAACGGACCTTCAAGTGGTATTAGAGTCGGAAGGCCTGATTTGAAGACATTGGACAAGATTCAGCTACAATACATCTTTCTTCTACTCATTCTTTCTTGGCATGGGCAGTGGTTGAAGGGAAAATAATGATAGTTATGAATGGTTCATGGAAGAGCTCAAGAAGTGTTTGGGAATAAGTGATGGTGGGCAATCATGGATATTCATATCAGATCAGCAAAAGGTAGTATTTTGTCATGTTGCTTACTATTAATACTTGAGTTTTATTCTACCATGTTGCTTAATAATAATACTTATGATGGTGGAGGGGTATTTTGGTCATTATACAATAATGTATATAAGTTTTGGGTCCTTTATGGGTATTTTGGTCTTTATACACGCTGGTTTGGTCAATATACACCACTGCACTTTGGTTTGGTCAATACACACCATGACGCATTAGTTTTGGTCATTACACAAAATTGCACTTTTGGTTTGGGTGTTACACACCACTTCACTTTGGTATGGTCAATACACACGACTACACTTTGGTGTGGTCAATACACACCACCGCACTTTAGCGTGGTTATACATACCACTGAATGTTGGTTTGGTCAATACACACCACTACACATTACGACTGCATTTATGTTTTCTGAGCAAATACAATAAGGACTGAACATCTGTTATGGTCACTTTAGTAGGCTTTGGCAGCAAATACAAGGGACTACATATGTTATGGTCAACGACTTTAATGAACATTAAGGGACTTGTGACGCATATGTCTGTCGATTATGTCATCGAATAGTATCGAGTCGGTATATAGTTGCATAATGTTAGAATGTATATTGGTTACTTCGCATGAAGTGGATATGCACTTCGTAGAAGGTAATCTATCTCCGTACGAAGTGAAACTATCTTCGTACGAAGGAGATTTACCTTTGCACGAAGATAGGATCTAGCTTCGTACGAAGGTGATATGTTGTCTATAAATAGACGTGCAAGCTAGTTCCTTTGTAACATTTTGTGATTTGGACGCCGGAGCTCTGTCCGATTGTTTCTAGGATCTGTAATGTACAACAAGTTAATGAAACAGTGATTAAAGTGAATACAACGTGTTTACAATGTCGACTAACTATACACGGATTCCACACGTGTATACTAGGTTATCAAGTTAGTGCCTAAGCTATCGGATCCATCAAACGGACCTTCAAGTGGTATTAGAGTCGGAAGGCCTGATTTGAAGACATTGGACAAGATTCAGCCACAATACATCTTTCTTCTACTCATTCTTTCTTATTTTTGACATTTCCCGGACATTGATAGGACAAATTGGACTGATTTTTTTCACATGACTGTTTAAAAAGAACTAATAACAAATCCTTGAAAGAATCAGAGCTGAAGACAAACGAATTCTTGTCGAAAATTGCAAAAAATGTCAAGTTTTGAACCTATCTTCGCACGAACATAACTTTACCTTCGCACGAAGATAATTTTATCTTTGCATGAAGATAAATTAATTTTTGACATTTTTACTTTATTTGAACCGAAATCTTAATCGTTTTAGCATTTGACGATATATACGGCAATTTTCAATAAAAATGGATAACAATGTGATTGTGTTTGATGAAGGAATTGACAAGGATATTCTTACTCAGTATGTTTTTAAAAGATCGTGTTCTGAAGAATTCGAGGCTTTACAAATGTTCATGTCATCTCAATCTAATAATTATGTTACAAGTACATGTTTATCTGATGAACAAAGTCAAAGCACAAAGAGTGAAGAAGAAGAGAGACAATTTAAAGAGGAAGATAGAGAAGATGTTATTCATAATATGTTGAAATCATCTATGCCTCCTCACGTGTTTAATGCTTTCGCAGGATTCTTCACGAACAAAAACAAAGTTTAAAATACAATGAAGTTCTAGAAAACAAGATTATTCTCAAGGAGAAGATGAAAATGCTTTTGTAGGATTCTTCTACGAACAAAAACAAAATGTAAAATACGATGAAGTTCTAGAAGAACCAGATCATTCTCAAGGAGAAGATGAAATTTTTGAAGTTAATTAGAAGATAAAAGTTGAGAGAGTCTAGGAAGAGAAGGAAGTTGGAAAGAATGAGAAAATCAAGATAGAACGACAATGCACAAAATATATAGAGCCATGCAACTCTTGTGTTGAAAAAGATGAAATATATAAAGCAAAATGCTCAAAATCGTGTGAATCGTGTATTGTTAAAGATGAGAGATATAAAGAGCAGAAGTGTCATACAAATAATCTATCAAGAGATTACAATCAAATGAAAGAAGCTTATGACAAGCTAAGCTATACCATCAAAATTCACCGTGATGCTAATTTGAAAGATGGGGCTACAATCGACATGTTGAAAGCTACGGTAATGGATAAACAGATGGCAATCAATATTCATCTGAACAATATTGTCGATCTAAAACAAGAATTGGAGAAAGTTAGAATTGAAGCCGAAAGGGTCAATAAATTGTTAATCAGTTACTCCACAAGTTAATACGTTATTGATCATATTCTTCCCAAACAAGAGGTAAAAGCTGTCAAGGAAGATAATAATAGTGGAGTTCAGAACAATGACTCGGGTTCATCGTGTTCCTCCTCCAATCTGGAACAATTATTCTAGAAGAAATCATGAAGGAGAGGAGAAGGCGCTCAATCTGAACTCGAAAATGGAACAAAAAGTCGAGTTGCCTGAGAACATAGACGTGACTTATGAATGTGATTCTAATGTGGTTACAAAAGTGGTCGAAAATGTTTTTGAAAACACAGATGCTGAAAAGAGTAATTCAAATTCCCGTTCTGAAATTGAAGAAAGTTTTCATAAGAATTATGTTTCAAAATCAGAACCAAGTTTGAATGATGATCCTAAAATGCTAGCATAGAAAATGAAAGGATCTGACAAACTATTTTCTGATGAAGAATTTCTGATTTTAGAACGTGGATACTAAAAAAACTGAAAAAGTGTTTAAATTAGTTGAAACAAGTTTGTCGAAGCATAGAAAGTTAAAACCGTATTACAGTTCCAAACCTAAATGTTTTTATAGTCATAAAGGTAAAAAATATCCTGAAGACAAAAGAAAAGGTTTGAGATATGTTAAGAAGAAGAAAAACAAGCACAGGTTCCAAAAACTAGATTATTTAAAGAAAATAAGTTTTGTTTTCGGAACAATTTCAGAAAAGGAAAAAGAAAGTTTGGGAAAAAAGCAATCAAATGATAAGTTTGATGCTAGAAAACAACAACTGGAACAGGTTAAGGAACGTCTTCAATGTAATAAAGTTGGACACATAGTTAGACAATGTCTACAGTCAAAGCCTAAACCTGTTTCCGGTGTTAAGAAAAATTTCGGAGATTCAAAGTAAAACTCACTAATGTTTGTAGCAACACAAGTTTGGAAACAAGTCAAAGAATCTACAAACAAAGTGAAACCAGTTAACACTATATTTTCAAAATTTGAAGCTGTGAAACTTCAAAAAGTGATGAACGAAAAGATTCTATATGTATTTCAAGACATCAATGTCTAAAAACCAAACATGGGTGATGAAAAAGGGAATTTTTCCTGTAAAAGTTAAAAATTGTGTGTCAACCGGGAAGTCCGAAAGGGTTTAACAAAAATGGGTAATAAAAGAAAAATCTGTTGAAAAGACTGAACAATTAGTGAAAATTGAAAGTTTAGAAGATTTTCCTTAACTTGAGAAGTCACCAATGAACCTGATTGTGAAAAGAAAATCAAAACTTAGGTTGAACCTAAGATTGAAAAATCTTGGGTTAAACTATTCAATTGATTGTTTGCATTTGTATGTAGGATCTTTCGGAAGATAAAGTAACATGAAGACCCTGAGGTTCCTAGCACATAATAAGGATTTTTGGGCCGGGATAACTAGTTCTACATAAAGGCCATAATTGAATTTTCAATAACGTTTACTTTACAATTTTACAATTTTTTTAAGAAAATTTGAAAATTTCACAGAATCCTTACTGTTGAATAGACAAGATTGGTTGAAAAGACAGGTTTATAAATGTTTTTAAAATTAAATGTGTCAAACGTTTTGTCATCTTAAGGGGGAGAGCGCTTAAAAGTATAATTATGAAGTAGTAATGGATGTCGAATTGAAGTAATTCTCATCGGTTGGTTATCAAAACATACAAAAATATGTTTTGATTTTAGGGGGAGAAATGTTGTAGAAAATACAAAAAACATTTAAAAAAAATAAAAAATGAGTTTACTTGTAGTGTCAAGAAGATTTGTAGTGTCTAAAAAATTAAATAGGTCTCACTGAAGATGTTCCAGTAGGCTTCGCACATTCATTAGATTGTTTCTGAGATATAAACATAAATAAATAACTTCTTAATTAGCGGGTTAACATCTCTGGATATATGGTCTTAGTACACCAAAATTTCGTTTGAGAGATTGCCGGATTCTGAGATACTAGGTCTTTATAGATAATTGATATTCTGTATTATAAAAGTTCTTCTAATTTTGTGTTAGCAATGGCCTAGAACTTGTAAAATACTTTTGCTTTTACACTTGAAAACTGCACAAAATGGAAGTATCGACAAATATTACAATAAGCACTCAAAAGATTCCAAATTGTAACACTACTTTTAAGTCGAGCCTTCATCTCTTTGTCGGTACGGTGGTACTAACCTAAGCTTTCAAGGTCTCGCACTACCCAGATACATATAGCAGTTAGATATATTCATCTATATGATGAAATCCAGGGAATCTTGATACGGGAATATATTCTAAGGTGGGAAACATGGTAAGTCAAGTTCCTAAAATTACCTAATGTATCTCAGAACAATTGAGAAATGTGTAGAGATTTATGTGGACAATTTACTGACAATCTAATTGAATTTATTTAGAACTTAAAGTCTTATAAAGGTCAATAGTATTGGTGATATGTCTAAAAAAACTGGTATGATCCTTTAACACAAACTCACAAAAAATACGTCTGTAAACATGTTTGTACATAATTAGTATTGTTGCTCATTTCATAAAAACAAAAAGATTTTATGTTCATTTTAATTTCGACTGCCGATGAGGAAAAACTGATTTTCAAAATATAGAGCTGCTAAACACAAATTAGAAATTTGAACTGTTTGAAAATGATTAAAGTTCATTAAGTTGAGACTTAAATTTGAGTCAAAACATAAGTTTGTTCTTAAACAAGATCAGTCAAGGTCATTAATTTGAACTTGATAGATAAATCAGATAATCAAGGTTATTAATTTGGACTTGATTAACTGAGAGGGTTTATAAATGAGAAAAAAAATTAACATTTGAAATGTTTATTTTTAGAAATTTCAAAGTTTGAATATGAAATGTTATCTGAATGTATGAAAGAATGAATAGGAAGTTAAATGTAAGGGAGAACAGGATAAAAATGTTGAATGATGACAAAGAATGCTCAAAGAAAGGGGGAGCGTGCTGATACGCAATGTTTACTATTCTAGATCAAAGAAAATAGAAGACTGTTGATAATGTCTTAAGATCAAGAAAGTTAAAGCTATTAAAGTTTTGAAGAAACTTAAAGAATTTTAAAGACTCTGGATCTTAAATGAAGATTCGAGGACTACGACAACAACCAAGGGGGAGGCTGTTGATGCATATGTCTGTCGCCTACGTCATCAAATAGTATCGAGTTTGTATGTAGTTGCATAATGTTAGAATGTATGTTGGTCACTTCGCACGACGTGAATATGCACTTCATACGAAGGTAATCTATCTTCGTAGAAAGGAGATTTACCTTCGCATGAAGATAGGATCTAGCTTCGTACGAAGGTAATGTGTTGTCTATAAATAGACGTGGAAGCTAGTTCATTTGTAACGTTTTGTGATTTGGATGGCGAAGCTGTGTCCGATTGTTTCTAGGATTTGTAATGTACAACAAGTTAATGAAACAGTGATTAAAGTGAATACAATGTGTTTACAATGTCGACTAACTATACACGGATTCCGCATGTGTAAACTAGGTTATCAAGTTAGTGCATGAGCTATCAGATCCGTCAAACAGACCTTTAGGACTACATATGCTCACTGCAGTGGATTGTTTGGCACATATGTTATGACAAGATACAATAAGGGACTACATATTCTATAAGTGAAATCTGGTTTTTCATTCATAAGTTCAATATCGTACAACCAAATTCAATGTCTACTTTAACATGTACAACCATATGATAGTGACAAAAAACAAAATAAACACAAATGGTTACTTCCACATGGATTCTTTGGCACAAATTTGTCTTTACAACATCTTGTTCTCTTCTAATAACAACTTGTTCTACAATTTCAAATTCTCATTCTTCAATTCTTGGTAACTTACAAGGCTTCTTATCATTGCACTTGAACTGCACTTTGAATGAGCTTCAAATAATTTGTCTAAATCTTGTTTCTACATAAAGAACTTGCAATCGGATAACTACAAACCAAGATTAGCATTTTAGTTTCAACAACAAATTAAATTCGTAATATAATTAAACAATTTACAGGCCATTTTGGGCAACCATAAACTGATCACCTTGTCGAACACTTTTTCGTCCAGCCACACGAAGAACAACAACAATTTCATGATGACAATACATGTTTCCATCCAATCGACCTTGAATATTTTAGGTGTTCGACTCACACTCCATGAAGAATTGGAAGAGGAACTCATGTTGATTAGAACTTAGGTTGTGTATATCAGTTTAATGATTTGAACTTATGCTTGAATTGGGCTCGATTCATTTCTGTCACACCCCGACCCGCAGCGGAATAAGAGTCGGGGCATAATTGGGTTATCACCAAAGTTCATGACATTTACTAATATGTTTCATATTTAATAAAGTCAAAGTTACATTTCCAAATATCCAAACATGTTCATACAATACAAAGAAAATAAACCAAACATAACAATCCCAACTCTAAATCATTTTATTCTTCTAGTCCAATCCTATGTGTTCCTAGCTGCTGCTGGTTCACCTGTATCATGTGTAAAAATGGGGGTTTTTGGGTCAAAATAAGTTGGCGAGTGAACCTTATTAGATAAACATTTATTAACGAATTACTTGTTAGTTTATCAATGAAAAATTGTGCATAATCATACATGATCAAATGTAAATAATCAAGCAGTGGCAAATAGCAATCACAACTATAACATACAATAACAGATGACAGCATACATGAACATACCAACATCATACGATAAATAACATAAATGAAACTGTGCGATCAAGGCTCAATCAAACGGAGCCGATCATGTACTGAAAATGAAAATGTCTGTGCGATCAAGGCTCAATCAAACGGAGCCGATCGTATGTGGGCACGCCAGGTTCAACCTCATAATGAAATGGGGAACATGCTCAACGCTCATAATGTAATGGGGAGCGGCGGCCTATGAAATTGCATGTACTGAAAATAATAAACTTGCATCCAAAAATAACTACACAACAGAAACAAACTGAATACACAAGTTCATGATATGATGTATGCACAATGGTTTAAGTATAATATTTATCAAGACACATGATACACCCCAAAACGTGATTAAAACGGGGAATTTGAAAAGATTCACTCACATTGGGTGCGTTGGATTGGAGATGGTGAAATGCGCACGAATTAGATGAGCGGAACAACGAGAAATACTAACCTAAATAATAACGGAAAAATATATTAAATGAGTGGATTTTATTAAGGATTTTAATGACATTTTTAGATATATTTTTGTGAGTTTAAGGCTATTTTCTATCTTTAAAAATGTTATTTTTAAATATTTTTAATTGATTTTTAAATTAAATTAAATAAATAAAAATATAAAAAAAGTTGTTTATTTTGCATTGACCGTTGACCGTTGACCTGTTGACTTGTTGACCGGTTCGGTCAGTGACATAGTTTGCGCCGGGTGAGGCTCGAACCCGAGACCTCCCGTACGCGTGCACGCAGCTCTACCAACTGAGCTACGTGTCTAACCCGAAATAATCTTGTTTTTAATTATATTTATATACTAATTCGGTTTAACCAAAATTCTTTTAATTTCAAAAACATTTTAATTTAACGAACCGGTGCCAGTGACGGGTTTCGAACTCGCGACGTGTGACTTAGTGTTGCACACAGTCCACCGCTGGACTGTGTGTCTAACTTGGTTATTATCTCGGTTTTTATTATACTTAACAACTAACTGAGTTAACCCGGTTTAGTTTTTAAACAAAAAGGAATTTTATTACATAAGGAGTGCGTGTAGCAGGGATCGAACTCGGGACTTGCATGTGTATTTTGCACACAGTCCACCGCTGGACTGTGTGTCTAACCCGTTTAAACTACCAATTTTAATTATACTTATAGTATTGTCAAAGTTCATCTTCTTCATTGGATTTTTACCGACAGCAGTTTACATCATTAAAACTTGTTAATTCGATTGCTAGGCATTACACAAACTGATAAGAGATAGCAGGGATGACAATTAGAGGAAAAACATACTGGTGAACGATTGGTTACAGAGTTCCGGCAGGCGTCGGTCTCTGTTTTTGTGCACCTCAACTGAACAGACGATTAGCCGTTTTTGATTAGTCAATTGTGGAATTGAAGTGATAAACAAACGTTAACGATGTGTTTGAAGGTCCTTACCGTTTCGCAGACGAAGATAAAGACTTTCAGGAAAGTTTCGGCGAACTGGAATTAGTTGAATACAGCGTCTGAATTCGATTTCAATTGAGAGGTTTAAGTTAGAAATAGCCTAACTATTGTTGAACTGCAATGATATTGAAAGATTTACCGTTTGAGGATGAATACGGTTTTCCGGCGAGATTTGCAGAAAATTCCGGCGAGCTGATTTAAGCGTTCTGATGGTCTGAAAATGTGACGAAAGTGAAATGGGATGTTTGTATGATATTTCTGAGTCGCGAGAGAGGTCTGGAATTGAAGTAATTGGGACTTTGATTCTTTTCGGTTATAAAAACCGATAGTAATGAAAATTGATGTTCAATCACCTCTGAATTGATTAAAGACATCGGTTCATCGGTTATGAACGTGAATGCGCGAGTAATCAAACGATTTGACGGTTGATTTGCCGATTTCCGTTTCTCAGTTGGTGAAACCGGTTTAACCTAGTCTGTATATACACCTCATTTGTTTCCTAGAGATAACAGAAAACACAAAGTGGCGGAGTGGTGATGTGAGTTGTGTTAAGTCGTTGGAGTTGTTCTTGGCTGACCCGGGTTCGAGTCCCGGCAGCAACATATTTTTTTTTATTTATTTTGTTTTAACTTTTTATCAAATATAATTTTTATAGTTTAGTTTATTTATTAACTATGTATCGTTTTAAATCAAAATAATCATAAAATTCAACGTGACTTTTATAACTTGATATTCGATTACAAAACGGAGCGGGTTTTGAAAACCCGTTTTTTTTAAAAATGTTACAGTATCCCCTACTTTTAGGAAATTCGTCCCGAAATTTAAGTAGTTGAAGTAGTAGGAAAAAGATGCGGGTATTTTTTGCGCATTGAGTCTTCACGTTCCCAAGTAAACTCAGGTCCCCGTTTCGACTCCCAGCGTACCCTAACAATTGGAATGCGACTTCGTCATAGACGTTTCTCTCCGAAGTCCATGATCTCTACAGGTCTTTCAATAAATGCATAGATTCATCAATCTGAATATCTTCCAGCGGAATATGGAGGTTCTCATCAGCGAGGCACTTCTTCAAGTTCGACACGTGGAATGTGGGATGATTCCTGTTGAGTTCTTCTGGTAGGTCAAGCTTGTATGCTACAGGACCTACTCTTTCGAGTATCTTGAAAGGTCCTACGTAACGTGGTGCTAGCTTGCCCTTTTGACCAAAACGAACTACTCCTTTCCATGGTGATACTTTTAAAAGTACATGATCACCAATGTTAAACTCTAAGGGCTTCCGTCGTTTATCTGCATAACTCTTTTGACGACTTTGAGCCGCTAGAAGATTGTTTCGAATTTGATGGATCTTGTCTGTGGTTTCTTGGATCAATTCTGGACCAGTAATTTGAGCTTCCCCAATTTCGTGCCAACATACAGGAGATCGGCACTTACGACCATATAATGCTTCAAAAGGTGCCATGCCGATACTTGAATGATAGCTGTTGTTGTACGAAAATTCAACTAATGGTAGGTGGGCGTCCCAATTTCCCTTGAAGTCTATGACACATGCTCGAAGCATATCTTCAAGAGTTTGAATGGTGCGCTCAGACTGTCCATCAGTTTGAGGATGATAGGCGGTACTGAGATCTAATCGCGTGCCCATAGCGGATTGTACTGCTTGCCATGTTCGTGAAGTGAAACGACCATCACGATCAGAAATAATGCTTAACGGTACCCCATGTCGGCTTACTATTTCGTTGATATAAATACGAGCAAGCTTTTCGTTCTTGAAATCTTCGCGGATAGGAATAAAGTGAGCTGATTTTGTAAGTCGGTCTATAATTACCCATATAGTGTCATACCCACCAGAAGTGCGAGGTAACCCGGTAATGAAATCCATGGTTATATTTTCCCACTTCCATACAGGTATTTCCGGTTGGACTAGAAATCTTGAGGGTCTTTGGTGTTCAGCCTTCACCTTGGAACATGTAAGGCACTTGGAAACAAAAACGGCAATATCCTTCTTCATTCCAGGCCACCAATAGGTATATCGTAGGTCTTAATACATCTTATCGGCTCCTGGGTGTATAGAATATCGCGTTTTGTGAGCTTCATTCATAAGAATTTCACGAAGATTGTTGTGGTTAGGAATCCAGATACGATCTAGGTAATACAGAATACCGTCAGATTTAGTCTCAAATTTTAGCTCAGCTCCACAGGACATCTCCTTTCGTACATCTTCTTCCGTTATTGAAACGTGTTGGGCTTCTCGAATTTGATCTTTAATATCAGTTATAATTTGCGAACATAGAAGACGAATGGAGTTCGCATAACCCTTTCGACTAAGTGCATCAGCCACCACATTTGCTTAACCATGTTGGTATCTAATTTCACAGTCGTAATCATTTAGAAGTTCGACCCATCTTCGTTGCCTCATGTTTAACTCTTTTTGATTGAAGATATGTTGAAGACTCTTGTGGTCAGTGTATATTTCACACTTAGTACCATAGAGATAATGTCTCCATATCTTAAGAGCGAACACAACGGCTCCAAGTTCTAGGTCATGAGTGGTGTAGTTCTTTTCATGTGTCTTGAGTTGTCTCGAAGCATAAGCTATGACTTTTCCTCTTTGCATTAGAACGCAGCCTAATCCTTGCCCTGACGCGTCGCAATAGACTACAAAATCATCACAACCTTCAGGAAGAGTGAGGATTGGTGCATCACAAAGTTTTTGTTTAAGAGTTTGAAAGGCTTCTTCTTGCTTGGGTCCCCATATGAAAGGTTTTCCCTTATGAGTTAAAGCCGTGAGTGGTACAGCAATGCGAGAGAAGTTTGAAATGAACCGACGATAATAGCCAGCTAGACCAAGGAAAGATCTTACTTCAGTTGGTGTACGTGGAGCTTGCCATTCTTGAACCGCTTTGATCTTTGAAGGGTCGACATGTATTCCCTTGTCATTGACTACATGCCCGAGGAATTGCACCTCCTTTAACCAGAATTCACATTTGGAAAATTTGGCATAAAGCTTTTCCTTTTCTAAAAGTGCAAGGATGAGTCGAAGATGACGCTCATGATCAGATTTAAATTTTGAATAAATAAGAATATCGTCGATGAAGACTATAACAAATCGATCAAGATAAGGTTTGCAGACTCTGTTCATTAGGTCCATGAAGACAGCTGGTGCGTTGGTTAAACCAAATGGCATAACCATGAATTCATAGTGGCCATAACGAGTTCGAAAAGCAGTCTTAGGGACGTCTTCTTCATGCACTCTAAGTTGATGATAGCCAGATCGAAGGTCGATTTTTGAAAAGCAGCTGGCACCCTGTAGTTGGTCAAGAAGATCATCAATGCGAGGTAAAGGATAACGATTCTTGATTGTTAACTTGTTGAGCTCTCTATAGTCGATGCACATACGAAACGATCCATCTTTCTTCTTTACAAAAAGGACAGGTGCACCCCAAGGCGACGAGCTAGCACGTATGAATCCCTTATCAGTCAACTCTTGTAATTGACTGGCTAGCTCTTGCATTTCAGAGGGGGCTAACCTATAAGGAGACTTTGCAACTGGTGTAGCACCAGGTATAAGATCAATACGGAATTCGACGTCTCTAACTGGAGGAAGTCCTGAAATGTCGTTAGGAAAAACTTGTGGGAAGTCTTTTACTACAGGAATGTCTTCAAGTTTCTTCTCCATGGTTCCCTTTTTGATGATATGAGCTAAAAACGCGACATAATTCTTGCGAAGATATTTTTGAGCTTGAAGACAAGACATTAAGCTGAGCCCTTTCGACGAGGTTTCTCCAATGATTCGAAGAGTCTGTCCGTTTGAAAGAGGAATACGAATAAATTTTTCATGACATACAACTTCTGCCTGATGTTGACTGAGCCAATCCATACCGATGATATCAAAACTTCCCAGCTTCATAGGAATAAAGTCGACTGAGAAATCGTGGTCGTTTAAGGTGAGTGTACAGTTGCGTATAATAGAGTTTAGTGAAACTGGTTTCCCGTCCGCAACTTCTACCGTTATGGATTTCGTGAGCTTATCCCGATTTTTGTTTAAGATAGATTCAAATTCTAAAGACACAAAACTTCTATCTGCACCAGTATCAAATAACATAGATGCATATCTACCGTTTATAAGGAACGTACCGTTAACCACATTGCCGTCAGCTCTGGCCTGGTTAGCGTTGATATTGAAAGCTCTCCCTCTTGCAGGTGGAGGAGCTTGGTTTGCTTGATTCACCGGGTTGGCTTGGGCCTGGGCATGAATAATATTAACCAACCTTGGACAAGTGTTTCTGAAATGGCTCGGGTCACCACAATTGTAGCAAGCCCGCATTGGTTGACCCATAGGATAATTGGGCTGGTAATATGTTTGGGCTAAATGTTGGGTGGGTGGTAATAGTAGGGGTTGTTGGGCTTGGCCCATTAATTGTTGGTGGGTTTGGGTTAAAGGTTGGTGGCGGTTCGTTCGTTGAGGCATGCGGCAAGTTTGAACAGTATGACCTGCGCGACCGCAGCCGGTGCAATATTGGCAAGGATGATCAGGGGAATGGTGATATTGGCAACGGTTACATTTTGGTAACGGGCCAGTGTAAGGTCTTCTATGCGGGTGAAGGAGTGACTTGAGTAATGGGTGCAGCAGGAATAGGGGAGTTGGTTTGAGTAACTGCAAAATTTCTGGTGTTGCGCTTCCTCTTGTTAGCAAACTTAGAGGAAGGAATAGGGTGGTTTGAAGTTTGTCCCTCAACAGGGGCTTTCTTTTTCTCTTCTTTGAACTTCCCATTGCGAATTCGGTTCTCGGTCAGTTCAGTTGCTAACTCCATAGCAGTTTCAAGTGTTACTGGTGAAACGCTGAGAACTGAATCTTGGATTTTCGAGGGAAGCCCTCGAATGTAATGCTCGATCAGATGATAGGTTGGGGTGAACAAATTTGGAACCATTTGGTTCAACTCCAAGAACCTCTTGTTATAGGTGGTGTGATCTCCCTCCTTCTGCTTTAGAGCATGAAATTCATCCTCCAACTTTTTAATTTCACTCCTAGGACAGAAACGCCTAGTCATGATTTCCCTTAACTCCTCCCCAGTTAAGGCCATTGCATCTTCAGTTCCCCTCTTCCCTTTCTCAGCATTCCACCAAGTGAGAGCTACCCCAAATAGTCTCCCGGTGGCGTATCAAACCTTGCGATCCTCAGGACAATCGCAGTTTAGAAAGGTGTTTTCCATCTCCTCGAACCAATGTAGGAGAGCAGTGACACCCTCGGTCCCTTCAAATTTAGGAGGATCACAAGACTTGAAATGTTTGTATGAACACTTGCTGGTAGGAGGGTTGTCGATGTTCTGGTCATGTTGTTGGGGAGGGTTAGTAGGATTTGTAGCGAGGGCTTGTTGCACTTGGACCACAATGTCAGGCAGTATCGTGGCCACTTGTTTCGCGATCTGAGTGGCCAAACGATCCTGAGATCTTCCTGATCTTTTACCCCTTCGTTGTTGTCTAGACGACATCTACAGGATCATACAATGAGAAGATTGTGAGTTTATGGTGTCTTTTTAGGTGTCATGTGTCTTTAAGAAACTGAAAATAACATAAATATCAATAATGCAACTACATCCATAGGATGTCTTGTGTTCGCTCATGTTGGGCCTCAAATGTCTCCCATACCTTCACCTATAGAGTCATGTGGGCCCCCATGGCTATTGGCTTGGTAGGGTTCACATTAGTATTGGCAATTTAACACTCGCATCACCCGAATGCAAACCACAAAATATGTTCATGAGATGTTTGGTCGGAACGTGTCCAGGTGTAGACACAATGACAACTCAAAGTGGGGTTAGCTCACACGACGTTTGGTATAGCATGCTTTGGCCTAATAGGTACTTCGTACTCTCATCGTTAGTCCCCAGGTAGGCAAACTGGTCCTTTATTTTGGATTTATACGAATGCCAGCCTAGACAGGATGTTCCGACTACCGGTACTGGTACCCTTCCAGTTACTACATGCCCGTCATGAGAACTCACTTTGATGAGATTTGAAAACACAAAAATCATTGTAAAAGTAATCATGATGTGGTGTGTGCTTTCATGGATGTGATATGTTATGAGTATATGATTCATGATAGGCATTATGTGATAATACATACTTATGAACATGCTTGCATAATATTGAATGTAACATTTAACATAAAACATATAAATATCATGAAATTTGGCATGTAACACACAAAAATCTTATAAGTTTCTAATCAACTATAGTATAGGCTCTAAGGGTCTAATAACCTATCCTATATCCCTATAGTCATGGCTCTGATACCAATCTGTCACACCCCGACCCGCAGCGGAATAAGAGTCGGGGCATAATTGGGTTATCACCAAAGCTCATGACATTTACTAATATGTTTCATATTTAATAAAGTCAAAGTTACATTTCCAAATATTCAAACATGTTCATACAATACAAAGAAAATAAACCAAACATAACAATCCCAACTCTAAATCATTTTATTCTTCTAGTCCAATCCTATGTGTTCCTAGCTGCTGCTGGTTCACCTGTATCATGTGTGAAAATGGGGGTTTTTGGGTCAACATAAGTTGACGAGTGAACCTTATTAGATAAACATTTATTAACGAATTACCTGTTAGTTTATCAATGAAAAATTGTGCATAATCATACATGATCAAATGTAAATAATCAAGCAGTGGCAAATAGCAATCACAACTATAACATACAATAACAGATGACAGCATACATGAACATACCAACATCATACGATAAATAACATAAATGAAACTGTGCGATCAAGGCTCAATCAAACGGAGCCGATCGTATTGCATGTACTGAAAATGAAAATGTCTGTGCGATCAAGGCTCAATCAAACGGAGCCGATCGTATGTGGGCACGCCAGGTTCAACCTCATAATGAAATGGGGAACATGCTCAACGCTCATAATGTAATGGGGAGCGGCGGCCTATGAAATTGCATGTACTGAAAATAATAAACTTGCATCCAAAAATAACTACACAAAAGAAACAAACTGAATACACAAGTTCATGATATGATGTATGCACAATGGTTTAAGTATAATATTTATCAAGACACACGATACACCCCAAAACGTGATTAAAACGGGGAATTTGAAAAGATTCACTCACATTGGGTGCGTCGGATTGGAGATGGTGAAATGCGCACGAATTAGATGAGCTGAACAACGAGAAATACTAACCTAAATAATAACGGAAAAATATATTAAATGAGTGGATTTTATTAAGGATTTTAATGACATTTTTAGATATATTTTTGTGAGTTTAAGGCTATTTTCTATCTTTAAAAATGTTATTTTTAAGTATTTTTAATTGATTTTTAAATTAAATTAAATAAATAAAAATATAAAAAAATTGTTTATTTTGCGTTGACCGTTGACCGTTGACTTGTTGACCGGTTCGGTCAGTGACATAGTTTGCGCCAGGTGAGGCTCGAACCCGAGACCTCCCGTACGCGTGCACGCAGCTCTACCAACTGAGCTACGTGTCTAACCCGAAATAATCTTGTTTTTAATTATATTTATATACTAATTCGGTTTAACCAAAATTCTTTTAATTTCAAAAATATTTTAATTTAACGAACCGGTGCCGGTGACGGGTTTCGAACTCGCGACGTGTGACTTAGTGTTGCACACAGTCCACCGCTGGACTGTGTGTCTAACCTGGTTATTATCTCGGTTTTTATTATACTTAACAACTAACTGAGTTAACCCGGTTTAGTTTTTAAACAAAAAGGCATTTTATTACATAAGGAGTGCGTGTAGCAGGGATCGAACTCGGGACTTGCGTGTGTATTTTGCACACAGTCCACCGCTGGACTGTGTGTCTAACCCATTTAAACTACCAATTTTAATTATACTTATAGTATTGTCAAAGTTCATCTTCTTTACTGGATTTTTACCGACAATAGTTTACATCATTAAAACTTGTTAATTCGATTGCTCGGCATTACACAAACTGATAAGAGATAGCAGGGATGACAACTAGAGGAAAAACATACCGGTGAACGATTGGTTACAGAGTTCCGGCTGGCGTCGGTCTCTGTTTTTGTGCACCTCAACTGAACAGACGATTAGCCGTTTTGATTAGTCAATTGTGGAATTGAAGTGATAAACAAACGTTAACGATGTGTTTGAAGGTCCTTACCGTTTCGCAGACGAAGATAAAGACTTTCAGGAAAGTTCCGGCGAACTGGAATTAGTTGAATACAGCGTCTGAATTCGATTTCAATTGAGAGGTTTAAGTTAGAAATAGCCTAACTATTGTTGAACTGCAATGATATTGAAAGATTTACCGTTTGAGGATGAATACGGTTTTCCGGTGAGATTTGTAGAAAATTCCGGCGAGCTGATTTAAGCGTTCTGATGGTCTGAAAATGTGACGAAAGTGAAATGGGATGTTTGTATGATATTTCTGAGTCGCGAGAGAGGTCTGGAATTGAAGTAATTGGGACTTTGATTCTTTTCGGTTATAAAAACCGATAGTAATGAAAATTGATGTTCAATCACCTCTGAATTGATTAAAGACATCGGTTCATCGGTTATGAACGTGAATGCGCGAGTAATCAAACGATTTGACGGTTGATTTGCCGATTTCCGTTTCTCAGTTGGTGAAACCGGTTTAACCTAGTCTGTATATACATCTCATTTGTTTCCTAGAGATAACAGAAAACACAAAGTGGCGGAGTGGTGATGTGAGTGTGTGTTAAGTCGTTGGAGTTGTTCTTGGCTGACCCGGGTTCGAGTCCCGGCAGCAACATATTTTTTTTTATTTATTTTGTTTTAACTTTTTATCAAATATAATTTTTATAGTTTAGTTTATTTATTAATTATGTATCGTTTTAAATCAAAATAATCATAAATATTCAACGTGACTTTTATAACTTGATATTCGATTACAAAACGGAGCGGGTTTTGAAAACCCGTTTTTTTTACAAATGTTACAATTTCTATGAGAGTAGGTAGCTTGATGAAGAAATTAGGGTTTGTTTATTGTTACAATCGACAGTTGTGTTATAAAGGATGGGATGAAAGGAGCTTGACACGTAATCGCCATGTCATATAGTCCACGTAGGAAAGTGGTTGATGCATAAGACAAAAAACTAACAGAGTTAGTGATTTGTTAATAGAGTGGTGCCAGAAAAGACTAAAAGTCAAGTTGAAGGTGTCGGGCATCAAAGTGTTAGTTGGGGGTGGCAACGGCTAAAGGTCTATAGTTGGGGTGATAAATCCAATAACCCTTAATTTTTAATGTTGTCGGGTTAAATATTAAATTTATTAAAGGAAAAGTTATGTTATTGTATATGAAAGTCAAGTCATTTGTTACCCAAAATATATATAATGATAAACATGAGAGTTGCGCATTACAACAGGTAAGTTTAAACGTAGATAAATAAACGTTGCAATGATTTTTTTTGAGATGAGCACCGCCCGGTTAAAAACCAAACACTTTAAAAATACGTCTAAAGCAACCTGTCGGTTTAAAAACGTTACGGAAATCATGTCAAAACATAGGTAAATATAACTCATGTAGCACATTTATATTAAAAACAAAACCTATAAAAACCAGGTAACATAGAATTCGTTAAAAACTCAAAAGGATAACTTTACTAAAGTTAGGGATTGTAGGGTAAATCGGTTAAAAGAAAAGAAAAACACATCAACGAACCTAAGGGTGTAAACAAAAATTAAACTAGAGCGTAGGGAATAAATGAGCCAAATGTATTGCAAAGGGTGTAAATAAAAATTAAATCAAAGTGGAGGGGATTAAAAAAATATTAGTTTATGGGTAATTGGATTTTATCACCCCCAACTATCGACCTTTGACCGTTGCCAACCTCAACTAACACTTTGACGCCCGGCACCTCCAACTTGACTTTCAGTTTGTGCTGGCACCGCTCTTTTAAAAGATCTCTAACTATGTTAGTGTTTGATCCTACGTGTCAAACAGTTGCCTACGTGGACTATATGACATGGTGATTTAGTCGATATTAAACCCTGGATCATCTCTTAATAGAGCTAAATCTAATCGATGACACATAGAGGATTATCAAAGACAAAGATACAAGAATCAAGCCCTAATCATTCGCATTCAAGGTACGATTTTGCAGAACTTTGATTTTACGCATTGTTTGAGATGGTGGAAACAATAGATCTCCTACTTTAGTATGCTGGTTATATTGAAGTAGGATTTGGCCAACCACAGTATGTTGGAGGTGAGTCAAGCTTAGTTTTAATAGATGTAGACCACATTTCATACTTTTAACTAGTAGAGTATGCAATGGGATCAGGTTTTTACAAATCCATTGACATTCGTAAGTATGGGTTGGATGCTGGTGATGAGGAACTTAGGCATTTTCATAATGATAAAGATGTGTTGGACTTAGCTGTGAAGGTTTTCCATTGGACGGAACCATTTATGGAAGTACTCATGCAACAAGGTTCATTAATGGCACCTAAATCCCACTCCAGTTCTAGGCCCACTAAACCAGCTACCTAACCCACTTCCCAGCCGAATGAACAAAAAGCCTACTCCAAAAAGTCTACTAGGTTAATTGATAGGGTTTCCCCAACATGTAGATCGAAGTCATCAAGTAATAAGGCTACAATGGATGTAGACATATAACATGTTGAAGGTAGTGATGATAGTGACAATAATGTTGAAGTAGTTGGCTCAGCAAAGTTAAATGATGATTCAGATGATCAAGATTTTGATGAACTAGTTGAAAACAATGATGATGATGAGGAGGTTCAGGATTAGGTAATTGGTTTAGAGTCAAATAGAGAGGACTTTGAATGGGGACAATCACAAGATGTAGTTATAAATGATAGTAAAATTTATTTTGAAGCCAAAAAAGAGTTGTTTGATGCCTACTTATAGGAAAAAGAAATAGAGGGAAAGGTTTATGGAACTAATGATGCAGGGTGTTCACAAATCGAGGGGTATAGTAGTTATGAGGAATCTGATGGTGACATTATCACACCTGGTGATAGTGAGGATGATGATATCAAGGGTAAGAAGTACAAGGAAGCTGCTCCATCTGTAAGTGAACACACTAACTGGAAGAAATTTATTTGAAAGGTGGGGACAAGGTTGGCATCAAGGGATGCCTTACATGAGTGGAAGGTGTATGATTTTTAATATATTTTAAGAACTTTTTACTAGTTTATCAAGCTTTAAGTTTATATAACACGATATAACACTATCACTCTCGTCAACGTCTAATCTAACCAAATTGTTGAGAAAAGATTTTTAATAGTTAGTTAAAATAAACAAACTAAAATAAATAAAAGATAAAAATAGACTAGATAGAATCACTTGGTTACGACTTATCTTTCACGTATCCTTTGATGATTTCCACACTTTAGGTTTTTTAAGAGATTATCTTGGTTATAGTGTCATGTCCCTCTTTTGGAGGCAACGCCACCCTTGGCCATATTGGTCTGAGTCAGCAGGGATACAGTCCCACAAAGCCGGTTTGAAGTTTTAATAGTAGTTTTATTATAAGGGATTCAAGTCGTTCTTACTTCCCCCTATTTGATGCTATCTTCCTCAAAGGAATTCCTAATAATCTTGAATCAAGTCCTCACAGGATCTATACACTGAAGAGGCAAGAACTTTACCCAAAACACCTTTCTAACTGTAGGTCCACTTGGAGGATCAAGATTAACCTACTTCCCTGTTAATACAACATAAATACAAGTGCGGAATCCTCGTAAGTATGCAAACCAACACAAAGTAAGAAACACAGGATAACCAAAGATTCAATATCTTGATTAACAGAAGAGAAGTAGTACAAATACATACAAACAATGTTGATACAGACTCATGAAATACTCTCTATGTTCTTGTCTCTCTCTCTCTAGTGTAGCTCACTCTAATGTCACACTGGTCTCCCTCTGATGTCTCTAGCTTACACTGAGAAGGCAGTGCTGCTTATATAGTGTCCACACCCAACAACAGTACGAAGTATGTTACTGGTTGTACGAAACACCAAAAGACACGAAGGACATTCTCCAAAGATGCTCATATGAACGAACTGGCTCGTATGAATCAAGCAATCAGCTTGTTGAGATGAATTCACTCGTACGATTAAGGAGTCACTCGTACAAATGATGAGTGGCTCGTACGAGCAACATCTTGCTCATACGAAGCATTTCCCACTCGCACATAGATGTGTTCTTCGAAGATCATGCCACATATATGACGTACATAAGACTCAACATTATGCACACATGCAACTATTTTACACAGACAAGCTAATCGTCATACTAAACAAGATAGGAGGATATCTTGATTTGGTCGACACGACCAAACTATACAGACACTGTAAACAAAGACCGTACAATTACAAATGCAACTAAGAACAAGCAACAGACACAAAAGTGTATCAACAAACTCCCCCTTGGCTATTTCTTGGTCTTCAGTCTTCGGTCTTTATTCTGAATAGCCTGCTGTATCAACAAACTCCCCCTAAAGATCTGCTATCCATCATTGATAGAGCATCAGGTCTTCAAAACTTTCTAGAAACATCAAACCTTTCCTGTTTCCTCTTGAGTACCACTGGAGGTAACTAGATCAGTCATGATCTGCTGCACATTAGACTCTATTACTAGAGTTGATCCAAAACTTTTTGTTGCGAGGATGAGGCCGAAGCATCAGGATTGCCATGGTCTTCGCTAACTTGATCACGTTTTCGCTTGATCTCCTGCCCTTTGCATCTATCAATTTATAGAATGTTCACCCTCTTTCTGCTCATTTCAAACACGTCTTTAATAACATTAAAGCCTTCAACCAGTGTAGCATTATGAGAATGATACCATTCTCTCAATTCATTATGCTTAGCAGTTAATGTTTCCGTAGATCATTGTACAGACACACTAAGTTCTTTTAGCCTATTTATCTCAATCCCCCGAGAGTTATCAGCTGCTCTCATCTGTTGAAGCTGAGTTGCTCTTTCAGTATCTGCAGCCTTTAGTCGCTCATTTTCTTTTTTTAACTAAGCAATTTCAGAATCCTGTTTTCTAACGGTCTCTTTCAAAGAATTTATCTCTAACTATTGTTTGACTACTACATTATGAGTTAAAGACATAAACTCCAAATGTTTGTTAATCTGGATTGCCGTAGCTTGCAACTGAGAGAACAGAATTCTATTTTCTCATCCTGTTCCATTTCAGAGAACGAACAACTGGTTCATTTTGCATTTTGTTGATAAGATGTAGACTGGGATTGTTGAACTGAAGAAGTAGTAGGTTTCGATTGAACTGGAGTATCTTCAGCCGAAGGTGTTTCAGCTGCTCTGGTATTTGAAGGTTGTGGTTTAGAAATTGTAGTGGATTCCGTCATTGCAGGCTCAGTTCCTCTATTGTAAAGGTAGGCTGGACTTTTGCAACTGGTTTACCTACACCATCATTTCCAACATTATCACCATCATCATCGTTACCCTTTCCCTTTTTATGACCAAACTTATCTTCAATCATCTTTTTCAAAGTTGGTTCTTCATTATCTGTATCGTTGTCATCATGGCACCACTTGTCGTTTTCTGGTGCAGTATATTGATCATTTTCCAGAAAACCGATCAACTTACGAGGGGGTGTGCTTTCCTTGTAACGTTTGCTACACCCCTAAAGATCTTCAACGAATGTTCCATCATAACTTCTACTTTTAGAACATCGTTGTTGCTCTTTGGAAGATTCGGATGTTGCACATTCAAGATCAAATGGAGAAACAAGGATACATCCAAAACTTGTTTCCACCAAAACTAGTTCTTCTGAAGTTTTCCTTCGTGTTTGCAAAAATACACTTTGAAACACTGTACGGTTTGTTCAATGTCAAAGCTACCATCATTTCAACTAAGTCGTTGTTCGCCATGTCATAACCACTTTGTCTGTTTCTCAAACACTGAATTAAAACATGCTGAAAGAACTTGTATCGGAGTGGCAACCATGCTTTGTTTAGTTGTCCCACGAGGAAATCTCCAACACATTTCATTCTGAGCAAACATCCACATTAACACTTCAACGGTACTGAGAATGGAGCTTCAGGATCATCACCAAGCTGTAATACTGAGTTAATGGTTTCAACAGAGACATCTACGCTTAAGTCATTTACTTTCCCGCAGATAAGTTCATGCCCATTTTCTTCAATAACTTTAGCGGAATCCCAAAATTCCTTGATCAACGTCTTGTATACTGTAGTCTTGTGCGTGATAGCATAATGTATCCTTGAGTCGCGCAATAACTTCATTATACCTTTTTACTCAGCAAATTTGTCTTCCGAATCCAAGTAGGCCACCATGTTATGTCTTGGTTCCGACATAATTTCCACTTCTGACTTGTCAGTCCTCTTTGTCGCGGGTTTTCTTTATGTTCCTTTTGTTCCATTCTATACATATAAGACAACAAGGATAAGAACATAAATTCATTAGGGAATATACACAAAAAGGTTTATTTCAAACTTTCTTTATGTATAAATTCCCTGAACAAAGATCTACTGACTCATATGAATAAAAATTTATTCGTACGAAGAACAATTGATTTTTACGAACACTTGATTTAATCAAACAAATGATTCACTCGTACGAGTAACTGGCTCGTACGAGCAATATGTTACTCGTGCGAGTGATATTTCACTCATACGACTTCAAGAGAAGATACTTGTTTTTCCTTAAAAGGATTCTTCACTTAAATTTTGTTGTTCATGTCAGTCAAAGTCACATGGTCAGATAATGTTTAAGTTGTTCATCTTTAAAGTATGCCAACATTGTCAAGTATACTTTAAAGAAATAAAAAACAACTTGAAGGGAGGTGTAAAGATGATGTTAGTAAGGTGAAAGTAAAGTTCTACCAAAGAACCCTCATTTCCTTTTATACCACATCAAGACATTCGTATGAAGAGCCTTAGTTCGTATGAAGAACTTCCATTTGTACAAGACACCAGTGGTCATTCGTACGAGGCACAATCACTCGTACAAATGATCCCTGATTCGTACGAGTCCAAGTCTTTCAAAACTGGACTTTTAGTTCTTCGAGGACCTTAGGTTTTTCGTTGACATGTTTAGAAGTTTGCACATATCCACACTAATCACAAGTTTAGTTTTAGCAAAAGTGCTTGTTAAACAGATTTTGTTCTTTTGAGATGAGTTTACCCATTGTAAGAAAGTACTTTTATGAAGTTATGATATCAAAGCGAATGGTTTTTTAGGGCGTGTCTTGGTAGAAAACTTTTGAGCTTCAACTTTGGCTAATTCAAAAAGAACTTAATTTAACAATAGAGTAAACTAAAATAAAATAAAATAACTACTAACAGATAAGAAAAAACTATGTATCTATTAGACAATCTTTTCCAGAGTTTCAAGGTAAGAAAATCATACTAGCTTTTAATCTTGTCAAAAACGAGTTTTGTTTAAAACATCAAATTAAATAAATAAGTATTCTACTATGATTATTGGTATTGTTGTCCATATAAGCTCAACTTATCAAATGTAATCATGATTAGAAGATATGTTTAGTGTATGATTTATACTTACTAGCTGGTGTTAAACCACTTCACGACACATTCCCGTATCAAGATATGCACGAGAGAAAATCTTACCGGTGAGTATACTGCTTATCATCTGTTTTGACGTATATGATGTAAGATAATCACTTATTTTGATTGAAAACAAGCCCTATGTGATTAAATCACTTATTAATGAGGAACTTGATTTTCAGATGCATGCAGGGCACAGGAGTAAGTCTGTGAACAGGTTAGTACCATCATACCGACAAAGAGACGAACTTAGCTCCCGCATAAAGCTGTGATATTTTATCACTTATTTTTGGGTGGATGTGATATTTTTATCACTTATTGATGGTCGTATGCAATATTTACATGTATGTATGGTATCATGGAAGTTCTAGACTTGCGACACCGTTATTTTTCGGTAAAAGATTCAACCATGATACCCAGATGATAAGCAAGCATAAAGACCGCATATCTCAGAACCTCGGCATACTATGAAACGAAATTTCAGTACTAAGACCAAGACCATATGCAATGAATGGTTCCCACCTGGCTTGCAGTCCGTTATGTTTATATCAACCTGCACATTTTAATCTGATTGTGAGCTTACCGATATATCATTAGTAAAGCTACTTATCAATTTTCGTTTTATGTTTTTGACCTATTTTTGACAGATCACCGGTGTGTATCATCATCTTCTCTTATCTATCCAAGAAACACATTTTCGATTTTTCTATTGTTTTTGTATTTTTCTAAATTTTTCTCCCCCTTAAATAAAGAAGATAATAAAAGGTTAACTAAATAAAAGACATATTTTTATATTTTTTGCATTTTCACATGTTTTTGTATTTTTCTTGAATTTTCTCCCCCTAAAAATATAAAAAAATAGAAAATAGAAAATAGAATTTTTTTTTGTCGTTTTAGATTTTGAAGAAAATATTTACGAAAAATGATTAGCCACGGATGATTTACTCGGGTTTCACCTTGATGCCATTGACCAAAAGTAGATAATCAAAACGAGATTTATCAAAAGCTTTTGAAAACAGGTCGGCACGTTGTTGATCGGTGTGTATTTTAACAACATTGATAAGTTTCTTTTCATAACAATCTCGTATGTAATGATACTTAATCTCAAAGTGTTTTGTTTTTGAGTGCTGTACAAGATTCCGAGTGATCTGTAAAGCAGCTTCGTTATCAACATAAATAGGAGTAGTTAGAAATTTAAACCGTAGTTGTGCATTTGTTGTTGCATACATAGAACCTGAGAGCAGTAACTAGAAGCCGAAATATATTCAGCCTCACAGGTTGACGTAGCTACACAAGTCTGCTTTTTGCACTGCCACGTGACTAGGTGATTTCCCAAGAACTAACATCCTGGTGATGATGATTTTGCATCGATCTTGTAGCCACCATGATCAGAATCACTGAATGTTGTTAAATAAAAGTTATCATCCTTAGGGTACCAGAGACCAGTGTCCGGGCGACCCTTCAAATAACAAAAGATTCTTTTCACAGCCATTAAATGAGAAACCTTTGGACTTGACTGGTAGCGAGCTAGAAGACATGTTGGGTACATTATATCGGGTCTTGAAGCAGTAAAATACATGAGAGATCCGATCATAGCACGATAAAGAGATGGTTCCACATGTTCACCCATTCCATTTGGAGTAATCCCATGATTTTGAGCTCATGGAGTTCCCAAGGGCTTTGAGTCTTCCATTTGAAATCGTTTGAGCATATCCCAGACGTACTTGGTTTGATGGATAAAAATCCCTTAGATTGATGAACCTGCTAACCTAAAAAGAAAGTCATTTCTCCCATTGCACTCATCTCGAACTTCTCTTTCATCACCTGCTCAAATTCTTTGCACATTTTCTCGTTGGTCGACCCAAAATAATATCATCATCATACACTTGTACCAGCAATAAGTCCTCATTCTTTTCCTTGATGAAGAGAGTACAATCGATTAATCCATGTCGAAAACCATTCTTCAGCAGATAAGAAGACAACGTTTCATACCAAGCCTGTGGAGCTTGATGAAGACCATATAATGCCTTATTCAGAAGCCAAACCTTGCCTGGATGGATTTGATCTTCAAAACCAGGTGGTTGCTCAACATATACTTCCTCTTCAAGCACACCATGAAGAAATGCACTTTTCACATCCATTTGATAATCAGTAAACTTCTTGTAGGACGCATAAGCCAAGAAGATTCTTATGGCCTCAAGACGAGCAACTGGTGCATAAGCTTCATTGTAATCAATGCCTTCTACCTGATTAAAGCTCTGGACAACCAACCTTGCTTTGTTTCTAACAAAAACACCTCGGTCATCCTTCTTACATTTGTAAACCCATCTTGTTCCAATCTTCTTGTAGTTGTCATGCCTGTCAACCAATTTCCATACGTAACTTCTGAAACTGCTGAAGTTCTTCTTGCATTGCTTCAACCCATGATTCTTCTTTCATCGCCTCCTTCCAAGATTTTGGTTCTACTTTGCAGACATAGCAGGCAGAAGACCAATCACTCTGTTTCCTAGATTCGCTAATAACCGAATACAAAACAGCATTATGATTATTCCTTAGCTGATTACGAGTCTGCACACCACTTAGGACATCTCCTATAATATTCTGCTGAGGATGGGTATTATGAATTCGAGTTTCATGAACATCAGGAACTCGAGAATTTATACCCAAGTTGTTGATATTCAGATCAACAACTAATTCATTTTCTAGATTTGACGAAGATGTAGAAGCATGACCTTCAGTTGTCCCTTGATTTTGTACATTTGACGTGACATTTGAAATTCCATGAACTGCACTAGAAGTAGCTTCATTTGCATCATGGACTTCATCATCTTCTGACGAAACATTGTAATCAGCAGCATCTTCGAATTCCTCATTCTGACGAAACAATAATTGGTCGAACTAATGACCAGTCAACTACTGTATCACTTTCTAGTAGCATTTGAGCAACTACAGAAGCACCATCAAAAGTTGGCAGGTTAAAGGAGTTAAACAGCCCATCGTAGTCAAACATCCAAGGAGCACCCGGAGCTCTTACTGATTCAGTGTATCTTTGAACCCCATTCTTCAATCTTTTTCTTTGACAAATTCCACACCCTAAAATTTGGACTAGCATATCCAAGAAAGAAACCTTCGATAGCCTTTGGCCCAAACTTTCCATGTGGATCAATCATAGTGCATGGAGCTCCAAAAGGTTCTAAGAAAGAAACATCCGGTTTCCTTTTATGTAACAACTCGAAACATGTTTCCCGTGTCTCTTCACCATAAGAACTCTATTCATTGTATACCATGCAGTAGCCACAACTTCTCCCCAAAATTGAACAGGAAGTTCTGATTCTACTAGCATAGTTCTTGCTGTTTCAATTAGAGTTCTATTTTTCCTCTCAGTGATACCATTTTGTTGTGGAGTACAACGAGAACTGTACTCATGCAGAATGCCTATAGAAGAACAGAACTCATCCATAACTTGATTCTTGAATTCTGTGCCATTGTCGCTTCTGATTCTCCTTATCTTTAAATTGTACAAATTTTCAAGCAGAGTTAGGAGATTCTTGAGGATTTCAGGAACTTCACTCTTGTGTGCCAACATATTCACCCATGAAAATCTTGAGTAGTCATTAGTAACTACTAAACAATAAGAATCACCAAAGGTAGTCTTGTGTTTCAAAGGTCCAAAGAGATCCATATGAAGACGTTCCAGAGGCATATTCACCGTGTTAATCTTCTTCACAGGATGAGATTTTCTTGCTTGCTTTCCCATTTGGCATGATACACAGACATCTTGTAAATGAAATTTCTTCACTAGTACACTATTCACAAGATTGTTTTTCACCACATAGTTCATTTTCCTCAAGTGAATGTGTCCCATTCGTTTGTGCCAAGAGATTGATTCCTTTTTGGTGGCTTTTGAGACAAAACATGTAACTTGTGCAGACGTGGTAATAGTTTGGCTCATGTCAAGAATAGACAAGTCATTAATTCTTGGAGCCGATAGGAGAATCCATTCTTTGGGAATCTTGAAACCAGGTTTCAGCACATAACATCCGGCATCATCAAAATGAATCGTGAACATCTTATCGCAGATTTGAGAAACAACTCAGAAGATTGTGATCAATTCGACTAACATAATTGATCTTATCAAAGCTAACAACACAATTGGATACCATTCCTTCTCCAGTGATGTATCCGCCCTTGTCTCCAGCAAAAACAACATAGCATCCTAGAATGTTTTTCACATCATAAAGGAGCCTTAAGTCGCCTGTCATGTGCCTCGATGCTCCACTGTCCACAATCCAATGACTATTCACAGTTCCTCCTGAAACACCCTGTACAATTCAATACCCGATCAGTTTAAGATGGGGGCCCAAGCCTTAGTGGTCTTGGGTCGACCCTTATCATCAAGAAATGTGATTTCTATTTCTTGATGATTTGGAAATTTTGTGCCTCCTCTTGAAACATCACCGGTCTTAGGTTTCCAAGATTGTTGAAATTTACCAGAATGACTATCATTTACATTTTTAACAACTTCTGGTTTTATTGAATTTGAAGAACTTGGTTCCCTTTCTAAAGAATCCGGTTTTAATGCCTTTTCAATTATTTTTACTTGTTTACGTCTCTGTTTTTCTTCTTGTTTTTTAATAATACGTTTGTCTTGTTTTGGAGAAACAGATCGACGTTGGCAAGTTGGTTCAGGAGGGACTTTCTCAACAAATCTAGGCTTTGCTGGGTTGGTACAATTTTTAATTATATGGCCAAATTCTTCACATTTAAAACAAGTTGTCATCTCATAGATCCTGTTTTATGACTTGATGTCGAACTTGTGGGTCTGGAGGTATTTGGTTCACTTTCACATCCATATGTATATTGAGTGTAATTGTTTTTGTAGGTGCACCTGAGGATCAAGTTAAACCTGCCTCCTTATTCATACAACACACATACAAGTGCGGAATCCAAGTTTGCTTGCAAACCAAAGCAAATTAAGATCACGCGGTAACCAAAGATTCAATATCTTGATTAACTGATGAGAACTAGTACAAACATATACAAACAACGCTCATACAACTCATACAAACTGCCTGTGCTCTTGCGTCTTCCTCTGCTCAACTTGCTAGTTCGACTTTGACAAGTGATCAATATTCACCAATGTGAGTAACCAGAAAAACCAACCTTGACTGAGAGGTGCATGTCTGCTTATATAGTGTCCATGCTAGTCATTCGTATGAAGTACCTTGCTAGACATACGGAACACACTATTACTCACGAAGAACTGCTCCAAAGATGCTTGTACGAACAAGTTGCTTCGTACGATGCATTCACTCGTTCGTATGAAACAAGTAAGACAACTTGTTTACAATGCTTCCTTCGTACGAAGCATGTGGCTCGTACGAGCAACATCTTGCTCGTATGGAGCATTCTCACTTGCATGAAATGCTTTCTTCGGAGAGCATGTCACAGACATGACGTACACAAGACTTAACAGTATGCACACATGCAACTGTTTAACACAGACAAACTAAAATGTCTGTAGGTCCCCTAGTCCGTATGGATCGCCACAGAATCGTCTATCTAATCTAGAGTGCGGAATCCCCTAGATCAGATTTTACAGTAACAAGAACACGAACACGAACATAATTCCTTTCACGCTGTCTTCTATTGATTATCTAACACAAAGGTTTACAATCAATTCAAGACTCTCTATCAACTCTCTCTGAACAACTAAATTAGCAACACAATCAAGAGAACCAACAACCTAAACCCTAACGCAAACCTCCCTTTATATAGAGATAGGTTATGCAACTGGGCTAGGGTTTACCTACATGGACTGCTAATGGGTTTAAAGCCCAATTCGCCTACCATGTGCTATATTGTCTAGTTTAGCCCAATTACTTCTAATTAACTATTACAAAACTAAACCCGCTAACCGTTTATCATTTTACTAATTACAAGATATCCAAAGACCAAATCTAAGTTGTTGTCACAAATATGCACCAACAAACTCCCCTTTGACGATAGCTTCATAAACTAACTTAGTCTTCAGTCTTCTTGCAATCTTCAACATCTTTGAAAATGTTGGTCTTTGGATAGCATCAGCTTTAATAGCTTCTGTCAGCAACAGACTCCCCCTAAGCTGATGTATCCAATCACCAAATCTTCTAAATCATTAGTGTTTGAGTAAACTCCATGTTAGTCCTTGCATAGCAATCTTCAAAACTCTTCAACTTTGTCTGCAATGTAGAAAGGAGGTTCTACCATGCATCTAAGCAAACTCCTCTTCACCAAACTTCTCAGCAACACACTGCGACAATCTCTATACTATAAAACAAACATCTCGAGAAACCATAAAAATTTTTCAACACAAGTTAAACAAATTATTATTATTCAAGAGATAGTAAAACTGTATCACAGATTAAACACTTCTCAACTCAAACCATATACTTGAAAGTTTTAAGTACACAAAACCTACAAGATCTTAAAAATTTGAACTCAGCTTATAACATCGTCTCCCCCTATCGGTAAGAACTCCTCCATAAACAATCATATTCCATACATTAAGAATATACAAGAAAATGAAATCCTTTTGGATTTTTAGATTTTCTGAAAGCAAATAAAGTACGAAATATAAACAATCTGTTTTTGTGAGTATCACCATTAAGAAGATCATATCAGCAACATCAAACTGTTTTCACACTATCTGATTATTCTATATGCATATCTGATTATGCAAGACGATTACTAGTATTGTTTATCGACTTAAACAAAATACATGAACATTTCAAGTACCATTACCTAGTGATAAATTTAGATAATTTATACTGATATACCAGTGTGTCCCACTTCAGGACATACCCATACGATCAAGGTATGCACAAAAATTCATCGTAGTAGGTGAGTATACCGAAATTCATCCTTTTTGATTTACAACGTTAGATAATTGGTGATCAGCTCAGTACTTCCGTAAGACCAATATCCAACGAGGGTTAGGACAAATACCAAATTTTGGTACGGATAATGCAATTTGCACATTTGAATGACTCTCTAGAAGAGCTTCTTCAATTTTTGGGATTTGGCATTTTAGCTCTTTTAAGATATCCTGGTTGTGCCTAGGTCAGCATATATCTGGATGCAGCAGAAGGATAACCTTGATACCCCGGATGAATAAACGATATAAAGACCTAAAAGCTCAGATTTGGCAATCTATCAACGCAAGATTTAAGGTTATAAAACCATACGCCACTGATATGTTACCCACTCATACACAGTTTATTATATTTGTATCACAAAGGTAAGTTGATTATTTCATGCTTTTTGACTACTAGTACATCATATGATGAAGCTGCTATCACACTTAAGCAATTTTAGTTTTAGTTTCAGTGCGACAGTCTAACTTACTGATGTACCATAATTTCTTCTTTTTCACACAGTGAAAACTCATTTTTGATGTTCTATTTTTGATGTTTTTGATTTTTGAAAAGCAGTAAATTATTTACAAACTATTTTTATGGAAAAATGGTTATTCAGGATTCCTCATCCCGTTGAAAAATGGTTATTCGGCATTTGAACAATCAGGAATATTAAATGATTTAAAAACACTGTCATAATCATATAATATAGGAGGACCACTCGTTGATTGTTGAGGTGAATAACTAGTGATTTCCATGTTAAACACAACCTCAATATTACCAGTTTTTAGATTAAAAACCCTTTTATTCGGTGTTCCAGGCATATAGCCTAGAAAGTAACCCTCATCAGCTACCTCACCGAATTTTTGCTTTTCTTTGTTTCGCACAATGGTGCAGGGTAATCCAAATGGTTCAAAGCCTTTTAAGTTTGGTTTTTGGTTAAACAATAGTTTTAGACATGTTTTGTTAAACCGTTTAACCGTCAAAACTTTGTTCAGGACATAACAAGCTATGTTCACAGCTTCTCCCCAGAAAAGAACTGGAAGCTTTGAATCAGATAGCATAGTCCTTGCGGCTTCAATCAACGTCTTGTTTTTTCCTCTCAGCAACTCCATTCAGTTGAGATAAGGAGTAGAAACTTGATGTTCAATTCCTTTTCGAAGACAATAGAGATCCAGAATCTGATTCTTGAACTCCGTGCCATTATCAATCCTCTTGATCCGTGCATCATGGACATTTTCCAATTTTGTAAAAAGATCTATCAGCATCTCCGCTGTCTCATCTTTTGTACCTAAAAAGAAAACCCATGAATACCGTGAGAGATCATCTATGACAACTAAACAATAGTACTTTCCACCTATGCTCCTTACGTTCACCTGACCAAATAGATCCATATGAAGTAATTCATAAGGGACATCTATGGAATTTACTGTTTTAGACTTCTGAGGTTTCTTATGTTATTTTCCCTTTTGACATGGAAGACATTTATCTTCCACGTGAAGTCTCTACACTAGCACTCCTTCCACTAAACCGTTTTTAATAATATAGTTCATTTTTCGATAGTGGATGTGGGCCATGCGTCTGTGCCACAACAATGACTCAGCCTCAGATGCTTTTGATAGTAAACACGCCATCACAGTGGAAGAATCCTTAGCACCCATGTCCATGACATAAGTGTCGTTTCTCCTTGGCTCTATCATCACTATCCAATCATTCGATATCACCAACCCAGGTTTCAACACCAAAGCTTCAGACTTAGTAAAGTGGACCAAGTGACCCTTGTCGTAGACTTGAGACACACTCATCAGATTGTGCTACAGCTGCTCAACATAGTTTACTTTGTCCAGTGTGATTTTCCCGTTGGTTAATTTTCCTCGTCCTGTAATGTGCCCACCTTTAGCACCTAGAAAATTCACATATCCACCATTTATATTCTCAAACTCAGTCAGCAACCTCGCATCCCCTGTCATGTGCCTGGAGCAGCCACTATCAACATACCACAAGTTGATAATCCTCCTTAGCAGCTAAGCCAACAAAATTTGTTAGATTGGGGGACCTAAGCCTTAATGGTCTTGGGTCTTCCAGATTCATCAACCACGGGAATATCCATCCAATATCCATCACTCCTAACAGGACTTTTGTATGTTAGACTTATTGATGGAAATGGTTTCTGATTTCCACTAGGTCTCTGGTCCTGAGGTTTCCTAAACATGTTTGCACTTTGCGACCTTTGGAAATTATGATTTTGGTTCCATGAATTTTGATGATGATAATTTCTAAAGCCATCGTTATAAAAATTTCGACTACCAACATTCTGGTATCGAGTTTGATATTAACCCTGACTTCTGAAATTACTTGATCGACCATTAAAGTTATTCATTCGTGGTGAACTACTTCTAGGTCTTTCATATCTGCCTGATGTAGATTCAGGCTGAAATCTTTGTTGATTTCTTTGAAAATGAGGAACTTGGTGAGTTCCTTTTTCAGCCTTATCTACACCCACAACAACACTCTGTTGCTTGGTAGGAGATATCCTTGGTGAGTTAACCTTCTTCTCATCGTCACCACTTTTTGCTGGTGATTTTCCTCTTTGTTTCTCACTTACCTGTGCTTCACTCTTTTTGTTAGGACAAAGCTAGCTACATGTCCCTTTTCGTGACATTTGAAACACGATTTTCTAGCCAAAGACTTCTTAATTGAAGCCTCTTGCTTAGATTCATCAGGTGATGATGATGAGGATGATGATGACGATGCCTTCGAAGGATCTTGTTTAGTATGTTTAACTTCTAATTTTTCTTTGCTTTTGTTCTTAGCAAACTGCACATTTGACTCTTTTGTAATAACAGGGACCTCTTCATTCATATCATTCCCTTTAACAAAATCAACCTTTTTAACAAAAGTTTGTTTTTGATTCTTAGGGTGTGTATTCTTTGTTTTCAGAACTGGTTCCCTGTTATTATCCTTCTTGGCATTCTCAGTCATATCAACATCCTCTGATGTGGAACTACCAGGTGTAGTTGAAACAAAGTCTGTAAGCTCTTCTTCATCTGGCAAGAAAGAATAATCATGACCAAGAAGTGGTGGAACTTCATTCAAACCTTTGAATCCCACACATGTCTTGTCGATACCAGGTCATTCATCATGTGTTTCATAACAAAAGATGAATCTCTTTGCATTTTTCAGAAACTTCTTTTGTGTTCTCACTCATCATATCATGAGCTAAATCAATAACTTTAAGTTTTTTGTTAAGCTTACAGGTTAGAATATTGATTTCTTCTTCATAACACTTAATTTTCTTCAAGTATAATGACTCATTTCGTTTTACGAAAAAGTTTGATTCTTTTAGGTTCGAGAGCTCATTTACCAGACTTTGGTTTTGATTGGTTAACCTGTCAACCTCACTTTGCAGTTCACGACATTGTAAACAAACAGAACTACCAGAGTTAGAATGTACCTCTCCTAATGATTTGCTTAGATCAGCCATGAAAGCAGCAACATCAGCAGCCATCTTCTTCTCTGCAGCATTCCTTTCACCATCAGCTTTTTCAGCTACCTTCTCTCACTCTGCCTCAGCATCAGCTTTCACTTCTTCATCAACAACTGGAGCTATCTCAGCCATGAACGCCTGTGAGGCATTGTTATCACTCTCCAGATGAACACTCCAATCATAAGAACCCTCTCTAGCAGTAGAGATCAGGGCCTTTGATCCAGTGTTGTTTGACGCATTCCTGTTGCTTGAACCATGATTTTTGATGAATTTGAACGACATTCAATTTTTGGTCGTTGACATTCTCTTGCAAAATGTCCATAGTTATGACAATTGTAACACTTGACTTTTGACTTGTCAAAGCCCACCCTCTTTCCAACGAACTTCCTGCCCGTTCTGTTCATGAACCTCTTTACTCTTCTAGAGATCATGGCCATCTGCCATTGTAAATCAATCTCCTCCAGGTCATCAGGGTCGATCTGATCATAATCTTCATCAAACGTAGTAGGATCAGATATTTTTCCCTGAATGTATTCAATAAACGACTGAAACCTGTCCTTCCAAGTAAGATAATTTTCAACTTTCAGCATTTTTGGAGGTTTATTAGTCGTGCTAGCCTCGTGCTCAATTCTTAACAGCTCATTTAGGTTAGACATATTTCACATTTTTACCGAACCGGCTCGTTAAAAACGTTAAAACTTGTCCGAAATGTGTGGTTACCAAATTATACTGTTAGACTCGTCTCGATGTATATTGTCCGATTATGATTTTTTTGTCTTAAAAATCACACGAGCCTAACCATGCAACCGGTTTATCAAGATTGTTTATGGATCAAATTCTTTGTCCGAAATCGTTTAACTCTGGTTACGTCAGCTGGTTAACTTTCCACCTTTTTGTATGAAACTCGGAACAGTACCAAATCCGGAACAGTAACTCGGATAGTAAATCCGAGATGGAAATCAGGAACAGTAATCCGAATTGTTAATCTGAGATGGTGATTCGGAATAGTGATCCGAGCTGTTCCGGAATGCACTGTTCTGATCCGAAATGGAAGCCAGAATAGACTATTCTGATCCGAGATGAAATCCGGAATAGACTACTCTGATCTGAGATGGAATCCGGAATACACTACTGATCCGAAATTCAATCCGAAATGGAATCGGAGATGGGCTATTCTGATCCAAATTGCACTTTTCTGATCCGAAATGCAAGTTTTCCAGATCCGAATTGCAAGTCTGATAATCCGAAACGCATATTTCTGATTCAAAATTCAAGTCTGCAATCCGAAATGCTTCACTTATGATCCGAGATGCCTTTCTTCATTCTGAAACACCCACTGTTAATCCAAAATCGCTGCAGATACCCTAAAACAGCCGCCGAAACCCTAGAACAGCCGTCACAAACTCCAAAACAGCCTCTAAAGCATCCTAAAACCCAAATTTTTCTGCTGTTACCATTGTGAACCGAGCAAGATCAAGAGCCGAATGCTCTGATACCAATTGTAGGTCCCCTAGTCCGTATGGATCGCCACAGAATCGTCTATCTAATCTAGAGTGCGGAATCCCCTATATCAGATTTTACAGTAACAAGAACAGGAACACGAACACAATTCCTTTCAAACTGTCTTCTATTAATTATCTAACACAACGGTTTACAATCAGTTCAAAACTATCTCTCAACTCTCTCTGAACAACTAAATTAGCAACACAATCAACAGAACCAACAACCTAAACCATAATGCAAACCTCCCTTTATATAGAGATAGGTTATGCAACTGGGCTAGGGTTTCCCTACATGGACTGCTAATGGGTTTAAAGCCCAATTCGCCTACCATGTGCTATATTGTCTAGTTTAGCCCAATTACTTCTAATTAACTATTACTAAACTAAACCCGCTAACCATTCATCATTTTACTAATTACAAGATATCCAAAGACCAAATCTAAGCTGTTGTCACAAATATGCACCAACAACGTTGTACGAAACCAAGATAGGAGGATATCTTAATTTGGTCGACACGACCAAACTCATACAGATACAGTAAACAAAGACCATACAATTACAGATGTAATTAAGAACAAGCGACAGACACAAAAGTGTATCAACAAACTCCCCCTTGGCTGTTGCTTGGTCTTCGGTCATTGGTCTTCATACTTGAATGGCCTGGAGTATCAACAAACTCCCCCTGAAGATCTGCTATCCACTGATAGAGCATCAGGTCTTCAAACTTTCCAAAAACATCAAACCTTTCCTGTTTCCTCTTGGTAGTTGCTTGAGGTAACTGGATCGGTCACTATCTGCTGAGCATTTGACTTCTACTACTGGAGTTGATGCAAAAATTGTTTGTTGCGAGGATGAGGCCGAAGCATCTGAATTGCCATGGTTTTCAGTAACCGGATCTTGTTGATCTTGGATTTCCTTTGCTCTGCATCTCTCATTCCACTGAATGTTCACTCGCTTTCTACTCATTTCAAACATGTCTTTAACACCATTAAAGCATTTAACCAGTGTAGTATTTCAAGAATGATATCATTCTTTCAATATGTTATGCTTAGCAGTTAATGTTTCCGTTAGGTTTACCGTTGTAAGAAAGTACTTTATGATGTTTTGATATCAAAACAAATAGTTTTTATGGCTTATCTTGGCAGAAAAACCTTTTAAGTCTCAACTTGGCTAATTTAAAAAGAACTTAATCTAATCAACATAGTAAACTAAACTTAGCTCCCGCATAAAGCTGTGATATTTTATCACTTATTTTTGGGTGGATGTGATATTTTTATCACTTGTTTGAAGGTCGTATGCAGTATTTACACGTGTGTATGCATGGAAGTTCTAGACTTGCGTCATCATTATTTTTCGGTAAAAGATTCAACCATGATACCCAGATGATAAGTCATCATAAAGACCGTATATCTCAGATCCTCAGCATACTATCAAACGAAATTTCGATACCAAGACCATATGCCAATGAATGGTTCCCACCTTGCTTGCAGCCTATTAGGTTTGTATCAACCTGCACATTCTAGTCTGATTGTGAGCCTACCGCTACATCATTAGTAAAGCTACTTATCAATATTCATTCTTTGTCTTTGACTTGTTTATGACAAATTACCGGTGTATTTCATCATCTTCAACTTGTCTTATCCAAGAAACTCATTTTTGATTTTTGGGTTTTCTATTGTTTTTGTATTTTTCTAACTTTTTCTCCCCCTTAAATATAGAAGGTAAATAAATAAAAGGCATATTTTTGTATTTTCTTGAAAATTTCTCCCCCAAAAATATAAAACTAAAAAATGGATCTTTTTGTAGTTTTAGATTTTTAGAAAACTATGTAGAAAAAGGTATTAGCCATGGTTGAGTTACTCGGTTTTCACCTTGATGCCAATTACCAAAAGTAAATAATCAAAACGAGATTTGTCAAACGCTTTTGTAAAAAGGTAGGCACGTTGTTGATCGGTGTGGATTTTAACAACATTGATAAGTTTCTTTTCATAACAATCTCGTATAAAATGATACTTAATCTCAATGTGTTTTGTTTTTGAGTGCTGTACAGGATTCCGAGTGATCTGTAAAGCAGCATCGTTATCAACAAAAATAGGAGTAGATAGAAATTCAAAACCGTTGTTGTGCATTTGCTGTTGAATCCATAGAACCTGCGAGCAGTAACTAGAAGCCGAAATATTCTCAGCTTCACAGGTTGATGTAGCTACACAAGTCTGTTTCTTACACTGCCACGTGACTAGGCGATTTCTCATGAACTGACATCCCGCTGTTATTGATTTTGCATCTATTATGCAGCCGCCATGATCAGAATCACTGAATGCTATCAGATCAAAGTTATCATCTTTAGGGTACCAGAGACCAGTGTCCGGGCGACCCTTAAATAACGAAAGATCCTTTTCACAGCCATCAAATGAGAAACTTTCGGACTAGACTGATAGCGCGCTAGAAGACGTGTTGGGTACATTATATCGGGTCTTGAAGCAGTAAGATATATGAGAGATCTGATCATAGCACGGTAGAGAGATGGTTCCACATGTTCACCCATTCCGTCTGGAGTAATCCCATGATTCTAAGCTAATGGAGTTCCCAAAGGCTTTGATTCTTCCATTTGAAATTGCTTGAGAATATCCTGACGTACTTGGTTTGATGAATGAAGATTCCTTCCTTTGATTGCTGAACCTGCAAACCTAAAAAGAAAGTCATTTCTCCTATGGCGCTCATCTCGAACTTCTCCTGCATAACCTGTTTAAACTCCTTGCACATTCGTTCATGGTAGACCCAAAAATAATGTCATCAACATAAACTTGCACTAGCAGCAAATCCTCGTTCCTTTCCTTGATGAAGAGAGTACAATCGATCAATCCTCGTCGAAAACCATTCTTCAGAAGACAGGTAGACAACGTTTCATACCAAGCCCTTGGAGCTTGATGAAGACCATATAACGCCTTGTTGAGAAGCCAAACCTTGTAAGGATAGATTGGATCTTCAAAACCTGGTGGTTGCTCAACATATACCTCTTCTTCAACCACACAATGAAGAAATGCACTCTTCACAACCATTTGATAAATTGTGAACTTCTTGTAGGACGCATAAGCCAAGAAAATTCTTATGGACTCAAGTCGTGCAACTGGTGCATAAACTTCATTGTAGTCAATGCCTTCGACCTGATTAAAGCCCTGGACAACCAGTGGCGCTTTGTTTCTCACAACAACACCTCGGTCATCTTTCTTACATTTGTAACCCATCAAGTGCCAATCTTCTTGTAGTTATCAGGTCTGTCAACTAACTTCCACACATCCAATTTCTAAAACTGCTGAGTTCTTCCTGCATGGCTTCAATCCAAGAGTCTTCTTTCATTGCCTCCTTCCAAGATTTTGGTTCAACTTGGCAAACATAGCAGGCAAAAGACCAATCGTTCTATCTCCCAGATTCTCTTATTTCCGAATACAGGCCAACATTCTGGTTGTTTCGAAGCTGATTACGAGTCTGCACACCACTCTGGACATCTCCAATAATATTCTACTGAGGATGGGTATTATGAATTCGAGTTTCTGGAACATCGGGAACTCGAGAGTTTATACCCAAATTTTTGATATTCAGATCAACCCTCAAATCGAGTGCTGGATTTGATGAGGATGTAGATGCGTGACCTTAAGTCGTCCCTTGAGGTTGTATCAGATTTACCAGGAACCGCACTAGAGGTTGCTTCATTTGCATCATGAAACTCATCATCTTCTGACGAAATATTATAATCCGTAGCATCTTCGAATTGCTCATTTTGAACAAGATTGTTAACCAAAGTCGACACTTGAGGATTAACAATAATTGGTCGAACTAATGACGAGTCAACTGCTATATCACTTTCCAGTATCATTTGAGCCGCAGCAGATGCATCATCAAAAGTTGGCAGGTTAAAGGAGTCGAACAGTCCATCGTAGTCGAACATCCAAGGAGCACCCGGAGCTCTTACCAATTCTGTGTATCTCTAAACCTTGACTTCACCCAATTCTTCAATCTTCTTTGAAGACAATTTCCACACCCTAAAATTTGGAGTAGCATATCCAAGGAAGAAACCTTCGATAGCCTTTGGACCAAAATTTCCATGTTGATCAATCATAGTGCATGGAGCTCTAAAAGGTTTTAAGAAAGAAACATCTGGTTTCCTTTTATGTAGCAACTCAAAGCATGTCTTCCCATGTCTCTTCACCGTTAGAACTCGATTCATCATGTAACATGCAGTAGCAACAGCTTCTTCCCAAAATTGAACTGGAAGTTCTGATTCTACTAACATAGTTCTTGCTGTTTCAATCAGAGTTCTATTCTTCCTCTCAGCGACACCATTCTGTTGTGGAGTGTAGCGAGAACTATACTCATGCAAAATGCCCTTTGATAAACAGTACTCATCCATAACTTGATTCTTGAATTCGGTGTCATTGTCGCTTCTGATTCTCTTTACCTTCAGATTGTACAAATTTTCTAACAATATCAGGAGATTCTTGAGGATATTAGGAACTTCACTCTTGTGTGCCAGCATATTCACCCTTGAAAATCTGGAGTAGTCATCAGTAACTACCAGACAAGAAGAATCACCAAAGGTAGTCTTGTGTTTCATAGGTCCAAAAAGGTCCATATGATAACGTCCAGAGGCATATTCACGGTGTTGATCTTCTTCACGGGATGAGATTTTCTAAATTGCTTGCCCTTTTGACATGATACACAGACGTCTTGAAGATGAAAATTCTTGAATGGTACACCATTCACAAGATTATTCTTCACCAAATAATTCATTTCCTCAGGTGAATGTATCCCATCCGTCTATGCCAAGAGATTGATTCCTTTTCTGTGGCTTTTAAGACAAAATATGTGACTTGCGCAGACGTTGTAATACCTTCGCTCATATCAAGAATATACAAGTTGTTGATTCTTGGGGCCGATAAGAGAATCCATTCTTTCGGGATCTTGAATCCGGGTTTCAGCACATAACAACCGGTATCATCAAAATTTACCGTAAACTTCTTGTTACAGATTTCAGAAACGCTAAGAAGATTTTAATCAATTTGCCGCACATAATTGATCTTATCAAAACTCACAACACCATTGGAGACCATCCCTTCTCCAGTGATGTATCCACCTTTATCACCAGCAAAGGCAACATAACCACCCCGAATGCTTTTCACATCATACAGGAGCCGTAAGTCGCCCGTCATGTGCCTTGATGCTCCACTGTCAACAATCCAATGACTATTCACAGTTCCTCCTGGAACACCCTGCACATTTTCAAAAACAAGATCAGCTTGAGATGGGGACCCAAGCCTTAGTGGTCTTGGGTCGCCCCTTATCATCAAGAAATGTGATCTCTATTTCTTGATGATTTAGAAATTGAGTTCCTCCTTTGGAACCCCTACCGGTCTTTGGTTTCCAAGATTTTTGAAATTTACTAGAATTACTATTATTTACAGATTTAACAGTTTCTGGTTTTATTAAATTTGAAAATCTTGGATTCCTTTATGAAGAATCCAGTTTTAAAGCTTTTTCGATTGCTTTTTCTTGTTTACGTTTTTATTTCTCTTTTTGTTCTTTAATAATCCGTTTATCTTGTGTTGGAGAAACAGATCTACGTTGACAAGTTGGTCCATGAGGGGTTCTCTCAACAAATCTTGGTTTGGCTGGATTTGTACAATTTTTGATAATGTGGCCAAAATCTCCACATTTGAAACATGTCCTCCGTTCAACAAAATTAGGAGATCGTGTTTCACGGCTTGATATTGAACTCGTGGGTGTTGAGGTACTGGGTTCATTTATATTACACCCATTTGTGTGTTGAGTGTAATTATTTTGACTGTTTCTTTTCAAAATATGGACTTTGTTTACAAATCTATGTTAGACTTGCCTTCAAAATTCTCAACTTTATCAGTACCTAAAGAACTCACAAATTTAACATTTTTAACCTTCTTCTTATAGCGAGAGCCTTTTGCTTCAACCTTTGGTTGTGGAACTTTAGGCTTTTCAACTCGCTTCTCTTGTTTTTCTTTTGAAAATGATAATGGTTGTGATTTGGTTGGCTTTTCCTTCTCTAAAAATTTGGTTGTTGAATTTTCAAAAACCTAATTTATAGAGCTTGGATTTACGTTTTTAATTGGAAAATCTTTGTTTAAGTAGATTTTCTTATCTCCAACCAGAGTATACAATGCCTTATCTGTTTTATCTGAAGACACTTTTGTCTTGACAAATTTCTTAGAATCATTCTCTTGATTTTCAACAGGTGTAGTACCAGGAGCAGTAGAGAGTTCTACTCTTTTCCCTTTATCAAGAGATTGATCCTGATTACTTTTGATTGACTCATTATCTGACGTATCATCTTCTCTATCTCAGATGGATTTTGAATAACATCAGATGATGAGTTTTCTTGCTTGCTTGGTTCTTATGAGGAGTTGTCTAGTTTGAACCCTAATCCTGCTGCAAATTCTTCAGGATTAAGGGGTACAGAGGGTTCAAAGCGAGGCATCTCCTCTTCATCGGGCATTTTGGTATAGCTGTGTTTCATTGGGGGTGGACACAACTTATACCCAATGCATTGAACATCTCCCTTCAGCTTTTGAACATCAATGATATGATCAAGCACATATCGGGAGTTAGAGTAACTTTCCAATTTGAGCTTGATCGCATCATATTCGCATTTAGCTATGGCTAACTCTTTCTTAGTTTGTTCTAGGAGATTAATATAGTAATTAATCCTGCGTGTTTATTCAAAACTGTTTTTTCAATTCAGAAACACTTTTCTTAAGAGTTTCTATTACAGATTTAAATTCCTTTTCATTTCGAGTTAGAGCCAAGTTCGCCTCTTTGCACTTTGATAGTTCAACAACTAAATTTTGATAATGACTGCTAATTGTTTCATATTTTGTTTTCAATTCAACACTGTCATCGCAAACTTTAGGAGAGTCTGAATTTACCTAACTTGTAGAATCTACAACATTTGCCATAAAGGCAGTGTGATGAGGGAAGGCTGCACCATCTGTAAAGAGTTTTTCTGTTCCTTTACTGCAGCTTCTGCTTTCCTCATTAGACCCACTTTTTCATTCTTCATCTTCTCAGCTTCACTCAGCAACTTGCTAACCTCAGCATCACTCCCCTTTCTGATATCAGATGCAGATCCATAACCACCTGAACTTGAGCACTCTTCATCAGAACTACCAGTATATCCCGAAGCATCCTCATCATCTGAATTATTAATGCTGTGAACATGCTTAATTTGACTGATGATCTTCTCATAACATGCAGTTCCTCTGTTGTTCTTAGTTCCCAACTGTACTGACCAATCGCAACCTTCGTCAGATTGAACTACCAAAGCTCTGTGTATGTTTGAAGGTCCTGATTGATTGGTATTGTTTGAGTTGCCGACAGCTACTATTCTTCTATCATTGTTGAACTGAGCTGTGTTGGGTGGTTGAGATTGATTTGGAAAAGGGTTGTGATTTCCTTCTTTGCTAGGCCTCGTGCATTCCCGTTTGAAGTGACCTATTTCTCCGTAGTTGAAGCAAGTAACGACAGTTTTATCAAAGCCGTATTTTGTATCATTCTTGCTCTCCAAGCTGGTTCTTCCTGTTCTCCTCATGTAATCTTTCACTCTTCTCACAGCACTTGCAAATGCCCACTTGATATCCATCAGCTCCATTTCATCTCGGTCAATTTGTTGGTAGTCTTCATTCGTCAAATTGATGTTTCCTATTTTTCCTACAACTAGACCACAATAAGCATTGACCATAGTGTTGAGAAGTTCCATATGCTCCTGTGCAACTTCTACACTGACTTTGGAGAGATGTGACGCGTCAAGTTTGACAGTGTTGGGATTTGTAGATTGAAAATTGTTTCCATAGAAAGCTTGTTGAGGAGCTTGCTGTGGAGCTTGATGTGCTAAATCTCTTGGCTGTGCAAGGAAGGCTTCCAGATCAAAGGCTTGTCCATAGGCTTAAGTACTCGAGCCTGTAGACTGACTTGGTTGAACAGGTTATGGTTAGAAAAGGGTTCACGTTTGACACAAACGCGGTTTGCAGCTTCGGTTGCTGGCTTGAACTTGTACCTGCATTAATACCTCCGAACTACATCTCAGGGTTTTGTGGAACAGTGACTCTTTGTGTCTTCCAAAGTTCTTCTTCGTTCTTGTTCTCCAGTTTCTTCACAAATTCATAAATACATATTGAGTCCAAAACACCTGTAAGTCAATGAATTGACCCCATTTCGGTGGTAAAGCATCAGCAAATCGCATCACAATTTCTTGCGGTGCTGCTAACACTTTGTAAGAGTACATTTCACTGAGCCGATGATAAAAACGTGTGGTCATATCATTCAACGTTTCATTTTCCATAAACATGAAGCCTTCAAACTCCTTCTTGAGCAAATCATGTCGAATCTTCCTGGTAGTAGCATTACCCTCTCCTCTTGCTTCCAAAGTATCCCACAATTTTTTTGTGGTAGTACAATACATAAATTGATGATAAATATCTTTGTGAAGAGCTTGTGTTATAATAGCAAAGGCCTTTTTCTCTAGATCGTATGCCTTCTTGTCACTTTCATCTAGATTGGCCAAAGAGGTAGGATTTGATCCGGCTTCTTCGAGTGATTCTTTAGAGGGTGTAGTGAAACACGTCCACAGTTCTGTGTTCTGACCAAGAAGATAAGTGTGAAAACGACTTTTCCACGAAGGATAATCGTTCATGTGGTTTAGCTTTGGTGGACGGTTATTGCTCCCTATATCACTCTCGCTCATTAGAAAGTTTGGATGCTCTGGTTCTGGTTCACTACACACGCCCATTGATTTGCAGAGGGCTGTATGTTGAGGCATCAAAGACTTAACCCATGAGGTTGCGGACCTTTGCGAAGACTCCTGATTGAGCTTGAACCAGTACTCCAATCCCACAGATTAGAACTCATTATATTTTCTTGATTATTAAAAATTGAAAGGTTTAAAGTTTGAAAATAATAGTTCCCTCTTAAAAATTTACAATTATGAAAATATTTGAAAAGCACACAGCTTTGAAAATCTGAAATACGAAAAACAAACAATAACGAAGATTATTCGTACGAACCAATGTACGGATAATTGTCCTTCGTACGAGCAACTTACTTCGTACGGATGAGCCCCTTCGTGCGAACCAGGTTGTTCGTGCGGATGAGTTGTCCTTCGCACGAGCAGCTTGGTTCTTCGTACAAATGAATTATTCGCACAGACTATTTTTCTCAGAGTTTGTCAGATGGATCTTTTGTAGGGTTGGTTTGGTGAAAACTTTCCTTTTCTTGTACAGACTGGTTTACGAAAGTAGCCTGTTGTCTTACCAAATTTTAGTTAAGAAAACAAACATTCCATCAGCTTTTACAGTCATAATAGTCCAAGTCCAAATGTCAGAAAATTTGTCAACCCTACAACATTATTCTGATGAGTTTTCTGGTGAGTTTCTTCAGCAAATGTGTTCAACTTGAACAAAAGAACTTTTTAAGAAAAACCAGATTTTAACATGTCTCCATGTATTCTAACTCGGTTTATATGAAAATTTTCTGGATATAACAGATTTTAACTAAGTTTTAAGTTAGTTATCTATTCAAAACTTAAGTTTTCTGCTGTGAGTTCAAGAACACTTCAAGAAATCTTCAAACTAGCTCAGACACAATACTAAGCTTGGTTTTGAACAATGAAGAGAGCCAGAGCTCTGATACCACTTATAGGTCCACCTGAGGATTAAGTTAAACCTGCCTCCTTGTTCATGAAACAAACATACAAGTGCGAAATCCAAGTATGCATGCAAATCAAAGCAAAGTAAGAACACAGGGTAACCAAAGATTCAATATCTTGATTAACTGATGAGAACTAGTACAAACATATACAAACAATGCTTATACAACTCATACAAACTATTTGTGCTCTTGCGTCTTCCTCTGCTCAACTTGCTAGTTCGACTTTGACAAGTGACCAATATTCACCAATGTGAGTAACCAGAAAAACCAACCTTGACAGAGAGGTGCATGTCTGCTTATATAGTGTCCATTCTAGTCATTCGTACGAAGTACGTTGCTAGACATACGGAACACACTATTACACACAAAGAACTGCTCCAAAGATGCTCGTACGAACAAGTTGGTTCGTACGAAGCATTCACTCGTTCGTACGAAACAAGTAAGACAACTTGTTTACAATGCTTCCTTCGTACGAAGCATGTGGCTTGTATGAGCAATATCTTGCTCGTACGGAGCATTCTCACTCGCATGAAATGATTTCTTCGTAAAGCATGTCACAGACATGACGTACACAAGACTCAGTAGTATGCACACATGCAACTGTTTAACACAGACAAACTAAAACGTCTTACGAAACCAAGATAGGAGGATATCTTGATTTGGTCGACACGACCAAACTTATACAGACACAGTAAACAAAGACCGTACAATTACAGATGTAATTAAGAACAAGCGACAGACACAAAAGTGTATCAACAATTTTGACTGTTACGCTTTAAAATCTTGACTTTGTTTTCAAAATCGATATTAGACATGCCTTCAAAAGTCTCGACTTTATCAGTACCAGTTGAACTCACAAATTTAACATTTTTTGATTTCTTCTTGTAGCGAGCGCCTTTAGCTTCAACCTTTGGTTGTGATACCTTAGGTTTTTCAGCTCGCTTTTCTCATTGTTTTTCTTTTGAACTGGATAATGGTTGTGACTTAATTGGGTTTTTCTTCTCCAAAAACTTGGTTGTTGAATTTTCGAAAACTTGATCAATAAAAGTTGGATTTACATTTTTGATCGGAAAGTCTTTGTTTGAGTAAATTTTCTTGTCCCCAATTAAAGTATACAACACATTATCATTTTCATCTGTAGACGCATTTGTCTTGACAGATTTCATAGTATCATTCTCTTGATTTTAAAAATTTTTACATTGGGAGTAGCACACATTTCTATCCCCTTTTCTTCATTAAGAGATTGATCCTGATCATTTTTCTTGGACTCATCATCTGACGAATCATTCTCCTCTATTGTAGAAGGTTTCTGATCAACGACTGATGATGAGTTCTCTGGTTTTCTTGATTCAACTGAGGAATTGTCTAGCTTGAACCCTAATCCTGCTGCAAACTCTTCAGGATTAAGAGGTACAGATGGTTCAAAGCGTGACATTTTCTCTTCATCTGGCAATTTGGTATAATTATGTTTCAATGGAGGTGGACACGATTTATACCCTATGTATTTGACATCTCCTTTTAGTTTTTTAACGTCAATGATATGATCAAGCACATATCTGGAGTTAGAGTAACTTTCCAATTTTAGCCGATCACATCATGTTCGCATTTGGCAATGGCTAACTCCTTTGTTTCTTCAAGGAAATTAATGTAGTTATTAATTCCTGTTTGCTTATTCAAAACTGTCTTTGTTAATTCAGAAACGCTTTTCTTAAGGGTTTCTATTACAGATTTGAATTTTTTTGTTTCGAGTTAAGCCAAATTTGCCTCTTTGCATTTTGACAGTTCAATCTTAGATTTTGATTGTGACTGTTTATTGTTTCAAATTTTGTTTTTAATTCAGCACAATCACTACAAATTTTAGGAGGGTTGGAGTTTACCTGACTTGTTGAACCAACAACATTAGCCATGAAGCCAGTATGATGAGGGAAGGATGCACTATTTGTAAAGAATTTTTATGTTTCCTTTGATGCAGTTTCTGCTTTCTTCATCAGACCAGCCTTTTGACTTTTCAACTTCTCTGCTTCTTTCAGCAACTCTCTGACCTCAACATCACTTCCTTCTCTGCTCTCTAAATCAGATCCATAACCACCTGTACTCGAGCATTCTTCATCAGAACCACCATTATACCCCGAACATGAACATGAAACCTTCAAACTCCTTTAGCAGATCATGTCGTACTTTTCTAGTTGCAGCATTACCCTCTCCTCTTGCTTCCAAGGTATCCCATATATTTTTGGTGACGGTACAGTACACAAACTGATGATAAATATCTTTATGAAGAGCTTGTGTAAGGATAGCAAACACCTTTTTCTCTAGATTGTAAGCCTTTTTATTGCCTTTATCTAGGTTGCCTAAGGAGGTTGGATTTGATCCAGCTTCTTCGAGTGATTCGTTGTTGGGTGTAGTAAAACATGTCCATAATTTTGTATTCTGACCGAGAACATATGTATGGAAACAACTTTTCCACGAAGGATAATCGTTCATATGGTTCAATTTAGGTGGACGGTTATTACTCCCAGTTTCACTCTCGCTTATAAGAATAGTCTAAATGCTCTGGTTCTGATTTGTGACACACGCCCATTGATTTGCGGTAATCATGGCTGTATGTTGAGGCATTAATGATTTAACCCATGAGGTTGCGGAGCTTTGTGATGAATCTTGATTTTTGCTTGAACTACCATTCCAATCCCAAGGATTATTACTCATTATATTTTCTTGATTACGAAAATTTAAAAAGGTTTAATGTTTAATTTTGGAAAATAATGGTCTCCTTTTAAAGTTCACAATTTTGAAAACCACATTCTGAAAAACTGAAACACGAAAAACTATCAAAGAAGAAAGTTCTTCATGCGAATCAATGATTCGTACGAATGATAGTCCTTCGTATAAACGAACTTGTTCTTCGTGCGCACAAGATTCTTCGTGAGGATGACTTGTCTTTCGCACGAGAAGTCTAGTTATTCGTGCAGATGGGTTATTCGTACTAATGTTTTTCGCAAACACTTCAAGAAACCCTCACAACTAGCTCAGACAAAATACTTAGCTTGGTTTTAAACAAGGAAGAGAGCCAAAGATCTGATACCACTTGTAGGTCCACTTGAAGGTTCAAGATTAACCTACTTCCCTGTTTATACAACACAAATATGAGTGCGGAATCCTCGTAAGTATGCAAACCAAAGCAAGTAAGAAACACAGGATAACCAAATATTCAATATCTTGATTAATAGAAGAGAACTAGTACAAACACATACAAACAATGTACATACAGACTTATGAAATACTCTCTGTGTTCTTGTGTCTCTCTCTCTAGTGTAGCTCACTCTAATGTCACACTGGTCTCTCTCTGATGTCTCTAGCTTACACTGAGAAGTGCATATCTCCTTATATTTTTCCACACCCAACAACAGTTTGAAGTATATTGCTAGTTGTACGAAACACCAAAAGACACGAAGGGCATTCTCCAAAGATGCTCGTACGAACGAGCTGGCTCGTACGAATCAAGAAATTAGCTTGTTGAGATGAATTAACTCGTACGATTAAGGAGTCACTCGTACGAATGATGAGTGGCTTGTACGAGCAACATCTTGCGCGTACGAAGCATTTCCCACTCGCACATAGATGTGTTCTTCGGAGATCGTGCCACAGATATGACGTACACAAGACTCAACAGTATGCACACATGTAACTGTTTTACACAGATAAACTAATCGTCATACTAAACCAAGATAGGAGGATATTTTGATTTGGTCGACACGACCAAACTATATAGATATTGTAAACAAAGACCGAATAACTACAGACGTGACTAAGAACAAGCGACAGACACAAAAGTGTATCAACACTAACCCCCTTCTAGGCTGTTTACGTGCTTTATATAGACCGTATTGACATGAATGAGTAAATCAACAAAACATGAAGGGATGATAGAATAAAGTTCACTTTAAATACAAAAATCTAGTAATTAAAGTCATTAATACAAACCTAACTAAAAAGTTAACCAAAAATTGGAATCAAAAGTAATACGTAAAAGACTTGTCTTCACCAAGTGATTTAAGAGATTAGTCAATCATCGTGTTTGACAAAAACTCTTATGATCAACGTTGGATCCTGACTAATAAATACTCTAAAGATAGATGATGGATGAATGTGGTGGATGATGATGGCATTGTGGTGGTTGTAGGTCCCTTAGTCCGTATGGATCTTCACAGAATCGTCTATCTAATCTAGAGTGCGGAATCCCCTAGATCAGATTTCATAGAAACAAGAACACGAACACGAACAATTTCCTTCAAACACTCTTCTATTGATTATCTAACACAAAGGTTTACAACCAATTCAAGACTCTCTTCCAACTCTCTCTGAACAACTAAACCAGCAACACAATCAGCAGAACCAACAACCTAAACCCTAATGCAAACCTTCCTTTATATAGAGATAGGATATGCAACTGGGCTAGGGTTTCCCTACATGGACCGCTATTGGGTTTAAAGCCCAATTCACCTACCATGTGCTATTTAGTGTCTAGTTCAGCCCAATTACTTTTAATTCACTATTACAAAACTAAACACGCTAACCATTTATCATTTTACTAATGACAAGATATCCAAATACCAAATCTAAGCTGTTGTCATAAATATGCACCAACAAACTCCCCCTTCACAATAGCTTCATAAAATAACTTAGTCTTCAGTCTTCTTGCAATCTTCAAAATCTTTAAAAACGTTGGTCTTTGGATAGCTTCAGCTTTAATTGCTTCTCTCAGCAACAGACTCCCCCTAAGCTGATGTATCCAATCACAAGATCTTCTAAATCGTTAGCGTTTGAGTAAACTCCAGTTTAGTACTTGCATAGCTATCTTAAAAACTCTTCAACTTGTCTACAATGTAGAAAGGAGGTTCTACCATGCATCCAAGTAAAGTTCTCTTCACCAAACTTCTCAGCAACACATTGCTACAATTTATATACTATAAAACAAACACCTCGAGAAACCATAAGAATTTTTCAACACAAGTTAAACAAATTATTATTATTCAAGAGATAGTACACTGTATCACAGATTAAGGACTTTTCAACGCAAACCATATACTCAAAATTTTAACCACATTTATCCTGCAAGATCTTAAAATTTAGAACTCCTCTTCTAACACCGTCTTCCCCTATCGGTAAGAACTCCTCCAGGAACAACCAATATCCGTACATTAAGAATTTACAAGAAAATGAAATATTTTTGGATTTTTATGTTTTCTGAAAACAAATAAATAACGAAATAATACACTCTGTTTTTGTGAGACTCACCGTTAAGAAGATCATATCACCAACATCAAACTGTTTTCACACTATTTGATAATTCTATATGCAATATTCATGAAAAGCAGTTCAAGACGATTACCAGTATTGTTTATCCACTTAAACAAAATACATGAACATTTCAAGTACCATTACCTAGTGATATATTTAGATAATTTATACTGATATACTAGTGTGTCCCACTTCAGGACATACCCCCATGATCAAGGTATGCACAAAAATTCATCGTAGTAGGTGAGTATACCGAAATTCATCTTTTTTTTACAACATTAGATAATTGGTGATCAGGTTAGTACTTCCGTACAACAAAGAGACCAATATCCAACGAGGGTTAGGACAAATACCAAATGTTGGTGCGGATAATGAAACTTGCATTTTTGAATGACTCTCTAGGAGAGCATCTTCAAATTTTGGGATTTGGCATTTTAGCTCTTTTAAGATATCCTGGTTGTGCCTAGGTCAGCATATATCTGGATGCAGCAGAAGGACAAGCTTGATACCCCAGATGAAATATCGATATAAAGACCTAAAAGCTCAGATTTTGGCAATCTATCAACGCAAGATTTAAGGTTATAAAACCATATGCCACTGATATATTACCCACTCATACACAGTTTATTATATTTGTATCACAAATGTAAGTTGATTATTTCATGCCTTTTGCCTACTGGTACATCACATGATGAAGCTGCTATCACACTTAAGCAATTTTAGTTTTAATTTCAGTGTGACAGTCTAACTTGCTGATGTACTATCATTTCTTCGTTTCCACACAGTGAAAACTCATTTTGATTTTCTATTTTTTTATGTTTTTTTATTTTTGAAGAACAGGAAATTATTTACAAACTATTTTATGGAAAAATGGTTATTTAGGATTCCTCATCCCGTTGAGTTCGACTAAATGTTCAAAACGTGCCCTGTCAAACGCTTTTGTGTAAAGATTTGCCAGGTTATCTAGTGTGTCGACTCTATGCAGTTCAATTAATTTCTTTTCAGCACAATCTTGTATAAATGATGACGAATGTCAATATGTTTTGTGCGACTGTGTTTTACGGGATTGTTGGTGATTGAAATAGTGACATTATTGTCTATCATAATAGTAGTACGAGTGAAATTCAGACCGTAATCGCGAATCTGTTGTTGGATCTAGAGAACCTGAGAGCAACAGCTACCCGCAACAATAGATTTAGCTTCACACGTCGAGGTAGACACGCAAGACTACTTCTTGCGTTGCCATGACATGAGCCTCCCTCCTAAGAACTGACAACCACCTGTGGTAGACTTCCTTGTAGATTTGCATCCTCCAAAGTTCGAATCAGTGAAGGCAACAAACTTCAAATCACTAGCAGCTGGATACTATAACCCAAGTTTAGGTTTCCCCTTCAAGTAACAAAGAATCCGCTTCACCGCTTTCATGTGTGACTCTTTTGGATTCGCTTGATATCTGGCACAAAGACATACTGCGAACATAATGTCGGGTCTTGAAGCAGTCAAGTACATTAGAGAACCAATCATTGCCCTGTATTGAGTTGGATCAACATCCTCCACACTCTCATGATCTGGACCAAGATTATGATTCTCACAGATAGGTGTATTGAACGTAGCACAATCCTCTAGTTTGAGACGCGACAAAATGTCATACACATACTTTGTCTAATTACCTCCTCGAAATCATGACACATGTTCTCATCAGATGACCCAAAAATGATGTCATCTACGTATACATGTACCAACAGAAAGTCTTCCTTCTTCCTTTTAATGAAAAGTGTACTGTCAATTTGTCCTCTTTCGAAACCATGTTTTAACAAATGTGCTGACAGTGTCTCATACCATGCCCTAGGTGCCTGATGCAATCCATACAAAGCCTTATCAAGTCGATAGACTCGATCTAGAAAGTTTGGATCAGACTACTATCACTGGAGTCCTCTGGAGCTGCACTGGAGGAAGTTTCTGGAGCATCTATCATCGATATACTCGATCTAGGCATGAAGTCACACTCTCCATCTTCACTGATCACACTTTGGATCACCTGCGACTCATCTGCATTTGAAACATCAGGAATATTAAATGATTTAAAGACACTATCATAATCATATAATATACCAGGACCTCTCGTTGATTGTTGAGGAGAATAACTAGTGATTTCCATGTTAAACACAACCTCAATTTTACCAGCTTTTAGATTAAAAACCTTTTTGTTCTGTGTTCCAGGCATATAGCCTAGAAAGTAACCCTCATCAGCTACTTCACTGAATTTTTGCTTATCTTTGTTTAGCACAATGGTGCAGGGTAATCCAAATGGTTCAAAGCTTTTTAAGTTTGGTTTTCGGTTAAACAATAGTTTGTGACATGTTTTGTTAAATCGTTTAACCGTCAGAACTTTTTTCAAGACATAACAAGCTGTGTTCACAGCTTCTCCCAAGAAAAAAACTAGAAGCTTTGAATCAAAAAGCATAGTCCTAGCAGCTTCAATCAACGTCCTGTTTTTCCTCTCAGCGACTCCATTCTATTAAGGTGTATAAGGAGCAGAAAATTGATGTTCAATTCCTTTGCGAAGACAATAGAGATCCAGAATCTGATTCTTGAACTTCGTGCCATTATCACTCCTTATCCTCTTGATCAGTGCATCATGGACATTTTCCAATTTTGTAAAAAGATCTATCAGCATCTCCGCTGTCTCATCTTTTGTACCTAAAAAGAAATTCCATGACTACCGTGAGTAATCATCTGTGACAAATAAACAATAGTACTTTCCACCTATGTTCCTCACGTTCACCGAACCGAATAGATCCATATGAAGTAATACATAAGGGGCATCTACGGAATTTACTGTTTTAGATTTGTGAGGTTTCTTATGTTGTTTTCCCTTTTGACATGGAAGGCATTTATCTTCCACGCGAAGCCTCTGCATTGGCACTCCTTCCACTAAAGTGTTTTTAATAATAAAGTCATTTTTCGGTAGTGGATGTGGGCCATGCGTCTGTGCCACAACAATGGCTCAGCCTCATATGCTTTTGATAGCAAACACGGCACCACAGTGGAAGAATCCTTAGCACTCATGTCGATGACATAAGTGTCGTCTCTCATTGGCGCTGTTAGGCCTGTTGATGGAACTGGTTTTTGATTTCCACTAAGTGTGTGGTCCTGAGGTTTCCTAACCAAATTTGGACTTTGCGACCTTTGGAAATTATGATTTTGGTTCCATGAATTTTGATGATGATAATTTCTAAAGCCATCGTTATAAAAATTTCGACTACCAACATTCTAGTATCGAGTTTGATATTGACCTTGACTTCTGAAATTATTTGTTTGACCATTAAAGTTATTCATTCTTGGTGAACTACTTCTAGGTCTTTCATATCTGCCTGATGAAGATGCAGGCTGAAATCTTTGTTGATTTCTTTGAAAACGAGGAACTTGGTGAGTTCCTTTTTCAGCCTTATCTACACCAACAGCAACACTCTGTTGCCTGGTAGCAGATATCTTTGGTGAGTTAACCTTCTTCTCATCATCACCACTTTTTACTAGTGATTTTTCTCTCTGTCTCTAACTTACCCGTGCTTCACTCTTTTTGTTAAGACATCAGCTAGCTACATGTCCCTTTTCATGACATGTGAAGCACGATTTTCTAGCCGAAGATTTCTTGACTGAAGTCTTTGCTTTTGATTCATCAGATAACAATGATGATGATATGATGCCTTTGAAGGATCTTGTTTAGTTTGCTCAAATTCTGATTTTTCTTTGTTTTTATTTTTAGCAAACTGCACATTTGACTCTTTTGTAATAATAGTGACCTCTTCATTCATATCACTCCCTTTAACAAAATCAACCTTCTTCAAAAACTTGCTTTTGAGTCTTATGGTGTGTATTCTTTGTTTTCAAAATGGTGTCTCTGTTATTATCCTTTTTAGCATTCTCAGGACCATCAACATTTTCTGATGTGGAACTACCAGGTGTAGTTGACACAAAATCTGTAAGGTCTTCCTCATATTGAAAGAAAGAATAGTCATGACCAAGAGGTGGTGGAACTTCATTCAAACCTTTGAATCCCAAAGATGTCTTGTCATTACTCTTCTTCAAGCCATTCATCATGTGTTTCATGACAAAAGATGAATCTCTGAATTGATTTAATTTCTTTTCAAGTTCACAAATTTTAAGTTGTGCTTTAGACAACTCTTTGCATTTTTCAGAATTTTCTTTTGTTTTCTCACTCATCGTATCATGAGCTAAGTCAATAACTTGAAGTTTTTCATTAAGCTTACAGGTTAGAATATTGATTTCTTCTTCATAACCTTTAATTTTATTCAAGTATAATGACTCATTTCATTTTACGAAAAAGTTTGATTCTTTTAGATTTGAGAGCTCATTAGCCAGACTTTGGTTTTACTTTGTTAATGTGTCAACTTCACTTTGCAGTTCATGACACTTCAAACAATAGAACTACCAGAGTTAGAACATACCTCGCCTGTTGATTTGCTTAGATCAGCCATGAAAGCATCAAAATCAGCAGCCATCTTCTTCTCTGTAGCATTCTGTTGTCCGTCAGCTTTCTCAGCTACCTTCTCTCGCTCTGCCTCAGCATCAGCTTTCACTTCCTCATCAGCAACTGGGCTATCTCAGCCATGAACGCATGTGAGGCATTGTTATCACCCTCCAGATGAACACTCCAATCATAAGAACCCTCTCTAGCAGTAGAAATCAGGGCCCTTGATCCAGAGTTGTTTGACGCATTCCTGTTGCTTGAACCATGACCAGGAGAATCTTGAAAGGATGAGTTAGAACGAGATTCAATTTTTGGTCGTTGACATTCTCTAGCAAAATGTCCATAGTTTTGATAATTGTAACACTTCACTTTCGACTTGTCAAAGTCCACACTCTTTCCAACTAACTTCCTACCCATTCTGTTCATGAACCTCTTTACTCTTCTAGAGATCATGGCCATCTGCCATCGTAAATCCATCTCCTCCAGGTCATCAGGGTCGATCTAATCATAACCTTTATCAAACGTAGCAGGTCAAATATTTTTACCTGAATGTAGTTCTCGTAGGAAGCAACGAAAGAAGCAAGCAATGCCAGATGATCTTCAGCACTTTTGACACTCAGAGGCATAGACTTAGTACTGCTGTTACTATTACTTGATTGTTGTCTCTTTACCCCTGACGAGCCTCCTGAAGCAGCAACAAAACATACTTCACCATCAGAATTTGTCACGATCTGCTCATTTCAACATGAGAGAAACGTAGTTGCACTATCACTTGAAGCATTTGTAGATGAAGGTGTAAGTCCTTTATAAATCCATGGATCTTGAACCTGATCATATCCAGTCTCTTTCTTCTTCATATTGAGCTCATAAGCTCTCTGTTTCCCAACAACCTCTTCCAGGTCTTTCGATTCATAATCAGCTTCACCTTTTATCATCAAAGTATAGATATCACATTTTGCAGGTAAAGCATCGAGCAACTTGTCGTTTATCTCCACATCCGTGTATCCCTCTATGTCATAATTATCCATTTATGACATTAGATGATAATATCTCATGATAATATCTTCAAGGGACTCATTTCACATTCCTTTGAAGACATCAAACTATTTCTTTAGCAGATCAACCTTGTTCTTCTTCACATTAGTATTGCCCTCATACCTCTTCTGTAGGGCATCCCACATCTCCTTCGATGTAGTATAACGCTTGATTGTATGTTTGATGCCATCAGGTAATGACATCTTTATAGCAGCTAAGGCTTTCCTCTCAGACTCATACATCCTTTTCTCAGCTTCTGACATTTTCACATAAGCAGTAACCCGTTGTCTGCCTTCAAAGTCATGCGTGGGTTAGCGTACCCATCTTGAATACAGATCCACATCCGTGTGTCCTGGTATTCAATAAACGATTGAAACCTATCCTTCCAAGTAAGATAGTGCTCTACTTCAGCATCTTTGGAGGTTTGTTTGTGGTGCCAGCCTCGTGCTCCATTCTTAACAGCTCATTTAGGTTAGACATATTCGGCATTTTTACCGAAACGACTCATTAAAAACGTTAAAACTTGTCCAAAATGAGTGGTTACCAAGTTATACTGTTAGACTCGTCTCAGCGATACGATTCTAATGATGTATATTGTCCGATTATGATTTTTTTTCTTAAAAATCTCACGAGCCTAACCGTGCAACCGGTTTGTCAGGATTTTTTATGGATCAAATTCTATGTCTGAAAACGTTTAACTCCGGTTACGTCAGCTGATTAACTTCCCACCTTTTTGTATAGAACTCGGAACAGTACCAAATCTGGAGCGGTAACTCGAATAAACAATTCGAGATAGAAATCCAGATAGTAATCTGAATTGCTAATCCGATATGGTGATTTGGAATAGTGATCCGAAATGGAATCTGGAATGAACTGTTCTTATCTGAAATGGAATCCGGAATAGACTATTCTGATCCGAGATGGAATCCGGAATAGACTATTTTGATCCGAGATGTAATCCGGAATACACCACTGATCAGAAATTCAATCCGAAATAGAATCCGAGATGGGCTTTTCTGATCCGAATTGCATTTTTCTGATCCGAAATGGAAGTTTTCCAGATCCGAATTGCAAGTGTTTTTGATGATCCAAGTCTGTAGTCCGAAATGCTTCACTTTTGATCCGAGATGCCTTTCTTCAATCCAAAATGCCTGCTGGTAATCCGAAATCGCTGTAGAAACCCTAAAACAGTCGTCGAAACCCTAGAACAGCCGTCACAAACTTCAAAACAAGCCTCCAAAACGTCCAAAAAGCCAACTTTTTCTGCTGTTATGATTCTGAACCAAGCAAAATCAAGAGCCAAATGCTCTGATACCAATTGCAGGTCCCCTAGTCCATATAGATCTTCACAGAATCGTCTATCTAATCTAGAGTGCGGAATCCCCAAGATCAGATTTCACTGAAACAAGAACACGAACATGAACAATTTCCTTCAAACAATCTTCTATTGATTATCTAACACAAAGGTTTATAAACAATTTAAGACTCTACAACTCTCTCTGGACAATTAAACCAGCAGCACAATCAGCAGAACCAGCAACCTAAACCCTAATGCAAACCTTCCTTTATATAGAGATAGGATATGCAACTGGCTAGGGTTTCCCTACATGGTCTGCTATTGGGTTTAAAGCTCAATTCGCCTACCATGTGCTATTTAGTATCTAGTTCAGCCCAATTACTTCTAATTCACTATTACAAAACTAAACCCGCTAACCATTTATCGTTTTACTAATTATATGATATCCAAAGACCAAATCTAAGTTGTTGTCACAAATATGCACCAACAGTGGTGGAGTGGTGGCCTGTGTGAGAGAAGTGGTTTGCCAAGGGATGGATTGCAATTGAACCAAACACCCCTATTTATAGCTAGAAACAGACGGTTTACATGGTCCAATGCCTCCTTCTTTTTCTTCATTTAATGAGTTGTGTCAGTAATTATGCTCACAGACTCGTGGCTCTTGTACTTGTTGTACTATCCAAGATTTGTATATATGGGAGTTGACCATGGCCCGTTTCCGTGGGATACGGCCCCGTGCATTCTTAAATGCTTCTGTTTGTCTTTTTGTTCATGGAATCTTGAATGGTGCACAGCCCCATCCCTTGGTAGCACGACCTCGCGCTTATCTTCTGATTTGTTGTTTTTGGTCTTGGGTGAAGCTTGGAGGGTCGCTATGAAGTGTCAACTTCCATTCTTTTGTATTTGTGTTGGTTTTTGCCGTTAATTTATTCCTTTTGCACATTTAATCTCTTTTAATCATGAAAATCAAAAGTATACAAAGAAACATACTTTTCCAACATTAGTATTAAAAAGGATTGATTTTATACCTTCTTTAATATAATTTATATATTGCATTTGGTGTATATCAATGCCTTTAAAGAGGCAGTGACAAGGTATTCAGTGACTAATGGTAAGAATTTATGCCTTATTAAGAGTGAGAAGGCCAAATGTGGTTGTATACCTTTCAAGTGTGTAGCAGGGTGTTCCTTTTTTCTATTGTCCTCACTACATAAAGGGAAAGAGTTTTATATGGTAAGAAGAGTGAATAATAAAGATACCTGCCAAAGAAACATGATAAAGAATAGACCACTAATTAAAGAGTTTATAGCTAATGAGCTCCAACCATTGTATGGATCCAAGCCTAAATGGTCTACTAAGGAGTTCATATTAGTTGTAAAACAGAAGTTTGAGGTCACAATTACTAAGTTGCTAGTTTACAAGGCTAAAGCTTGTGCGCATAAGAAGTTGCAGGATCAATGAAGGATAATTATAGTAAAACTTGTTCATACATGGAAGTTTTGAAGAAAACAAATCCAACATCAATGTTTGTTCTTGTAATTGTACCATAAGGTTTCATCAATCTAAATTCAACAGCCACATGTGAAGCATTCTTCAGATTATTTGTATGTTTCGATGGTGTCAAAAGAGGGTTTTTAGTAGGATGCAGGAAGGTCTTGTGCATAGATGGTTGTTTTCTTATGATTTCCCTAGGGGAATGCTACCAACTTTTTTTGGAAAGGATGCTACTGATCAGATGTATCCCTTGGCCTAGGCAATGGTTGAAGGGGAAAATAATGGTAGTTAGGAATGGTTCATGTAAGACTTCAGGAAGTGTTTTGGAATAAGTGATGGTGGGGAATCATGGACATTCATATCAGATCAACAAAAGGTAGTATTTTGTCATCTTGCTTACTAGTAATACTTATGTTTTATTCTGCCATGTTGCTTAATAATAATAGTTATGATTCTACAGGGGTATTTTGGTCATTGTACAACAATGTACATAAGTTTTGGGTCTTACTGGGGTATTTTGGTCATTACACCTTGGTTTGGTCAATACACACCACTTCACTTTGGTTTGGTCAATACACATCAATGAACATTAGTTTTGGTCACTACACAGAATTGCACTTTGGTTTGGGTGTTACACAAACTGCACTTTGGTATGGTCAATACACACAACTACACTTTGGTGTGGTTAATACACACCACCGTACTTTGGTGTGGTCAATACACACCACTACACTTTGGTTTGGATGATACACACCACTACACATTAGGAATGCATTTATGTTTTGTGACAAATACCATAAGGACAGAAGATCTGTTATGGTTAGTGATCTGTTAATAGAGTGGTGCCAGAATAGAATAAAAGTGAAGTTGGAGTTACCGGACGTCAAAGTGTTAGTTGGAGGTGGCAATGGCAAAAGGTCGATTGTTGGAATTAAACCCTACAAAAGAAGAGATGATAGAAAACCAAAATATACTACAACCTCTGACCCAAATAATAATGTAACATCGGCCCAAGTCAAGCTCTACTGGAGACTAAATGTCCAAGGTCTGCCATAGCTAAACTTTGTTGAAGACAAAGCTCTGCTGAAGTCTAAAGCTAAAGCTCTGCCAAGGCAAAGCTCTACCAAGGACTAAAGCTAAAAGGTCTGCGAGGGCAAAGCTCTTTTAAAGACTAAAGCTAAAAGGTCTGCCAAGACAAAGCTTTGCTGAAGATCAAAGCTAAAGGTCTTTCAAGGTAAAGCTCTGCCGAAGACCAACAAAGGATGTATCATCAGTGTTTTTCTAACAGTCCTTGTAATGTTTAGCATATAACAATGGTTAGCTTAACAGATGTTATTAGTTTGTTATTTGTATTATAAATAGAACAGTGCCTGTACTATTCTATTTGATCACTTTCATCAATTATCAATCTAACATATCTTTCTTACATTTTGTACGAACAAATTAGTGATCTTAGGCTGAGGGGGAGATTGTGAATTATATGCATGTGATTACAATTCACTAAAAGCATTATAATCGTAAACAATCTCTCGGCTGTTATGAACTAAAGTTCATATTTCCATTGCATGTTCATCTAATTTATTGTCTTTCATTTATCAATTTTAGAACATTCATAACCAGTTTCAAACTCATATCTTAACAATTGGTATTAGAGCTTGGTGAATAGAATTTGATTTAACAATCAATTTGATTAAATACATCAGCTCTCACTGGTAAGTCAATTTGTTCGTTTTTATTGAAATAGAGTTTAATTACATTCTAAAAGTTTTTAAACAAAAACTGTTTGTAATCAATCAGAATGTCACACACTTCACAAGATCCTCATAACAATGGCACCATGTTTAAACCACCGATCCTTGTCACATATGAGTCTAATATCTGGCAAAGACAGATGGTCATGTCCTTACTCAGCAAAGCACAGGTAGCTAGAGGTCGGTCATCTTTGGACCTCATGAATGATACCAAGTACAGAGGACCCTAAAGTCCAAGTACCAAAGAATCCCGAAAACTATTCTGAGCAAGATTTCCAAAAAATTGAGTTAGACGCAAAGGCATTTAGCATCGTGGCCTCTGCATTGCCAACTGATATCTATGCTGGACTGTTGCATTGCAATAGAGAGGTTCTAAATCAGCAATATGAAACGTTTTGTTATGTCAAAGGAGAGTCACTAACCCAACAGTTCGAAAGATTTAGTTGTCTCACTAGTGAATTTACACTGGTGAATGTTATACTTGCAAATTCGACTCTAAATAGTCGTTTTCTTATATCATTACCAGAAAAGTGGGACATTGTAGCTTTTGTAACTAGAAATTCAGTTGAGTTCAAAGAAATGAATCTTACTCAGCTTCATGGTAGGCTCCTCACTTATGAGAGAGAGCTGAACCAGAAAAAGAAGCTACAAGAGTCTGTCAAAGTGACTGATGACTATACATTTGGTAGTACAGCTCTCTTTGGCCAAGAAGAAGTCAATGGCAGTAGTAAGGATTAGAGCTATGATCATTTCATTGATATAACTTCTGGTGTCAATCCTGACCCTTACACACCCAATTATGCATTTGCTGCTAATGGGGAAACTCAAACTTTTGACAACTTATGCTTTGAGATGAGTGACCTTCAACATTTTGATCCATCAGATTTGGAAGAGATAGACATTTTACACCAGTTGGCTTTGTTAAGTGTCAGGTCTAACAAGTATTACAAGAGTACTGGTAGGAAGTTCCCAGGGTTGCATGGGGGGACAAAAGTTGGGCTGGATAAATCAAATTAAGGGTTATAAGGGTAATATGCTAGGAAACTTTGCTAGAGAATGTAGGTCTCAATCACTTGGACCAACTGTCACACATCCTAGTTCTAGAACCTCAAAACACTGTCCATTATTCCCAATTTACCCCTGCTCTTCATATGCAAAACACTTCTCATTTTGCACACCTTGCTACCACTGTTCCAGTGCAATATATTCAAACCACTGTTACTCAAATTCAATATGTTCAAGTACCAGCTCCTCAGGTTCAAATGCAACCTGCACAACAAGTTAATCAAACCACTGCTCAAGCAGAGGTTAATCAACATAGCTTCTTTACTCAGGGCTTTATTGATTGGAGTAGCTTACCTAAGGATCTGACTGATGAAAACTTTGCTCTAATTGTAGACATTGGAAAGAAACAAATGAATTTTGCTTTATGGCATAAGAGTCTAAAGTTGAGGGTGTTGAATTTGTGGAGGTGGGATCTAAATATGTTGAGTCTAATGTTCATGATGAAACAGTGGTTACAAAAGAATGTGCTGATGAAAATGTGAAACCTCTGTCTGATCCATGGGATGCTAGTGTTTGTGAAGGTGAATGTGATTGTGCTAGATGGCTGCTACTAAGGTATCTCCTCAGGTCCTAAAAGACCTATGTTCAGATAAATGCATCATAGCTTTTGCTAACATAAAAGAGGTGAATGAAAACCTTAGGAATAAGATTTTAGATGATGAATTGCAATTTGAAAAACTTTCAAAAGAACTAAAATCAAAAGTGCTTGTAAAAATTCGAAAATTAGCAGCTTAAAACATGAAGCAAGCATAACCAAGGATCAACTCCAAACTATGATAGAAAAATATCAAGTTTTCAAAAAGGAGTTGGAATCCACCCAAATCACTTGTGAAAAATAGGTGGAATCCTGCAAAGGTTATGAGATTTTGTTGGAAAACCAAGTCAAAAGTAACATAAAATTTGGCATTGGATTCAAGAAAAATGACCAAATTTCTGAAAATGTTACTGAAAATGATTCTGGTGTGGTTGAAATTATTCCAACAAACTTGGCTGGTCAAAATTAAAGTCACTGATAAAAAGGGAAATAAAATTGTTTTAGAATGACATGAGGGATCCTCAACTTTTGAGGAGATTGAAAAAAATCAATTCAAACCCACATGGTATGATGAATGTGACATTCTTGAAAATTTTAAGCCAATGGATTTTTCAACCATTGAAGGTGTCAAAGCACCAAAGGCTAGAATCATTCCCATATCAAACTTACCAGTAGATGTTGACAAAAAGTCTGAAAAGGGAAAGAAGAAAGAAAACATCAAAAACTTGTTTTGTGATTTCTGTGAAAAGAAGAATCATGTTACTAAAAACTGTCTTCTTTTAAAAGCCTACGACATCAACAAAACAGGTGAGATCATTGATTCTCCAAATTGCACAATCTATAATAAAAGAAATCATAAAACTCAAGAGTGTGTTTATCTCAAAAACTTTGATGTGAAAAAGAATGAGTATAAATCCAAAACACTAGAGAGTTTAAAGACAAGTACTGCAAAAGAAAAATCTAAACAGACCTTTGTGCCTGTTGAAACATCTGTTACCAAATCACTGAACAAAACCTCTGCTCCCAGATAGGTGCAGGTAACAAATGCTCCACCTACCAATCAGTACCTAAGAGGATATGGCCAACCAATTTACCAAAAGGTACCTCTTAGTTATGAATGTTACAAAAAAAACTCTGAAAACCAAGAGTGAATAGGCATCCTCATGGTTATTATCATCTAAAAGGAGATAGGCCTCAATAGATGTTACAAAGATCTATTCAAACCTTTTCTCATTCTTCCAAATTTGAGGCTGAAATGTTTGAGACCCCTTCCAAAGCCATTTTGGCTTTGTGTTGGTGCATAATGTCTATTGCCTACGTCTAGGATATGTCGTTATTGTATATAGGGCTTAAACGTCGAATGTATATATGTTATTGTTTATTTTATATGTTTTGTATGAGACTCGTACGAGTGAGTTATTTGACTCGTACGAGTGACACTCTGTCACTTGTACGAGGCAGCCACTCCACGGTCACCGTCTCTGTTTCACACACTCCAGTGCGAGTCATGTCGACCTATAAATAGAGGAGTGTTGTGTCAGAGCTAGTGAGTGTTAGTTCAGTTGGTACGGCGAAGCCCTGCTGATTTGTTTACTTGCCTTGTACTTTGCACGTCAATCAATACAATTTAGAGCAGTTAAACAGTATATCTCTCTTGTTCGTTTGTCATCCTCTCTAGCAATGAATCCGCCTCTGCTAGCTGAGTTAGGTCAGACTAGTTGCTCATCGGAGGAGCAGATCCCCCATTCACAAGTGGTATCAGAGCCTTGAGGCCTGATCTGCTGACAAACGTCAAGTTTCTGCAGGCTATCAACTGTTTAAGATCAGATTCACTGTTGCAGCTTTCTACTTCTACATTTATCCCAAACTGATCTCGGAATTGGACGAAATTATGGACAATTGGACTAGGATTCTAGGATATCACGTTAAACTCTATTCTAATCAATCCTTAATAATTTCAGATCTAAAATCGAGCTTAAGCATGTCAAAATTGGTAAAATTCATCCATTTTGTGACCTAAGTTGTTTCGTACGGGTAAAGAGACCACTCACATGAACGACTGACCGAACAAGTTAATTCATTCGTACGAATGAGTAATCAGAAGTTCTTAAAATTTACAAGTTGAAAATTTGAATATGTGATTCACACGAATTATACACTCGTATGAGCAAGTCATTCGTACGAGGGATCTGGTCATTCGTACGAGTTATTTCTTTGATTCGCACGAGTAGCTTGTTTGAATCATCTTGTCCGCATGAGTCTCTGAGTCGTACGAACAGATCTTGGTTGAACGAAATGTTTTTGTCATCCGCATGGAGAAAGTTTTACTGTGCTAATCAGTTTGTCGATAGTGTGTGTCTAAACTTTTTGCAAAAAATGGGAGAAGATTTTTATAACGCGTTCGCTACATCAGCAGTCACGACTACTGTAGCACAAAACATGAATCTCGAGAACCATATGGGTACTATGAAGAAACTGCCATAGTTAATGAACCTTGAAGACTTTGATAGTAGGAGCAAACGTTTTATGAACTAGGTTCAGGCAAATTATTTTACCTGTTGGTTTGCTATCAAAGAAAAGTACCAATCACCTGTTGGAGAGAACGGTCTCGAGAAGACATTGGCTCAACTTTCAGAGTATGAAAGAGAAAAGTTTATCAATGAGAAGAAAATGATGAATAATCTTCAACAATCCATCAAGGAAGACATTCTGGCATTGTTACAACATGATGATGACGCACAATCATTATGGAACGCTCTTAGATTGAAATTCTAGGGAAGTGCCCAATTGCGTAAATGAAAGAGGTCGCTTTTGAGTAAAGAATTTGACATCTTTAATTTGATCAAAGGAGAGACGGTTAAACAGCTGATTGAAAGATACTGTCATCTGGTGGTGCAAATGAAGCGAATGGGAATTGTCAAGACAAACGAAGAACTTGTTGATAAACTCGCTGATTCCTTGCCACAAGGCGAATGGTCTACTTATTTGACCATTTTGAAGAATGGATCTGAATATGGTAATATCTCATTACCACGTTTCATTGAGAGATTGGAGGGACATGAGCTTGAAATGCAAAAGATGGCAAAGAAAAAGAAAGTTCAAGTGCAACAAGATGTTAATCTTTATTTCAAGAATAGTTCTGCCGCTCAAATACAATCTCCGAAGATTCAAACTGCTTTTAACGCTTACAGCACACCAAGCCGACCATCAAATTAAAACAATAGTTTTCAATCATTTGCAACAGTCATTCCAAACGCGTCTTAAAGCCCACATTCATCATATGGATCGAGCAATCCCCAACTCAATAAGACCAGTCAATCAAATCCTACTCAGAGGGTAGTACAGTGCAATATAGCTGTCGATTTCAAGAATGCACAAAATTTGATGAGAAAACCGCTAACCTATGTATGTCACTATTAGCAATAGTTCTCGAATCTTATGACAGTCTTGTAGTAGGAAGGATTAAAAATTCTAAAATGACCAGAGAGGACTATGATCAGATTGATCCAGTAGAGATGGAGTTGTTCGACATAAAATGGTGTATGGCATCTATTGTTCGACGCGCACAATGCTTTATGGAAATCATTGGGAAGGAGAACTTGGGAGGTTTGGATGGAAAACTTGGATTTGATAAATCCAAAGTTACTTGTTTTAAGTGTCGGAAAAAGGGTCATTTTAAATGTGAATGCCCAAACAGAGAAGCTCAGGGTAATCGAAACCCATTTTCCGATGACTACTACAAGAAGGTTATCTACCACCGTCCCCAACCAAGAACTCGAATGGTGCATGTCAAAGATAGACAGCCAGAAGCCAAAGACAAAGCGCTAGTGGTAACTCAAGAATATGAGGGCTTTAACTGGAACAAATAAGATGATCGAAGAACCCTAAAGAAGAATCAAAGGCATCTTTTGATGAGGCACAAAGAAGATGATTATTACTATCACACATCATCAGAAGAGGAGGAACTTTTAAATAGTGCATTTAAACACCTCCTGCCTAACAATATGTTGAAAACTTTTGCAAGTTACTTTGGACCAAGTCATCGATCATCTTGTGAAGAACAGAAGATGCCTGATGTTGTACAGAGAGTTGATGAACAGATGGAGAAGTTGGCTGATGAGACTGCCAAAGCATGCATGGCAAACATTAACAAGGTAAATAAGTCCAAAGGTGAGTCTGTAGTAGAAAAACCATGTTTAAAATTTGCCGAGCCATGCAATGAATGTGTTGTAAAAGATACACGATATAATGAGCTCAAAAGTTTAACAGACAACTTGTCGAGTGATATTAAATCAACTAAAGAAGCATACGACAAATTGAGCAGAACTGTTAAACAATAGGAAAAAGCACTCAGAGAAAATGATGGAACTCTTTCTATGCTCAAAGCGACAGTAATGGACAAGCAAATGGCCATTAATATTCACTTAAATACTATCGCTGCTAAAGAGTGAGCTTGAGAAGGTAAGAATTGAAACTGAACGGGTTAACAAGTTGTTAATCAGTTATTCAACAAGCTCTTACGTCATTGATCACATTTTACCAAAAATAAAAAATAAAGAAGAATCAGAAAAGGTTGAAAACAAGAATGCAAGTTACGATCGTGTTCCACCCCCGATGTGGAATAATTATCCTTGTAAAAAGCCATCAGGGGTGCAAAAGACACTCAATCTAAAACTAAAAACTGAACAATCAAATGAGTTGCCTACAAACAGCGATGTAACTTACTCAACTTCTGAAAAATGAATGTGACTCTGAGGTGGTTAAAACAGTGGTAAAAAATGTGTTAAAAAGTGAATCTTCTGAGTCTGATACTGAAACATCGGAAAATAGTTTAAAATGCATGGATCAAATAAACTATATTCTGATGAGGACTTTCCCATCCAAAACATGAATCTGGATCGTGTTGATAAATTGTCAAGCTTGTGGAGGTAAGTCATGCTGATTTAGATAAACACGGTGCATCATTCTACTCTAGATCAAAAAGTGATAACCGACCCTACTACCATAAAAATAGCGATTATCCTGAAAATAAGAGGGCAGGGTTGGGTTTCTAAAAGCGACGAATGAACAACAAATCTCAAAAACTAAACTTGACTAAAAAATCAATTTTGTTTTTGGACCACAACTGAAAAGGAAAAAGAAATCATCGGTACTCAATCAAATGATGATTTCAAAAGAGAAAAAGAGAGTAAAAAACAAACTTTGGATTCCTCTATCCGTAAAGACAGTAGGACATGCTATAAATGTAAGAATGTCAGGCATATCACACAATATTGCTCACAAATATATCCAAAGTCTGTTTCTCACTCTGTCAGGTATACCAAGGACGAGAAACAGAACGCACCTATGGTTGCACCAAAGCAAATTTTGAAAAGCGCTAATGAATCCTACAAAAATGTTAAACCAACTCTTTAACGTCTTTCAAATTTTGAAATTGGTGAAACATCAACTAACTATCATCAAATGGATTCTAAATTTTACGCTAAAAAGGCAAATCTGAATACTCAAGCATGGGTGGCAAAAGTGAAACCATCCAAGGTAGAATCGAAACCTTCTGTTCCAAACAAAAACCGAGCCTAAAAAGAACGTCAAAAACAAAGTAGGTCCGAAATTTGACATTCCGAACCCACCCAAGACCAAACAGGCTTGGGTTTCTTTGTTTAAATAGTTTCTTCCGCATGTGTGAAGGGACTCCCGTGATTGATAATGTCTAAATGGATAATGGATAGTGGAGCTTCCAGGCACATGACGAGGATGCTTGCATTGTTACATGACGTTAAAGCTATCCGCGAAGGGTACGCAGGTTTTGTCGGAATGCAAGGAGGAAGGATTGTCACTGAAGGAATTCTCACGAATGGAGTTGTATCGTTTGATAAAGTGAACTACATTGCAGAACTTGAGAACAATCTACTTAGCAATGCACAGATTTGTGAAAAGAAATTCACAACGCACTTCAATGATAGAGAATGCTTGATCCTAAAGACGGGTTTCAAGATTCCGGAGGAATGGATTGTCATGCGAGCTCCGAGAGAAAATGATTTGTATGTTCTTGATATGAGTGTCGCTTCTACAACATCGAAGAAAGTTCAATGCTTTGTTTCCAAAGCTACCGAGAAAGAGTCTATACTATGGCATAGAAAGATGGGGCATATTCATTTGTGAAAAATGAATTATCTTATGCATAACGACCTAGTGGAGGGTGTTAATTTGAAGAATTTCAACTATCCGATGATTGTCTGAGTTGTAAAAAGGGAAGCAGCACAAGAACTCACACCCACGAAAGTTACTAAATTCTATCAAGCTACCACTAGAGAGGTTCATATGGATCTTTTCAGACCAGTAAACGTAAAAGCATTTCTGGTGATCTATATTTCCTAGTCGTTACAGATGATTATTCAAGATTCTCATGGGTTTTCTTTCTTGAGAGAAAAGATGAAACATTTGAAACTCTAATGATCCTCTTCAGAAAACTCGAAAACCTCTATCACTTGCCAATCAAGAGAATCTGAAGTGACAACGGTACAGAGTTCAAGAACAAGAGGATGCTCGAATTCTGCAATGAAAAGAGGATTCTTCACGAATTCAACGCTCCCTATACTCCACAGCAAAACGGAGTGGCTGACGTAAGAATCGCACACTGATTGAGACTGAGAGAACTATGCTAGCTGATTCGAAATTGCCAATCAGTTTCTGGAGTGAAGCAGTCGCGTCAGCGTGTTACACCTTGAATCGTGTGTTAACAGTCAAGCCTCACAACAAGACGTGTTTCGAGTTACTTAATCAGTAGAAGCCCAACGTTGCATTTCTAGAGCCTTTTAGATCACCGTGTACTGTATTGGACCCGAATGGTAAATTTGGTGCCAAATCCTTGGAATGATTCTTCATGGGTTATGCTACTCCTCAAAAACGTGTCTTCTTGCCGAGTCTGAACCAGGTTATTCTTGTGCAGCACGTTGATTATCAACGATATACTACGCCAACACAGAAACCTGGGGATCCATGGCTATTTAACTACGATGGTTTGTGGAATTCTTTCGACCTGCCAGATGTGCCATCAGAAGAAGAACTTGTTATGCTCTTTCAACAGCATCAAATATCTAATCAAGAACAAGTTACTAGACAGTTGGTGATTTCCCCATCACTTTCTGTCAACACGTCTGATGCAGGTTCGAGCTATACTTTTCAAGACTCTGTCCCTGTGCCAATTGTTAACACTGCCGAATCATCTACCCAGCAACAGCCAAATGCCTACTCTGATCGGGAACCGACTTTTGATGATGGAGGATCCAGTTCCAATAAAGGATCTTAGCAGACTGAAAGCTTCCTGAATACTCCAGCTGATCAATCAAATGTCAGGAATGAAGCTTCATCGTCTGTACCGGTTGTGTATGAAGTCATCACAAATTTTCTAACACAAGTAGACGTTCCAAGTGAAGTGATGCCAAGGACGCTTTCATATCATCCTTCGGAGAATATTACTGGCAGCTTACAAACGGGAGTGCAAACTCGCAATCAGATCAACAAGGATCTAAGCTATTTCTATACTCGTATTGCTCCACTTCAAACCAGACTTTCTAATAGTAGTTTTGTTTCTCAGGTTGAACCCGGGAACTGGAAAGACACATTGAAAGAAGAAAGCTGGGTGGACGCAATGCAAGAGGAATTGCTTCAATTCCAGACACTGGGAGTCTAGAAGCTTGTTGACCTACCCGATCATCACAAAAAGATAAACACTAGATGGGTCTTCAAGTACAAGCGTGATGATAGAGGTATCGTAGTCCGAAACAAAGCTCGACTTGTGGTACAAGGTTTTCATCAGCAAGAAGGGATAGACTACACAGAAGTCTATGCCCCGGTTGCCCATCTTGAAGCAATCCGCATATTCTTGGCCTTTGCTTCTTGGAGAGGTTTTAAGGTGTACAAGTTAGAGGTCAAATCTTCTTTCTTATACGGAAAAGTCTAAGAGGAGGAGTATGTCGGCCAACCACCAGGGTTCGTCGATCCAATGCACAAAGACAAAGTCTACCTTCTGAATATAGCCTTTTATGGTCTACATCAAGTCCCGAGAACTTGGTATCAAATGTTGTCACGACATCTTACCGACAACAGCTTTATCAGAGGAACTATCTTTACGAATGAAGTGAATGGGTATTTGATTATTGTACAGATATATGTGGATGATATTATCTTTGGATCGATAATGACAAGCTGTGTAAAGACTTCGAAGAAGTCATGAAGCGCAAATTTGAAATGAGCGCGATGGGGAGATGAAGTTCTGTTTAGGACTTCAGGTTGATCAGTTGCCTGATGGTATCTTCATCCATCAGACGAAGTATGTTCACGACATATTGGAGAAATTTGATATGGCAGGAGCTAAACCAGCATCAACCCCATTAGCTCCTAATCAAGGCATTTGTCCAGATCTTAATGGATTCAAAGTTGACGAGACATTATATCGCTCCATGATCGGATCCTTGATGTATCTCACTGCTTCTCGACCATATATCATGTATCCAACATGCTTGTGCGCCCATTATCAGTCTAATCCAAGAGATTCACACCTGCTCGCCGTCAAACGTATCATGAGATATTTGAAGGGATGTCCAAGCACACGCTTGTGGTACCCTAGACATGACGACTTCAATCTTACGGGTTACTCGGATTCTGATTTTGGTTGCTACAAACTTAACACAAAATCTACAATGGCTGGTTTCTAGTTCTTCGGAACCCGTTTGGTAACGTGGCAATGCAAGAAACATACTACGGTCGCTCTCTCTACCTGTGAAGCTGAATATGTTTCAGCATCCAGCAGTTGTCCCTAGATACTCTGGATTCAACAGCAGATGAGAGACTTCGGACTTCAATTTCTTGATACGCCTATATATGTAGATAACCAGGCTCCGATCGATATCACTAAAAACTCATGTCAACACTCTCGAACCGAACATATTGAGATTCGACACCACTTTATACGTGATTGCTACGAGAAAAAGTTGGTTAGAATTGAAAAAATCCACACTGATGACCAAAAAGCAGATTTTTATACCAAACCCATTGATCGTACAAGATTTAAAAATCTTTTAAAATCAAATGGTTTACGAAATCTGACCAGGGGATATACATGAGGTTGAGTTTGAGGATGACGACGACTTGACGTGATACTCATCGGTTTGACGAATTTTCTATACATTCTTTCTTAAAAACTCTAAAAATCCAAAAATATGTTTTTGATTTTAGGGGGAGAAATTTTAGGAAAATACAAAAACATTATAAAAGTCAAAAAGAGTTTTTGTGAAAAAGGAAGATCATATTATATCAATATGACAGTCACAGTATGTTAAAGATATGGAATGTTTAAACAAGTAATTAAACAGGTTTTACTGAGGATGTTCCAATAGGCTTCACTCGTTCAGTAAATTGTTTTCAAATATAACCTAAAAGAAAAACTGAATAACTTGTGGGTAAACATCTCTCGGATATATGGACTTAGAACTCTGAAATTTCGTTTAAGAGAATGCCAGATTCTGCGATACTAGGTCTTTATATTTAATCGATATCTCGGGTATTATCCGAGTTCTTCTGATTTTGCGTCAGCATTGTCCTAGAACTTGTATAATACTTTACGCATTATTCGCCTACAAAAGCTGCATAAAAAATGATTATGTCATAAACTTTATGACATCTGCAGTTCAAAAGATTTCTTTAAGGAACACCACTAAAAGATGAGCCTTCATCTTTTTGTGTGTATGGAAATACTAGAATGAGCTCTCAAGGTCTCGCAATTCACCCCTTTATAGATATCAATTGGATATATTCACATGTAAAATGAAATTCTAGGAATCTGGATACGGGAGTATATTCTGAGATGGGACACACAGTTACTTCATGTTCTTAATATTACCTAACATATCTTGAAACAGTTGAGAAACTAGAAAAAGTTTAAGTGGATAAGAATATTGGCAATCTAGGTAAATCTGGTTAAAAACTCTATGAGTATACCAAGGTCAATGGTACTGGTGATTTGTTTAAGTACTTGATGTGATTCTCTTAAACACAAAACTCACAAAAATATGTATCTTTACTGGTTAATCTTTTTGGAAAAATCCTAAAGCCCAAATAGATTTTCAGTTTTCTTAGCTTTTTAGTTTTGTTTTAGTCTACCGATGATGTAAACACTGAAAGTTGAAGTCATGGTAACATCTTGCTAAAGGAAATCTGAAGACCATGGGTTGGGAGCTAATCTATAAACGAAAAATTACCTGAACCTCAACAAAGTTCATTAATTTGAAACTTTACAAGTTAAAATAAATATGTTTTTGTCAAACATGGTCAACCAAGGTCATTAACTAGGACTTGGTAGGCAAATCAAATAACCAGGGTCATTAACTTGGACTTGGTTAACTGAGTGGGTTTTAAACAGATAAAATATCATAAAAAATAAAAAAGTTTAAAAAGTTTAAAAAGTTTTAGAACTGATTCGTATGAGTATCACTAACTCATAAGAATGACTTTTGGTGTTCATTCGCACAAGCTTCTGCTTTGTACGAATGACACTAAACAAGTATAAAAGGTCTTCTTATTCGCACGAGCCGACTTTAAGTTATTGTGCGACTGAGAGAGCATTTTGTACGAACTAGTTCTAAACTTTGGTTTTTGTTGACATTTACGTTATACCAATTCATTTGGAGGTTGATTCACACACCTCTTATGATGGGAAAGGTACTATTACTTGTTCTTAGCTGTTATAATATCGGATTTAGACCAAACGAACATAAAACATAGATTTAGGGAATGGTAAAACTTAAAATTGAACTTAAAATCGACAATATCGGCCCCAATAGCCTATAAATCAACCATCAATTTGTTAAAAACAACACGTTTTAAGTTCAGTTTAAACTTGGTGTTATTTGATACGGTTTATGATTCGTACAAAGGACCAATTGTACAAACTAAGTTTTAAAATTTGTTAAGTATTATTTACTCGTACGAAGCATTATTCATACGAAGCAAGTTTGGTAAAATCTCTTGAAAAATGTCTAAGCCTTTTGTCACACATACGAAGTAGTAACTCGTACGAGTGGTGGTTTGACCAAACTTGAAAAATTTGTAAGTATTAACTTGTACGGATGTATGATTCGTACCGATGATTTTGTAAGTTGAAAATTTTGACAATATTTCTAACTGCTTGAGTTCTCTTTGTGTGCAGGTCAAGAAAACGTCCTTCTCTCCGTTCCACAATATTTGTTGTTTGCTTGACGAATCTATTCCGGAGATTGCTGCTTATCAAGATGTGTTAGATTTTCTGAGCAGAATCCCGATTACCAAAGCGCTTACTGATCGTCTACAACATAGAGATCTCATGTCGAATATTTTTGGAACGCGACAGAGTTTAATTCTGAAGAGAATGCTATAGTTTCGGCAGTGAAGATAGACGATGAGGATATATAGGTTAACATTACAGAAGATTTTCTGAGTATATGGTGAATGGTTGTTTTTACCGTATGTGTTACGCAGGTTTTGTGAACGCCGCGCCTTTCAAGAAGGGAAACCTCAGTGCGCCATTTCGTTATATAGCTCACGTTGTTGTTCATGCGCTGAGTCATCGCAAAGGAGGGTTTGATGATTTGGTCAATTACCAAATGTGTATGATTACTGCATTGGTTTTGAATCTGCCATATAACTTTTCAAAGGTTATATTTACACAGATGGTGCAGAATATACAGAGGGAAAAGTTCCTGCAGTATTACGGTTTATACGGATGCTACTAGATCACCTGCACCCCAATTTGAAGAAGAAAAAAGATGATTTGCTAAAGTTGGAGCACATGAATGTTTTTACCTTGAAGAAGTTGAATTTGCACTTAAAGACATTTCCGAATGCCAAGCCAGTTTTTGGTGCTGTTGTTGATAAAGATTACATTGCTCCGACTCCGGGAAAATGGAGGAAGAAAGACAGTGGGGATGAGAGTGAGGAACTGACTGCGCTAGACGGTTTTGTTGCTAAGCGTAGTTCTTGGTTTGTGAAAGATGGAGAAAAAGGGTTCAAAGAGAAAAGGACAACTACATCTTCTACTTTTTCACCTCAAAAGAAAAGGCAAGCAGCTGAAAGTTCTAGGTTAAGAGATGAACCAGAAATTGACGAAAATATTGAAGATATTGTTGCAGACATTGAGAGGCAAGCGTTTGGTGGAGATAAAGTGGCTGAAGACGCATCATCTTCTAACACGAATTCAGAAGATAGAAGAGCAAGTGAAAGAAAGAGAGCAAAAAAGATAGAAGCAAAGCGTGTGGCAGAGATAAAGAGGAAAGCTGGAGAGAAATAGCGCAAAGCGGCAGGTGAGGATGATACTACGTATATACCTTCGTGTTCAGACTATGACACCCCTATACGCACACCAGCAAAGAAAAAGACACGACGTCTCAAGCGCCAAGCAACATGAAGCTCTGAGTCTCCTACTCTTAAATCCAAAGAGAAAGTGCAATAGAAGTCGATTAAAGAAGAGGTTGTTGTTGAACCAACTCCTCAAATTCCACCTTCTCCACTAAGACAATCTGCACCACAATCACCACCTCGACAGGCTACTCCTCAGCCGCCACTACAACCAACACCACGATAGGCTACACTGCAGCCGCCACCGCATACTTCCCAGCGCCAGTCTCAATCTGATTTCAAATTTGATTTTGGAGACATTCCAGGGAGGAAAAAGGCTTTACCACAGATATGTTTAATGACCCGTGCATTGAAGAGCTACAAAAACAGGTCATGTTAAATACTGTCAAAATTGCGGAATTACAGGAGCAGCTTAATGTGCTGAATGAAGATAAACAGCAAATAGAATCCATGCTCGCCAGCATTGTGTCAGAGAATGAACATTTACGACTCCGTACGGCTGAATATGAGGAGGAACGTCTCAGAAGTGATAGAAGAATGAATATGTTTGAGAAAATTCTGACGAAGAAGCTAGGAGTAAGCATAGCTGCAGAGATTGATGGGATTGAACACGCAGAGGCCAGAGAGCGTGTTGTTGAAAGAGAACGTCTTGCTAAAGAACTATCAGATGCGCAAGGCAAAGGTAAAGAAAAAGTGGTATAGGATCCCGTGAATGTCAAAACTGCGCCAGAAGCTGAATTTGTGCCAGTTATCACAGATATCATGTTGTATCAAGTGTCAAACAAGTTTGTTCTGATAGGAAAGCCTAGGGATGTGGATATTGACATGTCAGATCTTTCTGTTAGACACCACGAATTGTTACTAAAGAAAAAGTTAGAAAAAAAGATTGCGGCAACGGTGGAAGAATTTGATGAAGATGCTGAGAAAGAGGATGAAGATTTAGATGATATCTTATCTGGTGATTCTGATTTGGATAATGATGATGATGATGATGATAATGTAGGAGGCGTGGGTATTCGTGTAACAGAGTCTGCTATAAATGAAGAGATTGATTATTCTGTGTATTTAGACGATTCTTCAAATCAAACGACTGAGGAAGGTGATAAGGATAGAACTGAAGGTGCTTCTGATGCTCAGCAGGCAGGAATCTTCTCGGTAATTGATACATCTACCGTTCTTGTCGTGCCGAAACCAAAGATTTTTTTATCTTCAGCATGATGTTCAGGAGGGAGAATTATAAAGAGATTGATTATTCTGTGTATCTAGAAGATTCTGTAAATTAAACGACTGAGGAAGGTGATAAGGACAAAACTGAAGGTCCTTCTGATGCTCAGCGGGCAGGAATCTTCTCGGTAATTGATACATCTACCTTTCCTGTCGTGCCGAAACCAAAGATTTTTATCTTGAGCATGAGGTGGAGGAGGGAGAATTTATTCACAACTATTCTAAGGAAGAGATTGCTGAAATGTTAGGCGTGGATGAAGAAATGTTTGACTTTGATTTTGAAGATGAGCTGAACAAGATTAGCGCTTTCGAGCCAAACGATTATGATTTGAATATGTTGAAGAAGCTAACGATTATGATCGAGTTGTCGTGGAGGATGATTCTGATGACGATGTTTCTAGTCTTGCTGACCAGATTACAGATGACTCCCTAACTTTCACTGAACTATTTGCAACAGAGAATGCCTATGTGCTAAAACGAAAAGTCGAAGAAGCTGCTAAACATGGAACTATTCCTCAACAGTTGAGTAGAGCTAAATTGCCGAAATGAGGAAGAAGTAGTTCAAGAGTTCACCAGCCGAGCAGAAGATCAAACGTCCTCTAGCGATCAAAAGAGAGTTTGGAATCCAATACTTTAAATATTTAAGCGACATCAAATCCTTGCCTTATTTGGACATCAAAGAGCTGGTGCAAACAAAGACGATAGGAAACCTCACTTTCTGAGACGTATTACGAAGATAGATCCAGTGAAGAGGCCGAAAGTAATGAAGAATATGCCTATGATATAGATGGAGCAGGATTTCCACAAAATCTTCAAGTGGTGGCACTATGATTATAATATAGGAGAAGCTGTAATTTGCGTGCACCCTGATGATGACTCGTGGAAGATAACAGAGGAGCTAACCGAAGCCGTCATAGCCCACAAACGAATATATGGGCTATGGCGTGGCATTCGAGTACTAGACCCGATGTGGCTAGTAAATTGTACGAAGAAAGGTATAGATTGCTTGTTCTACAGCAAGATCAACTATGAAGAGAAAGATAAAGAGCAAGCACTCCAGTTTCAGAAGATTGTTAATGTCTGCTTTGCCAATGATATACATTCTGGATCGACATGGAACACTTCTTGGAGGAAGCTGGAGGAGACCGAACAAAAGAAGAAGGAAAAGAAGGAAGCTAGGATTGCTGAGTGTAAGTCCCGTTAATCCGGATCTAACACTGATATCACACAATCACCAAGGATGGGCGGAATCCAAACTTGATGATCTTCAAGAAAAACCGAAATGATGAAGAACAATACAAATTCACTTTAACACCTTGCACACGGTTCTATTACTTGAACAAGCAAAATCGTCTGGTACAAGATGGAGGTTCTCCAGAGAAAACCTAAAAGTCTCCAAAAGTCTAACCCTATGAATGACATAAGCTTAGCTTATATACCTAGGGTAAGGCATAACCCTAATGGGCGTGCCTATGGGCTTGCATGGCCCACATGGCCTATGGCATGCCCAAATGACCTATAAAGGTCCAAAACTAATACAAACTAACCCAGTTAAGCCCACTTAGCTACCACAGACCGTCGCGTACATTTGATGCTTCAGTCTCACACTACTAGGACCTAACAATCTCCCCCTAGACTGATGCATCAAATTGTCTTCATATTGCAAATTCAGCAACGTCTTCAACAGAATCTATGGTTGTCGCTGTGCTGTAAGTGGTGTGGAAATCAGTCTCATACTTTTAGAACCTCACTCTTCAACGAACTCTCAGCACCGGGTCTCTTTCTTCTGCTCTTATGGTTAGCTTCATATCAGAATCTTGATCAGCTTTGCTTGAAACATCTTTGTCAAAAAGGATGCGAGAGGAGGAGTCTCAGCAGCTCTTTTCTTCTTCAATTCTTCTCTTTCAAGCAAGTAGGTTCACAGGTACTTCTTCAAATGTACTGTCACTGTCAGACGATGACTGGCATCTGGTTCTTCTGACTCAGGTACACTTTGCTGTTGTGATGCTTCATGCTTTGTCGGCAACTAACAGCATCTCAATTTCAGCAACCCCCGTTTCTTTATCTAAATCTAGATCTGCACAATTCGCAGAAAGTTTTAAGCAAACATGGAGAGTACTGCAGAACACTTGGTACATCCAAGTACTTATACTCGGATCGAAATTCAAATTTCTTTCATATTTTAATGATTTGTCCAATCTTCAAGAACGGTTAATAATTTTTAATAAAACAATAAAGCATTCTATTTTTTTGGATTTTTTTATTTTTTAAATTACTTTTTTAATTTTCCAATATTTTAAAAATTTTAAAATATAAGAATATAGACAAAAACACAAATAAACAAGAAAACTAACTCAATAGTTACAACTATACAATTACAATGGGATCAAAATCGTTTTCAGGCGAACCAAGGAACACTTTTCAGTGCGAACTTATTCAGACTGGTCTAAGCGATTGCCAATATGTTTGTCCGCTTAAACTTTAACACTCAATTTTCTTTTTCAACTTCGTGATATGCTTAAGGTAGTATTATACTATAATACCCATGTGTCACATACCATGACATACCCCCGCGATCAAGGTAAGCACAACGATTCATCGTAGCAGGTGGGTATACTGAGATCATCCTTTATCTTTTTTACAACGTCAGACTATTGGTGAACAGGTCAGTACTTTCGTATCGAAGAGAGACCAATAGTATCTGACGAGGGTTAGGCAAATACCTTATTTGGTATGTTTGAATTCATGGAATTTTCTCATGATGAGATTTCTTTTCTTTTAAGGTTTTGGCCATTCTATTTTGGCTCTTTTAGAAAGATATCCTGACTGTGCCTAGGTCTGCATATAATCTGGATGCAACAGAAGGGCAGCCAAGATATCTCCGGACAGCATAAAGACCCGAAACCTCCGATATTGGCTATCTATCAACACAGGATTTAAGACCATGAAATCATACACCGATGGTATGTTACCCACAAGATACATAGTTCATTATGTTTATATCACTTAGCATCTTTTAATAATTTTGAGAGTAAGCCTACCAAAATATCACATTAGATCATAGTCTTTTCAGCTACGACACCTTACATGTGTCAGTCACGCCCTTTATCACGAATATTCATTTCATTTCCCATGGCTTTTTATTTTTGTATTTATTATTTTTCAAATAATGTTTTTGTATTTTTCTAATTTTCTCCCCCTCAAACAATACATATATACATATATCACCCTCTTCCCCTCTAAATTTGTGCAGCATACTTTATACACAAATTTACCTAATAAAAAAAATGCACAAAGTTTTAGAACGAAAGGAAAAGGAAAATATTTTTGTTGTTTTTGCTTAACTGTTCTTTCATTAGATTAAATCTAATCAATTTCCAAATTAAAGCACGAAATTCAAATTTGTACCTTTTCGCTGATCTTTTCTTACCTCATATCCTCCAAAGGAAATACCACAATCGTAAAAATTTGAACCTTTTTGCAACAGTGAGATGTTATTCTTCATGCCCCTGGAACAACCGCTACCAACATTCCAGAGATTGTCAATAGCTCCGCCTTGGTTGTTCCTGAAAATAAGGAGATTATTAAGACAGTGGGACCCAGGCCATCATGGTTCTGGGTTTCCATGAAGCATCAAAATAAGTCACTTCTTTAAGACACAAGTCCCCTTTTGTTTCGAGGATCGGTGATATTGCTGCTGATTTGGATTTGGGTTTGGGTTTCCAAATCTGTTTCATTTTAACAAACGTGGTATTGCCTTTGATTGAGCTACTTCGGCTGTTTTAGGTTTAGTCATTTTAGAAACAGATCTTTGTTTCTGAATAGCCTTGCGTTTGTTTTTGGCAACATTCCAATCCCCGTCAGATGTTTAACCTTGGAATTCACATTCTTCATTGCCTTAGGTGATGATACCTTCTTTGGCTTGGAATGATTGTTATTCTTTGGTGTAACCTTCTGATTTTTAGCATGACACAGAACATGGGGACCATGTGTGCAGTTTTGAGCGATGTGACCAGGAATGCCGCAATTGAAGCACCTTTGTCTCTTCACATGTAAAGCATTCTGATCAGCTTGATTTGCTTTCTTTTTGTCCTAACACTGATATCACACAATCACCAAGGATGGGCGGAATCCAAACTTGATGATCTTCAAGAAAAACCGAAATGATGAAGAACAATACGAATTCACTTTAACACCTTGCACATGATTTTATTACTTGAACAAGCAAAACCGTCTGGTACAAGATGGAGGTTCTCCAGAGAAAACCTAAAAGTCTCCAAAAGTCTAACCCTAGGAAATGACATAAGCTTAGCTTATATACCTAGGGTAAGGCATAACCCTAATGGGCTTGCCTATTGGCATGTCTGGCCCACATGGCATATGGCATTGCCAAATGACCCATAAAGGTCCAAAACTAATACAAACTAACCCAGTTGAGCCCACTTAGCTACCACAGGCCGTTGCGTATATTTGATGCTTCAGTCTCACACTTCTAGGATCTAACACTGAGCGAGCTCACATAGCATCTGTGAGAAGTTTTCGATTTCGCTATACAGTGAACCGACCTCCTCCAATAGATCAAACGCCAATAGCCTTTGAGGAGCGTCGCAAGCCATCGAATCGGTTTTTTGGTCGTTAAGCATCAAATCATATGAAGATTTTATGAAGACTATCCAGACTACGGCAACATCCAAGGGGGAGTTTGTTGGTGCATAATGTATATTGCCTATGTCTAGGATATATCGTTATTGTATATAGGGCTTAAACGTAGAATGTATATATGTTATTGTTTATTTTATACGTTTTGTAAGAGACTCATACGAGTGAGTTACTTGACTCGTACGAGTGACACTCAGTCACTCTTACGAGCCAGCCACTCGCACGAGTCACAGTCTTTGTTTCACACACTCTAGTGCGAGTCATGTTGACCTATAATAGAGGACTGTTGTGTCAGAGCTAGTGAATGTTAGTTCAGTTGGTACGGCGAAGCCCTGCTGATTTGTTTACTTGCCTTGTACTTTGCACGTCAAGCAATACATTTCAGAGCAGTTAAACAGTATATCTCTCTTGTTCGTTTGTCATCCTCTTTAACAATGAATTCCGCCTTTGCTAGCTGAGTTAGGTCAGACCAGTTGCTCATCGGAGGAGCTGATCCCCCGTTCACACTTTGGATACCCACCGGAACTAATTATTTACCATCATGCTAGGAGCTTCTACTTGCCTTGATAGTTTATGGTATGTAGATAGTGGAGGCTGCAGGCATATAAGATGTAGAGCCATTCTCAAAGACTTTATGGCTCATAAAGGGGGTGATATATCCTTTGATAATAATTCAAAAGGAAAGGTACTTGGGTCTGGAACAGTTCAGGCTGGGAAGCTCGAATTTGACAATTTAAATCTTATCGACAATCTGAAATTTAATCTTCTTTGTGTTTCATAAATGAGTGATAGAGGCTATGGGTAATTCTCCACTAAGAAAACTTTTTCAGATTGTTGGGCCAGAAGTGATTAGAAAGATTGATCAAATCATAGCCGAGAGCAAAGCACAACTTGTTGCTCATAGGAGTGGCAATGTGTATGTGGTTGATATGTTGAAGGATAATCCAATGACTTATGCTTCTCTGTTCTCAGCTGCCCCTAACAAAGAGACAAAATTATGACACAAAAGACTTGGACACACAAGTCAGACAACTATTACCACACTGTCTAAACAAGGCCTTGTAAGAGGCTTATCACAAAAAAAATTCACAAAAAAGAACATTATGTTTCCTGTTTAAAAGGAAAACAACACAAAAGTTCTTACAAACCAGTTGGTAAGTCCAAAACAAGTCAGTGTTTACAATTGTTACATATGGACTTGTTTGGCCCTGCAAATTCATGAGCCTCAGTAAAAAGAGATACTGTCTTGTAATTGTTGATAATTTTTCAAGGTTTACATGGACTTACTTTTTGCACTCTAAGGATGAGATTGCAGACATCTTGCAAGGATTTGTGAAACAAGTTGAAAAGCAATTTGACCTGCCAATAAAAGTCTTCAGGAGTGACAATGGCACATAGTTTAGAAATAAGGAGTCGGATGAGTTCTGTGTGTCAAAAGGAATTGTAAGGTAGTATAGCATTCTAAGAACACCTGAACAAAATGGGTGGTTGAAAGGAAAAACAGGACTTTGATTGAAGCTGCTAGAACTATGCTTGCAGACTCTGGTTTACCCTTCTCCTTTTGGGCAGAGGCTATACACATTGCTTGCTATGTAAACAGTGTTTTAATCAACCATAGACATCAATCCACTACTTGCGAAACTCTGTACAAGATCAAACAACTGATCTCCTATTTCAAAATCTTTTACTGCCCATGCTTTACCTTCAACTTAAAAGATTCAATTTCAAAACTTGCAGCCAAAGTAGACTGTAGTTATTTTCTGAGATACTCAACCACTTCTAAAGCCTACAGAGTCCTTAATTCAAGGACTAGGTGTGTGGAAGAGACTTTAAATGTAAAGTTCAATGAACTTTCCTCATTAAAAATCCCAACAAATCCTGTTGAACTTTATGATTTAGACAAATTTTTCTGTGTCTGTTAAGACTGACCATGCAGGTACACCACAGTCTCCACATCATGATTATGGATATCGCATTATGATTCCATAGTATAAAGCCAATCCACCATTAGAGGAATAGATGTTGTCAACAACTATGAAAACTCTGCCACTTCTGGATCAACCACTACTAATCCTCAATCCTGTGCCATCTCAGCAACCATATCCTGTGTTGATAAAAGTCCAACCACTGTGGGTATAAATCATCATGTTCTCACACCTATCTCACTAATACCTCCACCTCCATTTCAAATAGATGTTGGCTCTTCAAAATTGCCAACAGATGTTAGCTCAGATGATGCACATTTGCATACTTCACTTCAAAATGCCATCATTCCATACAAGGGAGATCTAATCTACCTTAAAAAATCATCCATCTGGACTTATCATTAGCAACATAAATGAAGGGGTGCTCACCAGAAGCGATTCCCAAAACATTTGTCTTTTGCTGGTTTTCTATCTCTCACATAACCTGTCAAGTACCAAGAGGCACTGAAAGACAACAGTTGGGTAGAAGCCATGTAGGAAGAGCTCCTCTAGTTCAAAAGACAACAAGTATGGGAACTTGTACCATTGCCAAAGGATGTATATCTAATTGGCACAAAATGGGTCTTTAAAAACAAAACTGATGAGAGGGGTATTGTTGTCAAGAATAAAGCTAGGCTTGTGGTTCAAGGCTACAGACAAGAAGAAGGCATTGATTATGATGAAACCTTTGCTCCAGTAGCAAGGTTAGAAGCCATCAGATTATTCTTAGCTTTTGCTGCCAACCACAACATCAAGGTGTTTCAGATGGATATAAAAGTGCATTCTTGTATGGCAAAATCAAAGAAGAGGTCTATGTTTGTCAACCTCCTGGCTTTGAAGATGCATTATATCCTGATCATGTCTACAAGCTTAACAAAGTTTTGTATGGCTTGAAACAAGCACCTAGAGCCTAGTATGAAACTCTCTCCACTTTTCTCTTGTCCATTGGTTTTTCAAGAGGTAAAATTGATGGAACCTTATTTTTAAAATGGAAAGGAAAGAATTTGATGCTTGTCTAAATTTATGTGGATGACATCATTTTTGGATCCAAATGCACTACCATGTGTGAAGAGTTTTGAAAACTCATGGCAGCAGAGTTTGAAATGAGTGCGATGGGTGAGCTTCAATGTTTTCTTGGTCTTCAAGTAAAACAGTTGCAAAATGTTACATTCATTCATTAAAGTAAGTATGTTAAAGAACGACTTAAAAAATCTTATATGAATGATTGCAAACCATGTAGCACACCCATGGCAACCACAAAACTTGTCTAGTTGATGAAAAAGATGACTTCGTTGATCAAACTCTTTATAGAAGCATGATAGGTTCATTATTGTACCTAACTGCATCAAGGCCAGACATCATGTTTGCAACATGTGTTTGTGCCAGATCCGAGTCAACACCTAAAAAGTCTAATCTCATTGTTGTACAAAGGATATTCAGATACATAAAAGGTGCTCCCACACTTGGTATCTGGTATCCAGCTAATGGAAATATTAAGCTTTCAGGTTTTTCAGACAGCGATTTTGCTGGATGTAAAACCACAAGGAAGTCCACTTCAGGAGCCTATCAATTCCTAGGCAATTCCTTGGTGTCTTGGCAGAGCAAAAAGCAGGTTGCAGTATCAACATCCACAGCAGAGGCTGAGTATATTGCTGCTGCAAGCGTCACTGCTCAACTTTTGTGGCTTTAGAATCAGTTATTGGATTTTGGTGTAACTGCTTTAAACACTCCTCTTATGTTAGATAGTCAAGGAGCTGAAAACATCATTAAAAATCCCGTATCTTACTCTACCGCCAAGCACATTGATATCAGACAACACTTTGTGAGAGATTGCTATGAAAAAGGTTTGATTTCTCTTCATCATGTTCCAACTAAAGATCAATTGGCAGTTGTTCTAACAAAAGCATTAGATGCATCTACCTTTGAAAGTTTGATCTCTAGGCTTGGTATGCTAAACATGGAATAAAAACAAATTTTTGGCTTCCACGTGTAAAAAGCATTAAAATGAGTTTAGAGAAATCAACTTTCATCCTTAAAAATAGCTAAAATTGAATTTTTCAATAAATCTCTAAAGTCTGTTCACAACCACCGTTTCTCAAAACCTCTGCTTGGCATGAAAATCTATCCATTGCTGAAAGTGTATCCTCTGTTCCTACTTCCACAGTTGGTGAAACCACTACTTTCCCAATCCACTGATAATCTATTCTCTGATAGTGTAAAATCACAACTGATCATTCCTCTGTTTAGAACCACTGCTGGTCTCCAGCAGAGGTTTCCAAACAATTGTTAACCATTATCCAATAGAGTTTACACGTGCACAGATGATAGCCATCAGATCTTTTGGAAATCGTTGCCACGTCATCATTCACTTTTCCCTTTATAAACCCTGTTTCATTCAAACAAAGTTTCCACTTGCCGTTTCAATTTCAAAAACAAAAATCTCTCATAAAGTTTCTCCATTACTCTCCTTCTTCTCAAAACCCTAATCACTCACTTCTTCACCATGAATCTCATTATCAAAACTCCCCAGAACTATCTTCCAATATTCAAAAACACCAACAATAATACTTCGTTTCACTCAATGATTGATGTTCTACAAACATCATTATATAAAGATGTGTTAATCGCAAAAGTACATATCTACATCGACACCATGTGCCAATTTTGGGCAAATGCTAAACTACAAGTTCAGAACAAAAAGCCCTTTGCCATCACTTCTAAAATTGGACAGTCACTTGTTCAAATTTCTCCATCTACATCTCCACCACTTTTGGTCTTAATGACCTTGATGACCCCACATCTTTCTCAAAGAAAGATTTATACACAAAATTCATTGAGCGAGGATATGAAGGTCAGTTATCTGGTATCACTATTTTCAAACCTGAATCTCCCGCTGACATGAAATTCTTTTTCCACACCCTTTACTATGTTTGTCAGCCAAAACAACTTCTTTCAACGAAATACCTTTAAATATTCAATACATGGGCTATGCTATTTTAACGAATTCCAAATTTAATTTTTCTTAGGTATTGTTTTCTGATTTGGTTGCAAATTTTCATAATCTTAAAAAGGGTAAAACTTTTTTGATACATCCTAGCTTGTTGAATTTCTATTTACAAACACAAGTTTATGAGTTTGATTTTAAACAAGGTGTTATCTGTAAAGTTGGCAATCTTAAACATGAAACTTTTACTAGACTCTCAACACAAAAACCTAAGGTGTTGAAAACCTAAGCAACAGTGACTAAGCAAATTTTGGCTACTTTTACAACCACTGCTCCTTCATTTGCTGCTAAGCCCACTGCTCCTAGTGACCACAACACTACAGCCAGTGTTGTGCAACCCACACCAGCCAAAACCAAAAAGAAACCTTCAAAATCCACCAAGCCCACCAAACCCCCAAAAAGGTAGCTATGGAAGATGAGATGCTAGATGTCTTACCTGTGACAACACAAAAGTCACTAACAACCACTACTACTACTACTTCCTCACAACAGTTGGTTCAAATATCTCCACCAGCTCAAGCTCCTCTTACTTCCTCACAAAGGAACAAGTTGTAATCATAGGGACACCACAATATGTGGCAGATGATTCAATTGAACATTTGTTCTCCAGCCCCTCTCCCAGGGCTATATCTATTTCTACTCCTTACCCACTTCTCCAATACCACCCACTTTCATCCCTTTGCTTGAAGCAACAGAGAAAACTCAAACACTTAGCAGTCCCTCTCACTCACCCATTAAAGAGAGTCAACTTCCACACTTGACTGCGTCTGAGATAACACTATCTGCTAGCCCATAAGCAATTAAGGAGGTTACACCCTAGGAGTTACATTTAACTCTTGGTGGTAGTTCAAGTGAAGGAAATACTACAACAGATGCTACAACAGTGGCTCAGTTGGATAGTGGTTACATACAGAAGACTTCCTTGAAGGCAACAACTGCTGAAGCACTAAGCTAGTTGGAAGTCACCAGAACCAAGAACAAGTGGCATTTGGGTCTGATACTATGGAGTTTATTCCAGTAGAAGATCCAGATACAACTACCTCTGAGAGGAATTCAGATGATCATATTAGATTAGGTGATGGCATCAAAACCATGATGAAGCTACTCCTACAAAACTCCCAACATCAACCATCCTCCACACCAAATGTTGTTGAGCTATGGAAGGTTCTCCAACCAGTTTTCCTAGCTCAGAGAGAATTAGATAATTTTCAGCATGAAGCTCACATGCGACTCATCCGCAACATGGTCGAGGCTAGATATAGAGATGCTCAAGCTGATATCAAAGCCATAAAAGACCACTTGTTAAAAACGATTGGCTCTGCCCTGGTTATCATTCTTTCAGATGATTCCAAAAAGGGGAGAAAGATTCTTTGAGAAAGTTGCAGCCTGATTCCCAAGTTAAATTACAGGTGCAACAACAGCCAGCAACAACCACAACCTTTGCTTAAGCATCCAAAGCATCATTGGGCAAAGAAATTGATAAGACATTAAACCAAGAAGCTGAAAGGATTGCTATTGAAAAGCAGAAATAACAAGATACACTTAAAGCCAAAGCTTTTGGTAACTTCAAGACAAAGAAGGTCTACTAGAAAAGCTAGACAACCAACTCCCATCTCTTCTGTAACCACTACTGAAACCACTTCTCAGGTATCCTATGTTACTCTCACCACAACAGCTGTTAGAACAGATGTTGTAACAACTGATGCTGGAACAAGATGTTCAAGCAGATCTTGTTCAAACCACTGTCATGATCACCTTCCCAACCACAACTGAACCACTGCCCACACCATCTCGAATTCTCACACATCCACCTTCTCCCAAAATTAAATTCCAATGCAAAAGAAAAACTTTTGTTTTTGATGATGATGAAGACAACCATTCACCACTTCCTAATTCATCACAACCATCCCCATCGCCTCCACATTCTGAAACTCCATTTCCCCATTTCCAATCATGCACCTATCCTCCTCATTCCTTCCCATGGGTGCATTATACCCATTGGAAATTTTTTTAGTAAAGGTGAGATTGAAGCTTTCTACAAAATAGAATATCTAGAAAAAAGAGACTTCCCTTCCTTGCTGGGGTATCAAAAGCCTAGGAACTTGGATGAGCATCTTAAACTAAAGGCTTGATAGGCTGAGCACATAGCAAAAGACAAATCAAAAGACAAAGATGACATAGCTTTACAAATCTCCTTACACTATCAACTGATCAAAGTCAGAAGCATTGAAGAATTTGCTAAGCAGCGAAGTAAGTCTATGTCTGAACAACCAACCACTAATGATCCAAAACAGAAAGAAGATTATCTTGATCATGTCATAAGTATAAGCCTTACAAAGGAACAAGGGCACAATTTAAAGGCTGGTCGGCTAATGAGCTTAAAGAAGAAATTGAAAGAATTCATTCTATGCTCAAAGATCCTTTAAAGAAGCCTACTCCTCCTATTTAGAAAAAGGCCAAAATTGAAAGCCAAGATTATGCTCTTAAAATTAAAAGAATGAAAGCCGAGCTTGTTGATGCTTTATATGGAACAACAAAGTGGTAGATACCTACAGAAGGTTGGAAGAACTAAGAAAGCCAATCTATGATCAAACAACCTCTTCTCTTAAACAGACCCTTGCTCATAAAAGATTAACTTCAACCACTAGCTTATCCACCAGTGCGTTGAATCAAGCAAAGAGGCAAAAGTAGGTAGAAGAAGAAGATCAAAGGATGCATGAAGAATTGAGAAAAGAGAGAATAAAGAACTAAATTTTGTTTCACACAGATGCTGCAAGTGACAAACTTAGAGCCTCACTCTCAACACTTGTACACAGACCTACTTCACCAAACTCATCACAAATAACCCTACTCCCAAGAAAACCATCTGACTCAAAAAAATCTAAAATGGAAGTCTAACAAGGACAACCATGAATTAGCATTGCTCAGGTCAGATGGTAGAGTTCAAAAGATAAAAATGGAAGATGCGTATGGTCTGGATGCAGCTGATCTCCAAGACTTGCTGAATCTTGAACTTGAAAGGGATGTAGAAGACATGATTTCCCTGGACTCTGAACTTTAGTTCAAAGGTCAAATAAGGGAATCATTGATAAGAAATAAAGATCAGTAATAAAGTTCAAGTTTTGGCATCATCTATTCTAGGGGAGAGTGTCAGAATTGAGCCCTACAAAAGAACAGATGATAGAAAACAAAAATATACTACAACCTCTGATCCAAATTGTAATGTAACATCTAGCCAAGTCAAGCTCTACTGAAGACTAAATGTCCAAGGTCTTCCATAGCTAATCTCTATTGAAGTCAAAGCTCTGCTGAAGTCTAAAGTTGAAAGTCTGCCAAGGCAAAGCTCTGCCAAGGACTAAAGCTAAAAAGGTCTGCCATGGCAAAGCTCTTTTAAAGACTAAAGCTAAAAGGTCTGCCAAGACAATGCTTTGCTGAAGATCAAAGCTAAAGGTCTGTCAAGGCAAAGCTCTGCCGAAGACCAACAAAGGATGTATCATCAGTGTTTTCTAACAGTCCTTGTAATGTTTAGTGTATAGCAGTGGTTAGCTTAGCATATGTTATTAGTTTGTTATTTTTGTTAAGTGTCACTTTCATGTTGACATCATAATAAGATGCTCAGTGGTAAGGATTGTAGTATAAATAGAAAAGTGTCTGTACTGTTCTATTTGATCACTTTCATCATTTATCAATCTAACATAGCTTTCTTATGTTCTTTACGAACAAATTAGTGATCTTAGGCTGAGGGAAGATTGTGATTATATGCATTTGATTACAATTCACTAAAAGCGCATGTTCATCTGATTTATTGTCTTTTGCTTATCAATTTTAGAACGTTCATTACTAGTTTTTGTTGGTGCCTATTTGTGACAACTTAGATTTTGTCTTTGGATATCTTGTAATTAGTAAAATGATAAACGGTTAGCGGGTTTAGTTTTGTAATAGTTAATTAGAAGTAATTGGGCTGAACTAGAAACTAAATAGCTCATGGTAGGCGAATTGGGCTTTAAACTGATTAGCAGTCCATGTAGGAAACCCTAGCCTAGTTGCATAACCTATCTCTATATAAAGGGAGGTTGTGATTAGGGTTAAGTTTTTGCTCAGTTAGTTGCTCAGTTGCTGGTGGTGCTGGTTTAGAGAGAGAGTCTTGAATTGGTTGTAAACACATTATGTTAGATAATCAATAGAAGACTGTTTGAAGGAAATTGTTCGTGTTCGTGTTCTTGTTTCTGTGAAGTCTGATCTAGGGGATTCCGCACTCTAGATTAGATAGATGATTCTATGAAGATCCATACGGATTAGGGGACCTACAATTGGTATCAGAGCATTCGGCTCTTGATTTTGCTCGGTTCATAATCGTAACAGCAGAAAAAGTTGGGTTTTTGGACGTTTTGGAGGCTGTTTTAAAGTTTGTGACGGCTAAATTAGGGTTTCTGCTACTGTTCTAGGGTTTCTGTTACTGTTTCGGATAAACAGCAAGTATTTCGGATTGAAACTTGAATTTCGGATCAGAATCTGTATTTCGGATCATCAAACTTGCAATTCAGATCTGGAAAAATTGCATTTCGGATCAGAAAAGTGCAATTCGGATCAGAAAAGCCATCTCGGATTCCATTTTGGATTAAATTTCGGATCAGAAGTGTATTCCGGATTTCATCTCGGATCAAAATAGTCTATTCCGGATTCCATCTTGGATCAAAACTGTTCTGGATTCCATCTCAGATCAGAAAAGTGCATTCCACATTTCATCTCAGATCACTATTCCGAATCACCATTTCGGATTAGCAATTCGGATTACTGTTCAGGATACCTATCTCGGATTCACTATCCGAGTCACTGATCCGGATTTGGTATTGTTCCGAATTGTACACAAAAAGGTGAAAAGTTAACCAACTGACGTAACCAGAGTTAAACGTTTTCGGACATAGAATTTGATCCACAAACAATCTTGACAAGCCGGTTGCACGGTTAGGCTCGTGTGATTTTTAGGACAAAAAAATAATCAAAAATTCCTAAAATCATAATAGGACAATATACATCATTAGGAATCGTATCGTCGAGACGAGTCTAACAGTATAATTTGGTAATCACTCATTTCGGACAAGTTTTAACATTTTTAACGAGCCGGTTCGGTAAAATGTCGAATATGTCTATTCTAAATGAACAGTTAAGAATGGAGCACGAGGCGGCACCACAAACAAACCTCCAAAGATGCTGAAGGTAGAGAACTATCTTACTTGGAAGGATAGGTTTCAATCCTTTATTGAATATCAGGACACACGGATGTGGATCTGTATTCAAGATGAGTACGCTAACCCAACGCATGATTTTAAAGGTAGACAACGTGTTACTGCATATGTAAACATGTCTGAAGCTGAAAATAGGATGTATAAGTCTAAGAAGAAAGCCTTAGCTGCTATAAAGATGTCGACATTTTTACCGAACCGGCTTGTTAAAAATAGCTCGTATTGCAGATCAATATCTCGTGATAATATCTTCAAGGGATTCATTTCTCATTCCTTTGAACACATCAAACTGTTTCTTTAGCAGATCAACCTTGTTTTTCTTCACATCGATATTGCCCTCATGCCTCTTCTCTAGGGCATCCCACATCTCCTTCGATGTAGTATAACGCTTAAATGTATGTTTGATGTCAGAGATAGATAATTATGACATAGAGGGATACACGGATGTTGAGATAAACGACAAGTTGCTGGATGCTTTACCTGCAAAGTGGGATATCTATACTTTGATGATAAAAGGTGAAGCTGATTATGAAAAGAAAGACTTGGAAGAGGTTGTTGGGAAATTGAGAGCTTATGAGCTCAATACGAAGAAGAAGGAGACTGGATATGATCAGGTTCAAGATCCGGGTTTTTATAAAGGTCTTACATCTTCATCTTCCAACAATGCTTCTAGTGATACTGCAAATGCGTTTCTCTCATGTGAGAATGACCAGATCGTGACAAATGCTGAGGGTGAAGTATGTTTTGTTGCTGCTTCAGGATGTTCGACAGGGGCTAGGAGACAACAATCAAGCAATAATAACAGCAGTAATAGGTCTATACCTCTGAGTGTCAAAAGTGCTGAAGATCATCCTGCATTGCTTGCTTCTTTTGTTGCTTTCTACGAGAACTACATTCACGGAAACATATATGATCCTGCTACGTTTGATGAAGATTATGATCAGATTGACCCTGATGACTTAGAGTAGATGGATTTGCAACGGTAGATGGCCATGATCTCTAGAAGGGTGAAGAGGTTCATGAACAGAACGGGCAGGAAGTTCGTTGGAAAGAGTGTGGGCTTTGACAAGTCGAAAGTGAAGTGTTACAATTGTCACAACTATAGACATTTCGCTAGAGAGTGTCAAAGACCTAAGTCTGAATCTCGTTCTAGTTCATCCTTTCAAGATTCTCCTGGTCATGGTTCAAGCAACAGGAATACGTCAAACAACACTGGATCAAAGGCCTTGATTTCTACTACTAGAGAAGGTTCTTATGATTGGACTGTTCATCTAGAGAGTGATAACAAGCCTCGCAGGCGTTCATGGCTGAGATAGCCCTAGTTGTTGATGAAGAAGTGAAAGCTGATGGTGAGGGAGAGCAAGAGAAGGTAGCTGAGAAAGCTGATGGAGATCAGAATGCTACAGAGAAGAAGATGGTTGCTGATTTTGATGCTTTCATGGCTGATCTAAGCAAATCAATAGGCGAGGTATGTTCTAACTCTCATAGTTTTGTTTGCTTAAAATGTTGTGAACTGCAAACTGAAGTTGACACATTAACAAAGCAAAACCAAAGTCTGGTAAATGAGCTCTCGAACCTAAAATAATCAAACTTTTTCGTAAAACGAAATGAGTCTTTATACTTGAAGAAAATTAAAGGTTATGAAGAAGAAATCAATATTCTAACCTGTAAGCTAAATGAAAAACTTCAAGTTATTGATTTAGCTCATGATACGACGAGTGAGAAAACAAAAGAGGTTTCTGAAAAATGCAAAGAGTTGTCGGAAGCACAACTTAAAATTTATGAACTTGAAAAGAAATTAAATCAATTCAAAGATTCATCTTTTTGTCATGAAACACATGATGAATGGCTTGAAGAAGAGTAATGATAAGACATGTGTGGGATTCAAAGGTTTGAATGAAGTTCCACCACCTCTTGTTCACGACTATTCTTTCTTACCAGATGAAGAAGAGCTTACAGACTTTGTGTCAACTACACCTGGTAGTTCCACATCAGAGGATGTTGATGGTTCTGAGAATGTTGAAAACAAAGAATACACACCCTAAAAAGCAAAAGCAAGTTTTTATTAAAAAGGTATATTTTGTTCAAGGGAGTGACATGAATGAAGAGATCCCTGTGATTACAAAAGACTCTAATGTGTAGTTTGCTAAGAATAAAACAAAGAAAAATCAGAAGTTAAGAAAACTACACAAGATCCTTCGAAGGCATCATCATCATCATCGCCTGATGAATCTAAGCAAGAGGCTTCAGTTAAGAAGTCTTCAGCTAGAAAATCTTGCTTCAAATGTCACGAAAAGGGACATGTAGCTAGCTATTGTCCTAACAAAAAGGTGAAGCACAGGTAAGTGAGAGACAGAGAGAAAAATCACCAGCAAAAAGTGGTGATGGTGAGAAGAAGGTTAACTCACCAAAGATATCTGCCACCAGGCAACAAAGTGTTCCTGTTGGTGTAGATAAGGGTGAAAAAGGAACTCACCAAGTTCCTCATTTTCAAAGAAATCAACAAAGATTTCAGCCTAAATCTACATCAGGCAGATATGAAAGACCTAGAAGTAGTTCACCACGAATGAATAACTTTAATGGTCGATCAAGTAATTTCAGAAGTCAAGGTCAATATTAAACTCGATACCAGAATGTTGGTAGTCGAAGTTTTTATAACGATGGCTTTAGAAATTATCATCATCAAAATTCATGAACCAAAATCACAATTTCCAAAGGTCGCAAAGTCCAAACATGTTTAGGAAACCTCAGGACCAGAGACCTAGTGGAAATCAAAAACCATTTCCATCAACAGGTCTAAGATCCAAGACTCCTGTTAAGAGTGATGGATAATGGATGGATGTTCCTATGGTTGATAAATCTAGAAGACCCAAGACCATTAAGGCTTGGGTCCCCCAATCTAACTAATTTTGTTGGGTGGCGCAGGAGCTGCTAAGGAGGATTATCAACTTGTGGTATGTTGTTAGTGGCTGCTCCAGGCACATGACGGGGGATGCGAGGCTTTTGACTGAGTTTGAGAATATAGATGGTGCTTATGTGAATTTTGCAGGTGCTAAAGGAGGGCACATTACCGGTCGAGGAAAAGTGACTAACGGGAAGATCACACTGGACAAAGTGAACTATGTTGAGCAGCTGAAGCACAATCTGATGAGCGTGTCTCAAGTCTGCGACAAGGGTCACTCGGTCCACTTTACAAAGTCTGAAGGGCTTTGGTGTTGAAAGCTGGATTGGTGATACCGGATGACTGGATAGTGATGAGAGCGCCAAAGAGAAACGATACTCATGTCATGGACATGGGTGCAATGGATTCTTCCACTGTGGTGGCATGTCTACTATCAAAAGCATTTGAGTCTGAGTCGATGTTGTGGCACAGACGCATGGCCCACATCCACTACCGAAAAATGAATTATATTATTAAAAATTGTTTAGTGGAAGGGGTTCCAGTGCAGAGGTTTCACGTGGAAGATAAATGTTTTCCATGTCAAAAGGGAAAACAACATAAGAAACCTCACAAGTCTAAAACAGTAAATTCCATAGATGCCCCTTATGAATTACTTCATATGGATCTATTCGGTCCGGTGAACGTAAGGAGCATAGGTGGAAAGTACTATTGTTTAGTTGTCACAGATGATTACTCACGATATTCAAGGGTTTTCTTTTTAGGTACAAAAGATGAGACAGCGGAGATGCTGATAGATCTTTTTACAAAATTGGAAAATGTCCATGATGCACAGATCAAGAGGATAAGGAGTGATAAGGCATGGAGTTCAAGAATCAGGTTCTGGATCTCTATTGTCTTCGCAAGGGAATTGAACATCAATATTATGCTCCTTATACACCTCAACAGAATGGAGTCGCTAAGGAAAAACTGGTCGTTGATTGAAGCCGCAAGGACTATGCTATCTGATTCAAAGTTTTCAGTTCTTTTCTGGGGAGAAGTTGTGAACACAGCTTGTTATGTCCTGAACAAAGTTTTAATGGTTAAACGGTTTAACAAAACATGTCACGAATTATTGTTTAACCGAAAACCAAACTTAAAAGGCTTTGAACCATTTGGATTACCATGCACCATTGTGCGAAACAAAGATAAGCAAAAATTCGGTGAGGTAGCTGATGAGGGTTACTTTCTAGGCTATATGCCTGGAACACCGAATAAAAGGGTTTTTAATCTAAAAACTGGTAAAATTGAGGTGGTGTTTAACATGGAAATCACTAGTTATACACCTCAACAATCAACGAGTGGTCCTCCTATATTATATGATTATGACAGTGTTTTTAAATCATTTAATATTCCTGATTTTTTCAAATGCAGATGAGTCTCAAGGGATCCATACTGTGATCAGTGAAGATGGAAAGTGTTACTTCATGCCTAGATCGAGTGTATCGATGACAGATGCTCCAGAAACTTCTTCCAGTGCAGCTCCAGAGGACTCCAGTGATAGTGAGTCTGAACCCATTCAGGGGGAGGATTTCACTAATCCGTTTGCTAATTCTAACATTCAGGGGGAGGTTGGATCGAATCTGGGAGATAATCTGGTTGTTGACACCATTGCTACCACACGTGTAAACAGAGATCAACCAGTTGAAAACATCATTGGTGATGCTGCTGTAGGTGTTCAGACGAGAAGAGGTGTACTCGAAGGTTCCTGTTTGTTTACTTCAATTCATAAGACTGGGTTGATTCATGAGTGTTTGTATAGCTGCTTCATTGCCCAAGAAGAGCCGAAGAATGTTCATATGGCTCTAAAAGACAATTGTTGGGTGGAAGCTATGCAAGAGGAACTAGCTCAGTTCAAGAAATTTAAAGTTTAGGAGCTAGTTGACTTGCCTGTAGGAGAGAAGGAAATATGCACTAAGTGGGTGTTTAAGTGTAAGAAAGACGACCGAGGAATCGTGATAAGGAATAAGGCTCGGTTGGTGGTGAAAGGGTTCAATCAGCAAGAGCGGATTGATTACAATGAAGTGTTTGCACCAGTAGCAAGGTTGGAAGCAACTCGTTTGTTCCTAGCTTTTGCTTCATTCAAGGGCTTCAGAGTTTACCAACTTGACGTGAAGAGTGTATTTCTTTACGGGAAAGTCCAAGAAGTGGTGTATGTCTCACAACCAGAAGGGTTTACTGATCCAGACTATCCAGATCGAGTCTATCGACTTGATAAGGCATTGTATGGCTTGCATCAGGCACCTAGAGCGTGGTAGGAGACACTGTTAGCACATTTACTAAAACATGATTTCGTATGAGGTCATATTGATAGTACACTGTTCGTTAAAAGGAAGAAGGAAGACTTTCTGCTGGTACAGGTATACGTGGATGACATCATCTTTGGGTCATCTGATGAGAACATGTGTCATGATTTCGAGGAGGTAATGAAGAGCATGTTTGAGATGAGTGCGATGGGTGAACTATCTTACTTTCTGGGTTTACAAGTTGAACAGAAGAAGGATGAGATGTTTATGCATCAGACAAAGTATGTGTATGACATTTTGACTCGTTTCAAAATGGAGGATTGCGCTACTTTCAATACACCTATCTGTGAGAATCATAATCTTGGTCCAGATCATGAGAGTGTGGAGGATGTTGATCCAACTCCATACAGGGCAATGATTGGTTCTCTGATGTATTTGACTGCTTCAAGACCAGACATCATGTTCGTAGTGTGTCTTTGTGCCAGATATCAAGCGAATCCAAAGGAGTCACACATGAAAGCGGTGAAACGGATTCTTCGTTACTTGAAGGGGAACCAAAACTTGGGTTATGGTATCCAGCTGCTAGGGATTTGAAGTTTGTTGCTTTCACTGATTCGGACTTTGGAGGATGCAAATCAACAAGGAAGTCTATACATGTGGTTGTCAGTTCTTAGGAGGGAGGCTTGTGTCATGGCAATGCAAGAAGCATTCTTGCGTGTCTACCTCGACGTGTGAAGCTGAATATATTGCTGCGGGTAGCTGTTGCTCTCAGGTTCTCTGGATCCAACATCAGATGCACGATTACGGTTTGAATTTCACTCGTACTCCTATTTTGATAGACAATAATGCCACTATGTCAATCACCAACAATCCCGTAAAACATAGTCGCACAAAACATATTGACATTTGTCATCATTTTATATGGGATTGTGTTGAAAAGAAATTAATTGAACTTCATCGAGTCAACACAATAGATAACTTGGTAGATCTTTCAAAAGCGTTTGACAGGCCTCATTTTGAACATTTAGTCGAACTCAATAGGATGAGGAATCCTGGATATCCATTTTTCCATAAAGTTTCAGTAAATAAATGTACTTTTAAAAAAAAACATAAAAAAATAAATAGAAAATCAAAAATGAGTCTTAATTGTGTAAAAAGGAAGAAATGATAGTACATCAGCAAGTTAGACTGTCATACTGAAATTAAAATTAAAATTGCTTAAGTGTGATAGCGGCTTCATCATATGATGTTTCAGTAGGCAAAAAGCATGAAATAATCAACTTACCTTGGTGATATAAAAATATAATAAACTGTGTATGAGTGGGTAACATATCGGTGCCGTATGGTTTTATAACCTTAAATCTTGCATTGATAGATTGCCAAAATCAGAGGTTTTAGGTCTTTATATCGTTATTTCATCCGGGGTATCAAGGTTGTCCTTCTGCTGCATCCAGATATATGCTGACCTAGGAACAACCAGGATATCTTAAAAGAGCTAAAATGCCAAATCCCAAAAAAAATTGAAAAAGCTTTCCTAGAGAACATTCAAATGTGCAAATTGCATTATTCGTACCTAAATTTGGTATTTGCCCAAATCCTTGTTGGATATTGGTCTCTTTGTTGTACGGAAGTACTGACCTGATCACCAATTATCTAACGTTTTATTACAAAAGGATGAATTTCGGTATACTCACTTACTACGATGAATCTTTGTGCATACCTAGATCGCGAGGGTATGTCCTGAAGTGGGACACACTAGTATATCAGTATAAATTATCTAAACATATCACAAGGTAATGGTACTTGAAATGTTCATGTATTTATTTTAAGTGGATAAACAATACTGGTAATCGTCTTGAACAACTTTTCATGAATATTGCATATAGAATTATCAAATAGTGTGAAAACAGTTTGATGTTGCTGATATGATCTTCTTAACGGTGTTACTCACAAATATTAAAATCCAAAAATATTTCATTTTCTTGTAAATTCTTAATGTACAGATATTGGTTATTTATGGCGGAGTTCTTACCAATAGGGGGAGATGATGTTAGAAACTGAGTTCAAATTTTTAAGATTGCAGGTTCATGGTAGTTAACATTTTGAGTATGTGTTTTGAGTTGAGAAGTGCTTAATTTGTGATACAATTTTACTATCTCTTGAATAATAATAATTTGTTTTCCTTGGGTTGAAAAATTCTAATGGTTTCTCGAGATGTTTGTTTTATAGTATACAGATTGTAGCAGTGTGTTGCTGAGAAGTTTGGTGAAGAGGAGTTTGCTTAGATGCATAGTAGAACCTCCTTTCTACATTGTAGACAAAGTTGCAGAGTTTTTGAAGATTGCTATGCAAGAACTAAGCTAGAGTTTACTCAAACACTAACGATTTAGAAGATTTGGTGATTGGATACATCAGCTTAGGGGGAGTCAATCTGTTGCTGACAGAAGCTATTAAAGCTAAAGCTATCCAAAGACCAACGTCAACGTTTTTCAAAGATGTTGAAGATTGCAAGAAGACTGAAGACTAAGTTACTTTATGAAGCTATTGTCAAGGGGGAGTTTGTTGGTGCATATTTGTGACAACATCTTAGATTTGGTTCTTGGATATCTTGTAATTAGTAAAATGATAAACGGTTAGCGGGTTTAGTTTTGTAATACTTAATTAGAAGTAATTGGGCTGAACTAGACACTAAATAGCTCATGGTAGGCGAATTGGGCTTTAAACCCATTAGTAGTCTATGTATGAAACCCTAGCCCAGTTGCATAACATATCTCTATATAAAGGGAGGTTGTGATTAGGGTTAAGTTTTTGCTCAGTTAGTTGCTCAGTTGCTGGTTTAAAGAGAGAGTCTTGAATTGGTTGTAAACATATTGTGTTAGATAATCGATAGAAGACTGTTTGAAGGAAACGTGTTCGTGTTTCTGTGAAATCTGATCTAGGGGATTCTACACTTTAGATTAGATAGACGATTCTATAAAGATTCATACGGATTAGGGGACCTACATGTTTTAAACTCATATCCTAACATTGCTAGTTAGGGATAATAAATCTAATAACCCTTAATTTATTAATGTTGAGGGATTAAATATTAAATATATAAAGATAGATGTAAATAAAATTTGTGTTATTAAAAATCAAGGAAAGTACTATTACTATTACTTACTAATACATACAATTATCATTTTTTTTCTGAAGTACATCTTCACCATTGGTTTACATGGCAAGGTATATTCATCTTTTTCATTGTTTTTTTTATTTAGGTTTACTTTTTTAACCTGAATCTTTGTTTTTAGAAGTTGGATCTATATTGATTCACATGACAAGATATAATTGGCCATCTTTTTCATTTTCTTTTTATTTTTCTAACTTATACCCTTGGTTTTAGAAGTTGAATCAACAATATAGTGTTAAGTACAAGGCTTTTTATTTAATGGATTTGTACAAAACATGAGTGAATTTGAAACTTTTGTAGGTGAGTTATGAGATAGAATTTACGTGGTAAGTTATAGCATAAGAGTAGAAATTGAATAAATTATTTATTTTAAATGATTATAAGATAATAAAGTATTTTATTAAGCAATTTATTATTTATTATATACCAATTATCAAGTTTTGTTAATGATAAATAGTTTGATTGGTGCATATGTTCAAAGCTTATAGGTCCACTTTTTTATTTTAAATTTCAAATCCACCATTTCCACTGTAAATAATATACGTCTATAACTCAATAGTTTTATTTTCTCTTATAACTTTTGTTCGCTATTTTTTTTACAAAAATTAAATACGCAATATAATTTTCTTTTTGAGAAAGGATCGAGTCAGTACCAATCGAAAAACATTAGTTCCAGTATTGGTACTATTAGAAGCATTATAATTGGTATTGGTTTACTATAGTTTTTAATCAATGTAAAACACGCGTCGACATCCTTTTGAACTTATGGCGACTTTATTTTTTAAGTTGTTATATCGAGTGTTGGTACCATATCGATACCATAATAAATGAAACCAATATCGACTGGATTCTCACCATTAACTTATTTTACTACTGCGTCTACGTTTTCATTTAAATTTTATTAAAAATCGGGTCGCCACGCTACAGAGCGCAATTGTAATCCACTGGTTAGTTACTAAAAGTCAATTTTTTACTATTTATAAGCACCCTTATTTGTCATTAACTTGGTATAATAATGTGTTTAGGTTTTATGTTGATGATATTGTTTGATGTAGTAAACATGAACATGGACATGAAATAACTGAAGTAAAATCAATTATTATCAATTATTAAATGTAATCTATGTATTTTATCGTATGTATAGCCAGGTTAATAATACACATATTACATTAATAATTGAGGGAAATGGTTAAATATATAGCGTTTAAAAATAGAAAGATGTAGGAATGATACAAATAGACTCTGATTGAGCGCATTTCAGCGGTATTGAAAGCGTCTCGTCGAACTCTACTATCTTATATTTTAAGTTTTCTCTTTAAGATTTTTACCTTTTAGATTTTAGAATTTTTGTTTTTATCATCGTGTCTTTTTATTTAGCATTATGTCTTTTTTTATTTGCATTATCGTGTCTTTTTTGCGATTCGTTTTTTTTTCTGGGTATTGTGTTATATATCTCGGTCTTGTGTTATATTTTTTTGATACGTTGTGTTATATTTTACGATCCATTATGTGTACATTTCCAAGATTTAGAAGAGTTTGCAGGATAACTTTACCCTAATAATTGATTATAAATACACTTAGGATAATATCAATATTAGGCCAACACTAAGTAGTTATCAAAATTCAGTATGATACATGCAACGATTAGTAAAGGGTGTGTCAATAAAGGCATACCTTCTACATCATCGCATTCGAAATCCTGGTTTTAGAAAAGCGAGAGGTTCACAAAAGCGATAAAGGTTCTGAACTAAGGCATAAAGCGTACCACCATGCTATTTGAGACGCAATTTATTATATAATATTTAATATATTCTTTTATAGGTTTCTAGTATCATTTAAACATAATTTAGATACACACAATTTCTATACATGGCTTAATATCTAAATAACGTATATGTACAATTTAAAAAAAAACTATATGCTCAACCAAAAGAATTACAAAATATGACAAATTTTATATGTCTAACTCAGAACAATAAAAGAAAAAAATTAGTAGACAATAAAAAAGCCCTTATTGATGATATGTGTCAACTTCTTATTTGCTAGGATTCATGAGTCTACGATGGACACAAAAGTTGCTTCGTTTTGGTTAGACACAAAAGTTGCCTCGTTTTGGTGATTGCATCTACTGTAGACACAATCTATGTTTAGTTTAGTAAATTGTATTGTTTAATGTTTTTCTTTGTGATTTTCCCTTGTTCTAAACCTTTATTAGTGCTTTAATGCCTTGTACTGTACTACCACACTAGCATGCTTCCTATCTCTCTATCTATGCTTAAGAAACCTTTTATACTTGCAATGAAGAACATTGGTGTTTGTCTCTCACGTAGTATGGCCGGAAATAAAACATCAAGAAAAATAACAGGTAAGTTCAACTTTTTGTCCAAGAAGAGCTTGATTAGCACCTGTGCGCTTGTGTAATGATAAAGGTGATGTGCAATGATTAATAAATCTCTAACAGGTGATCTATTTATATTAAGTACCAAAGCTCTATTTGTGATTGGCTGACATCACCCTGATAGTGACATCTAACAATCCTAACAAAAAAGATTCCACAGAGGTTGCAAACATCTGTGCAAATCAAACATCTGATCTAACTATGCTAAAACTGATGCAAAACAAGTACAATTACATTGGGAAACATCTGTTTAGACTATCCTCTGTTGCTTTGATCCAAATATCTGTTTGGCTAGATAGATGTTTGATCTTCTTCGTCAGAGCTTTGCTTCAACAGACCTTAGATCTTCAACAGACCTTATTCTTCATGAACAGTTTTTTCAAGGCTTTGAACATATGTTAGCTTTTCTTCAACAAATGCTCTCATTTAGGTGTTCAAGATTCATTATCTTTGGGGAGAATCTGGTTCAAACTTAAGTTTATTTCTTGATCACTTGATCATGTTTTGGCTTTTGAATGTTATCTGTTCTTTTGTAGGCCCAACAATCTCCCCCTAGAACAGATGATGCCAAAACAGATGTTTATTAGATCAATTTTTATTCCTCTTCATGTTCTCTCTAATTTGTGCTTTGAAGGTCTTTGTAAATCTCCTAGAGAGAGAGAGACAGAGTCATCTGCATCAATTTCAAGTGGATGATCTAGTAGATCTTGTAGATCTTCAATTTCCAGGCTCATGACACTATTTATTGAAGTCTTTTTCATTTGTCCATTTGCCCTAACTATAGCCAATTCATGGCTTGCTCCATCCGAAGACCATTTTAGAATTATGGAGGCTGATGGATTTATTAGGATGGATTTTATTGGAGAAGGTGAAGTGATCTGTTTTCTCAATATTTTCCCAAGCAACTCCTTTGGTTTGGCTACTGGATACCCATACATTAGTTTATTTCTGATCCCTTCTTTCCTTATATCATATTCATATCTTTGTGGATCTTCTGTCGACATCTCCTTTGCCTTTTAAGGTAGCTTCTAACAGCCGATGAGACATTTTTTGTAGTTGGAAGCTCTGAGGGGTTAACTAGAGTGAGTGTTGGTGGGTACTTTTATTTCACATAGTTTAGCCTTTGGGGACTGAGTGATCTTTATCTCTTAATTCGTCTAATTTCTAGTAGCTCTCTTTGATTGTTGGCTCATCCCACCTGGCCATTGATTGCATTGTGCCAAACTTGGCTGCCACCATCTCCTCTTTCGTTTTTCTTAGCTCAACTGCTTTTTGGCCAACTGGCTTTTTACCTGCTTTCTAGTTTGGAGGAGTGTGCTTGATATTTGGATTGAGATTTAACTTCTCAATCCTTGCAATTTCTTCCAGAATGGCTTTTGTAGTCCAACTAGATAATTGTGCCCTTCTGGTGGTTGTGTATGGCTTGTCTTCATTATGAATTCCAAATAATCTCCCCATAAGGCTCTTCTTAGCTTAGGGTTGTTTATAGGAGCTTGTGAAGCCTTTTTGTTGACATCTTTAGAAAAGTGTTTATACTTTATTCAATTTTGTCAATTCTGTAGACAGAATTTTTGGTGCCTCCTTATCACTTTTGCCCTTTCTTTTGAAAGCAATTATTCTTTCAGCCTGTATGCTATTTAAATTCAGGTACTCTTGTAGATTTGTAGGCTTTCAATATCTTCTGAGGGATAGAAAGGTAAGTTGGTTGATGTTAGTTGTATAGTAGAAAGAATGTATCTCTTTTGATACATTTTCTAACTCTAGTAGGTCAAATATGGTGGTGGGTGGTTTTATAGGTGGTGATGTAATGGTAAGTGTTGTGGTGGATGGTTGAGATGTGTTAGGTAAAGTTGTGGTGGTTGTGGTTTTGACAAGTGATGCAGTAGGAGTTTCTTCATCATCATCTTGGACAATGAATTTTTTCCCCTGGTTCTTGTTTAACGTGTTACTTTTTTTATGGGTGGTTGTTGAAGGTCTGTTGTTGGTTTTCTTTTGTGAAGAATAAGTCCTATAGGGGACTTATGTGTTGGTGGTGGTAGTGTGGCTGTAAAATCCGTTGTCAGTTTTTTAGTGACAACAAATATTTGGGTTATGGGAACAGTGGTTTGGATAGATGGTGTTTAGATAGGTGTGATAGTGGTTTGAATGGTAGTTATTGTAGAGCTTTCTGGAACCTCTGTTAAGATCCTTGATTATCTTAGATTTTCTTCCTTTCAATAATCTCCTACTCTGTTATCTGCATATTGGCTTCCCTTGTATGTCTTTTCTTTTCTTTTTCTACTGCTTTAGCAATCTTTTCTTGCCTTACCTTTTGGAGTGCAGCAATGATATGCCTTTTTCCTGCCTTTTCGATTAGAGGAGCTTTCTCATGCATTCTTCCTCCCCCTTTTGGAATCATCTTCATATTTGGGGAGAATAAGAGCTGCACAAGTGTTTTCAAGGATAAAGTCTTTGATGGCTTTAACCTCTGTTGAATCTCTTTCTACTTAGCATCAACAAATGTTCGTACTAACTACATATGCATGTTTTGTTTTTCTTCTACAACTTACTTTTATAGTTGAAGGTACATTTACGCATGCACCCAAATTTATTTTGCAAATTCTACATTTGATGGTAGAGGTTTTGAGTTTTGTACCAAAGTCTTCATCTTTTCTTTAGTATCTTCAACTGATGACTCCAACTTGGTGACTCTCTCTATTAATTCTGGATAGTTAACCCGTCACCAAACTTAATGGATATCTGAATTCTCACCAGAGGTGATTGTGTCTGGTTTGAACCAGGTGCCCCTTTTTGTTGGTACTTGGGACTTCCAACTGATAAAGAGACTATTCTCTCAACAGTTGTTGCCTTCAAGGGGGTCTTAGTGATGTAACTGTTGTCCAAATGTGAGAGTGTTGTCTCTACAATTGTAGTAGCTGCCCCACTTGAAATACCTGCAAGTGTCTCTTGAGACACAAGAGGTGTTGCCTCCTCTACTTGTAGGATAACAATCCTATCTGAACTTACCCTAGTTACTTGTTGAAGTATACTCTCTATGACTTGTTGTCGAGAGGAACTAGGTATATGCAAGTCAGTGTTATCAATTAAATCAAGAAATTTTTGGAATGATGATGGGATCGCTATTGTAGGTGGTGAAGTGAAAAAAGAAGCAGCCATGGGAGAGGGGCTTGAGTAGAGATATTCAACCGAAACATCTCACTCTTGACTTGGTTCCCATGTGCTTACAACACTCTCCTTGTCCAAGGATGGATACGGAGTTTGGCTAGGTGGAGATGTTTGCACCCGTTGTGAGGAAGTAACAACAAATTTTTGTTGCATTGGAGGGATCTCTTGCATGTCAACCTCCATAGATACCTTCTTTTTGGTTTTTCTTTTGGATTCGGGGATGAAATCATAGTTGTTTGTGTGGAACATCTGATGTGTGTACCATAGAGGAGGGTTGATCTCTATGGCATTCGGAGCAGTGTGATCAACAACATTTATTGCTTATCTGTTGCTTGGTTTTGCAAAACATTTTCTTCATTCATATTTTCTTGACCCTTGGTCATCATGCTAGTGAATGTTTCATTTAAAAGAGTGTTAATATAAGGGCTTCACCCTGTTCAAAACTTTCTTGACTTAAAAAAATTTTCATGTAAAAGCTTAACAAACTTGGGTATAATAGGAAAGGATTGCCAGTTCCCCTCTTGACTGCCTTTATGTTTGTTACCAAATCCATATACAGTGTTTAGGATAACTCGTAATATGAATTTCTCAAGATACAATACCCAAGATACAACTGAGTTTTTAGGGAAATTTATTTAAAAGTTGTGGTCTTAGTAGACAAGCAAACTAAAAGTGTATGGAAAAAGAATTTCATTTATGTTGGAAATTTAGGTTTAAAAAGTGTGGCACCCAATAGTTGAGCTTCATATCCCCTTTCTATGAACCCATCAGGTAGATCATTTTTATGGATAGTTTCCATACCTACCATATCCTGTAGATTGAACATATTGGAATGGATTCTTGAGTTGTCTCAACATGTTTTGCATTTACCCAAAATTCCCTAAGGGTGGATAGATGAATGAGGGGCATTTGCAGTGAGGATGTTAATGTTTTTGGAGGATGTAATAATGTCAATGTTGGAGTGAAAAATCGCGTTCTTTATGTTTTTCTACAGAATACGACAAGTAGTTGTAAGAACATTTCAGTTCGAGAGCCATTGTGAAACTCTTGAAAAATCTTATGAAATTCTTTTGATCCGAAAATATTTCGACTGTAAGCGATGAGTTGTGATTTCTATTTTAGAGTTTTTCTCTTTTTAAATGCTTTTGTTTTGATGAAATTTGGTCAAGTAAAAACTCTGTTAGTAGAGGGGTTTTTATAGGGTTTATGGAACAGAGGTGCCAGCGTGGCCAACGGTTACCTTTTGGGCTATGTGGCCAGTTGCTATTTGTTATGACAAACCACTATTCAGGAAGTGGGTCCCTTTGAGAAAACCTTTTATGTTTTCAAAATATCTCTTTTAAATCTTTGATGGGCCTTAACAGACGTTAGATGACCAAGTAAGTGGTTGGTACATATGTTTGACTTTTGGTCGATAGATGGATGGAAACCCATGTTTGAAACCTTTGTTGGGTTAAAAAGATTATTGAATGAAAACACTGGTAGGTTTTTGAAAAATAGTTGATCTGTTTGACCTTTTGTAGTCAAAAAATGGATGTTGAGTTAGTGGTTCTTTGTCTCAAATAGGGGTTAACCAAGATTAAACAGAGTTTTGAACCACTAAAGATCTTTTACTCCTTTTAAATATAGTTTTATTTTTGGTGATTTCTCCCAATCCTTTCTTGGTGTTAAAACTGCAATTTTTGTTTTTCGTATTTTAAAAACAACATATTAATGTTGGAAGAACCTCTTGGTACATTTTTGAAACATTTTCTTTCTTTTATTTAAAATAGAAATATGTGTTAGCGTATCTGTTGGCACTTTCAAATTGCCAAAAGAGATTCCGTACAGATAGTGGAAATGGGTCAATTTTGTTCATTATCCTAAGCATTTTCTACTTTGGATTTGGTATTTGCTTCCACTATATCGGCTCTTTGGGACTAGTCATTTGTAATAAGAAGTTGTTGTACCATATCAAACAGTTCTTTCTGACTCTGTGCAAGTATTTTCACACTCGGTTCAATGTTGACTATTCCCAATGAGGTGGTTGTATCCATGAGGGTGTCTATTGACTCTTGGATTTTGGGGGCATGTGCATAGGTTCTTCATACCTATAAGGTACCCTGGTGAATGGTGGTTGCCCAGAGCCTCTTGGAAGTGTGTTGTGCAGTGCAATGGTACTTGACCATCCCTGTGTACATGATATTGGATCAAGCTTTGTGTGATAGAAGGTTGACTGGACTCAACTGTTTTGGGAAATGATTGTGGATCCATGTTGATAGGGCCATCATGCCCTTTGAAACTCATTTTTCCTCTTGACCTATTTTTGTTGATATCATAGGTTTTTAGAAAAGAGCACTGTTGGGTCACATGATTGATTTTTCCACAGATGGTGCACCCATATATTGAATCACAGATGTTGTTCCCTCTATTAATAACATATACTTTTAATTCTAAACACTCTTTTGTAAATTTTTCTTTCCACAAAATTCACACAACAGTTATGTGGTCTTATCTTTCCCGGTATCCTTATCTTTCTTTCTAGCATCAGATGTTTTAACATCTGTTTGAGAGTTGGTAGCAAGAACGATTTTTATCTTGGGTGGCTTAAGACCATCTGGGTTGGTGAAATCAATTGGTTTGAAGTTTTCAAGAACATCACATGTATCTGATCAAGTTGGTTTAAATTTATACTTTTGTTTTTCAGATTGAATGTAACCTTGTGGCTTTTCAAGAATTTTCTTGCCACTAGGTTCAGTGATCTTGATTTCTTCAGCAGTTGAGGTGGTTGGTATGATCTCAACCATTTTTGAGTCAATGAAAGTGTTGGTAAGTTGTTATTGATCATATTTCTAAACCCAACACCAAACTTCACATTACCTTTTCTTTGTTTTTTCCAAAATCATTTCATAACCATTATATGACTCAACCCATATTTCGCAGGTGATCTATGTGGATTCCAAGTCCGTGTTACAATTTTGGTATTTTTCTCTCATTGTTTGGAGATGATCCTTGGTTATAGTTTCTTCATGCTTGAGGTTGCTTATTTCAAGGCCTTTTTCACTAACTCTTGTTTTGAAATCTCTTTTTAATTTTTCAAGAATTATTTGACGGATTTGAACCTTTTCTCTTAGATTTTCATTTACCTCTTTAATATTAGCAAATGCTATAATACATTTGTCACAACACAACTCTTTGAAAGTTTGAGGTGATACCTTAGAGGCAGCCATTTAAACTTGATCCACACTGATGCATTCTGTGGAACTTTTGGGATAGTCATCTACAATCCTCTCTACACTCTCCTGGTCACAAACAAATGTTTGACCTATCAGCGATTTCCACAACAATACCTTCACCAACAATTGTTTGAACTTGATCTTTTTCGCCTAAGATATGTTCAAGTGCCATGAAATAGAAATTTGCATGTTCATCACGATAATTTTCTAATAAAGCAAATTATCATCAGTTAAGTTTTCTTGTAAGCTGCTCAAATCAACATAACCTTGAGTGAAAAAGCTTTGTTGATTAGGCTCTGGAGGTGCAGGAGCAGGAGCAACTTATGGTGCTTGAACATGTGCCATAGGCATCTGAATGTACTAAACCTGAGGAACTGGGGTTTCTTGAACATAATGCATTGGAACATGATTCATGTTTTGTGCAAAGTGGGTTGTGTTTTGCACACTTGGTCCAAGGGTATTTGGGGATAAAACTGTTGTTATGTATTAGATTGAGGTATTTGATTAGGATAAGTGATCAATGGTACAAAGTTGTTTGATTGACTCTTGCACTTTCTTGCAAAGTGACCTAATCTATTACATTTGAAACATTTGATGTTAGATTTATCCAACCCCACTTTTGACATCCCACTTAATCCTGGATATGTCCTTCTTGTCTTTTCGTAAAAATTATTTGCTCTTAGACTTAGTTGTGCCACTTGATGCAATATATCCATTTCCTCTAGGTCAGTTGGGTCTATGTGCTTAAGATCATCAAGAACAAATGACAAACTATTAGGGCCATGACTATCATCGTTTGTTGTAAATGCATAACTTGTGGAAAGTTGATCAGAGTTGATTCCTGTTGATAAATCAAAAAAATGATCGAAATTCTGATCATTTCCCATTCCAGCAGATGATCTCTACTGACTCAGAAGTGTCGTGTTTCCAAAAACATAACTGTCACACACTTTTCTAGTTTCCTGAAGCTTGTTTTTCTTAACAATCTCCCTTTCAAATGTTAGGAGCTTTCCGTGAAGCTGAGTTAGGCTCATGTCCTTGAAGCCTAGGGATGTTCTCATCACTGTAGCAATAGTGTCGCGTTTCTTAGGTAAAGATATTAAAAATTGGTTACTTAAAGTTGTTTTAGAAAATTCTTTATTAACTAACTTTAGTTCACTGACTAGACATGAAAATCGTTCAAACTGCAGAGTCAGGATTTCTTCCTTGACATGAGTGAAAGTTTTGTATTGTTGGTTAAGGATTTCTCGAGTGTTCTCGATAACGTCCTCCATTCCACCAAATTGTTCTTTTAGTGCATCCCATAGCTCTTTGGCACTGTTACAATGCAACAGGCCAGCAGAGCCATTGCCACGATGCTAAAGGCTTTGGCATCCGTCTCGAATTTATGATAATCCTTATCTAAGTAATTCTCCAGCTTCTTTGGCTCAAAGACATTTGGGTTTTCTGCACTAGGTACCATTTGAATGTGAGGTCCGAATACAAATATTTTCAATAACTGTATTTTGCTGAGCAAGTATATGACCCATAGGGTGCTAGATGTTGAATTTAGATGTGACAAGTATAGGAGGTTTATTACTGAAGCTGGTGTTATGGGGATCATTTTGTGCAATTTTCTTTTATTCTTTTTAGAGAAAACAGATTATGTGATAGACACTTTTGAGTTCTTCACTTTAAAACTCTAAGCTACGAACAATATTGGATCTTTGTTAAGATGATCTTGATATGTTAAACTGATTGTGAAATCAAGTTTAACGTGACCAAGCTCTGATGCCAATTGTTAAGTCTGAGTTTACACGATTTATGAATAATAAAAAGTAAGATCAAAATAATTTTGTATTGTAAACAAAGATAAGTAATCACAAAGAATCACCATCAACAATTGTTTTTCATTAATCATAAGATTTAAATGTATTTACAGAAAGTTGATTCTACAGACTCCCCCTCACACTGATCACCATAAAAATTATGTTCATACATAAGAAAAGGTGATGTGTAGTGATAACTAGATCTCTAACATGTGAGATCTATTTATACTAAGTACAAAAGCTTTGTTTGTGATCTAACATCTGATTCCATATATGTTGCAAACATCTATGCAAATCAAACATCTGATCTAACTATGCTAAACACTAATACAAAACAACTGCTGTTACATTAGGAAACATCTATTTAGACTATCCTCCATTGCTTTGATCCAAACATCTATTTGGCCAGACAAATGTTTGATCTTCTTCATTAGAGCTTTGCTTCAACAGACCTTAGATCTTCAACATACCTTGTTTGTTCATGAATAGTGGTTTGCTTGTCTTCACTAGATGCTCTGATTCTCTTCAACAGATGCTCTGTTTAGGTGTTCAAGATTCACGATCCTTGGGGAGAATCTGGTTCTAACTTTTGTTTATTTCTTCATCACTTGATAATGTTTTGGCTTTTGAGAATCATTTGTTCTTTTGTAGGTCTAACAGCACCTTTGACCAGAGCTTGCAAAAGCGCTTTCTTCATGTATAGCCCTTTCCGAGAGTCTGTAGAAGTGCATCACTGGTCATGTGAAGTCACCCCATGCCCAAGCACGCCTTTTTTTTAAAACAAAATTCAAAATAAGCTCATTAGCAGCTAGATCAATAGTTTTTTGTGCAAACTCGGGACTCTGTAACAAAGTGATTGAATTATCAGAAGCAACACAACTAAGCCCTTTAAGATAATCTTATAGTGGCGCTTTGGATTCAAAATTGGGTAGTCTTGTTGTAGATGGAGTTGAATGTTGAAAATAAATGAATACCTGGGGTACTCATTCAGGACAAAGTGAACATTTGTTGATAATGTTAACTACAAGTTTTTAGTGTCTGTATATAAATTCTCTCTAAGCGTTATTATTTTCAAGAGTGTTTCTATATAAGGCTTTCACTTATTAGAGTCTACTATTCTAATAAATTTAGAATGGAGAGTATGTAACCTATCCTATTGTTAAGGACTAAAGTAGCAACATAAATTATTAGGCTTAATTGTGTGTATAGTATATTCGAATGTTGCATATGGTTGCTCATAGACATTAACATACGGAGAAAGGTGAATTTCTTTAGTCTTTAAATCATCCTTTACTTTACCATTTTATCCCTAGTCAATCCCAACACGATTGTTCAAATGTACATCATGGTTACTCACACGGTCGTTACTTGCTAATAAAGTCTGATAAAAATGGTTCAACTATTTGTTTTTTACTTGGTTTGTATTTGATGAAAATGGATTTTCATTTAAATCACTATGAACACAAAACCTAAACCTGTAACGTACTTCTTAAAAGCTATAGATGAAGTATCAAATGGTTATATCACTTCCATTATGGAAAACTTCTTGCCTCGTCATTTATAATGGCATCTCATGGAGACGGTAATTTTCTTACATGTTATTTCACAACTTTAATTGTAGTTACAATTGACTATTTTATGGCAGTTACAAATGCACCAACCTATAACTTAGTTAGCAACAAATTTCATTAACCGTGGACTTTTCATGTTCAAAGCAACAAAATCAGGCATATGTTCCTTGGCTCGGTAAAAGCAAGCTCTAGTCCAACTTTTACCTGACCAATTAATCCTGCTATATGTCCCTTTAAACAAAAAAACCTTTGAGTATTCTAAATTTTTTGCTAAGTGCATATTTTTTTTAGTTTCTAATAACTAGTAAGGATACATCTCATGTGTTTATAGCAACAAATCTTGGTTTCTTCCTCTAGCAGGCATCAAACAATATCTCATGAAGTTGAATATGGTGAGATATTAGTAATTCTTTGTTTTAATTTACATTTGTGTTTTGGAAAGATTATCACCATATCACGTGCACATTAGTTAGTTCTTATACTAGGTATTGTCATCTGAGTATGTAGTTAGAGTTTGAAAGATAGACATAAAGTTAAAAGTTAGACAATGTTAGTTTCTTATTTGAATGATAGAGCGGTGCAAATGAGTCGATATGAGCTTGGGCTCGCCTTAGCTCATCCTCCAAGTTTATAAATGTCAAATTTGGTTTATACACCACATACAAATAAGTTCTCAACAATTTTCCCTATATTGGATGACTCAAATAAAAAAATGCATAGTTTTACTCTAGTTCGATCACATTATCCCCGTTACCCATTTGTAACTATGAACACTTATTTGTGGGTTTTCGAAAATCAAGTGATTTAATGTCACTTCACTTGGCATCTAAAGAGGAACAAATCCTTGTCAGACTATTGTTCTCTTCTTCCCTCAAAGTTATGGAGTAAGACATCAATTTCTCAATAAAATCAATTTTTTGATTGCATAATGCACTCCCCTGAAAAACTTCGGTGCACGTGTAAATGAGGTGCTCTACCAACTTAGCTACAACCCTTAGTGCTTATAATATATATTTTACTATGTAGATAATTTCGTATCAGGATTAATATTCTCAAGATAACTATTCCATGATCCAAGATCATGTTGATCGGCTGAATGTAATTGGCAAATCTTTATACCTGACGTGAGCGGAGTGTGAGTATGATTTTTAGATATATTTTAAGTACCTTTTGACTCGTTTATTCAAGCTTTAACTTTATAAAAACACGATATGCAACTGTCACTCTCTACAACACGCTAGGGCAAGTGCACATATCGTAGACGTATTATAGTGGTAAGATACCGAGGTCGTCCAAGGACACAAGAGCTTTTAATACCTGAATATAATCGACATCTAATCTAACCCAAATTGAGAAAAGGTTTTTAATAAGTACAGATAAAGAAATAAACTAAATAATAAAAGAAACAAATAGACAAGATAGAATCACTTGGCTACGACTCATTCTTTACCTATCCTTTGATGATTTCCTCGCTTTTGGTTTTTTAAGAGATTATCTTAGTTAAAGTGGCATGTCCCTCTTATGGAGGCAATGCTACCCTCAGCCATATTGGTCTGAGTCAGCAAGGATATAGTCCCGCAAAGTCAGAATATTGAAAGATAATTAAGTAAGTTATTAATGCAAAATGTGGCATGCCCCTGTTTTGGAGGCAACGCTACCGTGGGCCATATTGATCTGAGTCACTAGGGATACAGTCCCGTGTTGGTGCATTTATGTGACAACAACTTTAAGATTTGGTCTTTGAATATTTTGTAATTGGTAGAACGATAAATGGTTAGCGGGTTTAGCTTTTTATTAGTGAATTAGGAGTGACTGGGCCAAACAAAACCTACATATGGGGAAGGGGGCGAAATGGGCCTAGCCCATGTGATGGAACCCTAGACCATGTTGCAACCTTGTATTATATAAACAAGGCTTTGCATTAGGGTTTAAGGTTAATTACCATAATCACTTTAGCAAGAGTTTAGAGAGAGAATTTGTAATAGCAAGAGGCTTGGACGAATTGGAGATCTTAATTGATTGTAATTGGTTGTGATAGATAATCAACAAAGACTGCATCTGTTGGTGATTTCTCTTTCTACACGTAGTCTGTGATAATTTGATCTAGGGGATTCCACACTCTAGGTTGGATAGACGATTTTGTGCAAGATCCGTGAATTAGGGGACCTATAATTGGTATTAGAGCGTTAGGCTCTTGACTAGCTTGGTTTAGAATTGTTTATTGTAGAAAATTGAGATTTTTGGACGTGTGACGGCTGTTTTAGGGTTTTTGGTACTGTTTTCGGATAAACAGCCAGTATCTACAATAAAAAGGCTTGAATTTTGGATTATCAGCAAAGGAATTTGGATAAGAAGTCTGCATTTCGGATCAACACTGTTGCATTTCGGATAAAAAGAGTTCATTTCGGATCAATAAGTCAGCATTTTGGATCTACAATGTGCATTTTGGATCCAAAGAGGTTGCATTTCGGATCATAATAGTGCATCATGAACCATTTCGGATCATCTCGGATATATACCATTTCGGATAACCACCAATTCGAACTATTTCGAACCATCTCGGATCACTGTTTCGAATTACATTTCATTTCGGAACATTTTGGATACTATTTTGAACTCACATTTCGGATAGTGTTTCTGATTACCATTTCGGATCACTGGTTCAAATTAGAGATTGTTTCGAATTGAACTTGAAAAGGTGGAAAGTTAACCAGCTAACGCATTTGGTTTTAAAAAAGGCACAAAATTTCCTTAAAAGGACTCGGAGATGATATATCATTTGATTTGTATTGTCGAGATGATTCTAACGGTTCAATTTGGTATACACACTTTTCGGACAATTTTAAACGTTTTTAGCGAGCCGGTTCGGTAAAAATGTCGAATATGTCAAATTTAAACGAGTTGTTATGGATGGAGCATAGGTTGGCACGACTAACAAACCACCAAAGATGATGAAGGAAGAGAATTACCTGACATGGAAGACCCGGTTTCAGTCGTCCATTGAATAACAGGACACACGGATTTGGATCTGTATTCAAGATGGGTATATAAACCCAACTCATGATTTTGAAGGCAGACAACGGGTCTCTGCCTATGTTAACATGACAGAGGTAGAAAAGAGAATGTATGAATCTAAGAAGAAAACCTTAGCTGCAATAAAAATATCATTACCTGATGGCATCAAACATACTTTCGAGAGATATACTGCCTCGAACGAAATGAGGGATGCTCTAGAAAAGAGGTATGAGGGAAATATTGATGTGAAAAAGAACAAAGTTGACCTACTGAAAAACAATTTGATGTATTCAAATACATATGAACTTAGTCTCTAGAGGATATCATCACAAGATTTTATCATCTAATGTCTAAAATTGATAACTATGACATAGAGGGATACACCGACATTGAGATAAATGACAAGTTGCTTGATGCTTTGCCTGCAAAGTAGGATATTTATACTCTCATATTAAGGGTGAAGCTGATTACAAGACTAATGATTTCAAAGAGGTTGTTCGGAAGCTGAGAGCTTATGAGCGTAACATGAAGAAGAAGGAAACATGATATGATCAGGTTCAGGATTCAGGAGTTTACATAGGCATTCCATCTTCTTCTTCCCACAATGCTTCGAGTGATTCAGCAACTACATTTCTCTCATGTGAAAATGCAGAGGTTATGACTAATACTGAGGGTGATGTGTGCTTTGTTACTACTTCAGGAGGATCATCAGGAGTAAAGAAACAACAAGAACAACAAAGTGGATCGAATAGCGAAATCCCCAACTCCATGCCTATGAGTGTGAAATCAGCTGAGAATCAACTTGTTCTACTTGCCACATTTGTGACTTTATATTTTTTGAAACACTTTTGTGTCTGTCGCTTGTTCTTAGTTACGCCAGTAATTGTACGGTCTTTGTTTATTGTGCTGTATAGTTTTGGTTGTGTCAACCAAATCAAGATACCCTCCTATTATCTTGATTTAGTACGACGTTTAGTTTGTCTGTGTTGTAAAACAATTGCTTGTGTGCATTTGTTAAGTCTTGTGTTTCTTATCTTGCTGTCTGTACGGCATGTCTGTTAGCACGTTCTTCGAAGAACACTTATTCGTGCGAGTGAATGGTGCTTCGTACAAGCAAGTTGCTTGCACGTACGAGCCATTATCTGTTCGTACGAGTGATTCTCATGATCGTAGAGTGGGCCTTTCAAAAATCATTTTCTTATTCGTTGGAACCAGTTCTTGTTCGTACGGGCCAAAGGTTGTTCGTACGAGTAACCTCTGCAGAATGTTCTTCGTGACTTGTAATGCTTTGTAAGACCCACAACTTTCTTCGTACTATTGCTGGGTGTTGGTACTATTTAAGCAGACATGAACCTCATAGCTCACTAGGGATACAGTGAGACACTGAGGCACAGGAGAGAGAGAGAGAGAGCATAGAGAAAATATCCTGAGTCTGTATGAACATTGTTTGTATGTTTTGTACTAGCTCTCTTCTACTAATCAAGATAGTGAATCTTTGGTTATCTTGTGTTTGCTACTTTTCTTTGGTTTGCATACTTACATGGATTCAGCAGTCGTATGTGTGTTAGATAAACAAGGAAGTAGGTTATCTTGATCCTCCAAGTGGACCTATGAGGTGGTATCAGAGCATTGGCTCTCTTCCTTGTTTAAAATCCAAGCTTATTGTTGTGTTTGAGCAAGTTGTGAGGGTTCCTAGAAGTGTTCTTGAGCTTCTAACATGAAACTTAAGTTTTTAAAAGATAAGTAGTTTAAAACTTAGGTAAAACATGTTGTATCTAGAAAATTTTTATAAAAACCTTGTTAGAATACATGGAGACATGTTAGGATATGGTTTTTTCTTGAAATTTTCTATCAAGTTCAGTTGGACATATTTTCTGGTGAAACACCTGCCGGAAAACTCACCGGAATATTCTTTTTGGGTTGACCAAATCTCAGGACTTAATTGTTTTAACTGAACAACTGATATTGGAATGTTTGTCTTTTTAACCGAAACTGTGTAGATAACTGACAACTTTCGAACAAACTTAGAAACAAGTCTCTGTTACAAAAGGAAATTTTCACCAACCAACGCTGCAAAAAGATTCCTCCCTGCGAAAAACCTCCGTGCGAATTACCCATCCGCACGAAGAACAAGATTGTTCGTTCGAAAGACCAACAGAGAACCTTGTTTGCACGAAGTACTAGTGGCTCGCACGAAGAACAGTGGGTTCATACGAACAACCTGGCTTGTACGAAGAACAGTGATTCGTACGAATCAGTAGTTCGTACGAAAAACTAAGTTTTTTCGTAATTTGTTATTTGTGACCAGTTTTTTCAATACTTCGTTTTTTTAAAATCGTGAACTTTAACAGTAAGGCTTTTACTTCAAGTTACTTTTGATATTTAAGTGGATTTTCATAAACAAGAAAACAAAATGGGTACAAATCCTTGGGATTGGGGGAGTAGTTCAAGTTCAAACGAAGACTCACCACAATGCTCTGCAACCTCATGGGTTAAATCATTTGATGCCTCAGCAAACGACCATGATTACTGCTAATCAATGAGCATGTGTGGCAAATCAAAATCAAAGCATTCAGACTCTTCTTATTAGCGAAAGTGAAACAGGAAGTAACAACTGTTTACCAAAATATGAACCATATGAACGATTATCTTTCATGGAAAAATCATTTCGATACATATGTTCTTGGTTAAAATACAGAATTATGGACATGTTTTACTATGCCATTCAAAGAATCTCTTGAGGAAGAAGTATCAAATTCAACCTCTTTATCCAACTTAGATGAAAATGATAAAAAGGCTTATGATTTAGAAAAGAAGGCATTTGCTATCCTTACACAAGCACTTCATAAGGACATTTATCATCAATTTGTATAATGTACCACCACCAAAAATTTGTGGGATACCTTGGAAGCAAGAGGGGAAGGAAATGCTGTAACAAGAAAAATACGACATGATCTGCTGAAGAAAGAATTTGAAGATTTTTTGTTCATGGAAAATGAAACACTAAGCGATATGACAACCCGTTTCTATCATCTGCTTAGTGAAATGTATTCATACAAAGTGATTGCATCTCCATAAGAGATTGTAATGCGTTTTGCTGATGCCTTACCACCAAAATGGAGTCAATTCAATGACTTGCTAAAGCACACAAGTGTGTTTGGATGTGATCAATATTTATGAATTTGTTCAGAAGCTGGAGAACAAGAATGAAGAGGAAATACGAAAAGCAAAAAGATTTCCTGTTCCATAAAACTCTAAAATGTACTTTGGAGGTATTAACACAGGTATTAGTACAACTCACCAACCAAAACTTCAAACATTGTTTGTGTCAAACGTTAATCCCTTTCTACCACAATCAATAATCTACTGGCTCAAGTACTCAAACCTATGGTCAAGTACTCAAACGTTAATCCTAAAGCCTTTTTACCACAACTAAAAGTTGTTACACCTCAAGTTCAACCACAAGCTTCTCAACAAGCTTTCTATGGCAACAAATTTCAACCTGCAAATCCAAATACCATCAGACTTGATACTTCACATCTTTCGAAGGTCAGTGTAGAAGTTGCTCAGGAACACATGGAACTTCTGAACACAATGGTTAGTGCATACTGTGGACTAGTCGTCGATCGAATTGGAAACATAAATTTGACTAATGAGGACTATCAACAAATAGACAGGGATGAGATGGAGTTGATGGATTAAATGGGCATTTGCAAGTGCGGTCAGAAGAGCGAAAAACTACACGAGTAGAACTGGAAGAACAAGTTTGGAAAGCAAGAAAGACACAAAGTATGGATTTGATAAAGATGCTGTTACTTGCTTCAACTGTGGTGAAAAAGGTCATTTAAAACGTAAATGTACTCGACCTAGCAAGCAAGGAAATCACAACCCTTTCCGAAATCAATCATGGCCATCCAACACAACTCAAGTTAACAATGAATGAAGTATAGTAGCTATTAACAACCCAAACAACTACAACCAGTCTGGGCCTTTAAACAACACAAGCAGAGCATTAGTAGTTCAAGCAGATGAAGGATGTCATTCGTCAGTTCAGTTGGGAAACGAGAATCAAGGAGGAACTGCATGTTATGCCAAGATAATCAATCAAATCAAACAAGTTCACAGTATTGACTCTTCTGATGATGATGATAGTTCTGGGTATAATGGAAGTTATGACGAGGAAAACACAAGTGTGGGCGGGTATGGATCAGATTCGGATGTTAGGGAAAAGATTGATGCTGAGGTCGATGAGTTACTAAAAGAAGCAGAAAGGATGAAAAGGCAAAAGTCTGGGTTGATTAAGAAAGCAGAAGCTGCATCAAAGGAAATGGAGAAACTCTTTGCCAACAATGGACATTTCTTTAATCACACTTCTTTTATGGCAAATGTTGTAGGTTCAACAAGTCAGGTAAAATCTGACACTCCTAGCATATGCAATGACTGTGCTGACTTAAAAACAAAATTTGAAACAATTAACAGTCACAATCAAAGCTTAGTAGTTGCATTGTCAAAATGCAAATAGGCAAATCGGGCTTTAACTCGAAATGAAAAGGAATTCAAATCTGTAATTGAGACTCTTAAGAAAAGCGTGTCTGAGTTAACAAAAATAGTTTTGAACAAGCAAACTGGTATAAATATCTACATTAATATCCTTAAAGAAATGAAAAAGGAGTTAGCCATTGCCAAATGCGAGCATGATGCAATCAATCTAAAATTGGAGAGTTATTCTAACTCCTGATATGTGCTTGATCATATCATTGACGTTCAAAACCTAAGGGAGATGTCAAATTCATTGGGTATTAATCGTTACCACCACCATTAAAACACAATTATACCAAATTGCCTGACGAAGAGGAAATGCCACGTTTTGAACCATCTGTACCTCTTAATCCTGAAGAGTTTGCAACGATTAGGGTTTAAGCTGGACAATTCCTCAGAAGAATCTAGAAAAATCCATCTATAATAGAGGAAGATGATTCTTCAGATGATGAGTCAGAAAAGACCGATCAGGATCAATCTCTTGATGAAGAAAACGGAGTAGAAATTTTTGCTACTCCCGATGTGCAATTTGTTACAAATCAAGGGAGTGATCCTATCAAATCTGTTAAGACCACTGCGTCTACATTTGAAAACGATAATATGTTGTATACTTTGATTAGTGATGAGAAAATTTACCCCACAAGAGTTCTCTGATCAAAAATGTAAATCCAACTTCAATTGATCAAGTTTTTGAAAATTCAACAACCAAATTTTTGGAAAAGAAGAATCCAATTAAACCACAACCATTAATCGCTTCTAAAAGTACACAACAAGCAAAGCGAGCTGAAAAACCTAAGGTGTCACAACCAAAGGTTGAAGCTAAAGGCGCTCGCAACAAGAAAAAGGGGAAGAATGTTAGCTTTGTGAGCTCAACTGGTACTGATAAAATTGAGACTTTTGAAAATATGTCAAATATTGATTTTGTAAAACAAGTCAAGATTTTAAAATGTAATTGTCAAAACAATTACACTCAACACATAAATGGGTGTGAAGATGGACCAAGTACCTCTAGGCCTACAAGTTCAACATCAAGTCATCAAAGGGCATCTCCTAAATTTGTTGATAGAAGAACACGTTTTAAGTGTGGGGAGTTTGGCCACATAATCAAAAATTGTACCCAACTCAGCGAAACCCAAATTTGTTGAAATAGCCCCTCCTGAAAAGAATCGATCTGTGTCACCTAAACAAGACAAACGTATTGTTAAGGAACAAGAAGAAAAACAAAGATGTAAACAAGTAAAAATAATTGAAAAGGCATTAAAACCGGATGTTTTAGAAAAGAAACCAAGTTCATCAATTTGATAAAACAAGAAGTGTCTAAATCTGTAAACAACAGTCAATCTGGTAAACATCAACAATCTTGAAAACCTAAAACCGGTAATGTTTCAGGGGGAGGCACAAAGTTTTCAAATCATCTAGAAATAGAAATTACATTTCTTGATGATAAGGGTCGACCTAAGACCACTAAGACTTGGGTCCCCATCTTAAACTAATCGGGTAATGTAATGTGCAGGGTGTTCTAGGAGGAACTATAAATAGTCATTCGATTGTTGATAATGGAGCATCACGACACATGAAAGGCGACTCAAGGCTCCTTTATGATGTGAAAAGCATTAGGGGAGGTTATGTTGCCTTTGTGGGAGATAAAGGCGGTTACATCACTAGAGAAGGAATGGTTTCCAATGGTGTTGTTGTTGATACCGTTTTGTGTCTGTCGCTTGTTCTTAGTTATAATTGTAATTGTACCTTCTTTGCTCAAGTGTCTGTATAGGTTTGGTCGTGTTGAACAGATCGAGATATCCTTCTATCTTAATCTAGTATGACATCTTAGCTTGTCTGTGTTAATCAGTTGCATGTGAGCATACTTATAAGCCTTGTGTACGTCATGTCTACACACGTTTTCCAAGATTAAGGATTCTGTGCGAGTCAGAGAATTCGTATGAATCACATGATTCGTATGAAATACTTGAGTAACAAGTGTGTTACTTGTTTCGTACAAAATAGTTATTTCGTACGAAACCGTTAACTCGTCCCTGGAATGTGTCTCGTGTGAAATAGTGTGTTCAGTATGCCTAGATTCGTGTTTCGTACGAATGTTTAGACAGACACTATATAAGCAGACGTGCACTTCTCAGTCAAGGTTACTGACTAACTCACTAGACTGACCAGACTGAAAGAACGAGCTAGCAAACTGATCTTTTGGTGAGATCTCTCTGTTAGCATCTCTGGTGAAGACGAAGACACAAGAACACAACAAGTTTGTTTGAGTCATACGAGCATTGTGTGTATATGTTTGTACTTGTTCTCAATCATTAATCAAGATAGTGAATCTTTGGTTACCCTGTGTTCTTTACTTTGCTTTGGTTGCATGCACACTTGGATTCCGCACTTGTGTGTATGTCATTTGAACAAGGAACAGGTTTAACACCGTCCGCAGGTGGACCTTCAAGTGGTATCAGAGCTTTGGCTCTTTCCTTGTTAAAATCGGGCTTAGTTGTGTCTGAGCTAGTTTGAAGATTTCTGAAGTGTTCTTGAGCCTCCAGCAGAAAACTTAAGTTTTGGATAGATAACTTACTTAAAAGTTGGTTAAAATCTGTTACATGCAGAAAATTTTATGGTAAAATTTTTCTGAAGAACACCCTTGAAGAAGAAATCTGCAAAAATTTGAATCTGATTAGTTTGGTAGGGTTAACATTTTCTGACCTGGATCTGGACTTGGACTGTGCACTGTTAAAATCTGTGTTTTAACTAAAAGTGGGTAAGATAACATGTATTTTTGAAAAAGCAGGTCTACACAAGAAAGGAAATTTCTCACCAAACCATTTCTAAAAAGATTCCTTTGAAAAACGTTGACAAAACAGTTTGTGTGACTGAAAAGTTTAGTACGATTCATCTGAACCGCACGAAACACTTGATCCGCACAAAATAACTATTTCGCACGAAACATCCTGTTTCGCACGAAAAAGTTTTTTTATCCGCACGAAATCAGTTTCGTACGAATTACCTTTGTTACTGTTTGTTTTTCGTGTTTTCAAAGCTTTGTGATTTTAAGAATTTGTCATATTTTCAAATCTGTGAATTTTAAAAGGTGATTATAATTGTGAAACTTTAAGACCTTTAAATTTTCATAAAACAAGAAAATATATTGAGTTCTAACCCGTGGGATTGGAGTTGTTCAAGCTCAAATCAGGAGTCTTCGCAAATCTCCGCAACATCATGGATAAAATCTTTGATGCCACAACATAAAACAATGATCTCTGCAAATCAATGGGCGAGTGTTGCAAATCAAAATCAAAGCATCCAAACTCTGTTAATGAGCGAAAGTGAAATAGGGAGTAACAACCGTCCGCCCAAGCTAAATCATACGAACGATTATCCTTCCTGGAAAAGTCATTTTCATGCATATGTTCTTGGACAGAACACAGAATTGTGGACGTGTTTCACTACCCCCTACAATGAAGCACTTGAAGAAGCTGGATCAAATCTAACCACATTGGCCAATCTAGTCGAAAGTGACAAGAAAGCTTACGATCTAGAGAAAAAGGCATTTGCTATCCTCACACAAGCTCTGCATAAAGACATTTATCATCAGTTTGTGTACTGTACTACAACGAAAAATTTGTGGGACACTTTGGAAGCAAGAGGTGAAGGTAACGCTACTACCAGGAAGATTCGGCATGATCTGCTCAAGAAAAAGTTTGAAGGTTTCATGTTCATGGAGAACGAAACCTTGAATGATATGACCACTCGGTTTTATCATCTTCTCAGCAAAATGTACTCGTATAAAGTGTTAGCAGCACCATAAGAAATTGTGATGCGATTTGCTAATGATTTACCACCAAAATGGGGTTAATTTATTGATCTTTTAAAACATACAGGTGTTTTGGCCTCAATTAGTATTTATGAATTTGTGTGGAAACTAGAGAAGAAGAATGACGAAGAACTCCGGAAGGCACAACGAGTCTTTGCTCCACAAAACCCTGAAATGTATTTTGGAGGTATAAATGTAGGTACAAGCTCAAGTCAGCAACTGAAGCTGCAGACCGCGTTTGTGTCAAACATGAACCCTTTTCTACCCCAACCAGTTCAATCAAGTCAGTGTACAGGTTCGAGTAATCAAGCCTATGGACAGACTTTTGATCCGAAAGCCTTCCTTCCACAGCCAAGGGATTTAGCGCATAAAGCTCCACAGCAAGCTCCTCAACAAGCTTTCTATGGAAACAACAGTCAATCGGCAAATCCCAACACTGTCAAACTTGACACGTCAAATCTCTCCAAAATCAATGTAGAAGTTGCACAGGAACATGCAGAACTTCTAAATACCATGGTCAGTGCGTATTGTGGTTTAGTTGCAGGTAAAATAGGGAACATCAATTTGACGAACGAAGACTACGAGCAAATTGACCGAGATGAAATGGAGCTGATGGACATCAAGTGGGCATTTGCAAGTGTTATGAGAAGAGCAAAGGATTATATGAGAAGAACGGTTAGAACCAGTTTGGAAAGCAAGAAGGATACAAAATACAGCTTTGACAAAACCGCCGTCACTTGCTTCAACTGCGGAGAAAGAGGTCACTTCAAGCGGGAATGCACAAGACCCAGCCAAGAAGGAAATCACAACCCCTTTTGAAATAAGTCTCAACCATCCAACACAGCACTGTACAACAACGAAAGAAGAATACTAGCTGTTGGCAACTCTAGCAATACCAATCAATCAGGACCTTCAAACACGCACAGAGCTTTGGTAGTTTAGTTTGATGAAGGATGCGATTGGTCTGTATAGTTGGGAACAGAGAGCAACGGAAGAACTGCATGCTATGCGAAGATGATGGATCAAATCAAGCATGATCACAGCATCAATACTCCAAATAACGATGATACATATAGGGATGCTGGTAGTTCTGATGAAGAATGTTCAAGTAAAGGAAGTGATGCTGAGGTTGAAGAGTTGCTGAGTGAAGCTGAGATGTTGAAATCTGAAAAGGTAGGCATGATGAGGAATGCAGAAGCTGCAGAAAAAGAGACAGAGACACTCTCTACAGATGGTGCAGCTTTTCCTCATCACACTGCCTTTATGGCAAATGTTGAAGGTTCTTCAAAACAGGTAAATTCTAACCCTCCTACTGTTTGCAATGACTGTGTTGAGTTGCAAAATAAAGTATGAAACCGTCAACAATCATAATCAAAATTTAGTTGTTGAACTATCAAAATGCAAAGAGGCGAACTTGGCACTAACTAGAAATGAAAAAGATTTCAAATCTGTAATAGAAACCCTTAAGAAAAGTGTTTCTGAATTGACAAAAAACAGTTTTGAATAAACAAACAGGAATTAATAACTACATTAATCTCCTAGAAGAAACAAAGAAAAAGTTAGCCATCGCCAAATGCGAATATGATTCGATCAAACGCAAATTAGAAAGTTATTCTAACTCCCAATATGTGCTTGATCATATTATTGAAGTTCAAAAACTAAGGGGAGATGCTCAATGCATAGGGTATAAGTCGTGTCCACCCCCAATGAAACATAACTATACCAAAATGCCTGATGAAGAGGAGATGCCTCGTTTTGAACCCTCTGTACCTTTGAATCCTGAGGAATTCGCAGCAGGGTTAGGGTTCAAACTAGGCGATTCCTCTCAAGAACCAAGCAAGCCAGAAAGTTAATCATCTGATGAAGAAGAGGATGATACATCAGATGATGAATCACGAAGTGATGATCAGGATCAGCCTCTTGATGAAAGGAAAAGAGTAGAATTGTCTGCTACTCCTAGTACTCAATCTGTTGAGAATCAAGAGACTGTTCCTAAGAAATCTTTGAAGACAAGTGTGTCTACACAAGAAGTAGATAATGTGTTATATACTTTGGTTGGAGATAATAAAATCTATTCAAACAAAGATTTTCCAATTAAAAACATAAATCCAATCTCTATAGATTAGGTTTTTGAAAAGTCAACAACCAAACCTGTAGAAAAGAAAAAGATGACCAAATCACAACCATTATCTGCTTCAAAAGAAAAACAATGGAAGCGAGTTGAAAAGTCTACAGTTTCTCAACCGAAGGTTGAGTCAAAAGGCACTCACCACCAGAAAAAGGCCAAAACTGTTAAATTTGTGAGTTCTAAAGGTACCGATAAAGTCGAAACTTTTCAAGGAAAATCTAATGTTGATTTTGTAAAGAAAGTTAAGATTTTGAAAAGAAATAGTGAAAACAATTACACCCAACACACTGATGGATGTAATGAAAATGAACCCAGTACCTCAGGATCCACAAGTTCAACTTCAGGCCGAGAAACACCATCTCCTAGTTTTGTTGAAAGGAGAACGTGTTTCAAATGTGGATAATTTGGCCACATTATAAAGGATTGTCAAATCCAGCCAAATCAAGATGTATAAAGAAAGCCCCTCATGAACCAACTTGCAAACGCAAATCTGTTTCTCCAACTCAAGATAAACGAATCATTAAGGACCAAAAAGATAAACAAAAACGTAAACAAGTAAAAGCAGTTGAGAAAGCTTTAAAATCGGATTCTTCGAAAAAGGATCAAAGATCTTCAAAGTCAATAAAACTAGACACTACTAAAACTGTAAATAATAGTAAATCTGGTAATAAACAAGGATCTTGGAAACAGAAGACCGGTAATGGTTCAAAAGGAGTCTCTCAGTTTGTTAATCATCAAGAAATTGAGATTACATTTCTCGATGATAAGGGATAACCTAAGACCACTAAGGCTTGGGTCCCCATCTCAAACTAATCTTGTTTGTGTAATGTGCAGGGTGTTCCAGGAGGAACTGTAAACAGCCATTGGATTGTTGACAATGGAGAATCAAGGCACATGACGGGCGACTTGCGGCTCCTATATGATGTGAAAAGCATAAGGGGGTGGTTATGTTGCTTTTGCTGGTGACAAAGGTGGATACATCACTAGAGAAGGAATGGTCTCCAATGGTGTTGTGAGCTTCGACAAGATCAATTATATGCGGCAAATTGATCACAATCTTCTTAGCGTTTCTCAAATCTGCGACAAGAAGTTCACGGTACATTTTGATGATGCCGGATGTTATGTGCTGAAGCCTGGATTCAAGATCCCCAAGGAATAGATTCTCCTGTCGGCTCCAAGAATTAATGATTTGTATATTCTTGACATGAGCCAAGCTATTACAACACCTGCACAAGTCACATTTTTTGTCTCTAAAGCCACCGAGAAGGAATCAATCTCCTGGCATAGACGTATGGGACACATTCACATGAGGAAAATGAACTATTTGGTGAAGAACAATCTAGTGAATGGTGTACCAGTGAAGAACTTTCATCTTCAAGACGTTTGTTTATCATGCCAGAAAGGGAAGCAAGCAAGAAAGTCTCATCCCGTGAAGAAGATCAACACTGTGAATATGCCACTGGAACGTCTTCATATGGACCTCTTTGGACCTATGAAACACAAGACAACCTTTGGTGATTCTTATTTCTATTAGTTACTGATGACTATTCCAGATTTTCTTGGGTAAACATGTTGGCACACAAGAGTGAAGTTCATACTATCCTCAAGAATCTCATGACTCTGTTAGAAAATTTGTACAATCTGAAAGTAAGGAGAATCAGAAGCGACAATGGCACGGAATTCAAGAATCAAGTTATGGATGAGTATTGTTCCTCAATGGGTATTCTGCATGAATACGGTTCTCGATACACTCCACAACAAAATGTTGTCGCTGGGAGGAAGAATAGAACTCTTATTGAAACTGCAAGAACCATGTTAGTGAATCAGAACTCCCTGTTCAATTTTGGGGAGAAGCTGTTGCTACTGCGTGCTACAAGTGCTTTAAGTTGTTACATAAAAGGAAACCGGATGTTTCTTTCTTAGAACCTTTTGGAGCTCCATGCACTATGATCGACCCACATGGAAAGTTTGGTCCCAAGGTTATCGAAGGTTTCTTTCTTGGATATGCTACTCCAAATTTCCGAGTGTGGAGTTTGTCTTCGAAGAAGATTAAAGAATGGGGTGAAGTCAAGGTTCAGAGATATACAGAAGCGGTTAGAGCTCCGGGTGCTCCTTGGATGTTTGATTATAATGGGTTGTTTGACTCCTTTAATCTGCCAACTTTTGATGATGCAACAGCTGCTGCTCAGATGTTATTGGAAAGTGATACTGCAGTGGACTCGTCATTAGTTCAACCAATTATTGTTAACCCTCAAGTGTCAACTTCGGTTAACAATCTTGTTCAAAATGAGGAATTCGAAGACGCTGCGGATTATAATGTTTCATCAAAAGATGATGAGTATCATGATGCAAATGAAGCTGCCTTTGGTGCGGTTCCTGGATTTTCAAATGATACGTCAAATATTCAACCTCAAGGAACAACTGAAGGTCAGGCATCTACAACGTCATCAAATCCAGCTCTCGATTTAACTATTGATCTGAATATCAACAATTTAGGTATCAATTCTCGAGTTCCTGATGTGCCAGAAACTCGAATTCATAATATCCATCATCAACAGAATATTATTGGAGATGTCCAGAGTGGTGTGGAGACTCGTAATCAGCTTCGAAACAACCAGAATGATGGATTGTATTCGGAAATCAGGAAATCTGGTGGTCTGAATGATTGGTGTTTTGCCTGTTATGTGTGCCAAGTAGAACCAAAATCTTGGAAAGAGGCAATGAAAGAAGACTCATGGGTTGAAGCCATGCAGGAAGAACTTTAGCAGTTTGAGAAGTTAGGCATCTGGAAATTGGTTGACAGGCCTGACAACTACAAGAAGATTGGTACACGATGGGTGTACAAGTGCAAGAAGGATGACCGAGGTGTTGTTGTGAGAAACAAAGCGCGATTGGTTGTTCAAGGTTTTAATCAGGTCGAAGGGATTGATTACAATGAAGTTTATGCACCGGTTGCACGACTTGAGGCCATAAGAATCTTTTTGGCTTATGCGTCTTTCAAGAAGTTCACTGTTTATCAGATGGATGTGAAGAGTGCATTTCTTCATGGTGTGGTAGAAGAGGAAGTATATGTTGAGCAACCGCCAGGTTTTGAAGATCCTCTCGATCCTGACAAGGTTTGGCTTCTCAACAAGGCGTTATATGGTCTTCATCAACCTCCGAGGGGTTGGTATGAAACGTTGTCTACCTATCTGTTAAAGAATGGTTTTCGACGAGGACTGATCAACTGTACTCTCTTCATCAAGGAACGGGACGAAGACATGCTGCTAGTACAGGTTTATGTTGATGATATTATATGTGGGTCTACTAACACTCAAATGTGCAAAGAATTCGAACATGTTATGCAGGAGAAGTTCGAGATGAGCGCTATGGGAGAAATGACTTTCTTTTTAGGTTTGCAGGTTCAGCAATCAAAGGAAGGGATTTTTATCCATCAAACCAAGTACGTCGAAGATATTATCAAGCAATTTCAGATGGATGACTCAAAACCCTTGGGAACTCCATTAGCTCAAAATCATGGGATTACTCCAGACAGAATGAGTGAACATGTAGAACCATCTCTCTACCGTGCTATGATCGGCTCTCTCATGTATCTTACTGCTTCAAGACCCGACATAATGTACCCAACATGCCTTCTGGCACGCTATCAGTCTAGTCCGAAAGTTTCTCACTTGATGGCTGTGAAAAGGATCTTTCGTTATCTAAAGGGTCGTCCTGACACTGGTCTATGGTACCCTAAGGATGATAACTTTGATATGACAATATTTAGTGATTCTGATCATGGCGGCTGTAAACTAGATGCAAAATCAACAACAGCAGGATGTCAGTTCTTGGGAAATCGCCTAGTCACGTGGTAATGCAAAAAGCAGACTTGTGTAGCTACATCTACATGTGAGGCTGAGTATATTTCAGCTTCTAGTTGCTGCTCTCAAGTTCTATGGATTCAACAGCAAATGCGTGACTACGGTTTTGAATTTCTTACTACTCCTATTTTTGTTGATAATGAAGCTGCTTTACAGATAACTCGGAATCCTGTACAACATTCAAAAACAAAACACATTGAGATTAAGTATCATTTCATACGCGATTGTTATGAAAAGAGACTTATCGATGTTGTTAAAATCCACACTGATCACCAACGTGCCGACCTTTTTACCAAAGCCTTTGATAAATCATGTTTTGATTATCTACTTTTGGTCAATGGCATCAAGGTGAAACCCTAGTAACTCAACCATGGCTAACTATTTTTGTATATACTTTTCTAAAAATCTAAAACTACAAAAAGATTTTCATTTTTATATTTTAGGGGGAGTAAGTTTAAGAAAATACAAAAAATATGTCTTTTATTTACCTTCTTTGTTTAAGTGGGAGAAAATTTCAGAAAAATACAAAAACAGTAGAAAAATCAAAAACGAGTTTCTTGGATAAGTTGAAGATGATGAAATTGACCAGTAAATCTGTTAGAAATGGTTAAAAGCATAGAAAGAAGATTGATAAGTAGCTTTACGTATGATGTATCAGTAGGCTCACAATCAGACTAAAATGTGCAGGTTGATATAAACTTAACAGACAGAACGCCAGGTGGGAACCATTTATTGGCATATGCTCTTGGTACCGAAATTTCGTTTTATAGAGTGCCGAGGTTCTGAGATATACGGTCTTTATGTTGGTTTATCATCTGGGTATCATGGTCGAATCTTTTGCCGAAAAATAACGGTGGCGCAAGTCTAGAACTTCCATGATATCATACATACGTGTACATACTTCATACGACCTTCAAGTAAGTGATAAAAATATCACATCCCCAAAATAAGTGATAAAATATCACAGCTTTATGCGGAAGCTAAGTTCGTCTCTTTGTCGGCAAGATGGTACTAACTTGTTCACGGACTTACTCCTGTGCCCTACATACATATGAAAATCAAGTTCCTCATCAATAAGTGATTAAATCACAAAGGGCTTGTTTTCAATAAAAAATAAGTGAGTACCTCACATCATTTATATATGTCAAAAAAGATGATAAAGCAGTATACTCACCGGTAATATTTTCTCTCGTGCATATCTTGATACGGGAATGTGTCGTGATGTGGTTGAACACCGGCTAGTAAGTATAATCCATACCTTAATCATATCTCCTAATCATGATTACATCTGATAGGTCTGAGCTTACGTGGACAAAAATACCGATAATCATAGTTAAATACTTATCTGTTTAATTTTTAAAACCTAATACCGTCTTTGACAAAGATTAAAATGATGGTATAATTCCTTTACCTTGAAACTCGAAAAAGATTGTAGTTTATCTGTATATTTTGATTTTAAGTCTAATTTACTTAGTTGCTTATGTAATTACTTTTTGAAAGTTAGCCAAAGTTGATACTCGAGAGTTTCTACCAAGATACGCCAAAGAACCATTGGTTTGATATTGCAACTTCATAAAGTAATATCTTGCAACAAGTAACTCATCAAAAGAAATCCAAAATCTGAAATTCATTTGATTGTGTGTATCTCATAATGGATGAACCTAGTCATTTAATTTGACCTGGTCACTTGTTTTTTCTCAAATCCGCTACTGGAATTAATACGAGTGTGCGTATCTCGTTCAGGGAATACAATCATACGAAGAATTTATGATAAAACTCTCGTGTGTATTCCCTGAGAAAGTTGTGTTCTAATTATATTTGTCTATTGAGTACAGCTTGATACAAAAGAACATAAACAAAGACCAGCAACGAAGAAATCTGACAAGTCAGAAGAGGAAACAAGAAAGATTTGAAGTTTCTTAGAAGTTCGAAGACCTGATGCTTTAATCATCGGATAGCAGATCTATCAATGAATAGCAGATCTTCAGGGGGAGTTTATTGATACTCCAAACCATTCTATGTGAAGACCAAAGTCTGAAGACCAAAGACCGAAGACCGAAGACCAAGCAACATCCAAGGGGGAGTTTGTTGATACAGTTTTATGTCTATCGCTTGTTCTTAGTTACAGTTGTAATTATACGGTCTTTGCTCAAGTGTCTGTATAGGTTTGGTCGTGTTGAACAGATCGAGATATCCTTCTATCTTGATCTAGTATGACATCTTAGCTTGTCTGTGTTAATCAGTTGCATGTGAGCATACTGATAAGTCTTCTGTACGTCATGTCTACACACGTTTTCCAAGATTAAGGATTCTGTGCGAGTCAGAGAATTCGTACGAATCACATGATTCGTATGAAATACTTGAGTAACAAGTGTGTTACTTGTTTCGTATGAAATAGTTATTTCGTACGAAACCGTTAACTCATACTAAATCCCTGGAATGTGTCTCGTGTGAAATAGTGTGTTCAGTATGTCTAGATTCGTGTTTTGTACGAATGTTGAGACAGACACTATATAAGCAGACGTGCACTTCTCAATCAAGGTTACTGACAAACTCACTAGACTGACCAGACTGAAAGAACGAGCTAGCAAACTGTTCTTTTGGTGAGATCTCTCTGTTAGCATCTCTGGTGAAGACGAAGACACAAGAACACAACAAGTTTGTTTGAGTCATACGATCATTGTGTGTATATGTTTGTACTTGTTCTCAATCATTAATCAAGATAGTGAATCTTTGGTTACCCCATGTTCTTTACTTTGCTTTGGTTGCATGCACACTTGGATTCCACACTTGTGTGTATGTCATTTGAACAAGGAACAGGTTTAACACCGTCCGCAGGTGGACCTACAGTTGTTAGTTTTGACAAGATCAATTATGTTTGTCAAATTGATCACAATCTTCAGAGTGTTTCTCAAATCTGCGACAAGAAGTTCACGGTTCATTTTGATGAGGCCGGTTGTTATGTGCTAAAACCTGGTTTCAAGATTCCCAAAGAATAGATCCTCTTGTCAGCTCTAAGAATAAATGACTTGTATATTCTTGACATGAGCCAAGCTATTACTACATCTGCACAAGTTACATGTTTTGTCTCAAAAGCCACTGAAAAGGAGTCAATCTCTTGGCATAGACGAATGGGACACATTCACTTGAGAAAAATGAACTATTTGGTGAAGAATAATCTTGTGAATGGTGTACCAGTGAAGAACTTTCATTTACAAGATGTCTGTGTATCGTGCCAAAAGGGAAATCAAGCTCGAAAGTCTCATCTTGTGAAGAAAACTAACACTATTAATATGCCTCTGGAACGTATTCATATGGACCTTTTTGGACCTATGAAACACAAGACTACCTTTGGCGATGCATATTGTTTCATTATTACTGATGACTATTCAAGATATTTCTGGGTGAATGTTATGGCACACAAGAGTGAAGTTCCTGAAATCCTCAAGAATCTCCTCATGCTACTTGAAAACTTGTACAATTTGAAGATAAGGAGAATCAGAAGCGACAATGGCACCGAATTCAAGAACCCTGTTATGGATGAGTTCTGTTCTTCTAAGGGAATTTTACATGAATACAGTTCTCGTTACACTCCACAACAAAATGGTGTCGCTGAAAGGAAAAATAGAACTCTGATCGAGACTGTAAGAACTATGTTAGTAGAATCAGAACTTCCTGTTCAGTTTTGGGGGAGGCTATGGCTACTGCATGTTATACGATGAATATAGTTCTTACGGTGAAAAGGCATGGGAAAACGTGTTTTTAATTGTTACATAAAAGGAATCCGGATGTGTCTTTCTTAGAACCTTTTGGAGCTCCATGCACTATGATTGATCCACATGGTAAGTTCGGTCCAAAAGCTATTGAAGATTTCTTTCTTGGATATGCTACTCCAAATTTGAGAGTGTGGAATTTGACAACGAAAAAGGTTGAGGAATGGGGTGAAGTTAAGGTTCAAAGATACACAGAATCAGTAAGAGCTCCGGTTCTCTTGGATGTTTGACTACGATGGACTGTTTGACTCCTTCAATCTGCCAACTTTTGATGATGCATCTGCAGCAGCTCAAATGCTACTTGAAAGTGATATTGCAGTTGACTCATCATTAGTACGACCAATTATTGTTAACCCACAAGTGTCTACTTCGGTTAATAATATTGTTCAAAATGAGGAATTTGAAGATGCTACTGATTATAATGTTTCATCAAAAGATGATGAGTTCCATGATGCAAATGAAGCTATTTCTGCTCCGGTTCCTGGAATTTCTGATGTCACGACAAATGTTCAAAACCAAGGGATAACTGAAGGTCATGCTTCTACATCCTCGTCGATATTAGCCATCGACTTTGCAGTTGATCTAAATATCATCAATTCGGGTATAAATTCTCGAGTTCCCGATGTACATGAAACTCGAATCCATAATACTCATCCACAACAGAATATTATAGGAGATGTCCAGAGCAGAGTACAGACACGTAATGAGCTAAGGAACAACTAAAATGTTGTTTTGTATACAGAAATTAGAGAATCTGGGGAACAGAATGATTGGTCTTTTGCCTGCTATATTTGCCAAGTAGAACCGAAATCTTAGAAGGAGTCTATGAAAGAAGACTCATGGGTTGAAGCAATGCAAGAAGAACTTCAGCAATTTCAGAAGTTGGGCATGTGGAAATTGGTTGACAGGCCCGACAACTACAAGAAGATTGGTACTAGATGGGTTTACAAGTGTAAGAAGGATGAGCGAGGTGTTGTTGTGAGAAACAAAGCAAGATTGGTTGTACCAGGCTTTAATCAGGTAGAAGGCATTTATTATAATGAGGTTTATGCACCAGTAGCACGTCTTGAGGTCATAAGAATTTTCTTGGCTTATGCATCCTGCAAGAAGTTTACAGTTTATCAAATGGATGTGAAAAATGCATTTCTTCGAGATGGGTGCCATGGGAGAAATGACTTTCTTTTTAGGTTTGCAGGTTCATCAATCTAAGGAAGGGATCTTTATTCATCAAACCAAGTATGTTGGGAATATTCTCAAATGATTTCAAATGGAAGACTCAAAGCCTTTGGGAACTCCATTAGCTCAAAATCATGGGATTACTCCTGATGGAATGGGTGAACATGTGGAACCATCTTTATCTTGCTATGATCGGATCTCATATGTATCTTACTGCTTCATGACCCGATATAATGTACCCAACATGTCTTCTAGCTCGCTACCAGTCTAGTCCAAAAGTTTCTCATTTGATGGATGTTAAAAGAATCTTTCGTTATTGAAGGGTCGTCGGACACTGGTCTCTGGTACCCTAAGTATGATAAGTTTGATTTGACAGCATTCAGTGATTCTGATCATGGTGGCTGCAAGATCGATGCAAAGTCAACATCAACAGGATGTCAGTTCTTGGGAAATCGCCTAGTCACGTGGCAGTGCAAAAAAGCAAACTTGTGTAGCTACTTCCACTTGTGAGATTGAGTATATTTCGGCTTCTAGTTGCTGCTCTCAGGTTTTATGGATCCAACAGCAAATGCACGACTACAGTTTTGAATTTCTAACTACTCCTATTTATGTTGATAATGAAGCTGCTTTACAGATCACTCCTAATCCTGTACAACAATCAAAAACCAAACATACTAAGATTAAGTATCATTTCATATGAGATTGTTATGAAAAGAAACTTATCAATGTAGTTAAAATCCACACCATCACCAACGTGCCGACCTATTTACAAAAACTTTTGATATATCACGTTTTGATTATCTTCTTTTGGTCAATGGCATCAAGGTGAAACCCGAGTAAATCATCCTTGGCTAATCGATTTTCATAAATATTTTCTTCAAAACTCAAAATACAAAAAGATTTTCCATGTTCTTTTATTTTTATTTTTATATTTTAGGGGGAGAAAATTTCAAGAAAAATAAAAAAACTTGAGAAAATACAAAAAAACACAAAAATATGTCTTTTATTTAGCTATGTTTTTATTTATTTACCTTCTGCATTTAAGGGGGAAAAATTTGGAAAATACAAAAACAATAGAAAACCCAAAAATCAAAAATGAGTTTTTGGAAAGATAAGAGAAGATGATGATACACCAGTGATTTGTCAAATACGGTAAAAACATAAAACGTAAATTGATAAGTAGCTTTACTAATGATGTATCGGTAGGCTCACAATCAGATTAAAATGTGTAGGTGATATAAACATAACGGACTGAAAGCCAGGTCGGAACCATTCATTGGCATATGGTCTTGGTACCAAAATTTAATTTGATAGTATGCCGACGTTCTTAGATATGCGGTCTTTATGCTTACTTATCATCTGGGTATCATGGTAGAATCTTTTACAAAAAAAATAACGGCGACGCAAGTCTAGAACTTCCATGATACCATACATACGTGTAAATATTGCATACGGCCATCAATAAGTGATAAAAATATCACATTCACCCAACAATAAGTGATAATATATCACAGCTCTATGTGGGAGCTATGTTTGTCTCTTTTAGGTACGATGGTACTAACCTGTTCACAGACTTACTCCTATGCCTTGCATGCATCTAAAAATCAAGTTCCACATCAATAAGTGATTAATCACATAGGGCTTGTTTTCAATCAAAATAAGTGAGTATCTCACATCATATACGTCAAACAGATGATAAGCAGTATACTCACCGGTAAAGTTTTCTCTCGTGCATGTCTTGATATGGGAATGTGTCGTGAAGTGGTTGAACACCGGCTAGTAAGTATAATTCATACATTAATCATATCTCCTAATCATGATTACATCTGATAAGCTAAGCTTACATGGACAACAATATCGATAATCGTAGTAGAATACTTATTTTATTTAATTTTATGTTTTAAACAAAAACTCGTTTTTGGCAAAATTAAAAGCTTGTGTGATTCTCTTACCTTGAAACTCAGAAAAAGATTGCTAGTGCATGTATAGTTTGTTCTTATATGTTAGTAATTATTTTAGTTTACTCTATTTTAAATTAAAAGTATTTTTTATTAGTCAAAGATGAATCTCAAATGTTTTCTACCAAGATACGCCCTAAAAATCATTTGTCTTGCTATCATAACTTCACAAAGTACTTTCTTACAACGGGTAAACTCATTTCAAAGAACAAAATCTGTTTAATGAGCACTTTTCCTAACTTAACCTTTGAATATGTGTGGATATGTGCAAAGATCTAAACAGGTCAACAAAAAACCTAAGGTCCACGAAGAACTGATATTCAAGTTTGGAAGAACCTGGATTCGTACGAATCAGTTGATGCTTGTATGAATCAGATGTTCCTCGTGCGAATGACAGCTCTTCGTTGAATAAGTAAATGATCACTCGTACGAGTGAGTTGGGAAAAGAGCCATTTTATGGTTCAAGAGGGAATCATGTTGGGTCATGTAGTGTCAAGTCGTGCGATAGAGGTTGACAGGGCAAAATTTCAAGTTATTTCTACTTTGCCATATCCCACGAGCGTTAAGGGTGTTAGATCAGTTTTGGGTCACCCGGGGTTTCATAGAAGGTTTATAAAGGGGTTTAGTGATATAACGAAACCTCTATGTAATTTAGTGCTAAAAGACCAACTGTTTGACTTTAATAAAGATTGTCAAAATGCTTTTAATGTGTTGAATCAGAAGTTTGTAGAGGCCCTAATCTTGCAATCACTGAATTGCTACTTACCGTTTGAAATTATGTGTGATGCAAGTGATTATGCGGTTGGGCCGTGTTGGGTCAACGGGTAGAAAAGAAACCCGTTGCCATATACTACGCAAGTAAGACTCTTTCAGATGCTCAATTGAAATATACAACAACTGAAAAAGAGCTACTTGCGCTGGTATATGCTTTGGATAAATTCCGGGCTTATATTTGGGGTAGCAAAGCGAGAATGTGGTGGCGGACCACTTATCACGGTTGTTGGTGGAAGAGGGTTCTTCTCGTGTAGAAATCAATGAGACCTTCCCAGATGAGCATATACTAAAAGTTTCAATATTACCTTGGTTTGCTAATATCATAAATTACTTGGTGACAGGTGATCGGCTCATTGGGATAGGAGGAGAAGATTGCACTTCTTATCTCAAATCAAGTACTACACATGGGAAGAACTGGACTTATTCAAGACATGTCCGGATCAAGTTATGAGAAGATGTACTCCGGATGAGGAGATCCCGAGTGTCTTGATGCACTTGCATACCTTTGCTTGAGGGGGCCATATTAGTGGTCACAAAACGGGACATAAAGTTCTGAATAGCGGCTTATATTGGCCAACTATCTTTAAAGATGCTTTTAATTTTGCTAAAAACTGTGTTGAGTGTCAAAAGTAAGGGGTATTTCTAAGCGGGATGAGATACCCATGCAACCGATTCTTATTATTGATATTTTTGATGTGCGGGGAATCGATTTCATGGGCCCATTCCCCAATTCTCATGGGAATTTATACATTTTGGTGGCGGTAGATTATGTGTTCTAATGGGTCGAAGCAATCGCCACTAAAACGAATGACCATACCGTTGTTTGTAATTTTGTGCAAACAAATATTATTTCTAGATTTGGAATACCTCGGGTAATTATTAGTGATGGGGGATCTTATTTTAAGAACTTTAACTTTGGGAAATTGCTAAAACGGTATGGTGTTGACCATAAATTGCCACTCCCTATTACCCGCAAACTAGTGGTCAAGTAGAGGTGTCCAATAGGCATATTAAAGAAATTTTGCAAAAGACCGTTCGACCGGACCGTAAGGATTGGTCAACGAAGTTAAACGATGCCTTATGGGCCTATCGAACGGCGCATAAGACACCTATTGGAACTACTCCTTACCGCTTGGTTTACGGTAAAAATTGTCACTTGCCGGTTGAACTTCTACATCGTGCGTTTTGGGCTATCAAAGAAGTTAACCTTAAATATGATGATGCAGGTAAGAGCGCAAGTTGAAGCTTTGTGAGCTAGAAGAGCTTAGGGAAGAGGCATATGAGTGTGCTTCAAAATACAAGGATGGCATGAAAAGAGCACATGATGCCAAATTGAAGCCAAAGAAATTAGTAGTGGGCCAAAAGGTTTGGCTATACAATTCACGGCTAAAGTTCTTTCCCGGGAAACTAAAGAGCAAATGGATGGGCCCGTACGTGATCACGAGGGTCGGCAAGCTTGGGGATGTTACCATTGAGGACCCGAAGGATGGGTCAAAACAAATAGTTAACGGTCATCGTCTTAAACCGTTTTTTGATGGTAACGATGTAACCACTGACACAACAAGGAATTGGTAAGCTTTTTGGTAAACATGCCAACTTACAAGGTCAATTAAGGACCAAGAACATTTGTTGTAGAGTTTTGTATATTTTAATTGTTTGCGCGCGTTGTTTGTATTTTAATTAGTTCGTTTTTGTACTAATCTCGTTAACGTGTGAAGTTCGGATTTTGCAAACGGGTCATGAAGACACAAGGTATGTTTTAACTTGTTTTGTATATTGAGGAAAATACACGGTTATTCGGGGGGTGATATAGTAAACGGGTGTATATTGTGTGTTAAAAAAATAAAAAATAATAATATGGGGAACCGTCGGCGATGGGGCTTCAGGCCGTCGCCAACGGTTGCTGGTTAGGAGTGTCGGGTCAAAAGTGTCGTAGTCAGGAAAATAAGTCGTCGGAGGATTTCCACAATTTGAGGGGGTGTCGACGACGGACCAATGGGCCGTCGTCGACGGGTCTTGGTTAGTCGGCCGACGCTGAATCTTATTTAACGTATTTTTCCGGATCCTATCTCATTCTAACCTACCGAAACCCGACCCTAACATCTTTTTAACCACAATAACCCTATCCACCCAACATCACTTTAAAAAAACCCACATCTCTGTACTTTCATCACTAATTCATTCATCTTCCCCAATTCTCCATTCAAGAACCCTAATCTTCAAGCCTTCATAACTTCTTCAATTCTTCACCAAATCAACCAATTCTTGAGCCTATTTTGTGTAGTTTTTCGAGTAGAACAAAACCCCTAACACGGTTTCCCTCAATTCTTGCTTGTTTGCAAGATTGGTGAAGTTCAAATTTTGGGTTTTTGAGAAAAAGTGTTCTTCAAGTTTTGCATTACATCTTTTTCAAGTTCTAACATCTATACAACACAAAAGGTATGATCTTTATTTAAATTTGAGCATGGAAGTCATATGGTTTGTGATTTTCTTCTGAAATTTTGAACTTAGGTTTATAGTAGGTTATTAATGATGCTATTATATGAATTGTTGCTTGAATTTGAGTTTATGGTTGATTTGGGTGGGATTGAGCATGCAACTTAGTTAAGTAATGAGATTATATTTGTTAAAGTTGCATGTTTAAACATGAACACAATGTTGAAATCTTGTTTAGATCTTATATCATTAGGATGAAAAACATATAACTTAAGTTTAGATATTAACAAAAGTGCCAAATTTGAAAGTTGAAACAAACTAGTTTTGTCTAATCAATTAAGTTTTGGTTCAACATTGTTTGTCATGTTCAAGAATGTGAATTGAATTGAAATTTTGGGTGATAGAATTATGTGTTTGAAGTTAGACAAGGTTTAATTGTTCTCTTTGCATCTTGATTTGTAGGAATGGCTAGCCGAAAGAGTAGTAGGATTTTAGGACAAGGATCATCTTCGGAAGCCGAGTCATCTTCGGGTCATAGGGCAAGGAAGTGGGAACAATTGACTAGGTTGGAAGACAATGATGATAGATTGTTCAGACAAGATTGGGTGTGGGAAAGAATCAGGGATAGTAATGTAGGCGAGCCGTGGGAGAACAAGACATTTATGATAACTTCTCCGGGGTGGCTACCTTCATTCCTAACCGGCGTAAGCCCGGTTATCCCAACTACAATCGGGGACAACAAGACGTTTATGATAACTTCTCTGCTTGTATTATGGAGAACCGTGAGTATGAGCAAAGGAGGTAGCAATGGGAACAAATTTGGGAAGCCCAGCAACAATCCATTGGGGTGAAGAGGCTGCGCATCGGGCCAAAGAGCAAGAGTATTGGTAGAGATTACAAGAGCAGTGGGACACCCAGCAAGCTTTTAAGGAGAGACAAGACTTGTACCAGGCACAAGAATTGTCTAGAAGGTAACCATGGGAGGAGGAGCAAGAAGGGGCGCGTGCTGATCAGAACGCTTTGGAAGACCACTGGTGGCATGCTTTGGCGGTGGTGCAACAGATGGCGGTTAATAACGCCAAAACATTTGCATGACCAAGAGCGCCACTATAGAGATTGCTTGAGGCTTTATAACACTATGGCACAACAAGTATTTAAATGACCATATTTCATTTCATTTCTAATTCAAGTACAACATTCAGAAACAAAGTACAACATTTGAAAACAAAGTACAAAAACACAATCAAGAAACACGAACCAACATTACTCCAAATTTAAAATGGGTTTCTAGTTCATCCTACTAGATTCCATGCATCCTCGTCATCATCAACTTCCTGCAACATATATTAAAGTATAGTTTAAAACACAAGGCATTGGCGAGTATACAAGTTTTAATTTTAGATAATGTAAAAACTTTAACATTCCACATGTAACATTTGTAAAAATCGGGTCTCCAAAACTGGCTCCGTTTTGTAATCTTGTACCAAGTTATGAAATTACATTAATTATTTATGATTATTTTGAGTTTAAACGTTACATAATTAATAAATAAACTAAACTATAAAAAGTATATTTGATAAAAAGTTAAAATAAAATAAATAAAAAACAATTGAAGCTGCCGGGACTCGAACCTGGGTCAGCTGTCGCCAAAGACTTATCATCCTGTCCCCAAACCACTCCGCCACCAAGTGTTTTCTGCTAACCTTAGGAAAACAATTGGATCTTATACGCAAACACAAATCAACCGTTAATGCCATCTGAATAACGGAAATCGGTAAACCGATCGCCAAATCACTTCGATTTCACCTAGCCAACTAATAACCGATGTATTTCGGTTTCTAATTAAGTCGTTAATGAATGAAATTAAAGTTTCATCATTTTCGGTTTTTGAAACCGAAAAGTTATCAAACTCCGATTAATTCAGGTTCCAATCATTTATGCGATTCAGAACTGTCACAACAACACTCCATTTCCTGAACGTCGCGTTTTCAAATCATTTGAGCACCAAAATCTGTTCGCCGGAATTCTCTGCAGAAATCGCCGGAAAACCGTGTTCAACACAAACCGGTAAGATATTCCTTCTTTGCGATTTCAAACTATTGTTAGGACATTACTACATTAATCCATCACTCAAAATCAGCCACAGACGACTTTGCTGGATTTTCTGTGTTCGCCGGAGAAATTCTGGAATTGCCGGAAACTCGCTAGTTAACGGTAAGCACATTCAAACGTACTAATAATCAATGCACCCTGGTTCAATTTCAAATCTAATTCCTTAATTCTGTTGATAGACCCTCTCAGCCGAAGGTTCAAAAACAGAGCTGTCTGATTCTCGCCGGACTCCTTAAGGAAGACAACCTGTCCGGTATCTTCTTCCCCAAACTGTTCGGTTTTGTACATTCAAGCTAGTCGTCATGTTTATTAATTAGTTAAATCATGAACCAGATGTTTGAGTAAAGTCGGTAATTGTAATGAAGAAGACGAACTTAAAAACGGGATAAGAGTAATTAAAATTCGGATAATAAACGGGTTAGACACACAGTCCAGCGGTGGACTGTGTGCAAAGTTCATATACATGTCCCGAGTTCGATCTTTACTACGCACACGCTTTACGTAATAACATTCCTTTTTATTCATGAACTAACCGGGTTAGAGCGAGTAGTTGTTAAGTATAATATAAATCAAGAATATAACCGGGTTAGACACACAGTCCAGCGGTGGACTGTGTGCAAGATAAACTTCATGACGCGCGTTCGAACCCTGTCCCAAGCACCGGTCAATTGAATTAAAACGTTTTTGTAAATAAAGGTATTCTCGGTTAATTCGAATAAGTATATAAATATAATTAAAACTGAGTTTCTAACGGGTTAGTCACGTAGCTCAGTTGGTAGAGCTACGTGCACGTGAACTGAAGGTCACCGGTTCGAATCCCGCTTGGCGCAACCTTTACCGCTGACCGAACCGGTCAACGGTCAACGGTCAATGGTCAAACAGTAAAAAAAATAATATTTTTTTTTATATATTTAATTGTTTATTTTAATTTAAAAATCAATTAAAAATACTTAAAAATAACATTTCTAAAGATAGAAAATAGCCATAAACTCACAAAAATATATCTGAAAATCCCATTAAAAATTCTTAATAAAATCCATCCATTTAATATACTTTTCCATTATTATTTAGGTTAGTATTCCTCGTTGATCCGCTCATCTAAATCGTGCGCATCTCACCATCTTCAATTCAGCGCACCCAATGTGAGTGAACCCTTCAAATTCCCCGTTTTAATCACGTTTTGTGGATGTATCATGTGTCTTGTTTATTTACATATTATAACGAAATTATTGTGCATACATCATATCATGACATGTGTATTAGTTTATTGCTGTTAAGTAGTTATTGTTGGATGCAAATTATTATTTCAGTACATGCAATTGCCGAGGCCGCAGCTCCCCATCCATCGAGGTTGAGCTTGATCCCCATTTTATTATGCGGTTGATCTTGGCGTGCCCGCACGATCGGCTCCGTTTGATTGAGCCTTGATCGGTCATTTCATTTTACATTTCAATACATGCAATACGCTCGGCTCCGTTTGATTGAGCCTTGAGCGCACAGTTCAATTTACATTTCCAGTTCATGCAATACGATCGGCTCCGTTTGATTGAGCCTTGATCGCACAGTTCATTTATGTTAGTTATCATATGATATTGGTATGTTCATGTATGCTATCAAATGTTAATGTATGTTATAATTGTAACTGATATTTGCCAATGTTTGATTACATACATGTGCTCGTTTATGATTATGCACAATATTTTATTGATAAACTAACCATAAAATCATTATCAAATGTTTATCTATAAGGTTCACTCGCCAACTTATGTTGACCCAAAACCTCCCATTTTACACATGATACAGGTGAACCAGCAGCAGCTAGGAACACATAGGACCTGGATTAGAAGAAATAAAACGATTTAGTATTTGGATTATTATGTTTGGTTATTTTCCCTTGTATTGAATGAACATGTTTGGATGTTTGAGAAATGTAACTTTGACTTCATTTAATTATGAAACATAATAGTAAATGTCATGTGCTTTGGTGATAACCCAATTATGCTCCGACTCTTATTTCCGCTGCGGGTCGGGGTGTGACAAATTTGTATCAGAGCCATGACTATAGGGATATAGGATAGGTTATTAGACCCTTAGAGCCTATACTATAGTCGATTAGAAACTTATAAGAATTTTGTGTGTTATATGCCAAATTTCATGATGTTTATATGTTTATGTTAAATGTTACATTTGATATGGTTCAAGCATGTTCATAAGTATGTATTATCAAATAATGCCTATCATGAAATCGTATGATCCTAACATATCACATCCATGCAAGCACACACCACAGCATGATTGATTTTACAATGATTTTCGTGTTTTCAAATCTCATCAAAGTGAGTTCTCATGACGGGCATGTAGTAACTGGAAGGGTACTAGTACCGGTAGTCAGAACGTCCTGTCTAGGCTGGCATTCGTATAAATCCAAAATAAAGGACCAGTTGTCTACCTGGGGACTAACGATGAGAGTACGAAATACCTATTAGGCCAAAGCATGCTATACCAAACGTCGTGAGAGCTAATCCCACTTTGAGTTGTCATGGTGTCTACACCTGGACACGTTCCGACCAAACATCTCATGAACATATTTTGTGGTTTGCATTCGGGGGATGCGAGTGTTAAATTGCCAATACTAATGTGAATCCTACCAAGCCAATAGCCATGGGGGCCCACATGACTATGTAGGTGAAGGTATGGGGGACATTTGAGGCCCAACATGAGCGAACCCAAGACATCCTTTGGATGTAGTTGCATTATTGATATTTATGTTATTTTCATTTTCTTAAAGACACATAACACCTAAAAAGACATCATAAACTCACAATCTTCTCATTTTATGATCCTGTAGATGTCGTCTAGACAGCATCGAAGGGGTAGGAAATCAGAAAAGTCTCGGGAACGTTTGGCCACTCATATCGCGAATCAAATGGCCACGATATTGCCTGACATCGTAGTACAAGTACAACAAGCCCTTGCTGCAAATCCTACTAACCCTCCTCAACAACAGGACCAGATCATCAACAACCCTCCTACCATCAAATGCTCCTACAAACATTTTAAGTCCTGCGATCCACCAAAATTCGAAGGGACTGAGGGAGTCACTGCTCTCCTACATTGGTTCGAGGAGATGGAAAACGTGTTCTTAAACTGCGATTGTCCTGAGGATCGCAAAGTTCGTTATGCCACCGGGAGACTACTTGGGGTAGCTCTCACTTGGTGGAATACTGAGAAAGGAAAGAGGGGAACGGAAGATGCGATGGCCTTAACTTGGGAGGAGTTAAGGGAATCATGACTAGGCGATTCTGTCCTAGAAATGAAATTAAGAAATTGGAGGATGAATTTCATGCCTTGAAGCAAAAAGATGGTGATCACTCTACCTACAACAAAAGGTTCTTGGAGTTGAACCAAATGGTTCCAAACTTATTCACTCCAACCTACCGTCTGATCGAACATTACATTCGAGGACTTCCCTCGAAAATCCAAGATTCGGTCCTCAGCGTTTCACCGGTAACACTCGAAGCTGCCATGGAGTTGGCAACAGAACTGACCGAAAACCGAATTCGCAATGGGAAGTTCAAGGAGGAAAAGAAGAAAACCCCTGCTGAGGGACAAACCTCAAACCACCACACTCCTTCCTCTAAATTTGCTAACAAGAGGAAGCGTAACACCAGGAACTTTGCAGTCACCCAAACCAACACCCCTATTCCTGCTGCACCCATCACTCAAGCCACTCCTCCACCCGCGCCATACAGAAAACCATACACAGGGCCACTACCAAAATGTAACCGTTGTCAGTATCACCACTCCCCTAACTATCCTTGCCAATACTGTACCGGCTGCGGTCGCGCCGGACACACTGTTCAAAACTGCCGCACGCTTCAACGAACAAACCGCCACCAACCTATAATCCAAACCCATCAACAGTTAATGGGTCAAGCCCAACAACAACAACCATTTCCACCCACTCAACATTTAGCCCAAACATACTATCAACCCAATTACCCTATGGGCCAACCTATGCGGGCTTGTTTCAATTGCGGCGATCCAAGTCATTTCAGAAACACATGTCCAAGGCTGGTCAATATTATTCATGCTCAGGCCCAAGCCAACCCTGTGAATCAAGCAAACCAAGCTCCTCCACCTGCTAGAGGAAGGGCTTTCAATATTAACGCAAACCAGGCCAGAGCTGACGGCAATGTGGTCAACGGTACGTTTCTTATAAATGGTAGATATGCCTCTATGTTATTTGATACTGGTGCGGATAGAAGTTTCGGTCATTAGAATTTGAACCTATCTTAAGCAAAAATCGGGATAAGCTCGCGGAATCCATAACGGTGGAAGTTGCGGACGGAATACCAGTTTCGTTAGACTCTATTTTACGCAACTGTACGCTCACCCTAAACGACCACGAATTCTCAGTCGATCTTATTCCTATGAAGCTGGGAAGTTTCGACATCATAATCGGAATGGATTGGCTCAGTCAACATCATGCGGAAGTTGTATGTCGTGAGAAATTTATTCGTATTCCTCTTTCAAACGGTCAGACTCTTCGAATCATTGGAGAAACCTCGGCGAAAGGGCTCAACTTAATGTCTTGTCTTCAAGCTCAAAAATACCTTCGCAAGAATTATGTCGCGTTTTTAGCCCATATCATCAAGAAGGGGGCCTCAGAAAAGAAACTTGAAGATATTCCTGTTGTAAAAGATTTTCCACAAGTCTTTCCTGACGACATTTCAGGACTTCCTCCAATCAGAGATGTCGAATTCCGTATCGATCTTATACCTGGTGCTACACCAGTGGCAAAATCTCCATATAGGTTAGCCCCCTCTGAAATGCAAGAGCTAGCCAGTCAATTGCAAGAGTTGACTGACAAGGGATTCATACGCCCCAGCTCATCGCCTTGGGGTGCACCTGTCCTTTTTGTAAAGAAGAAAGATGGATCTTTTCGTATGTGCATCGACTACAGAGAGCTTAACAAGTTAACCATCAAAAATCGATATCCTTTACCTCGCATAGATGATCTTCTTGACCAACTACAAGGTGCCAGTTGCTTTTCGAAAATCGACCTTCGATCTGGCTATCATCAGCTTAGAGTGCATGAAGAAGACGTCCCTAAATCTGCTTTTCGAACTCAATATGGTCACTATGAATTCATGGTTATGCCGTTTGGATTAACCAACGCACCAGCTGTTTTCATGGACCTAATGAATAGAGTCTGCAAACCTTACCTTGATCGATTTGTTATTGTATTCATCGACGATATTCTTATCTATTCAAAATCTAAAGCTGATCATGAGCGTCATCTACGACTTGTTCTTGCACTTCTAGAAAAGGAAAAGCTTTATGCCAAGTTCTCTAAATGTGAATTCTGGTTAAAAGAGGTGCAATTTCTCGGGCATGTAGTCAATGACAAAGGAATACATGTGGACCCATCAAAGATCAAAGCAGTTCAAGAATGGCAAGCTCCACGTACACCAACTGAAGTAAGGTCTTTTCTTGGACTTGCTGGCTATTATCGTCGGTTCATTTCAAACTTCTCTCGCATTGCGGTGCCACTCACGGCTTTAACCCATAAAGGGAAACCATTCGTATGGGGACCCAAGCAAGAAGAAGCTTTTCAAACTCTTAAACAAAAACTTTGTGATGCACCAATCCTCACTCTTCCTGAAGGTTGTGATGATTTTGTAGTCTATTGCGACGCGTCAGGGCAAGGATTAGGTTGCGTTCTCATGCAAAGGGGAAAAGTCATAGCTTATGCCTCACGGCAACTCAAGACACACGAAAAGAACTACACCACTCATGACCTTGAACTTGGAGCCGTTGTATTCGCTCTTAAGATATGGAGACATTATCTTTATGGTACGAAGTGTGAAATATACACTGACCACAAGAGTCTTCAACATATCTTCAATCAGAAAGAGTTAAATATGAGGCAACGAAGATGGGTCGAGCTCCTAAATGATTACGACTGTGAAATCAGATACCACCCTGGTAAAGCAAATGTGGTGGCTGATGCACTTAGTCGAAAGGGTTATGCGAACTCCATTCATCTTCTATGTTCGCAAATTATAACCAATATTAAGGATCAAATTCGAGAAGCTCAACACGTTTCAACAACAGAGGAAGATGTACAAAAAAAGATGTCCTGTGGAGCCGAGCTAAAACTTGAAACTAAATCTGATGGTATTTTGTATTACCTAGATCGTATATGGATTCCTAACCACATCAATCTTCGTGACACACTCATGCATGAAGCTCATAAGACGCGATATTCTATACACCCAGGAGCCGATAAGATGTATCAAGACCTACGGTACACCTATTGGTAGCCTGGAATGAAGAAAGATATTGCCGTTTTTGTTTCCAAGTGTCTCACATGTTCTAAGGTGAAGGCTGAACACCAAAGACCCTCAGGACTTCTAGTTCAACCGGAAATACCTGTATGGAAGTGGGAAAATATAACCATGGATTTCATTACCGGGTTACCTCGCACTTCTAGTGGGTATGACACTATAAGGGTGATTATAGACCGACTTACAAAATCAGCTCACTTTATTCCTATTCGAGAAGATTTCAAGAACGAAAAGCTTGCTCGTATTTATATCAACGAAATCGTCAGCCGACATGGAGTACCATTAAGTATTATTTCTGATCGTGATGGTCGTTTCACCTCACGAACATGGCAAGCAGTACAATCCGCTATGGGCACTCGACTAGATCTCAGTACCGCCTATCATCCTCAAACTGATGGACAGTCTGAGCGCACCATTCAAACCCTTGAGGACATGCTTAGAGCATGTGTCATAGACTTCAAGGGAAATTGGGACGCCCACCTACCGTTAGTCGAATTTTCGTACAACAACAGCTATCATTCTAGCATCGGCATGGCACCTTTTGAAGCTTTATATGGTCGAAAGTGTCGATCTCCTGTTTGTTGGCACGAAATTGGGGAAGCACAAATTACTGGTCCAGAATTGATCCAAGAAACCACAGATAAGATTCATCAAATCCGAAACAATCTTCTAGCGGCTCAAAGTCGTCAAAAGAATTACGCAGATAAACGACGGAAGCCCTTGGAGTTTAGCGTTGGTGATCATGTGCTTTTAAAAGTATCACCGTGGAAGGGAGTAGTTCGTTTTGGTCAAAAGGGAAAGCTAGCACCACGTTACGTAGGACCTTTCAAGATACTCGAAAGAGTAGGTCCTGTAGCATACAAGCTTGACCTACCGCAAGAACTCGACAGGATTCATCTCACATTCCACGTGTCGAACTTGAAGAAGTGCCTCGGTGATAAGAAACTTCATATTCCACTGGAGGATATTCAGATTGATGAATCCATGCATTTTATTGAAAGACCAGTGGAGATTATGGACTATGGAGAAAAGCGTCTACGACGAAGTCGCATTCCTATTGTTAGGGTATGCTGGGAGTCGAAACGGGGACCTGAGTTTACTTGGGAACGTGAAGACTCAATGCGTGAAAAATACCCTCAACTTTTCCCTACTACTTCAACTGTTTAAATTTCGGGACGTAATTCCTAAAAGTAGGGGATACTGTAACATTTGTAAAAATCGGGTCTCCAAAACCCGCTCCGTTTTGTAATCTTGTACCAAGTTATGAAATTACATTAATTATTTATGATTATTTTGAGTTTAAACGTTACATAATTAATAAATAAACTAAACTATAAAAAGTATATTTGGTAAAAAGTTAAAATAAAATAAATAAAAAACAATTGAAGCTGCCGGGACTCGAACCCGGGTCAGCTGTCGCCAAAGACTTATCATCCTGTCCCCAAACCACTCCGCCACCAAGTGTTTTCTGCTAACCTTAGGAAAACAATTGGATCTTATACGCAAACACAAATCAACCGTTAATGCCATCTGAATAACGGAAATCGGTAAACCGATCGCCAAATCACTTCGATTTCACCTAGCCAACTAATAACCGATGTATTTCGGTTTCTAATTAAGTCGTTAATGAATGAAATTAAAGTTTCATCATTTTCGGTTTTTGAAACCGAAAAGTTATCAAACTCCGATTAATTCAGGTTCCAATCATTTATGCGATTCAGAACTGTCACAACAACACTCCATTTCCTGTCCGTCGCGTTTTCAAATCATTTGAGCACCAAAAACTGTTCGCCGGAATTCTCTGCAGAAATCGCCGGAAAACCGTGTTCAACACAAACCGGTAAGATATTCCTTCTTTGCGATTTCAAACTATTGTTAGGACTTTACTAACATTAATCCATCACTCAAAATCAGCCACAGACGACTTTGCTGGATTTTCTGTGTTCGCCGGAGAAATTCTGGAATCGCCGGAAACTCGCTAGTTAATGGTAAGCACATTCAAACGTACTAATAATCAATGCACCCTGGTTCAATTTCAAATCTAATTCCTTAATTCTGTTGATAGACCCTCTCAGCCGAAGGTTCAAAAACAGAGCTGTCTGATTCTCGCCGGACTCCTTAAGGAAGACAACCTGTCCGGTATCTTCTTCCCCAAACTGTTCGGTTTTGTACATTCAAGCTAGTCGTCATGTTTATTAATTAGTTAAATCATGAACCAGATGTTTGAGTAAAGTCGGTAATTGTAATGAAGAAGACGAACTTAAAAACGGGATAAGAGTAATTAAAATTCGGATAATAAACGGGTTAGACACACAGTCCAGCGGTGGACTGCGTGCAAAGTTCATATACATGTCCCGAGTTCGATCTTTACTACGCACACGCTTTACGTAATAACATTCCTTTTTATTCATGAACTAACCGGGTTAGAGCGAGTAGTTGTTAAGTATAATATAAATCAAGAATATAACCGGGTTAGACACACAGTCCAGCGGTGGACTGTGTGCAAGATAAACTTCATGACGCGCGTTCGAACCCTGTCCCAAGCACCGGTCAATTGAATTAAAACGTTTTTGTAAATGAAGGTATTCTCGGTTAATTCGAATAAGTATATAAATATAATTAAAACTGAGTTTCTAACGGGTTAGTCACGTAGCTCAGTTGGTAGAGCTACGTGCACGTGAACTGAAGGTCACCGGTTCGAATCCCGCTTGGCGCAACCTTTACCGCTGACCGAACCGGTCAACGGTCAATGGTCAAACAGTAAAAAAAAATAATATTTTTTTTATATATTTAATTGTTTATTTTAATTTAAATATCAATTAAAATTACTTAAAAATAACAGTTCTAAAGATAGAAAATAGCCATAAACTCACAAAAATATATCTAAAAATCCCATTAAAAATTCTTAATAAAATCCATCCATTTAATATACTTTTCCATTATTATTTAGGTTAGTATTCCTCGTTGATCCGCTCATCTAAATCGTGCGCATCTCACCATCTTCAATTCAGCGCACCCAATGTGAGTGAACCCTTCAAATTCCCCGTTTTAATCACGTTTTGGGGTGTATCATGTGTCTTGTTTATTTACATATTATAACGAAATTATTGTGCATACATCATATCATGACATGTGTATTAGTTTATTGCTGTTAAGTAGTTATTGTTGGATGCAAATTATTATTTCAGTACATTCAATTGCCGAGGCCGCAGCTCCCCATCCATCGAGGTTGAGCTTGATCCCCATTTTATTATGCGGTTGATCTTGGCGTGCCCGCACGATCGGCTCCGTTTGATTGAGCCTTGATCGGTCATTTCATTTTACATTTCAATACATGCAATACGCTCGGCTCCGTTTGATTGAGCCTTGAGCGCACAGTTCAATTTACATTTCCAGTTCATGCAATACGATCGGCTCCGTTTGATTGAGCCTTGATCGCACAGTTCATTTATGTTAGTTATCATATGATATTGGTATGTTCATGTATGCTATCAAATGTTAATGTATGTTATAATTGTAACTGATATTTGCCAATGTTTGATTACATACATGTGCTCGTTTATGATTATGCACAATATTTTATTGATAAACTAACCATAAAATCATTATCAAATGTTTATCTATAAGGTTCACTCGCCAACTTATGTTGACCCAAAACCTCCCATTTTACACATGATACAGGTGAACCAGCAGCAGCTAGGAACACATAGGACCTGGATTAGAAGAAATAAAACGATTTAGTATTTGGATTATTATGTTTGGTTATTTTCCCTTGTATTGAATGAACATGTTTGGATGTTTGAGAAATGTAACTTTGACTTCATTTAATTATGAAACATAATAGTAAATGTCATGTGCTTTGGTGATAACCCAATTATGCTCCGACTCTTAATTCCGCTGCGGGTCGGGGTGTGACACCACATGGCATAAATGTTACTTAGAAACAATCATACAATACTAGTAATGCAACTATACATGTCAACCCAAAGTTTCCCGCTTGTGTAATCTAGTTATCGCAATGACTAGGCCGTTTTGTTTACTTAACATTACCTCAAGAATACGGGTGGTGCGTTACTCCTATAGCACTATACATGTTAAGGGAGGCTCGTACAAAGTTAATGACGTAAGCATTCTATTTCTAGCATATACAAGTATCATCTATTAAGCATGTATGAAGGAATGTCCGTTTATGATTAAGCATAAAGTATGAGTGATTTAGTGATTTCTTATAATTCATATATGTAGCACCCCAAAAGTATAAAAGGTAAAAAGGGGAGTTGAGTATACTCACAGTTTTGCAAAGCTTTCCAAGCAATCCGCGAGTCGTTATGTTGAAGGATGGAACACTGAAGTTAGCCTACACGACGGAACAGAGGTGTGTGAGTATGCTGAGTTGGTGAAGGATTCAGATTCGGAATTGAAAAGTATGCAAAAGTATACTAAAAATACCACTTCGTGCGAAGTGACTGTCCACTTCGTGCGAAATGATTGTTCCCTTCGTGAGAAGTGAGGGTCCACTTTGTACGAAGTTAATAGTTTTTGAAAGTGTACCTCGTTTAACACTTGTTTTGACACTGAATTCTGTAAACGAGGGGTCTAGAAATGAGACAGAGTAACCCACGCTCATAACACTTAACCATAAATCGATTAGTATCCTGAACTCGGCTAGATGTATATATTTATATTTATATACTTTATATTATTAGGTCCTAGTCCTTCAGATATATCATAATGGTCAAGCATGGACGTATGAATACCTCATTATATTATTCACCAAAGCACAAAGTTTATCAACATAGTTGATGATCCCGGTTGGTCATGAATGTAGAGAAATGAAATATACTATTCTGCATAAAAGGTGTACAAGTGAGGGGTGAGACTTAATTCGGAAAGCCAAGGCTCCTATCGTTCACACACTTACTAAAACACAAGTTCATCCCAGTTGAGGGTGGTGAACTTGATTAGTTTCAACACTTGGTACATAACTTTAAATCAGGAAAGTGAAGTACAAGAACAAGAAAGTAAGGATAAAGTAGAAACCATAAGAAAATAAGAAGAAAATGTGAGCTAAAACTCACTTAGATGGCTGAGAGAAGTTTCAGCCAATAACTTGCAACGTAGATTACCATCGTGCTCTTATTTATAGACGTTACCTTCGTGCGAAGGTAAGTTATCTTTGCGTGAAGGTAGATTACCTTCATGCGAAGAGGAATTTACTTCTTGCAAAGAGGAATTTACTTCGTGCGAAGTGGAGTTAACTTCACACGAGGGTGATGTGTTGGGTCATTTTCACGCATTCTAGGCGGTTTTTCAAGTATTCCAAGTATAAAAGTGTAATGTTTGAGTATTGCACGTAAAACAAGTGTTGACTTGCATGAAAACAAGTACTTAAAAGATGGTTTGCATGCATAACAAGTATGATTAAAGTACGAATTTTCATTATGATCAAAGTCTCAGATTAGAAAGTTGGATATGAAATACAAACAGGACATGGATACAAGTTTCCATAAATAGAAATACGATTACACTTTCTAAATAAGGAAAGTACAAAATGCGAAGCGTTACAGTGGTGGCGTTGCCATCTTGTAAAACTTCTCAGTGAACTTCTTGAAGGTGAGGGTGTTCTAATGTAGGAATTTTGTGGTCAAAGGTCCCACGAACGGCGCCAATGTCGAATCCCTTGATCACATTGCTGGAGAGATGATAGAGACTCGTCTACGTCCAAATCTTCACTGGGTCGTTCGCTACAAAAAACACGGTTAGCCTCGCCACGTTGGACCCTGGATGGGGGATCCGTGACCAAGCTCCGGTATGAGAGTAAGAAAACTTGCCGAGACAATAAATATGATTCTGACAATAAATTGGTCGGAATTAGCGTTGTGGATGACTTGAATGTATGTATTCAATGTCGTTGAGAGAATTTTTTCTTAGTATTCAATGTGGCTTTTAGGGTTTTCAAGAGTTACCTTATCCTAATCTCTCCCATGGCTTATATGGGGATATTGGCGTATCAGATCAGGCCCAACCCTGGGTAAATCATTGGGCAAAGGGAATATCCGGATACAATGAAGGTTATGTCTTCTTGGTGGGATTCTATAAAATTTCCTCATTAAATGACCTGCTCTTATACCCAAGCAAGGCCGTTGTCCGTATTGTCTTTCCTATCCGTGCATTAAATGTGACAATTGGCAAAATTCCGGTAATTCTGAACAACTAGTACATTGTCTATTTATTGTATAACATGACTTAATTTTTTATTTTAAGTCTTAAAAGTATAGGAATTTAACCAAATCATAGTTTGGTATGATAATAGATTCGTCATAATCACGAATATATAAAACCATAGACTAATGACAACGACGCGAATATGTATTAAATATCATAACTAGTTACGGTACAATCTGATATGATAGAATTAAGATATAAAATATTTCTACACTATTATACCATAGAAATTTTATATAAAATACCAAATTGTCCAAGTCTGCAGCAAAATTCAGCAATTCTGCAGCAAAATTCAGCAATTGTCCGAAAAGCCAAAAATAAATATTTTTAGCTAAAGAATAATAATGGGTGTTAGAAATAGTAAAAAAACTATATATAAATCTTATTATTTAAAGTTAAACGGTTTGTTCAGTAAAAAGCTGACAACAAAAAAGGTACCAGAAGTGAACTCAAAATGAAAAAATTATTAGTCTGAAGAGCTAGATTAATTAACGGGACAACAAAAATTGTACTAGAATTATTATGAACATAAAATTTTATAAGTAACACTATATATCAGTATTTCACCTGGTACAAGACCTGAACCAACTTTATCAACCAAATAACGAAACAATAAGACTAGTAAGTTATGTTGGCATGCTATAACATCATTTTAAAGTATTTGGACACTAGTTTTTATAAAAACTTATATATATAATTTTACAGTTTATAAAATTTTATAAATTATATATATTTAAAAAAAACAATACCAAACACCTCACGGCAATATGTGTTTCCCCATGCCACTGACCCATCAAATTAATGTGTTGGCAAGATTTTAAGTGTGGTAAGTGGATTAAATGGTGTAAGGATTTGATAAAAACACCAACATCAATACTTACCATCCTTCCATTTCATTTCCTAAACACCAAAAACTTCACAATTTTCCTTTCCTTTTTCTTCACAAAATCGGCCAACATCATCATCTTCATATTCAATTTTTTTTAAAACCAGACACAAAAGAAATCAAGCTTGCATGAAGATCTAAAGTGTTTGCAAAGATTAGGAGCTCACTTTGGAAGCTTGGAACTCTTGATCAATCCATTTTCTTCATCTCTTAGATCATCCCTAGCCTTGTGCTAGTAGTAAGATCTTAAGCCTTGTGTTATAATTTTTATTTTATAAAATTTCACAAGATCATCATAAAAATTATATAAAAAACCACTTGAAAAACACTAATAAATCTAAAATCACTAACATAATTATGTGATTTCTTGATAATTTTTGATGATCTTGAACTTGTTATGAACTAGTAAACTTGAATCTTGCAAAATTATGAATAAAAAGGTGATCTAAACACATGCATGTTTTTATTAGCAATATTCATTAACAAAATATGTCATGAACATAATCTCATATTTTAAATATGATTATACATGTATTAGATCATTAAATAAAAATTATGATTTAGAAATTTTGTATAAAAGTTATAATAAAGTTTCTATATTGAGATAGATTAAAAATTATAAAAGTTCATGACATTATGTTAATACATTTATATAATAACTGTGCTTGATGATGATTTGAGTTAGTTTAATTACTTAAAACATGTTTATAAAAACATGGAAAACTCATATTTTTAAAGGAAACTATGGCAAATTTTTATAGAAATTAATCTTGATTAAGATATGATTAAACTAAAGATTTGGTGGTTAAAAGTGATTAGGAACTTTAATCATGTTTAGATAAAGGATAAAGAATAAAAAGTTAAGAATATAATTACTTATATTTTTTTAAACTAAAAATGAGATAAATATATATTTTTGATAAAATATATATATTAAACCACCCTATATGTGCACATGTATTTTTGTATAAAAATATGTTTAAGTGTTCAACTTTTGATAAAATAATATATTTCGGACAATTTGGAGAAACTCGGACAATTAGGGCAAAATAAAATATACGGTATAAAGAAACAAACGAAAAAGACGAAACGAATAAAATAGTCGACGCGAACCTAACGGTCAAAACAAACACATAAACCAATACACTTTATATTTACTAGAATTTTTTATATATAACTTATAGTTTTTATAAATTAATTTTTATAAGTTATAACAAATACTAGTAAATATTTTTGGATAAACCCAACTAAACAATTATTATACTGAGCTCATTTTTATAAAAACTATATTGGGCTAAAACTATTTATAAAAATATATGGATTAGCCCACTTTCATAGAATTAACTTTGGGCTAAGGCCCACTTTTATAAAAATCAAACTTGGGCTAAGCCTATTTTTATAAAATCAAATTTAGGCTACCTATTTTTATATAAATAAACTTTGTGCTAAGCCCACTTTTATAAAAGGTTAAATGGGCTAGGCCCATTTAGAAAAAGATAACTTTGGGCCAAGCACACTTTTATAAAGAAATGAATTGTGCTAATCCATTTTATCAAAACTAACTTTTATAAAACTAAACTTGGGCTAATCAAATTTTTAAAAACTATATTGGGCTAGGCCAATCTTTCATTTTAACTTTGCGTAGACCCATTTTTATAAACCAATTGGGCTTAACCTACTAAATAAACAAAATTAGGTTGGGCTAGGCCCACATACATTAAATGAATTGGGCTAGGCCCACATAAAGTAAGCATATTTGGGCTAGGCCTATACTTACAAAATCTGTTGGGCTAGGCCCATAAGTAATAAATTATTAGATTGAGTTATTTCCAATTAAATTATGGACTAGGTTCATTTACATATAACCATTCTAAAATATTATATATATATATATATATATATATATATGAAATAAATATATATATGTTATCAAATAAAGAAAAACCAACAATTACAAGTATGAAATTCGAGATAAAATACTTGTACGAAAAACAAACGAAAGATTAAGTGTCTAATAGACAAGAACACTTGTAGGTCGAAAAACGAACGAAGTATCAGGAATCGAATAGAGATTTGTACGGAACGCAAATCAGTGAGTTCATATTTCTCCTTTTATTTTAACGTTTTTATGGTTTTAAACGTGCGGGGATGTATACATGTTACAATTAATATAGCTGGGAAATGAAAATATTTAGAGCACATTTGAATAAGGCTCAAGCATTGGGGCCATTAATGAAAGACAAGTACCGAGGAACAAGAGGATAGATCTATTGGGTTTGGGCGAGCCCCACTCTAATACGGAAATAATAACAGATCGTATTAGAGTGCTTTTGTGTCTAAAACGAGTGTCTCAAACACATAATAAATCGTCAAGGTTTGGTTGCCACCTTATTCGGCATACAGATTAGTGTCCTTGCAACACACTAATGATCTTACAAGTTTCATGAAGCTATATTAAACAAGTTTATTTCAAATATTTGATAATTCATTTAATACAAAATTTATAACATGAATTCTCCAACTTTTGTTGATATTGTTTTCAAAACTAACATGTATTACAGGAAACTAGTAGATGGCTTTCGGGGAAAAATCTTGTTCGTTTGTTGTGAAGTCAAGATGTTATGTTTCATCTAGTCTTTGTAGTTATGTTTTATAAACTTATGTCTAAATTTTAAATAATGTTGTTAAACTTGTGGTTTGTTTTAAAGACAAAAGTTTATATGTGAATTATGGTTAAATAAAAAGTATGGATGAATGTTTTGAAATGTAATACAATTGTCGTTTACTTGGTTGAAGCAACGATTGCTCACCCTCCTGTTGGGCCATCCCATTATACTCTTGGTAGTACCTCTCAGTTCCCTGACAATCAACCATTATATCCTTTTGCTGGATCTATTTCTACTACCGTTACACGGACATTCAGTTCTTACCCAGACCCATCGTTGCAGGAACGTCACATGTTTCATACATCAGCCTATGACTGAGTATCCTCCTTTTTACTCCGATCCCCACTGCTGGAGATCTTCCCCATCCCCTACCTCATATGCATAGTATTGTCACATACCCTTTACCTTACTTTATTGTTTCACCTGATCAGCCACCTCTGGGCATGAGCCCATCCGACCCGTATCACCCGAGCCATTTGCCACTCACCACCACTACGTATAGACTCACATCTACCGAGATACAGCTCGGTATTCTGTTTCGACGATTTCATGAGCTTAATGCTCAACTCACTGCTATCCGAGCATCACAGAATGCTCCATCATCATCATCTCAGCCCCACTACTCGCATCACCACCTCCACCACCACCATCTTCATTAGCACCATCACTTGCTTCATCCCATGCCACCTCCTCATCTTTTGAGATACACCTTAGTGCCATCGAGGAGGAGATGGCATACTTCCACGGTGTGATCCGCGTATCTACACCCCCACCCCCACCGTCAGTCTAGCTTGGTATGTAATTAGGTTTTGGAGGTAGTACTCGTGTTAGGTTAGTTGAGGATTGAAGGAAATTCTGAAGATATATATAAGTCAACTTGAAGACTCTGAAGAAACAATGCGAAGAAAATATCTACTTTTGTTTAGATATTGTATAAAACTTGTATGTCAGAGTGATGGAACTCTAAACTATATTTTTGTACTTTGCAAAAATGATGTAACAAGTTGGCAGTATATATATTTGAAAGTTGATTATCCTTCTTTTATCATACATTGTTGATTATTCATTATATTTGTCATGATGATATTTGTATAAATATCCCACGTGAGAGATGATTCGATTTATTTGATCTATATATATATTCTATTAGATATATTTTACTCTACTTGATCCATGAATGACAATATTTATCAGAAATATTTGTCTAATTCATTCTATATGATTTTATATATGAAGCTCATGCCATCAAGAAGAAGGAGCATACATAAACTCCAAACTCCCCTACCCGCTTCTCAAGCTGAGCTTGATGCTTTATTGAATCAACGCATTGTGGATGCGATTGCTCAACATGAAGCAAATCGCACCAATTTGAGAAATGAAGATAGAGCTCAAGCCCCACCAATAGTAACAAATCCTACGAACGGTTGGTTACTATAACCTTACAAGAAATTTTCATTTTTTATTTTCAAAATAAATATTTTGACAATTTCGAGAAACAACATTTCAGGATGCACATATAAGCAATTTTTATATTGCAAACCATTGAACTTTGACGGCACTAGCGGAGCGGTAGCATTTGTCCGATCGACCGAAAAGACGGATTCTGTAATCCGCATGAGTAACTGTTCCCCAAACCAGACTGTATTGTATGTTTCGGGATTGTCCATTGATGAAGCTTTATCATGGTGGAATCCGCAAGTACAAACGTTAGGAGATGCAGCAGCATAGGCTATCACTTGGGATAGACTGAAGGAAATGATGCGTGAAAAGTATTGTTTAAGGGCCAAACTACAAAAGTTAGAAACAGAGTTTTGGAATATAATGATGGTTGGATCTGACATCTATGGTTATACTCAGTGATTTTATGATCTTTCGCGAGTCGTTCCATATATGGTAACCTTTGAATTCAAACGTATCAAACGATACATTTGGGGATTATCTCCAAAAATTTGAAGTATGGTTACTTCGTCACATCCAGCAACCATCACTGAGGCAATTACGATTGCAGTAAGCCTTACCGAAGAAGCGGTAAGAATGAATAAGTTTTCGAGAAAGAATGCAGAGATGCCCAAGGAAACACATGTAGAATCAACCTCACATGGGAATAAGAGAAAGTTTACACACTTCAAGAAAGGTCCCCGACCGAGTAACAAGAAGAAAGAAACCCCCACAGCAAAAAGGAACAAAGTATTCGTGGCAGCAGCGGAGATAGACTCGAGAGGTTATACAAGAAATGCACCTAAGTGCAACAGGTGCAATTATCATCATTATGGTGGATGTCGAACCACCAAATGTGATAAGTGCGGGAAGTTGGGACACCGCACAGAAAACTGCTGGAGTAATAACAAAGGAAACAAGAATGAAGGCAAGAAAGAAGGAGGCTATGGAAATGTAAACGACCGAAGAAGAAACCAAAGTTGTTATGGTTGCGGTGAAATAGGCCATTTTAGAAAGAATTGCCCAAAAGAGAACAAAGGCCACGGGCGAGCCTTTGTAATATGAGCTCACAAGGCACGTCAGGATCCAAATGTGATCACTGGTACATTCCCTGTTAATAACCATTTTGCATCTGTTTTATTTGATACTGGCGCTGATTATAGTTTCATATCTTTAGAATTTAAAGATATACTTGAACTAAATTCAAATAAATTAGATATTCCATTCACTGTCGAACTAGCAAATTGAAAGATAATTGAAACGAATGAAATTATTAAAGAATGTTCTTTAGAGTTAGGTGGACAAAAATTCAACATCAACTTATTACCCATCCAGTTAGGTAGTTTTCATGTTGTAATCGGTATGGATTGGTTATCCAATAACCAAGTCGTAGTCGTGTGTTGCGACAAAATTATTCGCATTCCAGTTCCTAATAATGAAACACTTCTTATACATGGCGAGAAGAGCGAAACGCCATTGCGAATTATTTCTTGTATGAAAGCTCAAAAGTGCTTGAGAAAAGGATGTATAGCATTCTTAGCACACATTGTTGACAAGAAATCCAAGGAGCAAAAACTTGAGGAGATCCCTGTTGTTAAGGAACTTCCTGAAGTCTTCCCGGAGGACTTGCCAGAAATACCACCCCAATGACAAGTCGAATTTGGCATAGACTTGATTCCAGGAGCTGCACCTGTAGCAAAATCCCCATACTGATTAGCTCCTTCGGAAATGCAAGAGTTGTCCACACAGCTTCAAGAGTTGTTGGACAAAGGATTTATTAGACCAAGCTTCTCACCTTGGGGAGCTCCAGTTCTATTCGTAAAGAAGAAAGATGGAAGCTTTAGAATGTGCATAGATTATTGAGAATTGAACAAACTCACGATCAAGAATCGGTATCCGTTACCGAGGATCGATGATCTGTTCGATCAACTTCAAGGATCAAGTTTTTACTCAAAGATTGACTTAAGGTGAGGATACCACCAGCTTAGAGTGCAGGAAGAAAGTATTCCAACAAAACAGCATTCCGAACCCGTTAGGTCACTACGAGTTCCTTGTTATGCCATTTGGTCTAACAAATGCACCAGCGGTGTTCATGGACTTAATGAATCGTGTGTGCAAGCCTTATCTCGATAAATTTGTGATAGTATTCATTGATGACATATTGATATATTCACGAAATAAGAAGGATCAGGAACACCATCTTAGGACCATTCTTGAGTTGTTAAAGATGGAGAAACTGTATGCAAAATTCTCTAAGTGCAAATTTTGGCTTCGTGAAATCCAATTTCTCGGACATGTAGTCAACGATAAAGGCATACATGTCGATCCATCAAAAATAGAAGCCATTAAGAATTGGAACGCACCTAAGACACCCACCGAAGTACGCCAATTTTTAGGATTGGCGGGTTATTATCGGGGATTCATTGAGAATTTTTTAAAGATCGCTCAACCACTAACCTCCCTAACTCAGAAAGATAAAAAGTTTGATTGGGGAGAGAAACAAGAAGCAGTTTTCCAACTGCTAAAGGATAAACTTTGTGATGCACCGGTTATGTCACTTCCGGACGTCATAGACGACTTTGTAGTTTATTGTGACGCTTCACATCAAGGTTTAGGATGTGTATTAATGCAACGAGAGAAAGTTATTGCATACGCATCACGCCAATTAAAAGTTCACGAAAAGAACTATACCACACATGACCTAGAGCTAGGTGCAGTGGTATTTGCGTTAAAAATTTGGTGTCATTATCTTTATGGCACCAAGTGCACAATCTTTACCGATCACAAAAGTCTTCAACATATATTTAACCAGAAAGAATTAAATATGCGCCAAAGACGTTGGCTTGAATTGTTGAATGACTACGATTGTGAAATTAAATACCATCCGGGCAAGGCGAATGTTGTCGCAGATGCCCTAAGTCGTAAGGAACGAGTGAAGCCTCTTCGTGTACAATCATTAAGACTCACCATTCACAATAACCTTACCTCTTGAATTCACGACGCTCAACAGGAAGCCCTGAAGAACGGAAATTTTAAAGCAGAGATGCTTAGAGGTATGGAAAAACATTTAGAACCAAATGAGAACGGAACTTTGTATTTTGCAAACAGAAGTTGGGTTCCTCTTTTTGGTAATCTGCGAAACCTAATTCTAGATGAAGCCCATAAGTCCAAATATTCGATACATCCCGGAGCGGATAAAATGTATCACAATCTTAAAGAATTCTATTGGTGGCCTAATCTTAAGAGAGATATTGCAACTTATGTTGGAAAATGTCTAACATGTGCAAAAATTAAGGCCGAATACCAAAAACCTTCAGGATTGTTACAACAACCTGAAATTCCCACTTGGAAATGGGAACAAATTTCTGTGGATTTCATAACAAAATTACCCAGGACCTCTCGTGGTTACGACATGATTTGGGTAATCGTTGACCGACTAACCAAATCAGCTCACTTCTTGCCTGTACGTGAGAAAGATAAAACCGAGAAGTTAGCCGAACTTTATCTTAAAGAGATTGTGGCAAGACATGGAGTGTCTGTTTCCATAATCTCTGATCGAGATGGTCGTTTCATATTAAGAATTTGGCAATCATTTCAAAAGGCTTTTGGATCTCGCTTAGATCTAAGTACGACCTTTCATCCCCAAACAGATGGCCAAAGTGAACGCACCATTCAAACCTTAGAAGATATACTTCGTGCTTGTGTAATTGACTTAGGCGGAAATTGGGATACTCACTTGCCTTTAGTGGAGTTTTCATATAACAATAGTTATCACACAAGTATCCAAACTGCTCCATTTGAAGCGTTATACGGACGTAAATGTCGTTCTACGTTATGTTGGGCGGAAATAGGCAACAAACAAATGATAGGTCCAGAATTAATTCAAGAAACAATGAATAAAATTTTTAAAATCCGAGACCGTATTAAAGCCGCTCAGGATAGACAGAAAAGTTATGCGGATAAACGCCGCAAACCATTATCCTTTGAGATTGGAGACAAAGTGCTATTAAAGGTCTCGCCTTGGAGAGGTGTGGTTAGATTCGGGAAGCAAGGAAAACTTAGCCCGAGGTATATAGGACCATACGAAATCTTGGAGAAGATCGGAACAGTCGCATATAAGTTGAAATTGCCTGAAACACTTAATAACGTTCACGACACTTTTAATGTGTCAAATCTTAAAAAGTGTCTTTCAGACGAGTCACTTATTATCCCCACGGATGAAATTCATATAGAAGACAAACTCCATTTCATGGAAGAACTGTCGGAATTTTAGATTCGAAAGTTTAGAAAACAAGGAGGAGTCGTATCAAACTAGTCAAAGTCCATTGGAACTCAAAGCGCGGACCTGAGTTCACTTGGGAACAGGAAGACGAAATCAAAAGAAAGTATCCCCACTTGTTTGAGAAATCCTACGCAAAGGATGACACGACTAAAATTTCGGGACGAAATTTTCTTGAACAAGGGGAGAATGTGACAATTGGCAAAATTCCGGTAATTCTGTACAACTTGAACAACTAGTACATTGTTTATTTATCGTAAACATGACTTCATTTTTGCTTTTAAGTCTTAAAACTATAGGAATTTAACCAAATCATAGTTTGGTATGATAATAGATACATCATAATCACGAATATATAAAACCATATCCTAGACGAATGACAACCACGCGAACATGTATTAAATATCAGAACTAGTTATGGTACAATCTGATATGATAGAATTAAGATATAAAATATTTCTGCACTATTATACCATAGAAATTTTATATAAAATACCAAATTGTCCAAGTATGCAGCAAAATTCAGCAATTCTGCAGCAAAATTCAGCAATTCTGCAGCAAAATTCAGCAATTGTCCGAAAAGCCAAAAATAAATATTTTTAGCTAAAGAATAATAATAGGTGTTAGAAATAGTATAAAACCTATATATAAAAATTATTATTTAAAGCTAAATGGTTTGTTCAGTAAAAACGTGACAACAAACCCGGTACCAGAAATGAACTCAAAATGACAAAATTATTTGTCTGAAGAGCTAGATTAAGTAACGGGACAATAAAAATTGTACTAGAATTATTATAAACATAAAATTTTATAAGTAACACTATATATCAGTATTTCACCTGGCACAAGACCTGAACCAACTTTATCAACGAAACACAAAACAATAAGACTAGTAAGTTATTTTGGCATGCTATAACATCACTTTAAAGTATTAGGGCATTAGTTTTTATAAAAACTTATATATAGAATTTTAAAGTATATAAAAGTTTATAAATTATATATATTTAAAAAAAACAATACCAAACACCTCACGGCAATATGTGTTTCCCCATGCCACTAACCCATCAAATTAATGTGTTGGCAAGATTTTAAGTGTGGTAAGTGGATTAAGCGGTGTAAGGATTTGATAATAACACCAACACCAATACTTACCTTCATTCCATTTCATTTCCTAAACACCAAAAACTTCACAATTTTCCTTTCCTTTTTCTTCACAAAATCGACCAACATCATCATCATCATCATCATCTTAAATTTTTTTTTAAAAACCAAACACAAAAGAAATCAAGCTTGCATGAAGATCTAAAGTGTTTGCAAAGATTAGGAGCTCACTTTGGAAGCTTGTAACTCTTGATCAATCAATTTTCTTCATCTCTTAGATCATCCCTAGCATTGTGCTAGTAGTAAGATCTTAAGCCTTGTGTTATACTTTTTATTTTATAAAATTTCACAAGATCATCATAAAAATTATATAAAAACTCACTTGAAAAACACTAATAAATCTAAAATCACTAATATAATCATGTGATTTTCTTGATAATTTTTTATGATCTTGAACTTGTTATGAACTAGTAAACTTGAATCTTAAACACATGCATGTTTAGATTAGCATGATTCATTAACAAAATATGTCATGAACATAATCTCATATTTTAAATATGATTATACATATATTAGATGATTAAATAAAAATTATGATTTAGAAATTTTGTATAAAAGTTATAATAAAGTTTCTATATTAAGAAAGATTAAAAATTATTACAAGTTGATGACATTATGTTAATACATTTATATAATAATTGTGCTTGATGATGATTTGAGTTAGTTTAATTACTTAAAACATGGGAAACTTATATTTTTAAAGGAAACTATGGCAAATTTTATAAAAATTAATCTTGATTAAGATATGATTAAACTAAAGATTTGGTGGTTACAAGTGATTAGGAACTTTAATCATGTTTAGATAAAGGATTTGGATAAAAAGTTAAGAATATAATGACCTATATTTTCTTAAACTAAAAATGAGATAAATATATATTTTTGATAAAATATATATTTTAAACCACCTTATAAATGCACATGTATTTTTGTATAAAAATATGTTTAAGTGTTCAACTTTTGACAAAATAATATGTATCGGACAATTTGGACAAACTCGGACAATTCGGACAAAATAAAATATATGGTATAAACGAAACAAACGACAAAGACGAAACGAATAAAATAGTCGACGCGAACCTAACGGTCAAAACAAACACATAAACCGATACACTTTATATTTACTAGAATTTTTAAATATATATAACTTATAGTTTTTATAAATAAATTATTATAAATTATAACAAATACTAGTAAATATTTTTGGATAAGCCCAACTAAACAATTATTATACTTAACCCATTTTTATAAAAACTATATTGGGCTAAAACTATTTTTATAAAAATATATGGAGTAGCCCACTTTCATGAAATTAACTTTGGGCTAAGGCCCACTTGTATAAAAATCAAACTTGGGCTAAGCCCACTTTTATAAAATCAAACTTTAGGCTAAGGCCTACTTTTATAATAATATACTTTGTGCTAAGCCCACTTTTATAAAAGTTTACATGGGCTAGGCCCGTTTAAAAAAAGATAACTATGGGCCAAGCACACTTTTATAAAGAAATAAATTGGGCTAATCCATTTTATAAAAACTAACTTTTATAAAACTAAACTTGGGCTAATCAAATTTTTATAAACTATATTGGGCTAGGCCCAATCTTTCATTTTAACTTTGGGTAGACCCACTTTTATAAACAAATTGGGCTTAACCTACTAAATAAACAAAATTAGGTTGGGCTAGGCTCACATACATGAAACAAATTGCGCTAGGCCCACATAAAGTAAGCAAATTTGGGCTAGTCCCATACTTACAAAATCTGTTGGGCTAGGCTCATAAGTAATAAATTATTAGATTGAGTTATTTACAATTACATTATGGACTAGGTCCATTTACATATAATCAATCTAAAAAATATATATTTATATATATATATCAAAGAAATATATATATATATATATATATATATATATATATATATATATATATATATATATATATATATATATATATATATATATATATGTTATCAAATAAAGAAAAACCAACAATTAAAAGTATGAAATTCGAGATAAAATACTTGTACGAAAAATAAACGAAAGCCTACTAATAGACTAGAACACTTGTAGGTCGAAAAACGAACGAAATATCAGGAATCGAATAGAGATTTATGCGGAACGCAAATCAGTGAGTTCATATTTCCCCTTTTATTTTAACGTTTTTATGGTTTTAAACGTGCGGGGATGTATACATGTTACAATGAATATAGCTGGGAAAATGAAAATATTTAGATCACATGAGAATAGGGCTCAAGCATTGGGGCCATTAATGAAAGACAAGTACCGAGGAACAAGAGGATAGATCTATTCGGTTTTCGCGAGCCCCACTCTATTACGGCAACAATAACAGATCGTATTAGAGTGCTTTTGTGTCTTAAATGAGTGTCTCAAACACATAATAAATCGTCAAGGTTTGGTTGCCACCTTATTCGGCATACAGATTAGTGTCGTTTCAACACACTAATGATCTTACAAGTTTCATTAAGCTATATTAAACAAGTTTATTTCAAATATTTTTAGTTCATTTGATACAAAATTTATTATATGAATTCACCAGCTTTTGTTGACATTGTTTTCAAAACTAACATGTATTACAGGAAACTAGTGGATGGCCTTCGCGGAAAAATCTTGTTCGTTTGTTGTGAAGTGAAGATGTTATGTTTCATCTAGTCTTTGTTTTTATGTTTTATAAACTTATGTCTAAATTTTAAATAATTTTATTAAACTTGTGGTTTGTTTTAAAGACAAAAGTTTATATGTGAATTATGGTTAAATAAAAAGTATGGATGAATGTTTTGTAATGTAATACAATTGCGTTTACTTGGTTGAATGCAACGATTGCCGTTCTGGCCACACCTCGCGTCACGCTTCCGCTACATTGAAAATCAGGGTGTGACATTAAATGCCATAAAATAGTCACGTCGCTAGCCTTCGTACTGGAACAGTAAGTTAACATGCAGGTTTTTTTCATAACGTCCTCCTTTTACTCAGTTATTTATGCGGAGGTATTAAATCAACGATGGACTTGGGCCCAATTCCCATCCGGTTGTATTGGGCCTATAAATGAAGTAGCAAGAGGAAGGAGCCCAGACGAGAAGCCCAACAATGGACCCTCTTCGTCATCTAGCTAGTTCATGTGTAAGCATGAATGATTTCTTTTGTAAATTCGGGTTTTTGTTGTTTAGTGTGTAAAATGGAATATAATCGTGAGAAACTAAAACGCGGGAAAAGGAAAACATGGGCTTGCGACTTCCTTAAATAAAGATATTGATTATAACTTTGAATTTATCCATGGTTAGGAGTAAAACTAAGACCGAATTTTCATATCATATTCCCCAAGATAAATTTGATGTTCAAATATGGGAAGATTTGTTGTCAGATACTAGGGTAGTAAATTTTTTGTTTCTAATTTATTAGAACCATGATCATGAATTATAATTTGTTAACTTTTTTTGTTATATAAATATGCAAGAAACAATGGAATATTCTCAATGGTGCGTCTAAAGACGTGACACTTGCTAATGCTAGAAAACGACATACAAATTGGCGAAGCATCCTTAACCCTCCAAATTGCTAATGCTAGAAAGCGAAGGGACATTGGAGTTTGTTGTGACGTGCTCTATTCTTAACATTCTGTGTTTTTTTTCTAATCTTTTTGAGTACAAAAGCTTGCATATAAAGTATATACTATATTATACCATATTAAACAGATCAGATACATAACCAGAATAAAACAGTAGATAGTGTGCAGACGTGTTTGCATTTCCTCCCTTAATGTTTGAGATTGTCGTTGATCTGATTTGAAGAGAGGTAAGAAGTACCGAGGTTTCAATAGCCGAGCTCTCTACACTTTCTTCGTACATTGCATACTAGGTAAGGTCAATTTTAGTTTACTATGATCTTTTTTCTTTTATTTAAAAGAGCGAATGTGAGTGTGTGAATGGTTCACCTTTATAGCTGAACCATAATCAAAATTTTTCGGTATAAGGAAAACAATCAATTCAATTATATGGAAAATTATTAATTCGTTTTTTTAAGAAAGAACCTTGAACAGTTCATCAGAACCTTATATTGCAGGTACTAAATAATATACGAGTAGTGCGGGTATATGGTTTTCATTCTATTTTTACTTTTTTTGCTTTCTTTTTTTTATAGTTTATTAGATGAGCTTTCTGATACAAATCTGGAGGTGCAGCAATCAGAGAGGTTTTAGAAGAACACTTCGTCGCTGCCCGCAGCAAAGCGCGGGCTTATTCTAACACTAGTTTAATGATAAAAGCAAGAAAATGAGTTAGCTTAGTATTGTCTTTGAACAAGTTTCTTAAGCTATGTATGTTAATTAAACAGGTTTATTATACATGCTTTGTTGGTTTTTAGCAAAAATTTAGCTAGTTAATTTTGTACAATTTCATAAAAAGAATTATTTGTTTAATTTGTGCATTCTCGGCGGATTAAGCTGTCACCATATTTTATGGTTTTCATTTTGAGTGGGTCCGGATATTTGTTTTGGTATTCATATTAGGCGGCTCAGGAAAGTTTAGTTTTGGTGCTTTAAATTGATGACAGTAACATATCCCAAAAATCAACCAATGTGACATTTGTGGGCTCTCACAGACCAACTGTTACGGGTAGCAGCGGCGAATCTAAAAAATTCGCATAGGGGTAACGTTTCAATAAAAATGGGTAATGAAATCGAAAAAAACGTTAAATTTTTTTAAAATTTACACTACTGTCGGAGCGTCAAGGGGCAACGTAGGTTACCCATTTTATCACTCTAGGTCTGCCCCTGACGGGTAGTCTAAAAGCGCCAAAGTTGTATTAAAATTGAGTTCGACTCATTGAAATTAAAAATGTTATTGAGTTCGACTTATTTCAAGTTGTATATTTGAAAGATGAGTTAAGCTTGTGAGTATTATTACAAGCATAAACCTGGATTGTGCACGAGTAGTTTCTCTTATATATTTGTATGCATGATTAAATTTTATATATATATTCGTAGTTATTGCCAGGAAAATATATGTTAGGAAAAATCACCATAATAGGATGTTTACCTTAGGTTTTGTTTGATTTTTTAAAAGCAAACTAAGGTAAATGTTAAGACCCGGGGTATACTTTAACTATATTAACACCATCTAGGTGTTAGATCACGTACTTTTATTTATTTCACTTTACTTTACATGATTTAATCTCATTAACTATATACTTTTAGTGGTTTATTTGTAAAAAAGATTAACAAATTAAGAAAATCTCTTAACATCGTGTTAACATGTTAACACATAATATCTGTTAAGCAGAAAATGGTTTGAATATAATCTCAATCTAGTTGCTAAAATCACGACCTAAATGAGCCAAATGACACGTCTACATCCCTTATTTCTTAGAAAACAACTAAAAATATTAGTTCTAAATCTAGAATACCGTCCAAATTAAATGTTTTTTTCCCCAGAAAGCCATGTTTTTTGTATTACACGTTGGTAGTACCCAATGTCTTCTACAACCACAAAAACCCACCAACCCTGTATCTCTCAACGGGTATAAATATCACTAACCCTATTCTAATTGCACCTGCATTCTCTACACCATCTGTAAAATATGGAAGCGGAAAGTGTTGCTGGCGCTGAAGAGGTTGTGAACACCCCTCCACCACCAAGTGATCCGGCACTATCAACCACTATCGAACCCCTACCCGCTGAATCAACCACTATCGAACCCCTACCCACTGCAGAAGATATGACAGCCGCCGCCTACGATAACCGAAGTTAAGCCATATGTATCTATTCCTTTACCTGTAAGTAGTATCTACTCAAGTTAATTTGCTCATCATATATAGTACCACTCATGGTTTGATATCATGATTACTTAATTCAAAAAGGTATTATACTTTTAGATATAGTTAAAATTATTTGTAAAGTTCATGTTTGTATATAATCCTCTTAGAAATATATGAGTCGAAGCTTAAATGTGTTAACAATAACTTATAAGATCCCATTACAAAAGTGTTTTTTGAATATAGACTTTAACATCGAACTAAATACTTTTATAAACTCACTAAAGATCCAAATCTTAGATATGTTAACAATAGCTTAATCCTCTTGATTAATTTATATAATTCGAACATCATGAGTTTAGATTCATTGAGCTGAGAAGTAGCTTTTGCTTGATGGTGTGTGTATATATGTTCAATTCTTTAATTTGAATTTTCTAAAGGAACATAACTTTTAAATTTCAAATAAAGACCGATCGAAACTGGAATGATCACGTCATTAAAAAGATTGTGTAATAAGTATTACCAACGTCCCATTCCATCGGTAATAGACACGGATGGTTCCATCTCTCACACACGCACTAATGTGTGCAATGGTTATTGGTTAAGTGAATGGGTGTTAGTTTGGTTTCCCTTAAAAATATGTGCAATACTAATAAGAATGGAGGATGAGATGTGGAGGTGTTTTATGTGTTTTTAATTTTTTTGGTCAAATTTAAGAATAAGGTTAAAAATGCGGATGACATTAGATATGGTAACCCTCCTCCCTTATATTTATATTTTACGGTGAAGTTAAAAAAAACATTAAAAATATTAAACGTAAACCATAACCATATAATATGAGAACTTTATCCATTTCCTTAAATATAGGATTTGTGAGGGGTAATGAGAGAAAAAAGTGGTAAAAATTGATTAAAGATTATTATTTAATTCAATTAGGATAAATATAAGGAATCATTTATGAGTTATTTTTTTAAATCTTTATGATAAAGTAAATATGTTTCTGAGTTAATTTACAAGGTATGAATAAGAACTCACATGTGAATGCTCTAATGTAGTCAAACTCCAATAAGATGGTTAATATTTGAAAATTTGGTGGTTTTTTTTTATATTTTATTTAACATTCTATTATACTTTTTAACATCTAGTTTTGAAAGTTAGTGTAAAATTATTGTTAATAAAAATCGTTTTTTTATTATTTCTCTCATATTATATGTTTGCTGTTTTATTCATAATAAAACACGTTAAGAGTAAATTAAACGATTGATACTTGTGGTTTTTGTCAAATTTTGGTTATTATTTTTGTGTTTTTTTTGTGCTAGATCTATCTTTTTTGCATTCTGTTCCATGAAATGACCGAAAAAGTTAACCTCAATATTATGGGGGACTAGAAATAACTGTTAATGTAAAAAAGCACATACAAACAATGATAATAACCATAATCTAAGTCAAACCACATAGATCAACTGTATCAACTTCTCCTACCTTCAAAACTTCGATAAAACACATGTGATGGTTGTTATTGATTAGTCAAAAAAAAAGTGTACTTAATGCGCCTTGGAGACTGTCAATTATACGCATTAGGCTACCCATAGTGGGGTAGTATATGGCGGATGAGGGACCGATAGTGTCTAGCCACACTGCAACGGCCGGCGCTATGGGTTGGGTTTCTAGTCTCCTCGCGAAAATCATCACACCGTGGCCCATCCTCCCCACTCACACGCATATATATACATACATATGTATGTATAATTGAAGGGGTTATATAACCCAGTTACCACTACACCCTCTTGTGAAATAAAGCCCCATAAAACCCCTTTCTTACGTGTTTTCAGCACTTGTCGCATAACGCCCCCTAAGATACTTTATGATCAAATTATAAATTTATTTAATAAGAATCTTTATCAAGTTATAAAATATATATACAAATATGAAATACTAAAAAATATATTGTGGGTGGTATGTTTGATGACAAGGTAGGTTGTTGGACTTAAGCTTTTGCACTACTTGCTATGTATTCATTTGGAATACTTAAAAATATCAAATTTTGAAGTGACAATATCCACAAAATTTGTTATTAATAGAATATCGTTATGCTACTGTGTTAACCTCGGGATTTTTATGGCTAATAATATTTAGCAGAGGCAAAATTCTAAGAAGGCATAAGCAATCATGAGTTACTACGTGTATAGAGTTAGACGGCAACTTTAATATATATGCGTTTCATGAAGGGTTTAGGGACAACAAAAAGATATTTGTATTTGCTACTCATAGAATCATAATATCATTTAGAAGAAATTTGTTTTGTCACAATAGTAGGTAAATAAGTTTGTTTTGAAATGTAGGAAAACACATAATTGAATAACTGTAATTATTTTATGTACTTTCAGGGTATATTATAATGTTTTTATTTGTTGCTGACTTGGGTTTAAATATTTTTACACAATATATCTGAAAGCGTGTTATAAACATATTGGTGGGAGTGACGGAGGTGGCAATACACATGATAACGAAGAATGATAATGAGGATGTATGTAGTCGATCATGCATGATTTGTGGTGGTGGTGAAATAAGTTATTTCCATATATGTATAGCGGGCGATCAAACTAGGTGTTAGAATAATTATTGGTCCTATAATAAATTATATCTTTTTTTTAACTACGGCTATATTATCATTCAAATATAGAGAAAGGGGCAAACAAGCAGCTGGAATCCCAAAACAAAACCAAACAAACAAAGACACTTACAAGATCACATCTCGAATATTAAAGTCACACCACCTATCTCAATCTAGACTACCATATGGAGATCTATTCTTCAACCAAAGAAACGAGTCTTCCTTAATTGTCGTCACCGTTCTTATTACGGAAAGCTTTGCATTGCTAAAGGCGATAACATTCCTTGATCTCCAAATTCTCCACATTGTCGCATAGAATGCCACCTCAATAACCCTTTTCCATTTAGAACTCCCATGTTGCTATTGAATTATTCCAAGCATATTGTGACAATATTATACATCCAAAGGGTATGGAATCTTTACCTAAGAACACCAAATCGCTTTTGCCATATTGCATGTAGTCATCAAATGTTGAACAGACTCACTTTCAAACCCACATAGACTACACGTTGTGATCCCAATATTAATCCCCCTTTCCACCAAGGCTTCCTTTGTGGCTATGCACCCTAGAAGCGACCTCCAAACGAACAAATTAACTTTAATTGGAGCCCATGCATTCCACTTAAATGGACCAACATTAACTTTTGTTCCTATTTTCTTCATCACCTCTTCTCTGAATAAGGTAAATCATCCCCTATAACAATTCCCCATCCATTTGAGTCCTTTATACCCACTTTTTCCAAATCCTTATTACTAGCCAAAATATTTTTCCACACACCACAAATGTCTTTTTTCAACGGTAGATTATCTATCAAATTTTGGTTACCATGAATCGCCCATATAACGCGAGCCCACAATTGAGTCGGACAATTCTTCACCCTCCTTTCCACTTAGCTAGACAGGCTCAATTTAAGCTCCTTATCCCGCCCAACCCGAGCCCTCCCATGACTTTTGACTTTCGGTGACAGAATTTTTCTCCACGAAACCCATCTCATCTTGTTCTTGACTCCAAATTTACCCCAAATATAAGATCTTCTAATCCCCTCAAGTGTATTTAGCACTCTTACCGGGGCCTTGAAAATAGATAAATAATACGACACGGAACATTCCCGAGGATCGATTTAGCAAGAGTCAACCTCCCGTCATTGACAACGTCTTTGTCTTCCATGCCGAAAGCTTCCTATTAAACTTATCAATAATAGGTTTCCATGGTTTGACTTTTTCATATTCTTTCCCACAGGTAGACTAAGAAAATGAAACAGAATTGTCCCTTGTCTACACCTAAGAATTTTCGCCATCCTATAATACTACTCCCACCCCCATAATACTACTTTTGGATAAGTTAACATTAAGGCCGACCCAAGATACAAGCATCGCAAAATTCGTCTCAAATTTAGTACATTAGACGCAAACCATTTCCCAAAAAATTACATCGTCAGCATAGCACAAATGAGACAAAACCGGTCTGCCATTTGGATGGCACACACCTTCAAACAACCCCAAATTCACCGCCCTATTCATAAAAACTTCGAGAACTTCTAAGACCAAAACAATAAGAAAAGGAGCGACTGGGTCACCTTGCCTTAGACCTCTCCTCAAGTGAAATTCCTTCGATGGCGAACCATTTACCAACACCGAGGCTTTACAGATACTAGACAAGATTTGATCCATCCCCTCCACCTCTTAGGAAAGCCCATCATTTTTAAATTTTCCAAAAGGGAACTCCAATTTACCGAATCATAAGCTTTATCAAAATCAACTTTAAACAACATGATTTGCGCCTTTTGTTTTTTCGCCCAAGCAATAACCTCATTTACAATTAACGGCCCATCAAAAATATTTCTTTTTTCCACAAACGCCGATTGTGTATTCGATGAAACTGAATCCATAACTTTCTTCAATCGGTTGGCAAGCATCTTCGCAATTACTTTATACACCACCCCAATAAGAGAAATTGGTCTGTAATCCTTTATAGACTGCGGGTCCTGAACTTTGTCCCCTACTCCCGCCCCCATAAAACGTTGTTTCAGAATGTCCCAAAATTTTTTACAAACTTAAAAGTGAACCCATTCGGGCCCAGGGCGTGTGTCCACCACAATCCCACACTAACGCCTTGACTTCCTCCTCCGAAAATGGCGTGCCTAGTCTTCTTGTCTCTGTTAAAGATAATTTTTTGAATTCGTTTGTAACTAAGATCGGCCGACGCTTCATCGGTTCATCAAACTTAATTTTAAACGCATTTCTCAGCTCTTTATCTTGACACACCTTCCCACCAACCATAATAATATTAATTCTCTTGTAGGCTTTATTACAATTTATAAACTTGTGAAACATAGCAGAATTTTCATCTCCATATCTTGCCCATTCCATTCTAGACTTATGTTTTAAATCATGACACTTTTGCTTTTCTAACCCCCTTAGACATTGTTTCCATAAAACTCTTTTTTCCTTTTCAACAGTGGATAAATCTCTTACTTCAGCTTGTTTTTCACCAGCTCCAAGGATTTTGATGCCACTAATATATCTGCCTCCTCCTTCGCCTTTCCCATCTCTCCAACTTTGATGTCACTTTTAAGATTTTTGAAAATTTGCACAAAGGCCCTGTCACCTTCCACCATGTTATTCCCTTCATCCACCACTCTCTTCACTACCTCCCAAGACCTTCTTTATCTAGCCAACTATTGAAAAATTTAAACGGAATAGGAACAAAGTCCACCCCCGAACACACAAGGACCAATGGTCTATGATCCGAAAGGTTTCGAACGAGAGCCTTAAGTGATGCATATTAATATTCTATCGCACACTAATATTCTATAGAGTTTACTAAGTTTGGAGACATGATCTGATATATGTAAACCTTATCCCGACCATATTATGCTCCAGTAAACCCGCAACCCTAATAAAATTGTTAAAAGCAAAAGTTCCCGCCGCATCAAATTTAGAATTCAACCTCGAATCCTCATGCCGAACTTCCTTAAACTCCTCCCAAAAATTCTTCCTTCGGCCCGAATCGTTAGGTGAGTAAATATTAAACGCATTAACTAGCTCATCAACCCATCCATTTTACCCGACACTACAATGAAGTATTTCCGCTCTACCACTAACGTATCCCGAAAAACTTCTGTGCTCCAAACAGAAATTAACCCACCTGACCTACCCGATGAGTCAACCGTACAAACCTCTGCTGGAGTATTATTCCAAAACTGAGATACAAAAACTGAGACAAACCTAACATTTGTGTTTCTTTTAACGCTATAAACCTAACTTTATTTTCCATAGATAACCTCTTCACCCAACCAGCCTTATCAAGGTCCCCAGCCCCTCTTAAGTTAAGAGACAAGTAATTCATAGAGCATTATTTGTCTCCAACTCTCCTTGAACCAACACATTCACTTCTTCTTCAAACCCACCCAAACCAACCCCCAACCCTTCAAATATCATTACATATATGTGTATATATATATATATATAAAACGGGATCCGGAGAAAACATCTGGAAGTGTGAAAACGGTGAACGGATCATGGTCAAACACAAGGCAGGGGCGCTAAATGATATGCATGAGCAAGATTGTCATTTTCACACCCCGATTTCCGATGTAGCGGAAGCGTCGCGAAGTGTGGCCAGAGCGGCAATCATTGCATTCAACCAAGTAAACGACAATTGTAATACATTGTAAAATATTCATCCATACACTTTATTTAACGCAAGGTTTACATACGACCTTTTTGTCTTGAAACATACCATAGATTTAACAACATTGTTTAAAATTTAAACACGAGTTTACAAACACAATAACAAAAGACTTGATGAGATATAACATCTTGACTTCACAACATACGAACATGTTTTTTCCCCCCAAGGCCGTCCACTAGTTTCCTGTAATACATGTTAGTTTTGAAAACGACGTCAACAAAAATTGGTGAATTTATGTTATAAATTTTTTTATCAAATGAACTTTCAAAAACATATGAAATAATAAGTTTACTATAGCTTAATGAAACTTGTAAGATCATTAGTGTGTTGCAAGGACACTAATCTGTATGCCGAATAAGGTGGCAACCAAACCTTGACGATTTATTATGTGTTTGAGACACTCATTTAAGACACAAAAGCACTCTAATACGATCTGTTATTGTTGCCGTAATAGAGTGGGGCTCGCGCAAACCGAATAGATCTATCCCCTTGTTCCTCGGTACTTGTTATTCATTAATGGCCCCAATACTTGAGCCTTATCCACATGTCATCTAAATAGTTTCATTTCCAAGTTATACTAAATGTAACATGTATACATCCCCGTACATTTAAAAACCATAAAAAAGTTTAAATAAAAGGGAAAACATGAACTCACAGATTTGCGTTCCGTGCGATTCTCTATTCGATTCCCGATACTTCGTTCGTTTATCGACCTACAAGTGTTCAATCTCATTAGACACTTAGGCTTTCATTTAGTTTTCGTACAAGTATTTTATCTTGAATTTCATACTTGTATTTGTTGGTTTTCTTTGTTAGTCTAGCTTGATTACATGTAAATGGGCCTAGCCCATAATTTAATTAAAAAAATTAAATCTTAAAGTTTATTACATATGGGCCTAGCCTAATTTAAAAATAAGAGAGGGGGCCTAGCCAAAATAGTTTATAGAAATGGATTATCCCAATTTAGTTTTAAAAGGTGGGCTTAGCCCAAAGTTAATTTTATAAAAGTGGGTTTAGCCCATGTTAATTTTATAAAAGTTTGTTTAGCCCATGTTAATTTTATAAAAGTGGGCTTAGCCCAAGTTTGATTTTTATACAAGTGGACCTAATCCAAATTAGTTTATGTAAATGGATTAGTCCATATATTTTATAAAAATGGGTTTAGCCCAATATAATTTTATGAAAATTGGCTCACCCTAAACAATTTGTTTAGTTGGGCTTAATACAAATTTTTAAAAATATTTACTAGCAATGTTATAACTTATAAAAATTTATTTGTAAAAACTACTAGATATAAGTTTAAATTTTATAAGTCCTGGTAAAAATAAAGTGTGATGGTTGATTTGTTCGTTTTTTACCGTTATGTTTGTATCGACCATTTTCTCATTTCGTCTTTGTCGTTTGTTTCGTTTATACCATATACTTTTTTTATCTGAATTGTCCGAATTGTCCGATATATTATTTTGTCAAAAGTTGAACATTTATATATTTTGTATTTGATCCTACATGATCTAAATATATATAATTTATAGAAAAATATATGTATACATATTTGGTGATTTCAAAATATATATTTTTATCATAAATATATATATTTATCTTCTTTTTAGTTTTAGAAAACTTAAGTAATTATATCTTTAAACTTTTTCACCTAAACTTTTGTTTAAACAAGATTAAAGTTCCTAATCACTTTTAAGCACAAAATCTTTAGTTTAACCACTTCTTAATCAAAATTAATTTTTATAAAAATTTTGTCATAGTTTCCTTCAAAATATTAGCTTTCCCATGTTTATATAAACATGTTTTAAATCACTTATCTAACTCAAATCATCATCAAATCACAAGTATTATACTAATGTATTAACAAAAATGTCATGAACTTGTTATAGTTTAAAACTTTCTTAAAATGGATACTTTATTATCACTTTTTAACAAAAGTTCTAAATCATAACTTTTATTTAATAATTATAATTTGTATGATCATCTTAACTCAAATCATCATCAAATCACAAGTATTATACTAATGTATTAACAAAAATGTCATGAACTTGTTATAGTTTAAAACTTTCTTAAAATGGAAACTTTATTATCACTTTTTAACAAAAGTTCTAAATCATAACTTTTATTTAATAATTATAATTTGTATGATCATCTTAAAATATAAACTCATGTTCATAACAATTTTTGTTAATGAATCTTGCTAATCTAAACATACATGTGTTTAGATTATCTTTTTATACATAAAAATGCAAGATTCAAGTTTACTAGTTTATAACATTTCCAAGATCATCCATAATTATCAAGAAAACCATATAATTATGTTAGTGATTATAGTTTTATTAGTGTTTTTCAAATGGGTTTTTAAATATCTTTTAAGATGATCTTATATATTTTCATGAAACATAAAGTATAAGATTAAGTTATGAAGCTTACTATTAGCACTTGGCTAAGGATGATCAAAATGTTGGTAAAAAGATGAAGAAAATGATGATTCAAGAGTTCCAAAGCTTCCAAGTGTTCCCCCTAATCCTTGCAAACACCTTAGATTATCATTTGATCTCCATGCAAGCTTGAATTTCTTGAGTTTGGATTTTAAAAAGTTGAAGGTATTGATGGTGGTGTGTGGCCGATTTTGTAAAGGAAAAAGGAAAAAAAGAAGTGTTTTTGTGTTTTGGAAAATGAAAGAATGAAAGTGAATTGGGTTTTTGTTTTGGTTTTTGTTCTTATGTGATGTGATTAAGTGGCATGGGGGTTTACACCCCATGTAGCCGTGAATGGGGGGTGGTTTGGTTTTTTTTTTATAAAAACTTGAAATTTTTATAAACTTTATTGTTTTTATATGTAAGTTCTTATAAAATCTAATGGCCCAACACATTAAAGTGATGGTATAATATCTCAAAACAACTTACAAGTCTTATTGTTTCGTTGTTCGGTTGATAAATTTAGTTCGGGTCTTCTACCGGGCAAAATACTGGCATATTGTGTTACTTATATAATTTTATTTACACAATAGTTTTGGTACAAATTTTATTGTCCTGTTTATTAATTTAGCTCTTCAGACTACTAAATTTGTTATTGAGTTCAGTTCCTATACCGGCTTTGTTGTCAGGTTTTTACTGAACAAGTTGTATAGCTTTAAACAGCAGGATTTATATACGGGTTTTATATTATTTTTAACACTCGTTATTATTCTTAACTAAAAGTACTTATTTTTGGTTTTTCGGACGTTTGTTATTTTGTGCTGCGGAATGCTGTATTTTGCTGCAAAATGCTGTATTTTGCTGCAAAATGCTGTATTTTGCTGCAGACTTGGACAATTTGGTGTTTCAAATAAAATTTTCATGGTATAACAGTGCAGACATATCTTTTGTGTTAATTTTTTCATATCAGACTGTACCGCACCCAGTACTGATATTTATCACGTGTTCGCGTCTTTATCATCTGTCTAGGATATGGTTTTATATGTTAGTGATTGTGACGAATTCATTATCATACCAAGCTATGATTTTGTTGAATTCCTAGACTTTTAAGACTTAAACCTATAATTTAAGTCATGTTGTACGGTAAATAGATAGTGTAATAGTTGTTCAGGTTGTACAGAATTACCAGAATTTTGCCGATTGTCACAATCATTGTTCACGTTCCCATAATAAGTCGCATTATATGCAACAAATACGGTGTTTTGTTCTTTATGCTTATTTCAATAGCGTTTTTTTTAAAGTAATATTTGAAAATGTCGTTTATGTTTCAATGGCCTTCTTCATATATCACTTTTTGTGCATGGCATGTGATGCGGAAAGTACATAACAAACCGTAGAAGATCACACACACATAAATGCCAAAGAAAAAGAATACCTTTCGGTAAATAAAATAGGTGAGGATAAACTCAATAAGATTTTTCTCAATGAGATGGAAGTGAATGTGTTGGCTCAATGGGATTCAGTTTGGAGATTCGCTTAAGAATTTTGTCCAACACATCGAAGGAAACTTTATTGAGAACAAAATTGAATCTCCAATAAACGACGTTTGCCATGTGTGGTTTTTGAATTTTATGGCGTTTTAAATTTAATGGTATTTAGTAAATGATGACGTTTGTTTATATAAGATGTTTTTGGCGTGTAGTTTAGGCGGAAATCTATTATAATAAATGATAGTAATAAAGTTTACATTTTTTCAGTTTTGTTTGTTGTTTGTTCAGCTTTATCTGTTAAAGCTGTAATGCGTCCCATCATTAAGTTTGACATTTTGTATGAATGGCATTTTAGATAAAGATGGCAAAATACAACTAATTAACTTTTGTAAGGCACAATAATGTTATTGAGTTTCGAAACATACATCACTTTTTTGTGCATAACATGTGAGTAAAGGATATTATTATAGTTTTTGTGTTTGGCTTTTGTGGCATTTTAGCGTTTTATAACTAATTAGAGAAATAAAGTACTTTATTAGCGGAAAAGTACACAACAAACCACACAAAATGACACAAAAAGAAATTAAAACTCCTCTTCCAATTTTTCTCATCCAAATCTTCTCTATCATCGATCTCTTCTTCTCATCCAAATCTTCACTTTGATTAGTTTGTTCTTGAAGATGTTGTCCCCGGAACCTTTGAATTCCTTAGATAGATGCCGATTCCTACACAGCTAGACGCCCGGCTCTAGACGATGCTTATTCATGGGTTTTTTGTTGTTGTTAAACCCTCGTTTCTTCGTCGTCATCTTGCTCTTCATCGTATCTTCATCTCACTCTTCATCGTTATCTTCTCATCCAAATCTTCAATGTCATCAGTCTCTTCATAACTAAAGATTTTTGTCCATCTCATTCAGTAAAATGTTTATTGAGTTAATTCTCACTTTAAAAATGTTGTCCAACCCATTCAGTGAAACTTTATTGAGAACAAAACTAAATCTTCAAGAAACGACGTTTCCCATCTATGGTTTTTGAACTTTTTGGCGTTATAAATTCAATGGTATTCAGTAAGATATGGTGTTGTTTTTTGTGTGATCAATGGAAGGTCATAAGACGTTGTTTATATTGATGTTTTTGACGCGTAATTTAGGCGGGAATTTTTTATAATAAATGTAAGTAATACTCCCATCGTTTCGGTTACTATTTATTCAGCTTCTATCTGTTAAAGCTCTAAGGCGTCCCATCATTAAGTTTGACGTTTTTGTATGAATAGCGTTTTAGATTAAAAAAGGCAAAATACAACTAATTAACTTTTGTAAGGCAAAATAATGTTATGGTGTTTGAAACACAAAGATAGCGTTTTTAAAACATATATCAGACATGTACATTGTAAATAATATTCATGGCGTTTAGAAACAATGCAGTATTTTTTTGGAGTTTTTTTAATAATATGTGATTAAAGGAATTATTATAGTTTTGGTGTTTGTGGTGATTTATATCTAATTAGAGAAATAAAGTAATTTTATTAGCGGAAAAGTATATAACAAACACTGAAATGACATATAAAAAATTAAAACTCTTAGTCCGAAGGGATTTCGTCTGAGAAGTATCCGTCGCTCCCCTCATCTTTTTCTTCGGATTCTTGGCCAAAATTCGGATCTAAACCTTGATCATCGGTGTCTTAGTCTTCATCTTGAGGATATTGACACCTCCATGTGAACATGTCTTGCAACAACACCAATTTTGGGGCCATGTCTGTGTTCAAACATGTTGAGTTGCATAACTCTTGTAGGAACACAATACGCTGTTTGGTGATTGTGTTCTCAACCGTGTAGTCTTTTTGCTCCCTGTTGTCCCATGCAACAGTCACCAACTCATTGTTTTCATTAAAATACCAAGTTTGGATGACTGGGTCGACCATTCGATATGCATTGTTGGGTCCAAATTTTCTGGTTAATCTTCGTATAATCGTCTGTGGTTTCTTACAAAGGTTATCAATAGGAACACCAAGGGCATGGATCTCCCTGTGAACTTTTTCGTCCAAGTTCAGTATAACGTTAACTGTTTTTACAAAGATTCTTCTGTTATGAAAGACGACTATGAATTTTTTGATAGACAGACTAAATCTCCAATAACCGACGCTTGCCATTGCTGGTTTTTGAACTTTTTGGCGTTTTGAATTGAATGGTATTTAGTAAAATATGGAGGTTGCTTTTGGTGTGATCATTGGAAGGGACTTTGACGTTGTTTATATAAGATGTTTTTGGCGCGTAGGTTAGGCGAGAATTTTTTTATAATAAATGTTAGTAATAAAGTTTCCGTCATTTTAGTTACTCTGTTAAAGCTGTAACGCGTTTCATCATCAACGTTGCCGTTTTGTATGAATGGCATTTAGATAAACATGGGGTTTCATCTGGAAAAGATTATGTGTATGGCTTGTAGTTTGATGCGGGATTTTTAATGGTGTTTTATTTATGAGTTTGGCATTTTGTATTATAGCAGTCAAAAGACCCTTTTACCCTTAATGAAGCGCGTCCACGTAATAAAGTTGATGTTAATTACGAAAACGTCACCCCGCCAATCTAATGCATAGATTGTTTTGATCCGATGGATGAGGGGCGTTCTCACTGTTTTCACACTTGTAGGTGTTATGCCTAAATCATGCCTTTATATATATATATATATATATATTGGCGAAGCTTGAGATTTCCGACCGTGGGTCGAAAACGTATATACCCAAAAAGTTCTATACGAAAGTACATACTCTCCACTAATGAGCGAAAAGAAAAGTTTGGGGGACGGCCCCCCCCCCACTCCACAATGCTACGCCCTGTGTGTATATACACACACATATATATATATATATATATATTATATGTATATATATAAAAGGTTAGAGTAAAATATCAACTTTTGTTTGGAGAAACGTAGGTTTTTTTACTTTTTTTAAATCTTAAAAAATCAAATTTTCAAAAAAAAAGTTTTTAATTATTGCAACACCGTAAAAATTTCTTAAATTGGGTCTAACTATTGACATCACCAGCCTTTGACGGAAGCATAAAGAGACTAAAAATGCCGCTTATAGTTTTTTTCACATCTATGTTTATAACAGTTTACCTACATGTGTAAAAAAAATGTGACAAAACTCGTATGTCAGAGTTTTCTAAATTCTCATAAATCAAGAGAGTTTTTTCTTTATCTATATCACATATGTGAAATACATGTAGAAATCCCATACTAGTTCAAGATACCTAAGTAACCCAATTAAGTGGATAAGAAGGCTCCACGTCAACCATGTAATAGATGTGAGAAAGGATAAGTCGGGTTTCTTGCACTAGACCAACAAAAGAGTTGTAGCAGCGTTAGTTCTTTCAGCTCACATTTTTTGTATATTTAGTGCTTATAAAGACTTTTTTAGCAATGTAAATCCATTTAATGTAGACCCAACTTTCTTTTTATTTTTATAAACACAAATACTTTATGTATCGGCCTTACCATCATCAATATTTTCCAACTTTCTAAAACATTGACCTTCATCATCATCCTTTGTTTAAACTCTATCTCTTTCACTTCTCTCTCCTCTCAACGAAATCTACCCAAGCTTTAGACAAAGATTTTTGTTCCAGATTAAATTTATATATTTATCATTCTCTTTCACAATCCTTCAGATCTCACATCATTTTCATGCACATTCACATACAGATTTGAATTAAATGGGAAAAAAATTTGAACATATAGGTTTTAGATTTGTACATATCAGAACAATTTGATGATGTGGTAAAGGGGTGGTGTTGGTGATGACAGGTGGGTGGGTGTGAAGGTAGAGATGGTGATAGTATTTATAGGGTTTGTGTGAGTGGATGGCTACTCTAGTGTGTTCAAATAAAAAAATTGAGGTTTTCTTTCTGTAACAATTTTATCTCATCCATTTTTTTTACTTGATTCTTTTTCTTTAAAGGATCAAAGTGGTCTGATCTTGTGTCTCATACTTGATTTTGATTATTTTGAAATTATGAACCTTCAAGAGCTAGTATTTTTTATGTACCACTACGTAACTAGGTGTTAGAAATGTAACAATCAAAGCAAGTGAGTATTCATGCCTAAAATTTTTATGTAACATTTGTGCGTATAACACTTTTTTATGTACCATTTGTGTGTTTAACATTTCTATATAATGTTTATGTTGTGAAATAGAAAACAAAAAAGATCAAAACTAAAAAGAGTATGAAAAAAGCGTGAGAGAAAATATATATATATATATATATAATGTCTTTTGTTTTTCTCTTTAGAGTAAATTATAAGTCTTGTTATGCATCGTTAAATTAAATTGCATGTGGTGTTCTTTATTTTTAAAATTGATAAATTTTTTATTTAATGTTTCAAAATTATTCATGGTTTGTACTTTAACCATAACCTAGTTAATTTTCTTTGTTAAATTAGATCCCATAATAGTATTTTAGTCGTTTTACTTAATTATTTAAAAAATATATTGTATGAAATAAAATAAAACAAATTAAACTTAAAAAAATTATATGTATATACATATAAAGAAACACATCTCTCTCTAACCCCCCTTCTCTTCATATATGTACAACACTTCACACCATGACCGTGTCACCACGACCACCACCACCATTACCACCACCACCTCCGTAACACCCCATCGCCCCTTCAAATTAGTCTTTTGGTTAACGTAACGTCCTCATGAACCTGCATATTAATCCCCAAATTAGCCTAATAAACTACTCAGCTGCACCATTCAAATTCACACCAAAATCCACACCAACCTAATCTACTTCAAATATCAAAAAGTGCAGAAACAATAAGAAAAGATGTAGAAGAAAAACCGGAAGGATGGGACATTTAAGTTTCCACATGCTAAGAAAAATCGAAAGGCTTCTATGTTCGACGGTACGATTCTGGCGCAGTTGTTCCCATTTAGATCTGTCTTCTTCCCGTCATCATTGTGGTGGATTCCGTCCAGATCGGTTCCATTGTGGCTGCTGGTCATTGCTCCCGATTGAAAACACTGCTTTATACCCACCATCGAAACACTGGATACTTGGATTGGGTGGCCTGATGGAGTAAATCAATTAATTCGAAGATGGTTGTGGGTTCAAGAGGTAGATTAGGTTGTATATTTCGATTAGGTGACCTATGGCTTGATTCCGACAATAATAGGGGTGTTGATGATGGTAGTGTCAGCACTGTGTTTGGGAGTTTTTAGTGTGAGTGAGAGATTCAAAGTGAGAGAGAAAGAGAGTATGGATTTTCTGAATTAACCTGGATGATATAAATGTGGAAAATGAAAATAGTAGGGTAAAGACAGAATTTGCCACACATGATCTAACTTAACTTAAAAATAAATTGAGTTAGGGCTGAAGGACAAATCATGAAAGATTTTGAAACATTAAGTATAAAACTCATCAATTTTAAAGGCAAATGACACCGCTTGCAATTTGATGTAAAAATAAAAGACAAAATTTGTAGTTTACTCTTCTCTTTATATTGTTGATATGAGCACCACCTCGTAATCGGGTCAAATAGGGTTTGGGCAACGATACAAACGGTTACAGACGCACCTTCTGATTTAATCGCCGGGTGACAGTGCTCTTTTCCGGTTACAGCTACACCACCGGCAAAGATTACTGGATCCTTTGTTCACCTCTTAAATTGCCGATCAAGATATGTCGGACACAAAATTTCAAGACTCAATTTTGAGACTCAATCAATTTTCTAAATTCACTGCCCTTTCTTTCATTCCAACGTGCTTTTATAAAGGAAATTACATCAAAAGGAAATAACTACCCATACCTCCACTACTAGTTTGGCTTAAAATAAGGAAACAGTTTGACAAGTTCCTAATTAACTGAAACAAATAAAAACAAACGATAATAATTGAATTTCAGAAAATAAACATAAACTTGGGCTGGAGCACGTTGGACTTGCATGACTGCTTCGTGTCGCATGGTTATGGGCCCGGCGCGGAGTCTCGAGACTCAACTCAATTCAGCAGCTGAACGTTGGAGCGACCGGGGTTCACAGAACTTGAACTACTTGCCCCGTAATCCATATCATCTTGCCCTGGTTGGACAAAGTTTGTCCTCAAACTTGGCAATTCATCATCTTTGTCATAGTATGGACGCAGATCGGCAACATTAAACGTGGTTGATACACCATACTCACCTGGAAGATCTACTTTGTAGGCATTGTCATTGACCTTCTCAATTATTTCAAAAGGACCATTAGACAGTGGGCTGAGCTTGGAACGTCTTTTCTCTGAGGAAACCGTTCCTTCCTGAAATGTACCCAACTAAATCACCGAGTTCAAACTTGACAAATCTCCGACGCCGATCAACCTGCTGCTTTACTTCATTATTCATTGCTTCAATCCTAACATGAATGAACTCATGTAGTTGCTGAATAGTTGAAGCTCGGTCAGCCCCTTCCTAACTAAATTTCGAAGGTGTCTAATATATCAAGATCAATAGGCGTTATAGGATTAGCACCGTATACTACCTTGAACGCTCTGAATTTATTAGTGGAATTCATCACCTGATTGTAAGCGAACTCAGCCTGAGGAAGCATGTCTTTCAACTACGAAGATGCTTTTTAGTTAAAACCCGCAGTAGAGTTTCGATGTATGATTCGTTACTTTGGTCTGCCCGTTAGTTTGCGGGTGGCTACAAGTACTAAACTGCAACTTTGTTCCTAGTTTCTTCCATAGAGTAATCCAAAAGTGACTAAGGAATTTTGTGTCTCGGTCGCTCACCATAGATTTCAGAATACCGTGTAGTTGTACGATTTCCTTAAAGTAAAGATTGGCAATCTGAATGGCATCATGGGTAGTGTTACAAGCAATGAAGTGAGCCATCTTCGAAAACCGATCCACGACAACCATAATAGAATCAGACTTACGTTGTGTACACGGTAAACCGGTAATGAAGTCAAGAGTAATGTTTCCCATGGGGCTTGTGGAACTGGTAAGGGAAGAAGTAAACCGAGGGGCAATACGTGGCTCTTGGCTTGCTGGCAAACGAGGCACCTCTTAATAATGTGTTCAACATCTCTTTTTAAACGTAGCCAATACGCGTAACTGTGCAGAATTTCCACAGTCTTTTCGATACCAAAGTGCCCAGCCATACCCCTCACAGAATGCTTAGCAATGCAAAGACACGTTCCCTTGAAAAGATACCCCTAAAAAATGTAGAAATCATCAAAAGCATGTTTGGAACATCGGTCAAATAGATCCCCAACATCAGCATCACCCAAATAATATTCCTTAAACAATTCGAATCCCACAACTTTTGGGTAGAAGGCGTGAATAAGAAGATGTCGTCGAGAAAGAGTATCGGCGCCTTTGTTCATAATGGCCGACTTATGCTTAATAGTGAAGGTAAATGCTTGAATATATTCGACCATTTGGCCTGTCCTGGCTGTAGCCTATGCTACCCTTGGATGTACTTAAGCGCTTCGTGATCGAAATGCATAACAAACTCTTTTTCTATCAAGTAATGGTGCTAGTGAACCAGCGCTCGAATTATAGCATAAAATTCCTTAACATAGGTCGAGTACCGGCGTTTTGCGTCATTCAGTTTCTCACTTAAGTAAGCTACTGGACGACCTAATTGAGTCAAAATGACACCAATTCCCACACCGGAGGCGTCACATTCGACTTCAAACACCTCATCAAAATCTGGTAAAGCAAGCACGGGAGTGGTAGTCAAGCGTTTCTTAATTTCATCAAAAGATACTTATACTTGCTCAGTCCAATTAAAATTTTTCTGCTTCAATAAATCAGTTAAAGGTGACACAATGGTACTGAAATCTTTGACGAACCTAAGATAAAACGAAGCGAGGCCGTGGAAACTATGAACGTATTGTAGTGTGGACAGAGTGGGTCGTTCTCTCACAGCCTAGACCTTTCTTTCATCTACTGCAATGCCCTCCGTTGAAACAATACACCCGAGAAAGACCACTTTTAGAGTAAAAAATTGGCACTTAGCTTGAATCCCATAAAGTTTCTCATCATACAATACTCTAAATACTTGTTGGAGGTGATCACCATGTTCTTCATTCTTGCTGTAGATTAAAATGTCATCGAAGTACATTACACCAAAACGCCCTAGAAAAGGTCGCATGGTCTGATTCATCAGCCTCATAAACTACTTAGTGGGTTGGACAGGCCAAACGACATGACCAACCATTCATATAACCCTTCCTTCGTTTTAAATGTCATCATCCACTTGCCGCCTTCATAAATACGAATTTGTTGATAAATACATCATAAATCGATATTAGAAAACACAGCAGCCCCGTACAGTTCATCTAAGAGGTCATTTAAACGTGGTATCGGAAACCGACATTTAATCGTAATTTTGTTGATAGCCCGACTATCGACACACATTCACCATTCATCATTCTTCTTTGGTACTAGTAGAATCAGTACAGCACAAGGGCTGAGAGATTCGCGGATCAACCCTTTAGCCAATAATTCCACAACCTGTTTGCAAATCTCAGCGGAATCCTGCGGGTTAGCCCTGTAGGCTGGTTTGTTTGGTAACATAGATTCTCGAATAAAGTCAATCTTGTGTTGAATCTGTCGAAGTAGGGGAAGACCTAGGGGAATTTCTTTGGGAAAAACCTCAGAAAATCAGTCCAGTGACACCTAGACCAAAGGGTGTATTGTAGTCAGTTCAGGCTCTGCTTCAATTCCCATTAAAATGAATTCTTTCACAGCCTTATATAGTTGTAATTCAGCCTTGAGGAGAACCCACAGCGACACAGTAGAAAGTGATGGACCAGGATCAGGGATTAATGGTAATAAAGTGATTTGCTTGTCATCTTTGGTAAAGGAATATGTGTTTTTGAACCCATCATGCGCCACTTTTCTATCAAACCGCCATGGTCTACCAAGTAGGATTTGACAAGCATCCATGGGAATGATATCACACAAAACATCATCATGATATCGTTCACCAATACTAAAAGAAATAAGAACCTGGTGAGTTACTTGAATGCCTTGCCCATGGTTGAGCCATTGTATGTTGTAAGGTGATGAATGAGTGGTGGTGAGATGAAGCTTTGTGACTATGGCCTGAGAAGCAGTATTAGTACATCAACTGCATTCAACTATGAGGGAACAGACTTTGTTTGAGATGGTACAACGGGTATGGAAGATAGACTCACGTTGAGAATTAATCTTCTGAGAAGTAGAACTATTAAGGGCACGTCTAATGATCAAGCACTCACCCTCATTAGGGTGAAGTTCAATTACTCCATTTGTATTATCACCTTCATTCTTGACAGGCTCTTCATCATAACGAGGATGGTTGGCCGTTTCAAATTCGGCTAGGGTAACTACCCGGGTGTTTGGACACTCAGACGCATAATGCCCTAGGCCTTGACATGGAAAACATCTACGAGGTGCTCGGTTTTGAGGTAGGGTGGTTTCGGTTTTGCGTTAGGGTTCGGAGGAGGTAGAAGCGGAGGTTTTGGAAGTGGGCGTGTAGGTTTGAGAAGGGATGGGTTTAGAGTTGCGGTTCGTTGGGGTTCATACTTGTTTCGGGTCTTTTGTGGAACTTCAACCCAATGAGACAGGACGGTTAATTCAGCTAGAGAGGAGTAGGGTTGTAATTCAACAATCTGGGCAATACGGGGTTTAAGACCACCAAGGTATCGAACTAAGGTTTGTGGATCGTCTTCGTCTAATCCACACTTCATCAGGAGATATTCAAAATCCTGTGAATATTCCTCCACCGACTTATTTCCATACTTCAACACGTGCAACTGAGAGAAATTGTCTTGAAGGTAATACGTGGGCATGAATTTCTCTCTCAACAACTTCTTCATCTTTCGCCATGTTCGAACTTTGTCTTTGCCTTGTTCTCGTTTTGCACAACATTCGCCCACCACGTCGAAGCGTATTTTCTCAGTTTCAGGGCCACGACCTTAAGTTTCTTTTCTTCAGTAGTTTGCTTGTAATCGAAAACCGGTTCCACTGTTCTAAGCCAATCAACAAACCATCGGGATCTAGCTTTCCACCAAATTCCAGGATATCTACGTTGATGTCATTATAGTGTTGCCTTCCAAACGGATTATCACCTTCGTTCTCATAATCTGATTCCTCTTCATGGTACTCATTATCGGGTCGAAATAGGGGGATTCATGGCTAGGGTCTTGGTTTGAAGTTGTTCCTGCAATGCTTGAACTTGTTGTTCGAGGGTTCAGTATTCATCTCCTATCTTGTAGATCTGCAAGATTACGTAAATATGAGCCGAAACGGAATTAGGCTACGATACCAGATGATATGAGCACCACCTGGTAATCGGGTCAAATAGGGCTTGGGCAGTGATACAAACGCTTACAGACGCACCTTCTGATTATAATTGCGGGCGACAGTGCTCTTTTCCGGTTACAACTACACCACCGACAAAGATTATTGGATTCTTTGTTCACCTCTTGAATTGCGGATCAAGATAGCTAGGACATAAAATTTCAAGACTCAATTTTGAGACTCAATCAATTTTTTAAATTCATTGCCCTTTCGTTCATTCCAACGTGCTCTTTTAAAGAAAATAACATCAAAAGGAATAACTACTACCCATACCTCCACTACTAGTATGGCTTAAAATAAGAAAACATTTTGACAAGTTCTTAATTAACTTAAACAAATAAAAAAAAAACCATAAAAATTGAAATTCAGAAAATAAACAAAACTTGGGCTGGTGCACGTTAGGCTTACATGGCTGCTTCACGTCGCATGGTTGTCTCGAGACTCAACCCAATTCAGCAGCTGAACGTTGGAGCGACCCGGGTTCACAGAACTCGAACTACTTGCCCCGTAATCCATATCAATTGTGTATAATATAATTTACTATTTTTAAAATTGACATTTACTTAAAAGGTATTACACACTTTGTAATATGATTGTACGCTTTTTATAATTGTATTTTGATTACGAAAGCCACGTCGTGAATATCCCATTTTGGCCGGAGCAGTTTTGTCTTGCACAAACCTTATGACGCCACATAGTGTGGCCCGTCCTTGGGTGTTTGTGGGAAATTACACACCGTTAGTTTAAATGAACATGCTGTGTTTGGTGAGTCGGTGAAGTTAGAGGCACAACTAAAACAAATTTTGACAATCAAAGTTGTACACATCCAATGCAGCATAGTTATATAATATATATAGAGACACTCGAAAAAGCCGATTGGACTGTTACTTCAATAATTGTGTTTTATGTAGAGGTTTAGGGTTAATAGAAAAAAAAAACCATATATATATTTGCTGCCAAAACAAGGACTGTTAACATAGAGTCATAATATCATTTAGAAGATTTTTTTCTCATCATGTTTAAGAAGTAATTAACTAGGTTTGTTTTGAAGTAATTAACTTTCATCAATATCATTAATTAGTAAAAATAATTGATTTATGTTTGTGACACAAATATTGATGTTTTTATATTTATGCATGTAAACATGTGATATAATCAGCTTATAGTATAACAACGGATAATAATCCTGGAGATGAGAATAATAATACTCTTGTGCCTATTGGTGGTCGGAGCATTAACCCAGATGGTAAGCAGCAGCGGAGGGCGGCCGAATTAGCAATGGGGTGGTGGAAAAACACATTAAAAGTCATCGTTGATCATGTATGATTGTGTAATCATCTATCTCTGGCTATGTATATTCTCGGTGGATCGAACCAGGTGTTAAAAGACAATTGGTTGGTCCAATATAATAATCTTTTTCCACATACGTATGTCAAAGTTTTTTTCACTGTTAAGTAATTAAATAATAGTGAATTAACATTTTTATACATGCCGAAAAACAATCATGGTTGTTTTTTTGGTTCTTTCACTATTAAAAATATATGTGGATATTCTTTTGGGTATATTACGATTTCAGTTTTTCGGAGACAACTATTAAGTAATTAAATAATAGTGAATTAACATTTTTATGTAAATCAGAACAGAACCAACAGTGCCCAAACAACATTGATACGCGTATGGTTATTCATTTTTAGTTACGATACTTGTGAAACCTAGGGGTTATTGGTTTAAACTAATTGCTGAAAGCACACACTCTACCTTATTTTGATACAAAGGTGGGCCGGCCCTCACCAAGTAAAAGTCCAAAGTAAGAAAGATGGTATAATGGTACCTCACATTCTCATCGCATGAAAACATAGTATCATGAGTATTTAATTTTTAAAAATTATTTATAAGTTTTTTTATTTTATGAAGATAAATTTAATATGACATATAAATTATATTTTTATTACAAAATTACAAGATAAAACTGGTTGTAGACATAATTAAACAAGATACAAGATAGGATCCAACATAACAGGCTCAACAAACCACTCTTATCGTCCATATTTTTTATCGTTTCCCCACCAGTTCCCTCATTCCATTCAGCCAAGGGACAAAGAGTAAGAGTGGAAGCGATTTGCAATGGTGATTATTAGGCATAAGTTGATTTTAGTTGAGATTGACAGTGTCAAGCGGTAGCAAGCAGCTGTGATCGGCGGCACATTGTTGTTTGATTAAGTGCGGTGAATTATTGGCGAATATAAACCAACTAAGAGATGCCACAATTATTGGCTGCTTAAAGAAGTGAAAATCCCCAGGACCCCCTAGGATCGATTATGCATATCAAATATCACTCTTGATTGAGACAGATACAATAAACATGAGAAACAAATGAAGTAGGAAAAGTCTTTATTGATATAACCTACACGAATTACATAACCAAATGAGTACACATACTACCTCTAGACAATCTCACTAAGACTCGGAAACTAAGTTCTCTCACTCACAGTGAACTACACACAGTCTCATTTCTCTATAATCTGAAAGCTTCGTTCCAATTTAGATAAAACACATGTATTTATACTATAACAAAACACTAAACTCACTAATTAGATATGCTAACAAATAGCATATCTAGCTAAACCCGCTAAGAACTATAAACCTGCTAAGTATGCTAAAACCGCTAACTAATAGTTTGTTTATCATACTTAAACACGCTAATAGTTGGTGTTTTCACATAATTGATATGGCCACAATTACCAGACCGATTATTGCACTTACACATTCCACCTTAACTATTGTTATCAATTTTGTCCAACACTAATAATCGTCAATAAGTACTAGATTTACAAACTCCCCCTTGACTGATGATATCGGGTCCTCAATCTTCTTTGTAAAGACTTGATCTTCTCGTAGGGCACTGTGATCTTCAACCCTTCTAATTAAAGATTTTGGTGTCAATCACACTTGAATGGCCACTTCAAAGATCGTAGATATTCCTATCAACCTTATTCAAATCAAGCTAATGCGAACTAACCTTCTCAAGGTATACTCACTTGATCCTTTAGTCTTCAAACTTAACAGACAAAAGATAGAGAAATTGACTTTCCAATGCTTAACATCAAACACCTCAACTTTCACAAAACATGAAATTTAGTTCAATAAGTTTATAACAAATTATACTCCAAAAACTTGTACAAGTGCCAAAACTTGATCTTCATCTTAAACCAAATGTGTATAACTTCGTCTCTTATCTTCATAATTCAGTCTCGTATCTTCATGACTCCACTAATTACCTGATGCTAGTCATCTTCGATCTACCTGTTGAAGTAAGCAGCTCCTAATTAATTCGAGAAACTACATAGAAACCAACTTGGGAAGAGGACCCTGAACACTAATCATCTTTACTATAATTAGCATTTGATAAAGGTTTAATCTTCCACTAATCGTCAACCAATAAATCAACTTCATTATGAATACACTCACTAAACCACGCACATACTTTGACAAAATCCAAAACATAAGCTTTTGCAAAGAAACAAAAATTTTATAAATTTTTACCGCCCTTTTCTTTGCAAATATTTCAAGGTTAAGAAAAAAACTCATTTTATCTTTTAACCTCTAAACTATAGCCTTCAAACAGCCCGTGAAACAATAATAATTCCAGTCCAAGTAGAATTTTAACACCAAATATAAACAGCCACACCCGACTTAATATTCACACAGTACATTTATCGATCATGAAATCCCAACCCAAAAATATTTAAACAAACCTCAATAAACTTGCTAACACACTAAACCTGCTAAACATGTAAGTTTGCCAAAATGTCTTAAACCCTCTAATCTTGTAAACCCTCTAATCTGGCTAAGCCTTCTAATCTTGCAAACCCTCTAATCTGGGTAATCCCTCTAATCTGTAAACTTTCTAGTGTGGATAAACCCTCTAATTTAGCTAGACCCGCTAATTGTGTGATAAACCTACTAAAGCTTTGATAAACGACTAAATGAACCCGCTAAAGTGAGATAAACTTACTAAAGCTTTGATAAGCTCATTAATCCTGATAAACTCACTAAATAAACCTTCTAAAGTGAGATAAACTCGCTAAAGCTTTGATACACCCGCTGATGTGTGAAATGTGTATTAATTAACTTCAAACAAGTTTTACAAAGGAAAAAAAATACAAAATCACACACTAACAGCAAGTGCACCGGTCATAATGTAGTTAAGCAAGTAAGTCCCATAATATCGAACCTTAGACACAAATCTAGTGACTCTTGGTACTAAACCTCTATCGACTCCTAGCCTAATAAGTTGGTTTTTGAGAAAATTTATTTTTAACCAAGTAACAAATAAAGCAAACAAACCAACTAAGATAGCATAATAGAAAGCTCCAGATACGGAGAGAAACTCAAATGCTAGGGAAAACAACTACCTAGTCTAGAATCCTACCTACAACTCACAACTCTCAGAATTGGACAACGAAATGGCTACCGGGTTTCTAAAAATATGACTGACTCAACAAAACCCTAATGAATGCTATATCACCTCCAGATCTCACTAACACCTCTGGGAAAATCCTAAGGGACGTGTAAATCACTGGTTACTAGTTTGGATCACCTCTTGGTCTCACCCAGATAGGCAATGCTTAGGTACTCGATTGAGTCGCCCACCTCCCGGTCTCGCTAATCACAACACACCCTAAACTATGAAGGAGTAATCTAAGGTTGTTCACATAACTCGAATTTTCCAGGAAAACTAAGGTAAATAAGCAAGGATCTCTTCTCGGTCTCACCTTTACCCAAAACCTAAGAACTAGACAAAGCGACACTCTATCTCCTCCCAATCTCAAGAGTGGAAAAACATTGATTTCAAAGATTCACAAGTCTGCTAATAGGGTTATTTAAGAAAAGAAAACTCTAACACAAAGTTTTGGAAAATAACACAAAACCCTAGATCTGAAACGACCAAAGCAACAAACTAGAGAACAAGCAAAGAAACAATCATGCAAACCGATTACTAAAAGCATTCATACACATTATCATCAACAACACAAAGATAGTATACCAAAACATTAAGCCAAGTTTATATTATCCAAAACCGAAAGTCACAAATCACAAAATAATCATCAATATGACCTAGGTAGCATTAATGTTTAGCTACTGATGTTCAGAAACGAAACACAAATAAATTTAAAGTCATAAATTCAGTGAACATGTCTAGTATATCAAGTTTAAAAAACCTAAAAATAATAAATGATTTCCAACCGAACAAAAGCAAAAAACTTTTTGCTAAACGTTCAATCACAAGTCTCCTCTCTTTGACAGCCTTCAAATATCGTCCCTCTCTAAGCTCTCTCTAAGCTCTGTATATTAAGGCATAAGAATAAATCACTCAAATTATTATTCTTATTCAAAGTCAAATTGTTTCCTTTTATGGTTTCCTAATTTAGTGTTGTAATATTCATCGTTTTTGCTTGACTTTAGCTTAGCACAGAATAGGTTTCGTTATTTTTACTATATGTTCCCTTTATATATGGTAATTTCTGACCCATTCTTTTCTCCGCTACACTGACAACCCTATTCTCATCCAACCCCTCTCACAGATCTATAATGGCAAACTCAAATTCTCAAGAAAACAAGATCACAATGCCACACACTTCCGATTAACACTGTGAACAACAATCTCACAGTAGTTACCTTCCCAACTAGTCTAAAACTCACTTCTACAAACTTTCTTGGTTAGAAAACACAGATTGAATCCCTTCTTCATGGGCTCGATTTGTACAAATTTATCGATGGCACACGCGTGGCTCCTTCTCCGATGACAGCTGCTGATGGTTCTGTCACACCACACTAAAATTATGCTACTTGGTTCAGGCAAGATCTACTTCTTTTCGGTGCAATCGTGGGTAGTCTCTCACCATCTATCATCCCTCTTGTCACTAATGCTTCTTCCTCTCTTGAAGCATGGAAGATTCTATCAAACACATATGCATCTCCCTCACGGGGCCACAGTAAACAACTCCAAGATCGTCTTATACAATGTTCCAAGGCACCGAACCAGACAATCACTTGATTATATGCAAGGTATGAAGACTACTATTGACGAACTAGCGATTCTTGGAAAGAAACATGATCCCGAAGATATTATATACACCATTCTTGTTGGCCTGATCAAACAACCTGTAAACCAATTCTTGATGGCGTACATGCCCGAGATACTCCCATATCATTCAACGAACTCCATGAAAAACTCATTAACCATGAGCTTTCCCTCGCACAAACTATAGCTACGGTTGGGCTTCATCAACCAGCAACCGTTTTTGTCGATCAACCGTAGGTGAGGAATCGGCCTTGGAATGGTCGACAGTCAAACAAAAATCTAGGTTTATCACCCACATCGTCACCCAACAATGGTATCCCAACAAGTGGGTCATGATCCTTTCTCGGCAAGTGTCAATGGTGCTATGTTAGGGGTCACTCTTTAAATAATTGTGCAGAGTTTAAGAAGGTAAATCCATATATTTCCATTCCTTCTTTTCATCGCAATGCACATGTTCATCACCCGCAGGTGCACATGATGGGAACTCGAAACTCAGATTTAATAAAGTGACTCTTTAACAGTGGTGTTTCACATCACGTCACAAATGATCTTACCAATATATCAATTCACTCACCATATGATGAAACAGAGGAGCTTGTAATCGGAGATGGTTCATGCTTACCTATTCCTCATATTGACTCTCTCGTAATTAAAACTTCAAATACTCCTTTAATCTTACAAAATGTTCTCTGTGTTCCATCATGATCAAGAAACAACATTTCTATTTCGTGTCTTTGTCGTGACAATAATTTTCTAATTGAATTCTTTTCTTTTATTTTTCTTATTAAGGATCGAAAAACGAAAACCCCGCTCCTCAAGGGAATGGTCAGCCACGTCATATCTGAGTTGAGTTCTTCATCTCGTCCATTCGTCTTCTCAGTTCAAACAACTACCTCTACAACTTGGCATCATCGCTTAGGACTTCCTCATGCCAACATTTTTCAAATCTTGTCATCCTTTATTAATTCAAAATTGCACTTTGATGGTAATTGTAATTCTTGCAAGATGAACAAAAGTCATACTCTCCATTTTTCTATGTCTACTGTTACATCTAATTCTCCATTAGATTTAATTTTCTCAGACGTGTGGTGCTCACCTATTACTTCTTTTGATGGATACAAATATTACATGATATTTGTAGATTATTTTACTAAGTATATATGGCTTTACCCACTCAAACAAAAATCAGATTCTCTTTCAACCTTTATTAGATTTCATAAATTAGTTGAAAATTATTTTCAAACATTTATAAAACAACTATTTTCTAACAATGGTGGCGAGTACCTCAAACTCATTCCTCGTCTCAACTCATGTGGCATCTCGCACTTAACATCTCCACCACATACCTCGGAACACAATAGTTATGCTGAAAGACGACATAGACACATCGTTGAAACCAGACTCACTTTCCTCTCTCATGCTAATCTTCCCACCTCATTTTGGCTATTTTCACTTACCACTTCTGCCTACCTAATTAATCGCCTACCTACTCTCACTCTCCAAAACAAATCCCCTTACCAATGTCTTTTCAACAAACCACCAAATTATGGCAAACTCAGTAGCTTTGGTTGTTTATGTTATCCTTGGTTACGACCATATTCCCCTCACAAACTATACCCTCACTCAAAGCCTTGTATTTTTGTCGGTTACTCGCCAATCCAAAGTGCCTACTACGTCCTTGAACCTAACAATAATCGTATATATGCATCTAGACATGTGACTTTTGTTGAACTCATGTTTTCCTGTAACACTCTCATAGATACGTTATCTACTACCCCAAACCCTCAAAATCCACCATCAAATACCTAGTATTCCATTTCCATACCACTCACTGATCCATTAAATTAAATCAACTTACTGTTACTCCCATACCCACCAATACGTTTTCTTCATCATCTCCTTTGTCATCACCTATCACTCCACATTCTGCTCATACTCAAACATCCCCATCACCTTCTAATAGTCCAGATTCACCATTTTCTGACCCATCTACTCTATCATCCACATCGCCTCCTATTGATTCACACTTCAACTCTCATACCGTTGAAAACTTCACACCCACATCTACCGCATCCTCCCCTATTCCATGCACTCGCCCAAATCCAAAACCAAACCCGAAATACCACAACAATGATGCTCCACATGTTGTGGGATGTAAATGGGTTTTCCGTATCAAGTATAAACCCAATGGCACATTGGATTGCCTTAAATCACATCTTGTGGCCAAAGGTTTTAACCAACGTCCAGGTATAGATTATATTGGTACATTTAGTCCCGTTGTAAAACCGGCAACACTTCGTCTAATCCTTTCCCTCGCTGTCTCTAACAATTTAACACTTCGACAACTTGATACCAATAACGCCTTCTTACAAGGCACCCTACATGAAGACGTTTATATGACCCAACCCATGGGTTTCATTAATCCATCATCCCCCTCTCATGTTTATTTATAAGCTCAACAAAGCCATTTATAGTCTTCGCCAAGCATCTCGCGCATGGTACAATGAACTTAAAACATATCTTATATTACAGATTTCAAACCCACAATTTCTGATCCTTCACTTTTTATTAACACTTCTAATTGCAATCCTATATTCATCCTCATCTACGTGGATGACATCATAATAACTGGTCCATCCGTTACCACTCTCACTTCTTTTATCACATCTTTTTCAACCAAATTCTCTCTTAAAGATCTCAGGTCTCTTTCTTATTTTCTAGGTGTAGAAGTGCTCCCTCATACTCATGGCCTATTCCTTTCCGAATTTAAATACATTCTCACTCGAGCCAAGATGAGAGATTGTATGCCAACATCCACTTCGATCACATGCTCAGAACCCCATACATCCATTAGTGGTACTCCTCTTTCATTATCTTTAGATTATCGAGCCATATTTGGAACTTTGCAATACCTCTCCATTACTCGTCCAAATTAGCATTCACAGTTAATAATCTGTCTCGGTTCATGCATGCACCATCAACGACTCATTGGTCTGCTCTCAAACGGCTACTATGGTATTTACACGAATCTCTTCATCATGGCATCTTGCTTCGTCGATCTTCTCCTCTCTGTCTACATGCATTTACTGATGCAGATTGGGCAGGTGATTAAGATACCTTTAGAAGTACTACCGGTTACATCGTATATCTCGGTTCTAATCCTATATCTCGGTTCTAATCCTATATCTTGGAGTTCGAAGTGACAATCCACCTCCGCTCGGTCATCCATGAAAGCAATATTTAGCGCCATTGCTTCGGCTGCTAATGATGTTCAATGGCTTACTTCGCTTTTATATGAACTTAGTTTTAAATCCGACAATACTCCTACCATTTATTGTGACAATTTAAGTGCCACACATTGCTCTGCAAACCCGGTTTTTCACTCACGCATGAAACATTTAGCCTTAGACTTTCATTTTGTAAGGGAGAAAGTTATGATGGTTCTCTTCGGGTTATGCATATATCGGGTGATGACCAGTTAGCGGATGTTCTTACAAAACCTCTACTACGACGACGCTTCAACAATCTCATTTCCAAAATCCAACTAACCTCACAGTCATCCGTCTTGCAGGGTATATTAAGGAATAAGAATAAATCACTCACATTATTATTCTTATTCAAAGTGAAATTGTTGCCTTTTATGTTTTCCAAATTTGGTGTGTAATATTCATTGTTTTGCTCGACCTTAGCTTACCATAGAATAGGTTACGATAGAATAGGTTACGTCACCGTATGTTTCCTTTATATATTGTAATCTCTTTTCAAAGTAAATACACAATTTACAATTTTACCATATTATTGATACCGTATTTGTCTTTGTTGTATACAATAGGTATGGCCGCAACTTCTTGAATGATATTTTTTTTCTTCCGATCCGTATGTGTTTAATGGGCTTGACGCCCAAGTCTTGCGTCCCCAAAGCATAATTAATAATGACTTTCACAAAGAATCATGATCTCCTTTTATTAGTTGTTATGCCAACTTTTGTCGTCATCCAATAATTTGTGTCCCAATTTTTTTATGTATTCAATTAAATTCATTCCATCTATTGCCGCCCATACTTAGCCAATTCGATTTACTCTTCGAATGTAACAGCAACGAAAGAAAACAAACACAAATATAAGTTCACTAAACAATTGTTCCTTAATTAGATTAGTTAGATTATATATTAAAATACAACCCAATTTACTGTAGCTACAGTGCACCAACAAATTTAGGTTCCGTGCCAACTAAAGCTTATAATTCTATACAAAACTGAATTATCAAAGCCCCACCCTTAAGTATTACAAAACCGGTTTTAAAAACATTTTTATGATCTATATAATTCCAACTATGTTGTTGACTAGGCTTGACCCGTCCTAAAGCGTAAGGTCACCAACTAGTACAAATTAAATATCAGTTTATTTTGTGTAGTTCAAATTAAATATCAATTTATTTTATGTCATTCAATGTCCAATAATTCAAGTCTTTTTATATTTTTTATTTTATTACCATTCAATCATTCTACATATTTACATCGACAAAATAATAAAATTAATAACATTTACAAATATTATGAGAGTTGATACATATTAATTATTTTGGCTCGTTTTCATTTAGAATTATCAAACCTCAAATATAAACCAAATACAACTAGAATTTTATGTATATATATATAATATTTATATTTTAGACCACATCAAATATCCTCGCAATTAACCTTTTACTTGTTCAGAAGCAAAATCCTATGCAAAAGTTTCAACAAAGCGTTTAACAAAAACGATAGCATCAAACATGGTTGAAAGCAAGCTACAAAGGCCGATCAATTTCACAAGACTTACATCATTCAAAAGGGTGACTAGTTAAGATGGTGCAATTTTAAAAACAGGGTCTACCTAATCAAGTCTCACTTACCTTCAAGCAACCGACTATGCACTTGTAAGGACCCCCACAATATCACTTACCTTTAGGTTATATATGTATGTGGAGTGAATCTCTCAAAATTATCTACGTCAATCAAATTTCCACATAATGGCTTAGAACCTAACACAAATCAAAAGGACTTTTAAGGGTTGGCAAGGGTTATAGGTAGGGTAATTTCTAGGTAATTTGGCTAAAGGACAAAAGTTGATAAACCGGATAAACAAACTAGAACTAAACAAACGCAAGTAAACTTGGTCTTTTCGACTAACAACTTTTATGCTTTTTCTTTTCTATCTCTTTCTTCATATCAACTATAATTGTATGCTGATTTACTTTAATTCACGACTATATAAAAAACCGGTTATCAAAATAAATAGATAAAATGGGTTAACAAATGTAAGGTTTAGGCTTAAAGTGGTTTCTACGGGAAATTAGTGAAACAGGTCAAATAAATAAAAAAACCAAAAGGCTTAAACAAAATGGAAGTCCTAATGCCTCTATCCTATCTATGTCAATTCTCAGCCAAAGGTCTCAAAATGGGAGTCCTAATGCCTCTATCGAACAATCAAACTAAGCGAAAAATAGGAAAAAGCGCCTTGTCGCGTCATGTGACAGTGGAAGAAAAGCCCCTTGCGTCGTGCGAGGGGTGGTTGCTGACCTGATTTGACTTTTTGTGTCTCGCTTCAAGCGAGTGGAGATCTAATACCCCTCGTGTCGCGCGGGGGGCCTTTGTTCGCATCAGGATCGGGGTTTGGTTTTGGATCAGCATGTTATATTAATAAAACCTAATCATTATTGGATATAATTCATCTTGGACGAATTAACCACCCTAGAGACGAATCTGCAGGTGTTGAAGGTGATATTAGAGTTTGGAAGCATAAAGGATGAAGCTTTGAAGCATGGGATAGGGATTTCTTCGGGTTTTCACAATTCGAGTTTCACGTTCTTGTTATCTTTGCTTTAAACCATGTTTAGTGAATCCATTCAAATGATTGTTCATGTGCTAAGGACTATGTTAAGCTAAACACTTCTTCATTGCCAAGGTTGATTGATGAATGCCATGATTTGATACTTTGTTCTTTTGGTTTATGGATTGATTGTCAAATTTTTAATGAAGTAAAAGACTATGGTTTTAATGATTTGATTTCCATAGGTTTCTTCTCGAGAACGGTCGATAGGTCCTTTAGGTTATCCTTTATGTTTAGTATTCTAAGATCCCGATTTCCACAATAATTCCGTAACCTATGGAATTTTTCGAACGTGTGTAGGAGTCTTACCTATGTAGTGCATTTCCCACCATCTGATCACATCTTCCATTTTAGTTCGTGTCTTTGTTAGTTTTAATTAATTCAGATAATTTTTAGTAGTTTTCTAGAAACCCTCCCCCCCTAAACGACAAAACAAATTAATCGAGACAGCTTAGTAATTAGTAATCGAGTCTCGTGGGTTTGATACTCAGACTTACTTAAGCTTTACTACATTGACCATTGACCGGTACACTTGCTAGTTGTGTGGTCTAGATTTAAGAGAGTCTTAGTTATAAATTAAAAACTTAGAGTGTCTAGTTTAGGGTTAAAGTTAGTTAGTTTTATTAAACTATCTCAAGCACGTCATGTTTATGGCTTCGTTGTGGGGACTCTTGGCAATTGCGGTTATTAGCTTTGATTATACTTATTTTCTATACCTGGGATTGTGTGTGTTTGTTTTGTTTTGAGTCAGTTAGGAGTATTCATCTCATCTTTCTTGTGTTTGTTTTGCAATGAATGCCCCATCTACACTCGCTAGTGTGACAACCTGTAATTTCCGGGTTAAACATTAGGACGAGAATAAATAGTGTGTAAGATGTAAATTAACTATAGGCCTGTTGAAGTGCCTAGGAACGTCTATCCGACTTTACAGTACACGAATGTTGATTTGCGGAAAGACTACTGAATGATAATCGGTAGGGAACTGATACCGGACAAAATACTGACAACGCCGAAAAATATGAATGTTATACATATAATTTATACATATGAACTTAGTCTTTCGAATTTATTATGTTTTTGAACGTCACAAAACGCAATTTTAATACAACCCATGAACGTGAGCGTTAAACGCAACCTTCCAACATAATTTTTCATGTTCTTGAACCTAAAATACTATTGTATGACGTTCCATGGAGTTCGGTGAGAAAACCGGTTTCAGAAATGCTATCGTGCCGCTCAAAACACAAGAAACAGGTCTTGGGCCCAGTCCACATAAAAACCCAATCCCATAAAACCCACCTATATAAGCCAAATTCTTTTCAAAATTTCCTAATAACTCACCTACACTTTCTCTCTCTAACTCTCACCTCTCTCTGAACTTTCTTTCTCTAAACAAGTCCAGCCAAACTCCGGCAACCATGGGACGACGTGGTCTGGCAGCGGTGGTCACTACAGCGCCGCCGCCTGCGACAGCGGTGGCGACGAATTCCGACGAGACTTCTCCTACAAAGACACCCTACCCTCACTAATTTGGACCTCCCCGACGCGCTGGTGGCGGCGGCTTTACATAAATCGAGGTCGTTGAAGCTGTAAAGCAACTCCGGCGATATTCCGGTCGAACTCCGGTGAACCCGTTTTGGACTTTTCACTTCGTGTATGTTTAGATCTGGTGGTTAGAGACCTTTCTACAAGTTTTCGTGAAATTTTATTCTCCGGCGAAATTCCGACTTCTGGCATGGTTCTAGTGAGGTTCCGGGCATCCATTTTCAATGAAAAATATATTTTTGGGCTCCTAGTAACCTGTAAAGTCCATACGAAACACTTTCGTCTTGGGTGTAAATTTCGAGACACTCTCGAGCTCGGGTCAACTTGGTCAACAAGTCATACATGAGTCAAGGGACAGTTTTGGGTCATTTTGGTGCCTTGGTTTAGTTTTGAGTTCGGTCAAACCCCGTCAACACGGGTCAACTCAGTCAACACGGTTAGATTTCAGGTTTGGTCAACTGTCGTCAAAGTTCGATCAACATGGTCAAACCCGGTCAACTCAGTCAAACCTGGTCGACTCGGTCAATGTAAGTCAAACTGTCACACCTCGACCCGCAGCGGAATAAGAGTCGGGGCATAATTGGGTTATCACCAAAGCTCATGATAATTACTATTATGTTTCATATTTATTTAAATCGAAATTACATTCTCAATAATCCAAGCATGTCCATACAAATTCAAAGAAAATAACCAACTAAACAATTCCAAGCTCTAAATCATTTTATTCTTCTAGTCCAATCTTATGTGTTTCTGGCTGCAGCTGTTTCACCTGTATCATGTGTAAAAGTAGGGTTTTTTTGGGTCAACATAAGTTGGCGAGTGAACCTTGTTAGATAAACATTTAATATTTATTTACTTGTTATTTTATCAAGGAAAAATTGTGCATAATCATAAGTGAGCAAATGATAAATAATCAGTCAGTAACAATGTTAACCACAAATTATAACATACAATAACATACCAACCGCATACCATAACATATCAACTTGCATAAAAATAAAACATGAATGAAACTGTGCGATTAAGGCTCAATCAAACGGAGCCGATCGTATTGCATGTACTGAAAATGATAAATGTCTGTGCGATCAAGGCTCAATCAAACAGAGCCGATCGTATGTTGGCTCGCCAGGTTCACGCTCATAATGTAATGGGGAACATGCTCAACGCTCATAATGTAATGGGGAGCGGCGGCCTATGAAATTGAATGTACTGAAAATAATGAATTAAATCTAACAATAACCACACAAACAATTGAATCAAACTGAATACACATTTGTCCATGGTATGATGTATGCACAATGATTTAAGTATAATAAGTAGCAAGAAACATGATACACCCCAAAAACGTGATTAAAACGGGGAATTTGTAAAGATTCACTCACATTGGGTGCATTGGATTGGAGATGGTGAGATGCGCACGAATTGGAAGAGCGGAACAACGAGAAATAACTAACCTAAATAATAACGGAAAATATAGTAAATGAGTGGTTTTATTAATAATTTTAATAGGATTTTTAGATATATTTTTGTGAGTTTAAGGCTATTTCCAATCTTTAAAAACATTATTTTTAAGTATTTTTAATTGATTTTTAAATTAAATTAAATAAATAAAAATATAAAAATGTGTTGACTTTTTCGCTGACCGTTGACCGTTTGACTTGTTGACTTGTTGACCGGTTTATGGTGTAATTGCAATGCGCTAGGTGAGGCTCGAACCCGAGACCTCCCGTACGCCTCTACCAACTGAGCTACGTGTCTAACCCGAAATAATTCCGTTTTTAATTATACTTATATATTAATTCAGCTTATCCAAAATTCTTTTATTTTCAAAAACATTTTAAATCATTGAACCTGTGACACTAACAGGTTTTGAACCCGGGACCTGTGCTTTAACATTACACACAGTCCACCGCTGGACTATGTGTCCAACTTGGTTAATATACAACTTTTTATTATACTTAACAACTAACGTAAATTAACCCGGTTCAGTTAGAAAAATAAAACGTTTTTATTACATAGAGGGTGCGTGTATCAGGGATCGAACTCGCGGCGTGTGATATGTATTTGCACACAGTCCACCGCTGGACTGTGTGTCTAACCCGAGATAATATCCAGATTTTATTAAACTTATAATTAAACTATCATCGTCTTCTTCATTTCAAAATTACAGACTGCGATTTCACCATTATATCTTGTTTAATTCGATTGATAAGCATTGTACAGACTAATATGAAATGACAGAGACGATATTTAGAAGTAACATACCGGTGAACGATTTATCACAAAATTCCGGCAAGGTGTCGGCTTTGTTTTTATGAACTTCAACTGAGCAAGCAAATTAACCGTCTTTATTAGCTAATCGTGGAATTGAAGTGCTAAACCAACGTTTACAGAGTGTTTGAATGTTCTTACCGGTTCACAGATGAAAGTAAGGATTTCCAGAAGTTTTTCGGCGAACTGGAATTATCCGAAAACAGCGTCTGAATTCGATTTCAATTGAAAGGTTTGAGTCAGAAATAGCTTAACAATTGTTAGACCAAGAAGAAATTGAAAGACTTACTGTTTTGATGAAGAGTACGGTTTTCCGGCGACTTGCAGAATTTTTCCGGCGAGTTCAAATAGCTTCTCCGGTGGACTGAAAATTGTGCGGAAATGTAATTGGAGGTTTGCAGAGTGTTTGTGAGTCGCGAAGGAGTACTAAGATGGAAGTAATCTAAGAATTGAAAGTTTTCGGTTATTAAACCGATTCACTCCCGAATTCAAGTTTCATTCAAGGCAAAATTTATTGGAATTGTCGGTGTATCGGTTAAACTCAGTGAACCGCGAGTAATCAAACGTCTTTGGACGTTTGGTGACCGATTTCAGTTACGGTTGGCGTAACCGGTTGATTTATGGTTGACTATAAGATTTATTTGTTTCCCATAGATGACAGAAAACAAACAAGTGGCGGAGTGGTGATGTGTGTGTGTGTTAAGTCTTTGGGTTTCAACCCGGCTGACCCGGGTTCGAGTCCCGGCAGCCTCATTTTATTTTTATTTATTTTATTTTTACTTTTTATCAAATATAATTTTTATAGTTTAGTTTGTTTATTAATTATGTATCATTAAAAATCAAAATAGCCATAAATACGCAACGTGAGATTTATAACTTGATATTCGATTACAAAACGGAGCGGGTTTGGAAACCCGTTTTTGACAAATGTTACAGTATCCCCTACTTTTAGGAATTTCATCCCGAATTTAAGTAATAATAGTAGGAAAAAGGTGCGGGTATTTTTCGCGCATTGAGTCTTCACGTTCCCAAGTAAACTCAGGTCCCCGTTTCGACTCCCAGCGTACCCTAACAATTGGAATGCGACTTCGTCGAAGACGTTTTTCTCCGAAGTCCATGATCTCTACAGGTCTTTCAATAAAATGCATAGATTCGTCAATCTGAATATCTTCCAGAGGAATGTGGAGGTTTTCATCAGCGAGGCACTTCTTCAAGTTTGATACGTGGAATGTGGGATGAATCCTGTTGAGTTCTTCTGGTAGATCAAGCTTGTATGCTACAGGTCCTACTCTTTCGAGTATCTTGAAAGGTCCTACGTAGCGTGGTGCTAGCTTGCCTTTTTGACCAAAGCGAACCACTCCCTTCCACGGTGAGACTTTTAGAAGTACATGATCACCAATGTTAAACTCTAAAGGCTTTCGTCGTTTATCTGCATAACTCTTTTGACGACTTTGAGCCGCTAGAAGATTGTTTCGGATTTAATGTATCTTGTCTGTGGTTTCTTGGATCAATTCTGGACCAGTGATTTGAGCTTCCCCAATTTCGTGCCAACATACAGGAGATTGGCACTTACGACCATATAAGGCTTCAAAAGGTGCCATACCGATGCTTGAATGATAGCTGTTGTTGTACGAAAATTCAACTAATGGTAGATGAGCGTCCCAATTTCCCTTGAAGTCTATGACACATGCTCGAAGCATATCTTCAAGAGTTTGAATGGTGCGTTCAGATTGACCATCAGTTTGAGGATGATAGGCGGTACTGAGATCTAATTGCGTACCCAAAGCGGCTTGTACTGCTTGCCATGTTCGTGAAGTGAAACGACCATCACGATCAGAAATAATGCTTAACGGTACACCATGTCGGCTTACGATTTTGCTGATATAAATACGAGCTAGCTTTTCGTTCTTGAAATCTTCGCGGATAGGAATAAAGTGAGCTGATTTTGTAAGTCGATCAATAATTACCCATATAGTGTCATACCCACCAGAAGTGCGAGGTAACCCGGTAATGAAGTCCATGGTTATATTTTCCCACTTCCATACAGGTAGTTCAGGTTGGACCAGAAGTCCTGAGGGTCTTTGGTGTTCAGCTTTCACCTTGGAACATGTAAGGCACTTAGAAACAAAAACAGCAATATCCTTTTTCATTCCAGGCCACCAATAGGTGTATTGAAGGTCTTGATACATCTTATCGGCTCCTGGGTGTATAGAATATCGTGTTTTGTGAGCCTCATTCATAAGAATTTCACGAAGGTTGTTGTGGTCAGGAATCCATATGCGATCTAGATAGTACAGAATACCGTCAGATTTAGTTTCAATTTTAAGTTCAGCTCCACAGAACAGCTCCTTTCGTACATCATCTTCTGTTACTGAAACATGTTGGGCTTCTCGAATTTGATCTTTAATGTCAGTTATGATTTGCGAACATAGAAGACGAATGGAGTGCGCATAACCCTTTCGACTGAGTGCATCAGCCACCACATTTGCCTTGCCAGGGTAGTACCGAATTTCACAGTCGTAGTCATTTAGAAGTTCGACCCATCTTCGTTGCCTCATGTTTAACTCCTTTTGATTGAAGATATGTTGAAGACTCTTGTGGTCAGTGTATATTTCACACTTAGTACCGTAGAGATAATGTCTCCATATCTTAAGTGCGAACACAACGGCTCCAAGTTCTAACCTATAGGGAGACTTTGCAACTGGTGTAGCACCAGGTATAAGATCAATACGGAATTCGACTTCTCTAACTAGAGGAAGTCCTGAAATGTCATCAGGAAAAACTTGCGGGAAATCTTTTACTACAGGGATGTCTTCAAGTTTCTTCTCCATGGTTCCCTTTTTGATGATATGAGCTAAAAACGCGACATAATTCTTGCAAAGATATTTTTGAGCTTGAAGACAAGACATTAAGCTGAGCCCTTTCGACGAGGTTTCTCCAAAGATTCGAAGAGTCTGACCGTTTGAAAGGGGAATACGTATAAACTTTTCGCGGCATACAACTTCTGCCGATGTTGACTAAGCCAGTCCATACCGATTATGATATCAAAACTTCCCAACTTCATAGGAATAAGATCAACTAGAAAATTATGGTCGTTTAGAGTAAGAGTGCAATTACGTATAATAGAGTTCAATGAGACCGGTTTCCCGTCAGCAACTTCTACTGTTATGGATTCCATGAGCTTATCACGATTTTGGTTTAAGATAGGTTCAAACTCTAAGGACACAAAACTTTTATCCGCGCCAGTGTCAAACAACATGGATGCATATCGACCATTAATAAGGAACATACCATTAACCACATTGCCGTCAGCTCTAGCCTGATTAGCGTTAATGTTGAAAGCTCTTCCTCTTGTAGGTGGAGGAGCTTGGTTTGCTTGATTCACCAGATTGGCTTGGGCCTGAGCATGAATAATGTTTACCAGCCTTGGACAAGTGTTTCTAAAATGGCTTGGGTCTCCACAATTGTAGCAAGCCCGCATAGGTTGTACCATAGGATAGTTGGGCTGGTAATATGTTTGGGCTAAATGTTGGGTAGGTGGTAATAGTAGGGGTTGTTGGGCTTGACCCATTATTTGCTGGTGGGTTTGGGTTGAAGGCTGGTGGTGGTTCGTTCACTGAGGCATGCGGCAGGTTTGAACAGTATGACCTGCGCGACCACAGCCGGTGCAATATTGGCAAGGATGATCAGGAGGATGATGGTATTGGCAACGGTTGCATTTTGGTAACGGGCCAGAGTATGGTCTTTTGTATGGTGCAGGTGAAGGGGCGACTTGGGTAATGGGTGCAGCAGGAATAGGGTAATTGGTTTGTGTGACGACGAAGTTTCTGGTGTTACGCTTCCTCTTGTTAGCAAACTTAGTGGAGGAGGTGGAATGGTTTGATATTTGACCCTCAACAGGGGCTTTCTTTTTCTCTTCTTTAAACTTACCGTTGCGAATTCGATTCTCGGTAAGTTCAGTCGCTAGCTCCATAGCAGCTTCAAGTGTTGCTGGTGAAGTGCTGAGAACTGAATCTTGAATTTTCGAGGGAAGTCCTCGAATATAATGCTCAATCAAGCGGTAAGTTGGGGTGAACAAGTTAGGGACCATTTGGTTCAACTCTAAGAACCTCTTGTTGTAGGTGGTATGATCTCCCTCCTTTTGCTTTAAAGAATGAAATTCGTCCTCCAACTTTTTAATTTCACTCCTAGGACAGAAGCGCCTAGTCATGACTTCCCTTAACTCCTCCCACGTTAAGGCCATTGCATCATCAATTCCCCTCTTCCCCTTTTCAGTATTCCACCAGGTAAGAGCTACTCCAAATAGTCTTCCGGTGGCGTATCGAACCTTACGATCCTCAGGACAATCGCAGTTGAGGAAAGTGTTTTCCATCTCCTCAAACCAGTGGAGGAGAGCAGTGACACCTTCGGTCCCTTCAAATTTAGGAGGATCACAAGACTTGAAATGTTTATATGAGCACTTGCTGGTAGGAGGGTTGCCGACGTTCTGGTCGTCTTGCTGGGGAGGGTTAGTAGGATTTGTAGCAAGGGCTTGTTGTACTTGAACCACAATGTCAGGAAGCACCGTGGCCATTTGTTTCGCGATTTGTGCGGCCAAGCGTTCGTGAGATCTTCCTGATCTTTTACCCCCTCGTTGTTGTCTAGCCGACATCTACAGGAACATACATAAGAAGATTGTGAGTTTATGGAGTCTTTTTAGGTGTCATGTGTCTTTAAGAAAATGAAATAACATAAATATCAATAATGCAACTACATCCATAGGATGTCTTGGGTTTGCTCATGTTGGGCCTCAAATGTCCCCCATACCTTCACCTGTATAGTCATGTGGGCCCCCATGACTATTGGCTTGGTAGGATTCACATTAGTATTGGCGATTTAACACTTGCATCACCCGAATGCAAACCACAAAATATGTTTACGAGATGTATGGTCGGAATGTGTCCAGGTGTAGACATAATGACGACTCAAAGTGGGGTTAGCTCACACGACGTTTGGTATAGCATGCTTTGGCCTAATAGGTACTTCGTACTCTCATCGTCAGTCCCCAGGTAGGCAAACTGGTCCTTTATTTTGGATTTATACGAATGCCTGCCTAGACAGGACGTTCCGACTACCGGTACTGGTACCCTTCCAGTTACTACATGCCCGTCATGAGAACTCACTTTGATGAGATTTGAAAATACAAAAATCATTGTAAAAGCAATCATGAAAATGATGTGATGTGTGTTTTCATGGATATGATATGTTATGAGAATATGATTCATGATAGGCATTATATGATAATATATACTTATGAACATGCTTGCATAACATTGAATGTAACATTTAACATAAAACATATAGGCATCATGAAATTTGGCATGTAACACACAAAAATCTTAAAAATTTCTAAACAACTATAGTATAGGCTCCAAGGGTCTAATAACCTATCCTATATCCCTATAACCTGGCTCTGATACCAATCTGTCACACCCCGACCCGCAGCGGAATAAGAGTCGGGGCATAATTGGGTTATCACCAAAGCTCATGAAAATTACTATTATGTTTCATATTTATTTAAATCGAAATTACATTCTCAATAATCCAAGCATGTCCATACAATTCAAAGAAAATAACCAACTAAACAATTCCAAGCTCTAAATCATTTTATTCTTCTAGTCCAATCCTATGTGTTTCTGGCTGCAGCTGGTTCACCTGTATCATGTGTAAAAATAGGGTTTTTTTGGGTCAACATAAGTTGGCGAGTGAACCTTGTTAGATAAACATTTATTATTTATTTACTTGTTATTTTATCAAGGAAAAATTGTGCATAATCATAAATGAGCAAATGATAAATAATCAATCAGTAACAATGTTAACCACAAATTATAACATACAATAACATACCAACCGCATACCATAACATATCAACTTGCATAAAAATAAAACATGAATGAAACTGTGCGATCAAGGCTCAATCAAACGGAGCCGATCGTATTGCATGTACTGAAAATGATAAATGTCTGTGCGATCAAGGCTCAATCAAACGGAGCCGATCGTATGTTGGCACGCCAGGTTCACGCTCATAATGTAATGGGGAACATGCTCAACGCTCATAATGTAATGGGGAGCGGCGTCCTATGAAATTGCATGTACTGAAAATAATGAATTAAATCTAACAACAACCACACAAACAATTGAATCAAACTGAATACACATTTGTCCATGGTATGATGTATGCACAATGATTTAAGTATAATAAGTAGCAAGACACATGATACACCCCAAAAACGTGATTAAAACGGGGAATTTGTAAAGATTCACTCACATTGGGTGCGTTGGATTGGAGATGGTGAGATGCGCACGAATTGGAAGAGCGGAACAACGAGAAATAACTAACCTAAATAATCACGGAAAATATAGTAAATGAGTGGATTTTATTAATAATTTTAATAGGATTTTTAGATATATTTTTGTGAGTTTAAGGCTATTTCCAATCTTTAAAAACATTATTTTTAAGTATTTTTAATTGATTTTTAAATTAAATTAAATAAATAAAAATATAAAAATCTGTTGACTTTTTCGCTGACCGTTGACCGTTTGACTTGTTGACTTGTTGACCGGTTTATGGTGTAATTGCAATGCGCTGGGTGAGGCTCGAACCCGAGACCTCCCGTACGCGTGCACGCAGCTATACCAACTGAGCTACGTGTCTAACCCGAAATAATTCCGTTTTTAATTATACTTATATATTAATTCAGCTTATCAAAAATTCTTTTATTTTCAAAAACATTTTAAATCATTGAACCGGTGACACTAACAGGTTTCGAACCCGGGACCTGTGCTTTAACATTACACACAGTCCACCGCTGGACTGTGTGTCCAACTTGGTTAATATACAACTTTTTATTATACTTAACAACTAACGTAAATTAACCCGGTTCAGTTAGAAAAATAAAACGTTTTTATTACATAGAGGGTGCGTGTATCAGGGATCGAAATCGCGGCGTGTGATATGTATTTGCACACAGTCCACCGCTGGACTGTGTGTCTAACCCGAGATAATATCCAGATTTTATTAAACTTATAATTAATCTATCATCGTCTTCTTCATTTCAAAATTACAGACTGCGATTACACCATTATATCTTGTTTAATTCGATTGGTAAGCATTGTACAGACTAATATGAAATGACAGAGACGATATTTAGAAGTAACATACCGGTGAACGATTTATCACAGAATTCCGGCAAGGTGTCGGCTCTGTTTTTATGAACTTCAACTGAGCAAGCAAATTAACCGTTTTGATTATCTAATCGTGGAATTGAAGTGCTAAACCAACGTTTACAGAGTGTTTGAATGTTCTTATCGGTTCACAGATGAAAGTAAGGATTTCCAGAAGTTTTCCGGTGAACTGGAATTATCCGAAAACAGCGTCTGAATTCGATTTCAATTGAAAGGTTTGAGTCAGAAATAGCTTAACAATTGTTAGACCACGAAGAAATTGAAAGACTTACTGTTTTGATGAAGAGTACGGTTTTCCGGCGACTTGCAGAATTTTTCCAGCGAGTTCAAATAGCTTCTCCGGTGGACTGAAAATTGTGCGGAAATGTAATTGGAGGTTTGCAGAGTGTTTGTGAGTCGCGAAGGAGTACTAAGATGGAAGTAATCCAAGAATTGAAAGTTTTCGGTTATTAAACCGATTCACTCCCGAATTCAAGTTTCATTCAAGGCAAAATTTATTGGAATTGTCGGTGTATCGGTTAAACTCAGTGAACCGCGAGTAATCAAACGTCTTTGGACGTTTGGTGACCGATTTCAGTTACGGTTGGCGTAACCGGTTGATTTATGGTTGACTATAAGATTTATTTGTTTCCCATAGATGACAGAAAACAAACAAGTGGCGGAGTGGTGATGTGTGTGTGTGTTAAGTCTTTGGGTTTCAACTCGGCTGACCCGGGTTCGAGTCCCGGCAGCCTCATTTTATTTTTATTTATTTTATTTTTACTTTTTATCAAATATAATTTTTATAGTTTAGTTTGTTTATTAATTATGTATCATTAAAAATCAAAATAGCCATAATACGCAACGTGACATTTATAACTTGATATTCGATTACAAAACGGAGCGGGTTTGGAAACCCGTTTTTGACAAACGTTACACAAACCTGGTCAACGCAGTCAACTCCGTCAACACAAGGCTTGGTAAAATTTAAATGATCTGAATTTTGTTTATTTTGTTTTTATATATATTAGTTAACGTGAACCGAGCTCGAACCGTAGTATCGTCACGTAGTTTGTATGCAAATGTATATATGTCGATTTAGTATTCGCCAACTCTGTGAAAGTTACAAAAATTATTATTGTGTTTTGTAAATATATCGACACTTTGATTGTCGGGATCGTTCAAAAACAGAGGAAACTCCGCCTGTTTTTCGTTTAAATAAATATATAGTTGATTCAAAATTAAAGAAAACGTATCATAATTCAAACTACTTTATAAAATAAAGATATGTGTGTATTTATTTTTGACGACTCTTTAGAATTCGTAAAACAAGATTACAACATTTCATCGAATACGATTCGCAAGATAACAAAACTCGGGAACTTTATTTAAAATATATATAATTGTTTATAATTATTCTGATGTTTACAACTCGAAGATTTTATAAAATAAATATAAGTATTTATTTCTAATGCCTAAATGGCATAGGGTATATTACCAAATGATTTCAACACATTATCATTTGCGTCTTTTTGATAAACAAGCAAATGGAGCAGATCCTAACAAGCTGCAACTATGTAACTATTTTCAATGATTATCCACGAGACACAACGTTTATATACGTATACATTTACGCTTACACACACACACACACACATATATATACACACACATATATGCCTACATCTTATAAAACACTACGACGAGTCGTATTATTATCCGTCAACGTATATGATGACTATTCGGGAAACGCGCGAATACATTGCACGAGTCTATGACATGTACTATCTTTATACGAATAAGTGATTACATACACGTATGATCATCTGAGAGAACTAACACAATTTCATAAAATATATTTATATCTTTACATAAATATATATTCTAGTTCACTCAATAACTAAGTCTTTTCCAAGACTTAGTATTTATCCCGATTATAAACGGGATCAAACAACCCTAGATGGTTATTTCAAAGCAAGGTAACAACACTTTCATAGAATTGTACGGTTAACGATTCAGTAGAGCTCGGTGACACATAGTCTAGCTACGTCATCTTTAGAAACTTAAAAGTTATTCCTTGATCGGAACAATATAGATTGCATGCGAGCGAGTTTATGTTCGGAAACGACAATATAGATTTCATTATGCTAGCTTGTACTGGACATTGAGGTGAGTTCATAACCCCCACTTTTTATGGTTTTACAGTCTTATAAATGTTTTCGGGGGTGGATAGACATGCAAGTTTTGCAAAAGTACACGATATTTCGATGAACGAAAATAACAGATTTCTAAACCATGTTGCAAATGAATTTCAATAAACTCAAATGGTTTACAAAAGGTTTATGCTAAACATACCGGTTTTACAATACACTCGCGTATTTTTGAAACGTGCATGAGTTTCATGACTAGTGACGGGAAGGTCCTAATTACAACGGGACTGGTTTATCCTGTATACAAGTAAGGGGACTGGTTGGTCCTGCTTACAAACATAAGGACTGGTTTGTCCTATATACGAATAAGGGGTCTGGTTGGTCCTACTTACAGACTTACGGACTGGTTTTTCCTATAGACAAATAAGAGGACTGGTTGGTCCTGCTTATAAACACAAGGACTAGATTGTCCTCTACTCAACAATAAGGGTCGTAGGGTCGCATAAAACTATACTGTGAAGTCCTTGCTACATATCGGAACTATAGCCGCCTGCTAGTCTACCGCCTTGAATAAACGGTTTGACAGGGCACTTACTAGCTTGGGGTGGGTTATAGGCTCATGCGGGCATGTTGTCTTTGTCGTACATGGACATCGATGGTTCTACAATTATTACAAAAAACAAGGTTTTCAATGGACATGCCGAGAAAAATGGATTTATTAAATTTTCTCAACAATTATTTAAATCGGTTACCAAAAGGATTTATTTCAAATCTTTTTCAAACAAACTATGAACTCACCAACTATGTGTTGATTTTTTTACATGTTTCTTTCTCAGGTTTCAAAATCAAAATAAGGCACGGTTGGAATAGGAGAACCCTTTGGGATTCGAGTGTTAGCAGATGTTCAACGTCGAGAAGTCTTAGCATTATTTACTTGCGCTGTGAAACTAAGATACCAGTCGATCACGCCTGGCTCTAACGTAACCGACGGGGTGTGACAGCTAGGACTATCACCACTGCTTATTCTCCGAAAGCTTTCAGATTTCCAATAGAGGTTAGTACTTCTTCTTCACACTCGCCCTTTTTCGACTCTACTCCACCATCTACACCACCAGCACCACCTAATACACCACATTTGCGTCCTCAAATGGCTAAACGGAGAACAATCCACCAACAATCCACCCCTGGCTTCACTAGAGTTAATTCTCCCACCACCATCTCACCATTCACCAAATACAATTCCTGGCATATTCCCTCATACATCATGACCCCAATTTCTAACTCTTACTAGTTCCATGGTCGTGATGATGAAGATGCACCGATCCATATAGCCCGCCTGACCCGCATCTGCGGCACCTTCAAGCTTAAGGTGCGACAGATGACTTTGTATTCCTTTAGCTGTTCCCATTTCCTTTAGCCGGACGAGCCGCCACTTGGCTCGATTCTCAGCCTACTATAGTTATACCACATGGGCGACACTTTGTGAAGGATTCTTGAACAAATACTTCCCACCTGCGAAACTTCTAGACTTCATGACCAAATCCATTCGTTCCGAATGGAGCCTGATGAACCCTACTACCAGACTTTGGAACGTTTTCAAAACCTGCTAGACTGGTGCTCTTAGCATGGCCTATCTAATTGGGTTGTTGTTGAGAAATTTTACAGCATTATCACCTATGAGACTAAAGCTCGCTTTGACACCTCTTTAGGAGGCCCCCTCATGGGAAAGAAGAGTGTGGCTGAGTGAAATTTTTTAGTGCTTTTCTCATTCTAAATATGAGCATCGGTCATCAAGCAAGAATTCCATTCCTGCCACTAGTGCGCTTGCATCTACGAGAGGCATTAAGTTCGAATACTTGTGCGGCTGCTGCTCTCGAAAACCTTACAAGAAAGATGAAAGAGATAAAAGCTAAGGTAGAAGAGTGTGAGATGTGTAGAGGAAAGGCATAGAATGTTGGAGTGTCCGCTACTAAAACAAGAGCAGATATAGTGAAAGTTCAGGATCCGTCGGGTTTAGACGGAAGTTTGGACGAGATAGATCTAATTCTATAGAAAGTTATTAGGAAGAAGTAGAAGCAAAAGCTTCCACTCATACCAAAAGTGTATACATCTTTACAAGCTGGCAAAACAAAATTTCTCTAGCATTTCCCCTCTAGGAACTCCAAACTTATCAACTAACGAACACACAACACTATATATATATATATATATATACAAACACTTGAGGTTTGGGACGAATGTACTAGTCCGTGCAGAGGTAGTTACCTCCGTACGAAGGTGTTACCTCTTCACGAGGGTATTACCTTCATACGAAGGTGTTACGTTCATACGAGGCTACATCCGTATGAGATTACATCCGTACGAATCTCTCTCGTCCTATCCAAAATCCTGTGTTCGTATCTCAACTATACAATATTCAACACACGCTCTATCTAGCCTATTCTCACAATGGTGGACATACGTAATATGCACCAACAATTTCCCCTTGGTCGTCACTATCGAATATTGATCTTGAAATATGAGAGTCGTGTTTGAATATTCTGCAACTTCAATCAGGCATCTTGATATTTTCAGATAATTTGCCCTTGATTTATGATTTGGGCTTGCATTATCTTCATTATAAATAAATTCTCCCTGAAATGAATCTTCAGGTCTTTGTTCGCACGGCTCCGGACCTCCTCTGATTTCTAAACTTCAATCTTCACGAATAATCACCAACTCGAAACTAATCACTGCAGCTTCTTTGTTTCGACTATAACCACATCCGCGTTTGGTTTTTGATTTAACACTTTAGCACCTGAGCTGAATCTCTTAATCTTAAAAAAACCAAACCGGCAATTGATAGAGACTTCGAATCACCACCCGATAAACTTCAATTTAATGAATACCTGCGAAAATTTGAAATCCCATTTTACGTAATCACCCTTAAGCACACTCCTGAATGATTGATTAGTGTAAATGGACACAATCAACAAAGCTTTATTGGATAACAAATCGTCTGGTAACACATTCAGATCTGAGAAACATTCTTCCATGATCAGAATCACATTCTTCCACTTTAATCACGGTATCAGATATATAATCTTCTCCGATAGACCCAAAAGCAACTTAATCAACATACATCATCATTCCTCAGCGGTTAGTCGGAAAAACAATTCATCGACTCAAAGATTAAACATTCTAACACTTTAGACTATCATAAAGCTGTGATACTTTTAACTATGGACAATACTGATGCATCTCCTAATGCTAATCCTGCTAACCGGCTTGACAAAGACTCGGGACTCAAACCCTAAGACATCAATCTGATCTTGATCTGAAGAATCTGAACTTCATGTGATCACGAACTAACGAATCTAGATCAAATGCATCCTCGAACAATCTGACACTTTAGACTATTACATAAAGCTGTGATATCTTTTAAGTATCGACAATCCTGATGCATCTCCTAACGCTAATCATGCTATCCGACTTGACGAAGACCCGGGACTCAAACCCTAAGACATCAATTTGATCTTGATCTGAAGAATCTGAACTTCCTGTGATAATGAACTAATGAATCCAGATCAAATGCATCCTCGAACAATCTGAAGTCGGAGACACCAGGATACTGTTGCATGTCACGAATTTCAAAAATGTTGGAATTTCAATATATTCTAATTTTATTCCCCCTCATTTTTGCAAATTCTGACGTCTCTAAAATTTATCATTGAATTTTCCTCTCAAACTTGGCAAATTCACTCCTCTCTATTCTCTGAAAAACTCAACCGTGCAGAAAATGTGTCATTTTGGTAAACAAAAGTGAGTTTTTCATCAATACGGATTTTTCTGTTATGGCCCATTAATAGTCACTACTCCAAATGATAATCATTCTACACATGTATCCGTGACTACCCCATTATCTTCACGACTATATGATCGCATCATCAAATCTATTCACTAAAGCCCCCGACGGTGTCCTCGAACAGCCCATATTTGTCGTTAAAATCTAAAAGAAGACTTCAATCACCAATTTTTTTTGGGCACTCGTCTCGACCACACGATCAAAAAATACCTTTCTTTTTTTAGGCATTTTGAGTACCTTCGTATGAGGGGGTACCTTCATGCGGAGGTAACTACCTTCGTGCGAAGGAGCACCTTCGTGCGGAGGTAATTCCTCCGTTCGAACAAATCTGATATCATTTTTCGATCTAAAATGTTTATTATTATGAATTTCATGATGATTCTTTCATAGAGTAGGTCGAAATTCATTACTAATCAATCCTATGGTTTCAATTAAAATTTTTGTCCATGTATTATCCGTTTATTTGATGATTTACGTCTAAAACCCATAAAAGTTCATAATTCATGAGCGTAGGTGATTCAATCAACTGTTGGATCAATTGAATCGGTACCGTAGCTCTGATGCGAATTGAAAGTTTAGGATCCATCAGGTTTAGACGGAAGTTTGGACGGGATACATCTAGTTCGCTAGAAAGTTATGAAGAAGAAGTAGAAGAGGAAGCTTTCCATTCATACCGAAAGAGTATACATCTTTACAAGCTGGAGAAACAAATTTTCCCATCCTTTCCCTATTGGGAACTCCAAAACTTAACAACTAGTGAACACACACAATATATATATATATGTGTATATATATATATATACTTGAGGTTTGGGACGGATGTACTAGTCCGTGTGGAGGTAGTTACCTTCGCACAAGGGTGTTACCTTCATATGAGGCTTCATCCGTACAGGATTCTATCGGTATGAACCTCTATCTTCCTATCAAAGTACTGTGTTCATATCTTAACTATACAATATTCAACACACGCTCTATCTAGCCCATTCGCACAGTGGCGGACGTACATAATATGCACCAACATAGAGTATGTAGGCGGTCAAAACTAGTTTGCTAATAGCTATAACTTTGGTTGGATAAATCAACACAATACCAACTGGTGTTCTTCTGGTAATCCACCTGGTTTCTAACATAACCAAAATCATAACCAGGGGCAGGGTCAGTTGAGTTGTCAAAATTCGGGTAGTTATCAGGCTGGTGGGGGTAATGGAAGGAAGTTGGATAAGATAGAGAACTTGTTGACCCAGCTAGTAGTCAAATACCAGAAAACTCAACAAACCCTAGCCGAACATGACATCCTCCAGAAAAACCAACAATCTGCGTTTCTAGATCTTTAACAAACTGTAGAAGATATCGTTAAGCGTTTAGAAGAGAGACCTCTTTCTGGGAAACACACAAACATACTCGAACCCACATGTGAAAGAAATTACCACTAAGTCGGGTAGAGAATTAGAGGTTGTTAAGTCACCGGTTCAGGTAGAGGAAGAAGAAGCGGTTGATAAAGAGTTATAGCTAGAAGCCCCTCCGGTTGAGAAGGTAATTAGGAAATCGGTAGAGATAGTGAGACTGAGCCGAAAATTGACCATTCGCGTGTCCCATACACCGCTCCCTAAAGCATCAAAAATATGTAATGGAGTATAGGCATATTCTTGACATGTTGAAATTTAATTTTTTGTTTATCTAATCCCTCCAGCATATGCCCAAGTATGCGAAATTTTTAAAAGACCTACTGAAAGGGAAGGATAAATTGGAGGAGCTCTTGAATGCTCCATTGGCTGTGGAGTGTTCTGCAGTGGTGATGAACAACCTACCAAAGAAATTGACAGCTGGGCATTTTCACGATCTCGTGTTTGTTTGGTGCCGATGTTTAAAACCACATGTTGGCAGACCTAGATGCTAGCACTAAATTTGATGCCTTATTTACTTTATGAAAAGCTATGCCTTGGTGAACTAACCCCATCGCGCATAACTCTTTTGCTAGCAGATAAATCTTTCAAATATCCACGAGGCATTGTGGAAAACTTACTTGTTAAAGTTGACAAATTTGTGGTTCTCATGGATTTTGTAATCCTCAATATGGAGGTCGACGAAAACGTGCCTCTCATATTGGGGTGTCCTTTCCTTTGCACCGCAAAAGCTTTAATATATGTCTTTGACGGTAAAATCATGCATAGGTAGGTGAGGAGACTATAGTTTTCAATATTTCCTAGTCTAGGGCTAACTTGAGTGGAAAGGGAGAGTTCGTGTTCTCTATTGATATATCGGAGAATGCATTACCGCCCCGAGAGAAAAAGAGGTAGAAGTTGAGTGTAAAGAGCATGAGTTGACATTAGAGGAGGAGTTAGAAGAGGAACTAAATGGTTTACCAGTGTATAAGGTTGGAGAAGTGTTTGATTCGGATGGTGACATTGCAATGTTAGAAGCTTTGTTAGAAGGCACACCTTCAACAATGATTAAGCTAGAAAGAGAGAGTGGATAATCCTAGTCTAGAGGACGTACAAGAACCCGAGTGTGGGGATTCATTTGAAGAGGTTTTAGGTGAGATAGAGTGTTTAGAATCTTGGATAGGAACACTGAGTAAAACCCAGTGTGGGGATGGTGGTTTGGTTAGAAATTCTAGGTTTAAACATCCCGTTAGTGAGGTTACGTCTAGCATGAAAGATGGTGAAGTTTGGATAGAGAGAAGTTAAGTTACGAGTGTTTGTGCTAGAGGCCTGACTGTGAGTTACGAGGGTGAGCTGGATCTTCATGATCCTCTGTAAGTTTTAAAGAGAGTTTACAGGATTTGGGTTAGTACCCATTTGTAGAGTTTGTATAGGTTAGAGTCGTGGTCGTAGTTCTCATTTTTTGGTCTTGTTTGATAGTATTTTGTTTTGTTTTCGTTTTATGCTTTGAGTCATTATGCAGGAATTCGTAACATTTTCGGAGCAAAAGCATCGAGAAACGAAATTCCAGGTACGCACCACTATTAAATTTTGCTTAAAAGGGGTTTGGGAAACTTGGGTGAATTAGAAAAGTTTTCTAAGGCATAAATCCACAGAAAAGACAAAACTTTCTTTGAAAAACACCATTTCGCATCACGTAAGAGGGGTCTTTATAAACTTGCGTCGCGTGAGAGGAGCATGTCACAAACTGGTCAAAAGACCACTCGCATTGCGCGAGGGGACTACAACAACCCTCTCACGTCACGCGAGAGGCTGTAGGTCAAAAACAGGAAAAATGGGCACCCTCGTGTCACGTGAGGGTAACCCTAAAAGACTTCGCACCGCGCGACGAGAGGTTACTATGCGATAGATTGGGGTTTTTCCCTAAATTAGTTAAAATTGTTTTTCTTCTCAAAACTCATCTTCTCAAACACCTCCATCGATAACACACAAACAACCACCATTTGCCACAATTTTCACCACAACCCACCACCATAACATCACCCCTCGATCCCCCGTTACACTAGGTTACTAAAGATCCGACCTTTTTTCTCATATTCTTGTGTTTTTCTCCGTCGAAGCAAAGGTATGAATTTCCGTGCACTCTTTTTGTACTTTTTGGTAGATTAGTAATGTGTCCGAGTCATAGTGTAGCTTTTCGAGTCCAAGTCATGTGTTCGAGTTTTGGTTGCGGGGTGGTTGGTTTAGTTCGTATGGTTCGTATGCTTGTGGTTACGAGATGAGAATGGGTTAGTCTGTTTGAGAATGTGCTATTGTTTGATGTATATGCAGATAACATGTTGAGCTTTTGCATTGGTACATTAATCGGACAAAACCTCTTTCGTTAAGGGGAATTTCTCGACTCGAACTAAAGTTTTAACATTTTCCAAGATTTCTAAAATTAAATTGTTCGGGACTCAATGTTGGTACTTTAGCACTTAGTTTTTATTGCGGACGATTAAAGTGTCAGGATGGGGTAGCGTACATTGAGTCTGTAGTTGAGTTGGTCTTAGTTAGTTTGAGTTTTGATTGAGTCGTTTGGATTACTTATATGTTTTAAAAGTACAAGATCGCTCGCCTGTAGTCAATCTCCATTCAGGCGAGTTTCGGTCCGACGATATACTTTTATAAAGAGTAACCCAATTTTTTTTGTAAATTTTGTTTTCGGTCACGATTGCGAATGAAATTCTATACGGTCGTTTCCATTATAAAAAAAAATATTAATTACTAAAATTATAAAATAAAACTAAAATACCAAAAAAATAGTTTGTAAATACTAATGCTTTCTTCGTTTGTTTGTCTTTACTTAACTTAGTTTTGTTTTGTTTTGTAGACATGTCAGGCGAAGGTTTTTCTAGCGGAGCTAGTGGTAACAAGAGACGAGGACCTGATTTGGGAGATCGTAGGATCAAATATCATGCGGCTAAGGTTATACCACACTGCCGGTTATGAGGATCATGGATCATCCATACTACAATTTCAATTGGGTACACTAGAGTATAAGAAATTTGATGCTTTAGTTGAGACGGAGATAATGGAGCATCATACTATTGACTGGGATTGGTTGGATTCGGTTGGGAACGGGGACAAGATTCAGTTCATGTTGGGTTACAAATTTAAGGCCAACGGTTGATTGTTACTTGCCACAGTATGAGACGTTTATAATTGAGTTCCATTCAACCTTCCGACATAAGGAAGGTGCTTTTGATGAGCGAGACGTGGTCTCGTTTTCTTTGGGGAGGATGATTCATGAGATGTCTATGACGTACTTCGAGCTGGCTAGTTGGTTTTATAGTAGAGAGGAGGTTGAGACGCCCCAGTTTTTGACGAGTTTGAGGGGGGCGTATACAATTATGAGGGATTACAGTATGACATCAGCCGATTTGGCCTCGATTTGGGTGACCATTGTTGACACCCTGTTTTCCAACAACATGTTAGGATTAGGCATCAGAGATCCGGTTTTGAGATACATACAAAGGATCCTAACATGTACGCTTGTGGATAGGAAATCAGGGGAAAACAAGGTAAATTGGGTTGATCTGTTTTGTCTGTATTGTATAGTTCGGTGAAGGGAGACAAACCTAGCTTGTGTTTTGGCATGGTCATTCACGAGGGTCAAAAGAGGACATGGAGTTGCTCTTGATATGGGTTCTTACATTACTAGGTAGACTCAGAACTTGGGGGTTTTTCAGAAATATGATCCTGAGTATTTGACACCGGGCCAGTTACGACTTATTTTGGGATAGCAAGCCGGTATCTTTACTTTGATCGAGCCACCGATGTGGGTGATATGCTTTAAAATATAAATGTTTTTTATATAAATATTTTCTACATGTTTAAATGAATTTTGGGTTGTTTTCATTAAATTCTACTCGTATTTGGTTCACATTTGAGGTTTGATAATTTTAAGTGGAAATGAGCTAAATTGGGGTATTTTGATTTAATTTGAGATCGCGAGTAAAACTAAAAAAATAATTCATTTATATGTCAAATAAGACAACTAATTAAATTATTAGATCATTTAAACTACTTAATTTGCTTTATTTTGAAGTTCTTATACACGTACAGGTGATTGGAAGAAATTATGGAGTTACAACAGTTGTGCAAGGAATTAAATAGAGATCATATACAAATCAAAATGGACAAGTTGAGCTGGTGGAGACTTGCGTGGGCCATGCCCACTTACTGTCTTTTCTTTGGAGATCTCGCCTGTAGGGCCATAATTCGTGAAAATTATATACACCCAAGAACTGCTGGACGCAAGAGAACGGCTGTGTAAGTTATAAGCAACGAGCAGAAGACCATTTATTCTTAACCAAATTAATTAGAGCAGCCCATAACGAATGAAAAGAGGGTGTCGGTGCACGGAACTTTTGGGTTTGGATAACAATAGAGACCTGCTGTACTAATATATTCAATATACATAATACAAGGGGCGAACATAGAGAGACGGACAGAACAGTTGAAGACGGCTGAAGGATTCAAGAGGGATTATTAAGAGCTGGAGAAGGATCAATACGGGAACGAACCGGGATCGAGAGAACAAAATTTGATATGCGCCAGTTTTTATTTTTCGGTTTCTTTTTCGTTTAAACTCATTTGGTTATAAGTCTTGCTACTAAATATTTTTGTTGTCATTTTTCGGATATGTTTCTTGGCTAGTTTTATCATTCCACTTAGGTTGAGATGAACTTAGAACTTTTATTTTGATTTTTATATTTGATGTTTTTCGACTACGACGTGTTTTGATTTAAAGTAACTTTTATTTGTTGCTGATTATGAATATGTGCGCTTGTTCTTGGCTGTGATTATGTTTTGGTTATTGATTTTTGATGTGTTTGGAAAGAAGAAATTCACCCTGGGCACGTATTGGTCACTTATAGGTCGTTTATTCCGGGTTCTCGATCTAGAGTTTGGTTTTGGAAATAATCCAATATAACCAAGTTAATTAGATTAGCTAGATTAAGGTGTGCATCTAATCTTGATGATTAGAAATATGATTTGGGATTGCTAGGTCTATTCTAGGCGTTGTTTGTTAGTTTGAACACTCGATAGCTCGGGGTTTGTCTATTTATTTGCGTTTGGTGGTTCCTAGGTATTCGGTGTATCAAGTTGGGTTTAGCTTTACAATTAGAAGATCGTTAGGGTGAAATCTTATGAATTCTGATAGTCGTGGGATTTGGTACCTATCGATAGGTCGACTTGTCCATCTTAGCACTTCATTATGTCAACTGATTATTCTTCATAGCTCGGTTTCTAGGAACTTGAGAGTGGGGGTTCCGCTCTGAGCTAACTAGTTACTATAGGAATTAACCATCCCGAGCGGGAGGTTGGCCGGATTAGATATCAAATATTTAGTCGACTGTCAAAGTCATAGGTCATTACATAGGGATTCATTGCCTAGGTTGTTTCTCCTTCTGATTAATCTCAAACTCGTGTTCCCAGTCGTTTAGCTGCTTAGATTGTCTTAGTTTAATCTAGATATTAGTTAATTAAAAACCCTCAAAACCCAAATTAACCAGTTAAGTAATTAGTTGAGTCAGAGTCTAGTTAGCATCACTAGTGTCTCGTGGGTTCGATACTCGGATTCGGCTTTACTATGTACGATATGTACACTTGCCTGTCAGTGGTCTAGCATTTAGAGAGTCTCAGTTTATAAATTAAAATTAGAGTGTCTAAATTATGTTAGTTTTTATAGACCACATTTTGCACATCAGTCGGAGTCTCGGAAGGCTAGACCACAGGTTCAACCCCAAGGGCGTCAGCAGTAGCAGAGGCTCTCCAAGCCGAGATACCCACACATCTTAAGAGACCGAGGCAGAGGAGTGAGTTCCCAAGTCGTTAGTATTCCGTTACGTGAGCCACCTCTCGTACCACTTACACTTGATACTTTATATGAGAGGATGGACACGCGGTTTGGGGAGATGCGAGATATGAGATATACCGGGCAAAATAGGCAAGAGGATATGCTTAGGTATATGATGGGCCATACGGGTATTGATGTCTTGGTTCAGTTTCAGCCACAACTGGACAATGAGGATGAGGATGATTAGTAGAGTGGAGATGAGAGCAACAAGAGCAGGATTAGTATCTTTTCTTTTATTTTTTTATGTTGTTTTTGCTTATTTGGTCTCTACTGATATTGATACACTTTGATACTTTGGGTTATGGTTGGGATGGTTGGTATTTCATGCTTTATCTCTGTATATGTGGTTTGTTTGTTTGTGTTTTGTTTAGAGTGGTTATAGTCTCTTTCGTTCGTGTGTGAGGATTAGGAATTGTTTGCTTAGCACGTTCTAATTGGAGGGCATCTGTGGTATTGACTGGCACATGACAGTGTTGCAAATTACTAGCTAAGTCTTTTCCATTGTATATTTTGTATTTTGTATTTTATTTTTTTTATTTTTGTCTTCATTTTTTCTTGTTAAGTTGTGTTTCCATTCCTACATTGGGGACAATACAAATTTTAAGTGTAGGGATGAAATACTTGAGTTGTAGTTTTAGTTAGCTAGTATTAGTTGAGTTGTTTAAGTCATAAAAAAGAAAGAAAAATAGAAAATCCCAAAAATTCAAAAAAAAATTGACGAATTGGAGAAAAATGTTCTTGATTTTGAAGTTTGCATTAATATAAAATAGGGAAGATGATAAATAAAGCTGGGTGTCTGGTTCTCAAATAATAGTAATATGAGATGATAATTAGTGGAAAACGTGTCCGATTAGGCATGTGTGCGTAGGCATAGCTGATTGATAGGTTTTCATTGAGCTTAAAATATACTTAATAATGTTAGGACACTTGTGGGTTCTCATCTAGGAGAGATAGGGAAACCAAAACTGCGAAAAATAGTATAAGAAATGTCGTTATAAGTTAAAATTGTTACAATGTTTTACCAAACAAAAAATTTGAGTAAATGAGTTAGATAAAATGATGAGGCCTATGGAAGCACCCTTGGGGATGGTGACTCTGATCGAGAATCTGTCTAGGTTAAGTTAACAACAAATTGAAAAAAATACTGAGCTCATGTTGTTGTTACTAGGGACGATTACTCTGGTTCTGACAACCTCTGGCATAGGTATAATTATGTCTAGTTTTCATATAATGAAAAAAAGAGAAAATTTTGATGTTAAACTCTTTTATTTTTGGAAAAAAACGGTTAGGAAATAGTCAGGTGACTGTTCCTTTTGTTTCGTAAGCTTGAGGACAGATTAGGTGGAATTGCGGTTTCTAATTTGTTAGACCTAGATTGACTAACTACACTTAAATGAAATAAACATGATAAGGGTCTGGAAACTAGTATTGGTTTTAAGTGGATACATATATCTGCAATCGCGGTTAATACGTTAATATATTTTAAATAAAGTAACTAGTTTTGAAACTGGATGTAAACCTGATTATGTTTCCATAGCGTAATTCTTTTTAAGGATGAAAATAAAGTAAGTGTGAGGATATTTGATGTTCGCAAAATACATCTAGTTTTCATGTATAGTTTGTATAGTTTTCGAGTCCAATTGTGTCGTTTTAGGTAGAATTTGTATACTCCTAAGTTGGTTGTGAATTGTAGGTCTTGGGAGATAAAAAAAACTGAAACGGGAGAAAAATTAGCTAAGTTGGAAGACAACCGATCCCCAGGACGTGTACGGTTGATCGAACAATCAAACGAAGCGAAAAACAGGATAAAGCGCCCTGTCACATCATGAGACAGGGGGAGAGAAGTCCCTCGCATTGCTTGAGGCGTGGTTGTTGACTAGTTTTGACATTTTGTGTCTTGCGTAGCCCGAGACGGAGATCGAATACAATGCGAGGGGCCCTTGTTTGCAGAAGGATCGTGGTTGGGTTTTAGAACAGCATGTTATATTAATAAAACCTAATCATTATTAGACATAATTTATCTTGGACGAATTTACAACCCTAGAGACGAATTTTGTAGCTGTTGAAGGTGATTTTAGAGTTTGGAAGCATAAGGTTGAAGCTTTGAAGCACGGGATAGGGATTTCTTCGGGTTTTCGCAATTAAGGTTTCACGTTCTTGTTATCTTTGGTTTAAACCATGCTTAGTAAATTCATTAAGATGATTGTTCTTGTTGTAAAGACTATATTAGGCTAAACACTTCGTCACTGCCTAGGTTGATTGATGAATACCATGATTTGATACTTTGTTCTTTCGGTTTATGGATTAATTGTGGATTTTGTGATAAAGTTAAAGACTTTTGTTTAAATGATTATCGAGTCTAATAAGGAATCGATAGTTACTTGTGCCTTTCGCACTGTGAGGTAGATTGCATAAAGGGTAGTTTTATAATATGCTAGGAAGCCTATGAGGGAATCCTCTAAACCGGTAGTTTAACGGCTTTTAGGTTTCCTTAGGTTTCTTCTCGAGAAGGGTCAAGGGTCCTTCAGGTTATCCTTTAAGTTTAGCATTATAAGATCCCGGTTTCCATAATAAATTCATAACCGATAGAATATGTCGAACATGTGTAGGAGTCTGACCTAGGTAGTGCATCTCCCACGGATCACATATTCAGTTTTAGTTTGTGTATTTATTAGTTTTAGTTAATTTAGTTAATTTTTAGTAGTATGCTAGAAACCCCCCCCCCCAAACAACAAAACATATTAATAGAGTCAGTTTAGTAATTAATAATCGAGTCTAATATTTGTAATTAGTGGAGTCTCGTGGGTTCGATACTAGGACTTACTTAAGCTTTACTACATTGACCGGTACACAAGTCGGTTGTATGGTATATGTTTTATAGAGTCTTAGTTATAAATTTAAAACTTAGAGTGTCTAGTTTAGGGTTAAAATTAGTTAGTTTATTAAAACATCTCAAGAATATCAGGTATTGTAGGTCCCAAAACCAGATCTAATCGATATCACACTAACAAGCTTTAGAAATAGGATGAAGATAGAATTATTCAACTTGCATACTCTAATACAAGTGAAGAACAATCAAAGAGCCACCAAACCCTAATACGTCATCAACTATATATACTAGAGGGTTAGTGATCCAAAACCCTAAACTCTTAGGCCCAAGGCCTTTCCCCAAGCACATTACAATTATAATAACCCAATCCCTAGTCAATACTAATGCATAGACCTATTGATGCCTCTACAATATCCCCCTAGGTTTATTGTATTAGAAATAGCCTTATGCTTCAGGATTTTCAATCATGTGAAAATAAATTGTTTTGAATCACTATGGCCACTGCACTCGTCCAAGATTTCGCACATTCTTCATATTTATCACTTGCTTGAATTTGATTTGCACCCAGCATCAGAATGTCTTTCTCGTGAAACCTAATTAAATCCAAAGTATCAGCCAACCTGAATGCCTTTTCTTTTGTAACAATAACAACTTCTGCCATTCTCGAATCATAAGCCCAATAGCAGAGATTCTGTAGCACACCTTTTGGAAACTTTGGATCACCTGGAATGACCTTGTCTTTGTCAGTCGGTGGCCAGATAACGTTTTGAAGCCGTTTGTGAGTATGATGATCTCGAATGCCTGGGCTTTTCTTCAAATATGATTCAACAGTTTTCATCGTTGGGAAGTTATCGTTGGGAAGTTATGAGATACTTCATGTTTAAGCTTTGAATGAAATGCCCATCAAGGACCTCATTGATTTGGATTTGAGTCATAGTAGCGAGCTCTCAACAGACTTTTCAGATCAATCTTCGTCCACGATTCAAATTGTGTTTGCTTCGAATAGTATTCTATGTGGCCGCTGTCACCTCTGACTTGTTTCCGACTTTATCATAGGGGCTTGATCCTGTCTCCATGACATATCGGTCTGATACTTTGGATGGATCCTTTGGTTGAAAGTTTTCATCGAGGGATTTACATCTTGGTTCTTCATTACGAGCATTTTCTTGCTGTTGGTGTTCCTTTTCTGTGGCTGCTTTCATTTCTTTGATTTTTCAGCTGAAAGATATGCATTCAAACCTGCTTCATGCTTTACATCAGCTACAACCTTCCCGCTTCTGTGCGTTCATGCCGTGCAACATTAATAGGATCCTAATCCTTATCCGCAAATTGACTTCCAAACTTCTTCTGCAGCTTAGCCTTCATTTCATAAATCTCTATCATAAGCAGGCTCACATCACCCTGAAGTTGCTCAATAGCTTGGTCTCTGATAGATATCTGATTTTGTAAGGATGCTTTCCGAGCGTTTTTCAATTCATTTTCCTATTCTAGTAGCACGACTCTTCGCTGTAGCTTGCCAACATCCACAGTTTCATCCTCATCGCTATCAGACTGCTCGATAAATTTCATCTTTTCAGCTGCCATTCTCATTACGGCCTCTTCATACTCAGATAAATCACCGCCAGAACTGCCTGCCTCACCACGAACTCCACTAGAACTTTCTAGCTGTGATATTAGATCAATAAAAGTGCTTGAGCTTGAGGGCTTGGGGAGATCAGGGGCATCAGATGAAAAGGCGTTCTCTGTTTCACCATCTTCAAACTATGTTTCATCATAAGGAATGCTACCAGGAGATGGGATCCTAGAATCACCCTTAAGAGATGCAAGTAAAGCTTCAAGGTTCTCAGCAGAAATCAAATTCATTTCTCTAATAGTCTCCTCAGTTGTCTCTGTTTCAGCCTGTGCCGTTGCTTCTTCCTTTTCTTCTTCTGAAACGAGATCTTCAACGACTGTTTCTGGTTGTCATGGTCTGCTGACAATCTGAATATGTTGCTCTTCAGCTATGAACGCTGTCACTGGTTTTGGAGGAGATACAATTTCCTTGAACTTCCTATGTTTAATCATCTCATATCAACCAACAAACTTGACCTTATCAGAATCCCACTGCATGCATGCCGCTTTGAAACAACTCAGTCCTAGAAGCGTTAAGTTCAGGTGGTTTGTGCCTTTTATCAGCTCATGATACTTCTTGTCAATGATCATCTGCACAAATCTCGGATATAGCAGGAACACCTTCTTCTTTGTACTTTCCAACATACTCTTCATGTTATCAAAAATGAAAACCGAAAATTTGTAGTCCCAGTTGTTCACTAATGCAACAAGTGCTGCAATCTGTGTCTGATTCAGTTGGTCTTGGCCGCCTTTATTCTCTGAATAACACTATAAGAATATGTGAGCAAGGTACCTCCAGTATGGTGGGAATAGTTTCTTCAACACTGTTGGATATGCTCCTTCATAACTCATTCGATGTAGAGCTTTCATCACGCTATCTTTATCGAATGTAGTAGGATGACGTTCGCTGTCTCCAAACTATAGTGCGTCTGCCTCTAAAAAATAATTTCTCTTTCTCCAATCTTTGTTTCAATGTAAGCACCTCTACCCTTGACTTTAGCGTTGGTCCAAAAGTCCTGAATCATGTCTTCATCAATTACTGGATTAGTCTTTAAACCATGAGTATGTCGGCAGTTGCTCAGTCCAATAATAAGAGAATCAAATCTTTCCTGATATTCCGGCGGAGGATCAGACAAGTAGAATGCTTGATTGTGAAAAGCTTCAACTTCCAGCTTGCGTTTATCCATCATTTTCTGCACTTGAAACAGAGATGTCAACATTTATAGCAAAGGTTAATTTCCTCTAAACTGTATGATAGATCAACATAGTTGAAAAGTTAGCAGTTCAGAGGAGAAGGTCAAAGGAGAAGTGAAGTTCAAAGGTTTACACCGATTTGAACAGGTCAGATGAACTCGGATGACAAGGGTTCAAGTCAATGATCCCTTGTCATTCGAGAAGGTTCATATAAGAGCATCCGAGATGCATCAGAGATTCATCGAGATGCATCCGATATGAAGAAAAACTACCCCGAGTCTGAGATGAGAGAGAACCGTATAAACAAGAATTCGAAATGACTCGAAATGACCCAAGATGGGATTTATAAAGACTTGAAACATAGCCAGGCCCATCTCTAAATAGTTTTGGCCAGGTCCATCACTAACCTGGTCCATCTCAAAACAGTTATCAGAAATAGGTGGGTGTATTCGAGATGAGTGGGCCCACTCCAAACAGAAATATTTTAATCTTTTCGGGCCCTTATTAGTTTTAACCAGTCCTGATCAGTGACCCCTTTTGTCGAAATCTGCGATCCAAACGACCAAGCAACCAGTTTTTAAAGAAAGAGGAAATAATATATATAAGGGGGGGGGGGGGAGTTGCCATGAGATCAAATCAATTCTGAACTGATTAAGTAACATTTTCAGCATGAGTTGCTGAAACGGAACCGTGCGATTGGCAATATATTTGTCCTTCTAAACTCATCGCATCAATCTTCTACTTTCAACCTTGTGACTTTATCAAGTGAGTATGTCATAACATCCGTGTGTCCCATATCAAGGCATACCCCGGTGATCAAGGTAAGCAAAACAGTTCATCGTAACAAGATATACCGAGGTCATCCTTTCTTTTTACAATGTCCGACTTGTTGGTGAGCAGGTTAGTACAATCAGACTGCAAAGAGACCAGACAATATCAGACAAGGGTTACAGGCACAATACCTTATACGGTATGTTTTACTTTTGCAAGCAAATGGGATTTTCTCGTGAGAGATTTCCCCCTTTTAAGGATTTGGCCCTTCCATTTAGGCTCTTTTAAGGATATCCTGACTGTGCCTAGGTCTGCATGTATCTTGATGTAACAGAAGGGCAGTCTTGATTACCCCGATGACTTACCGGCATAAAGACTTGAAACTTCAGACGTCGGCTATCTATCAACACCGGATTTAAGACCATGAAATTATACGCCGATGATATGTTACCCGCGAGATGCATAGCTTGTCAGAGTTAGTCACTTGGTATCTTTTTGACTTTTGAGCGATAAGCCTATCAACACATCATAGAAGATCCTTGCTTTTATATCATCGATACCTTACATGTGTTAATTAAGTTCATTAGTTTGAACAAAGCAAATACTTCTCCCCCTAAATTTGTGCAGAAGTAGAATATTTTATGCACAAATTTAGTTATGTTGCTGAAAAAACAAGCGTTTTTTTGAAAGGATGCTTAGTCGGAAAAACACATCATTTTTAAAAGGTCCACAAGCATTTTGAATCTCGAATTGCTGACAGGTTTTGTAAAAACATTCGCTGTATTAGCATCAGAATGGATCTGTTCAGGTTTAATTAAACCTCTGTCGAAACAATCTCGAATAAAATGAACTGTGATATCAATGTGCTTGGTTTTGGAATGAAAAACAGGGTTTTTGACAATCTGGATAGCGGCATCATTACCACAATAGATAATAGCGTTAAGATAAGTCAAACCATAATCCTTGAGCTGATGTTGCATCCAAATAACCTGGGAACAGCATGCAGATGCTACAACATATTCTGCTTCTGTAGTTGATAAAGACACTGTTTGTTGCTTCTTGCACTGCCATGAAATAAGTCTTTCTCCCAAGTATTGGCATCCAGCTGATGTGGACTTCATATCCCTCTCTGTCCCTCCAAAGTTACTGTCAGAAAAAGCAAACAGATCAAAATTTGAATCTCTAGGATACTAGAGGCCCAATTTTGGAGCTCCCTTGAGGTATCTAAAGATTCATTAACGGCTAAAAGATGAGAAAGTATAGGATTAGCTTGATATCTGGCACAATGGTAGACCGCAAACATAATGTTCGGCCGGCTCGCAATTAAGTACATCAATGAACCAATCATAGATCGGCACATCGTTTGATTGACCGGAGCACCTTCAGCATCGTCATTCAGCAATGGTCGTTCAGCAATGGGCGAGTCAATGGGCTTCGAGTTTGACATGTTGAATTTTGCGAGAACATCCTGAACATACTTTCCTTGATGGACCAAGATTCCTTGATTGCTTTGACGAACTTGCAAGCCCAGAAACATAGTCATTTCACCTAGAGAGCTCATTTTGAACTTCTTCTTCATCACGTCCTCAAATTCTTTGCATAACTCTTCATTGGTAGAGCCGAAAATGATGTCGTCGACATAGATCTGAACAAGGATAAGATCCTCACCAATGCGTTTAATGAACAACGTTTGATCTATCATTCCCCGTACATAACCATGAGCAAGAAGATGTTCTGTTAGAGTTGCATACCATGCACGAGATGCTTGATGCAAACCATACAAAGCTTTATCTAACTTATAATCATATCCTTGCTTCTTTGAATCTGTAAAACAAGGGGGTTGAGTGACATAAATCTCCTCCTTGACCTTCCTGTACAAAAACGCCATATTGACATCCATTTGATAAACCATGAAACCCAAATAGGATGCATATGCCAAGAAGATGTGTATGGCTTTTAGACGAGCTACGGGTGTATATACCTCATCATAGTCAAGGCCTTCGATCTGTCTGAATCCCTGCACCATTAGCCAAGCATTGTTCCGCACGATCACTCCAGTATCGTCTTGTTTATTTCTATACACCCAACGAGTACCAAGAGCTCGTTTACCCTCTGGCAATTTCACCAATTTCCACACTCCCAGCTTTTCAAACTGATTGAGCTCTTCATGCATTGCATCGACCCATCCAAGTTCCTGCAAAGCAACATCAATGTTCTTAGGCTCAATCTGTGATATGAAACATGAATACAAATATGTGTTAATTGTTCCTGATCTACTGCGTGTTTGAACACCGTCAAATACAAGACCAATAACATTTGCAAATGGATGAATTTTTGAACACGTTGGGGAATTGCGTCATCTAGTGCCTGCAAATTAGATTCTAAGTTAGAAGCACTTCCAGACACTATCCCAAATTGCTCCCCCCATTTGATGCATCACTATGGGCTACATGAGGATCTACTGTGCAATCTAACGGAATCGGCTCTGGCAATGGTGAAGCTCTTTGAACTGTAGTTTTTTTGTGCAGAGGATTCAATGTTGCTGACAACAGTATTTTCGAGAACATGTTCTCGCATTATGAGGAACGATACATGTTCATAGGAACTTCATGAAATCGCGAAGGATCCACGGTAAGTTTCGTGAAAGAATCTTGAAGTGGGACAACATCATCTTCAGCTATGATAGGAATGGGTATCACCGTTTTTGAGACATCTGCATCAACAATCAAATCAGGTAGAATATTAAAAGAATGAAACAGGGAAGAATAGTCATATAACCAATAGGGTCCAAGTCATGCATCTTTTGGATTTTCTTCCAGCCAATCCACATAATACATCTCCATGACCTGCTTCATGATTTGGATGTAGACACGATATGAAGTGTTCTTTGCATAACCGATAAAATAGTATGGATCTCCTCTTGCGTCAAAATTTCCCTTAGCATCCATTATAAGGAGAGCACAAGGACAACCAAAAGTGCGAAAATGTTGTACCTAGAGTTTCTGTCCTTCAACTATTTCATAAGGTGTCTTCATGTGACGTTTGTTGATGAGAGCATGATTTTGTACATAGCAGGCTGTTTTCACTGCTTCTGCCCAAAATATTAGTGGAAGACAGCGGTATCAATCAACATAGCGCGTGCTGCTTCAATGAGAGTTCTATTTCGTCTTTCTGCAACTCCATTTTGTTGAGGAGTTTGAGCTGCACTATATTGACGATCAATCCCTTTTGAAGCACAAAAATTGTTCAGCTCGACGTTCTTGAACTCCGTTCCATTGTTGCAACGCATAATCTTCACTCGCTCGTTTCTTGGTTCTCCATGAGAGTGACAAATTTCTTTATCAGACTTGCAGTTTCACTCTTTTTTTCCAAGAAAAATACCCAAGTGAAATGAGAGTAGTCATCAATGATGACCAGGCAACAAGCTTTTCTTCCAAGACTCAGCACATTGAAAGGACCAAAAAGATCCATGTGAAGCAGTCCAGCACTTTGGATGTTGTGTGCACAAGCTTGGGCTTATGAGGCTTAGGTGTTGCTTCCCATGAGCACAGGACTCACATTTTTCAATCTTCATGAAATCCTTGATTGGTAAATTTTTGACCATACCTCTCTTCGCCAGTCGATGATATTCTTCATGTTAAGATGACCAAGTTATCGATGCCACAACATTCATCATGTTCATCAATTCAGAGAATAAGCAAGTAACTTGATCAGTGGGGGCTTTGTTCATGTCGATCACGTAAGCATTTCCCCTTCGTTCGGCTTTAGTCAAGTGCCAATCCTCTGTGATGACAATTCTAGGCTTCAGAACCACACAACCACATTTTATAAACAAAACCTCTAAACCATTGTCGCACATCTGAAAGACGTTGAGAAGATTGTGTTTAAGTTCACGAACGTAGTTGACATCAAAGAAGCTGAGAACCCTATTTCGGACTGTGCCTTTCATAGTAATGCTTCATATTTCTCCCCCTGACAAATCCCCTGTCATGTGTCTGGAACAACGACTATTCCAAAGTCTAACAACATCCCTCCATAGCCGTTCCTTGCACACAGAACAAGATTAGTGGGAGACAGGAACCCATATCATTTTCAACTGGGTTGGTTAGAAGATTTTAAGACTTGAGAAGATGAGGATATAAGATTTGGCACATGAGAACGCCCTAACTGAGATCTAGCAGTCTTTTTAGGTTTCCAAATCTTTAACTCTTTGTTGGTTGAGAAAACATGTGATGATGATGCGTTTAATTTCTTATATTCATTTACGAAACCGTTTGAGTTTGAACATTTTTATTGGTTTCCTTTGCTAGATTCCAGTCTCCATCAGAAGTTTTTTGATGACCTGGATGTCGATGGCACGAAGCCGTCTGATGGATGGAAATTTTGGACGGATAAGACCCAAAAGATGAACATAGTTTCTAGCTATGTGCCCTGGAATTCCACAATTGAAGCAAATCTATCTTTTTGAGAAAAAGACTCTTAATTCTGCTTGTGTTATTCTGGGGAGCTGATTGGGTCTCTTCTTTCTACTAGGTGCTGATTTCTTGTGCGCATTTTTACTCTTAGGAAAAAACCTACTCACAATTATCAGCACAAGAGTGAGTATCGACAGCTTTACCCTTCAACCTTGATTCAGTTGGTTTTTGAGTTGGGTTTTTCCTTTGATTAACAACACTTGAGTAAACTTTCTCCTGAATTTTCGTTATGTGATGTCTTCTGGTTTTTCTAGATCTTCTTTCTTTGCAGGAGTGGATTATGTAGTCTTAGTTTCATTTGTAACCTTTTCTTTTCAAACTGAACTCTCAGAAACGACTATTTCAGTTTCTTTGGAAGCGGTTTCATATGGAACTGAGCTTTGAGAATCAAGAAATTGGTCACCGGATGATGAGCAAGTTTTGTCAATGGTTTCACTGCCGTAACCGTCTTGCCATTATTTGATGAGTTAGAATCTTCAATCTGTTTCCTAGAAATATCAGACGTCTCTTATTCACAAGCATTTACATTCAAACAGTCCATCACAACAATATTTTTAGTTTCACTAGATTTAGAAATATGTGAGGTATCCGTTGAGGTTTCAGAAGAACTAAAATAGTTTTCCGAGTTATTCAAAACTGATGCCTCAGACTTCTTTCGACTGTCAGCTAAAACATGAACTGAATCAAAAACCATATCATTTGAAGTTTCAGTTTCAACAACACCGAAAAAACCCTGAGTCTCAAAACCATTGACTGAACAAAATTCCAAACATAGTCATCATGTTTATATAAAGAAACATATGTGTCATCAGCAACAACTAGATGAGATTCATCATCCACTTTTGATTGTTCCTCATCTATCACTGATTCTGCACATTCACTAAAGCAGTTAACTCCCTTTTCAGAATCAGAAGTAAAAATTGTTTTCACAAGTTCTTCAGATGGAGTTGTTGTTGACTCCTTTTCACCTTTCAAATTGTCAACTGACTCATTCGAGCAATCTTTGTTTATGATTTTTATAAAACTTATAGGCTTTTGAAATCAGTTGATTGGGTATTCTTATGCTTGAAAGGTTCAAAAGGAACGTAGTCACTTGGTTTGCCATACGCCATTTTATCATAATTTTCCAGTTCTTACTCAGTGAGCAGCATTCTTGAATAATTATAATTATATAGCGGAGCGACTTGTGAATAACCCAACCCTTTTCTGTTGTTCTCTTTATATGCCATTTGTATATTGCAAAGATTATGAACAATGTCACTGGAAGTATCATATTTCTTAATATTCAATTCATTTTGTTGAAACTTTCCAGTGAGAAGTCCTAGCTCAACTCTTACCATGTCGCATTCCAAAGTTTTTAAATCAAGTTTCGTTTCATAATCATGAACCCAACATTTCTGTTGGTTTACATCTCGGTGAATTGAGCTATGTCCTTCTTTAGTGCATCAATCTTTTCGTAGAGAATTCTACTGTTCTCACGAAGACCGATGTACTTTGACATGGCACTGTTGTAATTGTCACACCCGACCCGCAGCGGAATAAGAGTCGGGGCATAATTGGGTTATCACCAAAGCTCATGATATTTACTAATATGTTTCATTTCATTTAAGTCAAAATTACATTCTCAATAATCCAAACATGTTCATACAAATATAAAGAAAAATAATCAACTAAACAATCCAAGCTCTAAACCGCTTTATTCTTCTAAGCCAATCCTATGTGTTTCTTGCTGCGGCTGGATCACCTGTATCATGTGTAAAAATGGGGGTTTTTGGGTCAACATAAGTTGGCGAGTGAACCTTGTTAGATAAACATTTATTATTGATTTCTTGTTATCTTTATCATGGAAAAATTGTGCAATAGTCATATGTGAGCAAATGTAAATAATCAAACAATAACAATAACAACCACAAACGATAACATACAATAACATACAATAACATATGAACTTGTATGAATATATAACATGAATGAAACTGTATATGTTGGCAACGTCACATTCACGCTCATAATGTAATGGGGAACTGACGGCCTATGATGAATGTCTGTGCGATCAAGGCTCAATCAAACGGAGCCGATCATATGTTGGCAACGCCCGGTTCACGCTCATAATGTAATGGGGAACTGCTCAACGCTCATAATGTAATGGGGAGCGGCGGCCTATGATATTGCATGTACTGAAATAATAAATTAAATCTAAACAATAACCACACAAACAGTTGATACAAGCTGAATACACATTTGTTCATGATATGATGTATGCACAATGATTTAAATATAAGAATTGGTAAGACACGTGATACACCCCAAAAATGTGATTAAAACGGGGAATTTGTAGAGATTCACTCACATTGGGTGCGTTCGGTCGAAGATGATGAGATGCGCACGAGTTTGAAGGATTGATCAACGAGGATTAACTAACCTAAATAATAACGGAAGGTATAGTAAATGAGTGGATTTTATTAATAATTTTAATAGGATTTTTAGATATATTTTTGTGAGTTTAAGGCTATTTCCTATCTTTAAAAACATTATTTTTAAGTATTTTTTTTTATTTTTAAATTAAATTAAATAATTAAAAATAAAAAAAAATGTTGACTTTTGCGTTGACCATTGACCGTTGACTGTTTGACTGTGACTGTTGACAGTTTGACCGGTTCTATTGTGTGCATGTATGCGCCGGGCAGGACTCGAACCCGAGACCTCCCGTACGCGTGCACGCAGCTCTACCAACTGAGCTACGTGTCTAACCCGAAATAATTCTGTTTTTAATTATATTTATATACTAATTTAGTTTATTCAAAATTCTTTTATTTTCAAAAAGTGTTTTAATCATCGAACCGGAGCGTGCAACAGGTCTCGAACCCGGGACCTGTGGGTTAGTGTTGCACACAGTCCACCGCTGGACTGTGTGTCTAACCTGGTTAATATACCGATTTTTATTATACTTAACATCTACCGTGAGTTAATCCGGTTCAGTTAGAAAAATAAAACATCTTTATTACAGAGCATACGTGTGTGTCAAGGATCGAACTCGAGGCGTGTGATATATGTGCGCACACAGTCCACCGCTGGACCGTGTGTCTAACCGAGATAATATCCAAATTATATTAAACTTATAAACAACCTAACTTCGTCTTCTTCATTACAAAATCACAGACTATGAATACTCTACTGATTCTTGATTAATTCAATTGACAAACATTCAAACGACTAAAATGAAATGGCAGAGAAGATTTCGGAAGTAAACATACCGGAGAGACGATTTATCTCAGAATTCCGACGAAGTCGTCGGCTCTGTTTTTACGGATTTCGTCTGAGCGGACAGATTATCAATTTTATTAGCTAAATGCGGAATTGAAGCACTGAACAAGGATTACCAGAAGATTTAAACGACTATACCGTTTCACAGCGAGAATTGGGAACTTTCAGAAGTTTTCCGGCGAGAGTGAATTATCCGATATCGACGTCTGAAACTGATTCCGATTGAAGGGTTTGAGTTAGCAATAGCTTAACAACTGATAGACTATGAAAGAATTGAGAGACTTACTAATTTGATGGAGAATACGGTTTTCCGGCGAAAGTCCGGCGAGTTCAAATAGCTTTTCCGACGAACTGAAAGTGTTGCGAAAGTGAAATTTGAAGGTCTGCAGATGTGTTTGAGTCGCGAGAGGGGACTATGATTGGAGTAATTCGGGAAATGTAGGTTTTCGTTTATTAGAATCGATCAACTCTTGAATTCAAGTCCATTCAAAGCTAAATTGATTGGAGGTGTCGGTGTATCGGTTATTGACAGAAAACCGCGAACACTCAAACGTTTTTGGACATTTGGAAACCGATTTCGGTTACAGTTAGCGTAAACCGGTTGATTTATGGTTGAACATAAGATTTAATTGATTCCTAGAACTAACAAAAAACATCAGGTGGCGGAGTGGTTATATGTGTGTGTTTTAAGTCTTATACTTACCCGGCTGACCCGGGTTCGAATCCCGGCAGCCGGTTTTTTTATTTATTTTATTTTCCCTTTTTATTAATTATAATTTTTAAATTCTAATTTGTTTATTAATTATGCATTGTTTAAAATTAAAATTTAACATAAATACGCAACAAAACATTTATAACTTGATATTCGATTACAAACGAAGCGGGTTTGAAAAACCCGTTTTTGACAAATGTTACAGTATCCCCTACTTTTAGGAATTTCGTCCCGAAATTTAAATAATAGTAGTAGGAAAAAGATGCGGGTATTTTTTCGCGCACTGAGTCTTCACGTTCCCAAGTAAACTCAGGTCCCCGTTTCGACTCCCAGCGTACCCTAACAATTGGAGTGCGACTTCGTCGTAGACGTTTTTCTCCGAAGTCCATGATCTCTACCGGTCTTTCAATAAAATGCATAGATTCATCAATCTAAATATCTTCCAGAGGAATATTGAGGTTCTCATCAGCGAGGCACTTATTCAAGTTTGATACGTGGAACGTGGGATGAATTCTGTTGAGTTCTTCTGGTAGATCAAGCTTGTATGCTACAGGTCCTACTCTTTCGAGTATCTTGAAAGGTCCTACGTAGCGTGGTGCTAGCTTGCCTTTTTGACCAAAACGAACTACTCCCTTCCACGGTGATACTTTTAAAAGTACATGATCACCAATGTTAAACTCCAAGGGCTTTCGTCGTTTATCTACATAACTCTTTTGACGACTTTGAGCCGCTAGAAGATTGTTTCGAATTTGATGGATCTTGTCTGTGGTTTCTTGAATCAACTCTGGACCGGTGATTTGAGCTTCCCCAATTTCGTGCCAACATACTGGAGATCGGCACTTACGACCATATAAAGCTTCAAAAGGTGCCATGCCGATGCTTGAATGATAGCTGTTGTTGTACGAAAATTCAACTAATGGTAGATGAGCGACCCAATTTCCCTTGAAGTTTATGACACATGCTCGAAGCATATCTTCAAGAGTTTGAATGGTGCGTTCAGATTGTCCATCAGTTTGAGGATGATAAGCGGTACTGAGATCTAATCGTGTACCCAAAGCGGTTTGTACGGCCTGCCATGTTCGTGAAGTGAAACGACCATCACGATCTGAAATAATGCTTAATGGTACACCATGTCGGCTTACGATTTCGCTGATGTAAATACGAGCTAGCTTCTCGTTCTTGAAATCTTCGCGGATTCGAATAAAGTGAGCTGATTTTGTAAGACGATCAATGATTACCCATATAGTGTCATACCCACCAGAAGTGAGAGGTAACCCGGTAATGAAGTCCATGGTTATGTTTTCCCACTTCCATACAGGTATTTCAGGTTGGACTAGAAGTCCTGAGGGTCTTTGGTGTTCAGCTTTTACCTTGGAACATGTAAGGCACTTGGAAACAAAAACAGCAATATCCTTTCTCATTCCAGGCCAGCAGTAGGTGTATCGAAGGTCTTGATACATCTTGTCGGCTCCGGGGTGTATAGAGTATCGTGTTTTGTGTGCCTCATTCATAATGAATTCACGAAGGTTGTTGTGGTCAGGAATCCATATGCGATCTAGATAGTACAGAATACCGTCAGATTTAGTTTCAATTTTAAGTTCAGCTCCACAGGACAGCTCCTTTCGTACGTCGTCTTCCGTTACTGAAACATGTTGGGCTTCTCGAATTTGATCTTTAATGTCAGTTATGATTTGCGAACATAGAAGACGAATGGAATTCGCATAACCCTTTCGACTGAGTGCATCAGCCACCACATTTTCCTTGCCAGGGTGGTACCGAATTTCACAGTCGTAGTCATTTAGAAGTTCGACCCATCTTCGTTGCCCTATGTTTAACTCCTTTTGGTTGAAGATATGTTGAATACTCTTGTGGTCAGTGTATATTTCACAGTTAGTACCGTAGAGATAATGTCTCCATATCTTAATAGCGAACACAACGGCTCCAAGTTCTAGGTCATGGGTGGTGTAGTTCTTCTCATGAGTCTTGAGTTGTCTCGAAGCATAAGCTATAACCTTTCCTCTTTGCATTAGAACACAGCCTAGTCCTTGCCCTGACGCGTCGTAATAAACCACGAAGTCATCACAACCTTCAGGAAGAGTGAGGATTGGTGCATCACGGAGTTTTTGTTTAAGGGTTTGGAAGGCTTCTTCTTGTTTGGGTCCCCATATGAAGGGTTTTCCTTTATGAGTTAAAGCCGTGAGTGGTACAGCAATGCGAGAGAAGTTTGAAATGAAACGGAGATAATAACCAGCCAAACCAAGGAATGATCTTACTTCAATTGGTGTACGTGGCGCTTGCCATTCTTGTACCGCTTTTATTTTTGAGGGGTCGACATGTATTCCCTTGTCATTAACAACATGTCCAAGGAATTGTACCTCTTTTAACCAGAATTCGCATTTGGAGAATTTGGCGTAAAGCTTTTCATTCTCTAGGAGTGTAAGGATGAGTCGAAGGTGCCGTTCATGATCAGACTTAGACTTTGAGTAAATGAGGATGTCGTCGATAAAGACTATAACAAAACGATCGAGATAGGGTTTGCAGACTCTGTTCATTAAATCCATGAAGACAGCTGGAGCGTTTGTTAAACCAAATGGCATGACCATGAATTCACAATGACCATAACGAGTTCGGAAGGCGGTCTTTGGGACGTCTTCTTCATGTACTCTGAGTTGATGATAACCAGAACGAAGGTCGATTTTTGAAAAACAGCTGGCGCCTGGAAGGTGGTCAAGAAGATCCTCAATGCGAGGTAATGGATAGCGATTCTTGATCGTTAACTTGTTGAGTTCTCTGTAGTCGATGTACATGCGAAATGTTCCATCTTTCTTCTTCACAAAAAGGACAGGTGCACCCCAAGGCGAGGAGCTAGGACGTATGAATCCTTTGTCAGTCAACTCTTGCAATTGACTGGCTAGCTCTTGCATTTCGGATGGGGCTAACCTATAAGGAGACTTTGCAACTGGTGTAGCACCAGGTATAAGATCAATGCGGAATTCGACTTCTCTCAAAGGAGGAAGTCCTGAAATGTCGTCAGGAAATACTTGCGGAAAATATTTTACTACTGGGATATCTTCGAGTTTCTTCTCCATGGTTCCCTTTTTGACGACATGAGTTAAAAATGCCACATAATTCTTGCGAAGATATTTTTGGGCTTGAAGACAGGACATTAATCTGAGCCCTTTCGATGGGGTTTCTCCAAAGATTCGTAGAGTCCGACCATTTGAAAGAGGAATGCGTATAAACTTTTCACGGCATACAACTTCAGCCTGATGTTGGCTGAGCCAGTCCATACCAATTATAATGTCAAAGATTCCCAACTTTATAGGAATGAGGTCAACTGGAAAATCATGGTCGTTTAAGGTGAGAGTACAATTGCGTATAATAGAGTTTAATGAGCTTATCACGAATTTGGTTTAGGATGGGTTCAAACTCTAAGGACACAAAACTTTTATCCACGCCAGTATCAAACAACAGGGATGCATAACTACCATTGATAAGAAACGTACCGTTAACAACATTGCTGTCAGCTCTAGCCTGATTAGCGTTGATGTTGAAAGCAATTCCTCTTGCAGGTGGAGGAGCTTGGTTAGCTTGATTCACCGGATTTGCTTGGGCTTGAGCATGTATAATGTTCACCAAACGTGGACAAGTGTTTCTAAAGTGGCTTGGGTCTCCACAATTGTAGCAAGCCCGCATAGGTTGCACCATGGGATAGTTGGGTTGGTAGTATGATTGGGCTATATGTTGGGTAGGTGGTAGTAGTAGGGGTTGTTGGGCTTGACCCATTATTTGTTTGTGGGTTTGGGTTGAAGGCTGGTGGCGATTCGTTCGCTGAGGTATGCGACAGGTTTGAACAGTATGACCTGCGCGACCACAGCCGGTGCAATGTTGACAGGGATGATCAGGAAAGTGATGGTATTGGCAACGGTTGCATTTTGGTAATGGGCCATAGTATGGCCTTTTATATGGTGCAGGTGAGAGGGCAACTTGGGTAATGGGCGCAACAGGGATAGGGTAATTGGTTTGTGTGACAGCGAAGTTTCTGGTGTTACGTTTCCTCTTGTTAGCAAACTTAGAGGAGGAGGTGAAATGGTTTGAAGTTTGGCCCTCAACGGGGCTTTCTTTTTCTCCTCTTTAAATTTACCGTTGTGAATTCGATTCTCGGTCAGTTCAGTAGCTAGTTCCATAGCAGCTTCAAGTGTTGCTGGCAAAGTGCTGAGAACTGAATCTTGAATTTTCGAGGGAAGACCTCGAATATAACGCTTGACTAAACGGTAAACTGGGGTGAACAAGTTAGGGACCATCTGGTTCAACTCTAAAAACCTCTTGTTGTAGGAAATATGATCTCCCTCCTTTTGCTTCAAAGAATGAAATTCGTCCTCTAACTTTTTAATCTCACTTCTAGGACAGAATCGTCTCGTCATGATTTCCCTTAACTCCTCCCACGTTAAGGCCATTGCATCTTCGATTCCCCTCTTACCCTTTTCAGTATTCCACCAGGTAAGAGCTACCCCAAATAGTCTCCCGGTTGCGTATCGTACCTTGCGATCCTCGGGACAATCACAGTTAAGGAAGGTGTTTTCCATTTCCTCAAACCAGTGGAGGAGAGCAGCGACACCTTCGGTCCCTTCAAATTTAGGAGGATCGCAAGACTTGAAATGTTTATATGAGAACTTTTTGGTAGGAGGGTTGCCGATGTTCTGGTCTTCTTGCTGGGGAGGATTGGTGGGATTTGTGGCGAGAGGTTGTTGTACTTGAACCACAATGTCAGGAAGTACCGCGGCCATTTGTTTTGCGATTTGAGTGGCCAAGCGTTCGTGTGACCTTCCTGATCTTCTACCCCCTCGTTGTTGTCTAGCCGACATCTACAGGAACATACATAAGAAGATTGTGAGTTTATGGAGTCTTTTTAGGTGTCATGTGTCTTAAAGAAAATGATAATAACATAAATATCAATAATGCAACTACATCCATAGGATGTCTTGGGTTTGCTCATGTTGGGCCTCAAATGTCCCCCATACCTTCACCTGTATAGTCATGTGGGCCCCCATGACTATTGGCTTGGTAGGATTCACATTAGTATTGGCGGTTTAACACTCACATTACCCGAATGAAAACCACGAAATATGTTTACGAGATGTATGGTCGAAATGTGTCCAGGTGTAGACACAATGACAACTCAAAGTGGGTTAGCTCACACAACGTTTGGTATAGCATGCTTTGGCCTAATAGGTATTTCGTACTCTCATCATTAGTCCCCAGGTAGGAAAACTGGTCCTTTATTTTGGATTTATACGAATGCCAGCCTAGACAGGACGTTCCGACTATCGGTACTTGTACCCTTCCAGTTACTACATGCCCGTCATTAGAACTCACTTTGTTGTGATTTGAAAATACAAAAAAATCATTGTAAAAACAATCATGAAAATGATGTGGTGTGTGCTCGCATGGATATGATATGTTATGAGAATATGATTCATGATAGGCATTATATAATAATATGTACTTATGAACATGCTTGCATAACATTGAATGTAACATTAAACATAAAACATATAAACATCATGAATTTTGCATGTAACACACAAAAATCTTAAAAATTTCTAATTAACTATAGTATAGGCTCTAAGGGTCTAATAACCTATCCTATATCCCTATAGTCATGGCTCTGATACCAATCTGTCACACCCCGACCCGCAGCAGAATAAGAGTCGGGGCATAATTGGGTTATCACCAAAGCTCATGATATTTACTAATATGTTTCATATTCATTTAAGTCAAAATTACATTCTCAATAATCCAAACATGTTCATACAAATACAAAGAAAAATAATCAACTAAACAATCCAAGCTCTAAACCAGTTTATTCTTCTAAGCCAATCCTATGTGTTTCTTGCTGCGGCTGGATCACCTGTATCATGTGTAAAAATGGGGGTTTTTGGGTCAACATAAGTTGGCGAGTGAACCTTGTTAGATAAAACATTTATTATTGATTTCTTGTTATCTTTATCATGGAAAAACTGTGCAATAGTCATATGTGAGCAAATGTAAATAATCAAACAATAACAATAACAACCAAAAACGATAACATACAATAACATATGAACTTGCATGAATATATAACATGAATGAAATTGTATATGTTGGCAACGTCACGTTCACGCTCATAATGTAATGGGGAACTTACGGCCTATGATGAATGTCTGTGCGATCAAGGCTCAATCAAACGGAGCCGATCGTATGTTGGCAACGCCCGGTTCACGCTCATAATGTAATGGGGAACTGCTCAATGCTCATAATGTAATGGGGAGAGGCGGCCTATGATATTGCATGTACTGAAAATAATAAATTAAATCTAAACAATAACCACACAAACAATTGATACAAGCTGAATACACATTTGTTCATGATATGATGTATGCACAATGATTTAAATATAATAATTGGTAAGACACATGATACACCCCAAAAACATGATTAAAACGGGGAATTTGTAGAGATTCACTCATATTGGGTGCGTTCGGTTGAAGATGATGAGATGCGCACGAGTTTGATGGATTAACTAACCTATATAATAACGGAAGGTATAGTAAATGAGTGGATTTTATTAATAATTTTAATAGGATTTTTAGATATATTTTTGTGAGTTTAAGGCTATTTCCTATCTTTAAAAACATTATTTTTAAGTATTTTTTTGATTTTTAAATTAAATTAAATAAATAAAAATATAAAATTTTTTTTTGACTTTTGCGTTGACCCTTGACCGTTGATTGTTTGACTGTGACTGTTGACTGTTTGACCGGTTCTATTGTGTGCATGTATGCGCTGTCACACCCCGACCCGCAGCGGAATAAGAGTCGGGGCATAATTGGGTTATCACCAAAGCTCATGACATTTACTAATATGTTTCATATTTATTTAAGTCAAAGTTACATTCCCAAATATCCAAACATGTTCATACAATCCAAGAAAAATAAACCAAACAAAACAATCCCAACTCTAAATCATTTCATTCTTCTAGTCCCATCCTAAGTGTTTCTTGCTGCAGCTGAGTCACCTGTATCATGTGTAAAAATGGGGGTTTTTGGGTCAACATAAGTTGGCGAGTGAACCTTATTAGATAAACATTTATTATAGATTTACTTGTTAGTTTATCAATGAAAAATTGTGCATAATCATAAATGAGAAAATGTAAATAATCAAGCAGTGGCAAATAGCAATAACAACTATAACATAAAATAACATATGATAGCATACATGAACATACCAACATCATACGATAAATATCATAAATGAAACTGTGCGATCAAGGCTCAATCAAACGGAGCCGATCGTATTGCATGTACTGAAAATGAAAATGTCTGTGCGATCAAGGCTCAATCAAACGGAGCCGATCGTATGTGGGCACGCCAGGTTCAACCTCATAATGAAATGGGGAACATGCTCAACGCTCATAATGTAATGGGGAGCGGCGGCCTACGAAATTGCATGTACTGAAAATAATAAATTGCATTCAACAATAACTACACAACAGAAACAAACTGAATACACATGTTCATGATATGATGTATGCACAATGGTTTAATTATAATATATACAACAAGACACATGATACACCCCAAAACGTAATTAAAACGGGGAATTTGTAAGATTCACTCACATTGGGTGCGTTTGAATGGAGATGACGAGATGCGCACGAATCGGGAGAATTGAACAACGAGAATTTCTAACCTAAATAATAACGGAAAAATACAGCAAATGAGTGGATTTTATTAAGGATGTTAATAGAATTTTTAGATATATTTTCGTGAGTTCAAGGCCATTTTCTATCTTTAAAAATGTTATTTTTAAGTATTATAAATTGATTTTTAAATTAAATTAAATAAATAAAAATATAAAAAAAAATTGTTTATTTTGCGTTGACCGTTGACCATTGACCGTTGACCGTTGACCTGTTGACCGGTTCGTATGTGAAATTGTTTGTGCCAGGTGAGGCTCGAACCCGAGAATTCCCGTACGCGTGCACGCAGCTCTACCAACTGAGCTACGTGTCTAACCGAAATAATCTTGTTTTTAATTATATTTATACACTTATTCAGTTTAACCGAAATTCTTTTAATTGCAAAAACATTTTAATTCAACAAACCGGTGCCAGTGACGGGTTTCGAACGCGCGACATGTGACTTAGTGTTGCACACAGTCCACCGCTGGACTGTGTGTCTAACCTGGTTAATATCTCGGTTTTTATTATACTTAACAACTAACGAAGTTAACCCGGTTTAGTTTTTAAACAAAAAGGCATTTTATTACATAAGGTGTGCGTGTATCAGGAATCGAACTCGGGACATGCGTATATATTTTGCACACAGTCCACCGCTGGACTGTGTGTCTAACCCGTTCATTTTACAGGTTTTAAATAAACTTATAACATAACTAACTTCGTCTTCTTCATTCAAATTTCCGACGACTGAATCACTGATCCGTTTCTTGTTTTTACGATTAACAAATATTCTTAAGGCTAAAATGAAATGACAGAGACGGTAATTAGAGGTGAACATACCGATGAACGGTTTATTTCAGAATTCCGGCAATGTGTCGGTCCCTGTTTTTATGCTCTTCAACTGAACAAGACAATTAACCGTTTTTATTAGCTAATCGTGAAATTGAAGTATTCAGCAATTGTTAACAGAGGGTTTGAATGCCCTTACCGATTCTCAGATGAATATAGAGATTTTCAGAATCTTTCCGGCGAACTGAAATTAGCTGAATACAGTGCCTGAATTCGATTTCAATTGAGAGGTTTAAGTTAGAAATAGCCTAACAATTGTTGAACTACAATGATATTGAAAGATTTACCGTTTGAGGATGAATACGGTTTTCCTGCGACTTTTGCAGAAAATTCCGGCGAGTTGATTTAGACGTTCTGATGGTCTGAAAATGTGACGAGAGTGAAATGGAGTATTGGTATGACGTTTCTGAGTCGCGAGAGGGGTCTGGAGTTGAAGTAATTGGGACTTTGATTCTTTTCGGTTATAAAAACCGATAGTAATGAAAATTGATGTTCAATCACTACCGAATTGATTAAAGACATCGGTTCATCGGTTATAAACGTAAATGCGCGAGTAATCAAACGATTTGACGATTGAATTGCCGATTTCCGTTTCTCAGTTGGCGCAACCGGTTTAACCTAGTTTGTATATAAATGTTATTTGTTTCCTAGGGATAACAGAAAATAACAAGTGGCGGAGTGGTGATGCAAGTGTGTGTTAAGTCGTTGGATCCAGTTCTGGCTGACCCGGGTTCGAGTCCGGCAGCCACATATCCTTTTTAATTATTTTGTTTTAACTTTTTATCAAATCTAATTTTTATAGTTTAGTTTATTTATTAATTATGTATCATTTTAAATCAAAATAATCATAAATATTCAACGTGACATTTATAACTTGATATTCGATTACAAAACGGAGCGGGTTTTGGAAACCCGTTTTTGACAAATGTTACAGTATCCCCTACTTTTAGGAATTTCGTCCCGAAATTTAAGTAGTTGAGTAGTAGGAAAAAGATACGGGTATTTTTCACGCATTGAGTCTTCACGTTCCCAAGTAAACTCAGGTCCCCGTTTCGACTCCCAGAGTACCCTAACAATTGGAATGCGACTTCGTCGTAGACGTTTCTCTCCGAAGTCCATGATCTCTACTGGTCTTTCAATAAAATGCATAGATTCATCAATCTGAATTCTTCCAGAGGAATGTGGAGGTTTTCATCAGCGAGGCACTTCTTCAAGTTCGACACGTGGAACGTGGGATGAATCTTGTTGAGTTCTTCTGGTAGATCAAGCTTGTATGCTACAGGACCTACTCTTTCGAGTATCTTGAAAGGTCCTACGTAACGTGGTGCTAGCTTGCCCTTTTGACCAAAACGAACTACTCCCTTCCACGGTGATACTTTTAGTAGTACATGATCACCAATGTTAAACTCTAAGGGCTTCCGTCGTTTATCTGCATAACTCTTTTGACGACTTTGAGCCGCTAGAAGATTGTTTCGAATTTGATGGATCTTGTCTGTGGTTTCTTGGATCAATTCTGGACCAGTAATTTGAGCTTCCCCAATTTCGTGCCAACATACAGGAGATCGGCACTTACGACCATATAAGGCTTCAAAAGGCGCCATGGCGATGCTTGAATGATAGCTGTTGTTGTACGAAAATTCAACTAACAGTAGGTGGACATCCCAATTTCCTTTGAAGTCTATGACACATGCTCGAAGCATATCTTCAAGAGTTTGAATGGTGCGCTCAGATTGTCCATCAGTTTGAGGATGATAGGCGGTACTGAGATCTAATCGCGTACCCATAGCGGATTGTACTGCTTGCCATGTTCGTGAAGTGAAAGAACCATCACGATCAGAAATAATGCTTAACGGTACCCCATGTCGGCTTACGATTTCGCTGATATAGATATGAGCAAGCTTTTCGTTCTTGAAATCTTCGCGGATAGGAATAAAGTGAGCTGATTTTGTAAGTCGGTCGATAATTACCCATATAGTGTCATACCCACCAGAAGTGCGAGGTAACCTGGTAATAAAATCCATGGTTATATTTTCCCACTTCCATACAGGTATTTCAGGTTGGACGAGAAGTCCTGAGGGTCTGTGGTGTTCAGCTTTCACCTTGGAACATGTAAGGCACTTAGAAACAAATACAGCAATATCCTTCTTCATTCCAGGCCACCAATAGGTATATCGTAGGTCTTTATACATCTTATCGGCCCCTGGGTGTATAGAGTATCGCGTTTTGTGAGCTTCATTCATAAGAGTTTCATGAAGATTGTTGTGGTTAGGAATCCAGATACGATCTAGGTAGTACAGAATACCGTCAGATTTAGTTTCAATTCTTAGCTCAGCTCCACAGGACATCTCCTTTCGTACATCTTCTTCTGTTATCGAAACGTGTTGGGCTTCTCGAATTTGATCTTTAATGTCGGTTATAATTTGCGAACATAGAAGATGAATGGAGTTCGCATAACCCTTTCGACTAAGTGCATCAGCCACCACATTTGCTTTACCAGGGTGGTATCTAATTTCACAGTCGTAATCATTTAGAAGTTCGACCCATCTTCGTTGCCTCATGTTTAACTCCTTTTGATTGAAGATATGTTGAAGACTCTTGTGGTCAGTGTATATTTCACACTTAGTACCATAGAGATAATGTCTCCATATCTTAAGAGCGAACACAACGGCTCCAAGTTCTAGGTCATGAGTGGTGTAGTTCTTTTCTTGTGTCTTGAGTTGTCTCGAAGCATAAGCTATGACTTTTCCTCTTTGCATTAGAACACAGCCTAATCCTTGCCCTGACGCGTCGCAATAAACTACAAAATCATCACAACCTTCAGGAAGAGTGAGGATTGGTACATCACAAAGTTTTTGTTTAAGGGTTTGGAAAGCTTCTTCTTGCTTGGGTCCCCATATGAAAGGTTTTCCCTTATGAGTTAAAGTCGTGAGTGGTACAGCAATGCGAGAGAAGTTTGAAATGAACCGACGATAATAACAAGCCAAACCAAGAAAAGATCTTACTTCAGTTGGTGTACGTGGAGCTTGCCATTCTTGAACCGCTTTGATCTTTGAAGGGTCGACATGTATTCCCTTGTCATTGACTACATGCCCGAGGAATTGCACCTCTTTTAACCAGAATTCACATTTAGAGAATTTGGCATAAAGCTTTTCCTTTTTTAGAAGTGCAAGGATGAGTCGAAGATGACGCTCATGATCATATTTAGATTTTGGATAAATAAGAATATCGTCGATGAAAACTATGACAAATCGATCAAGATAAGGTTTGCAGACTCTGTTCATTGGATCCATAAAGACAGCTGGTGCGTTGGTTAAACCAAATGGCATGACCATGAATTCATAATGGCCATAACGAGTTCGAAAAGCAGTCTTAGGGACGTCTTCTTCATGCACTCTAAGTTGATGATAGCCAGATCGAAGGTCGATTTTTGAAAAGCAATTGGCACCTTGAAGTTGGTCAAGAAGATCATCAATGCGAGGTAAAGGGTAGCGATTCTTGATTGTTAATTTGTTGAGCTCTCTGTAGTCGATGCACATACGAAACGATCCTTCTTTCTTCTTTACGAAAAGAACAGGTGCACCCCAAGGCGATGAGCTGGGACGTATAAATCCCTTGTCCGTCAACTCTTGTAATTGACTGGCTAGCTCTTGCATTTCAGAGGGGGCTAACCTATAAGGAGACTTTGCAACTGGTGTAGCACTAGGTATAAGATCAATACGGAATTCGACGTCTCTAACTGGAGGAAGTCCTGAAATGTCGTCAGGAAAAACTTGCGGGAAGTCTTTTACTACAGGAATGTCTTCAAGTTTCTTCTCCATGGTTCCCTTTTTGATGATATGAGCTAAAAACGCGACATAATTCTTGCGAAGATATTTTTGAGCTTGAAGACAAGACATTAAGCTGAGCCCTTTTGACGAGGTTTCACCAATGATTCGAAGAGTCTGGCCGTTTGAAAGAGGAATACGAATAAATTTTTCACGACATACAACTTCTGCCTGATGTTGACTGAGCCAATCCATGCCGATTATGATATCAAAACTTCCCAGCTTCATAGGAATAAGGTCGACTGAGAAATCGTGGTCGTTTAAGGTGAGTGTACAGTTGCGTATAATAGAGTTTAATGGAACTGGTTTCCCGTCCGCAACTTCTACCGTTATGGATTCCGTGAGCTTATCCCGATTTTTGTTTAAGATAGGTTCAAATTCGAAAGACACAAAACTTCTATCCGCACCAGTATCGAATAACATAGATGCATATCTACCATTTATAAGGAACGTACCGTTAACCACATTGCCGTCAGCTCTAGCCTGATTCGCGTTAATATTGAAAGCTCTTCCTCTTGCAGGTGGAGGAGCTTGGTTCGTTTGATTCACCGGGTTGGCTTGGGCCTGAGCATGGATGATGTTTACCAACCTTGGACAAGTGTTTCTGAAATGGCTTGGGTCTCCGCAATTGTAGCAAGCCCGCATAGGTTGGCCCATAGGATAATTGGGTTGATAGTATGTTTGGGCTAAATGTTGGGTGGGTGGAAATGGTAGGGGTTGTTGGGCTTGACCCATTAACTGTTGGTGGGTTTGGGTTAAAGGTTGGTGGCGGTTCGTTCGTTGAGGCATGCGGCAGGTTTGAACAGTATGGCCTGCGCGACCACAGCCGGTGCAATATTGGCAAGGATGATCAGGGGAATGGTGATATTGGCAACGGTTGCATTTTGGTAGCGGGCCAGTGTAAGGTCTTCTGTATGGTGCGGGTGAAGTAGTGACTTGAGTAATGGGTGCAGCAGGAATAGGGGAGTTGGTCTGAGTAACTGCAAAATTTCTGGTGTTGCGCTTCCTCTTGTTAGCAAACTTAGAGGAAGAGATGGGATGGTTTGAAGTTTGACCCTCAACAGGGGCTTTCTTTTTCTCTTCTTTGAACTTCCCGTTGCGAATTCGGTTCTCGGTCAGTTCAGTTGCTAGCTCCATAGCAGCTTCAAGTGTTACTGGTGAGATGCTGAGAACTGAATCTTGGATTTTCGAGGGAAGTCCTCGAATATAATGCTCGATCAGACGATAAGTTGGGGTGAACAAATTTGGAACCATTTGGTTCAACTCCAAGAACCTCTTGTTATAGGTGGTGTGATCACCCTCCTTTTGCTTTAGAGAATGAAATTCGTCCTGCAGCTTTTTAATTTCACTCCTAGGACAGAAACGCCTAGTCATGATTTCCCTTAACTCCTCCCAAGTTAAGGCCATTGCATCTTCCGTCCCCCTCTTCCCTTTCTCAGTATTCCACCAAGTGAGAGCTACCCCAAATAGTCTCCCGGTGGCGTATCGCACCTTGCGATCCTCAGGACAATCGCAGTTTAGAAAGGTGTTTTCCATCTCCTCGAACCAATGTAGGAGAGCAGTGACACCCTCGGTCCCTTCAAATTTAGGAGGATCACAAGACTTGAAATGTTTGTATGAACACTTGCTGGTAGGAGGGTTGTCGATGTTCTGGTCATGCTGTTGGGGAGGGTTAGTAGGATTTGTAGCGAGGGCTTGTTGCACTTGGACCACAATGTCAGGCAGTATCGTGGCCATTTGTTTCGCGATTTGGGTGGCTAAGCGTTCCTGAGACCTTCCTGATCTTTTACCCCTTCGTTGTTGTCTGGACGACATCTACAGGAACATACATGAGAAGATTGTGAGTTTATGGTGTCTTTTTAGGTGTCATGTGTCTTTAAGAAAATGAAAATAACATAAATATCAATAATGCAACTACATCCATAGGATGTCTTGGGTTTGCTCATGTTGGGCCTCAAATGTCCCCCATACCTTCACCCATATAGTCATGTGGGCCCCCATGGCTATTGGCTTGGTAGGATTCACATTAGTATTGGCGATTTAACACTTGCATCACCCAAATGCAAACCACAAAATATGTTCATGAGATGTTTGGTCGGAACGTGTCCAGGTGTAGACACATGATACACCCCAAAAACATGATTAAAACGGGGAATTTGTAGAGATTCACTCACATTGGGTGCGTTCGGTTGAAGATGATGAGATGCGCACGAGTTTGATGGATTAACTAACCTATATAATAACGGAAGGTATAGTAAATGAGTGGATTTTATTAATAATTTTAATAGGATTTTTAGATATATTTTTGTGAGTTTAAGGCTATTTCCTATCTTTAAAAACATTATTTTTAAGTATTTTTTTGATTTTTAAATTAAATTAAATAAATAAAAATATAAAAAATTTTTTTGACTTTTGCGTTGACCCTTGACCGTTGACTGTTTGACTGTGACTGTTGACTGTTTGACCGGTTCTATTGTGTGCATGTATGCGCTGTCACACCCCGACCCGCAGCGGAATAAGAGTCGGGGCATAATTGGGTTATCACCAAAGCTCATGACATTTACTAATATGTTTCATATTTATTTAAGTCAAAGTTACATTCCTAAATATCCAAACATGTTCATACAATCCAAGAAAAATAAACCAAACAAAACAATCCCAACTCTAAATCATTTCATTCTTCTAGTCCCATCCTAAGTGTTTCTTGCTGCAGCTGAGTCACCTCTATCATGTGTAAAAATGGGGGTTTTTGGGTCAACATAAGTTGGCGAGTGAACCTTATTAGATAAACATTTATTATAGATTTACTTGTTAGTTTATCAATGAAAAATTGTGCATAATCATAAATGAGCAAATGTAAATAATCAAGCAGTGGCAAATAGCAATAACAACTATAACATACAATAACATATGATAGCATACATGAACATACCAACATCATACGATAAATATCATAAATGAAACTGTGCGATCAAGGCTCAATCAAACGGAGCGATCGTATTGCATGTACTGAAAATGAAAATGTCTGTGCGATCAAGGCTCAATCAAACGGAGCCGATCGTATGTGGGCACGCCAGGTTCAACCTCATAATGAAATGGGGAACATGCTCAACGCTCATAATGTAATGGGGAGCGGCGGCCTACGAAATTGCATGTACTGAAAATAATAAATTGCATTCAACAATAACTACACAACAGAAACAAACTGAATACACATGTTCATGATATGATGTATGCACAATGGTTTAATTATAATATATACAACAAGACACATGATACACCCCAAAACGTGATTAATCTCAGAATTCCGGCAAGGCGTCGGCTCTGTTTTTTATGAACTTCAACTGAGCGAACAAATTAACAATTTTGATTAGTTAATTGTGGAATTGAAGTACTAAACAAGAATTATCAGAAGATTTGAATGACTATACCGTTTTACAGCGCAAGTTAGGAATTTTCAGAAATTTTCTGGCGAGAGTGAATTATCCGATATCGACGGCTGAAATTGATTCCGATTGAAGAGTTTGAGTTAGCAACAGCTTAACAACTGATAGACAATGAAAGAATTGATAGACTTACTGATTTAGTGGAAAATACGGTTTTCCGGCGAAAGTCCGGCGAGTTCAAATAGCTTCTCCGACGAACTGAAAGTATTGCGGAAATGAAATTGAAGGTTTGCAGAATGTGTTTGAGTCGCGAGAGGGGTCTATGATTGAAGTAATTCAGAAAATTTGCGGTTATTAAAAACCGATCCACTCTTGAATTCAACTCCATTCAAAGCTAAATTGATTGGAGGTGTCGTTGTAGCGGTTATAATCGGTAAACCGCGAACAATCAAACGTTTTTGGACGTTTGGTGACCGATTTCGGTTACAGTTGGCTTAACCAGATTGATTTAGGATTGACCATAAAATTTAATTGTTTCCCAGAATTTACAGAAAACATCAAGTGGCGGAGTGGTTATATGTGTGTGTGATAAGTCTTTGAGCTTAAACCCGGCTGACCCGGGTTCGAGTCCCGGCAGCCTATTTTTCTTTTTATTTATTTTATTTTTACTTTTTATCAATTATAACTTTTATATTCTAGTTTGTTTATTAATTATGCATCATTAAAAATTAAAATGGACATAAATACGCAACGAAACATTTATAACTTGGTATTCGATTACAAACGGAGCGGGTTTGGAAAACCCGTTTTTGACAAATGTTACAGTATCCCCTACTTTTAGGAATTTCGTCCCGAAATTTAAGTAGTAGTAGTAGGAAAAAGATGCGGGTATTTTTCGCGCATTGAGTCTTCACGTTCCTAAGTAAACTCAGGTCCCCGTTTCGACTCCCAGCGTACCCTAACAATTGGAATGCGACTTCGTCGTAGACGTTTTTCTCTGAAGTCCATGATCTCTATTGGTCTTTCAATAAAATGCATAGATTCATCAATCTGAATATCTTCCAGAGGAATATGGAGGTTCTCATCGGCGAGGCACTTCTTCAAGTTTGATACGTGGAATGTGGGATGAATCCTGTTGAGTTCTTCTGGTAGATCAAGCTTGTATGCTACAGGTCCTAATCTTTTGAGTATCTTGAAAAGTCCTACGTAGCGTGGTGCTAGCTTGCCTTTTTGACCAAAACGAACTACTCCCTTCCACGGTGATACTTTTAAAAGTACATGATCATCAATGTTAAACTCCAAAGGCTTCCGTCGTTTATCTGCATAACTCTTTTGACGACTTTGAGCCGCTAGAAGATTGTTTCGAATTTGATGGATCTTGTCTGTGGTTTCTTGAATCAACTCTGGACCGGTGATTTGAGCTTCCCCAATTTCGTGCCAACATACTGGAGATCGGCACTTACGACCATATAAAGCTTCAAAAGGTGCCATGCCGATGCTTGAATGATAGCTGTTGTTGTACGAAAATTCAACTAATGGTAGATGAGCGTCCCAATTTCCCTTGAAGTCTATGACACATGCTCGAAGCATATCTTCAAGAGTTTAAATGGTGCATTCAGATTGTCCATCAGTTTGAGGATGATAAGCGGTACTAAGATCTAATCGTGTACCCATAGTGGTTTGTACAGCTTGCCATGTTCGTGAAGTGAAACGACCATCACGATCTGAAATAATGCTTAACGGTACACCATGTCGGCTTACGATTTCGCTGATGTAAATACGAGCTAGCTTCTCGTTCTTGAAATCTTCGCGGATAGGAATAAAGTGAGCTAATTTTGTAAGACGATCAATGATTACCCATATAGTGTCATACCCACCAGAAGTGCGAGGTAACCCGGTAATGAAGTCCATGGTTATGTTTTCCCACTTCCATACAGGTATTTCAGGTTGGACCAGAAGTCCTGAGGGTCTTTGGTGTTCAGCTTTCACCTTGGAACATGTAAGGCACTTGGAAACAAAAACAGCAATATCTTTTTTCATTCCAGGCCACCAATAGGTGTATCGAAGGTCTTGATACATCTTATCGGCTCCTGGGTGTATAGAGTATCGTGTTTTGTGAGCCTCATTCATAAGAAATTCACGAAGGTTGTTGTGGTCAGGAATCCATATGTGATCTAGATAGTATAGAATACCGTCAGATTTAGTTTCAATTTTAAGTTCAGCTCCACAGGACAGCTCCTTTCGTACATCATCCTCCGTTACCGAAACATGTTGGGCTTCTCGAATTTGATCTTTAATGTCAGTTATGATTTGCGAACATAGAAGACGAATGGAGTTCGCATAACCCTTTCGACTGAGTGCATCAGCCACCACATTTACCTTGCCAGGGTGGTACCGAATTTCACAATCGTAGTCATTTAGAGTTCGACCCATCTTCGTTGCCTCATGTTTAACTCCTTTTGATTGAAGATATGTTGAAGACTCTTGTGGTCAGTGTATATTTCACACTTAGTACCGTAAAGATAATGTCTCCATATCTTAAGTGCGAACACAACGGCTCCAAGTTCTAGGTCATGGGTGGTGTAGTTCTTCTCATGAGTTTTGAGTTGTCTCGAAGCATAAGCTATAACATTTCCTCTTTGCATTAGAACACAGCCTAGTCCTTTCCCTGACACGTCGCAATAAACCACGAAGTCATCACAACCTTCAGGAAGAGTGCGGATTGGTGCATCACAGAGTTTTTGTTTAAGGGTTTGGAAGGCTTCTTCTTGTTTGGGTCCCCATATGAAAGGTTTTCCCTTATGAGTTAAAGCCGTGAGTGGTACAGCAATGCGAGAGAAGTTTGAAATGAAACGACGATAATAACCAGCCAAACCAAGGAATGATCTTACTTCAGTTGGTATGCGTGGCGCTTGCCATTCTTGTACCGCTTTGATCTTTGAGGGGTCGACATGTATTCCCTTGTCATTGACTACATGTCCAAGGAATTGTACCTCTTTTAACCAGAATTCGCATTTGGAGAATTTGTCGTAAAGCTTTTCATTCTCTAGGAGTGTAAGGATGAGTCGAAGATGCCGTTCATGATCAGACTTAGACTTTGAATAAATGAGAATGTCATCGATGAAGACTATAACAAAACGATCGAGATAGGGTTTGCAGACTCTGTTCATTAGATCCATGTAGACAGCTGGAGCGTTTGTTAAACCAAATGGCATGACCATGAATTCATAATGACCATAACGGGTTCGGAAAGCGGTCTTTGGGACGTCTTCTTCATATACTCTGAGTTGATGATAACCAGAACGAAGGTCGATTTTTTGAAAAACAGCTGGCGCCTTGAAGTTGGTCAAGAAGATCATCAATGCGAGGTAATGGGTAGCGATTTTTGATCGTTAACTTGTTGAGTTCTCTGTAGTCGATGCACATGTGAAACGATCCATCTTTCTTCTTCACAAAAAGTACAGGTGCACCCCAAGGCGAGGAGCTAGGACGTATGAATCCTTTGTCAGTCAACTCCTGCAATTGACTGGCTAGCTCTTGCATTTCGGATGGGGCTAACCTATAAGGAGACTTTGCAACTGGTGTAGCACCAGGTATAAGATCAATGCGTAATTCGACTTCTCTTACTGGAGGAAGTCCTGAAATGTCGTCAGGAAAAACTTGCGGGAAATCTTTTACTACTGGGATGTCTTCGAGTTTCTTCTCCATGGTTCCCTTTTTGACGACATGGGTTAAAAATGCGACATAATTCTTGCGGAGATATTTTCAAGCTTGAAGACAGGACATTAATCTTAGCCCTTTCGATGGGGTTTCTCCAAAGATTCGTAAAGTCTGACCGTTTGAAAGAGGAATGCGTATAAACTTCTCGCGGCATACAACTTCAGCCTGATGTTGGCTGAGCCAGTCCATACCAATTATAATGTCAAAGCTTCCCAACTTCATAGGAATGAGGTCAACTGGAAAATCGTGGTCGTTTAAGGTGAGAGTACAATTGCGTATAATAGAATTTAATGAGACCGGTTTCCCGTCAGCAACTTCTACTCTTATGGATTCCATGAGCTTATCACGATTTTGGTTTAGGATGGGTTCAAACTCTAAGGACACAAAACTTTTATCCGCGCCAGTATCAAACAACATGGATGCATAACTACCATTGATAAGGAACGTACCGTTAACCACATTGCTGTCAGCTCTAGCCTGATTAGCGTTGATGTTGAAAGCTCTTCCTCTTGCAGGTGGAGGAGCTTGGTTTGCTTGATTCACTGGGTTGGCTTGGGCTTGAGCATGAATAATGTTCACTAGACGTGGACAAGTGTTTCTAAAGTGGCTTGGGTCTCCACAATTGTAGCAAGCCCGCATAGGTTGCACCATGGGATAGTTGGGCTGGTAGTATGATTGGGCTAAATGTTGGGTAGGTGGTAGTAGTAGGGGTTGTTGGGCTTGACCCATTATTTGTTGGTGGGTTTGGGTTGAAGGCTGGTGGCGGTTCGTTCGCTGAGATATGTGACAGGTTTGAACAGTATGACCTGCGCGACCACAGCCGGTGCAATATTGGCAGGGATGATCAGGAAAGTGGTGGTATTGGCAACGGTTGCAGTTTGGTAATGGGCCAGAGTATGGCCTTTTGTATGGTGCAGGTGAAGGGGCAACTTGGGTAATGGGTGCAGCAGGGATAGGGAAATTGGTTTGTGTGACAGCGAAGTTTCTGGTGTTACGTTTCCTCTTGTTAGCAAACTTAGAGGAGGAGATGGAATGGTTTGAAGTTTGGCCCTCAACGGGGGCTTTCTTTTTCTCCTCTTTAAACTTACCGTTGCGAATTCGATTCTCGGTCAGTTCAGTAGCTAGTTCCATAGTAGCTTCAAGTGTTGCTGGTGAAGTGCTGAGAACTGAATCTTGAATTTTCGAGGGAAGACCTCGAATATAAAGCTCGATTAAGCGGTAAACTGGGGTGAACAAGTTAGGGACCATTTGGTTCAACTCTAAGAACCTCTTGTTGTAGGAAGTATGATCTCCCTCCTTTTGCTTCAAAGAATGAAATTCGTCCTCTAGCTTTTAATCTCACTTCTAGGACAGAATCGCCTCGTCATGATTTCCCTTAACTCCTCCCACGTTAAGGCCATTGCATCATCGATTCCCCTCTTACCCTTTTCAGTATTCCACCAGGTAAGAGCTACCCCAAATAGTCTCCCGGTTGCGTATCGTACCTTGCGATCCTCGGGACAATCGCAGTTGAGGAAGGTGTTTTCCATTTCCTCAAACCAGTGGAGGAGAGCAGTGACACCTTCGGTCCTTCAAATTTAGGAGGATCGCAAGACTTGAAATTTTTATATGAGCACTTTTTGGTAGGAGGGTTGCCGACGTTCTGGTCTTCTTGCTGGGGTGGATTTGTGGGATTTGTGGCGAGAGCTTTTTGTACTTGAACCACAATGTCAGGAAGCACCGCGGCCATTTGTTTTGCGATTTGAGTGGCCAAGCGTTCGTGAGACCTTCCTGATCTTTTACCCCCTCGATGTTGTCTAGCCGACATCTACAGGAACATACATAAGAAGATTGTGAGTTTATGGAGTCTTTTTAGGTGTCATGTGTCTTAAAGAAAATGAAAATAACATAAATATCAATAATGCAACTACATCCATAGGATGTCTTGGGTTTGCTCATGTTGGGCCTCAAATGTCCCCCATACCTTCACCTATATAGTCATGTGGGCCCCCATGTCTATTGGCTTGGTAGGATTCACATTAGTATTGGCGATTTAACACTCGCATCACCCGAATGAAAACCATGAAATATGTTTACGAGATGTATGGTCGGAATGTGTCCAGGTGTAGACACAATGACAACTCAAAGTGGGGTTAGCTCCCACGACGTTTGGTATAGCATGCTTTGGCCTAATAGGTACTTCGTACTCTCATCGTTAGTCCCCAGGTAGGCAAACTGGTCCTTTATTTTGGATTTATACGAATGCCAGCCTAGATAGGACGTTCCGACTACCGGTACTTGTACCCTTCCAGTTACTACATGCCCGTCATGAGAACTCACTTTGATGTGATTTGAAAATACAAAAATCATTGTAAAAACAATCATGAAAATGATGTGATGTGTGCTTTCATTGATATGATATGTTATGAGAATATGATTCATGATAGGCATTATATACTAATATGTACTTATGAACATGCTTGCATAACATTGAATGTAACATTAAACATAAAACATATAAACATCATGAATTTTGCATGTAACACACAAAAATCTTAAAAATATCTAATCAACTATAGTATAGGCTCTAAGGGTCTAATAACCTATCCTATATCCCTATAGTCATGGCTCTGAAACCAATCTGTTACACCCCGACCCGCAGCGGAATAAGAGTCCGGGCATAATTAGGTTATCACCAAAGCTCATGATATTTACTAATATGTTTCATATTTATTAAAGTCAAAATTCCATTCTCAATAATCCAAACATGTCCATACAAATACAAAGAAAAATAACCAACTAAAGAATCCAAGCTCTAAACCAGTTTATTCTTCTAAGCCAATCCTATGTGTTTCTTGATGCAGCTGGTTCACCTGTATCATGTGTAAAAATAGGGGTTTTTGGGTCAACATAAGTTGGCGAGTGAACCTTGTTAGATAAACATTTATTATTGATTTCTTGTTATTTTATCAAGGAAAAACTGTGCAATAGTCATATGTGAGCAAATGTAAATAATCAAACAAAGCAATAACAACCACAACTATAACATATAATAACATACAATAACATATGAACTTGCATGAATATATAACATGAATGAAACTGTATATGTTGGCAACGTCACGTTCACGCTCATAATGTAATGGGGAACGGACGACCTATGATGAATGTCTGTGCGATCAAGGCTCAATCAAACGGAGCCGATCGTATGTTGGCAACGCCAGGTTCACGCTCATAATGTAATGGGGAACTGCTCAACGCTCATAATGTAATGGGGAGCGGCGGCCTATGAAATTGCATGTACTGAAAATAATAAATTAAATCTAAACAATAACCACACAACAGTTGATACAAGCTGAATACACATTTGTTCATGATATGATGTATGCACAATGATTTAAATATAATAAATGGTAAGACACATGATACACCCCACAAAAGATGATTAAAACGGGGAATTTTGTTGAGATTCACTCACATTGGGTGCGTTCGGTTGGAGATGATGAGATGCGCACGAGTTTGAAGGATTAATCAACGAGGATTAACTAACCTAAATAATAACGGAAGATATAGTAAATGAGTGGATTTTATTAATAATTTTAATAGGATTTTTAGATATATTTTTGTAAGTTTAAGGCTATTTCCTATCTTTAAAAACATTATTTTTAAGTATTTTTAATTGATTTTTGAATTAAATTAAATAAATAAAAATATAAAAAATGTTGACTTTTGCGTTGACCATTGACCATTACTGTTTGACCGGTTCTATTGTGTGAATATATGTGCCGGGCAGGACTCGAACCCGAGACCTCCCGTTCGCGTGCACGCAGCTCTACCAACTGAGCTACGTGTCTAACCCGAAATAATTCTGTTTTTAATTATATTTATATATTAACTCAGTTTATTCAAAATTCTTTTATTTTCAAAAAGTGTTTTAAATCATCGAACCGGAGCGTGCAACAGGTCTCGAACCCGGGACCTGTGAGTTAGTGTCGCACACAGTCCACCGCTGGACTGTGTGTCTAACCTGGTTAATATACCGATTTTTATTATACTTAACAACTACCGTGAGTTAATCCGGTTCAGTTAGAAAAAATAAAACATTTTTATTACAGAGCATACGTGTGTCAAGGATCGAACTCGCGGCGTGTGATATGTATGTGCACACAGTCCACCGCTGGACTGTGTGTCTAACCCGAGATAATATCCAGATTTTATTAAACTTATAATCAACCTATCTTCGTCTTCTTCGTTACAGAATTACAGCCTACGATTACTCTATTGTTTCTTGTTTAATTCGATTGACAAACATTCAACAGACTAATATGAAATGGCAGAGACGATTTTGGAAGTAAACATACCGGAGGAACGATTTATCTCAGAATTCCGGCAAGGCGTCGGCTCTGTTTTTTATGAACTTCGACTGAGCGAACAAATTAACAGTTTTGATTAGTTAATTGTGGAATTGAAGTACTAAACAAGAATTATCAGAAGATTTGAATGACTATACCGTTTTACAGCGGAAATTAGGAATTTTCAGAAATTTTCCGGCGAGAGTGAATTATCCGATATCGACGTCTGAAATTGATTCCGATTGAAGGGTTTGAGTTAGCAACAGCTTAACAACTGATAGACAATGAAAGAATTGATAGACTTACTGATTTGGTGGAAAACACGGTTTTCTGGCGAAAGTCCGGCGAGTTCAAATAGCTTCTCCGACGAACTGAAAGTATTGCGGAAATGAAATTGAAGGTTTACAGAATGTTTTTGAGTCGCGAGAGGGGTCTATGATTGAAGTAATTCAGAAAATGAAAGTTTTCGGTTATTAAAACCGATCCACTCTTGAATTCAAGTCCATTCAAAGCTAAATTGATTGGAGGTGTCGGTGTAGCGGTTATAATCGGTAAACCGCGAACAATCAAACGTTTTTGGACGTTTGGTGACCGATTTCGGTTACAGTTGGCGTAACCAGATTGATTTAGGATTGACCATAAAATTTAATTGTTTCCTAGAATTTACAGAAAACATCAAGTGGCGGAGTGGTTATATGTGTGTGTGATAAGTCTTTGAGCTTAAACCCGGCTGACCCGGGTTCGAGACCCGGCAGCCTATTTTTCTTTTTATTTATTTTATTTTTACTTTTTATCAATTATAACTTTTATATTCTAGTTTGTTTATTAATTATGCATCATTAAAAATTAAAATGGACATAAATACGCAACGAAACATTTATAACTTGGTATTCGATTACAAACGGATCGGGTTTGGAAAACCCGTTTTTGACAAGTGTTACAGGTATCATGTAAACCTTTACAAACAAAACAAAGCAAACCCCAGCATAATATCGATTCTAAATGAAAAACCGACTCAAGACTAACTTAAAAAGAATAACTTAGACTCAAAATAAAATACAATAAATACCAAGCACTAAAAAAATATACAAACTCTACAAACAAGTTATCAAACAAGTCATAGAACAATTGGCGAGTTGAACATTCATGTATTTCGGGGTAGGCTCTCCTAGGTTAAGCTTCTTAAACACATAAAATGGCATCACATTGATACTAGCGACTTGGTCAGCTAAAGCTATTCTAAATTCAAAACCCTCAATCTCATAAGGAATGGTGATACTTCTCGAATCTGGAATTTTGTGGGAGGTTTCTTCGAGATCACTTTAGAACATTCCTCGCTCAAAGTAACAATGGAAAGATCCTTAACTTCTTCTTATATAGCAATAATCCCTTGAGAAACTTGGCAAGTTTAGGCATTTTAGCCAAAGCCTCAAGGAAGGGAATGTCTACATAAAGCTTTTTAATCATCTCCAAAACCCTATTGTATTGAGCAATTTGCTTTTTGTTCAAAAGTCTCATAGGGTATGGAGGAATTGGCTTGTACTCTTCAACGGGTCCTTCTACTATCTCTTATTTCGATTCAACCACCTTCTCAACTACCTTCTCCAGTCTCTTCCTAAATTTCCTTTTAGGTTCTATCACTTTCTCTATCTCAAACCCCTCATCATAAACTCTTGAGCTCCTACCACTAAATGTGAAAACGACTTATAACTAGGAATTGGGATTAACCTAGGTAGTGCTTTGGAATGTACATGCGAGACTCTCAATCATCCTACTCGCCATCTCTCCCATCATCCTCTCTAGACTCTGTATGGAGGAACCCTGATTCCTAAACATCAACTCTAACTCCTAGTTTTTCTTCAAATGTTGCTGATGTCTAGTCTTACCCTGTATAACTATCGACTCTAGGAGTTTGCTATTGCTACTCTGGCTCTCCTCATTTCTCTTCAAAAACTCACTCAGCTCAGACTTAAACTCTCCATTAATCTGTCCATCATCAGGGGTTTGTGTCATACCCTCAATTTCCACTTACGGAGTTTTACCGCGAGGCGTGTGAACAAACCAGAATCTGAAACACTAGTACGTCGAACGACTCTATATGATTTGATAATACGTTTTCCAAAAATCATTTGTTTAACCATTCATCGTAGATTTTATATTGTCTTAGTTAGTTACCAATGTTTAGCGGAAGCATTAGTTTTTATGGTTGAGTGGAAGCATAAAATAAGTAGAGAAACGGGCGCCAACACAAACGCCAAAACAAATGAAAAACCCAAAAAATGTTTGTAAATGAGACTCGATAAAAGATGTCTTGATCAATGCAAGTGAGTGCACCTAGAGCTCCTAGCGTCCTGAGAAACATGTAAAGAAACAAGTGTCAACATTAAAGATGAGTGAGTTCACAGGTTTTCATAAATTCGTTTGTTCGGTTATGAGATTGTTTCCCCCGTTATCCCTAACCCGGGATAACGATTTAGTTCCATTATTCCCAACCCGGAAGAATACTGATAGTTCCATTATTCCTTACCCGGAATAATACCGATAGTTTCATTGTTCCTAACCCGGAATAATAACGTTGTTGGTTCCATTATCCCTAACCTGGGATAATATTGCTGATGGTTCCATTATTCCTAACCCGGAATAATATTGTTGTTTGTTCCATTATTCCTAACCCGGAAGAATATTGTTGATTCGTAATTAAGTTCAATGTTAACATATATAGGTAGCTAGCCTAAAGTTATGTCACGTAAGTGTTCGCGATCGAAGCTGACTGTTGTGCCTCCGTGTTGCCAGGCCTGTCACTGACCATGGCGAAGTTAGGCCAAATTATTCACCCGTTGACCATACCCGGTCGGCTAGCGCGACTAGCTCGGATGGGGCTTGTCGGGCCCAGTAGTACTACTTATAATTTCCCCGCTATTTAAACCCAATACTAACGATCCGAGAGATTGTCGAGGACTTATGTGATATAGCTGCTTAGTGACCATAACGTTACATTAACATTAACTTAGTTACCGAATAGTTATGTGACGTTGATTTCGTATAACGTAAAGAGATTGAGTTGAAGAGTGTATACATGTTTCTCCCCCTGTTGTTTAAAACCGGAATAAAATTAGGGGCCCTGAACTCACCTTTAGTTGCTCGGTTAGTGTAACACAGAAGTTGCAAATGATGGGACCGCTAATTGCGTCCTAATAAACCAATTAATTTCAAGTCAGTGTGTGAACACACCAATACAAATTCTACACATAATTTACGCACAAAGTGATACACACAATCAAAATTCCTAACACTCAAACATGCATGCAAGTATCCTCATGTGAACATAGTAATTAAAACAATTTATCATGAACATAATCCAATCCATGCAACACTTTGGTGCACACATTCACAAGTTATCAAGTTTCAGCTTACATACTCATAATTCGGCTGTTTTCTAGGATTTTTATATAATAGTTCCAACGTTCCAAAAATTCCAATTATTTTATAGCAGGTGACAGCTATACTGTAGAAATTTATATAAATTTTTCAAGTCCTAATACTTTACCAATTATCCATAAATATTAATATACTAGGCTGCAGTCAGATTCGTCACTTTCTGACTGCAGTCCACAGAAGAATTTATTTAAAAATCATTGTTCATCCAATTAACAAAATTCCAGTGGGAGTTGCCCGGAAATTTCCATACCTAGTTGCTGTACAAATTTCATGATTCGACTCCCTACAGATTATTAAATCCAACTCGATAAACAACTAACAAAATTTCAGGATTTTCACAGCTTTAGTTACTGAACTTAATTGGCCACTTAAAAATATCAAACGACTTCAGAAAAATATGAATCCAGTGCCATTAGATTCGTTATTTAAAACTCTACGTTTTAGACTTCAGAAAATCCGTTTTTCAACAACTAATGACCGAGTTACAGCCAGTTGAAGTTGGCTGTAACCATCATTCAGCAGCCTGATTCAGCACTTTATCACAAACTAACTCGCTTAAACCGTTTATATATTGAACATATGCGATCAAGAACAGATTTTTCCAATCATATATCATTATATATATCATATCCATGCAAACCCTAATCATAATCTCTAGTTTTTATCGATCAAAACGCAGCCTATGTTACATGGTTTCCGAAAACATCAAACTTTCAAACTAGCATAATCAATCCGAAAACAACACAATCACTACATTCAAACACATATATCCGAATATGATCTTGTAACAATGATAAATCCTAACCTTTAATATCAAGCTTAATGAGCCGATACTTGGATGGGAATGGATTCGGCTTGAAGGTAGATCGCGACCGAGAGATAAGGGATGAGGAAGACTTGTCGCGACCGAGAAGAATGTAGCAAAGCCGTTTGCGATCGAGGAGGTGAACAAGGGGCTGCCGTCGGCTGATTTCTCACTAGGGTTTTTGTGTTTTTGTTTTGTGAAGAAAGCATGCATGTGTGTTTGTATATATAGGCGCAAGAGATAAGGGAAAGGGAAGGGTTGCGGTTTGGGTTCTTTGCTCGCGGCCGAAGGGTTTGGGTGGGGCGGTTTGGGTTTAAGACTTGATCCCCAAGTTTGGTTCCTTGAGTCGCAAGAAAAGAGGCCGGCTCGTGTCGCGGTTTGGCTCGATTCATTTATATATTTATTATATATATATTTCGTAACTAAAACAAATCACGTAATCGAACATCACATATTCACCAACTCACAAACGTTTATACAGATAGCACGTAATTAGTTTGACAAGTTCACTAAATTATCGTAACTATTTCGAGCGTGCAAATTCAAGTCTCCGAGTTAATAACCGTGAAGTAGTGCGTTTAAGTTATCCGAAAAACCGGGATGTCACAGTTTGAAACAGACTCTACCGAGGATGGAATCAAGGGGGTTTACCGCTCTTCCAGTTTGAGGTCTAATGTGTCAGCTATCTAGAGTTGTAACCCTTGCCTCGTCCCTGATTCTGAACAAACTAAACTCCTCCTCAGATCCTATAGGGCAATTTATTGTCACATGCCCACCTCTACACACCTCACACTTAGAAGTCATCTTAACCTATATGTCTTTAACCATCTTTGCTAAGGACTCTACCTGTGTAGCTAAAGCTATGCTAGAATCTACCGTATGAATACCCTTAGAGGCAACATTAACGCCCCCAAAGCCAGGATAGTGTAATGACGAGTGGCTAGATCCTCCATCATTTCAAGGCACTCAGGAGCAGTTTTGGTTTTCATCATATTACCGCCTGTTGTGTTGTTAAGAAGTCTCTTGAACATTTCAGAAATTCCATTATAGAATTTCTCCATGACTCTTAAGTCCTCAAGACCATGGTGAGGCCACTTGTTTAGAAATGCCTTGAACCGGTCTCATGTTTCATAGAAGGACTCCCCCGGCTGTTCAGTAAAAGCATAGATAGGATTTCTAAGATGAGTTGTCTTAGCAGGGGGAAAGTACTTCTGCATATATTTGTTGAGGATATCAATCCAAGTGGTAATCGCTCCTTGTGGGAGGAAGTTCAACCAAATGGCGGCCTAGTCAATGAGTGGGAAGGGGAACAATCGAAGATTAATGGCCTCCTCAGTGAAGCCAGTAAGCCGGAAAGTACTACAGACCCTACTAAACTTAGTCAAATGATCGTGCGGGTCCTCGTCATGCATATTCTATTTATGTATGTGAGTCAAATATAATACGTTTTTGTGCTTACTTTTATGTAAGTTTTTAGTTGGACCACGTCTTAACAAAATATTTTGTTCGGAAACGAGTCGGGTCAAATATAATATGTTTTCGCTAGGCGGTATAAGTTTGAGTTACTTTATATTCTGACGCCGCCACAACGCGTGAAAAATATTTTCTTACGTTGTTTATTTTTAAGTACGTGTCAGTATATATCAATTTTGGTTTTCATTTAGACGTAATTTTTTCTCATATTTATTTTTATGTGTGTTTTCAGTTGTTCTACGTTTTAACGTAAATTTTGTTAGAAAACGCGTTGAATCAAATATTTGACAATATAAATTCGAGTTATTTTAAGTTTTGACACCGAATTAGTACCAACGGATAAAAATACTAGTTGTTAGTACCAAATTGAAGCGTTAGTTCTACTATGAAAACAACACAAATCTCCATATAATTATCTTTTTGACAAAACAACCATTAGTTTTCTCCAAACTCCTCGTTTGAAAATCTTTTCAATGTAAGCAACTAATTGCTCGAGTAGTAATCCGATTTTGATTTGTTGAAAACAACACAATTCTTTGTATAATTATTATTTTAATCAATTTGAGAAAACAACCATTAGTTTTCTCCAAACTCCTCGCTTGAAATTCATTTCAATGTAAATAACTTATTGCTTGAGTAGTAATCCGATTTGATTTGTAAAATAGATTCTAATAATTTTGTAGAACATTTGGTTTAATTTCTTTCTAAAGTATTACGTGGCTTTGTACAATACCATGATTCGTGATATTATTAAATGGTTTTAAGACTCTTTCTAGTTTATGTTTTCATTTAACAAACATATGAAAACCCGTAATTTACAGAAAGTTTTTAGAAAATTGAAACGTGTTAGACACATGTTAGAAAAACTTTAAACTTTTGAACCAACAATACTTTATATACTTGAGTTTGAAAAATAAATAGTATCTAACATGCTCGTTAGAAAATTAAACACTTACAAAACATTTGAAAAACTGTTTTAGTTACCCTTGTTAAAAAAAGAAACGTTATAAAATATTTTAAAACCTTGGTTTTTATTTAATAAATCATCTCTAACATGCATGTTAGAAAACAAATGCTTACTAAAAATGTTTGAATCCACATTCGTTTTGTAACATGGTAATCAGATTTAAAGTTGCAATTCGATGATGATGTAATCTGAATATTTTGTACAATACATGCATTTTTTAAAATTTGTTTGCAAGATTTTAACAACCATCTTAAATCCATTTTGTTGCCCAGAATCTTCTTGATGATGAACATAATGATAAAGAACAATATAAAACAAACTAGTACCTTTGATTTCTTAATGAATAACGATTGTGAATGTATGAGTATGCAATTACAATTGAAATATCTAACCCTATTTGAACTAATCTAAGACGTGCGATGAAAGGACGTGTCTCCTCCTTGAAAAGTCGCGTCTGATGAACATGTGGTGGTGCCGCCTTCTAAATCGATGCGTCTCCTGGAAAGGTCGTATCTCTTCTAATGTAGGTTATAAAGTTCCATCATGTCACTTCAAGTCTTCCAACTTATATAACTAATCTAAGTATAATACAAACTAACTATTAACTATTTACATAAACTACTTGCCCCTTTTGACCCACATGGATTAAGGAATTACATATCAATATTCCCCCATAATTTCTTAATCCATGACTTCAACATGTTTAGTCTTCAAGAGAATGAAGTCTTCATCTCTTCCACTTGAACTTCTTTCCTTGCGCCTTGATCTTTCTCCATGTCTTGATTGCCATCATGTGCTTCTCTATCTTTATCACTAACTAGTTGTTTAAGATCCTTGCAGTCTTCTTTGATTGCCATTAGGAGGGTTGGTTCCTCATCTTCTTACACGAGATTTGATTCCTTTCCTATTTGGTTTGACTCCAGACAAATTGAGTCATAATGACCAAACTTTTGGCAATTATAGCATTTTATCTTGCTTAAATTCTTCTGAAACTTCTTTTGGTTGATTCTATTCTTGTAAGCATTTTGTGAGGCACTCTCCTCCCTTCTTTATTCTCTATAGTTATCATGTGAAGAATCTTCATCATCTTCTTCTTGTTTGAACTTTCCATCACGCCACAAAGCTTTGTGATAAATTGAACGTTCCTTGTCCATTGTTCCCAAAACACCATCCACGACCATAGTTTTGTCACATCGTGTAAACATAAGTGTCTCTTGATTGTATATCGGGTTTTCATCCACCAAATCGGTCCTTTCTTCATAGGCTTTCAATCTTCAATTGTGTCATCTAACGTCCTTGTTTCTAGATCGACCATGGTTGCAACAATTTGAACGAACCTTTTCGGTACAGAACTTAGAAGTTTCCATACTAATGTTGGTTGATCAAAAGTTGATCCAATACCATTTGTCTCGTAACAATACTATTTAGTCTTACAGTGAACGAATAGATAGTATCTTCCTCCTTCATTTTTAACATCTCAAACTCTGTTTTGAGTGTTTAAAGACATGCCTTTTCACTCGATCTGCACCGACGTGCCTAGTCTTAAATGAATCCCAAATTTCTTTTGCACTCATGCAACTTGCAACTTGTATTGTCATATCTTCTGGTAGTGCTTGATATAAATAAGCGGTTTTCGTCATATCCTTCTTTTCATCCACTTGCGTATTAGCACTAGGTTCTATCATTTCCCATAAACCGTTTGCCCAAAAATGGTTTTTATACGCATTTCCCGTACTGTATAGTTTGTAGATTTTAAAATAGGAAACTGAAATCGGGAGAACGAACTAACCTCTTTAATTGCTACCGCATTTGATTGAGAGGCTCCTCCTAAATCTGCCATAATTACTTTCCCAACAATGTTCACTTTCTATACTTTGGTTTTCTATTAAACCGAAGTCTATGATTTTCTGACCGAATCAAACTAATTTCCAAACCTTATATAAATTCAAGAAAAATAGAATGTAGAACCTGGAATTTGTGAACCGGTGTAATTCCGACTTCTCTTATGTGATTCTCCGCATGGTTCTCTGAGTTTCCTTTTCAAAAATGAGCAACGAACCTCTTGGTTGCGTTTTTTATTCTTTTCGTCCTGCTTGATTCGTGACTGTCTAAACACGAACAAAAATCATCCCAAACCTACTTGATTTGCGACTAAACCTCACAACCGAACACCTTCTTGATGCTTTGATTACTTGCGGTAGAACGAACGACAGATGCTTAGCCTGAATCGCAGCCTCTAGCCTTGATTTTGAATTAACAAAAAAAACACTGTATCCAAACACCCTCAGTGATGATTAGATCAAAACCGGACACCCACCTGATGATCGATTAACAAACAAACACCAATCGTACCCGGTTGATGCGATTGATGTTAAAACCAACAATAAAAACCTAATCGACGCCTCCTGCGTAATCAGAATTGTAAAGAATAGAATTCAACCATCTGCTTGATGATCGTCTTTCGAAAACGAA